>CM057379.1:128864318-130223693 GCA_030015415.1 Cynopterus sphinx
GGCATTCTAACCACTATGAAGAGAATTTTAGATGTGTGATTTTATCAGACCTTCATAACAACCCAATGAAGTATATGTTGATTTGCAAACTGGCCCCAACACACAGAAGACAAGGAGAGGCTGAAGAAAGAGGCACACCATTCCAGAATTGTAGATGGCAGGTTTAACAAGCAAGAAAATTTACATAAGAGGCTTGTCCTGATTGGCCAAAAAAATTAGTAGATATCTGCTCCTACCCATCAGAATCTTAAAAGTAGATAGAGAGACCTTAACTGGGTTCTGTCAATTATACAGTCCAGATGGTCTCAATAATATTTCAGTCTCAAAGTTGTGTTGTTGAAACGGCTGCTAGTATGGGAATAGTAGACAGCACGTGCATCCAATGACCAAGGAGGGGATGAAGAGCTCTGACTGCAATTCACTGGGGCCAGGTAGGGTTAACCTATGGTCATATCCTCTCAACGATCTCCTCCAATAGCGTATTTACTAATTAACTTTGCATAAGGAAACTGTATAAAAACTGGCCTAAGAACTAAGAACTCTAAGTGGTAAACTAGATTTAGATCCACATAGGGTATGGAATTTATAGCAAATGGTTAAAAAATGTTATCACTGAGAAAAGAATTAGGGGAAATATTGACCTGTTAGAAATGTGTTAATTTTTATTAATTTATCAAGTAAAAATAGTTTTTTTTTTTTTAAGTTAGGTAAATACTACTTGGAATCTAATGTAAAAAGGCAATCCATTTCTCACTTCTCGCTCCTCTCATCTCTATGCCCTACCCCTAGAAGCAACCATTTTTAACTTGTTTGTTTATTCCTGTTGTATTTAGTTCCATATTTCAAAATAATAACAATATTGCTTTATCTGTGGATGTTCTATAAAATATTATGACTGCTTCTTGTACTCCCACAAATAATAAATATCTATCTCTTAACTTCCTACTGTGCCTATATTAGTTTTAATTAAATCAGTATTATTGTCTTCATCATACAACTATATTAATATTATAGGCAAAATTTTTCTTCATTAACTTTGTGTTTTTTCTCATTAATAATCATGCAATTGCATTGTTGGTTCCTTTTTCTAATTATTACTAATTTATCCTCACACCTTTAACTAAAATGTTCATCCTAATATGGCTAAGTACATGAGGTAAATTATCTGTACTATTTTTTTCACTTGGAATCATCTCTCCTTAGGTTCCTTCTTCTTTTCTCCTCCAATAGGTGATAATCTGTCTCTGTGCCACATGCAGAGCATTTATCTCAGCACATCTCTCCCCATCGACCTGGAGATTTTCTTCTCTCTTCTTTGTGGGCACCCAGCCCTATTTTCTTGGCATCTGACAAATGTTATGAGTTCTAATGTGAGCGTTACTAGAAACCCTGTGTGAAAGGGCAGGCGTCATCAGCTGTTGGGCCACGGAATGAGAATGATCTTATGAGATGTGCTTGTTCTGTTAGAGAAAACTCCAAATATCAAGAAATGTAGGGGCCTTATCTCACCTCCAATCTTCAGTGTAATCTTAAAACCTACATTTCAGGAGCGAAGATGGAAATTAGAATACACAATTGAGTAGGTTTTTACATAATCTCCCTGTTTTCAGAATGGTGTCTCATTCTTCCCTCAGTTTTTCTGGTGTGCCAGAGTCCAAAGCCTCTTAAATATCCCTGCCTCAGCTTTCTTCCTGGATTCCAAAGAAAGGCACTGTTTTTATATAAACAAAATACAGTGTTTTCCAAAGCAAAAAGTAGGCCTTCTCTAAGGCTAAGAAAAGAATAGTTGACTGGTGTAAAGCAGCAAAGTCATTTAGTATAGAATCTATATACATTTAAGAGTTTTTCAGGCAAGCTTTTCTTTTTTATTACTCCCAAAGGCACTGTTTTCAATTTGTTGTACTTTCTGGCGGTCTGTGACATAAATTAGCCTCTCTGTTATTCCTTCCTTCTTTCAACTTTTGACATTAACTCTGCTTGACAAGTCACAATGCTTTGAGGTTGAAATTAACAGTCTAATTCAGGAGACACAATGAAGTTTATCTAGTACTAAGTTTATCAAGTTTTTTTGTTTGTTTGTTTGTTTGTTTTGTTTGTTTTAAGTATAATACAGGAAGAAGATGGTGCATAATGATAGCTAGCAGATATCTCATGATTCCCAGGGGCAGATTCCAAATGTCCTACTCATTCTCCATTGGTTCCAAGTAGTCATGTGAGATGGGCCTGAGGAGAGCCATACTCAGTGGTGTCTTTATTTATACTTCATTAGTCATGTAGCACTTTAAGGAGTACTTGACAAGCTCTCATTCCCTGGTGAAATTACATCTCATTAATTGCACATTACTCCTTAGTTATAGCTTATTTATTTACCAATTTCAGGTTACTCATCAATAAATAATATCAAGAACCAGGTACAGGAGCTTAGTCTGGTACAAAGCAAACTCAGCAAAACTTTCATTTCTCTTGGAAACAAAATTCAACTATACTTTTCTGACTTAGTTTTTCCAAAGCGATTTATCTAAAGATCACACCTCAGGCATCCCTAAGGCTAGAAAAAAAACTACAGATTAGCTAATAATCCTGCCACAGGCACTTAATGGATTGGAAAAGCTAAAACATAAATTTGCTGCTACTTACCCATCTAATTTTTATTTACTAAAACTTTTTTGACATTTTGTATCTGTCTTCCATTTTTTCCTTCTCATTTCTTATGTCCTTGCTGATTTAATTCTTCTGCTGTTTTTTTTGGGGGGGGGATTAAGGGAAGGAACAGAGAAACACATGCATGTTTAATCTGTCACATTTGAATATAAAGACTATATCAATGGTTTGGATACATATACATTTTCAATGCAAAGAAAAAAACATTGAAAAAATGTCTTGCAGGCTTATAAGCCATTTTTACCTAAAATAAAAAAATTTATATTGTTTTCAGAAGTCACCCAATGGTAATTTTAAAATGATTTTAGGAGAAAGACATATGATAATCTGAAAACCCTTTATCCAAATCAGAATAACATAGGAGATAAATTCTTCATGCCTACTGATTCCTTAATAAATTGTGCAATCAGAAAACAAACAAACAAAAACCATTAGCAATAGTCAGTATCGAAACATATTTCTGAGTAAATTATATATGAATGATGCAAATTGTACTGTATTTGTAAACACCATTAGGGGCATATCACTTGGAATGCTTATTTAATGTTTGCCTGTAGAATAACTTCCGTTAACATCTGAAATTTATAGAACTTACAAACTTTATAGAGAAAAAATGTATATTTATGCCCTTGCCCTCAATATAACATTTATGATGAAGGAAGAATTTGCAAAAGATTTGAGTAACATTCTAAATATAATGAGCATGGACACTTTCCCTAAGAAGACATATAAATGGCCAACAGATATGTATGAAAAGATGCTTGATTTCACTGGTTATAAGGGAAATAAATCAAAACCACAATGAGATACCACTTCATATATGTTATTATGGCTATTGTCAACAAGACAAGAAATAACAAGTGTTGGAGAGAGTATGAAGAAAAAGGAATCTTCATATCCTGCTGGTACAGCCACTATGAAAAATAGTCTGGAGGCCCCTCAAAAAATTAATAAAATTACCATATGATCCAACAATCCCTTTTCTAGATATCTACCCCCAAATTATAAATCATTTATTCATAAATATATATGTATCCTTATGTTCACTGCAACATTATTCACAGTAGTCAAGAAATGGAAATAACCTAAATGTTCTTTGAGGAATGACTGGATAAAGAAGATGGGGTACATATGTATGATGGAATATTACTTAGCAATAAGAAGAGATGAAATACTGCTGTTTGCAACAACATGGATGGATCTTGAAGGTATTATGCTAAGCAAAATAAGTCAGATAGAAAAGGACAAGAACCATACAATTTCACTCTATTTGGGATATAAAATAACAATAAGCAAACAAATAAAACAAACTCCTGTATAAACAGACAACGATATGAATGTTACCAGAGGAGAGGAGGGGTAAAGGAAGAAGGGTAAAAGTGGTCAAATGTATGATGACACAGAGAGACTAAATTATGAGTTGTGAACATACAATATAATATACAGGTGATATATTATAGAATTGTACACTTGAAACTTGTATATTATTAAGCAATGTCACTCCAATAATTTGACAAAAAGTAACATCTGAATCACCTACAATAATATTGAAATGAATATCAGTAAAAGAAGATTGTGTTTGGATGTTAATGGTGCTAAAAGGGATCACAGCATTAGTTTTTGGAAAGGCGTTGTGTTATAGTTATCCTGATCTTCTTTCCATTGGTGCTTTAAAAAAATTCAGCCTTTGCTAAATACCCAGAGTTAAAATGCATCCCCAAATGTGTCAGAGAAAATTATAAAGACAGAAATAAATTAAATTATTTTAAAAATAAGATTAAAAATAAGAGAGAGAGAGAGAGAGAGAGAGAGAGAGAGAGAGAGAGAGAGAGAGATTTTTTCTGTGAATTAGCGCTATTTTAAAAATTGAAAGTTTGGAATTTGGGAGTCTGGGGGGTTAACTTCCAATGCATTATAAATTTCTTTATATAAAGTTGTGGCAAACAGGTTCTTGGTTAGTACTTTCACCTAGAACAGATTGCTCATGTTAAGTGGGAAATGCCTTTGTTGCATTTCAGTGAATACTAGTAGCTGCAAGTAAAACAAGCTGTAAAAGAAAGTTGAATTAATTCCCAAAGGGCACATACATTTAAAACAAAGAAATATAGTACAGAGCAAGATATTTCCAATATATTTGAGAAAATTTCTTTATATTAGCAAATATTTATTTCAGCAAAATCTTGTGAAAAGCATGGAACAAAATAGTACATCCTCTCTATCTTGTATGAAGATTTCATCTTATAGATCATGCTAGTTCATTGTGTTGGATAGTTAGACACGAGCAAAAGAAGAACAGAGGAACAGAGACCCAGACTAGAAACCACCCAAAGAACACCCCATTGGTAGTTAAAGAATTCTACCTGCATCCTGAGAGACAAAGGACTGGATGGCCATAACCTATAGCTGATTTAATCTAGCCACAGACTCTTTCACAGTGTTACTACCCTAACCTGCCCACAACCTCAACCTACTGAATTCTGGGTAAGCATATGCACAGGCAGAGTTATATAGTAGCCAAGTATCAATCAAAATGACCTCATGTGCCAATCACCTAGGAATGACTTTGTACCACCCATTGTAACCCTAAAATAATACAGACCTTTCCACTTCTGGGTTGTTACAGCCCTCTTTGCTGAAAACTTGCTCCTCCCTTGGAACATGGCTTTTATCTTTTCACCTTTCAAATTCCACAGGACTGCATTCTTTTTTAAGGTGGCCTACCTCCTAAAGTGTACTTTCAATATATCTTACTTTTTCTAAATCTCACTGACTCATAATTCTTTGCTGCATCATTGGGGAAGAATTGAGGACACTTTTTCCCTGTGCCTTTGGGGCGACAATGAATTTCATGCAGCCCCAGAGTTAACAATTGTGGTTCAACACTTTCTATCCTTTTATTGCTTGATCTAAATGCTTATTGTAAAAATATATTTAAAATCTTCTAAAAATTTAAAACTTCTCCTTGAAATACAGTTATTATATATAGTTCAGGACTGAAAATATCATATTTTTATGTTTATATAGGGAAGATGCATGAAAACTACACAAATTGATTAAATATTAAACCAGGATGTATTCAGAGCCTACAATATGCTCATCAGCCCTAAGGCCAGACCACAAGGAACCTACAGAACAAAGGAAGATTCCTTCAGAGATTACTAACAACTGTTTACCCATACCTTTAATGTTGTGTACCCATACCACAAAAGGAAAACATGAAAACAGTCTTTAAGATGTACCCTACACAAAGTAAACCCAACCATTCATTCCCTATGGCCAGACCACAGGGAACCTACAAAACAAAGGCTGAGATTACTAACATACCTTTACGCTGCATACCTTGAAAGGAAAACACATATAAACAGAGTTTCTTAAACACTTGGGGTCCCATTCTTGGTTCTGAGAGGAGACCATGTTTGTTCTATCTATGGAGCATTATTCCCTCTCTAATAAACTTTCCTTTTGTCTCTAACTCTGGTGTGCGCTTGATTTCTTTCCTGCATGCAGTTGAGTAATTTCTCTAAATTGGAGGGAGTCAGTCCTATATCAATTCATCTTTATAAGTTATTCTCTTGTTTAATTAGAATTATCTTAATTCTTTTTGCTTTTTGCCTTAATTTACATTTTTTATGATATTAATAGTACTATCCCAAATTTTTGTTTTTGTAATTAGTATATAGCTAATATATTTTTCTGTCTTCTTATAAAAATAAATATACATGATAAGCAAAGTAATATTAAGTCATTTTATATTATGTTATTTTTAATTTAATAAGCCATGTACATTTAATGTGTTTACTAATACAGAAATACTTTCTACTCATTTATTTTGTATTCTCAGTTTACCATCTGTAGTGTTTGCTTTTTAATGTTTTCTTTGCCTTACATTTTATTGTGATGTTTTTCTCTATTCCTTTTCTTCTTCCTCATGTTTTCCAGCCTTTAAGTTATATTTCCATGGCTTCTGTGATTATACATATTTTAAGATACACATGTAAAGCTTGTTTGAATAAGTCCATTGTTATACTTACTTATTCTCCATCTGACAAGGTATGAAGATCTTGACAGTTTATTCATAGAAAGGCTTTACTCCCTGCCCTGTATCTTGGTATTCTTGTGTAGAGTTTTTGCTTTATCATTTTAAAAATATATGCAATATTATTTATAGCTTTTAAAACTCAATCTTGTTCAACCAGTTTCCGTGCTCATGTTTCTAGTATCTCTTTTACCTGATATCACTTGTCTTCTTGTTAAAGTGTAACAGTTCATGATGTTAGATAGCCAAGAATGAATGACAGGAGCAAAGGCCTAGCTCTGTAACCATAGAAACTTCCCTGGAAGACCTTCCTTAAGTACTTCTCAGAAACACCACCCACTTTAGGGTTGTAAATTAACCCAAATCCTAGAAGACAAAGGCCATAAAAGCTGCTGGCTAAACTGGCTACAAATGCAGGTGCAGAAAGCGCTGCCCATAACTTCGGCCTCATTATACCATCATTATAATTTCATGACTACGCCTGGAAGTTCATGAATCTAATTATAATAGACTGAATACTGGGTAAGCATATGCTCAATAGGCAAAAAGTTATATAGCAACCATCAGTCAGTCAAGGTGACCTCACATAAGGATCATCTAGGACCTCCCATCATGGCCCAAATATAAACAGACCTTCCCATTTCTGCATTGTCACAGCTCTCCTTATGAAAACCCACATCTCCCTGTGGGGTGTACTGTTTTATCTCTTCATCTTCCAAATTTCACAGGGCTGCAGCCCTCCTTAGAGTGGCCTGTCTCCTAAAATGTACTTTCAATAAATACTTTTTAAAAATCTTGCTGACGTGTTTATTTGCTGAATTATTTGCTGAATCAATGGGGAAGAACTGAGGGACAACAGAAAACACCACTTTTTCCTCCTCCTCCCTCACACTACTGGGACAATGCCAGATTTCACATCATCCCAGCAGCAGCAATAATACTTTTAAATCAAATCTTTAATAACGTATTAGTTATTAAAGATTAACTAATTGCACGTAAAAGTGATTGTATTTTATATTTATTCTTGCAGAAAAATGTAGTTGAGTATACAGTTCCCTTAGCCCTTTTACTGTATCACCTAGTATAGAGGCAGGATAGTTAGCCTAGAAAAGTTTCCACACCCTTCTGGAAAATAGCTCTGGAATCTCTCCTCAGTCCTTTACTCAGTCCTCCCCCTGTGACTCTGAAATTTCTCCCTTGTCCTTATTCAGCCCTTTCCTTGTTTTGATTTCAAGCCTCAGACTCTAGCATGAGAAACAAGCCAAGGCCAGGAAACTAGATGGCCATGGGCCACATCTTTCCATCCAGGTAGCATGGGAAAACGAGCTGAGACTATGCGGCAGGCTGGGTAGCCTTGGGCACCCCCACCCCCTATCCCCTGCCTCAAGAAAACAAAAGCCTGTAATTCGGACAGCTGGAGATAGACTCTCTCTGGGCTACACACAATTTTCTCTTAAGTTGTATTTTTGCTTTAATAAAACTTGGGCTTTCCTGCTTGCTGTTTGTTTAGCTCTTAAATTCTTTCCTGAGGCATAAGACAAAAACCTGGTCACCAAGCTTGCGGGTTGGGGTTCCTCTTTGGACTCCCACCCCGTTGAGCTCTCTGACGTTGTATCTTTAGGCTTTTATTGCTGTTGATGAAAATGTATCATTGGCCTGACTGTTGCTGCTTGGTAAATAAAGTTGTTTCTTTTCTCTGAAAGAATCAATACTTTGTCTTTATTCATCATTTATGGGCTACCCAAGTCCAACTATGATCGAAGCTTCCCTTGCCCTAATGAGACTGTATGAGTGTCCCAAAGTGTATGGTGTCAGAATGGGGAAAGGGCCTGGTCTTTAGCACATGCCTGTGGCTAGACTCACCTTTGCTGTTTCACCAGTTGTTGTATATTTATTGTCTCACCCTTAATTTTATACCCTCAGAGCTCTCAGCATACCAAAACAGAAATTGTCATAAGGCTCAGTTCTCCTATAGCATTGGCGAGTAGGAATTTTCTTGGCTACTGATAAGTATGTAATGTTTTCAGTGAGGGTACAGGCATTGATAGAATTTGAGTAGGAAATAGAAGCAGTTCCCATAGCTCATCACCTCTTTGTCTTCCTAGTTTTGGGAAATCCTCTTTTCTCAGGGTCAACCAAAGTTTAATTCCTTCATGGGACAAATAATCCAGTGGTTTTCAAAGTTGCCCTTACTTTAAAATCAGTTTTAAAACGTACTGATGTCCAAGTTCCATCTCAGACCAATTAACTAGGTTTAGTGGCACTTATTTATTTATTTTTTTAAGTGAGCTCAGTGAGCTCCCATATGATAATAAAGTGTAGCCAGGAATGAGAACCAAATGTTCTAAATGAAAGCCTCCTTCACTGGTTCTCATAATTTAGCAGGCCTCGGAATTATCTGTAGGGTTTGTTAATTTGCAAACATTTGAGCCCTACTTCAAGAATGCAAGCCAAACAAAACAAAATGAAATAACAACAATGACAAAAAAACCCCAAAAATCATTAAAATGGTTTGCCAACAACAGTGATTCTTTGAATATGTAAATATAATCATGTCACCCCACCCCATCCAAGAAATTCAATAGATTTTTGTTGTTGTAAGACCAATGTCATTATTACCCAACCCCATTCAAATAAGTGTGGATTCCTACTGTTCTAAAGACCAGTGTCTTTATTTACAATTCTTATACACTCTTGTATTTCTACCCAGTTTGCATCACTCTTCCTCCTCCTCTGATTTCTAAACACTGTGAACCTACTGTCTCTTAGACAAGATCTACCTCCCTTTTTAGGGCCCAAGTTCCCCAGAATGGTCACATTAGCATGTCATTTGCCTTCTTTAATTATTTCTTAAATGTCTCCCAAAACAGTTTATATATTTATTCATGCAATTGTATTTATTCTTCTCTATCTCTATATTAGAGTCTCTATGGCAATCCCCACCACTGCTACAAGCCTGGTAAATTTATGTAACCAAGATAGAATGAGCAAAGAGAAAGCAAAGCAATTCAAATTTATTGCCATTTGAACGACAGAATTCACTCAGTTAATTATTCTGATAGTTCTACACCCCAGCATCTACATGACAATTCCTACATATATATGTTAGGTCGGCGGGGGAAGGGCCAGCCAGATGCCTGCCTGGAGACTCCCCAGTTTGACCCCGGGAATCCAGACATGAATAGGGCCCACCCTGAAGCCCTAGGCATCACCACCCTAATCCGGAGGCTCAATTAGCATTCGATTAACGATTATGTTCCCCCCTTTATACCTCTACCCCACATAATTCATAAAAGCTACGCCTTCCCACCTCAGGGCGAGACTTCTCTGGCCCCTCTCCTCTCTGGACCAGAGAACCTTGCCCGGGAGCCCTCTCCCAATAAATGCTTGCTTCTAAAACTTCTGTTGGCGTGTCATGTGTTTACCTTACATTATAGATTTGCATACATTTTAAAAAATCTGTAAGGCTTTGTGTACTTAAATATAAGTTAATGTTCCCCTTGGAGGATTGTTTTGTGAACTATATTTGGGAGCAATTGTACAGAAAAGTCATTAGCTTTGCTTATTGTGATTCAAAAGGATAAAAATCAAATGAATGTTTGAATCTTAAGGGATGAAAAGTTTTGTTATAAATTTCAAAGAACATTTTTATAATTAGATCTGGCCAAAATGAGAGTGCAGTGTCTCAATAGATAGTGTGACCTCATCAGTGGAGGTGTTTGAACATAAATTAGTTGACCTCTTATAGAAGAGATATATGGCTATCAGGTAAGAAAGAGTTAGGTTACTGCTCAGGAATGCTTCAAAGATTCTACATTTTTGTAACCCTATGAATTAAAGTCATTAAACAAAAATAACCCTCACCATTTGTTGATAGTCACAATTTCCAGTCCATTGGCTTTCTTTTCTTATTTCAATTGATTGTTTTGTGCATTTAAAACCCTGCAGCTTTGTTTCAATATTCTAACACCTGCAAGCTCACTCTTATTGAAAAGGACGAACACAAAGAGGTCTGACAGTTTATGCTTTTATGTAAATATTGGTGTCAGGGAATTATTGGTTTTTCTTAACTCTATTGTTTTATGATCAAATGTTATCCTTCAAGTATTGTTTCTTTGCTGCCCATGGAGATTCTTTTTTTCAAAGAAGAGACTCTTATAGTCAAGCTGTAATTATGTGAAACAAAAATAAACTGACTAAAACTATTGAGCCTTTCTTTATAATTTGAATGGATGCCTAGAATCACTGAGCCCAAGGAAAGAATGTTTGAAAATAAGAATCAATATCTTAAGTGCTATTTCTCCATTTACTTATTTTGGAGGCTTAATATATTTGTGTAACAATCTTTGAAGGCATTCCTATTTCAGGCAGAGAGTATAAAAAGGAAGTAAACTCTCCTGTGAATTTTATGACGGCATGATCTCATTCAGAAAAGCTCCACCTTTATGACTTGATCTAACCCTAATTACTTCTCAAAAGCTTCACTTCCTAATACCATCACATGGAACTAAGGAGTGTTGTAAGGTTTCAACATGTGAGTTTTGAGAGGACACACATATTCGGTCCATAATCGTTGATAATATATAAATTTCTGAGGTCATTATGAATAAGAAATTAAGTCTACTTTATCATGGATTCTTGCTATTTCACAACTATTAGACTCAGACTGGGGGATAAAAGTATTCCAATAAAGATGATTATTAACTTATATGACAGAAATAATACAAAGGAAAGGTTAGTTAGCATATTTGATCAGGGCTTCTGCTTCTGTTTCTCTGTGGCTTAGTTTAACCTCTTTCACTTCAGTTCACACATCAACTGAAAAGGATCAGATACCCTCCCTACATACTTTGAATGAAAATACCATATTTCACTCAGATTTGGTGAATCTGATCCAATCACTCTGGCAAAGGACTATCTGTCTTGTTAAGTCTTCATTTACTTCTTTTAGCAAAATTATATAGTTTTATTCCTAAGTTCTTAACAATTTTAGTAACATTTATGGTAATTCATGAATACTTTATAATTTGTTTCTATAACTAATATATTTATCTTTTAAAAATATTTTATGAAAAAATAACAGATGTAAATAAAAGTGATTTTGTCATACAAGCTATAATAGATGAACATTAGGGAAGCAATCATACCTATGTAACCAAATAACCCAGATAAAGAAACAGAATACTCCCAAGAAATAGAAACACCCACCCATGTGGTCTCTCCAGTGACTGCTCTCCAATGCATTGCCTATTTGACTTCCAAGCTTATCATTTGCCTGTTTTTGAAATTTATAAAAATGAAAGAAGACAACATGATTGTTTTTGTTTTCAGGCTTTTTTTGCTGGCCCTGTTTGATATTTATCCACCATTGTTCCAGTTTTTCTTTCTTTCTTTCTTTTTTCTGTCTTTCTTTCTTTTTTCTTTCTTTCTTTCTTTCTTTCTTTCTTTCTTTCTTTCTTTCTTTCTTTCTTTCTTTCTTTCTTTCTTTCTTTCTTTTCTTTCTTTCTTTCTTTCTTTCTTTCTTTCTTTCTTTCTTTCTTTCTCTTTCTTTTTTCCTCTTTCTTTCTTTCTTTCTTTCTTTCTTTCTTTCTTTCTTTCTTTCTTTCTTTCTTTTTTCCTCTTTCTTCCTTTCTTTCTTTCTAAAATAAAATAAAACAAAATAATAGAGTTTATTTAATGTGTTTTTCTTTGAATTTCTTGTTTTCAGAAATTTTAATTTTTACCATTCTGAGCATTTCTTTTACTTTGGTTTGTATTTTATTGTTGTTGCCTCTCATTTGTACAATTTTACATGAATCCATCTTGGAATGTATACATACTTTAAAATTCTGCATGTGGTTATTTAAATCTATTTTTTATAATTATTAATATTAAAAACAAAAAAGATATTAAGTTAAGACCTCTCTTTAAATATAAAGGAAATAATTATAATGTACTAATTCTAATCAGTAATACATGCTGGTTCATACTGCAGTTTTGTGTCCAGCTTTTTACTTCAAATTATTATTAATTTTAAAAATCAATAATTACTGTTAATATTTATAATCTTTTAAAAATAACTGTGGCAGACATTGGCTTATTTTTCACCAAAACTTTTTTTTGTTGTTTGCTTAGTTGCTGTGCACAGAATTAGCTTTTATTTCCAAAATAGGCATAATAATGAGAGCTATGGCTAATAGAATGCGATGTATATAGTTTTTTTTAGGTACACCTAATAAAAGCTTTACTTGATTCACCAATCTTGGCCTCTTCACATTGTGCAGTAGAATACAGAGGACCCAACAGAAGATTCTAAGATCTTAATAGATGAAGAAGTCACAAGACTAATCAGTTATTAATCACCTACATTTAATCATTTGTAAGAAAGAAACAAACTTACATTGTATTAAGCCACTAAGATTTGTTCCCCTCACTCATACCCCTCAGGTAGCCTGCTCTGACTTATTACAATTACTTAGAATTAAATCATCATTAAGAGGTTGCAATGTTCTCCAAGCATTCTTTTATGCTATAGTTGCTTCAGTTTGGGATTTTCAATTGTGCTTTAACCTGTGTGGACTTGAAAACTTCTTTGAAGAGCATTATCATTATTAATGTCTGAGTGCTATGTTTCTTTAATTTTTATATATAAAATACTTTTGGGGTGAAATTTGATTGACTACCTGTTGATGACAATTTTCAGGTGTATAAACTATCAGGTTCATCTGCTTTTTTAGAAAATATTCCAGATTTTTCCCAGAATAAAATGTATTTAGGAATTCAGAAAGGAGTGAATAGAGAAGTTGTAGTTTCACGGACAACTAGCCCAGTGACTAAACAGACGAATTTTGAATGAACTCCCATCCCATTTTCTCATTCCAACCCTCCATTAGGGCTGCCTAGACATAAGGATTCTGTAGGGTGATTTGGTTTTCCTCAGACTGTTAGCATCAGGACGTTCTGAAATTTGCCGTTACCCTGGCAGCATGGAGGGAGTCCTTGGTTCTTTCCCACTGACTCAGTAAAGAATTACAGGTCAGTGTGGTTTATAAAAAGTAAGGTTTATTGGAAGTACATTTTAGAAGGAGACAAGGTGCACCAAGAAGGCTGTAGCCCTGTGGAATTCAGAAGATAAAAAGACAAAAGAGTACATTCCAATGGGGAGACCAGTGTCAGCAAAGAGGGCCGTAACAGCATAGAATTCAGGGAGTAAACTTTATATTGTGTCCACGATGGGTGATTACAAGTGTGGCACTTGATGACTGGCATGTGAGGTCATTTTGATTTACATTTGGCTGTTAATAACCCTTTGCCTACTATCCATGTGGTTACCTAGAATTCAGTCTGTTATAATTGGATTCATCGACTTTCAGATGTAGGCATGATATTACAATGATGTATAATGAGGCCTTTTTTACTTCTTTTTTCCTCAGGATGCAGTGGTGATTTCTAACTATAAAATAGGTGTTCCAGGGAGGTCCTAAGGGAGGTCTTTGGGCGGGCCTTCATTCCTTTGTTCTTCTGTGCTCATGTCTGCTGAACTACCTAATAAGACTACAGTTTGTTTCATCTTTTATGTCATTTCACAAGGTTTCTACTATCTGTTGTTTTGATATAAGTTTAATTAAATTTCCGTGTACTCATGGTTCATCTCCTTTAGATGTTCTCATTAAAAATAATACATTTAATCATTTAATATGATTTTAGAGGAATTTTGCCAGGGAGATAACATAAATACTATTTATGTTCTGAACTGGCAGCCTCCTTGCTATTCTTAGCCTGCAGAAGTTCACTCCTTTATGACATGCTCTCTACCAATACAAACATTTAAATGTGTGATTTTAGAAGTTGTCATTGAAGTTTTTTTGTCTGTTTATCTGTCTTTCTTTAAAAATTTGTGTTATTAAATAGACCCTTTAATAAAGAAATTTAAAAGTGCAACCAATTAAATTTAGATCATAATTATTATTTTTTCATATTTCTTTGCTTTTGGCTATTTAAAAAATTTTAAATTATTTTATTAACTAAATACCCTTTTGATTGTTATTCTCTTATTTAGTTTAACACAAATGACATTTAAGAAATGCATTATTTTATTTTTGAAAACTTGCATTTACAAGTTTTTGTTTATCTGTAATAACTCAAGTTTGACTGTGTCTTCTCTTTTAAGATATATCACAATTATCTTCTTTCACATCTCTGCAACTAATATTTCTTTGTAACCCACCATGGACAAGATTAAGATCAGGTTTTAATTCTCTTCTTTTATGGGCTAATGAGTAATTATTTATATATAAACATCTTGCATTTCTACCTTAATAAAACTAGATGAGCATATTTTTTACTAGTTTTATCTAAGACTCAGTAAGTATATATTGTTTTGAAACTTCTTATATGTAACACTTAATATTCACTGCTCTGAACTCTAACATCTGTCTTCTATATTTATTATATGCTTCCTTGATATTTTGAACTTAATTATTTCATGGTTGTACAAAAATTACAACTGTGTACTTAATTATTTGGGTATTATAAAGAATTTAGCTTTACCAATGTTTCTTTAGAAATTCAGTTTTATAGCTTTTGGATCGCCAAATTTTCTCAGTTGCCTATGATTTTCCCTTTCTCATGTCTATTTGATCTTTTATTTCATGGAAGCTATATCCTTTTGATTCTTTTTGGGGGAACAAATTACATATTTTCTAATTTTATTTTCTGATTCCTCATAAAAGCACCTTTTTAAGAAGAAAATTAGGATAGTTCTTTATAGATTCAGTGGTCTTTCCTGTATTGATAAATTTTTCATTTAGTCTACTTGTACTCACTAAAGGGAATATCTGTTTAGAATTGATTTATAATGCTGTAGAAGTGGACCTGTATTTAGTAAAATATTATTTCACATTCTTTCCAAAGTACTTCATAGTGAATCATAAGTCTAGGTTCTGAATATCTCTTGTTTTCTTTCTAGAGAGGGATAAGAAAAATTAGGTGTTCAAATAGAAGTTTTATCATTATAATTGGTTTTCTATCAATCTGATACTAAACATTGTAATGGCAGAAATTAAAAAAATACTTTCAAATTTTGCTAGCTGATTGATTTCTAAATGTAGATTTTGGTGACAAAGTTATAAAGTTTGTATAAATTTAAGATATAGGTATATATTTATATATGCCAATTCAAAATTTAAAATGTGTGTATTATACATATAAATTTAGTCAATGTGCTGAAATAAATGGAGAGAAGCATCTATATATCTATAAACATGTAGTCATTTTACCTGAATATCACATTTAAAAACTTTAATTAAAGATACTAGCTTGTTATTTAGAGATTATAATTAATTATTAGCAAAACCCTGAGCAAAGTGATGGAAGGCATATGCCCAGAAATAATATCCTGGGAGAGGAACATCAAATAACATTTGGTTATATAAGTATGAATATAAATATAAATAAATGAGAAGTGTTTTTTATGAAGTGGGTTTCACATATTTTCGATAATAGAAAAGGTATTCAAATTTAAAATGTGTTAGAATGATTGGATTAAAGTTAATTTCTATTATAGAATAATACATAAATTCATATTTTCTTAAAAATAGTAAAATCTGGGCTATTAATGTTTAGAAATTTAAAAATAAACACATTTAAAAATTTAAGAAATAAAGTGAGCTTGCTAAATAGATGAGAATAGTTTGTTAAGCTCTTTGATGTCAGGATTTTTAATTTGTATAATTTAAGGCCCAATGATAATTTTTATATGTATACTTTAGTTGTTAAGTTAATATAATTACAGAGAATAAGTAGCAGAAAAAATATGTGCTTTGCTTTCATGTAGATTTGGGTTAGAATTTGGTGTCATCATTCTCAAGGTATGTGGTCATGGCCAAGAGAACACAATACCTATGGGTTAAAAGCTTCTTCTCATCAATAAAATGTGAAATTAGCCTAATTCATTAGATTTTTTCTGAGACTGGAGAAATTTTATGCAAGTATTGTGAAATAGATCTGGAAAATTGACGGGGGTCAATAATTGGTAGCCATTAATATAAATAATTTATTCAGCAAAGTTTCTTTGAAAGCAAAAAAAAAAAAATAAAGATCATTTTTTTTTCTGAAATAACAACAATTACACATTGGAGCATAATTTTATTGCGCTATGGGTTTAGAACATGTCAAAACTGCAGAAAGGCAATATCATGCAAAAACATTGAGAAAGAAAAAAATTTAAAAAGCAAATTGGCAGTATCTTCTAGTGATTTGTCCTGACTTTAAGTTTCATGTTAGCCTAGCTTGTCACTTTGAAATACAGAGTCCATTTTAATATCTGTCACTCTGTCAGTGCTCCAGAATGGATTTACACTCTGAAAACAGGTATCTCGCTTCTATTCTGTTGACATTAGAAATTATATTTTCAAAATCTGTGAACATAAGGTTTTATCCTGACATATGCATTACACAACTTCTAACTTGTATATGATAGATATTTCAGTAACAACATACTGGAAAATATTTGCTAGCAATCATTCTGCAGTGCTTAGAATAATGTGACTTTTAAGCTTCAGACAGTTTGTATTATTCATAGATCACACATTCATTTAAAAATGTTGGAAGGATAATATCTATGGTAATACTAGAATAGTAAAATAAAAAATAGTAAAAGTTTGGTTGCTTGGCAGCAGAGAGAAATTGGTAAGAATGGCTTTATTTTTTCCTGGTGTTTTAAAATGAGGGAAAATAAAATGTCAATTTTTAGTGCAAATCAACTAGTTCCTCAATGAATAGCACAGTGACCAACTCTACAAAAATGGCCATACCCACCCACAGACACACAGCCACAAGCATACAAACACCATTTGTGAACTAAAGATAAACAGAATCTGATATGCAAACATAAAAAATGCAATTAAGTCTCCTCTCTTTACTCATGTAGTTTTGGAAGAATGAAGTTAGAGGAAAAAAATGGAAAGGGAGCTCTTGAGAAAGATGAAGAGAAAAAGAACAAAGACATATTTAGTTTCTGGGCATCTAAAATATCCATTAAGGGTCCTGATAGGATATTGTCCAGCATTGCTAATAATGATTCTTCCATGGATTGGTATTAGGGAATATGGCTTTGGGTTTTCTCTAGCATTATATTAAACCCAGTGATATTTGGAATAGCTAACTTCTATGGTTCCCTCTTTCCAAAAATGGATAGAGAGGCAGCATATGAGTCACCAAGCACCTACACTGTCATTTGGAATTCCTGGTAACCTAAAAAAACTTTTGAATGATGTACAACACCTCCCCCACTGGCACATTCCTGTCCCTTTTACAGCATTTCCCAAAGCATATTCACGAAAGCCCTTTACATTTTTTGAGTTTTGCCACTAATAAAATAAGAAAACAAAATAATAAGAAAACAAAGAAAATAAGAAAATAAAGAAAAAAATTAAGATCTTTTAAAAAGCTTGGCTAACTCTTACCTTGATGGCTTTGGGTTTGGATTTCCTACTGTTAGTTGATTTGACTAATTTTATTCCAGATAAGTAATTAAATGAATTTCTTATTGATGTAGCTTAAAATTCTTGAATTTTAAAATAGTTTTTCTCTTAACACTTTTGGCTTCATATAGTCAAATAAAAGGGAATACATTCATCTTTCCCTAATCTAAAACTAGATTTATTTGTTTCTTACATTTTGTAAAATTAGAACAGAGTAAACTAAGTTATTTGAATTGCATTTTAGATTTAAAATATAATATTTTTAAAAAAGAAACTGTATGAAATTCATTGGGGAAAAAAAGAACTAGCCAGAGTTCTTCCTTCTAAAACATGACTGTTTCCTTCAATATCTTTTTTTTTTTTAATTTTATTTTCCTCATTTCTGTACTCTACCTTGATTTACCCTAATAGGTTACACCAACTGTCCAAAGAAAATGGAAATATGTGTTCTTTCCTCTAATCTTAACTGAGACATAGCAGCAGCAGGACAGAAATGGACTTGGAGACTATTTTAGAATAGAATACCAGAGTTTAGACAGGTTTGGATCAGATGTTGAGTACAAAAGATACAACAAAAATGAGGTTAGTTATGGGAAATACTCCTTAGACAAAAAGAGAGTTTATAAAGATTTGGGAAAGTGATTTCTGCAGAGAAAACAAGAACAGCACTTGTGTTCAGGAAATCATAAGGATGCATTCTACTTCCTGAGCAGAAAGGCTCTGGGTATCCCTCAAAGATGGCTACAAAGAAACTCAGGGTTATTTTTGCAGCTATGTGGAGAGACAATGGCTAACTGTGAAAGGGGCAAATAGACCCCACTGCAGGTTCTAAAGGTAGGTTGGTTATAAAATTTGGTTTAACTCAGTAAAAGCTACACAACAATACCACCACCCTCAAATCACACTTATTTTGCCCTCCCCACCACTAAGATTTTTAGATGTATTAAGTTTATTAAAAGGTCTCTAGTATCCTTCATTTTTCATTGGCATTTATTTATTTTTCAGTCTTCAGTTTCTGTGTTATACTTGTCCTTTGCCCTCTCTCTCTTTTGTCTTTCTTATTCTCAGATGATATAACACAATTCTTACTCATAGATATTTAGATATTTTAAATGTCAAAACATCAGAGAAACAACTGAAAAATAGAATCATTCAATTGGGTATTGTTCGTCTCCTCTAGTAAGTTGGCTTTGACAGAGCTGTTCATAGGGCTTTTATTGTTTCATTTCGTCTTCAGACTGAAACTAGATATTTACCCGAAGAGTGAAGGAAGCTATGAAACTTTTCATTTTCATTTAAAGAAAGTAAATTCTGGTGATCGATCACTTAAATGCTAAGATTTACTTGAATTATCTCTATGCTTTTCTCTTGTTTTTAAAAAAAAGACAGGTGCATTTTTTTCTTTTTTTTTTGTGGCTTTATGTAAATGAAGGCATTTTGTTGTGTTACAAAGCATAGAAATAATTACACTTTAATAGTATCACAGTAAAATTAAGGAGAAAACTAAAAATATAACTGACCTCTTTTATATGCTTTTCTTATAAAACTATCACTTGTTACACAAAAGTATGGAAAATATAAAAATTTAAAAGAAAGATGAAATATTCTGTGTTTCTCTCCAAAAGAAAATAATTTTCTAAATTTTCTAACAATTTTTTCTTGCATACTTCTGTATTTTAAAATTTTTCTTATGTGACTCCAAAACCTATAAATTTTCTTTTTAGGATCACCCCAAACTTTAATTTTAGTTAATAATACTAAAATTTTTCATGTTATCTTCAATCTGATGTCTTTGCCATGTTGTCTAAACATTTCTAGATGTGTTTGTCCTCATTCTCCATTTGAGTTTTTCCTTCCACTCTGTTCTCACTATACATTCTTATTGCCTGAAGTTGTTAGTCTTTTTCCCTCTCTACATCCTTTCATGTATGATTTCTAACTCTTGGCCCATTCCCCATTACACCTCTAACAAAGTTCTGTTGCAGGTGGGCATTTCAAAGAAGGTATTTAAAAAATGGAGGGAGAGAACTGTGCTGTTGAAGCAAGTTGTAAAAGTCCGTATCCCTGGTCCTCTGTCCTCAGTAATATAAAGCAGAAGAACATTTGAAACTAGTAGTTTTCTTTTCCTAATAGTATAAATTCTTTGATATTGCTTTTCCAGCTTTTTATCTCACCTCAACTCTCTACTAACATCTAAAGTTTTGTTTTTTCTAGACATGTGAGGAAATATAAAGCACAGGCCCAGATAATAAGGATATTTTTTAAAAGAATGAACTTATGTTCCATTGACCTGTAAGAGAATAACTAATTGATATTTGAGGCTTAAGTATTATTAAAATCATTATGGACAGCTTAGGTTATTAAATGGAAAAGATGCAATTGGCCATCAAAAAATTTTTTTCATGATTTATTTTTTCTTAACTGCCATCCCTCAGAGTCAAAGAGAGAAAATGTGTTAATGGCACACATAAAAATAGCAACTAGCAACAAAAAAAGAATCAAGCCAAGCTGTAGAACATTTTGATGAGGTATTCTCCAATTTATTTTATTTTAATTTTAATTATAATTTTTTATTTCTATTTTTTATTTTTATTTTAATTTTTTATTTTAAATTTTAGCTGACATTTAACATTATTTTATATTAGTTCAGGTGTACAGCATAGTAGTAAGACATTTACATAATTTACAAAGTGATCCCTCTGATTAGTCTAGAACCCACCTAGCACTTTATATAATTATTAAAATATTTTTGACTATATTCCCCATACTATACTTTACATCCTGGTGACTATTTTGTAACTACCATTTAGTACTTTTTAATATCTTTACCTTTTTCACCCAGTCTCCCAACCCCTTTCCATCTGACAGCCATCAGTTTGCTCTCTGTATTAGTCTGTTTCTGATTTGTTTGTTCATGTATTTTGTTCTTTAGATTCTGTACATAAGTGAGATCATGTGGTATATGTCTTTATCTGACTTACTCTATTCAGCATGATACCCTCTAAGTCCATTCGTGTTGTTGTAGATGGCAAGATTTCATTCCTTTATGGCTTAATAATATTCTATTGTATACATGTAACCACTTTTTAATCTAATTGTCTGTTGATAAGCACTTAGGAAGTTTCCATATCTTGGTTATTGTAAATAGTGCTGCAGTGAACATACGGGTGCATAGATCTTTTTAAATTAGTGTTTTGGATTTTTTTTTTTTTTTGATAAATACCCAAAAGTGGAAATGTTGGACCACATGGTAGTTCTAATTTTACTTTTTTGAGGAAACTCTATACCATTTTAATAATGGTTGAATCAATTTGCAACCCCACCAACAGTGCATGAGGGTTCTCTTTTCTGCATATACTTGACAACACTTGTTTGTTGATCTATTGATGATAGCTATTCTGATATGTGTGAGGTGATATCTCACTGTGGTTTTAATTTGCATTTCTCTGTTGATTAGTGATGCTGAGCAACTTTTCATATGTCTATTGACCATCTGCATGTCCTTTTTGGAGGAATTTCTATTCAGGTCCTCTGCCCATTTTTATATAGAATTTTTTTTTTGGGGGGTGTTGATTTGTATGAGTGTTTTATAAATTTGGGATATTAACCCTTTACTAGTGTTTCATGGTGAATATCTTCCCCTATTCAGTAGATTGTCTTTTCATTTTATTGATGATTTTCTGTTATTCAAAAACTTTTTAGTATGATGTAGTTCCATTTATTTATTTTTTCTTTTTCTCTCCTTGCCTGAGGATATATATTAGAAAAAAATTTGCTAAGAGCAATATCAGAGAGTTTACTGCTTAAGTTTTTGTAGGAATCTTTATGGTTTTGTATCCTATATTTAAGTCTTTAGTCCATTTTCAGTTTATTCTTTGTATGGTGTATGAAGGATGTCTAGTTTAATTTGCTGCATGTATCTGTCCAGTTTTTCCAGGATTGTTTATTGTCTAGACTATCTTTACCCCATTGTATATTTCCACTTCCTTTGTCACAGATTAATTGACTATATACATGTGAGTTTATATCTGGGCTCTCTATTTTGTTCCATTGATCTATACGTCTGTTTTTATGCCAGTACCGTGCTCTTTTGATTACTAACGCCTTGTATTATAGTCTGACATCAGGTAGCATAATACCTTCAACTTTGTTTTTTCTCAAGATTACTGTAACTATTTAGGGTCTTTTGTGGTTCTATATACATTTTAGAATTATTTTTCTAGTTCTGTAAAAAACGACATTGATATTTTGATAGGGATTGCATTGAATCCATAGATTGCTTTGGGTAGTGTGGACAGTTTGACAAGGTTAATTCTTCTTCTCCTTAAGCATGGTATATGCTTCGAGTTATTTGTATCTTCTTCAATATCTTTCTTCAATGTCGTAATTTTTTTAGTACAAAACTTTTACCACCTTGGTTAAATGTATTCCCAAGTGTTTTATTTTATTTTTATTTTTTGATGAAATTGTAAATGGGATTATTTTCTTAATTTCTTTTTCTGATAGTTAATTATTATATAAAAATGAAACCAACTTTTGAATTTTAATTTCATATCCTGCTACTTTATTGAATTTATCTGTTCTAATATTTTTTTGGTGGAATTTTTAGGGACGTCTATTATATCATCTGCAAATAATGACAATTTTATTTTTCTTTACAATTTTAATGACTTTAATTTTATTTTATTGTCTGATTGCTGTGGCTGACACTTTCAATATTGTGTTGAATTAAAGTGATGAGAGGAGACATCCTTGCCTTGTTCCTGAATTTAAGTAAAACACTTTTAGCTTTTCACCATTGAATGTGACGTTAGCTGTGGGTTTGTTATATGTCTGTATTATATTAAGGTAGTTCCCTCTATTCCCACTTTGCTGAGAAATTTTATCATAAATGATGTTGGATTTTGTCAAATGTTTGTTCTGTATCTATTGATATGATCATATAATGTTTATATTTCATTTTGTTTATGTGGTATATCACATTAATTGATTTAAAGATATTGGACAAAACTTGCATCTCAGGAGTAAATCTATTTGATCACGGTATATGATCTTTTCAATATACTGATTAATTTGGTTTGCTAATATTTTGTTGAGGATTTTTATGTCTATGTTCATTATGATGTCAGCATATAATTCTTTTTTTTGCAATGTCATTATCTTGTTTGAGAGTCAAAGACATGAAGCTTCCCTTGTTTTAAAGTTTTTGAAATATTTTGAGAATAATAAGTGTTAATTCTTTGAATGTTTGGTAAAATGCACCTGTGAAACCATCCTGTACAGGACTTTTGTTTGTTGGGAGGGTTTTGATTACTGATTTTAATTAATTTGAAGTTATCAGCCTGTTCAGTTTTTCTGTTTCTTTTTGATTCAGTCTTAGAAGACTGTATGTTTCCAGAATTTATTAATTTTTTCCAGATTGTCCAATTTGTTGGCAAATAATTATTTTTTATTTTATTAATTTTTTTTGTATTTCTGTTCTGTTAGTTGTCACTTTCATTTTTGATTTTATTAACTTGGATATTTTTTCTTTTCCTTGATGAGTTAAAAGTTTATTAATTTTGTTTTTCTTTTCAAATAATTAGCTCGGTTTCATTGATCTCTTGTGGATTTTTTTTTACACTATGTTTTGTTTATTTCTTCTCTGATTTTTATTATTTTCTTCATTTTAATTATTTTGCACTTTCCTGTTCTTTTCCCAGTTACTTTACATATAAGTTTGAATTGTTTATTTGAGTTTTTTCTTGGTTTTTGAGGTAGGCCTGTACTGCTATGAATTTCCTTCTTCATACTACTTTTGCTGTGTCCCATACATTTTGAGTCTTTGTGTTTTCATTTTCAATTGGCTCAAAGTGTCATTTGATGTCTTCCTTCCTTGATTTCATGGTTAACTTAATCATCGCTGAGTAGCATGTTATTTAGCCTCCATGTGTGTGTCTGTTTTTTTTTTTTTTAATTTATTTTTTCTTAGAATTGATTTCTAGTTTTATATTGTTGTGGATAGATAAGATGCTTGATATGATTTCAATCTTCTTAAATATACTGAGACTTGTTTAGTGTCCTAACTTGTGGTCTATCTAGAAAAATGTTCCATATGCACTTAAAAAAATGTGTATTTTGATGTTTTGAGATAAAATGCTCTAAAAATATTCATAAAATTTATCTGGTTTATGTGTCATTTAAAGCTGCCGTTTCCTTGTTCATTATTAAAGATTTCTCTATAGGTGTTGATGGGTTATAAAAGTCTCCTACTATAATAGTTTTACTGTCTATTCTTATTTTATGTTGGTCAATATTTGTTTTATATATTTATGTTCTTTTATATTGAGTGTATATATTCTCTTGTTGGATTTATCCCTTTATCATTATGTAATATCCTTCTTTGTCTCTAAAACCTCTTTTTTCATCTCTTTACTTTCAGTCTGTGTGTATCTTTTGATCTGAAGTGAGTCTCTTGTAGACAGTATATGTATAAGTCTCATTTTCTTACCCATTCAACTATCTTATGTCATTTCATTAGAATATTGAATCCAGTTATGTTTGAAGTAATTATCAATAGGTACACAATTATTGCCATTTTGTTATTCATGTTTTTATGTTCCTGCCTTTTTGTTCTTAAGGAAATTCCTTTAACATTTCTTGTAATATTGGTTCGATGGTGATGAACTCTTTTAGCTTTTTATTGTCTGGGAAGCTCTTTATCTTTCATTCAGTTTTAAATGATAGCCTTGGTAGGTGGAGAAATCTTGGTTGCAGGTTCTCGCTTTTCATCACTTTGAATATTTTGTGCCATTATCTTCTGGCCTGCAAAGTGTCTGTTGAGAAATCATTTGACAGTCTCATGGGAGTACCCTTATCAGTAACAACTGCCCTTCTCTTGCTGCTTTTAGAATTTTTTCTCTCCCTCTGTCTTTAACCTTTGACATTTTAATTATGATGTATATTGGTGTGGGCCTCTAGGTTCATCTTGTTTGGGACTCTCCATGCTTCCTGGATTTGTATGTCTATTTCCTCCATTAGGTTGAGAAAGTTTTTAGTCATTATTTCTTCAGATAGTTCTCAATCCCTTGCTCTTTCCCTTTTCTTTCTGGTGCCCCTCTGATGTAAAAGTTGATGTGCTTAATGTTGTGCCAGAGACCTTTAAACTCTCTTTCTCTTTTTTTGTATCCTTTTTTGTTTCTGTTTTTCTAATTGAATGTTCTCTACTACCTTGTCTTCCAAATCGCTGATTCAGTTCTCTGCTTTATCTAATCTACCATTGATTCCTTCTTGTATAGTTTTTATTTAAGTTATTGTATTGTTTTTTCTTTTTTTCTTTTTTTGTTTTTTTTTTTAGTAGTTTCTATGTCCTTTCTTTATGCTCACCAATCTCTTTGTTAAAGCCCTCACTATGTTCTGAACATCCTTATAATCAGTGTTTTGAACTCTGTATCTGGTAGGTTGCTTGCCTTCATTTCATTTAGTTCTTTTTCTGGAATTTTCTCTTATTCTTTTATTTCAGATATAGACTGTGCTTCCTCATTCTGGCTGCCTATATGTGTTTGTTTTTGCATATTAGCTAGATCTGCTACACCTTCCAGTCTTGTCTGGGGGGCCTGTAGTAGGTGGATTATGGGGTCCAGTAGCACAGTGTCCCTGATCACCTAAATCAGGTTCTCCAGGAGTGTCCTTTTTGTCTATTTTTAGTCACCTCTTATTGAATTTAAGGCTGATTGATATTCATACATCAGTGGGTGGACTGACTATCAGGCTGATTGGCTATGAGGACTGGCCACACCCATAGCACATAAACTACTGTGTGGGGTCTCTAGTACTTACTTAGAACACCCTTTGGGCTGATCAAATGGTGTTCTGTTTTGGTCTGAAGCTGGCCACCAGGTTTCTTGGTGCTGAGGCCACTGGAAAGGGAGCTCTCAGGAAGGTCAAAATCAGATGCTGCCTGCGACTAGCCAAGGTTTCCTGGTAGGAGCTACAAAATGGTCAGTCCATGGTTGGTCTCTACCTGTGCTGGATTTAGCAGTGTGTGGGAGAAGCCAAGTTGTGCAGCAAGGCTGGTTGACACTACTACCAGGCCTGGGCAGCTCAGCCAAAGGCCCAGGGAATCTTGATACCTCCACCACCAGCTGACTGTCTCTAGGTGTAGCCACTGAAAGAGCCTCAACTGAGTTGGGGTCTCAGGGAACCATCAGGGTGGGGTCAGAAGTATCCACTAGGTTCATGCAAATTCATTTTTAGCTCTAATCTGAGCCTAAGGTTATTCAGCAAAAGACTCAGAGCTCACCAAGGGTAACCACTGCCTGCCTGGGTCCTGCTGACTCCTTGAGAGTTGTCCAAAAAAAAACTATAGTATTTTCCAGGGCTGGCTATCCCTTCCCAAAAGCCTCCAGCTGTATGAGAATTGCATAGAGAGGGTTCCCAGAGAGCCACCAGAGTAGAGCAAGTGGAGTTCACCAGGCCAATGTAGATTTAGACTTGTTTGTGTGTGAAGGAGGGCTCAACACAAGCAAGATGGCACCTGTCTATAGGCTGCAAGGGAGGAGGGCTCAACACAAGGACAATAATGGCTGTCTCTCTAGCCTTGGCCCTGAAGCCACATGGCCCTGTCTATCCCTGTGTCTGGTGACTCCTGAGCCATTGCCTGTCTACTAGAGCCTAGGATGAGTACCTACAAGTGAGTGAATCTTTGTGTGAGCCATTTAAGAGGACATCTGGGTTTCCAGCAGCCTTCCATCTCAGCCAGATGGAATCTCTACTGATTTTCACAGCCAAGTTTTGTAATGCCTCTTTCTGGCACTAGTGCTCTGGGATAGGGATCCTGGTGTGCGACTACAACCCCTTGCTTATTAGAGGATACCTCCAAAGCTGAAAGATCCCTCCTGATTCTCAACAGCTGAACATGGGTGTGGGGCTATCCTGTTTAGCATGTTTGCCCCTTCTACCTGTCCTGTCATGGCTTAGTTAATATATTTTTAGTTATAGAATTTTTGTTCAGCTAGTCATATTGTTCTCCAGGTTGATTGTTTTATATTGGTTTGTTTTATTTTTTAGAATACCAATAGGCCAAATGTTTCTTACCAATTGACTCTTGCCGATAATACTAGAATAATTACCAGCTGTCTATATTTTTTTCTCAAAAGAAATTATATTTTGCTTAGAAACAAAAAAAATATTTTATTAGTTTATTTTGTCTCTAAATACCCTATATCTTTTATTTTATTTTATTTTATTATTTTAAATATATACACTTGAGGAAGAGATATGTTTTTTTAAATTTCAACAAGCTTTCAAAAAAGTAAAAATAACACTAGGAAGTGCTTTGAGAAGGAATATATGATGCAAGCTTTTTGTTTGATGGTTATTTATTTGTCCTCTGCTGAATATTTTTAGTCAGGTTTTCTTGAACATGGAAGTATAAAATGAACTCAGTAGGCAATGAGCTCACCTGAACTCCTCATGGTGATTTATATCAAACACGTCTGCCAAAGGCACAGCATGGAAGGCCCTTCTGCACCAATGGCTCAGACTCTGTCCCCACAGAGGGATAAAATTCCTCATGATGGAGTCTTTTCTTATGCTACAAATTAAAGAGCTTCTGGAATTTTCCAAACTATAAATTGAGAGGACACCTCTATGGCTTATATAATTCAAATGCTAAAATCTTACCGCTGTTCATTTTTCTCATTTTTGAGATTCCTTGAGGCTTATTTTTCTTTCCATCAAATCTTATCTAAGAAAAGACAAAAAACATAAAGGTAAATGAAGGTGAGAAGATGGAAACGACATTCATGACTTCTGATCCTTCATCTTGTAGAAGAATCCTGTTCTTTCTGAAGAGTGTGGATTGCTAGATTACAGAAATCAATGTTATTTAGCTTTGTTTAAACCACTTCCTGGATAGAAATAAGTGTTTCTTGATGTCTCAAAATACAAGACCCTCTTTATATGTTTCCTGACTTGTACAGTTCTTTTATACTTGCCTAAAACCCCTTTAGGATGAACTTGACCTATCTGGCATGCTTAGAACTAGAATATGAAACATACCAATCTCTTATTCATACATGTGAATATGTATATACTAACGCAGAATCTGGTTGGGACGGCAGTGAACTGGAGGGTTTGTTGATAAGAAGCCCTAAAGTCATTCAAGAACTAAGTGGGACCCAAGATATTAGAAACCCAGGGGGAATTCAAGCTAAAGACAAAACCAAAACCCAGGTTAGGGAATCAATATGATTAATATGAATGAATAGAAACTTGCCCAGGCAATCAGATGATAGAGAAGGTAACTCTGGCCCTTGATTGTTTTTTTTATTTGTACCCTGAAGCAAATCTTAATGAAGCCTGTTTTTTTTGTAAAGAGCTAAATTTGAAGCAGATATCTCTACTACTTCCATATCTAAGAACTCTAAGATTGACCCTTGCCAAGCCACTGCAGTCCCTGAGGTAGGCCACATTACTTTATACTGCCATGCTTTCCTATGTCCATTCCTAAAATGACCTTCCTCCTCTCATTCAAAAGACAAAATAACATCATAATAAGTCCTCAAAATGCAGCTCACATTCTTTCTACTCTGCCAAGCCCTCTGTATTAGTTTCTTGTGGATGCCTTAACAAATTGCCATAAACTTGAGTGACTTAAAACATGAGTAATTTCATTTATTTCATAATTCTAGAGGTCATGGTCTAAAATTAAGGTATTGAAGGGCCACTCTCTATCCTGAGGTTCTAGTGGAGAATTCTTTCCTTTTTCTCCTAGATTCTGGTGGATTCTTTTGATACTTGGCTTACTACAATCTTTGCCTCTATCTCCACAATGACATTCTTCTCTATAGATCTGTGCCTTTGTGTCTGTTTCTTCTTATAAGGATATCAGTGATTAGATATAGAGCTCACGCTAAGACTTTATCATAACTTACATTAAAAAAAACACATATAATTTTATTAATCAATATTACCCCAATTTGTAAAAAGGTTAACCATGTAAAATACTTAGTATGTAAGTGCTCCATACATTTTAGATGGTGATAGCTTTACTACAGCTGTTGGTTATGATTATTCAGGTAAGCAATAGATTAGTATCTTGTGTTACTCGAGGCTGCTAACACAACATTCCCCCCAAATTCTCAGAATTATAATTTTTTTTCTCTGCTTAAAGCTAGTCCCTCATTGTCCTGTAAATAACAATGTCTTCATTTCTTTCTTCGTGTGTGGATTTTGATTTTTTCCCCCCTCACATTGTTGTTTTTCTAGTGTCAGGTAACAAAGCTGGATTTAAGTAAGGAGACTTTATTTTAAGACTAATGTAAGGGTGGGAAAATGATGATTTCAATAGGATGAGGGAAACAATTGCAATAAAATGCTCTAGCCATGAAATCTGCAAGAGGCTCATGCAAAAAAGGGCTTTTCTTTTATCTGGAGGGGTAAACAAAATTAGAAAGATCTGGGTATGGGTAGTGGGCAGCATAATCAGGTAGTTGGTTAGAAAATGTTTTCCTTGCAGTCAACTAATTCTTTGGAGGACCCCTTAAAGGGGTATTTTCTGATAACTCAGACTAAAGAGGAGTCAAAGTTCAAGAACCTGGAGGAAGTGAAGAAATTTAAATAGGCTTTGGTCAAATTAAGTTAGCAGGCATTTTGTTTAGTTGGTCAGTGGAACAAAAAGCTCAGCTACTGTTTTATTAGGTAAAGAATAAGAATTTGGAGAGTCTTTGTCTGGCCTTGTCATAAGTAAGTAGGAGAGTGTCTGTGATAATTATCTAAGTCTTACTACATCTTATTATATCTGCAGAGACTATTTTTAGATAAGGTTACATTCACAGGTTCCAGGTAGACATGAATTTGAGGAAGACACTATTCAACTATCCCCTTATCAGAATTTACCTGTTTCGTCAGAAGAATTGCTTACTCTTTGGTGTCATAGCAGTGCTTAGTATAAATCCCTTTTTGTAATTATTAAGATATTTTATAATTTATTATGTCTTTCCTTCCTATAAACTTGACAGTTCCTAAATATAGAATAAATGTATTATTTATCTTTGTAACCCTAACACCATACATGGAGTCTAGTTCACAATTGGTGCCAAATAAATGTTTAACTGATTCAAATAAGTTCTCAAAGACCTTAAGAACAGACTCCATAATGTAGTCTCACCTTCACTGAGAATCATTATAGCTACCTATAGCTACCCTAATATATTCTGTAAAAATATAAGCACATTTTTTCAGTGAATTTTTATTTTAGCAGTAATAATATTTTCACCTTTTATTTATATCTTTATTATAACACTTTTTATTCTAGCAACATTAGGTAGAGAGTATATTTTATATTTTATTTTTTTACAAAAGAGTCAGTGTATCTCATGAATAAAAAGTTTCTTGTTCATGCTTCTCTAAAGAAACTATTTCTATGATAGTTTCTAATAATTATATGTGCCCTATTATATTACACAAACTAACCATTGTTTAATATGCTTTTGATATCTAGGGCCTGTATTAGGAGCATACACAATTTTACTAAACAAATAAAATGATACACTAAGAATTTTTAAATATGTTTTCAAATTTAATAGCTTTATATGGTAAAATGATAAGTGATAGCACTGATATAGACCTATATGCCAAAGTTTTAGGCACTTTTCACCATTTAATCTTTACAACACAGAAATAAAGTTGGCCCTAATAATCCCATTTCGAAGATTAGGAAACTAAAGCATATAGTCAGTAAGTGATTTGCCCAAGGCCATGCAGCTAGTAAGTGGCAAAACAAGGATTCAAAATAGTGTTATGGTGCTAGAATCAGCAGTTTAATCATTAAGCAATATCACTCTTGTTGGCTTTTCTCTGCTTACCATCAGCCAGCTGATTCTTATTTTGACTGCTATCTTTCACATAAAAACCTCACCTTCTCTCACTGTTTATGGCTTCTGATTTGCCAAAGTGGTTGTGACCAAGAGAAAGTCAGGGTTGCAAGGACTGGAAAGCCCACAGCCACGAACATTTGCTGGCTTTGGTGAAAGTGTAAAGTATGTCCACACCACATTTCTGTTGAAAGAGTCCTGGGATGGAAGCGGCATGCTCTCTAGGAACAAGCATCATTCTTTTATTTCATATGTAATTGGACTATACCTAATTTAATAATTTCATAGAGAATTATTAAATGGTTTTTTTATTTGAAAGTCTTATGAAGAGGACAAAAGGACAGATAGAGGTATAGACTCTAGGAGCAATGAAGAAGCTTTAAAGACCAGAAGGGTGAACCTAATGGGATGGCTAAAGGTGGGTTGAAAATGGGGGATGTTGTCTTTGCTGCTGATTGGTGGGGAGTCAGAACATTTAACAAGTATTTATTTTTACTATTTTTTTACAGGTTCCACTGTCTCACTTTTACTTTGTCTTTTAATCTCTATTCATTAGCCCTTCTTCTATTACCTAGTCAAAAAATTAATTAGAAATATTATTCACATGCAATTCTGAAATGGTAGGGGGAGAGACAGAGAAACAGAGAGAAAGAGAGAGAGAGAGACAGACAGGCAGAGAGGATTTAAAATTAGAATCTGTGAAGAATTGAAAGATTAAGATGACCAAGTTAAGTTTTAACAAGTTCTGAAATGCCTTGGGCTATATTTATAAGCTATCAACTATATGGTAATCAGGCTAGTTGAAACATAGAATTGAAAAAGGACCTAGATTTTGGGTTTATTTCAACTAATTGAGACTCCTTGGTAAATTGTTTCAGATACTACTTGAGCAAAATAAATATGCAACCATATAAACTCTTTTCCTCTTGGTCATATCTTTTATAGTTGAAATTTTCTTTTGTTCCATTTCCGATCTTATTTTCTTAATTTTATTTATAGTAATTTGATTAATGCAGAAAAGAGAAAAATATTTCTTGCCTCTGCATGGCACATTAATTAATATTAGCTTAAATTTTCTACAAGGATACTTCAGGAAAGATTAATTAAGACCTTTTGGACTTGGCCAAGGAAAGGAGTTGAGTACATGACATACAATTTGCCTCTAGCCTGGAGCTCATCAGTTACAGATGCTTAATGAATGTTGAGTGGTTGAGTAGTTTGAGTGGATTTCTGGAACAATATGCCCTTCTTGTATAACTCTACCCTTTGAATTCTGTATCTCACGCCTCCTTTCCAGTGGTCAGTACTGCTACTGTTTTCAATTTCAGAAGCTGTAGTTTATTCAGGAGTGTCTCCTTTTTCTCCTTACTCTAACCTCAGTTTTCACTGACAACAATGATCTACATACCTGTGCATTTTTAACCAGAGAAAAATTGTCCTGGAGAAAACTGTTTGAGCTTAGAAAACAGTGCATAGAGAAGGTAGTTTAATCAAGTCAAGGAATGTCTTTCAAAGTCACCTGTGAGACTTATTGAGGTGGAGGAACTATGAAATAGCATGAATTTGAAGGGCATATAGATGACAGTTATTAATATCAGGATGATTGATTTCATATTCTTGAAATGTACTAAATTTAACTCAAGGTTCAACAACTCCATAATTTACATAAGTACAATCTGTGTCAGTTCATTAACAGGTCATTAGTAAGTCTGAGGAAGATGTTCTAAAACATTCTCAGGAAAATCATGAGGGAATACACCAAAAAATATTATGTAGGAAGCTTACATTTGAAAAGGTATTCATGTATTTGTGTGCATGCATGTATATTTTCTTTTGTATTTAATCTACCTTCATTTTTAGGCAGTGATTCTGATCAGGTGTACATGGGTCATTTATCTTAGAGGAAACATAAAGATTAAATTCTGAGAACTGATTTGGATATATAATGAGTTTCTATCTTTTTCAGATTGACCTGCATCTTCTTAAGTGTCTGTTTGACCATTACATTTTTTTACATAATTTGATAGTTACATGAATGTGCTTTATAAATTTGAGGTTCAAGTTCACTTTCTTTTATTTTTGGGAAACATGAAAGGTATGAGACCTTTTTGTGAATGAAGCTCTGCTCCAGAGACTTTCCTTGAAGTCCAACTTTCTAAATGTGAAGAGGGCATCTGCCCTCTGGTCCAAGTCTTTGCATTTAAAGTCTTGAAGTATACAGATAATAGGCTAGTTGAGAAAAAAAGTAAACCAGGTACTCTATGACTATTAAAATTAAATGAAGGTTTAGCTGCAGAAGACCAAGAATAAATTGACAGACTGAGACAATACAGGAGAATATTGAGGGAAAAGGAAGCACAACTCTCAATATCTTCCTAACAAAATGCCACAAATAAGTAGTGGTGCTTTTTAAATTTCCCCTTCAAAGATTGTAAGTGACTAGAGAACCCTGTGAAAGAAAAGAGGTTTCTTTATTATCAGTTTGGTAATGATCACATGGACTTTTACTGTAGTATTTACTTTGGCTGCAACAGAGAGAGAAAAAAAATGTCCGTGGTACAGTGTGGGAGAGAAGGTACACATTTGAAAGCATGTATAAATAAGAAACTTCCAGAAGGCATGGTCAACATGGGCAAGAACCTGCTACTCCCTGCCTACAACAAAGCTGCTGACTGACCCCATATACCACAAGAAATATAAATCTTTGATTTAGTTATTTATTCACTTTGTTCCAGGTTTTTTGAGACTTCATGGGCACTGGATGTTTCCACCATTCCTACAATTACATGTGAAAAGTTTTAACCAAACTATGTCCTCAAGATTTTTCTTTGCTCATTGAACTATATTTCTTTCTCTTGGATGTTTATGGGATAGAAACCACCAGCTAAGAAAGCCTTGCATTTCTTCTTATTCAAATACTTTCCAGTAAGGAAGATAAACATAATAGTGAGGTCATATTTACTAATGTTATTTATTCTGATTATAATGAAATATTTTTATTTGTTAATAAATTAGAAATTCACAAATTGAATGAATGCCACTTTTAGATCTGGTAAAAATTTCAAGGTTTTGCAGTTCTGCCTTGTTTTAGAAGACAACTAAAGATGGTGGTGCTATACATAATATTTACTATGTGAAAGCCACTCTAAGGCACTACTGAGTGTATGTCATTAACGCAGGATCCTTAATAAATGCTCTTTCCTCATGTTGTTCTACATTGCAGGAGTTTCTATTATGGGCAGAAATAGTACACCATTGATTAAGAGGACAAGTGATAGGCTCGGTTAGAATACTAACTGGCTAACATCCATAGTTTGTATTATCTGGAATGTTACCTAATTTCTCTAAGCTCTCTCCTCTAGATGTAACAATGATTGATAATATTGTTTTTTTATAATATTTTTATGAAGTTCAAATGACATAATTTATTTTAAGCCTTTAGTAAATCGATTTATGTAAAAATATTATCTTTATCATTAAATGAATTTGTCTTAGAAAGAATTACTTATTATTAATAACTAAATAATATGAGGATAGTCTTGTTAAGGTCAAGAGGTTACATAGACACAAACTAAATTCCAACATTAGCCGGAAAAAGAAATCTTGAAAGTGGGTACATGTTATTTTTCTTCGTGGTTGTTATTGTTTTTAATCCATGAAAATATTTTGACATTACTATTTATTTTATGACTTTGGGTAAATAATTAATCATTTGCCACTCTGAAAATGCAAATAATGGCTACAAAGTATCCTCATCTTATCCTTGAAAAGTAACCATCCTTGAGCTTTATTCCATTCCTGGCAATTTCATTCTTTGACTTAGTTGTGAATTTCAGTTTTTATTCCAATGAATACGCAAGCTATATGCCTTGAGATTGTTATAGAATAAAGAGTATACAGTGCTCTTAGAGCTAATCCATGGAAGCAGTAAAATTTATCTGCTAAGGACAAAGTTGTGATATCAGCCTAGAATGGTTTGAATCTTGACTTTCCCATTACAAATAATGTGAATTTAGGCAAATCATTTCATCTCAAAGTAGCTCAGTTTCTCATTTATAAAATGTTGAGAATAGTGTGCATTATATTTTTGAGATCCTTAAGTGAAGTAATACATATAAAGCATTTGTAATTACTTACTTTATACAATGTATTTCTGCATAGCAGGGCAGAACTTCTCCTAGTGGAAGATAGTGATTTCCTAATCTGAAACTCTGAGCTCTATTTTATTTGGATTTAGTTAAAGCTGATTGCAATTAGGCAAAGTACTATCAACATAAATAACAACAAAAATAAATAAGTCCTGAATCTAAGAATCCATATCAATCGAATCCTAAATTTAAATCAATATTGGTCTATAATAATTTTTGATAACAGCTAATATAATTGAAATGGGAAATACATTTGAAATGAAGGTTAAAGATGGAGTAAGACCAATGATATAGTTGGGAAAGAAACCAAACATAAGGTGAGGCTGATGGAAAGGGCTTGAGTGTGTCTTGATATGTGCCTTATAATAAACTTACTAAGTATACAATTAAAAAATAGAACAATTGCCCATTGTTTAAAATGATAATACCTAAATAGGTCATTTTACTAAATAGGTCATTATGTATAATAGTGACTGTGTAATTCATGCAAAAGTGTGTGCTTGGAACAGTTCAGAAAAACTTTACTAAAGGCAAAAACTAACCTAAAAACTTTTGGAGTTAGTATCTTGGTCTAGAACAAGTGTTAATCACTGGGCTCACTGGGCTTGACTCCAAGTTCTAAAGTTAGGTCTAGGACCCCAATGTTACATTCTCCTTGAATAAGTAGGAAACTTCTTATAGAACAAGAGGAGTGAACAGAAATATACAATGCCAGTTAAGGCCTAGGCTCTCAACTGGCTCATTGTTGCAGTTACCCAAGCTTCATTATCCAAATAAGATGAAAATCAAAATGGTGGGGAAATATGCTCTTCCTCTAGTGATAGGAACTGTCAGATCCCATGACAAAGGACATAGATATGTTGAATGATAAAGAATTGGAACAAAAATGGAATCTGTCGCACTTAATGAGAACTGGAAACTATTACTTCCACCCAACTTTTAAGGTTCTTATATGTGAAACAAAACTGGACAAGCACATTGACAATCATTCAAATACCAGAAGGTAATTGCTATAATTAACTCATCTTTTCTAAGCTAGATATTACAAGCTCTTAAGTTTTATTTGTTTTTTCCCTTTGTGTTTTCTATGCTGTAATGACTAGGTTTCATCATCATGTACTCTCCTCTAGATTTGTGAATATCATCTAATTTGCCATGTTTGATCACAATATTTTCCTCTGCTATTAAACAGAAACATTTAATTAACATGGGTGATCTAGAGCCTGAGTTTCCTTAATGCAACTAAGGATATTGCCAGCCATTTAAAACCAGCATATGACACAATTGCTTGTTTGGACTAATGTTAAGTTCACTGAAAACCTTAAACCTTTTAAGATCTCATACAATCTTATAAGATCTGTTGACAAGGCAAGTTTCTTTCAAGCATTATTTGAAAGGTTGATACTGTTTTTGTATCTGTTGAAATTATGTTGTGATTTTTTTTGTGAGCATATCTAGAATATGTTTTATTCTAAAGGTATTTATTTTTTTATTATTGTAAGATGATGAAGTATCTTAACCTATTCATGCTTCTTCCTGCTATGATTTAAAGTTTGAATCATTTCTCTCTAATTAAATCTGCTGAACTTTTTCTTTTTCATATGTTATGAAAGTTACATTTATTATTTAAACTTCAGTTTTCTTTTATCCTGACAAATTATGTTTTTTAAATGCTATATAATTTATACTGAATTAAATTTTATTAGATTAGAATGTAAAAGCTGATTTATAATCAATTCAGATTATTTTTTGAAAATACTATTAGTACAGATTTGTGTTACATGTTTTATTCACCACATACCTTGAAATTATACAGATGTATTAATAGGGACATAGAAAATGTATTGAATAAATATAGTAATATTTATTTCAGTGCACAGATAATATACATATATACTATTTATGTAAAGTTTGTAAAAATATATTAAACAATATAATACCTGATAGAGTCTGCATGTATTACATGGTAAAATATATAATTTTTATCATATTACATTGTTTTACAATGTTTTTAAACTTTACATAAAGTTTTAGTTTCATGCTCTATAAAACTTCTTAACTTTTTTTTATTTCACTCAATATTATATGTGTGAGTCATATATGTTGACATATATGCTTTATTTTATTTATTTCACACCTGCTTGGTATTCATTGTGTAAATAAATTACAATTATCCTTTCGCTTATTCATTGACAACCAGATTGCTTCCAATTTCTGGCTGTTATAAAATAGCTTCTTGAACATTTTAATATACAGATTCTATTGCATATGTGTATGTAAGAATTTCTTTAGGGTTCATATGTAAGAATGGAATTCCAGAATCATAGAATATATTAGATAATTTTAAAATTCAAAACCTCTTAAAGTGAGAATATGTTAAATTGGTATCTAATATTTGAATATGTACCTAACCTTTTAATAATAATATTATTGCTTTCGTTGTGTCCTTTTTTGTATTTAGAGTTTAATTGAATAAAAATTTACAGCTTTGTTAGAGAACTGGTTACTTAAGGGATATGAAATGAAGAGATGTAGAATAATGTGAAGAACACAGGGTGGACTGGAGTCTCTAAAGCTGATGATACTTATATATTTTATGATTCATCACACTTTGGATTTATTTTTTCCTGAGTTGATATCTACAATAACTTTCTTATACTTTCATCAGGTAAGAGTATCTAGATGTTAATTTACCAATGGATGCTTATTGCTTATTTTTCACAGTTGGAGAGTATATGAACTAGTCTCCCAAAAAGAAACCATTCTCATGTACCTAACTTTAGCCAATCAAAGATGCTTCTTACTGTATTAGAAACTAGTACAAATTAACTGACATTACCATGAAGGTCACACAACACTTACTCATGACTTTAAGGCAATATTTCTGAAAATTATAGAAGGTTTAAACTAGAAAAAAATGTTAGAAATAATTTACAGTTGACCATTGAACAACATGGGCTTGAATTGCACAGGTTGACTTATGTCCAGATTTTTTAAAATAATTACTATAAAGGTATTTTCTCTTATAATTTTCTTAATAACATGGTAAGAAAACAAACAGTAACATAATACAGCATGCAATACACACAACATTATGTATTAATCATTTGCTTGTGTTATTGTTAAAGCTTCCAGTCTATTAGTAAAGTTTTTGGGGAGTCAAAAGTTATATGCAGATTTTTGACTATGCAGAGGGTTAGTGTCCCTAGCCCCTGTGTTGTTCAAGGATCAACTGTACTTCAATTCTTTGTTTTATAAGTAGAAATAATAATGTCTAAAGATAATAAATTAATTTGCTCCATGATGTCCTTGCAGAGGAAGAACTAGAACTTGAAAACCTAGGACAGTAACAAATTAATTATTCTGTTCCTCATTCTACTCTGTTGTAAAACTTTCACATTCTACAGTATGGTGTCCATTGTTGCTTGATACTATTTTTCTTGTTTACATTTTTATTTCTTCTTAAATCACTGCAAATGTGCAACTTAAAATAGTATTTTTAGTGTTTTATCTTAAAATTTAAATTGTTTAAAATCTATAAAGGATGCTATTGAGAAGACATTTTCAAATGAGCTATCATAATTTGAATGTGTAAAAAATGAGATGCAAGAGGAAAACAGTCAGTTCAATTCATCTTTCATGATGGGAAAATATAATGAAGAACCTTCAAGTGACAGAAAAAGTAAAATTTCATCAGAACACCTTCAGAAGTCTAATTCCTGTCTGCCTATCACCCATGAAGAGGTAGAGGAAGATACAGGCTACACTGGCCAATCCTGGGGTAAAATCTTTGCAGTTGAAGCTGATGCACCTTGCAGACAGAAACACAGAAGTGTGAGCTGTGTCCTTAGGAGTGCCTGGGAGAAAAAAAAAAAAACTGAGTTATATTATCACGTCTAAAGATAAATGTGGTGGCAAAAAAGAAGAAAAAGCCAAGAGATCTGGAAGCTCGAATTGAGATGGAGCCAAAAACAAAGGCAGGAATCTCATTTTTGAAATACTATTGTATTCATGATAACATGGGAAACACTTTCAGCACTCTGAGAATTATCATTGATGTTTATAGCAAAGACAAAACAGAATTATCAAATCAACTATAAACCCAGCAGTTAGAAAGCTAGAGATGGTTTTGTTTGGGTTCCTCCTAGTGTTTTATAACTTTGTACATAGGTTGTGAACATTAGCACTAATTAGAGACTGCAGGTTTCATTCTGAGAGACTGCATAGTTAAAATACTTTTTTGTACTATCTAACGTAAATCATGGAGAAGTATGATCAACGAATTTCACATTCCAAAACATTGGGAGGAGAGTATAGATCATTGTCCTTGTAGGAAAACTGTTACTATTTAAAGAGCACAAGACTCTATAGGGGTGAAATGAGTTTTTGAAAAAAGTAAGCCAATAAACTGAGATGTTTGGGTAATCAGACATTATTGTTTTTGAATGATTATACCACATACCAGTTAATAAGATTAAGATTGTTCCCTGGAACTTAATAGAATGTCTTATAAGAAATTGAATTTCCATAAGTCATTGTTTGTGTTCCACAGGTGTTTTTCTCTATCAGAGAACATCTGTGATGATTTCAAAAGAGGAAACTTACCCAATGGCACTTCTCAAGGTGAGAGCATATTTTATTCCTAAAATCTGGAGCCATCTGGATTTCTTAATTAAAGTAGTGATTCTAGCAACTTTCACATAATTAAACTGAAAGTTATGAATTTCCTGCTTGCTATGCTTTTATTGTTATTAGATATTAAATATTAACAGCACATTCAATTTAAACCAAGACTGATACTTCTATGCTAAAGAAGAAAGTTTAAGATTTATTGACTTTTATGGTAATAACTAAGGAGATCTTAAACCTCTTTTTTAGTGAATTTTATTTTTCTCAAAATGAATTTTGATTAATTAACATCTTTTTAGAAGTTTTCTCTGCTAAGTTGATACTAAATAAAGCTGACCAATTCTTGTTTTTGTTTTTTGTTTTAGGCCTTGTAATTATTGTACCACAATTACTAGCATTACAAGTGATTCCAAACACATGTATGCACAAAGTCAAAAAGTGATTAAGATATCTTGGAATTTCAAAATATGTTATTTAAATCAGTTAAGTTGGCTTGATCCTGTTCTTCATTTGTAGATCCAAACTCTTAGTAACAGAAAACAATCGAAAAATTTCAGGACAAATTATTCAATATAGTTAAAACCTTTGATCCTTGACTTTATCTCTGAGGTTTGCAACTGTTAATGAATTTGGAACAAAGATCCTAAAGCTGGTTTTAAAATTGGAGTACTTTCCTTAATATAAACTTTACTATACATTATTATGCATTATTTATGGTAAATGGCAATCTTTATTTTAACAATCTGTTGACTATGTTTACACAATTTATAATTCATTTGAGTTACTGACTCATTAGTTAAAAGTAATTTAAAGCCTATTTAAGAGAAGGGTAGATTTAGAAAGTAATTTAAAGCCAATTTAAGAGAAGGGTAGATCAGTAATCTTGTCATTACATATTTGCAGAGTATACAGTTTTGACGTGGGGCTCAAGTGAAACTATTTAAATTATTTATCTAATATAACTCTAAGTGAGGAAAAAGTCATATTAGACTAGAATTATCTAATTCTTTAAACTTTCAGGATAGTTTTAATGACTATTAAATAATCAACTCAATTAAATGTTAGCATTCTGGAAATTAGACTTTGGAGTAAAGAAATCAAATTACAGATTTAAAAATAAAGTGAATGCATTGATTACGAACAGCTAAAAATGAAGAACTACATGGCATTCCATAATCAGCCCTTTCATTTTTTTTGAATTTACAAAAACTTTTTTTCATATTTGAAATATTTCATAGTTCCAACAAAATTGACATTAACAGGTATCTCTGATTACTTAGTAATCAGACTAGATTAGAAGCCATACTTCTTTTTACAACCCCCTAAAATACATATATTTCATCTTTCCCCTATTTTTTGAAGATTTTATTTTCTTTTTTAAATATGCAAGGGTATTATATAGTTCTCCAGAAATTATTTTGCTTTTGGGATTTGTGGGGAATTTGTGGCAATTATGGCCAATAATTTTCTCCAATAAGTCATCAGTCTGATGAAGAAGGGATCGTATCATCAAATTCTTTTTGGGATACTAGTTCATATACCCTCCAAGAAACAGCATAATCACAAGAGTTGTATATGTTTCAGATTATAGAATGTATATTCTGATTTTTAAACATTTGATAATTCATCAAAGTATTTATTTGTCCTTCTATTTTGACCATTTTATGCAGGCACACAGCTGGAGACTGAGGATGGAGATAGAAAAGGTCTCTACCCTGAAGGCTTTCCTGGTTTATTAAGGTTCACAGAGGGATGTTGATATCTATCAGTGGTGTCTGTCACAGATGGTCACGGATAAATAACAAAATAACATGACAAGTACTATGACAAGTTTTCACATTATGTAGGGGTTTCAAATTTGGGTGATCAAGGGAAATCATATCATGGGAGCTAATAGCTGAGCTGTACTCAGCACGATTATATGGAAAGGTCACATTTCATATTCAAATTACTCTAAGATTAAATTTCAGCTGTGTCAACTGTGTCAACACAATTTTTTATGTGAACAAATTAGCCTTATTTAAGCTGCCTTAGCCTAAATTTTCTCCTTTGTAAAGTGGGGATAAAACTACCTACATTATAGTTTTGTTAGGAGGATTTTTCACATTAAGATACTGTCAAAGATTAAGAAGTTTGCCTAAACTCACACTGAGTGGTGAAACAAGAATCTGAACCCAAGGAAAACTGGCTCTAGCCTCTCTTCTCTAAACCATAACTCAATCCCCTGATTATACTCAGTACTTCCTTTCTTACAGTCTTTGAGAGGGCCTCCTGATTCTTTCAGGGCTCTTTAAATTGCGTCTACAAAACTATTTTATCTAGAGATAATTTTTACCAAATTCATGAATAATTTTAACAGTTCAGGTTCAAACTGCTATAACCTGTGCTTTTTCTTTGGTAAGTAATGGGCCAGAATGTCTGCTCAGTTTGACAAATTATACTTTAAAAGAAGCTTAACCTCTGAATGAAGAACTGGAGTACTTCATTTAGGCTTAGGAGTAGGAATTCTGTATTGTATTATTTAGAGATGAACAAGCCAATAAAGACTTCATTTGTAACCCCAAACTTACTATTCTCTGTTACTTCAATAGTATGACTGCTTAATATGAGTTGCAGCATCATAGGGGAAAATTTCTCAGGAATCAGATAATTAAATATATTTATCTTCTCAAGCTTTTAAAATTTATTTTTTAGTAATTGACATTCCAAATATACTATTTAGTTTATTTACTGTTCTATTAATAAATTATAATATAAATATGCAATTATAAAAAAAGATACAATAAATTATCACAAAGTTAATACTCATCTATTGTAATCATCCAGGTTAAAAAATAAATATTAAAAGTCACCCTCGTGCCATTTTTAATCATTATACCCTCTTTTATCTTCTAATATAATTACTATCTAAATGTTTAACATGACAAATTTGTTTTGGGTCTTTTTGAACTTTAAATAAATAGAACCATATAGTATATACTCTCCTGTATTTGGCTTCTTTCACTCAAATTTGTGGTTGTTTTTGAATGTACCAATTTTTCATTTAATTTTGTTGTTGGATAGTATTTCATTTTGTAAATATGACATGATGTATTTATTATATATTTTACTCTTGATGAATATTTGTATTGTTTCCACTTCAGGCTTTAAATTAGATTCCTAGGGCTTCTGTAGGAAAGAATCACAAACTTGGTGGCTTGAAACAATGGAAATTTGCTGCTTACAGTTCTGGAGGCTAGAAGTCTGAAATCAAGGTTCTGGAAGGGTCTATTTCTTCTGAAACCTATACAAGAAAAACTTTCTCTGACTCTTCAAGTTTCTTATGCTTTCTAGCAGTCCTTGGCATTCCTTGACTTGTAAATGCATCGCTTCAACTTCTGCCTCTGTCATCACATAGTTGTTTTCTTTCTTTGTGTCTCTTCTTATAAGGACATTAGCTATATTGAATTAAGGACCTACTTTGCTCCAGTATGACCTCATCTTAAATTATATATTCGAAAACACTATTTTTAATTAAGATAATATTTTCAGATACTTTGGGTTAGGACTCAACATATCTTTTTGGGAGACACAATTCAACCTGTAACAGGGCTATTGAAAATAAAACCATTTGAATATGCTTATGTATGTCATTTGGTGTACATATGAATGAACTTCTGTTGGGTATATGACTAAAATTAGAATGGCTGGATCAAAGAACATATACATACATCCAGTTTGGTAGATATTTCCATGTATTTATACTAATTTACATCAATTTACATTGTTATCAACAGCATATGAGGATTCTAATTCTCATATCCCTTCTAAAACTTATAATTCTCCATTTAAAAACAAATTTAGCCATTATCATGAATAAATAGTGGTATCTTACTGTGGCTTTAATTTTTATTTATCTTTTATTAATAAGGTATAACTTTTTGTCATAAGTTTATTGGCCATTTAGATATATCTGTTGATACTTCCTTGCCCATTTTTCTATTCAAGTGTCCGATTTTATTTTCTTATTGATTTATGAGTCATTAATTTATTATGCAAATAATCTATATATCAAATATATTGCAAATGCCTTCAACCCTAAAAATAACATTTTAACTCTTATAGTGTTTATGAATGAACAAGACTTCTTCATTTTAACGTAGCTCAATTTACCAGTCTTTTCATATAGTTAATGCATTTTTTTTGGCTTGTTGAAGAAATTTCTTTCTAACTCAAATTTATAAAAATATTTTTTAAATTATTTTCTAAAAAATTTATTGTTTTGTTTTTCACATTTAGATTTACATTCTATTTGGAATTTCTATTTTTGTGTTATGTAGTTAGAAGTCAATATTAATTTTCTTACTTATATGGTATTCGGTAAACACATTATCATTTATTAAAGATATCATGCTTTACCCATGTTCTCCAGTGTCATCTTTTTATAAATCATTTGTTCATATATATGTGGGTCTGCAGCTATGTCCTCTACTATCTACCAGCATTTCATCTCATGCCACCACCAGTGAAGCAACAATTTTAATAATCACAATGCCATCATATAGCACAGATTACCTGTTTCCACCTAGGCCCCACTTACCTCTGCTTTCACCAAGCAAGAATATTATCCTGTATTAGTCAGATATATGACTAACGTAACACCAGAATCCAATTTTGAGGTCCTCTTTCCTAAGGCCATTTTAGTACAAATTACTGAATCAGTCAAGGAGCCAGCAGGGAACAGATGGCACACTCAAATTAGAATAATTCAAAGAGATTTTATTTACAAAGTGACTAAATACAGAAGTATGAGTGAGGAGTGGGGAAACCACAAGAGATAGTTTAAGAATCTGGAGGTAATAGCAGCAGCAGATCTGTCACCATTAGCCATGAAGAGACAAAAGGAGGCAGGGATCTTCAGCCAGCCTGAGGTTACATCACTTAGAGAGAACCAGAAGGATAAATACCTTAACTCCAATCTCATAGAGGCTGATGATTTCCTCTTGGCTCTTTTCCTTCAGGTCTCAGCTTAAAACTAATCTCCTCAAAGACTTTCTCTTTTTCAAGGTAACATTACTTCACTATCTTCCTCTTCTCAAGTTTTTATTTATTTATTTTTAAGACATGTATCAGCACTTGGTGTTATCTTATGTTCCTCTTTTCCCACCATGATCTTACATTCTAGTGCAATTCCATGACTGCAAGAATCATGTTGTTTCCTCAACAACTAGAATATCTGGCATATAATAAACAATCAATTAATTTTAGGAAAGTGGTATAAATAAAGAAATAATTAAAAATATAGTGAAAAAGAGTGCTGAGGACTGAGGCTGATAGTGGCTATTAATTGGAGATGAAAAAATGAATTAGAGAAAGTGATTACAAAGAGAAATTAGAAATGAGAAAAAGAGAAGGTAAAGATGGTACCAAGATGTCAAATATGAGGGACTAGAATGATTTGTTATGCTTTTGTGATGAATTTGGAAATGGCATTCTTTTGAGAAACTTTATGTTTAGTTTTGGAAATCTTTAAAGGTCTTTCTTAAAACTTGAGGCTTTCAAGTGAAATGTATGAAGGACATTTGGAAATTACAAAGTGGCTATTGGAGAATTGCTTTAAGAATAAACAACATTGATCATTTATTCTGCATGCTTCATATGTCTGATGTTTTGTTTAAATCTAGCCATATCAATAAACTAGTCAAAATATATTTAGTGAAATCTTTCTGTCAGCCTGACTTCACTTCACGAGCCACCAAAACTGTTCTCATTCTATTTAAAAATTAAAAATATATTTATATTTATTTTCATTTGTTCGTTTCTTGCAGTGGATATTTTAACATTTTAATAGGATTTAACTGTGTTTTATTTAAATTTACTTAGACTAGTATTAAAGTTTCTCATGGATTTATTTCTTACCCAAAAGGTTTTCCTTTCTCCTCCTACCCATTTGTCTCATTTCTCTTTCCCAAGCCATCACTTCTTTTCTGTCTTCTGCTTCCCAAGATGACTTAGGGCTGCAGAAGGCCTGGAGTCAGAACTATCCCCATAGGCTGCCAGGCAGAACCTGAATAGATATTGGAGGAGCTCTATCATATGACTCAGATTTTTAAAAATGTACTCATTTAGTAATTTGATAACCCACTTAAAGCTTATTCATTACCACCTAACTTTTAATTGCTAATACAGTGTTTGTCAAAGAACAAACATTGGGCTGATACTCATAAATATGGTCATTTTGGCCATTAAAGAGTTAATGGTGTTGTGGGAGATACAGACACAGATTTGTGTGGGCTGGTGTTACAGAAGCACAGGAAGTGTTTAATTCATTCTGCAGGTGTCAAAGGAAGTCTTCATGGAAGAGATAACACATGAATTAAGTCTTAAAGAATGATTAATGTTTGCCAGGCAATAAAACAGTGCAGGAAAATGGTAAAGAGATGGAAAGTTTTACAGTAGTTAGATAACTATCTTTGTAGGCAGGAGACATTCCAGAGCACGCACTATAAGAATTAAACTTACTGCATCAATGGTTTCATCAATATGTTTCTGATTGCAGCCCAACACTCTCATTCCTTAATAGATTATTGAGCCCACAGATAGTCATTTTCTGGTATATCTATGAACTACCATAATCTGAAATGTGAAATGTCTTCTAGCTTTTTCTTATAGTAAGATGCATTTGGGCATTTTTCTGAAAAGTTAACATTTTATTCAAGCCAGATTTTTCTTTTGTGTTTGGCTCTGAAATGTAACTTTTACATTGAGAAGTTGAGAGAGATAGAGTTCTTTTTGTTATTAACAAATCACACTGGAATGTAATACCACCTTTGTTGATTTGACTCTAAATCATCATCCTTCCACTCATTCCCTCATCGACTGACAGTTTTCATTGCTGTGGTAAATGAGCTATCTTCTTGTATGATCTTATCATACTTCCTCCACTGTAAAACATATTATAGCATCACTGATATTCCGCCTGATGTTTCAACGCTCTTGCTTGCCATTACCCCCCAATGTAGTAGCAATTTGATTACCTTCATAGTGCAGACACTTTATTGTTTGGAGATAACAAAATAGTTATCCTTTATGTGTACTCCCACTGCCATGCACTACCTTTTACTCTGTAAATGCTGCTAGAAAATATTACTCTAGTGTCTAGTTAGTAAAAAATTTACAGCATGCTCTACAGAAACCTGTAAAAAAAATGAATCTCACTGTGGAAGAGATTGGTTCTGCTTTTCCTGAGTTGTTTGTATTTTATATATTCTATTTTGTACTTTGTGACCTAAAGTATTTATCAATATTGAAGCAGATTTTACATGATTAAAAGTGTCATGGAAAGATAAGAAAATATGCTGATGCTAAGCTAAGTTTGTCTGACATGTTCATTGAGACTGCAGAGAAGTATGTTTTTCTCTTGTCAGAATGTGATATTATTTTGTGAGTTGCTCAAGAGACCTGTTTATGTAATATCTGACTTCCTTCAGCACACATTTTTAATGCTTACTTTTTTTCTTCAACAAAAAAGATGTAATGAAACTTTTTATAACCAATTGGGAATTTCTATACAATATATAGAGTATAAAGCGGTATTTGTAATTCATCTAAATAGCAAGTTCTCAAATATTCTGAAAATAATTGAAAAATAATCTTTCTTATCAGTTTTGACCACTTCATCCATCTAAATACACAGATATAATTAGTTTAAGAATTCAAAATGATAAAGGTGTGATGCAGCCGATATCAATGTTAGACACTATAGCTTGGATGAGATTTAACCTTCATAACACCCATTGAGGAAGGTATTATTATCTCTACTTCATAAATGAGACAACTGAGACTTAGAAAGCTTAAGTTACTTAGGCTTATATAACTACTAGAAGACAGGTAAAAAATATTTAATTTGAAGCCCTTACTTTTTGTCTAATATATGTTGCCTTTTACAGGTGAGGTTCAAATTTAGTCTCTTAAAAGATCATTTTCACATATGTAATCCATTTGACAATATCCAGGAGAGTCAGTCTTGCTTGAGTTTCAGGCTTATCCTTGTTCCAGGTAGAGGGTAAATTGGTGTATCATGAAGAGGAGTGAGGGTTGATATCTAATTAGCAAGCCACTCTTAATATCTAATGAGAACTTGTTCTCTTAGCAACAGCCTAGAAAAAACTCAACATATGGTTTTTAACCACCATGGAAAGTAACTGAATTTAAGAAATGGTTTGCAAATAAATAAATGATAAAGATATGTTAAATGTATGTTCTAATTTAGGTCACAAAGATATGTAAAATGTAGCTAAAAAATTGTGACAAAATAATTTTTTATTGTCTACATTAAAAAAAAGAACAGTATGGTCTTTATGGAGTTTAAAAATTGAGAAGTCAAGAGAAAATGAAATAATTTATCTTTTAAGATTATCTAATATTCTCTGTTTTTCTAATATATGTTTAAGCTACAAAATTCATTTAGGTTTAAATTTACATAAATGCTTAACTTAGTTAAAATTACAATATTTTAATAATAGAACTGATTCTATCAGTTTACAATTTTATAATCATTATTTCCCGGAATTAAAGTAACATTTTAACTTTAACAGATATAGGAAACAGGAAGTATACAGACATCAAAGTATCGTCACTGGCAGCATAGTCACATACATTTACTCAATTGGGATAACAGTCTCTACAATTTTGTCTATCAATATTTTTCACTCAAATTTATATGATCCTATTTTTCCACATCATTAAATATTTCCATTAAAAACATGATTATGTTTTTGATGATAATGATATATGTTAACATATCATTAAGAATATTGATATGAATACCACCACCCTAAAATCTTTATGCACATCTTTGATTATTTCCTTAGGAAAAATTCATAAAAATAGAATTACTGAATAAAAAAATATGACCATTTTAAGGCTTTTTGATAGATTCTGCTAAATTAACTTCCATGGACTTAGTAATAACTTATTTTTATCAGCAAGATATTGGTAAATTATGTATTTTTTTTTGAATACATGAGAGACCAAATGTTTTCACATGATAGTTAACCATTTGTAGTTATATGGCTTTCTTGTTCATATTCTTTGTCAATTTTTCTCTCAGATGTTTAGTTTTTTATTGTAAATTTTTAAGGCTTTTTGTGAAACAAAATATTAATAATTTCATATCTTAAATGTGCCAAAAATTGATCCTACTTAGGTTGTTTGTGATATTTAAAGTATTGTGTTACTACAATGCTTTGTACTTAATAAAATGATTTTAAAAGTGCTCAATCTAGCAGAAATTTCCTTTGTTCTGTATCCCTGTGCATTTATACATAGCAAGACATGCCTAGCTAGAATACGGTTTTATTCGTATGCCTTATGGCTTTTTAATTTTTATTTAATTTTTTAATCAGTCCAGATTTATATTGATTCCTGTCCAATTTATCACTGTTGATATAAAATATATTAAGAAGTAGATGAATTAAATCTACTTGGTCTTCCCTACATCCAGTGTTTTTGTTTATTTGCTTTTTGGAAAGATATCTTATTCAGTCATTTTTTTCTTCACAATTGAACCTCTGAGAATTCAAAATGAACATCCTTGCTTGTGCCCTTCTTATAGACACCAGAAAAAGTTTCAACCTTGTGTTCCACATTATTCTGCTGTGCTTTATTTATCCAGATGACCCTTTATGAGCCGGCTGCCATCCAGTTTCTTGCTGATTCTCTTGCCCACAATTTCACTTGGGAAAATCACATCCTTCAGGATCGCATCGTTCACAGCTGTGAGAGAGCAGTTCCTGGAATGCTTTTGCTTATTTTTTTGTATGGCTTTTTTTGAGTTGGCTTAGGCAGAATTCTTCTCTGAACAATAACAACAGTGTGCTTCCACTGAACTTTTTCTCCAATTTGCATACTACCCGGGCTTGGATTTTCTGGAAAGATTTCAGTTGAGGAACAGTGACAAAGATTATAATGGCTTTTTGACTGCCATCAACTTCAGTTTCCTTGGCTGCAGTTATAATCAGCTCCCATAGCTGGGCTTTGAGGTCCGAGTTCATCTCCAGCACACTGAATGCCTTGGAAATGCGGGATTCAAACACTTCTGGCTTTTTGCCTTTGCTGGGCTTCACGATTTTCACGCTGAAGCTGAGTATGGCCTCCTTCTAGGTAAGTGCCGGCCTGGGAAGCTCCCTACAGACAGTTTTGCTTCTTTTCAGTCTAATCTCAACAACCTAATTACAATCAAATTACAACCAGAGAAATTTCATAACTCTAGACCTTCAGATTTTTATCTTTAGCATGTGACCACAAAGACGTAACACAAACTCTAACTCCTTGCATCTTATAATTTTATTTTAAAACTAAGGCAGATTTATAAGCACAATTAAACAAAATTAGAAGATGGTAGTTCAAAAGATGCCATCTGGTAATGTTTGATAAATAGCAAATGAGAGATATTACCAAACATATACATATGTTCACACTAAATGCATGTTTGAGAGAGTTGGCATATATAATACAATACCTAACAAACCAGGATAAATTTCAGTTACATCTTGAAATATTAGTAGAATATATTTAAATCAGATTAAATTGTAACAAAAGAAATGGTGACAAGGAGTAGCAAATAGTAGTAATATTAGCCCTTTTTTGGGGGGGATGAATATAACAGATTTTGCTTTAATAAATAACTACTTTGTTGGTGTCATGTACTTATAGAATACAATAATGAGAGTTGGTAATGTTTAATTGATGGATTAGTCATACTACAGATTAGTTATATGACCTATGAAAATTACTTTTCTGACCTCCGTTTTCTGAATGTTAAAATGAAGAAGATGGATTGATGGACTTCTAAAGTTACTGAACATATCCAATTCTATGAGTGCATGACTCTATGAATGCTTAGAATTTTAGTCACCTTGGTGAACTAAAGAAGGTTGAAGGAATTCATTTATCAGCTCTCAAATTATGCACATGGTGGATGTCTATTATTTCCCTAGACAAGATAGGTAATTCATTTTTATTAATTTTACATTCCTTTTTCCTTTCTACTCCAGCTACTTCATCTCAAGTAGAGTAGAAAGAAGAGATTCTATCTATGATAAGTAATATTCATTAAGTAAATATTTACAAAGTTTTAAATATTCATTTCAATCATCTACATCATTTAGACAAAAAAATAAAACTATCAAAACTATTTTTAAAATGAACCTGAGTATACATATACTGAGAATCATTGTCCAACAGTTTTAAAAAATAGTTCAGTATAGAAAGAAATTACCACAGAAAATAATTTTCTATAACCTCTGCTGGTTAGAACATTCTCAGATACGTGTTTCCCTTGGCCAATTTTGCTTCTTATGCGTTTTATTCAGCTGTCATGCTAATTTATCAGTTTTTTTTTTAATCTGAACACGGCTGAATGTTAACCTGGTACTAAGATGACTGCTGAAAGCCACTACATGTTTTAGCATTTTTTACTGATAAAAGTTCCAGTGAATTTCAAAAATTCACTGGCACAAGCCTTCTGCTAACATCAGAGTAGACTGTGGAACCATATTGCTTATCCAGAAGAGAGCACATAGTTGCAAATTTCAGGAATGTTTAGATTGTCTATGGTTTTGAAAAGCTATATGTCACAATTTTTTCAGAGTCTCTCAATTTGAGGTATTTTACTTGTTAATTGCAGGAAGCTCATATATTTGTAACTAAGAAAATTAGTTAAAGTAAATCAGATTGTCTTAAATTATTCAGATAAGAAGAGAGAGAAAGAGAGAGAGAGAGAGAGAGAGAGAGAGAGAGAGAGAGAGAGAAAGAGAGGGAGGAAAGAAGGGAGAGAGAGATTTGCATAGTTCAACAATTTATGAAAAAAATTTGCTAGACACTTTGCAAAAAGAATGTATGAAATGCTTCTCTAATTTTTCAAAAAGTCATGATAATTTTGTAACAGAAAATCAAAATGCATAATTACTTAAGCTCATTCAATTAATTCAATTAGGAATTAATTCTCCCAATGTTCATTTATTTATGAATTGTATTCTTCCATATTTGATACTTTTTCACTCATCAATCCACTATCATGTGCAATGAACATGTGCAATGAACCTGAATGTCTATGGAACTTAATTCACCTTGGATTCTCTCACTTTGTTTCTTCTTTTACACATTGCTTCATTGTTTTTGAGGCTGTTCACCTTCTTATCTATCACTTCTGTGCCCTATTTTTTACTCCTTCAATAAGCAGGAAGTTTTGCTGTTTCTATTGCGATCTTCATTACTACTTCTTAATCATAGGCTAACTTTAATCCTTGATGCTCCATCCACCAGATGGAAACTACTCCGTTGTCAGATTAGCCGGGCTGAGCCTCTGATTTCTATATTCCCGAGTGAACTGTTTTTTCTCCCTATAGTTCTAATAGAAGACCTTGCCTCTTGATGGAAATTGCCAGACTATTTTGATGAAAGGAATTTGGAATGAGACTGTAACTTTGAATCATGACTTTGTTATCTGCCAGATCAAAATTTTCAACTATCTCTCTTAAACTCTCTGTAAGTTTATTGTATAAAAATGGGATCTCTAAGTTTAATTTAGTGAATTGTAGTAATGATTGAGTAATAAAATTGCCAAATGCCTAGTATTTTGTCCAGCCCATTGTATGTGCTTATTAAATAGTAAACTATAACTCAAAACTCTCAACACTGAATCTTGTCTTTATTTTTTTAAGACTGAGATAGTTGGGGAATTCCTCAATATGATAGGGCAGTAATACCTCATTGTATATCACTCTTCACTTAAGAACAGATCAGCTACTAACTATAACCTAAGAATCCCATATCCCATTCTTTGTAGCCTTGTTAGAAATGTGATCTTACTCATTAAGCTGAACTCAAAGTTGACCTCCCATTTAAGAGAAAAGACACTACAGTTATAGCCTCCTTAGCCTCTACCAACATTAAATCAGCCCTTAAGAGAATATTTCTCTAAATACAAGGAGACTTGTTCTCAAAGGACTTGTTGATTAAGTTATTGCTGATTTTGCATAAATAAACTTCATTTTTTCTGGTGTTATTTCATACAGTTTGTAGAAGTTAAAAATCATAAGGTAAACTTTAGACCCAGGTTAAATTTTAATTTTTTCTCCACTTAAACCCAGTAAACTCAAAGTCTTAGAGTAGTTAAGCTATGTACTACTGCCATCAAAGTAATTCAGTCTATTTATTTAATTTACCAGTTTCTACTTATTTAATATGATAAAAAACATCTAATATTTCTTCTTTAAATTTAGAAGGATAGACAAAGGGGGAGTACAATTTGGTGGGGAAAGGAATAGAAGAAAAATGGAAAAGTTTTTTTTATTTCTAATTCTGTAATTAAATAAACAGAAGCTGCAATATTTTTAATAAACTCAGTTTTATGGAATATTTTGGCCAATCTGAAGGGAGAACCCTGAAAACTAAACAAAAGAGGAAGTAATATTGCTATCTTTTAGAAGAAAATCATGGCAGAACTCTCAAAAATAGTGGACAGGAAAGAATGGTAATAGTAGCCATTTTGTAATCCAATGCAGTGAGAAAAAACATCCTTGCAGCTTTTAAGAAGGAAGATAGCTTTGTCATTTTTCAGCTTAATGCTGTCAACTAGGCCAAAGTGTCCTTAAATGAACAAAAATAACTTTCTTGAAACATAAATAATAACCCAAAAAAGACCAGTGTGTGATCATGATTTAACAAGACAGAGAATTATACCTGAAACAATACAGAGAGGAAATTCTGCAATTACAGAAATAACTACATATCTCCTTTTCACATATAGCATGAGTCATTGTTATTTTTTTAACAAGGCGATTCTACTCCTTAATTCATTTTTCTGCCTAATTATTATAATCAAGAAGCAGAGTCACCTAATAATCTTAGCTTCTGTATGAAACTGAACAACAACAAAATAACTCCTATTTTCTAAATCACCAAGAAAAAAAATAAACTTAGAATGATGGAATCAAGAACTCCTAAACTATATTTCTCAATGAAAAAAACCATGCTTAAAAATGTATCAAAGTTTAATTTTTCAGAAATCTATGAATTTACTAAAAGTAACATTCCAAGGACTGTTTACTAAAGAAAATTGGCCAAGTATCAGTAAAATCAGAGCTTACCCAAAGACCAATACCCAGAGAATTGCCATTACATGACCTGTGTTGTGTGGAAGCTCCTTGGAAAACCCAAGTATTTGTCATAATATTTGTCTTATATACTCTGACTTGGCGCTTGCCCAGTACAAATAACCATTTCTTCAGGGCACTTTTCAAACAACAGCAAAAACTGACAGTAATTTAATGTCATAGTGATCTGTGGCAGCAATAACCATGGCAAACAGGAGGTGGACCGAAAACCTTAAAAGAAATTGGAATAAGCTATCTACAGAGGGTTTTGAAAATGCTGCAGTATATACCTGGAAATCTAGAAGTTCAGGCATGTGTCCAGGAAAGACTTAGTAAGAACTACTCTATCACCTATGAAAGAGTTTGAAGCTCTGCACAAGTAGGAAGTGAGGGCTAAGCAGAATTGTAAACTGTTATAATGTTGAATGGACACACACACACACACACACACACACACACAGTCCCTAATCAAAGGCTGGGAGATTTATAAATCAAGATTTAAGAAATTTAATAAAAGTGTTTTATTGTTATGACAACAGAGAAAACTAAAAAGCAGAGGCTTTAGTGGCCACACATGACAGAATATAGACTTTACAGAATTAATTCAGGATTATCACTAAATAAACAAGTAGCAGCAGCAACAACAATAAACCTGTGGAGGAGAGGAATCTGAGTTGCCATATTTTATCCTTTTATGTATTTAATTTTTAACAAAAGTTTATAAACATATAAAAAAATAAGAAAGTATACATGTTATAAAGGAGAAAGAAAAGCATCTGTAGAAGCAGTCCTTGAGAAAGTCAAAATGTTGAACTTAAAGGAGTTAAAATCAGCTATTATTAATATGCTCAAAGAAAGACAGGAAACAATGCTTAAAGAAATAAAGTAAGAGAGACATGTCTCTATATAGAGAATACCACTAAAGGCATAGAAATAAAAAGATGAACAAATAAAAATTCTGCTATTGAAATATATGACATAATTGGAATGCAAGTGTCACTATAAAGGGAGAATAGCAGATTTGAACTGGCAGAATGAAGGAACGGCATGATTGGTAATAGATTTAATTGCAATTATCCAGTTTGAGAAATGCAATGAAAAAGAATGGAAAAATTCCACTGAGGACTTTTTCTAATTAGAGCAGTGACTAAGAATTAGATAGGTTATTTTCCCTGCACAAAGTTACAGAGCTTGTTGAGATGGTTTCTGAACGTGAACCAAAGACTCAAATGGTTGATTTCATTTTGAGCATGTTGCAAGGAGTTGTCATTTTGGTTTAATTTTTCAAGATACATAGTGACATTCACTTTCCTTAGTGGATAAACCTATATTTTCCTGCCAAAATTAGACCTTTATTGTGTAGTCTGTGACTTACCTTGCCAATTTTCTACTTTTAGAGGCAAGATACATGAAAGAAAAATAGATATTAAATATTTTTTCCCTGAATCTCTGTGTTTTTTCATGGGAATCTTCCCATAATCCCACAGAATAACTGCTTATAATCGATGCAATAATATTTTAGCTATTTTATCCTGTAAGCAGCTATTGGTGGAAGTCCCCGATGGTATGATAAGAATCAGGAAAGCAGACATATTAGTCAATGGTGACTAGGTCCAATTTTGCCACCATACTTTCTATGGATTTATGTTCTTAGCAAGAAATTGCCAAATTTAAAGTTTGGACTCACATAACAGCTTGTATTTAAATAGTAACACCTGGTTTGAAAATGTCAAGTTTTCTTGTAGCCAATATTTTATCTATTCTCCCAATAAACTCATATATATATTATTGTTCTATAACACATATTATTATTGTTCTATAATAATATTATTGTTCTATAACACAATAGTATTGTTCTGTAGCACATACAGAGAAACTAAGGAACAGAAGAGGGGCCGGTTTATGAAACTGCTTATAGGCATGGCATTAGTGCACAGCCTCTTACCCTTGCATTGTTGCATAAGACTGTGGCTTAGATCTGGAACATTTCCTTACATAGATATAGAGAGCCTCGCAGCCTGTTATGGGCATCTTGTCTTGTTTGAGGATATCTTTCTCTTTTCCAGATTTGATGTCTGCTTTATTCTGCCTCATTACGTATTGTACAGCATCTGGCTAACCCTCTGCTATATCTATTTCTGGTGGGGAGTAAATGTAGTCCTTTGCCCACAGTACAGAATGGGTGCATTGAGATTATTTCCCTGCACTGACTACACGGTGGAACCTTATGGCCTCAAGAGACCAAAACTCACTATAAAAGTTGATCTGTCTGTTCTAGGCTGTTGTCTCATCTAGTGCCTGTGTGAGTCTTGTCTTTTTTTGGTAACCTCTTGTGCCTTTTTTTTTTTTTTTTAATTTCTGAGACAGCTGCTCTTTTTAGTGGTAGGCATTGGTTACTATGTTGTTTGCTATCCCTATGCAGTGGAACCTGTCCCCTGGAGGTGGTGAGATGTATCACTTGCTCCACACTGTATGAGTGGCTATGTGAGTGTGAGTGACAATAGTCATTCTTGTTGCCCTTGGTGCTGCTTGGGTGTGGCTAATAACTCCCATCTCTCATATTTGCTGTCAAGCCACACATTGTTACTTATTGCTAGATAAAGGTGGTGGATTTTTATTGCTGTTATTGTTCACGTTAAGAGTTGATCTGTCCTTTTAAAATACCATTCATTGTACCATTCCTTCTCAGGCATGATTTCCATGTAGCATATTTGAAGATGAGTTTTAACATTCTCACAGTTTTCTTACTTTTTCATTGAAGTGATTTTGATTATTTATTTTTATTTCATTAAGGCAATGATTGATATTTGATATTTCATGGATTCTAAACAATGCTTTTTTTTGTATGTGTTAATCTTTTTTCTAAATTTTATTTATTGTTTTAATTTGGGAAATGGTACCTGAGTATTGACTATTTCATTTGTCTATTTGTCAATATGCTCAAGAAATCCTAATGCAATATTGGATTTTAAGTTTTGTAGGCGTCTGGCCTAAAGATCTTATTCTTTTTTACTTTGTCACTTGGAAACCAAGTTCAGAATTCTTTGACATGCCCTTGAAATGCATTAAAGAGAAACATTAGGAATGACAGAATTAATTCTAGACAGCATGCAACATGTGTTTAATTCTCCTTTGTGAATATTTAATCTAAATAGCCACACATGGCTCAGGTTTACCATATTTAAATAGTAGTTTTAAATCTTATAGCTTATTATGTGTGCTTTATACAATATTTCCACATTACTTGTCTAGAGAATGGTTCATCCAAAGCCAAAAAAATTTAAAGGAAACTAATCAAAATATCAATGGTATGATGGAAGCACTATGAAATTTGCAGTCATTGAAGAAAGCCACATCATTTCTCTTAGTCTCTGTAAAGAAGATTGGAATACATTCCTTTAGAAATATATTGAGCTATGGAGTTAAATAAAATCAAACACACATGTAAAATCTAGCAAAAACAAGAGACTCAGTAAGAATTAGTTTTCTTAAATGTCCCCTAGTGTGAGTGTTTAGAGGTTTATCACAGGGTATTTCTCACATGTCAGTTTGGGAATTCTCAGAGATGTGGATCTTGCATGCTTTTCTGCAAACACACATTAATGATAATATATGTTTTTAGTAGTGTACTAAGTATTTGGACTAATATTTCTTCTATAAATAGAAGCACATGCTTACATTATAAATTATGATTAATTTCAGTGTTTGTCTCTTGCTCAGAGATCTATTTGTAAAATTATATAAATTTGGATTTAGTTTTAAAAACATAATTGAACCAGCAACAGAAGATAGCTACCTGTTAACCTTTTGCCTTTTTTTTTATTAGTGTCCTTTCAGGAAGACTGAAGTTACTGTAAAGAAAACTGATTGCCTTTATTGGAAGTATAAAGAGAGAAAAGCAGGCAATGATTTAAGTCAGATATTAGTATCTATAATAGGCAGCAGCCACCCACCCCTATAACCCAGCTGGGTGACTAAAGTGAGGTGTCAGAGTTTTAAAGGCTGAGGATTGGCCAGGACTGGAATTACAGGACTGGAGCCTACTTTGTTGAAACAAAGAAAGTTGAGTCCTGTAGTTAAAATTAGAAATTCTTAACAGATGTACACATCCAGAAATGCTGCCATGCACAAAAAAAAAAAAAAATGGAATCTCCCATTCTCATGCTATATGATCTCCTGTTAGTGCTCTTATTGACAGAAACTAACAAGAAGCCAGCTGTCAAGGGAGCATGGGGAATGTAATCTGAATGCTCTTAGCCAGAGCATTAAAGGGCAAAGAAGTTTCAGGTGGGGCTGGGGAAAAAAGAGGTTTATATAACTGAGATATCTTCTGTCAAAATGATATAAACTTACAAAAATCATATAATGGTTACTTTGCTTGCTGATATTTTGTTTTCTTTCTATCTCTTTATTTTTTATTTACTTTCTTACATTAAAAAATTTTGATCAATCAATTAATTGATTAATTTTTATTATGGTGACATTAGTTAACAAAATTCAGTAAGTTTCAGGTGTACAATTCAACAGTAAGGCATATATATTGCATTGTGTGTTCACTGCCTATAGTTAGATTTCTTTTTGTCACATATTTGAGCCCTTGTACCACATCTACCTCACCCCTTCGCCCTCCTCCCTCCTCTCTGGTAACCACTAGTCTATAGTCCATGTCCATGAGTTTCTGTTTGTTTGTTGCTTTTAGGTTTATATCTCACATGTAGACGATATCATGTGATTTTCAGCTTTTTCTGTATGGCATATTTCGCTTAGCGTGATTATCTTGAGGTCCATCCATGTTGTCTCAAGTAGTGGAATTTCATCTCTTCTTATGACTAATATTCCATTGTGTTTATGTACCATAACTTCTTTATCCAATTATCTATTGTAGGATACTTTGTTTACTTCTTTGTCCTGGCTACCATGCTTGCTGATCTTGAAGCTTTTAAATCTGTGATATGGTATCTGCTATATTTTTGGAATATTTTTTCCCTTCATTTTTTCAAATATTTATTCTGTCAACAAGTCTTCTAATTTCTCATTTCTAGTATTCAAATTATGAATATATTAGACTATTTGATAGTGTATTACAGCTCTTGGATGTTCTCTTATATTTCATTTTCTACATATTTCTGTTTGGTTAGTTTCTATTTACTTCTCTGAAAATTAATTATTCTTCCCTTGTCTGAGTTGAGTCCACTGAGGAACTTGTTGGTAACGTTCTATATTTTCATTACAATGTTTTTCATTTATTTCATTTTCAATATTTTTAAGTAGTTTTAATATCTCTACTAAATTTTTCCATCTGATCTTGTTCATCTCTATCTTTCCATTAGTGCTTTCAAACTATTAAGTATGTATTTTTAATTTCTTATCAGACAGTCTCAATATCTGTGTAATAGGTAAGTCTTGTTTAGTTGATTGCTTTGTCTCCTGGCACTATGTTTCTGTTGTTTTGTTTTGATTTTGTCTTTTTATATGTCTATAACCTATATTCCTTAAATCCAGATCTCTTGTATAAAATGATAATGACTGAGACAAATAGATTTTATGCCTGAAAATGGGCCTTTCTATATGCTTTGCCTTAGTTATGGGGGCATAGTTTCATTTATTCAGGAGTTGGGTTGAGTTTGAGACTTGCTGCTATGATTGTCCTCTGGGCCCCCATTTTCACATTTATCCAATGATATATCATATTTAGTGTGGGAGCTATATTAAGAGAAGATTTTTCTTAGTGTCCCCTCCACCTTGATTTTTAGGTCTTCCCTTTGCACTCTGCCTTGGAGGAGTCTGTTTCATCATTGTGTAACTCTTCTACCTTTTCCTTTCATTCATTCATTCAACAACAATTTAGTAAGTATGTGTTCTACATATGATAGGACAAGTACCATTTGAAGTCTTCTTTTTGCCTTGAAGCAGCATTTTATAACATATATTTATTAAACACATTATTATTCCTTGACATGGTGGAGCATTTCTTACACAAGAAATCATTGGATAAGGGCATTTATTTAATAAAGAGGAAAAAATAGTGATTAAAATATCATATATTTGCTAGTATGACAGGCTAAAAACAATTTAGATGAAGCTAAATCAGTAAACTAAATAACTGGCAATTAAACATATCAATTGCAATGGTTAGGAGAAGATTAATTTTTATTTTTCTCCCCCATATTAGCTTTTTGGTCTAGACTTAAACATAAAAAGCTACAGTTTAAAATAGAAAATTTTTTTTGAATTCTATAAAATTATAACATATTTACATGTTATTTATAGTATTTTAACATATGCAGTATAGTATTGATTATTAAAATTAATTCATGTTAAAATAATTCATAAATTTTATTCTAATTTAAATTTAATTTTATTCTAACATATTTTTTCTAAATAATTTTTACTATTTAAAAATTTATTTATGCTTTTAGATCTAATTATTATCTCTTTCTACATGATTTCTAAACCTTACAGGATATGTGTGTGTGTGTGTGTGTGTGTGTGTGTGTGTGTGTGTGTGTGTGTGTGTACTAGTCTCTAAACTGAACTATAGTATTGGCATCTATCTATCATCTATCTATCATCTATCTATCATCTATCTATCATCTATCTATCTCTCTATCTATCATCTATCTATCTATCATCTATCTATATATCTATCATCTATCTATCGTCTATCTATCCATCATCTATCATCTATATATCTATCTATCTGAATTTACAGAAATATGTAAAAGCTAGATATTTCTGGCATCCAGCACTGAATTTTAAACTATTGACCTGATGTTTTGTCGTGTATGATTTGATTACTAAATTCAACATGTCATAAACTTAATTTTTTCTCCTATGGACTCAAGACAAATTTCTCCTACCTCCCTGTTTATTTTGTTAGCACCAACCTCAAACCTGGGAGTTATATTTAATTAAATCTCCAGCAACCAAAGGCTCTAAACATTGTATCCTACAAATGAGAGAATTTTGGCCAAATTTTACTACTTTCTGAAAAATTCTTTACTGAATCTCTGTCTTGACTTATGACATAAAATACAACCTGTTATATTTTATCTGTCTATTTGACAAGTATCATTAAACACCTACTTTATGCCAGGCAATGAGAAATCATGAAAGGATAAGACTGATATTTATCCATGGTCAAAGATCTTAGAGTCTAACCAAGGGGATAGATATTAAATAATTATGTTGTGATTCATTGACACCTCTATTTTATCCCACTTATCATGAAAGAAAAACTAAGACATCACCTTCTTCCAAAGGAAGTTTTTATGACCCTACACTAAAGTCACCATATCCTGGTGGTTTACACTGTATCTATAAGGCCAAACTTTTAGCCAATTTTAAAATGATTCAATATTATTTAATTGATTATAATCTCATTAAGGATATTCAATTCTGAAGATCCACAATTCCTAGAACTACTATAAAATCAATAAGTGTGATGAATTTAAATGTATAAAATTATGAAGTGCCCATGTTTATCAGAAAGAGAATATTTTCAAATTCTCTTTTGTTCTGTTTCTCTACTGTTTCAGTTGTTTTTATTCTTTATTACCAAGAAATTATAGAGTTGTCATGCTGTCTTATAATTATTCACTAGCATAATGTGACACATGTTGAAGTATTTTATTACATGTGGTGAGGATAACAAACTCAAACAAGATACATTGTAAACAAATGAGTCCAGAAATTAAACCGGGTAATTCTCTTCATCTTCTTTGTGAATGTTGTAATAGCCAAGCATATAGAACCTGCCAAATGCATCTGACACCCTTTGTGTGTGTGTGTTTAAACTTATGCAAGGCATTTACTAAAATGAAAATAACAAATGCAGAGTATATGCTATGTAAATAAATATATTTTAAATATGAGAATGAAATCTCACTGTTTAATCATTATCATATTCATATTCATCACATTGGCACGTGCATTTTAAATATCCCACCAATGCAAATACCACTCAAATGTCGAAAATGCACTACCACCAAGGATAAACTAAAGAACATGTCATATAATAAGTAAGGGAGCAAGAATATGACCCTTTTCTTTTAGAAATTTAATTTTAATAAATTGCTTTTTGAAATTCTCAAATCTTCAAACTGCAAAGGGGTTAAGCTTTATTACTAGACTGTTAGATAATGGTGTTGTTAGTCTTAAATTAGATGTATGTACCAGTGTTACAAATAATACACCTAGAAACCTGTTTAGTCTTTATGGCAGCCCAATTTATTTATCAAAATACATATGTCATAATATAATTATTTAAAACATCTTTTCTAGTTTTATTAAAATTTTCAAAAAATAATCTTTATGCAAATAACCATGTATGCACATGTATCTGACTCTGCAGATAACAATGTTATAATTTCAGATACATGTACATACATAATTATTTGCATGATTATTTTTTGAAAAGTTTAATAAAACTAGAAAAGATATTTTAAGTGACAGAAAAGTGTGTATAGCCCAAGAAAAGATAAATGCCAAACATTTTGCAAATAATAAATTTTATTTTTAATGCTATGTCAATAGTATGGAAACACATTTTCAGCTTGGCTATTATTCGCAGAACCTCTTTATTCTCTGCCATTTGCTCTTTTTTCTTACACATATTTCTATGGAATTTTCTTGAGAAAATATTTATAGACTGTTTCTGAATTTGGGACTATTTGCATATTGAAGTGTTCCTTTATATTAATAAAATGGCTGTGGCATAAATTTCTTGTTTGCACCTCTTTTCTTGATAGCTTAATTTGCCAACATGGCTGAAAATATTAAACATTTTGAATGTAGGCTCCATTAATTTCCCAATTGGGAAGTGTGTGTGTGTGTGTGTGTGTGTGTGTTGATTAAGTCATTTTGTTAGCCTGAAGATACTTCAATCACCTAAATCCAATGAGCTGGTTGACTTTTAAGAAATTACTTTTTTAACAAGAGAAAATATGCTTCTTTTCATAGGCAAAACCATTAGAATAACTTTGCATATGTGTACCATCTGCATAATAAAATTGGAAATGGAGCATCTGACTAGAATTTGAGGAAATAGCAAGAACATGTCATCTTCTGAAACTGCAGCTAATAGAACCAGTATAAGAGAGAGCAAAATAGTCATTTTCAGGCTTAGATGGTTTCTTAATGTGTTGTCAAAGAAATAAGAATACTAACTGTAAAATAAAGATTAAATGCGATGTGTAATGTTATAAAAGAAAAAGGAGATGGAGATGTAACAAATATGCATCTGTCACTTTGTTTTCTGCATTTTTTAAGGAATGAGGTGTACTGAATTGGTAAGATAGTTTCCTATTTTTAATTGATGGCTTGATTCTTATCAGTTGGTAGGGTGGGTGATGATGGCAAGTGTGAGCAGATCCAGACTGCATCACAGGTTAGAGCCATGATACAGAAATGTGTTCTCAGGTTTCCTGAGGTTTATGAGGTTTTGAGGACATTGAGAGTGGTTAGAAGCATAGAGCAAGAAGAGGTAAGTGTTGAGCTGGTTCTGGGAGAATGAAAGGTAAAATTCTGCCATCAAATCTTGAGTATAAGCAAAGAATGTTAGAGACATCAGGAGAATAACTTGGTAATTACAAGACTAAAAAAGAGGTATAGAGGAAGATGGCTATATAATTTGTAGGGCCTATGTAAAATGAAAACACAGGCCCTTATTCATAATTATTAAGAATTCCAAGAGTGTGACAAAAGAGTATTAAACAAAGCATGGCCCTTTCATGTGCAGGGCTTTGTGCAGTCAAACACAGGTAAAGGTGGCCCTGTGGGGATGAAACACAGTAAAAGGATCCATATCAAGGCATCTTTTCATCCTTAACAAAATGACAACAAACTGTGAGAATCATGTAATTCGTATTATTGTCATGTTTAAGTAATGCTTCACCCTTTAGTTTAATAAAAATTTTAGTGTCCTGTGTCAAGGATATGCACAGAAAACATGATCTCATATGACCAAATAGAATTAATTTTTTCTTTTCATTGTTTTTACTTAATTATTGAGGGCACAATGAAAACTAGTAATTTCATGATACATTTTATTTTTTTAAAGATGAATTAATTATATTATAATTTTAACTTGTAGTCTAATTTAGTCTATAGGTCAGCTAGTTTCATTATTTGAATGGACGAAAGTTTCATAGTACACTGAAAATTACATTTGAGTTGTATTTTTAACATACATGTGACTGTCAGTGAATCATTTAAATTATTTAAGTGTAAATTATAAGATTAACATTACGTTTGTGATTGTAAGTGAATCAAGATATTCAAAAGATAATGTATGTTTCTTTATAACCCAGGGTTCTCTAAATTGCCTTTGTACTAACACTAATATAATGTGGTATGTATGTGTGTGTGTGTGTGTGTGTACATATATTTGTGCATGTGCATTTATGTTTTAAAGAATTTAGCCTAGGTTGGAAAGATCAGTCAATGAACCTGAGCCTCTTAGAATTGCTATTTGTTAACCAAGTGAAAAAGTCAACTATCATTGAGGAACAAAAAGAAAAAAAAATCTAATTTATTATTTTCTAATTCTAAGGCTATTAAACCATGTCTGGCAGCTAGATACTTGTATATTTCCAAAAAATGAATAAAGGTCTTTCCTGGGGTTAATTACAAAGAAATAAAAGTGGTATCTGTTCTGATCACATCATAGTTGTCATTTCTCTAACAACACATTTCAAATTAAAATGGACAAAACACTGCAGAATTATTGTAGGGGCCAGAACCTTTTCAGATTAAACTTTTTGTGCCCAACAAAGGACTATTACAGACAATTACCCATAAGTTTTAGGATTTGATATAAACAGACAACTTTTTTCTTCAGAAAAACCCTACAGAAGACTCTGTGCTTGAAAAGTCTAATATCTCAAGCCCAGACATACATGAGAATTATCTGAGGAGGGTTTTTATTGGGACAGAGGTGCAGACCCCACTCCCAGAGGTTTTGAATAACTGATATAAATTTGAGGACACTTGCTTAAATCACTGTTTAAGTTTCTCAAATAATCTCAGTGCTGAGAGTAGTCTTGAAAATCACTGGTTTCAGATCTAGATATCTTTAATTTACTCTGTCCATAGAGAGAAGGAGAATTCATGATTCAATAAGGAGAGATCAATAAGTGCTCCAAACTCCTAAACCTTGGCATCCCTTCCTGATTTGTGGTTTGACATCTTAATTCTGAGGACTTCAGAGATGGTGATCTGAGCTTGTTGGATCCCATTTATCCTGCAGTGCAAAACTCTAGAAGGTGATAGCTTATGGGGGCTGGGAGTGACACCACAAAGTGTTGTATTAGACTGCCTTGGTGAAGGTACCAGTGAACCTATGGCAAGCAGGTTCCCTGAAAGTTTCCAGGAACTACTATTTGAGATTGATAATGGTCATTTCAAACTTCACGTAGTGACTGACTACTCTGAGTTAAAACGCGTTTGTTGAATGAAAAACTTCTGTCTTCTGTGCCTATGACTGGTGCTGGTGAGGAGGAGTTAGAAAAATGGATCCTATAATACAAGCCATAGAATAAAACAGTTTTATCAGCAGAATCCAACACCACTACAGTAAATGGTCACATAAAAAATATCACCAGAGTTTTATTGTATAGCACAGTAGTGGTAGCTAACAGCATGGAGGCTGGCACCAAAGAGCTTGAGTCCAAATCTTGACCCTATTGCTATGAGCTGTGGAATACTTGGCAAGTCACTTTGGACTTTCGTGTCTCAATTCCCTCACCTGAAAAATGGAATAATAACATTACCTAATTTGAGGGGTTTTTTTTGGAGGCTTCATTAAGTTAAAGCAAGAATAGTGTTTAGTATGTAATACATACTCAATATATGTCAGTAATTATAATTATTTTAATGTATTAAAACTTGATAGTCCAAAAAAGATGGAGAATTTTACTAGTAATTTAGCACTTACTATGCTAAATAGCTTATAACTCAGAGCCAGTGGGACAAATCGCTATCAGGAGTGTGAAGGCGATGACTTAACCACCAGGCGCACACCCATCTGTTACTGCTGATTAAACATGCTTTGGAATTAAAGTTGTCACACACAAATTATAAAGCTGGCAATGGCTAATTTGTGTGCCTTTGAAATGTACTCCCAGAGTAGCAGGTAAACAGTGTCGGCAATTATAGCACCTCATTAATTCTGTAAAACGTGATAATATTAGTTTGAATTAGGTGGTTGATAGTCTCCTTTTTCAGAAAAAGTGAAAATTGTATAGGGGTTTACAACCTTCCAATCTGCTACCAGATGCAAAATTTAAGTATGAAAAAGAACCCTAGATTTTTAAGCTGGGAGGTTTTTTTTGACAAGCCTAACCTGTGTTGATTTTTATTTGATAACTCAGATACCACTTAAAACAGAAAAGCTCAGTTTGTTTCAGGCTTCAGAGAAATGATTCGCCAGAGGGTCAGACAAATGAAGAAATGTTGTATACCTCCACATTCACTGTCACCAATCTGAATCTAATTGGGCTAGTGCTGCAAGCCAATGACAATTAAGAAAATACCAGGACTTCACAGGATATTCAAGCCAGCTGTTCAGCAAGTGTCTCATTGGGTGATTAATGTACTAATGGGTACTGAAAAAGACAAGAATAAGAGGGACATGTAAGATTTTTTCCTTTATTTTTTATTGTTAAACAGACTTCTTATAGTTCTTTTACCACTGGGAGCGTTTCTAATTTTGTTGACCAACCAGCGACTTTTATTACATGTATTCTCTCATTTTCACATTAGTAAATTTTAGAACTTCGAAGTTTTCAGATGCTTACTAAGATTTCTTTTAAAAAACTATTTGTTATTGAGAAAAAAATGTTTTTTAATTTCCCGGGGTATATTACTTGCTCTAAACAAAAATACATGATTTGATAAACTCAAAGGCAAGACCTATTTGTTAAAAGATAAATTGAAATTACTCATTGCTCTTTGAGTTTTACAAATAACTTATAGCAAAACTATGCTTCTATTTAATAAAGCCACCAGTACATCTTTTTAAAAAACAATTCATCATTGATTAAAAAAATAAATGGAAGTAGCATTTATTGGTTATTTGTTACTATCCAGTCTCTTAATTTGCATTATTTAATTTAATATTCATCTTTAAGATGGGTATTTTAGTTCTTATCTTATAGAAGAGGAAAGGGAGGTTCTTAGAAGCTAAGTTGCCTAAAGTCATAAAACAAGAAAGTTGATTACAAATTGAGAAAACTTTCTAGTACATTCTTGTGACTTCAGGTATATATTGTTTACATATATCAACAAACAAATAATAAAATTTAAAAAGTAGAAATATGAGGTTTGGTGTAATCTAAGTATTGGCTTCCAAACTTGTGTGGTCAACAAAATCAGAAACTTAAACATGTTTTTCTTTTGGTTGATTTTGTGGGTATTAAATTTTTTATTGGGGAATGATAAATATGTTTCCTGAAACTAATACTTTTTTGGTCTAGGTGACATAGAATGTTAGAATAAAGATTATTATGATTATTTGAAAGCAGTGTGCCACAATTAAGGCATTACTGAAATAAGAAATTGATCTGAGCTTAATATTTTCTCTATAAAATGAGGAAAGTAATATTTAAATTTCTAATGTAAATTAATATGCCCAGTCAATTATGGTTTATATAAACCTTCAAATTAGCCTTGGAGAAAGTATCGCATACGTTTTAATTTTCACCCATTGGTACTGGCTCTAATCATTCCTAAATTGCTTATTCAAATCTTTCCTTGATCTGCAGTCTCTTGTCTTTGTATCTTTTATAACTTTAAAATTTAACATTAAATTTTAAAAATTATTTTGCCTTGCTTGTTGGGACTGAAGTTTGATAATGATTCTCTGGCTCTCACCTTGATGTCAGCTCAGCTTTTTATTTGAAGCTATTTACTTCAGCACATGATCTTAAGCAACTCAGGGTAAGCATATGACCAGTCTGATGATCTTGTTCCTATAACCCTGTATTTCATTCTAATCTCCTATATGGACTATTCTCATTTAGGATTTTAGAATTTTATTTATGATACAGGATTAAACAGATTCATCAAATTCTGTAAAGAAATTTGGAGAAATGGCAAGTGAAATATGCATGCTAAATGTATAGCATTTTTTCAATAGCATTTTGGTTTACTTCTAAGTAGAAATTTCTGTATCCAGATAGTAAGACACTCTACAGAATAAATGACCTAGTTTCTTCTATGAATATATTACATTAGTGCCTGGGGCAATAAAAGCAGAAATTAAGGACTAACAAGAATTTTAAAAGGCACTAAAGTTGGATTAAACATGGCAGACTGAGAGAAGTTCCCAGATCTCTCCCCTTGAAACAATAAGCTGAACATCTACAAATCAACAAAAAACACCCAAATTTCACACCAGCACATCTAAGAGTGGGATCTGTGTAAAAGAGGTCAAAACCCCAGTTTCTGGGTAGTGGACTGGGAATAATAAAGAAGCTGCCTCTCACAGTTGGAGCTCCCTGTAAGATGAGGGAGAGAGGAGAAGCTATGGTAAGTTCTTTGATAAGCCCTGCCTGAATTGTGGTGATTTCCACATGGCCGGCAGCAGTGCCCAGTCATCAGGGCAGAAGGCAGAGAAGCTGGGATGGCAAAAAAGCAACAGTTGATTTTTACCAGCCATGGTTGTGAAACAGAGGCTGAGACTCAGCCCCTCAACCCCCAACTCAGAGGAAACCTTCTCCCATATCCTCCAATGCTAAACACCACAGAGCCCCAAAAGAATCTTAGCAAATGCTACCAAAACTGTCATTAACTCTGACAGAAACTGAGACTGAGGGTAGCAAGCATGATTAAACATCTATAGGGGGAAAAAAGACATTATTTAGACTTTATATAAAGCAGAAATCCAAGAGGCTTGGACACTACCTACTGGAAAGCAAAAGAAAAACACTTTCTTTGCAACAGGCTAAGAACAATTTTATAATAAATCTTTTATCTGGGGGGGAAAAAAGCAGAACACACTTCCATGTTGTCCAGGTGAAGAAATAGTAATTAAACACCATGAACAATCAAGGTGACAAGGCATCTCAGAAAGAAAGAGAAAAATCTCCAGAAAATAAGCTTACAGACATAGAAATATGTTACTTAAATGACAGAGAATTCAGGATGGTACTTCTGAAAAAACTCAAAGAGATCCAAAATGAATCATATCAACAATTTCAGAAATTGAAAAAACAACTAGATGAGCAGAATAAATTCTTTAGCAAAGAGATTGAAACCCTCAAAAAGAACCAAATGGAACTTCTGGAGATAAAGAATACACTACGAGAGTTGAAAAATGAAATAGCAAGCATGGGAAATAGAGTCGACCAAATGGTGAAAAGGATCAGTGATATTGAAGACAGAAATCTAGAAATAAATCAAAAGAAAAAAGAGAGAAACAGAAGAAAAAAAATAATGAAAGAGAAATACAAGAAACAGCTGATACCATCAGTAAGAAAAATGGGAATTATTGAAGGGGCAGAAGAGGAGCAGGAACTAGAAAGCATTTTCAGACAAATAGTGAATGAGAATTTCCCAAATCTAAGGAATGAGCTGGAGCTTGGAATTCAAGAAGTCAACAAAACACCCAATTATCTCAACCCCAAAAGGCCTTCAGCAAGACACAATGTATTAAAATGATCAAAAATCAATGACAAAGACAAATTCTTAGGGCACCCAGGGAAAAGAAGATGGCAACTTATAAAGGAAAACCCATTAGGTAATCATCAGACTTCTCAACACAAACCTTACAAGCCAGAAAGGTGTGGAATCAAATATTCAAACTATTGAATGAAAGGAACTACCAACCAAGAATAATGTATCCAGCTAAACTTTTCTTAGACATGCAGGAGAAATAAAGACCTTTCCAGACATACAAAAATTAAGAGAATTCTTCACTATGAGGCCTGTACTACAGGAAATAATGAAGAGTCAGCTCACCTAAAACAAAATGACCAAAAAAATAATAATAATAATTAGGAGTAAGGTGACTAGCAGGCTAATAAAAGCAAAGGAGTGCAACCCCTACTGGGAACAGGGCATTATAAGCTTAGAATAAGATAAAATTTGTTATAACAAGATAGGAATGAACATTCAGCATACATAAGGACAAATTGAGACAATAGTGATTGAAAAGGGGAGTATCCAAAGATTATACAACATAGTACTGAAGAATAACTGGGTCAGAGAAGAAAGAAAAAGAGAGATCAAGAGATAAATAGAAATGAATGATAATGATAGTACAACATATCACAACTTTTGGACATGGCAAAAGCAGTCATAAAAGGAAAGTTCATATCATTATAGGCCTAACTCCAAAAATAAGAACAAGCCCAAATCAACAACCTAACGCGTCATATTAAAAAACTAGAAAAGAAAGAACAAAGGAAGGGTAAAGTCGGCAAAAGAAAAGAAATAATAAAAATTACAGCAGAAATAAATGAAATTGAAAAAAAATAGAAAAATAAATGCAACAAAGAGCTGGTTCTTTGAGAAGTTTAATAAAATTGAAACCCTCCTCCCACCCTGGCTAGACTCACTAAACAAAAAAGAAAAAAGGCACAAATAAAGAAAATCAAGGACTAAAGAGAAGAAATTATGACTGACACTGCAGAAATACAAAGGATCATACAAGAATACTACGAGAAAGCATATAACACCAAATTTAATAATCTAGAAAAAATGGCCAGTATTTAGAAAAATACAACCATCCTAGACAAAATCAAGAACTGGAAATCTAAATAAACCAATCAGCACTATAAAAATTGAAACAATCATCAAAAACCTACCAAAAAGTAATAGTCCAGGACTGGATGACTTCACCAGTGAAGTATACCAAACATTCAACAATTTAATTTCTGTTCTTCTCAAACACTTCCAAAAATTCAAAGAGGAAGCAGTAGTTCCCAACTCATTTTATGAGGCCAGTATTACTTTGACACCAAAACCTGGTAAAGATAATGCAAAGAAAACTACAGACAAATACCTCTCATGAACACAGATGCAGACTTCCTAAATAAGATTCTACTGAATACAGCAACATATTAAAAAGATTATATGCTACAATCAAGTGGAATTCATCCCAGAAGCGCAGGATGGTTCAACATATGCAAATCAATCAATGTGATACACTACATAAATGAATTAAAAAATAAGAATCATATGATGATATCAATAGGTGCAGAAAAAGTCTTGGACAAGATATAGCGATACAGCACCCATTTATGATCAAAATACTTAACAAAATGGGTATAGAAGGAAAATGCCTTAATATAATAAAGATCATATATAACAAACCCTCAGCCAATATTATGCTTAATGATGAAAAGCTAAAATCCTTTACTCTATGATCAGGAACAAGGCTAGGCTGTCCACTGTCACCACTGTCATATAACATTGGAGGTCCTAGCAAGTGCAATCTGGCAAGAGAAAAATATAAAAGGCATCCAAACAGAAAACAAAGAAGTCAAACTGTCACTATTTGCGGAAGACATGATTCTCTATATAGAAAACCCTAAAGGCTCCACGAGAACACTACTAGAAAAAATAAGCACATGCAGTAATGTTTCTGGATACAAAATCAATGTTCAAAAATCCATAGCCTTTCTATACTCTAATAACGAAATTTCAAAAAAAAAGTAGAAAATATAATTTCTCTTGCAATTGCAACAAAAACAATAAAATACCTAGGAATAAATCTAACAAAACATGTAAAAAACCTATATGATAAAAACTACAAGTCCCTTTTAAAAGAAATTGAAGAAGATACAAAGAACAAAAAGATATTTCGTGTTCTTGGATTAGAAGAATCAACATAGTTAAAATGACCATATTACCTAAAGCATTACACAGATTTAAAGGAATCCCCATCAAAATCTCATCAGCCTTTTCAAAGAAATTGATTTGTATGGAAGCACAAAGCCAAGTTGCTAAAGCCATCCTGGAAAAAAAGAATGAGCCTGGAGGCATCACTTTGCCTGACTTCAACTTATACTACAAAGTGACAGTAATCAAAACAGCATGGTATTGGCAGCAAAACAGACATACAAACCAGTGGAACAGAATTGAGAATTCTAAAGTAAGCCAAATAATTTTTCTAAAGTAAGGCAAATAATTTTTGACAAAAAAGCCAAAACATACAGTTGAAAAAGGTAAGCCTCTTCAATAAACAGTGCTGCAAAAGAATGAAACTAGACTGTTGTTATCTATCACTACATACCCAGATTAACTCAAAATGGATTAAGGACCTGAAATAATAAAAGGCATAGAAGAAAACATAGGAACAAAACTCATGGACCTTGGTCTATGGCCATGCCAACCTGAACAATCCCGATTCTGTCTAATCTCGGAAGCTAAGCAAGGTCGGTTAGTACTTGGATGGGAGACCACCTAGGAAGACCAGGTACTGTTGACATAAAAAATAAAAAATAAAGAAATAAGAGATTGTAAACTGACCAGGTCTTTGCAATCTCTGAGGTCAACCAAGGGGTACCTTGCCTAAAATGAATGAATGAATGAATGAATTAACAAGTTAAGTAAGTAATTAAGTAAACAAACAAATAAATAAATAATAAAAAATAAACTCATGGACTTTGAACTTAAAGAGGATTTTATGAATTTGACTTCAACGACAAGATTAGTAAAAGCTAAAATAAACAAATGAGACTACATTAAACTAAAAAGCTTTTGCTCAGCTAAAGAGACTATCAACAAGATAAAGAGAAAACCATCTGAATCTAAAAATATATTTGCAAGCAAACCTCTGATAAGTGTCCAATATTGAAAATATACAAAGAACTCATATGACCTAATAACAACAATAAAACAAAAGATCCAATAAAAAAATTGGCATAGTTCCTGAACAGACACTTCTCTCTAGCGGACATACAAATGGCCAACAAATATATCAAAAGATTCTCAGCATTGTTAACTATTAGGGAAATGCAAATCAAAATCACAATGAGATACCATCTCACACCTGGTAGAATGGCTATAATCAACAAGATAAGCAATAATAAATGAACAAATAGGAACCCTTATACCCTGCTGGTGGGTCTGCGAATTGGTACAGCCACTATGGAAAACAGTATGGAGGTTCCTCAAAAAACTAAGAATTGATCTAGAAATCCCTCCACTGGCTATTTACCTCAAAGACTTGAAAACCCATACCCAAAAAGGTATTTGCACACCAATATTCATAGCAGTATTATTCATAGTGGCCAGGACATGAAAGCAACTGAAGTGTCCCTGCAATAGATGATTGGCTATAGAAGCAGTGGTACATACATACAATGGAATATTAGCCATAAGAAGACATGAAATACTGCCATTTGCAATGACATGGCTGGACCTTGAAATAATCATACTAAGCAAAATAAGCCAGACAGAAAAGGCTAAAAATCACATAATATTACTTATACATGGGATATAAACCTAAAGACAACAAAGGAACAGGACACACCAACAGAGACTCATGGACATGGACAATGGTTGTGGTTACCAGAGGGGAAAGGAGAGGGGGCATGAGAGAGACCCTCATGCTCTCAATGCGCAGTGGCATATTCTGAGAAATACTTGTGATGTGATGTTGACCTGGTAGGGTGATTTGCCCAGGTAAGATGGATATCAGATAAGCTAAATGTTGTTCACGTCTCTCTTTGTTCTGTTTTGAATAGGAAAAACAATATAAAACATAAGCCTTTCAAAAATTAACTTTTTTCATTGGTCTTTAGAAGTGTCCTAAAGATACACAAGTTCCAAATACTACATTAGAAAATTTTCACCCATCCCAATTTTCTATTAATAGAGACAAGGAGATACAGGTATCCAATATCAAAATGAAGTACCTAAACAATAACTGTCCAATGTTAGACCAGAGATGAGGCCCATTATCAGCAGTAGTGCTTTGGCAGCAAGCCACTAGTTAGTTCTCCCACTGAAAAAGAAAATGAAAAAATATTTAAGAAGGAACAGGAGGAGAAAAATACATCTTTTACATAAGAATGTAAAAAAAGTAGTAACAGGATATGATATTCAAATCTTGGTTTATCTGTTTCTTTTGACATCATCAATTTCCTTAAAACTATTAAATGTTCAATTGCAATATATTGCCCTTATGTTAATCAGTTGCTTTAGTACCAAACTGAGGGTGGAGAAGCTAAAAATAGATATGAGGGTCAGTCTTAGATTTATTTGTAATGGGATGTGTGCATATGCATATGTGTAAATGATATTTCACCTGCTTAAAACTCAGTAATTTAATAAAAAAGATTAAAGCAAGAAAAGAGGATAAGAATGGAATTTTATAATTTGTAAGGATATATCTATTCATACTTCTTTTAAAATAAAATTATTAGTTTTAGTTAAAGTAATTTGAAAACTTAAAAATAAGTGAATTGATATATCCTCTTTAATAAGGAATTTAGATTTAGAAAGTGAACTACAAAGAAACTTTCTAGTGGCATGCCAAATTAAACTGAGTAGTTTTCTTAGTTGCTTGCTGTTTTTCAATTATTTTCAATAAAGTGTGGTAGATGTACTCTCAGCAAGATACTAGGTAGGCTTTGAGAATTAGTTTTGGAGGCATGATGTGGGACCTGGAGAGTCACAATAGTACAAGTGGACATAAGAATCCTTGAGACTCTAACTCTCACTCATACCTCCTGACCTGGTAGAAAACTCTCTTAAATGAAAGGCCTCATACTAATCTTTTAGTAACATATTCTAGGTCCAAGGAATAGATTGTGATATCTTGGAAAACTGTCCTGTTTTTCCCAGCCGTCTTGTGCCTGTTTCCTTGCAATGTTTGTGTCAGAGCTCAGTAAGCAGAAGTATTCCTCTAAAAGGCCATAAAAATTCACTCACAGATTCCTTGTTAGAACTCATAATAACCACCTAAAGACTTCAGTTAATCATATCGACAAGAGGACCAAATGGAAGCTAAACTTATGTTGGGGTTTTCATAGCCCTTTTCATAGATAAAGGGATATTATTCACATTTTTGGGCTCATCAAATTCCATAAATAAAGTAATTTATCCTTTGTCTCCTTAGTTGACTGTGGAAATATTTTTACCTCATATCATTGGAAAATAATTCCCTTTATATTTTTTACTACTAGAGTAGTGTCTTCTGTAGGTTAAATTTTCTCTGTTTCTTCCACAATTAGAGAACAGACCACTACTATATATCATAATTTCATTGAATTTTTAAAAGTTTTTTTAGATGACTTCTTTGGACCTAAAATACCTATAATTAACAACATTTTGGAGAGAACATCAATGATATTTGTAGTCTGAGGACCTATATTTTGGTTCTAATACCGCACAATAACTTGTATAACCTTGATCACATAATTTAAATCTTATTTGTATTAGACTAGAAATATTATAATTATTTTGGGCTGAAAATAATTAAAAGTAAAGCATTATATATATGTGTTTATATTATATATATATTTATATATATATTTATTTATATTTATATATTTATTTTAAATTTTCCTTTATTAAACAATTCTAGAAAACTCCCTATGAAGGCTTAAGTATAGGCTGGGTAAGATAAGGCAGAATAGCAGTAGTAGGAAACATGGGCATTGGTCACTTCTTCATATAACCTCCTGTGCCTTCAGGGCCTGCTCGGGCCTGATCACGTATATACCACTTCTATTTGAAAATAGAGTATTGGTACACATGCCCAACTTGATGGCTTGGTATGTCAGATAACACCCAGTTTACGAGAGACAATTGGGATTGCATAATAACTTAGCGGTCCATTGTTAAGCCATTGTTAGCACGTCAAAGTTGTTTTTGCAAAAGAAAGTAGTTTTCTGCAGAGGATGGCAGGACCTTGCTCCATAATTCTAAAGATTTGCACTGTAAAACATCCATCCATAGACGCCTGATGAAATCTCCAAAACCATTCTTCTCTGCCTTTAATCCTTTGGTGGCATTGAATATCCTGAACCGTATGGCCCAAGTGGCAGAGCAGCTTACAAAGCATCCTGGACCTATTGCAGAACCAGCTCTTGTTCTGGACCTCACTCAAATCTAGCAGTTTTGGGGGTCACTTGATAATGACTGGAGTAACACACTCAAATGATGACTATGTTGCCTCTACAACCCAGAGACCCACTAGGCATTATGCTTTTTTCTTGCTTGTAAAATAAAGGCAGGTGCAACAACTTATGTTTCAGCTGAGAAGGGATATCTCAACATGCCTGACACAACTTGTCTCTAAGAAATTTCACTGAGTTAGAAGGCCTCTCAATTTTAGTAGAATTAATGTCCCACCATCTGATACACACATGTCTTACCAATAAGTCTACAACAGTGGTTACTTCTTTCTCAGGAGATCCAATTGCATAATGTCATCAATGTAATGGGCTTGTGTGATGTCTTGTGAAATGGAAAGGACTATTAAGATCTTTGTAAACTAAATTATGACATAGAGCTGGAGAGTTTATATAATTCTGATTAGTGGGCCACATGACATTTTATATCTCCTGGATTTATATTAATTCAGAGCCAGTTTAGAGACAATACGTAGTAGTCCCTGAAAGATCTAATTGTTTCCTTTTCCTCACTGCATATTTACACTGGTAAAAGGCTATAGATCTCTTTAGGAAAGGCTGAGAGAAAAATGTAGAGTATAAATTTTTAGTACGGTACTAGTGACTTCTCAAAGAGACCTACCTTCCCCTTTATTTAAGGGACGCTGGATCCATAAACTAGTTCAAGTCTAGAAATTGATCAAAGGGCCTTCATTGACTCTATGTTTCTATGATTTAGCTTAGATTTTTGTTTACTTGACCTAGAACTTTTCCGCTTATACAGATCAAATAAAATTTTATTTATTATTTTATTTAGTTTGTTGGTAAATTTTGAAAATTTTTATTAGTTTGTTTTGTATATACATGAAGTAGGGTCTAAATTCATTATTTTACATGTAGATATGAAAATGTTTCAGCACTATATTTTGAAGAAACTTCTTTTACCATTGAATGGTCTTAACATGTTTGTCAATTAGAAATAGATGTATGGGTTTATTTCTGGACACTCAATTCTAATTCAATGGTCTATATTTCTATCCTTATGCCATTACTACACTGTTTTGAAGCTGTTCTTTATAAAGTTTGAAATTAGAAAATATGATTCTTCCTAGTTTTTCTTTTTCAAGAAAAACATTGTTCTGGCTATTTGGGTTTCGTGCAATTCTACATAATGTGAGAATCACTTTGGCCATTTCTTTATGAACAAGGTTGTTGGTCTAATGAGGATTACATTTACATCTTAAGATATTAAGTCTTCCAATTAAGACTATGCAATATTTTTTAATCATTTAGGTCTTTATTTTATTTCATTAATGTTTTGAAGTTTTCAGTGTACTACAAAGTCATTCACCTCCTCAGTTAAACTTATTCCCAGGTATTTTATTCTGTTTGATGCTGTTGTAAATGAAATTGCTTTTTAATTTTTAAAAAAAAAATTGGATGATTTTTGATCGATAAAATGAGGTCTGTGTACAGTACAACTTTACTGAATGTGTTTATTGACTCTAGTAAGTAGCATGTGCATTTGTGTGTGAGAGAGTCCTTTCAATTTTTGTGTTTATAAGGTCATGCTGTCTGTGAAAAAAAACTGTTTAACTTTATTTTTTAATTGGATTTTTTATACTCTATTGTTTTGCCTAGAACTTCTACTCAATGTTAAATAGTGATTTTAATAGCAGCACTGAAAGCAGCCATGTTTATTGTCTCCCTGATGTTAGAAAGTTATTAGCTTTTCATCATTAAATATAAATTTTTGATGTCAGTCCTTAATGAAAGTCTGTTATCACGGGAAGTAACTTTCCTTCTAATCCTAGTTTGCAGTGTATATTTGTGTGTGTGTGTGTGTGTGTGTGTGTGTGTGTGTGTGTGTGTTTTGTGATGAAGTGGTGTTGGATTTTCTCAAATGCTTTCATGCATCAATTAAATTCATCACATATTCCCCCTTCTCATTTCACAAATTGATTTTCTTACATTGAAACTGTTTTCCTGGCATAAGCCCCACTATTCATGGTGTATAAACTTTTAATATGTTTCTGAATTCAGTTTGCTAATATTTTATTGAGGATTTTTGCATCTATATTTATAAGTGATATTTATCTATAATTTTCTTGTGCTTTCATTTTCTACTTTTGTGTCAGAGTGATATTGGACTCGTAGAACGAGTTAGGAAGTTTCCTTTCCATTTTTTTTTTTTTTTTATGAGTTTGAAAATTAGTGTTGATTCCTCTTCAAACGTTTGGTAGAATTCACTAGTGAAATCAATTGATCCTAATTTATTTGTTGAGAAGGTGTTGATTACCATTTCAGTCACTTGTTATACATCTGTTCAGATTTTCTTTTTAATTTTTTTTTAATTAGATTTGGTAAGTATGTACTTAAAAGAATTATCTTTCATCTAGCATGTCTAATTTTTGATATGTAATTGTTGACAGTATTCTATTACAATCTTTTTTGTTTGTTTGTTTCTGTAAGTTGGTAGTAATGCCCCTACTTTTATTTCTTATAAGTTATTTGGTAAATTCTTTAATTTTCTTAGTCACTGTAGCCAAATGTTTATCAATTCTGTTAATTTTTTCAAAAAATAAACTTTATTTTTAAAATTTCTTTTTGTATTGTATTTTTTTAACTTCTATCCTAATATTTATTATTTCCTTCTTCTGATAATTTTGAGTAGATTGCTCTTATTTTATATTTTTTAGGTGTATAGTTAGATTATGCTCTTGAGAGCTTCCTTCTTTTTAAATTTAGTTTCTATAACTATAAATTTTTCTTAGCATTTTTCATTGCATCCCATAAGTTTTAGAATACTGTATTTTCATTTTAAGTTCTCTCTTAGAATTTAAAAAATTTCTTTATAATTTCCTATTTGACCTGTTGGTAGTTTAAAATATGCTGGTTAATTTTCACATATTTGTGAATTTTTAAATTTTACTTATTATTGATTTCTAGTTTCATTTAATTATTTTAGATGTTACTTTTTAACATTTCAATTGTTTTAAATTTATTGAGACATCTTGTGGTCTAAAATATGGTCTATCCTGGAGAATGTTCTATATACACTTGAATAAAATGTGTATTTTGTTGTTTGGTAGAACATTTGCTATATATAGTCTGTTAAATCTAGTTGCTTTGTAATGTTCTTCAAGTTCTCTATTTTTTTTATTAATCTTATATTTGATTATTCTATCTTTTACTGTAACAATAATGTTGTTGTGAAATATTGAAGTCTCCAACTATTACTATAAAACTGTGGATTTACCCTTCAATTCTGTCAATGTTTGCTTCATATATTTTGGGACTATGTTTTTTGTTGTATATGTGTTTATAATTATATCTTCTTTGTGAATTAATTCTTTTATCAATTTATAATGTCGTTTTTCCTTTGTAATTTTTTTTAACTTTAAGGCTATGTTATCTAATATGAGCACACCAAACTTAGTTTTCATTTGGTTACTATTTGTGTGAATATTTTTCAGTCCTTTTACATTCAACCTACTTGTGTCTTTGAGCCTAAAGCAAGTATATTATTAATAGCATGTAGTGGGATCAAGATTTTTTCTTTTAAAGTTTATTCTAGCAATCTCTGCCTCTTAATTAAAAAGTTTAATTCACTTAAGTTTAAAGTAATTACTGGCAATAACTTACCTCTGATATATTCTAGACTTTTTCTGTATGTTACTTATTTCATTAATCACTATCTTTTTTAAATTTATTATTTGTAGTGCTATTTTTTTTTCTTTCATAAAATTTTGTAGATGTATATTCTTAGATACATTCTTAGTGGCTACCTTAAGAATTACATTAACAATCTAAATTTATAATAATATAGTCTTAATTACTATCATCTAACTTTACTAACATTAAAAAATATAGTATCTCTATAGCACTATTCTCTTTTATGCTGTTATTGTCAGAAGTTACATATTTATACATCATGTGCCTATTAATGCACACTTATAATAATTTTTATGTATTTTGCTTTTAGATAATATATGAAATAAAAAAGAAATTATAAACGGAAGTAATCATAATTATTATTATCTTTACCTATGTAGCTACCTTTACTTTTCTTATTTCTTCATATGTCTTCAACTTTTGTCTATTGTCTTATTTTATCTTAAAAGATTTCCTTTAGCACATTTTTTGGGGGGTATGTCTAGCTTTCAACACTCTCCTACAGCTGTTGTTTTTTTAAAATGTCTTTTTTATTATTATTATTATTTCTGTAGTATAGTTTTGCCAAACAAAAATTTTGCTGGCAGTTTTTTTCTTCTTTTCTTTCAGCACTTCAAAATGCGTTTTTACTCTCTTCCTGCTCCATGACTTTTGATGAAAAACATGCTGCTGATTTTATTGAAAATTCCTTGTAAGTGACAAGTCATCTTTCTCTGGCTTCTTACAAGATTCTCTCTTTATCTTTGAACAATTTGATTATAATGTGTCTCAGTGTAAAGCTGCTTTTGTTTTTAAGCTTTCTTGGAATTTAGAACTTGAATACGTAGTGTGCTTTAAATCAAAACTGAAAAGTCATTGGTTACTGCTTTTTTCATCTATTGCTTTTTTTCTGTTATCTCTTTCCTCTCCTTTTGAGATTCCCATAATTTATATTGTGGTCTGCTTGACAGTGTCCCACAGGTCTTTTAGGCTCTATTTACTTTTCTTTATTCTTTTTTTCTCTTTCTGTTCCCCAGCTTGGGTAATTTCGATTGATTTATCACATAGTTTGCTGATTTTGTTTTCCACCTGCTCAAATCTGCTATATAAACCCTCTAGTAAGTTTTTTCCTACTGTGAGTTCCAAAATTTCTGCTTTTTAAAAAATAATTTTTATTATTTTTTTTTGATATTCTCTTTTTATTCATACATCATTCTTTTTAAATAATTTTATTAGGAAGATCAATATATCTGAGTTCTTAGGCACCATTTTTGCTAATTTCTTTTGTAAGTGAGCTATCAGTTTATATCTTTATATACTTTATACATCTATTTTATTGTTTAAACCTGAATATTTCAAACATTATAATGTGGTAACTTACTTAAGATAAGACTTTTCTCTTTTTCCAGGGTTTATTTTGTTTCTGTAGCTTATTATTTAGTGACTTTTAAAACCAAATTTTATAAATTCTGAATTGTTTTTCTTGTGTGGTCTCTGTAATTTCTATTACTTTAGTTTGTGTTTTGACATAGTTTTACTTGAACACCATGAGCCAAAAGGAAAAAAGAAGAGAAAAAAGGAAAAATAAACAGAAAAAGAGAAGAAGAGAAAGAAAAAAAAAGGAGAAGAAGAAAGAGAAAAGGGAAAAGGAATCAAGGAGAAGAAATCAATCATATTCCACTCTTTGCAGACTGATTTTGTGCTAGGGAACTTTTTAATGCTTAGCCAGACTACAAAAATAGCTTTTTTTCCTGTGTCATTTCCTGCTTGTGTTTGTTCTTGTAATCTACTAAAGGGCAAAACTTAAGATCTCCGGTACTTTCTAATCATGCATACAGCTCTAAGCAAACAAGTCACTTTCAAAAAAACTCCTCACCATATACATGCACTTTTGAATTCCCTAATTTTCCCAAGAAAGTCTCTCCAGTTTTTTACTCTCATGGTTTGAGTGCTTTATTGTTTTCTTCAGTTGTTATATTTTGCTTGCAGTGGGTTATTTGCTTTAAATGTTTTTGAGGAATGCTTAGCAATTTTCTATCCTGTATTCCTAGCTTAAAAAAGTCAAGCACCTTGTGTCACTATTTCAGGTAGTCCTCAGACAGATTAAATGAGACAAACACAATTACCTGTGAATAAGGTCTACTCTTTCTTATCTGGAAATGGGGACCAGTGTGCCACTCTGGGAATGTGGGCCGGATCTTCAAGACCACCACTGCACAGGGAGTAGGGATGGGGGACAAGGGTAAATATGAAAATTTTCAACCAATTTTAATTTGATTTTTTTTCTTCTTGATTTACTGTTTTACTTCGTTGCTATAAACATTTGACAGATTTTAGCATTATGACTAAGCTTATTCTGAGAACTTTGCTTGATTTTTCAAAGTTGCTATGGAGTAAGAAATCCTTGCAGCTGCTTTTTTCATAAGAATTATTCCCCCTTTTCCTTTTAAAAATATAATAGAGGTACATTTAACTGATCATGATACTTTTCTTCTCTCTCAATCTTGCAAACTCAAAAACCTGATTTCTTTCTGTATATATTTTCAAAGGAAATTTTAAACAATTTAATTGGATCTTTAATGTCTAAATCAAAGAAAAATATCTGTTGATTTCCTTGTGTTTATGAAGAGATCTTTCTCATTTGGGAAAATACTTATTAAAATATTTAAAAGAAATTTTTTTCTTGTTATATGTTAGAGTATTATTTTTCTTTAAACATGTCAAAAGTATAAGCATACATAGAACACAAAAATCTCTTGATCTACTTTGAGAATGTAACAGTAAGATATTATGACTTGCTTATGGTGATAGTGGGACAAAAGAAAAAAAAAGCTAAGGAAGAATAGAAAACTGGGTAATTGTTGGGTGTAGGTGTGTGGTAGAGTCCATGCAGCTTCTGCCTTGTTTTATGTGTTTTGAGAAACTCAAGCTATGTTGACACATGTAGATACTTTTTTAACAGTTTCATCTGAGCCAGACATTGGGTATCTTCTACCTGCCTCAGACAGTTGAGTGAAGAAGCGTTTATGTGATTCCAGGCCCCTGACATTGGAGCCTTTCTAGTAAGTCATGAAAAGAGAGGGAAACCATGTCTACTGTCCATGTTCTAGATTCACGGAGTCAGTGAGCAGCATAAAATGGCAGTTACTTTATGCCACTAAATTTTGGTGACTTGTAATTCAGCAAGAGGTAGCTGGAGTGTTAGGCTGAAAATAAGAGCATTATCTCATAGAGTTCTAAGAATTAAGTCAGAAAATAAGTATACAGGATCTGATATAGTTTCTAACACAGCAAGTACTCAATAATGTTAGGCTCTCATCTTTCACAACCAGGAAGTTTTGTTCAAATTAATCTTATATGAATTTCTGAGATTTATGCCCATTTAGAAAAGTAAGAAACTCCAGTCCTACCAATATATAATCTCCTCCATGCCTCCATCAAATGGCTACATGTTGTGACTATCTTAAAAAAATAAGTTTAGTATACCAAACAACTCAAACTTACATAAAACTAATTCTCATATAAACATTTCTGACACATTCTTTTATGTGAGAGAGTTGATTATGCTGGAAAGAAAACAAGATATCTTTAGAGCAAATACACCAATCATAAACTTATATTGAATAGTAATGTTTTGATTTTAAGAAAAATACTAGCCCACTTCTGGAAATCACAGGTTTTTTTTTTCTTCACATTTTATATGTCCTTTCAAAGGGAAAAGACTGTGACAATAATTTTATACTTTATAACTATTTAACTTCCTCTCAGAATATTTATAGTATAAGAGGTCTACTAGAACATTTCTCTAACTACCCTTAATAATAAACTTTATAGTAAGAAAAAAATTAATTTTTATAAGGTCTAAATTTTTATATTTCTATTGCTGTTTAATGTGGACATGAGAACTGAGATACAGATACATTTGAAATGTATAGTTTTGTTAAAGTCCACTTGTATATTATCAGTGAAAGAAGCCCTCAAGGAAATAAGGGAACAAGTAATTGAGTCAAAAACATTTACTGGGTGCCTATGGTATATGCACCTCAAATAAACAAGACCATGAGAGAAAAATATAGCCCATTAAAGTGTATCCATCTACTATTATTGAACATTTCCTAGGTCTATTACATGTGGTGCAGTAGAAGAAGATAAAATAAATTCCACATGTACTTATGCTTTCTGGGAACTTTTAATCTCATTGTGGAGAAAGGACAGATGAAGCAGTTAACATAAATTTATATGCAGCATAGGAATAACATAAAATTCATATGAGCTACTACAAGTGGGATGTTAATGGTTTTAAAAGAAAGGATTTTGAAAGGCAGAAAGAAGTAAACACATAGATTTTATGGTTAAGGTTGAACTGAATCTGCATTTTTAAGAAAGAAACATACTTATATTACAATCTTGGAGTAGAATGCCAGTGTCATTGAAAGAAAATGTGGAGAAAATCATTATACTGTGAATTAAGAACTACACTTTGGCAAAAATGTCCTACTTAAGAGAAAATTCTTCTCATCTTCTATACCTCTAAGGTATCCTAATACCTACATGTATCTTAGAATTTTATTTTCTTAAAATCATCTATTTATATATTTTTTCATTCATCGGATCGTGGGTCTTTTGAAAGCAAGAACCATATCTGATTCATGTTTGTGTATCTAATATTTTCTATGGAATATTGTAATTTATGTAAAAAATATGATCTCAAGTGGTAGAGTAAATCACCCCAAATTGTACTGTTAGTAAAATGCAGAACTAGGACCTCAAAGTACTTTGGACAATAAAGCCCATGATAATTTCACTAAAAAGAGTTGCTGCTGAAAACATATACTAAAAATATAAAGATAATTAAAATTCTCACATGTAGGCCTGTTGCCTATAGGTTAAGTAAATCTGATATACTCACTAGGAGATGCATTAAAAAAGTAACTGACTTGATTGATTGCCTCAATAGAAAGCCATGGATGACTTAAACAAACTAAGCTGTACAAGAGTAGAGACAGAAGAGGTATCCAGAAGTATTTGTCTTCTTGAAAAAGAGTGTGACCACAAAGAATGATGGAGATTATAGAAGAGGAAAGCCTGTAACTCGTTCTGAGTTCCAGGAGAGGACCAATATAGAAATCAGAGCTATACAACATCTGTGCTTCACTGAATCACCCATAGACTGGTGCCTATGCTCAGAGACATTTCTGGCCTGGAGCAAGTATTTCCTTAGAAGAAAACATTTGAGTTTTAATCATTGACAAAAAAATTGCCTTCATCAGACCAGTAGGAAAATAATAACTAGACTATAGCTTCTACAGTGTGGATAATGTCTTCAAACTCCTCGGCCTCTGGTATTGGCTTCATTTGGGAATGAAGAAGCCAAATCTAGAAGCCAGATATAGAAGCCAAATAATTAGCAACATGAAACAAAGCCAGAGAAGGTCACTTGGTCTGTGTTGTATGCTTGAAAATACTAATTTTGAAAATAAGGTCTTGTAGTTGAATGATTGTAAATTAAGGCACAAGGCAGAAACAGAACATAAATATATTAGAAACTTCCATGCCTAACACCAAACCACTTAAAAAAATTATTTTTAAGTTAATAACCAGATTTTACATCTGCCTGAGAGTTCAGAGAAGCATGAATGGTATTTGATTCTTATGCCATAACACCAGTTTTTCCAAGCAGCAAGTTGTTTACTGGTTGGCTTGCATAGCTTGTTTGATATGTTTGTGTGAAGTAGTTTAGACTAAAAGATCTTTTATTTATATTTTTAAAAAGACCTAATTTGGTGGCATATCCTCTTGGTATAAAAACAAAATTGGTTTAGCACTGAGTTAAAAATGGAAAAAGCTTGCTTATCTCTGAAAACCTACATGCATGTCTGTGTAGCTGAACCTGGGGACACATAGGCACACATGCTATTTCCCAATTAATCACAAGTCCCTGGCTTGAATGCTTAATAACTATGACCAGAGAGTTGCAGTTTGTTGCTCTTTAATCAATATAGTCAAGTTTTAAGTCTAATTGTCATTAAGTTAAAACACATGACACATTTCAATGTAAAATGATACCCAGATGTGATGGCTTTTTAAAATAGAATTTTTAAATTTCCCTCCTTGACTTTGCTACATGTAGTATAAGGAAATTCACTGGTACATTTTATTCAAAGGGCCACAGAATTATAGGCTATCAAAATCATAAAAAAATATGAAACATGTTTTTATTTTTAATTTAAGTGACATTTATTCAGCATCAGCACAGTGCCAGGCAGTGATCTAGTCACTGGGGAGAGAATTATGAACACTAGAGGCTTCCAGCCCTCATTGTGCCTGCCTTCTACGAGGATGGGGGTAATTATTTTAACAAATAGATGGATAAAATTATTTCAGTTAGTTATCAACTATATGAAGAAAATAAAAAAGATTAGTGGTCTAGAGAGAAGTAATAGTTGCTACTTCTGACTTTGATTCAAAAATGCTGCTGAAGGCTGATAATCATTTTGTCTTTATTTACATACTTCTCTCCCCTGAAACTTTTACCAAGTGGGCAAATCACCCCTCCCTAATATCTTCTGCCCAGGTATCATGGGCCTTACCCAATTGTAGATTTTAATATTCCCAATTCTTAAATATATAGCATTTGATTGTAGTTATTTGTCTATTATTTTTATTCTCAAAGACTGTCTTTAAAAGTAGAAATTAGTAAAATCTGATTCACTTTTGTTTCCTGTCTGTCCAAAAAAACTTAGTAAAAAAAACGCAGTTTATTTAAATGTTTAAAGAATAAATGAATAAGAAAATGAGGCATCCCCAGCAATTTTGTTTTATGCAAAACTCTATTTCTTAGGATATCTGTCTCGTATTAAATATCAAGCTTTTTTATACATCTTCCCTTTGAGCTTAGTTTTGCACTCACAGAAACCCATGTAGGAATTCTAAAGATGTCAACCCATCTTTCTTTCATGTCCTCCCATGCCCAATTACATGTAATAGTTTCAGGCTAAAGAGCATCTATAGCTTTCCTCTGATTCTATTTTAAGTTGTACCATTTTTGCCAACATCATCAGAATTAATTGTAGTTTTTATTGGTCTTTTCAAAAATAAAGTCTTAAATAATTTAGTAGATTAGCTATGTTCTGAGCATTCTAAAGTCCAGTGATACAATTATCTCTTATTGTAGATAATAATGGGTGTTTTAAATAACAGCTTAAGAAACTTGATAATAAAATTAAAAAATACCAAAATTAAATAAGTCAATATGCAGATATGATACAACTCAGTATTAAAAATTGCATTTATTTGTTTATTAAAACCATTTCAGTTCCTTTTTTTATTTTAGGCCCAGACTCTATGTAATTTGCCACTTTTGCCCTACAGACTCACTTAGTTGATACCTGTGGTGTCTGGGCTCATCCTTATCAGAAGCTGATAGAAGAGGAAAATAATATGCTTGTCTCATGAGTGAGTCAGCTTGAATTTTTGATGTGAGAGAAAGATCCATTGTAGCTACACTATAGACTCACTCATGGATTGTAGAAAGACAGCATTAAGTGGAAATTAGAAGGAATTTAGTTTGTGTACCTAATATGTCACTTCCTGTGTAAAAGGAAGAGGCCTGAGGTTTTGTGTGTGTGTGTGTGTGTGTGTGTGTGTGTGTGCGTGTATAACAAGTATACACACATATATACATATATGCGTACACATATTTATACACACAATATGGGTGATGGTGAATGGCTTGTCTGGTTAGTAAGGAAGTAAAAACAAAGCATGACAAATCAAAGAAGTCTGGAGAGGAAGCATATAATTGATGGATATTTGAGTTGAAGATTTGGTATGAACATGTATGTATGTCATGTTAACAACTACCAAAGAATATCATCTACAGATGAAGTGCTTAACAACCAAGCAAACAACACACAACTTTGACATTGATATTATCCAGCCTTGGTCATAACCACTCCACTGCTGGAAAAATAGATTCATAAAGAAAGGAACATGATGGCAAATATGGAAGCCATGCACAGGCCCAACAGCAAGAGCTTTCATTCAGAAAGGTTAATCTAACTACTGTTGCTATCAAACATCCAATCCACCAACATCAGGCATCTCCCAAAGACACCAACCAGTTATTTGGAATCAAGTTGACTCTTTCCACCCTATAAGAGACAGTGATTTATCTTGACTGATCAACACAAATTCCAAATATATGTTTTCTTTTTCTACTTGCATATCCTAAGTTAGCACCAATATCTAAAGCTTAAAAATATTTGATCCATTAACACAGGATTCTTATTTATATTGCATCAAACCAAGGTACTCACTTTATAGCAAGGAGTTGTGACAGTAAACTTATGACCATGGGTCTTAAAACACATGACATTATTCAGCATCCATTAGAGTTTCCTGGATGATAAGTATCAGCAGGCAATAGATTTAACAACAACTCTCAGTGTGAAATAAAGCAAAGCAACAAAAACTTACCAAAGGAAAGAGCAAAAATATTTATAAAATGAAAGCTCCCAAGAAAAATCACATTCATTCATTCCTTGTAAGATTTGGGACTAACTAGCATTCTCATTCATCCAACCAAATTTTTATTGGCTAGAAAGTAAGACTAGAGTAGATCTAGGAACAAGATTTAAAGAATACCAAAATCTAATGACTAGGTAGAGAGCATAAATCATAACAGTAAATTGAGAAGAAGCAGTCTTTAAAGGGGACAAAAATTCAGGGGAGTGCTTTTTATGGAGGCAAGTAAAGAAACTGTTTCAGATATGGTGTGAACAGTAATGTTAAATGTGCTGGGGGATATTGGAATCAGATAATGGCTGAAAATATTATATGTATATAATGATGAAAAAGAAGCAATCTGGGTGGAGAAAAAGCCTGAGTATACGTAGGTGTAAATGTTTGTGGAGGATATGTTGCAATGCTTATTGACAACATTTAACAATTTTTAATTTTTTAAATATTTGGCTAAGAAATGATAAAAAGAGATGAAAAAGAGTCAGAGAATTAAAGAACAGCTGGATGGAGAATTGAGAGGGATATGTGATCCCAGTGTGAATCCATCTGATTAATGAAGAGAGTATTCTGGAGCTTGTTCATGACAGTAGGAAGCATGAGAGAGTAGAGGAGATGGTGTAGTACAGCCTAAAACTATGAGAGGTAACATTCATAAGCATTTTCATGTGACTGTATTATATTGGAAACTTTATCTGAACCCTTATAAATTTTCACAATATTTTTAGAAAGCAGGCATTTTAAATATCTTCATTGTATAGAGAGGAAACTATGATAATTTTCCCCAAATTACACATTTGGAAAAATAAAGTTTGAACCCAAGTAGCCTTACGACAGTGTAACCATTTTTACTACAAGGCAGGACTGCAAAGGCACCAGCATGTTTTCAAATGACAGGAGCCTGCCCTAAGGGGCAAGGATGTTTTTTGTTTGTTTTTGAGAAATGAACAGATGGTAATTTTTTTAAAGCATTAGGATTATTAGTGGGTATCAAGTTGTATACAAACCTTATCTCTTTCAAGCTATCTGGGATGTAAATATATACATACATATGTATATATATGTACACATACATACATACATAAATTCAGCCTCATGTTGGGTTTTCAGGAAAAACAGCAGGAGATATTCCATTCCTTGCCTCCTTTCCTCTGCCTTATTCTAAATATTTCACCTAATTCCTGTTATTAAGAATTGATGCTCTAAATTTAAAAGTGACCAAAAGAATTAAATAGACATTTATTCAAAGCAGATATACAATAACCAGTGAGCACTAGGAAGATTCTCAACATAATTAGTCATTAAGGAACCAAATTAAAACCATAGTGAGGTAGCACTTCATACCCAGTGAGATGGTTATAATTATTTTGAAAAAAAGCAAAAAAAGAAAAAAAAGAAAGAAAAAATAAATTAAGTCCTGAGAAAACTGGAGAAATTGATTGGAATAGTCACATTAATGGTGGAAATGTAAAATGGTTTAGTGACTGGAAACATCCACCTAAGAAAGTATAAAAGTCGTTCCTCAAAAGTTAAAAATAGAATTGCTGTGTAACTCAGCATTTACACTCCTTAGTATATATTCCAAAAAATTTACAGCTGGTCCTCAAAAAATTACGTATACATTTATGTTCATAGTAGCCCTATTCACAAGAGGACCAAGGCTGGAAGAGCATAAATGTCCATCAGTGGGTGAATAGAAAAATAAATTGCTGTATATACATATAATAGAGTATTATTTATCCATAAAGAGGACTGAAATATTAATACATGCTAAAGCATGGGTGAACCTTGTAAATGTTTTGCTAAGTGTACAAAGCCAAACACAGACCAATATTGTTCAATTTATATAAAATATTCAGAAAAGGAAAATCCGTAGAAACAGATGCAGATTGGTAGTTGCCAGTGGTTTGCGGGGAGGGGAGAATGAACAGCAACTGCCTGATAGAAATGATGTTTTTTTTATGATAATGAAAATTTTGGGAACAAGATAGAGGTGTAGATACATATCATAAAGACACTAAATACTTCTGCTTGTAATATCATGCCTTTAATAATATTAAAATGATTAATTTTATGTTATTTAAATTTCACCTCAATAAAAAATAAATTGCCTGATTCGGATTTGATATTTTATTTTTAAATATGGAAATTGGGCAGACACAGTATTAAATATGAGCCATATTGATTCCATTGCTCTTCTTACCAGATGGGGTATGTTTCACTATTGTCAGAGTCGAGCTGATCAAGAATGGACAGTTTCAGTGGTGAGACACCCAGATGAAAAAACACACAAGGAGCCATCATGAGAATGAAATGGCAGGCACCAACTTTATTTCAAAGAGTGCGCACTTCTGCACTAGGGGACCACATGAGCTTTATATGTCAGAGAACAATAGTGGAATTCTGCCACACATGCATGATACAATAAGCTGAGTCATACTTAAGTAAGTTAGGCACAGGCACCCAACTACATTAATGTAACATTCTAAATCTAGAGTCCTATCCCTAGCTGTGAGCCTGGTTCACAGCCAGACCTAGCACCCATAACTACCTTATGGGAGTTTTAATAGTAAGAAGGAAAACAGGTCATTTTTTAGTGTTTAACATGTTTAGGAAGTAATTATGGACGAGGTTATTGATCATCTGAGTAGCACATACGCATGAGAAGATTTGGAGTAGCAGAAATTGGGTGAAGAATATTTGTGGGTATTGACAAAAAGAAAGAGAACAGTACTGAATTCAAATTTCTCCATAATTTTAGTGAGTTTCTCATTGTGGGTAAATGAGATTCTTTATTTACATATGACCTTTCTTTGATAATGAGTTTTCTTGGCAATATATCTGCCAGGTATGTTTTCAGGCTCTTCCTCCTGATGTGTGTGTGTTTGCTGAGGTGGGAGCAGGGAGGCAAGAGAGAGGGGAGAGAGAGAGTGTATATGTTTATGTGTATGTCTGTTTAAATCATTCTAAAAGTTTTAGCTGCCAACTTCATATGAAGGTTTGAGAGAAAAGTATAACCAGTGTCAAAAGGAGGATCTATTAACTCTCATTGGAAGACCCTTGTTTGTGAGAATTTGATTATCTCACCATACAAGCTACAGCATGTTTTACAGGGTCTCCATTTGCTGACATTAGTTCTGTAGTGCTTGTCATCATTTTTCATCTTAAATAGTGAGCATAACTTATTAATTGAAATATTCTGGCAGGTAACTAAATCCAGTTGGGGAAGAATGGTTTTCCATTTGTTTAAAAGAATGAATTCTTATTAACATACTTGTGGGGAAACGTGGTACACTTTGCAGTATATCAATAAAGAATAATTTTATACTGACTCTCATGGCAGAGCAGGAGAGGGAAGTGATTGTATTAACACTATTACTATTACAGAGAACAGAAACAGGGTTTTCATTTTTGTGACAAAATTGACTGTACGGGCAACAATTATTCTCCATGCAACTTTTGTTAGTCTTACTTAAAGCTGAAGAGATTTCTTCCAAGGTCTTCTGGGGAAGTAGAGTCAGATTTCAAAATCTAAATCTTTTATGGAATTCATAGAAAAAGAAGTCAAGTTAGATTCTTGATAAAAATAACCTTTGGTTAACAATTTTATTTGGAGCTTAATCAATTTAGATTTAATTATATGTTTTATTTTAATCAATTCTAATAAACATACAAAAATAAAAGCCTCATTCCCAAATCTTAAGGATAAGTTCTGTGTTGTATTAATCATGTATTTCTGGAATCTAGAGTAGAACTTAGCTCATTAATAATTTGTTTATTAATATGAATAGACACATTAATAAACAAATGAACTTTGCTCTCATAGTATCCCTATCTCTAGATTTTACGATTTTACGTGTTATGGTCACCATGTTCAACTTTACTCTTTCTCACTGTTCCTCATCATTTGCTATTTGCAGTACATTTTAAGTGAAGATTGCATGTGGTTGCAGATGGCAAGGTTTCATTTTTTTTTTAATGGCTGAGTGATATTCCTTTATATATATATACCACTTCTTTATTTATTCTTCTATTTATGGACACATATTGCTTTCATATTTTGGCTATTGTAAAAAATGCTGTAATGAGCTTATGAATTCATATGTTTTTTTTTTAAATTAGTGTTTAGGTTTCTTCAGATAAATACCTAAAAGAATTGCTGGATTCTTCTTTGTTTCTTGTTACAGCCTTTGTTTTAAAGCATACTTTGTCTGATATGAGCATTGCTACCTCATCATTTTTTTCATTTCCATTTTCATGAACTATCTTTTTGTATTCCTTCACTTTCAGTTTGTGTGTGGCTTTTGTTCTGAAATGAGTTTCATGTAGGGAGCATATATAAGGAACTAATTTTTTGTCTATTCGGGGACTTTATATCTTTTAATTGGAGCATTTAATCCATTTACATTTAAAGTTACTATTGATATATATGTAGTTATTGTCATTTTATTCATACTTTTGATGTTTATTCTTTTCTTCTTCAAAAAGTCCCTTTAACATTTCTTGTAATACTATTTTGGGGTGATGAACTCTTTTAGCTTTCTCTTGCCTGGGCAGCTCTTTATTTGTCCTTTGATTCTAAATAATAGCTATTCTGGGTAGAGTAATCTTGGTAGGTCCTTGCTTTTCATCACTTTGAATATTTCCTACCAATCTTTTCTGACCTGCAAAAATTTCTGTTGATAAGTCAACTGAAAGTCTAGTAGGATTTCCCTTGTAGGTAACCAACTGCTCTTCTCTTGCTGTTTTTAAGATTCTCTCTTTGTTTTAAACCCTTAACATTTCAATTATGACATGTGTTGGTGTGGGCCTGTTTTGGTTAACTTGTTTGGACCTCTCTGTGCTTCCCAGACTTGTACATCTATATATCCTTTGCCAGGTTACAGAAGTTTTTGTTATTTCTCGAAATAGGTTTTGGATTCCTTGCTCTCTCTCTTCTCCTGGTACTCCAAAAGTTGGTATGCTTGATGTTGACCAAGAAACCCCCTTAAACTAAGCTCTTTTTCTGGCATTTTTTTCTTGTTGCTGGTTTGGTTGGGTGTTTTCTGCTACTTTGCCTTTCAAATTGCTGATTCAATCTTCTGATTCATTTAATCTCTGTTTATTTTCTCTAATGCACTCATCATTTTATTGTATTCTTCATTCCTGAGTAGTTTTTTTTTTTACAGTTTCTGTATCTTTTTTAGGTTTTGTATTTCATTGTTGAAGTTCTTACTGAGACTGTAGAGCATCCTTATTAATAGTGTTTTGAATTCTGTCTTTTAGATTAATTGTCTTTATTTTGTTTAGTTCTTTTTTGGAGTTTTGTTCTGATTTTTCACTTGTGACACGTCTCTTTGTTTCTAATTTTGTCTCCTTTTCTTTCTCTCTCTGTGTGTGTGTGTGTGTGTGTGTGTGTGTGTGTGTGTGTGTGTGTGTTTCCATGTATTAGATAGATCTGATATGTCTTCCAGTCTTGGTAGAGTGGCTTTACGCAGTAAATATGCTATTGTACCCAATGGCACAATCTCCCCAGTCACATTAGCTGGCTGCTCCAGGTGTGTCCCTTCTATGAATTGTGTGTGCACTTCTGTGGTAGTTGAGCCTTGGTTGCTGTTGGCACACCAATAGGTAGGATTGCTCCATGGGTTGATTGGTTGTAAGGACTGGCCATGACTACAGTGGAGCAGCTATTGTGCAGAAGCTGACCATACAGCACAGGATTCACTTGGGGCTTTGTGGGGCTCTGGTTACTGCTAAGCCTGTGTTTTGGATGTGTCATTTGTGGAAGTGGCTGGGTGGTGCTCTGATGTGGCCTGAAGCTGCTCATCAGTTGTGTTGTTTCTGGGACCTCTTGGAAGAGACTCTGGTGTAGACCAAGGTCAGCTACTGTCTGTGCCTTGCCCAGGGCCACCTGGTATGAGCTACAAGTGATCTGCAGATGATTGCCACTTGTGCTAAGCTGAATGTGCCTGGGAAAGACTAAGATATGAACTGAGGCCATCTTCTACTTGTGCCAAACTTGCGGCTGCTTTGCAAAAGGTATGGATTACACAGAGGTCATATGCTGCTTTTATAGGTTTATAAAACTTTGAGAGATTTTATAAAAGTCTACATCATGAGCCAGGACAATTTGTTTGTATGGAAAAGCCACTGGAAGTGCCTTGGGTGGGCTTGAAAGTTGGGTAGGGTGAGCTTTCAGGGAATTACCAGGGCAAGGTAACCAGCTTTAGCTAGGTTGATGGAGACTCACACACGTCTCCCTGCATCTACAGGCTGGGTGGTGAGAGGGCTCACAAAGGAACAATGGCCTCTGCCAGCACTTCTGTCTGAGAGAAAACTGTTCCTCTATTTCTCACCCTAAAGCCAGACAATTCCATTCTTCCTGATGTCCCTGACATCATTTGAACTGCTGCCCCAATCCTGGAGCTAAGCATGAGTGAGTCTATCAGAAAGTAAGTCCTTTTCTGGGACTCTAGCTGCCCTCCATTTCACTCAGTCACAATTCTCACTGGTTTTTACACACAGAAGTTATAAGGACTTCTCTACCTGGCACTAGAACCCTGGATTGGGAACCCAATGTGAGGCTGTGACCCCTCACTCTTCAGTGGGACCTCTGAAGCAGAGATATCCCTCCTGATATTTCACTGCCGTGTGTGTGTGTGTGTGTGTGTGTGTGTGTGTGTGTGTGTCCAGTCTGTTTCACATCTCCACTCTTCCTAATAGTCTCAAGACAACTTCTTTATGTCCTTAGTTGTAGGATGTTTTTTCAGCTAGACTTCTTTAGGCAGTTTTCAAAAATGGTTGTAGTTTAGTTGTAACTTTCATGTGATCCTGGAAGGAGGTGAGCACACCATTTATCTTCTGTGCTATATTGACTGAAGCTCTGTTTATTATTTTAAAAATAACTATAAGCTCATTCCAAATAAACAGAAAATATTTTTATGAAAGATAACTTTTTCCAAAAAGTAGTGAGAGGAATTGTATTATTTGTTTTATAATATTTGGACATTTAATAGATTCCTAGATCTGCTTCTGTATTCAATCTGTTATGCTAACCAGATTTGTTATATCACCAGATATGCCACGTCATCTCTGGAAAAGCCACTGTAACAATCAAGAGATAATGAGAATGAAGAAATAACAGTATTATTTTGCCAACAGTACTGGCCTCATAGATTTCATGAAAGGGTCTTGGGGACTATCAGAGGTTCTCAGATTATATTTTGAGAGATGTTGATAATGACAGATGACATCAGCTACAAAATAACTGTTTTCTGTTGACCCATATTCTAACAGTTCTTTGATTTCTTTATCAATATCTGCCTCTTTTTGTGAAGACCTCTTTGCCATGAGGATAATTCCAGCAGGTTCAGAATTGACCTGGTTTGTTTGCTGAACTATCTGCTTTATCAAGGTATAAACTGTACTAATTAAGAGTGATGCTTTGTAACCAGAGTTATAATAATTTTCTGGGAAGTTTATATCAGCTTGCTATTATCATATATTGATGAGAATGAGATTAATTGTTTTCGCCTAGTCCTGATGAGAACTCCAGAAGGGTCTGCTGTCAAGGCTGATTACAAAGCAAGAATATGAATATAGGACCAACAAAATATATGAGCAATGGATCAAGATTTAATTTTGCATTTCCAGGGTTTGAGATGTTCCACTCACATGTTGGTGGTTCCCCATCCAGAGAGAGAGTGTCCTGAATGGCCTTCACAGAGGAGAGTAATTGGTGCTTCAGCCTGGCCTAACACCTTGCTGAGAGGCAGACTTTGACTGTGTTGTATAGCCTTACTTTAATGCTATTATTATATTGTATTCCTTTCCTGCAAAAATGTGTATTTGTAAGCATTATTATTTTGGGTCCTGCAAATCTTCTTTAACAATTAAATTCTGAAGGCCACTATTAGTGCAACTTCCTTAATTATTACAGCTCATTCTTGTCTCTCTCTTCCATGAGCTCTGGCAGTATGTATTGTGTTGTATGCTTGACATCTAATTGCTCTGTACACTATTATATTTAAACTGCTTATTAAGTGCATGTCATATCTTTCCACTTAATTGTGAGCTCCTTAAAATAAAAACACATAGTTTGTTTTCTTCTCTTTTAAAATTCACATTATCTAGCATAGGTCACACTCTCTGTCTATTTGTTCTGCCATAACAAAATACCACGATAATGGTAACTTAGTAGGTGGCTTAGACAACAGAAATTTATTTCCTCACAGTTCTGGAGGCTAGAAGTCCAAGATAAAAATGTCAGCAGAATTATTTCTTGATGAGGACTCTCTTGGTGGCACGCAGATAACCACCTTCTTGCTGTGCCTTCACATAGCCTTCTCTTTATGTAGATAGAGGGCAATAGATAGGTAGGCAGGTAGGTAGATAATAGATGATGGATAGATGATAGATAGATGATAGATAGATAGATAGATAGATAGATAGATAGATAGATAGATAGATAGATAATAGATAGATAGTGATAGATAGATAATAAATAATTTTGTGTCATTCCCTCATTTTTTAAGGATACTAGTCTATCAGGTTAGGGCCCTATATTTTTGACCTCATTTGACCTTATCTTCCTCCCTAAAGATCTTCTTTTCAATTATTGTCACACTTCAGCTTAAGGCTTTAATTTATAAACTTTGAGGGTGAGATAATTCAGTTTATAGCAATCTCTTAGTAAATTCTTATTGAATAAAATTGAGTCTAACTTGTTTTACAAAAATAAATGGCTCCCATACATACCCTAAAATAAAATAGTCAGAATGATTATGGTAGTTGATAGGTAATGAGCATCATTATATTTGTTAATATTCTAATGTCTGCTTCTACATCATTAAGTCATTGCAATGATTTTGAAAAATAGGCAGAAAAAGAGTTGTGTGTTAATATGCTGCTGTTTTATTTGTATCCAATAACTAAGCAAGATTTGCCAATCACTTAAATCACATTCTAAGATTGTTGATGTTGTTACAAAATGAATAACTTGTATACAGAATATAACACTGTTGCAAATTAATTGATGGAATTTAACATAGATCCAGAGAGATCTCAATTGTTATCTGAAAATGAATTTATCTTACTAAACTCTTTTAAAGACTTCATTAGGAATACATTCTAATTCTCATTCAAATGTTACTTCAAAATTTGAAGTCCTCTGTAATCAAAGTTTGGCTAAATCATTGGTTCTCAAGGTGTGGTCCCTGATAAGTAGCCCTCCTTGAGATTCTGATGCATTCAAGATTTTGAGAATCCAGCTTGATTAATAGCTCCAATTTCTGTTTTCACATTAAAATCTCTGGGAAATCTTTTTAAAAGGCTCATGTCACCCACCAATATTTTTTAAATGTTATAGGTGATTTGTTTTTTTAAAAGTTCACCAGGTGATATCCAAGTGCAGACATGGCTGAGAACCACCATCCTAGATTATTTGTGTGTTATTCAAAACTGAAATTATAAGGCTGTTTTATAAATCTTTTTGGCAGAGTTATAAAGGAGGCCAATTATTTGAAGGTCAGGTTTATTTTTGTTCTCTATCTTCTCTTGACATTTTTTAAATAAAGTTGCATTGAGGTACAAATAAAATACATGAACAGTTGTCCTTCTTATATGTACCCTTCAATGAGTTTTGATAAATATATATAGTCATGTAACCACAACCACAATCAAAACTAAAAATATTTTTATTGCCCTCCAAAAGTTCCCTTTTTTTTGTTTTCTCATGATTACCCTGTCCCTACTCCCAGCCCCTGATGACCACTGATTTGATTTCTTTACAGTTTTGCCTTTTTCAGAATATCATAAAAATGAAATCATACAGTGTATAACTTCTTACATTCTTTCTTCTTTTACTTCTTTTACTTAGCCTAGTTATTTTAAAATTATCCATGTTTTTAAATGTAACAACAGTTCTTTCCTCTTTTTTGCTGAGTGTATCTCTTTGTGAGAGAATGTCATTATTTGTTTATCTATCCGCCATTTGATAGAGATTTGTGACTCTGTCACTATTAGAATAAAGCTACTTATAAACATTCACATGTAGGTCTTTGTGTGGCATAGTTTTTATATCTCTTGGATATGCATCTAGGAGGATAATTAATAAGTTATAAGATAAAAGTATGCTTCTTTTTAAATAAGAAATTGAGACATGGTTTTTAAAGAGGTCATCTAATTTTCATTCTCATCAGCAGTATGTGAGAGTTCCAGTTGTCTTTTATCATCCACTGAACTTTGTATTTTCTCTTAGTTTTTAGTTTTGTCTTTATTTTTTTTGTCATTCTAATAAGTGTGTAGTATTATCTTATTGTGATTTTAATTTGCTTTTCTCTAATGATTAATAATATCAACCATATCTACCATCTACATTTTTTTTGTGTAGCGTCTCTTCGAAACTTTGCTAAAATGTTTAAAAGGTTGTTTTATAATTATAGAGTTATAAGAGTTTGTTGTATATTTTGGAAAACTTGTTCTTCAGAAGTTATTTTTTGCAAATGTTTATTTCATTTTAAAGTTTCAAAATTTTTTTAACAAATGTTTTCCAAAGACCTGACATTTTAATAGCGATACAGAAAAAAAATATGAATTATATACTTTTATATTTTATAATATTTTTGCCTTATAAAATCCATGTCTAAATAAAGGTCACAAATTTTTTTTTATCTTTTCTCTTAAGTCTTATAAATTTAGTTTTGCATAAAAGTCTAAGATTTGTTTTGAATTGATTTTTGTATGTGGTACGAGATATCACTTGAGGTGATTTTTTTGCTGTTGTTCGTTTTGTTTCATTTGTATATGAAAGCCCAAATGCTCCAACATATTTTGTTAAACAGTTATATTTGTTGAATTATCTTGATATCTTTGTCAAAAATCAATTTGAAATATATGTGTGGGATTATTTCTTGATATTCTACTCTGTTCTTCTGAACTATGTGCTTAACATTATGACAACAATCTGTTTTGGCTCTTCTAGGTTTTTTTTTAATTTCTATATAAATTTTGGGTGAATTGTTCTATAAATGTCTGTTATTTCAGTTAGTTATAAGTGCAGTTTGTGTCTTTTATGTGTTCTTACTAATTTGATGTGTATTTATTCTATTTATCAAGAGAAGAATGTTAAAATCTCCAACCATTTGTGGATTTGTTCATTTCTCTTTTCTATTAATCATAGTTTGTTTTATGTATTTCAAAGCTCTTTTTTTTTTTAGGTGCCTACATCTCTAAGATTGTTAAGTATCTTGGTTAAATTGACTCTTTTATTAGTATGTTATAGCCTTCTTTAATTCTGGTACTTTTCTTTGTATTATAGTTTATCTGATAATAAACAATGCAGCTTTATTTTGAATCGTGTTCTTTGGGCCTATGGATTTCCACTCTTTTATTTTAAATCTGTATTTACATTTAAAATGAGTTTTATGCAAAAAAAAAAAACCCCAAAAAGGATATAATAGGATTTGTCTTTTCTAATCAGACAATCTTTGATTTCATTTGGAATATTTAGATCATTTATGCCTATTGTAGTTATTTGATATGTTTAGATTCAAAGTCACCATCCTGATAGATTCTTGTTTGTATCATATGTTCTGTTTTCTTTATCCTCAATTTTCTGGCCTTATTCTATTATCAAGAATTTGTTATTTATTTTGTTTTATCATCACTATTAGCATAAATTTTACCTGTTTTTAAATTAATTTTAGTGGTTGTTCTATACTTTACTACATAAATCTTCAATTATAACATTCTATCTTTAAATACTATATATTTTTTATTTCTTATGTTTCAAGTATAGTGAAAGAATTTTAAAACTACAATTCTATTTCCTTCCTTCATTTGCACTATTGGTGTCATACATTTTACTTGTACATACTTTAGAAATCTCTAATATATTGTTACTGTATTTGCTTTGTAAAGTCTGTAAAACAATTAAACATAATAATAGAAAAGCAAACATTTGTGTGTTAACTTTTATTTATTTATTTATTTATTTATTTATTTATTTATTTATTTATTTATTTATTACCGTATTTGGTGCTCTCCATTTCTTTGGGTATAGCCAAATTTCCATTTAGTTTCGTATTCCTTCTGCATGAAGAATGTTCTCATGAGACTGAATTCTCTTAGATATGTTTGCTAAAAAAGCCATCATTTTCATTTGTGAAAGATATTTTTGCTCAGCGTAGAATGCTAAGTTGTTTTCTTCTTCATTTGTAATTTTAAAATTACTCCATTTATATCTTTAACAACTTCTTCTGTCCCATGTATGAGGATAAAAATTAATTACTGGGTCTCAAATGTTTATTAGTGTCTAAAATCTATATTAAATTACATATGTATATTAATAACAATACATGTAAAAGTGCATAAAAGTAGGTGGAAAAAAAGAATTAAAATTGACTAATTAGATATAAAAATGCTCCTTTGAAACTGAAAAAAAATCGAGATATTTTTTCCCTCCTTAATTCCAAATCAATAATTTTGTAAAGATTGATAGATTTAAGGCTTATTTAATTTCCTAAATTTATGCTTTTTAAATTATGCTTGTGATGGGGTTCAGAACACACTACTCCCCAACTTGCAGCTGAAGCAGGAAGGTCACTCCAAATTTTTCTTCTATACCTCTCCTCTGAAACATGTGAGAGGCACCCTTCTTATACACAGAGGAAAGGAGCTTTCTTATTTCTGAAGAGTCTTTGCTAAATTTTCCTCAGTTTACTACACTTGTCTTATATTCCTTCACCCACCCTGTTCCTCTATGACTAACCACTATCCATCAAACAACACACACAGAAAAAAACAGAAAAAAAGAAAGAAAAGAGAAAAGGAAAAACCTCGGCTCTAATTATTTCTTTGAATCTTTATTTTATTCTTACTGCTCCATTGTCTTCTAAAACTTAAATAAGTTTGTATGTTTTTCTCCCATTAATCTGTCTTTGTCAGTTTAATTTTCAGACCCAGACAGGTGCCCTCAGAGCACCAAGTGAAACTTTCTTCCTTTTGCACCTATGATATCTTTGTCTGATAATCTAGATATCTCATGTAATTTTGTTATATTATTACAGAATCCAGACTAACAAAGATCAATTTTGAGTTCTATAAATCATAGATAACTTAACCATGCATGATAATTCATCTGGACACCCCTGCCCCATGCCACCCAAGGACACTTTATATTGCTAAATATATTGACCACAGCTTACTTTCCTTTTCATTTTCTTTTATATTGACTGTTGCTTACTTTCCTTTTCATTTCGTTCTCTTATTGTCATAAGTCTCAGTTAAATTACTTATTTAAGTTTAATGAAAAATAATAAATTATCTATTTTTTTTTTACATTTACCACTTTCTTCAACTTGAGCCACAAATCTGTCATACATATATAATATATCTAGTCAGTGAGTTGGTGGAGAGACACTGTGACAGAAAATTTATGTCCCCAATTTACTTTTTCTTTATAACTCCCAGAAACAAATAGTTTGTCATTTTATTAGTAATGTAATCACAATTGGGACATAATAACAAAAAATAAAAACATTTAATAAAACAGTTCTCCACCAAATTTTAACATTACTATGTTTATTTCAAAGTACTTTCTTGTCAATTTCTCACTTATTTCTCACAATAAACCTGTAGGGTAAGCGGGAGAGGTGTTGTTAGCCTCAAAGAAAGTGACATATATGGTTCAGAGAGTAATAGGAAATTAGGTGTGTCTCAGTCATAACACAATGTTCTACTAAGCCAGCTCAGTGAGCTATATAAAATTACCAAAGATTTGCTTTGTGGCCACCTATGAAAAGAAAAAATAAATGGAAAGCGAAAAGGTAAAGTTGTGTTAATGGGCTAGGAATCAGGAGAATTAAGATCCCATCTCTATGCAGTCATCTATGATGTGACTCAGACAAATCACTTAACTATTTAATTTCTACATCTGTCACGAGCTGATACTAGTGATCTCATCGACTGCCTCACAGCATATGTAAAAAGTTCTCTGAATACCAGTATAGTCCTTCTCTCCCCACCAAAAATGCTGGTTTATAACATTTGGCAATTCTCACAGATTAAGTAACACCAATTCATGGATACTATTGAAACACAATAAAATAATAAAGGACTAATGAGTTTTAAGCATTCTTACTTTTGTTTGAATGTATTTGAAATAACAATGTGTTTTTCTTTAGAGAAATTTTAGTTTTACAACAAAATTGGGAGAAAGGCCAGAAATTCCCCCATATACCCCTTGCCCCCACACATATGCAGAGCCACTCCTACTTATCAATATCACTCATTCACGGGAATGATACATTTGTTACCAAGAATAAACCTACATTGACATATCATTATCATCTAAAGTTTATAATTTATATTGAGGTTCACTCTTGGCATTTTACATCTATGTATTTGGACAAATATGTAATGATATATATCCATTGTTATGGTATCATACAAAGTACTTTTACTATATTAAACATTCCCTGCACTCCACCTATTGATCTCTCTCCCTAACTCCTGGAAATCACTGATTTTTTACCTTCTCCATGGCTTCACATTTTCCAGAATGACAATATTTGGAATTATACAGTATGTAGACTTTTCAGATGGGCTTCTTTCACTTAATAATATGCATTTAATTTTCTCCCATTTCTTTTCAAGACTTGATAGCTCATTTCATTTTAGTACTGAATAATACTCCATTATCTGAATTTACCATAGTTTATTTATCCACACAGCTACTGAAAGATATCTTAATTGATTCTAAGTTGTGGAAGTTATGAATAAAATTGTTAAAAATATCCATGTGCAGATTTCTGTGTGGACATAGTACCAAGGAATATCACTGCTAGATTTTTTGGTAAGAGTATGTTTATTTTTATAAGAAGCCACCAAACTGTCTTCCAAAGTATCCATACAATTTTTCAATACCATTATTCCTGTTCCAAATTCTTACCATCATTTTCTATTGTGTTCTAATGTATTTTTATTATAAAACTACATAATTTAATTTTTAGTAATAGCAGATTTAACAACCAGCTAGCAAAATTACTAAACAAATAACAATTGGCTCACATATTCCAGTAGTAGCAGCCCCACCCAACCCCCTTCCAGAAGACTAAGATTGACTCTGCTCTTCTCTGGTACTCGTGAATTTTTCTGTCTTGAATCTGTATTCTCTGCCTTCTAGAAGCTTCTTCCCCAAGTCGATTTCTCCAAGTGAATCTACAAACTTCACATTTTCATTTGAGTTCCCCTGTGATGGGCGTCCTCTGTGAATAACTCTTTGTCTTGAGATTTCAAGAGGATCTTGAGGACACTTCAGAGGATAAAGAGTGTCAGGGTCCAGTCAGTCTCTCCAGATCCTTGGCATCATCCCTTAGATTACATCCTAAATACACCTGAGTTTAAGTGACCTACTGGGCATCACAGGACTTTGTGCCAAAGCTGAGACAACATGTAATATGGTGACTCACCTGCCCTCAAGCATGAGACTACAGCCTGATAAGGTGATGAGAGCCAGAGCCTTGGGGGAAATGAGACATCCTGCCTTCTGTCACCCCTTTCCAACCTGTGGCCTTGCGTGCCTCAAGGTGTCTACTTTAACACCATTTTGGTATTATTCCTAGTCTCCTGATATTTTTCTGGGCCAAGAGTATTCCTTTCTGAGGTGATTAATTCATGGTAATGAATCTTGATTTTTAAGAAGTGAAGCCAAGACAAAGTGTGTTGCTCTAGATTAACCATATGTGTCCCTTAATAGCTTGAGAAAAGGCTCTAGAGTATCTAATAAATAAGAACCAGAAAGAAATGGAAAAGGCACAGTGTTGCTAGGATACCTGGCTGGGCACTTGTTTTATGATCAAGCCAGTAAGTGTAAAACAAACAATGGCAATTGGTAGCTCAAAGAAATACAAATGCTTGCTAGAAAGTGACAGGAAAAAAAAATAAATCATTTCTGGAAAAGAGAGAACTTCTTTCTTGCCACATATTAAATTTGAACAAATGCTTATTTTTTTTACATAGTCTCTCAGAGGCTTGAAAAGCTAGCAGCAGTTATGACAACATGTAATTACAGCAGTAGATACAATATCATATATGATTGTTCTATTGTTGTTTCCTCGTTCTTTGTGTATAATCAAGAGACAAAGAAGACTTTTCCATGTCAATGATCCATTTAATACCAGGGTTCATTCAGGTTGTGTCAATACAAGACCAGGGCCACTGATTAATTCAGTCAACTCAACAGAAGAATGAGAATCCATTAAAACTACTTTTGGAAACTAGCAAGCAAAACTGTTTGGCTTTTCTGTTTGCTTCACTGAATTTTAATTACCTAACAAAAAGAAAATATTTTAAAATTGGCTTTATATGCCCCAAATTGTGTCTGGCAGCAAGAAAGTTAAACACGTAATAGAAGAAAAGTCTTCCTGCCACAGATCAAGAAGTTTTGTCATATTATTTTCTGGAAACCAGGGACTAATACGTTATATGGTAGCCAAGAAAAATCAGAATAGTGAAAGACTTCAAAGAAGAAACTTCATGAAATGGTCAGAATACATGACAAGAAAACTGGAAAGTCAAATATGTCATTGAGTTTAAGAGGTGATTCCAGAGGTCTGGGAAATGTGATTATAAGGTCAAAATCTGGTTAATAGAGACATTGAAATGGAGGTGAGGTGCAATACAAATAATGAACAATAGAACATACTTTTTCTACACATTAATAGACACACACATTTTCTTCTCAAAGGAATCTAGCTAGTGTTCTGATTTGTACATCAGTGAGCTAGACTTAAAAACCGAAAGGAAAATTTCTTATAATGGAAAAACAGAAAGGCTTACAGAGATGGTATCACTAGAAAAGAATAGACATCAAATGTTGGGTAATTCAGTACAAACCTTAAGATGCTGGGAGAAAGTAAAGATCACATAGATCTGGTACTGATAGATTCCATGGGAAATAGTATCTTGAGCTGGATTTTTTTCACAGAGAAATAATTTAAATTAGCAAAGAGAAATGGAGAACTTTTCTGAAATGTCTGTTTTGAAACCAGTTTTGTTGTGATAGAGATACAATTTTCCATCTGTAAGAGTAGCTATATATTTTTTCCCTACAAACTCAAACAAACCCTGAATACTTTACATGTTCTCACCATTTTTCCTCTGAGATCTCAATCTTGATTTGAAGAGACAGTAATGAATGCTGAGAGGAAAATTCTACCATCAAACTCCTTCATGCTTGTTCTTGCCAGCTGAATTATTAGCTTAGAGGAGGCCACAGAATTATTTTTTTTTCAATAATTTATAGAGCAATATTTTATATGCCTGTCAGCCATGATTTTTTTCCCCTGGATTGACCTAATAATATCAGCATTTAATTATACTTATTATCCTCACAAAGTATCAGGAACTTAGAAGATGCACATCTTTACAAAAGAATATTTGACAAAGGATGAGATCGTGATGCAAATTACATGTTAAAGAGTTAACATGCAGCTTCAAACTTCTAAATCTGATCTTTCTTGAGTGTGCTCCTGAAATATAGTTCTTATTTGAAAAAAATTCTGGCCAAAATTCCACCTAGGTAATGTTGAAGTTTTCTTTAAGCTGGGTCTATAGAATCAATAATGATTTATTTTCTTTGGCTCCTGCCATAGAAGGAAAAATTAATATATTTTTAAATTCACATTCATTCCTCTCCAGAAACTTTGATTGAATGCAAATTGTTATAAGGCTCTACAATGTTTTGTTTTCCATCTACATTCTTTCCTCTCTTCTTCCGTTCTCCTCAGTTATACTGCCTCACAATGTGGGGAGTGGTGGGTATGGTGGGGGATTCAAGGACATCTCCTTATCTTGTAGTTTTACCTAAGAGTCCTGTTCTCAGTAATAGCATAACTTTCCAGGAATGAGTATTTGCACATCTAATGTGTCCTGCCCCACATATTTTGCCTACACAATGCAGTGTTCATACCATTCTATGATTGTTTGAACTTTACGTTCCATGAGAAGCCAGGACTAGAGAGAGTTTGCAATATGAAAAATCCCAATTTATGTAAGGTGGGGTAAAAATGAAGATGGTAGCTCAGCCTCTTATTGCCTTGATTAAGGTCTTCTGAGGCCTAAGAACATCTGCTGGTGAGAGTTCAGTTATAAGGCCTTCCCAATTAGAACTGTATGATATTAAATACATTGTACTCCACGAAAGAATGTTAAGACCTTAAACTTTGTTAAGCCAAAGTTATAAAACATATAATTTCCCCTTTTAAGGTAATTTGATCATTTTTAATATATTCACAAAGTTATAGCAACTATCATTAGAATCATCCTAAAAAGAAACCCCATACCTGTTAGTTGGTTTCCTCTCAGCAAGTCCATCACGCTGGCCTTAAGCAAACACTAATACACTTCTTTCTGTCAGTTTAGATTTGCCTAATCTGAACATTTGAAATGGATGGACTCGTATAATTGCTCTTTTTGTGACTGGCTTCTTTCATTCAGCATAATATTTTAAACTTCATCTGTATTGGACAGATTTTTGGTTATTTTCAAACTCTTTAACCTTCCCAACTACTGTGCATCCTCTATGTTTTGGTAAGAGTATATTTCCAAACTACAGATCTGTCCACTGCATACAGGAAGAAGTCTAATTTCCTTGACATTGCAGACTAAATTTTTTTTAGATTATTATTCTCTTAATAATTTTTAAAGGTACATCTCAGTGTCATTACTTACATTCACAATGTATGCAACCAATAATCAGAACTCTTTTTATCTTGTAAAACTAAAACTCTGTGGCCATTAAACAACAGCTACCTCAGTCTCCCCTTTCTAGGTACCTCATATAAGTGGAATCAAACACTATTTATCTTTGGTGACCTGCTAAATTCACTTAGCATAATGTTCTCAAGGTCTATTCATGTTGTATCATGTGTCTGAATTCCTTTCCTTTTTAAAGGTGAACAATATTCTATTGTATGTACATAGCACTTTTTATTAAATCATTCATCATTGGTGGATACTTAAGCTGTTTCTTTCTTTTGTCCACTGTGAATAATGTTACACATTAATAATGCTGTATATGAATATACAGATATCTGTTGGAGAACTTGCTTTAAACTATTTCTGGTATATCCTAACAGGGATCGAGATATGTCACCTTAATATATGTCACTGTGGCATAAAGGTTATTTTGAGATTAAGGCAATTGAAAATCAGCAGATGCAGAAAGAGTTCTCTATTATTTCATTATTTGCCTAAATCAGGGCATGTATTACCCTTTCTGAGGTGTTATATATTTCCTTTGTGAAGAAGTCCCCTTCTCCTATACCGAAGAGAAAAGAATAACTCATCATTAGACAGAAGTAGCCTGAGATGAGTCTGCATAAATAATCCTTACTGAAATAACCCATAACTTCCATAAATTTTTCCTGTGTTTCCTAATCACTTCCCCACAATTTATTATTATACCTCAAAGCTCATGCCCTCTTTTCTTTGCATTTATAATCCCCAAATCTAACCACTTTATTAAGCTCCACTTCTTTTTGTGAACTTCCATGCACATAAAATATTAATAAAAAGCGTGTGTCTTTTCTTCTGTTAATCTTTCTTTTGTTTAATTTGTGAGTTCCCAGACACTAATCTTTAGAGGGTAGAAATTTTTTCTTTTCAATGATACCTAGAAAGGGAATTGCTGAATCATAGGGTAATTCATTTTAAATTTTTTTATGAAATGGCCATACTATTGTCCACAGTAGCTGAACTATCTTACATTCCTACCAATAATGCATGAATTTCAATTCCTCCACATTTTTTTTCTGATGGCTATTCTAATATGTGTGAGATAGTATCTCATTGATTTTTATTTGCATTTGATTTTATTGATTTTGGGCATCTTTTCATGTGCTTATTAGTCACATGTATATTTTCTTTGGAGAAATGTCCTTTCAAATCCTTTGTCTACTTTTTTACTTGATATTTTGTTGAGTTGCAGTTGTCCTTTATATATTTTGGCTATTTATTCTTTATCATATTTATGATTTGCAAACATTTTCCTTCATCCTGTTGGTTGCCTTTTATTCTGTTTATTGTGTCCTTTATCATAGAAATTAAATTATTTTTTCAATTGTCTTTATAATGTGGATAAAGTTTTATTTTATAATAATGATTGTCTAATGATAGTTACAGAGGAGTTTGGGAATTTATGCTTGATTTTAACACTCCAGACCATATTCCAGGAGACATGGACTATTCTCATCAACTCTCTCAATCCTACCCAAGCACAGTTTACATTGTGGAAGAAAAATCCTATTGTAAGATTATTACTAGATATCAGTTAAGGCATCCTTTCAGAAAAACACAGAGACTAAGGCCCTCATTAGTTCATTAGCAGTTACTCGGTCTTGACGCTTCTTTCAGAGTCTGTTTTTTGCCTTGGCTGCTACATTTCTGAGACTTCTGCTTTGTACTCTGATTATGCACTGTTTAATTTATGTGTCCTGATTCTACATCATGTTTTACCTGACACTGTATCTGTTACTTGTCTCACATCTGTCTGATATATTAATATCTATTGCAGACTTCAATGCTTCTGCTTAGGAACAAGCCTCACTTATAAATAAAGATCATTTTAATAATGTTTTTTTTCTTGAAACTATTTTATTGTTATTGTTAAGATTAATGCATTTAATGTAAGTGAAGCATTTAATAAATTCCTGTTAAGAAGCATAAATGTTTACTACTGCTGATACTTCTAAAGCACAATTCATGTAATCTCAAAGTTAGCTGCTTCTTTAGACTGCTGCATCATTAAGTAGCTATTTCTGTATTCCTGATATAATTACTGAACGTCTTCCTTGGCCTTGGGCTGCCTAGTTCTAGCTCTAGTCTTCTTTTCATATAAGAAAAGAATACAAATAAAAATAAATAATGCCAACAACCAAGAAATTTCTCTTGACTTACTCTTTGTTGTATTTATAATTTATTTCTAGTTTAATGCTATATTAATTGGAATAAGCAACAAATTATAATTTTAATATAGATGGTGTCTACACCAAATGTATATAGCTTTTATAACAAGTAGATTATAGAAAGCAGCTTAGTCTACAAGACCTTTGGCAGTCTCTTGCATTCTACTTTTAAGACACCTAGGTCTTTGGTGACATATCTGGTTTGATTTATCCATTTAGAGGAAAGTAAACATGAAAAGAACAAACCAATGGCTAGGCTCTACTAAGGGAGATGAATAGCTTAGTCTCCTTACTGATAGGGCCAAGAATTATAAAAGGAAGAACAAGCCTGTATATGCCCAGGTATAGTTAGCTAAGAGAAGACAAAAAATTGAAGGCAGTTTCCTATACTTGGGACATGGCTTTAGTCATTGGCTACTTACATAATATGCTGGGGTTTGGAAAATCTGATTGATAACTTCTTCATTTTTAGAGAGGCCCTATTTCAGAAGGTCACCAAAAAGAGCACGAATATGGACAGACATTTCTTTCCTTCACAGGCAAACTAAAAACATGGGTAAAAAGAACAGATATTTTCATTTTATAAAAAAGAAAACACTGGAGAGAAAAATTTAATGAATTTTATAGTTCTTTAGAGTCTAGCAAGAATCATAATGACACTTCAAATCACATTCAATATCTCTGGCTTTGTTCAAAATATAATTTCATAAAATTTCCTAATTGTAAGTAGTTTCTTATATCAAAATACTTTCTTCTCCCTTGTGCTTATTTGTAAAACTTATCACAATGTAGAGAAAATCTATACACTCCTATACATTACATCCAACTTCAGTGCAGAAAATGGGGCAGAAACTTATTTAAAATGTCCCTTATGGTATATGATTCATATTTAGAAGTCAACCCAAGTACAATTCTGAGTCTTTAATAATACAAATGAGTAAATTAGAAAAATGTGTTTTATTACTCATTCTATGATAAGAAGCTTTAATATTATGATAGAGCTCAATGAAAATATATTTGACCATGACAGGAATTAATAGACAAATATTTATTTTTCAGGTATGTTTCTAGGACATACCTGAGATCTCAATCAGTTTTCTTTGTAGTTGTGAAACTGAAAGGCACAGTTAATTTCCTATCTCACATCTACTTGTCTCCCCAGATACCATTTATACCATTTATCTTCAACATATAATCAAAGAGTTTCAGCTTCCTTTCCACTGTCATTAAATGACAGAGTGATCATTTTATGATAGATCACTGGGGGGAAAGACCACAATTTATGTCAGTCATCAGGCCTCTAAAATCTCAGTGTTTAATATATTCCCGTATCTCTGCTCCTTCCCAAGGATGAAGCATCACTCTCTGCACCCCTTGTTCTTATACTTCAGAGGTTTTATAAATCTCTCTCATCTTTCCAGCTTTTTTCAAAAGTCCTTGTTGGGACTAGTATTTGCAAGAATCATGTTAGAAAAGCTAGAATTACCAAAAAAAAAAAAAAAAAAAAAAAAAGGTATGGCAATTAGTGTTTCGCTAAAGCCCTGAAAGCTCCTAAGACAAGCAAATGGACTCGTTCAATGAACTCACTTGCCAAACATTTTCTCTAAATATCAGGTAGCATGGGCTTTATTCTAAGAAACCTTAAATAGATGCTATGTCCCTTGCTCTGCTTAAATAATCAGAAAACTTCTATAGACTTTGAAAGTGTGTCCATAATAACTTTTCCTGTAAATAAATTTTAAAATATCAAAAAGAAGCAATTAACAAAAGAATACATAAAATGGCAAATTTAAAAAAAGTTGTTTTAAATTTCACTAGTAATAAAAAAATAATGGAAAGTAATGAAAGATACCAGTGTTTGATTATTAAACTGCAAAGATTTTTAAATAATAATACCTATTATTAATTGAGATATAAAGTAATAAACAGTCATGTATTACTGCAGCATTAAAGTTTATAAAATCTTTCAACAACCAGTATCAAAACTCAAAGAATCTGTAAAATTAGGAAGTGATTCCATTTATATTCTAAGGAACCCAATAAATGCACAAAATCTCCATTACAAGCACTTTTAATAGTATAAAAGTAGATAGGTTTTACATTTTTTGATATATGGTACTAGTTATAAAAGCTATGCTATTCCCATGTAATGAACCACAATGTATTTTCCTTAGTCTGTTCGGGCTTTCATAACAAAATACCATAGACTGGGTAGCTGAAACAATAGAAATTTGTTTCCTCACAGTTTTAAAAGTTGGCAAGTCCAAGATCAAGGAGCTGGCTAATTTTGTACCTGGTGAGGCCTCTCCTTGATTAGTAGATGACCACTTTCTCACTGTGTTCTCACATAGACTGTCCTCAGTGAGCACACACATAGAGAGAGCTCTTTCTCTCTTTCCCTCTACTTATAAGTCCATTAGCCCTGTAAGATTGAGCTCATCCTCATAAATTTATTTAATTTTAATTACTTCTTCAAACCCTATCTTCACATATAGGTACATTGGGTTTCAACATATAAATTTGAGGGTGGAGGACACAATTCAGTCCTAGTAGTACTCATGGGAAATAAGGACAATCATTAAGTGAAAAACTAATGAAAAAATAGTCACCTCCAATGGGTAAAAGTGATTATTAGGGAACGAGAAGACTGCAAGCAAATTTTATGTATTATAAAAGTTTGTAGCTCTTCAAAGATCAACTTTTCCCAATAATCTCTTATTCCTTAGAATTTCATTTGTTTCTGGGTTTTCTTGACCTCTTTCTTTGCTTCAGATAAGATTCTCTAGGACAGATTCCCACTGGACTTTATCAACTGCTGTGTTGCCTGAAAACCTGTTTGACACAGGAGTTGGAGGTGGAAAAGGTTCACCTCAGAAACGAAAATTCCATATTGGCTGTGAAAATTTGCTTGAAAAGGTCATTCTCTATATGAAAAAGAGGGAATGTAGCCCTTTTATCTAGAAGGTTATCAGAGAAATAATCGTGATGTGTATTGTCATCTTTAAGCTTGCAAGAAAGATTAAGTAAGGACAAGACAATTCTCATAGAAATGATTATCATTGAGTAATATGTTACATGTCCACATGTTAAGTTATTTCAAAGACTTATTCTTGCTATGGTTGTAACTAAATTGATTTAGATTTATCAAAGTTTTACAGGAGTATTAAGCAACTTCATGATTTCTCTATGAGCACCAGTACCTTCTGGATAGCCATGGTTGTCTCTGTCTATATCTATATATTTATCACCTTCATCACTGCCATCTATATTTTTCTAATTAATTTAATTATAATATTTAAAATTTTCATATATCATTCACACACTTATACTTAATATAAAATTTGTTTACATTTAACTTATTATTTTGTATGATTTGTTACATTTTTACTAGAGTAAAATTTTTGGTTTTTTTTAAAGAAAGAAACATCAAGACTGATTTTGCAAGCAAATTAAAGCAATAGGTGCTGCAGCTAAAAAATAAAAAGTATGCAAATTATTATACCTTTTATGGAACAACTGGAAGGTTATTACACAAATATTACCAGTGTTTATAACTGGATATCTTTTATTCTTTTGTGTTTATTTTTGTGTTTTATAGTTTATTTTATAATCACTGAAAACTGTATGTTTTTCTCCTCTTTTTAAAGAATAGGTAACTAAATACTCCCTTATATCTGTTCACTCTTTACTACTCTAATTCTTATAAGTAAATAAAGTTTTCAAGAGGTGTACATGATACCTACCTATACTGTATGAATCTCCTAAGCTATCAGTGACTCTGTGTTCTATACCTGATTACTTTATAACCATGAGACCAATATTATAATATGGTCTCTGCTAGCTATTCAAAATTGATGTCTTACCACTATGATGCATGTTTCAAAATATTACAGTTACTCCCCAAATACCCCACAATCCTGCTTCTGGTTCTTTGAAAATAACTCAGTCTTTGGCCTAGACATTCAGTCTTCTCTCTTGCATTTCGGAAAAAAACCTTTACTTTATAAAAGTAAAGTTAATAGTATTCTACTTTCTGTTGCTATAAGTTTAACTTTTTCTTTAATTCTATATATAAATAATACCACAGTATTTGACTTTCTCACTCTGGCTTATTCCTTTAACATGATGCAGGTTGTTGGGGTAGGAGGTGGGGGAAAAGGGGAGATACTGGTCAAAGGTATAATCCTTGTATAAAATAAATAAGTTCTGAAGATCTAACATATGGATGATACTATAGTTAATGACACCATATTGTATACTTCAAATCTGCTGAGAGTAAATCTTAAATGTTCTCACCATACAGACACACAAAGGTAACTATGTGAAATGATAGATGTGTTAATTAACAATTGTGGTAATCGGTTCACAATGTATATTTACAGGAAATCATCATATTGTACACAATATATACAATTTTATGTGTTAATTATACCTCAATAAAGTTGAAAAATAAAGTCACTAATTATACTGAAATCTTTCAATACATGCTTCTCCACCTTTATTCTCACACAAAAGGCTAAGAAGTTTCATGCCTCTTTATCCCCATAGTGCCTGGAATATGCCTTCATCCAAGCTCATATATCACATTATTTTGTAATTGTTTATTTTGTTCATTTATTTTCCCTTGTGTTACACTGTACAATAAGTAACTTGATTAAAGACAGCTTGTCTTTTGAATATATATGTCCCATTTTTCCCATAATACTCAGTCTATGCATATGTGTAGAATAATTTTTTAAAATAATTAATAAATCATTCTTGAATAAATGTATAGTTTGTACTATTTTTCACTTAAGAAAACATTTTACCATACATTATTTTATTATATTTTGAGAAAATTGGTAAAGTGAAGACAGTACTAAACATACAGTTGAAGCTATTTGATTTGAATTTTTGCTCTCTTTTTGTCTGTGAGCCTGGAACATATCTATAAACTTCTCTACTTCAACAATGCATTTTAAGTCTATTTATTTTAAACTTTGTTAGAGAGAAATCATTTAAGATTTATGTTACAGGAAAATAGTTTTAAAATTTGTGTTAGAAGGGAACAGCTTAAATTAACTCTTTACTTGAATCATATTGAATAAATTTATTATTTTTTAAATTTTTTCTGACTTTATTTTCCAAATATTTATTTAATCCTCAAAGATACTCTATAGCCATTATCAGAAAGTCTAGAATATTTTTGAAGTTTATTTAAACTATCCTGGATTACCTAACACAGTAGAATAGTCATGAGATATTTTTGTTGAATATAATTAAGATAAAATTCAAACGAAACAGTTTGAATTTCCTGTTTTTCATTTGACAAGTGTGAAAACTAAGGGTATTTAACCTGCCAAAATTTTCACAACTACTTAACTGATTTCCAGTTTAATGTCTTCTTAATTTAAGTACAAAATTACATTTATGAACTATAATGCTCCACATGGCAAAAGTGAAAATGTATGACTTTCAATTTTTCTTTTTGGAGTTTTCATGGTAGCTCCATCCTTCTAAGAAATGCTTATGTTCCATTTCCCTACCTATTCTTAATATGTCTAACTTTCATCTTTCTTTGAATTTTTCTTCAACATCACTCTTATCTCAAGTTGAAGAACAATAAGCCTGAAAAATTTATTCCAATTTTCTCTATATCATTCCAACATAAAATTAAATAGAAGGTAAGTTGAAGAAAATACATGCAAGACCTATATGCGTTCCTTGTGTAGTATGCCAACTTTCAACTCTCCCCTTTTCTGAGATCCAGGGTAATTTATTTTGAGAGGACCATCTTGATGTCTTTGTCCTGATGTTTTGGTCTCTACGGTTTGCTTGATATTTTTTTTTTAGCTTGAAATACTCTTAGATTTTTTATTAACTTAGCTAAAATGAGTCCCTTTAGTGACCCGTTTTGTAGCCTTATAAAAGTTTGCACTTTCCCCTGAAATGTCAAAAATGTTATCAGTGGAAGCTGTAAAAAGCCTATAGCACTTTTATGTCCTCTAAAAATTATGTTCCCCAAACATTTTTTTTGGCTGCAAATAAATCCCAGCAAGTGCCGTGGTTGCTGAACATTGAAATTAGAAAGCAGCTTCCCAAATCATAATATCAGTTACTGCTTTTCTTTTTGCCAGAGAAGCTCACAGCAAATAACTAAATAGAAGAGTAAGAAATGGAAAAAAAAAAAAACTATTGTGCATCCCTCAGTTTCCAGTTTCTGGTGATTAATCAATCATCCAAGTCACACAATTAACCAATGGAATCTATCATGAATAATCATGGAATTTTTTTTTCTATTGAATTTATCACTGGCTATGTGTTCCTTTAGTGTCCAGAATTAGGCATTATAAATTTTATACCTAGTACCTAGTTATCTATGGCAGACAATAGGAAGGACCAAATGGTGATTTAGATGTTAGGAAGATGATATGCGGTAATCTGAGAAATTATGCTTAAGCTAATTTTAACTGATCTGTTGTTATTGGTGGTGGCATTGGTACCAAAGCCTACTTTGACATCTTAGACAAAAAAAAAATAGACCATATTATGAAATTGTGTGGACACTGCACCACACGCAGGGTCAGAGGGATCCTGCTATTATTAGAAACTGAAAACAAAGAGCTACATTTTGGTGACCTTTCTCGCCATCATTTCTACTCCTCCCTGATGTCTCTTCAATATTCTCTCCCTATAGATCTGTAGTCTTTCTCCTCTAGACACATGATAGAAGATATCTACCAAATATTCTCATATATCTCAGACAAAACTATAAAGACAGGTTCAATAGGATCTCTAAATTCCAGTTCCTCATATCTGAGACAAAATATCTTCCAAAAATCAAATGGTCCATTCAGTCTGTCATTACGAGATCAAGACATTGTTCTTGGCTTAACATGGCTCCCAAGACTACTCCAAAGGTGATTAATAGTAATGCAGAATAGGTAGCCATAATAATATACCCATTAAATTATGAAAATTTTATGTATTTAAAGTAAATATATGTTTTAAAATTTCCATTGACACAATGTTAAGAACTACCATTTCAATGCTTCTTACCTTTCTTCAAGTGCTGCTTCAGTAATAGAAATGCTGATTCACTAGCTCCCTGAGCTTCTTGATATCTGAGCTGCATGGTTTGAAAATTTTCTAGTAAGATAGATTCATTTATGTTTCCTAGACTGTCTCTGTGACAAGCCCAGGGAAGCACATATATCAGCCTTGTTACTTTGCCCCATTAAGCACTTTAAAGCCTGTTGGTCTTTGGCTTTTAATCTCAAGTAATTATCATTTAGGAGTACTGGGTGCCTCAGGACACCAGCCTTAATTAGTCATTTAGAGGGCAATTCCCTGCAGCTAATGAAAAATGAAAAGGGAACCAACTGAGCAATAGAAATGTTTAAGGCTGTGCCTTTATTTTCACCTCTCTGTCACAGAAGTAAAATATCAAGTGACATACTTTGTTCTTCTTTGAAATATCTAACATTTGATCCACCCAAATTAAATAGACAATCTAGTCAATAATGAGTACGTGTCACAGTCTAAAAAATGAGCAAAGATTGAACAATTCCATTTATATCTACACTAATTGTTCCTAACTATTCTTAAAAATGGAAAGTGGCCAATATGATAACTGATATAAAGAGATATCATTATTGAAGGAATATGACCAACAATTGTATTAGGCATAAGAATGAGCAGGAAAATAAATATTCCATTATCTGTCAGGCTAGTCTAGGCTCTGCTAAATAACAATCAACTCCTACATCTCAAAGACTTAACACATCAAATTTTTATTTCTTGCTCATGTGATAGTCATTCACGAGGGAAACCTCTCCTCAATGGTTGTTCTCCAAAGGCTAACCAATTGTCCCAGACAAACTTGTACCTTATTATGATGTCATCTAAAACACAAGGCTTCTAATATAAGGGGAAAGTATTACATGAATAATTTTTAAGGTTGAGAGTGGGAGTAGCTTACAATTAACTTCTTCTACCTACTATTGGCCAGAATTCAGTCATATGTCCCTCCACCTAAGTAAGTGCAAGAAATGTAATCTTGCATGCTCAAGAAGATAAAAAGTAGAGGAGAACTTACTATTGTGTCTGACTCACCAATCAACGAGATATTGGACAATTAAATAAAAGAACAGATAATATTTTTGAGGAAACTAAAATATTAATTTTAACATTTAAATTTGAATTTGTAGGCAAATGAAATTCAGAATCTAATATCTTTACTATTCAAAAAAGAGAAATATATAGAATGACAATTGTCAGCTCCAACTTGATACCAAAGTGCTTATCTGTATTATTTTCATGGGAACCCTAGCACTTATAATACTAATTATTACATGATGTCTAATAAATATTTTCTAAATGCATGAACATATAAGATGGATAAACAAGTTTCTTTTGTTTGACATGACACTTGTTCTAAAGTATAGCTGACTTTCTATATTTTGTGGGGAGAGGGGGAATTTTACGATTCTTACCCAAAAGCTAGTTTCATTCTTTAAGGTAATTATTTTTGCTCCTTTAATACCTACTTTACTAAGAAAGAAATAATTACTGGACACATGTTCACACATGTAATCCCAACTGACTGAATGTCTTATATATGTCCTACATTGTTTGGGATGCAGTGAACAATACAGATAGAATGTTTTTCCTCGTGGAGTTTATATTCCAATGTAAATGCAAAACAAAAAATAAGATAAATTAGTAAATGTATTTTCCTGCATAACCAACTTAAAAAAAAAACTGGAGGAATTTTCATTCAAAATCTGCTTGAGAAGTTGGGTTTATTACGTGATTGAGATCCCTGAGGAGAGCATATTAGGACTCTCAAGCAAATCTTTAATGGCTTCAAAGAGCAAAGAAAGGATGCTGGCCTGGGCTTTTATTGTGGGTAGGGGTAAAGGCCAGGTGAGAGTTCTCATATGTTGGCAGGGGCTTGACTAGTTTGAATCTGCTGCTGGTGTCAACACTGAGCACCCAGGGTTTCTTATCAGCTTGCCCAAATGTGGGGCACAAGAGGAAACGGGAGACTGTGAGGTTTTAAAGCTGTCAGCAGTTATAACATTAAAAAAGAGTGGCAGACTCCTCCATTGCATTTGTATTATATTATGGCATGTGCTGAGTATCAAAACGTAGTAAGGAAGGGTAATCAGTAATTTTGACAAGGTTGCAATTTAAGTAAGATAAGCAGAGAAGTTGTCATGAGTGCCTCATAAATGCTAATTCCTAGTTTTCTGGGCACATCACATCCCCATGGTCTCAATACAAAGCCAACAGAAATTGCTAATGTGGTATTTCAGAGACCAGTTGTAATGAAATTGTGAAACAAAGAGCACTTGAGAAAGATTATTTCCTGTTGAGATCTCTAACTCCAACTTTGGAGTCAACTAACTTTTTCAAGTCACCAGATTTCTAAATTCCAATTTTTGAGAATGTCCTTAAAAAACAGTCTTGATGGCCTTCTCTAAGTTGGCTCACAGTGGTCTTTTCTGGGCACTGAAATTATCCACATTCACAGAATACTCACTTGTTCCAAGATTAATTCTCATCTCCTTCTGCTTATCTCCTCAAAAAATTATGCCTCTAAGCCCACCATTGCTTCTATGAATATTCAAAATACAAACATATAGAGCAGAGCTTAGATATCAGTCCACAAGGATGGACTACTGATGTAAAGTGAGGATTGAGAATTGTCCTAGATATTACATGATTATACTAAATTAATTAGTAATAATATAATTAGCAAAATAATAAAAATAGTAAACAATGCATATAACATGCTAACTGTAACTATATGTAACCATATGCCTATTGTTGCTGTAATAAATTGCCATAAATTTAGAGGCTTAAAAAATTAAATTTATTATATTACAGTTCTGGGGGCCAGATGTTCAAAATGGGCCAGCACAAATTTACTGTATACCAAGTACTGCTATAATGGCTTTAAATATATAAACAGATTTTAATTCAGAATAGGTATATCATTATTTATAAACTTTATATATAAGGGATCTAAGGCAAAGATATACTAAATAACATTCCTAAGATAATGCAGTTAGAAGGAGGCACAGCTAAAATTTGAACCCTGGCAGGCTGGTGTCTTAACTGATATGCTATATGCCAATTCCTTAACAGATTTTCATTCCAGAGAGCAGTAGTTTCTGGCATTACTCTTCCTTTATTTCTTTCATCCTTTTGTAGACACATAATGAGGGGAAATATGTGTGTATAAATGTAATCACTCACCCAATAGCCATCCATATCTCTCAAGGTCACTGTTATTATATGAAGAATGTAAAGATAAATGAAAATCAATTTTATCACACTGGTTACATCACTTACCTTTCCTCCAGCAGTTGACATCTTTATTTTAGGTTTCTTTCCTAGTACGGAGGTGTGGACTAATAGTAGAATCATGTACATATGACTTTGTAACCACCGTGGATCAACTGACAACAAATCTTTCAGAACTATGTGGTGGTAAAATATTTCAAAGTGCACATAAACTGTAAAAACAGATTTAGGAGTCTATCCTTCCATCAGTATGCGAGCCTTGACATGAATAAATGTCATTAGCATTAAGAAAAACTTCTAGATTAAATCTCTCAGGAGAAAGAATCCAAATCCTGCCGTCGCTCTCACAGACATACTAAATTATTTCTATGGAGCTGTGGAATTGCCCCAATCAAACATCCGAATGGAGGCAATAGAGTTTTAGTGGTGATGGTTCTCAGGAAGTGGGGAGGGAAGCTGTTCATAATCATTTAACAAATTAATGATCCAGTATAACCAGAATCTATTTCTCCCTATAAACAAAATAGTGTCAATTATTTCTCTCATTGCAAGGAAAGTAGTTGGAGGACAACTGAGTGCAAAATCTAGATTATTACAGAGATGTTTTAAAACTTATCATATGTCATAAGTGGAAAGCATCTTACTCTGTAGAATATGCAGTTTTATTGTTCACACCTTTCCCAAATAAAGAATGTTAAAGATGGTATTTGTCTTTGTCTCTGCTATTTCTCTTGCAGTTTACTTGACATGAATAAGATCCTGTTAGAGTCAGGGCGGATGCTGACACATTCAGAGTACAGACATGGTTCCCATAAAAATTGGATGGTTTTCAAAAACATTTTTATATATATATAAATTTGACATCCTTAATAAAAGGGCATTTGCTGAAAATATTTTAAAATATTTTTTAATTATTTTAAAAATCTGACAGAATGCAATTCAAGCATACTTGATGAAAATTAGATAAAATTAAATATTTGTTTTTAAGATTGCTATTGACAAAAAGTATGACTTCTACTTTCTGATTACAGAGTTTTTTTTCTTTTTATTTCTGATTACTTCAGTGTTGGTAATTATATCCTTCTTCCAATAATATAATCTGGGCCTTCCTCATGATTCCTTGCTCAGCCTCTATATCTGACAATCTGACAGAGATCCTGCATCAATATATAAAAATAATATTCAGTGACTCAAGTATTTAATGATTAGGAATCACTTCCTCCCACCATCCCCCTGACACACCAACACCCCTGATTTAGGTCTCCAGCATTCATTCAATTCCCTAAATATTTTTATGAAACTAAAATTACTACAAGTCTTTCATTGACTTTATTAATTAGAAATTTGTTAAGAATAGAACCAAAGAAGATTCAATTTATAGTGGCTTAAGTGATAGGCATTTTCTGTAGGCTTCATAGTGTCAGGGCCAGCACTTCAATTCTTCTTACTAAGATACAATGGTGTTGGGATGATTGTCTTGTTCTAAGTATTGTTTTCTCTTTTAAAGCAGGAAGAAGGCTTTGATGATAGGGTGAAAATCATTAAAGCAGAGTGTTAACTAATTGAATCATACAGCTGACTTAATCATCTTTTTTTTTAAGCCTATAGCACCCATTCTTCCTTAGTGGTCCCCCATCCAAGCACTAACCAGGCCTGACCCTGCTTATCTTCCATAATCAGACGGGTTTGGCCTGAATCTTTCTCATATAGGACAAAACTAGCTGCATAGAGCTGTAAGGTAGACTAGAATATACAGTTTAAGATTTCAAATCTCTGTATTTAAAGGCAGAATGGGGAAAATGAGATGGAAATGGATTGGGGGAAGCAAAAATAGCAAATAAGGATAGCTGCTTGGAATATGACTTTATTTAGTTAATATTAAATTTTTTCTTTCCATAATTAAGAAATCATTTATGACCAGAGATTTTGATGAAATAATTTTTACTCTTACTATCAATATTTTTCTTATAGCTTCGCAGCAAATTTTTTCTTTTTATAATTTCCCAAATTATTAATCTTATTTGTTATCTTGAGTTTACATGAGGATACACTATCTCCTTTGTAACTGATCTCTCAACTCTAATACTCTCTTGAAGCACATCTACACATGGAGGGCAGATTCCACAGAAGCTGAGTTTCAGATCTACATTTCCTTTGGAAATAGCTTTGTTAAACTGGCCTTACAACATCATTCAATCCTCTCTGTCACTTGAAATTGTCAACTAGCTGGAAAATGACACAATAGATAATTTATGCATTCCTGTTTATTTTAAATGAGTTTAATCACACTTTCAACTAAAATCTTTCTATATTTGTCTTATTTCTTAACCTACTAAATTATAAAATGCAGTATTTTCAGCTTTTTTTTATCTGATTCATCATAAACAAAATATTTTCTTCACTTATCTGATTAATCTAGTTTTATTGTGGTATAATGAGTTTCATAGTGTGTTTGTTAGAATAATGCCTTTCTCCCCCGCAAAAATAGAAAAAAATTGTCTATGTTTTAGTCCTTGGGACCTAAAAGTATATTACCTTACATGGCAAAAGAGACTTTGCAAATGTTGTTGAATTAAGGACATTGGGATGAAGAAATTTTTATGAATTATCTAGATGGGCCTAACCTAATTATATAAATTCTTAAAAGTGGAAAAACTTTTCCAGTTGTAATCAATCAAAGATGTGGAGACTACAGAAGAATTAGGGAGACTGCAATGTTCCTGACTTTGAAAATGGTAGAGAAAGGGAGCCTCGAGTTAAGGAATTAGTAGTATCTAGAAGCTAGAAAAGGCAAGATAATGGCTTCTGACCTAAAACTGTCAGAAAGAAATGCAGACCTCTTGACACCTTTGTTTCACACTAGTGAAATTCATGTTAGACATCTGACTTACTGTGTTATTTTTAACACACTAAGTTTGTGAAAATGTATTATAACATCAATAGAAAACTTATAAATATATCAGTACCTGAAAGTTGAATGCTGTTGTCATAAATTCGTAAAAATGTAGAAGTGGCCTGGGAATTGAACATTGAACAAAGGCTGGAAAAATTTTAAGAAGCATGATAGAAAATATCTAGATTGCTTTAAGTAGAATGTTAACAAAAATGTAGATGCTAAATGTTCTTCCAGTGAGGGCTCAGAGGAAGCGAGAAACAGTAGAAAAAGTCATCTGAGAGAATTCCTAAATTATTGTATACAGACTGTTAGTAAAAATATGAGCTTATAAGTCCCTGCTGTTGAAAGCTCAGAAAGAAATAAGGAAAATATTATTAGAAAGTGAAGAAAAGAAAATCTTTGTCATATAGTGTCAGTGAACCTGTGTATTTGTGTTCTGTAGTAGGCTGGGAAGTGGAATGTGTAAGTGGTGAAACTGGACATTTAGCTGAGGTGGTTTCTAAATAAAGTATTAGAGATGTGGTCTGATTTGTTTTTACTACTTATAGTAGAATAAGAGAGGAGAGAAATAAATGAAGAGAACTGTTAAACAAAAAGGAATTAGAATTTCATGGTTTTGGAAATTTTCAGTCTATCCAGAAGATGAAAGCTGGTAAAATCAAGAGATATCCTGTCAGGAAAGCACACACTACAGAAGAGACTGGGGATGTGGATATACAACCTTTTGCTAATGTTTTAGAAAGATGAAAAGGCCAAGAGTACTCAGTCACACAAAGACTCTTTGAGAAATTAAGGGTGCAGCTCACAGATTCAACCACTCACAGCAGAGAACATCTCAGAACTATAAGGGCATGCTTCCTAGCAAAAAACCAACACTAGAGAAGAGACTATAAAAAATCTATAGATGAGCCTGTTGCTTAATGGAGTGAATCTCCACTAACATATATAGAAAACCACATGGTTCTTGAGAATTTTATATAACAGAACCTCTGGCAGCTTGGAGTAAAAGGGATGGAAAGAGCAGAAAATGAAAGAGCCCCAACATTCTGCTGGGAAGAAACAGATTAATAAAATTATGTAGCTGTCAACAGACATGTGCTACATTCCCTGAAAAGGAAGAATGACTCTAAGGACAGAGTTGCAAATCCAGGGGACATAGCTGTGAGCCCAGAGCATAGAGCCATGAGCCAAAAGAGGATTATTTCCAGGTCTTGTAGGAAAATATTCACTTGGCTGGATTTCTAAATTATTTGGTATGTCTGACTCCCTTTTCCCATTTATTTTAGAGCCAGAATGTTTATAGCTGTTTTCCTATGCTTCTCACTATCTTATTTTGGAAGCCAATAACTAATTTCTTACATTTTATATGTTTACAGATAGAAGGAAACTATGCCCTGGAATGATAATATTTAAAAGTCTACTCATACTTAATTTACATAATATTTGGGATTTTTGATCTTATAGGATATGAAAGAGATTTTGAATTTAGAATTTATGGTTAATGTGTTGAGACTTTTAGAAACCTTGGGATAAGGCAAAAGTCTTTTGTGAGACAGATGTGAAATTTGGTGGTCAGAAAGCAAAAGGTGGTAGGCAGAATAATTGCCCCTCACAAAGCTGTCCATTACTTAACCATGGTAAAGTATATTTGCCTTTGCTATTACAGTTAAAAACCTCAAAGTGGGAAAATTATTTAGGATTATCGGGTTGAGCACAATTTAAAAGTGGCTGAATTACAAGACCAACTGTAGTAAGGCACAGCAGAACAGGTAAGCTAAAGACCCAAGTTTTTGTCTAGTCCCAAGGACTGGAAAGCCTCAAGAAATCATAAATTGCCAAGGAAATCATGTAGAAGGGGCTATGTAAAGATACCTAATAAAGCTGTTTATATACTCCAGAGATGACCTTTAAACTCTGTATATGAGGGCTGACCTAAGGAAGTATGTCAAAGACTTTGTGAACTGAATTCAAAGATAGACTATCACCCACTGTCATAATGACTTTTAAATGGCATATACCTGGGAAAATATGAGGACAGCACAAAGGTTTGAAATAAATATAGTGTTGGAAACACAATCTTCAAAAGGCAGGTATAAACTAGTAACTGAAACTAATCAACTCAATTATCTGCTAAAACAAAAATATTAACATTTTCATAAGATTTAAATAAGAGCCAGAATCTCATGATAACACTCAAAATATGCAGGATATAAGCCAAAATTACTCATTATACAAAGAACCACAGACATTTTAACTTTCATGGTAAAAGATAATAAATGTCAATACCCTCATGTATTGGAATTGTCTGATGAAGATCTTAAAACAGCTATTGCAAAAATGTTCTAACTACTAATCATATATAATTTTGAAAAAAAAGTGTAAAATTAGAACTTTGCAGCAAATATACACACACATATAAGGAACCAAAATAAAATTATAGAAATTAAAAAATATACCTTCATAATAAAAAGTTGACTGAATAAACTCAATAGCAGAATCAAGATAATAAACAAAAGACTCAGTAAATTTGCAGATAGAAAAATAGAAACTATGTAATCTGAACAAGAAAGAAAGAAATATTGTTAAAAAAATGAATAGGCTGAGAAACATGAGAAAACAAGAAAAGGTCTAATATGTGTGTTATTAGAGTTCCAGAAAAAAAATAAAAAGACAAAGAAAGTGAGAGCGAAACATGTATCTGAAGAAATGATAATTAAAATCTTTCCACATTTGGAACAAGACATAAACCTACAGATTCAGGTAGTTGAACAAACTCCAAGCAGGAACTCCACAGTCAGACACATTATAACAAACAGTGAGAACTAAAGACAAAAATAAATCTTGAAAAAAAAAGTAAATAGTCTAAAAACACTAATAAAAAGAGATTTTTCATATTGCATACAAAACCTGATCCAACTGTATGAATTCTACAAGATATTCACTTCAAGAATGTCATGTGTAGAATAAAAATGAGAAAGATACGCAAATGCAAAGATGAAATAAAAGAAATCTAGAGTGACTATATTAATACCAAACAAAAAAAGTAGCAGGAAAAATAAAGATGTTATATACTAAGAAAAGCAGAGATTTACCAAGAAGACATAAAAATTTAAGATGTGTATGAGAGGATAATGAGGACATTATAAAAAAATCTATGCCCCAAAGTGACAACTTAGATCATGGCCCTAGTTCCAGCTCTTGTAAATTACTCTTGACAATTTAAACAGTTTTCTTAATAAACATACAACTCTAGTTTTCCCTGATTCCCACCATTTTCCATATATGATTGGCAAGCCAAAATCTCTTTAGTCTCTAAAGCTTATCAAGTAACTCTTGTTTCATATTCTTTAATTTCTTGCAAATCATTTATTAGAAAAATTAAATCTTAACATAAAAGTCTGTTGTGATATGACCCCTTCTACACATCCAGCATTTATTTTATATCCCTTATTTTGAAAAACTACATTATTTGTTTTTATCCTAATACACAATTATTTCTCATGTATGCCTAGAATGTCCTCTTCAGATTTACAATTGCAAAGTCCTACTTTCTAGACATCCAATTTACTCTATCATGGAGGACTTACCTTATTCCTCCAAATTAATTTATGTATTCTTTTTCACATGCCCCATTGCACTTTGTTTATGCTTCAGTTATGGCATATATTTTATGTTTTTGCCATTATTTTCAGGTCAATCTTCTGAATGTAAAAATTTTACATGCAGGAACTGTGTTTCTTTACACTTGTGTCCCACTGCCTTGCACAGTTCTCGTATATAGCAGCCATTCACTAAATTTAGATGAACAAGTAAATGAGAGGATGGTCAAAACCTAACAGATTTATAGAAAGGTCCAATAGCTAGTGGACTACTGATTAATTGGTACTGTACTTGTCAAAGAAATTCCAAAATGGGAAATTAGTAAGAGTTAAATATATGAATCACCTCAATCTTTAAATTTTCCAAAGTGATAAGTTTCATTAAAAAATACTATTAATGTAATGTTGAGCTGCTAAATTTGACTTATCAGCTTAACACAATATTATCTCCTACCTCATGTATAATAAGATGTAGCCTAAATTGTAAAAGTATTTTAACATGAAACACCCTCCCCCTACACACAACTAGTATTCTCGCTCTCTCCATTTGCTATGCTTGAGTACACACAACATAGGCTCATATGTTATTCTTTTTATGAAACAGTAGATACAAAATATTATTATAGCATTATTAAGCATGAAATTTTATTAAAGACAACAGAGGAAGTAACCAAAAGATAAATGCCATGGAATATTGCATCTCCATTAATTTAGAGGCCATGGCTCTCCCAGTGAGGTTACTATAAATTATAATTTGCTTCCAACAAATTGTTTTAAAGATAACTTGCCTAATGGCAACATCTTCAAAAAGAGACTTGATATTTGGCAGGTCTCTTGTCTTGCATCTTATGACATTTTTGCTCTATCTCTTGATACTCAGGGATAATTACTTTAGGAAGTGGCAACCACTCACTTATATTGTAAATTGGTTTATGCCACAATTGTTTTAAAATAGTAAACAGAATTTTCTGAATTAGAGACCTTGGCCTGTTCCAATAGATAATGCAGTGTGACAGAGTAATCCATCTAGATGACAGACTATTCATTTGAGGGAGGAAAAATCAGAAGTGACATTATATTCTGGTAGTCTTTTTTTTTCTTTGTTTACCCTCCTAAACATTAAACTAATTGGTTACAATGTGTCCACTGTCAGCACATCTCTTTTAGATTAGAAAAGCAATGGATATTTTAGGTAAACTTTAATTTCTCTGAAGGGTAGCAGTCATTCTTTTTGTGTGATTTTTCTACAGAGAACCAGTTCTTCCTTGTGGGATCATAACTCTCTCTGTTGAAAAATTATCTTGCCTTGATCAGGTCATTCAGAGACACCCTAGACATGTCTGAGCTAAACTGTCTCCATGCAGAGAAAACTGAATTAGTTAGCCATTGTCCTCAGGGCTTTCAGTATCATGACAGCTCTGTGGAGAGAGGCCTGGAAAGTAAAGGTGGCTGCTTACTCAGAGGCTTAAAATGAGATTGCTGCTCAAGGTGAGGCACATTGCAATGGTGATATCAATAATTTCAAGAATCCCAAATCATCAGGCTTACAAAGGAATGGAAAGGTGTCCTGAGTTTGAAGTGAGGAGTGCCTTCAAACAAGGGGAGAGGCTTCTGGAGGTCATTTTCTCCAGTTAGATCTATGCTTCTATTATGCTGAACATACAGGAGTCTGGCATGCCTCAAGATGGCAGATAACAGAAAAACAATGAAATAGAATTGAGAGCTCAGAAATAAACCCGTATATGTATAAGCAAATAATTTTTGACAAGGGAACCAAAAGCATACAGTAGAGAAAAGAAAGTCTCTTCAATAAATGGTATTGAGAAAATTGAAAGCCATATGTAAAAGAATGAAACTAGACTATCTGTCACCACACACCAACATTAACTCAAAATGGATTCAAAGACCTGAATATAAAACCTGAAACAATAAATTGCATAGAAGAAAACATAGGTACTAAACTCATGGAGCTTGGATTTAGAGAGAATTTCATGAATTTGACCTCAAAGTTGTGGTATGTAAAAGCAAAAATAAATAAACTGTACTATATCAAACTAAAAAGTTTCTGCACAGAAAAATACAGAGACAAGACAATGAGGTAGCCAAGTGAATGGGAAAAGATATTTGCATGCCTTTAATAAAGGTCTGATATCCAAAATATAAAAAAGCTCATACAACTTAATAATAAAAAACAAACAATCCTATTTAAAAATGGGCAGAAGATCTGAACAGGCCCTTCTCCTAAGAAGACATACAAATAGCCAGCAGACACATGAAAAGTTGCTCAACATCACTAGCTATTAGGGAAATGCAAATCAAAACCACAGTGAGATCTATCTTACCTGTTAGAATGGCTATAATTGACAGGACAAGTAATAACAAGTGTTGGGGAGATTGTGGGCAAAAAGAAATCTTCATATACTGCTGCAAGAATGCAAATTTGTATAGCCACTATGAGAAACAGTATGCAAGTTTCCCTCAAAATTAATAATTACCATATGACCCAATAATTCCTCTTTTAGATATCTACCTCCAAAATTCAAAAATATTTATCTGACAATATATATATACCATAGTGTTTTTTGCAGCATTATTCATGGTGGCCAAGACATGGAATCAACCAAAGTGCTCTTCAATAGAGGATTGAATAAAGAATGAATAACAGGTACATATATACAATGGAATATTATTCAGCTATAATAATAGATGACATTCTGTCATTTGTGACATTGCTGCATCTCGGGATTATTGGGCTAAGCAAAATAAGCCAGACAGAAAAAGTTAAGAATTATATGATTTCACTCATATGTGGGATATAAAACCAAAAGTAACAAACTTAGAAGACAAACTCACAGAGACTCATGCACATGAACAACAGTTTAGTGGTTACCAGAGGGAAGGTGGGGAGGGGTAGACAGACAAAGGTAAAGCAGGTCAAGTAGATGGTGACAGAAGGAAGTTTAACTTTGGATTATAAACACAGTGCAATACATATATAAAGTATTATTGAATTAAGTATTTGGAATCTACATAATTTTATTAACCAATGTTACCCCAATACATTTAATAAAATACAAAAATAAATATACATAGAGAAAGAAAGAGAGAGAGAGAGAGAGAGAGAGAGAGAGAGAGAGAGAGAGAGAAAGAAAGAAAGAAAGAAAGAAAGAAAGAAAGAAAGAAAGAAAGAAAGAAAAGGGAAAACAAAGCAAGAGATAGGATTTCAGAACCATTTTTGTTTTCATTAATATAATATGGATATTTGTATAGGAGTAAGAAAAATATCTTCTTCACAACACTAAAGAAAAGAGCTTATTTGACCAAAAATTTTGTGAAGACTGGAGTTTAGATAAGTAAAGAGAAAAATGTGAACAATTTTTCTCTGATAGTATTTGCCAAATCTGGTGAATTGGATTTCATATAATTCTTATTTTTATGGAGCAAGAGGTTTGAAAATAAACCTAGGTAGAACCCTAAGGCATATAGTCCAATAGTAGATGCATCCACCCATAAATACAGAAGACCAAAGATGTATATACTTAGTATAAGAATATGGTTGGTTACAAAATAAAATTCAACTGAATAAATTTGAAAGATCTTAAAAAAGAGAGTGAGAAGTAGAAGCAGCAGCAGCAGCAGTAGTAGTAGTAGCAGCAGCAGCCACCGCAAAGAGTTTTCCAAGTGACCAACCAGGGCTTCTCTTGCTCAGCTACACCCATACTGTTTGCATGCTATTCAGGAGCTTAAATTCATTACTCTGTTTTTCTCAGAAGAAAACATAGGCTTTCATGTAGGGCCAGAATTTACATGAGATTTCAAATTACTCATTGGCTAGTGTTTATATATTTGATTTACTCATAAAAACTTGGCTCTTTAATCATTACTTAGGATGGTCCATTTGTGCTCCACCTACAGGTTTGTTTCTTATTCATGTCTAACCTGGCATGTGGTTGAGAAAACAAAGGTTTTCTGTGGGTATCCTTCTGCCTATTTATGTTTGTTTGTTTTCCAGACTGTCTCAACACAGCTCTGCCACTTGCAAATGCCCAGATCTCTTCTAGGACACTGGATCTAGGTTACATAGGATCTAAAGCCTCTGGGCTTTTATTGATGGCTCAATCTACCACTTGATTTCCCACACATATTTTCCTAATGAAGACTGAGGCTCATTCTTTTCCCACAGTTGAACTTTCATAATGTTAGTATTTATGTAAGTGACACCAAATAATCTCTGTGCATTTTTTTTTTAAGGTAAAGGGAGTATTTCTGATAGTTTCCTAAAGGGATAACTTAAATTAGTGTTGCTAGTTCTTTAAAATTTAATTGCAGTCAAAGGATTAATGTATGAAAAGTTACTCAACCTCATCAGTAGTTTGGAAAAATTAAAGTTAAAACTAATAATAAAATAAAAAAATAAAAGTAAGATATATTTTTGTCTTACAAAATTAGGGAAAATCATAAAGTGAAATCTACTATGGTGGGTGAAGATGTTATGAAATGGGCACATAATGCTAGAGAAAATATTAACTGTGGACCCCAAAAAGAAAGATTCATTTGATGTGATCCCAGAAAAGGAATTTATCTGCTGAGATAGACTACCATTGGTCAGCTGAGGGCCCAAATTTTATGAAAGATGAAGATCTAGTGACTACTGGCTGATAGGAACTCCTCATAAACTCTGTATATCTGGAATAACCTCAGACTGAACTTTTGGCTTTTCACACTATGCCCTACTTGTTTAAGCCATCAATCACTGCAGGAAAACCAGGTTTCATTTCTTTTCCATTGGACTGAGACCTGTCCCTCATCCAGTCAGAACTATACAAATTGTATCCTCATTTGAACCTATATCAAACAATCAGAATTGCACAATTTTAATATCATATTTACATAAAACCAATCTAATTGGGAACCTGAGCAGGAACTCTTGCCATAAAAGGCAGCCTCCCATTTGTCTTAGCGGAACACAATTTAGGTTGCTATCTGAATCTGTGTCTTCCAAGATGCAGCTTTTTTTACCCAAATAAATGCTTCTATCCTTTATTATGATCTAAAATTAATTTTGGTTTACATGACCTTTATTTAAAAACTATTTTGGAAGGCCCTCACTGAAGATGAAAATTAAAATGCCGTTGACCCACACTTAAAAGAAAACCTAATAATATAAAATTAAACTTTCATCTTTAAAAATATATGTGAAAAAATATTTCACTATATTGGCAAAGCATAGAAGTAAACTTGAATGCCCATTTACAGTAAAAAAATAAAAGGAAGTGCATTAACCCCAAATTTTAAAATATTAAAAAGAATAAGATAAAATTGCATTAGGTTATCTGATAACATAAAGGAATATCCATAGGTTTTGTTAATTGAAAAACAAGTTGTAACAACATCTGTATAATACCTTCCCAGTTGGAAAACAAAACAAAATAAAAAACACCTTTTAGTGTGTATATATATTAGATGTCAGGCTATAAGGTTTTTTTTTCTTTTTTTTAGGAGATAGAGAAATGATGAATGAAATTTTTTTTTTTCTGGGTGATTTCAATGCCTTTACGTATTATGTGCAACTTAATATTTAAATGTACTTAACTTATGAAAAATGAAAAACAGTGGAGGAATATGGGCAAGATAGTGAAGCCAAGATCCTCAGTACCTCATATACATCATCATTCAAGTCACTGCCTTTCCAAAGTTGTCTTATTTCAATAGAGATTTGCTATTTGCTATTCTATTTTGCCTGACTAGAGAAGGTAAACTTAGATAAATGTTATTTTACTGTACAAATTTAGTTAAGTTACTGATATTTACAAACTAAAAACAAAATAAGCTCATGAGGAAAAAAATGTCTTGCAGTGAAATGAAGGTGAATTTGGGGTGAAAGCTGTTATTCTGGATCATTGGAAGTGACGAAGGTTAAGGAAAAAAGTAGACACAAAGTACACAAATTGCTGACTGTGGATTGACATGTACTGCTCTAGTTTGCTATCTAGCATCACCATGCTCCTATTCTTAGAAAACAGTCATTGTTCTTCTTTCGTACTATTTCTCTTTGTGTTCTTTTGCTACTGAATAATTATATACTTAAGAAAAAATTTTTAAAATTGTACAAATGCAACTGATATTTATTGGTTGTCCACTATCTACAATTATTGCTTTTAGTGCCAGGGATTTATCAGTGAACAAAACTGACAAAGATCTTGTTCATGCGAGTTCCACATTTTGCCTTTACTCAAATTGTCCCATACAGACAAATTATAGATTCTACACCTTATATGTATTAGGAAGAGTCTATCTGTAGGGCTAAAAAAGACCTTAGGTGGTATTAAACATTACTTTTAATTTATAAATAAAAGGCATGAAATACCAGTTTCAATCTTTAGTGTAAATAAAAATGTTCTAGGGAATATTATGAAAATGCCAATTCCTATATGTCTTCAACCTTAGAAATCTGGGGTAGAGCCCAGGAATTCACCTTTTATAAAGCATCTCAGACAACCTATAAGAGGCACTACTTTTTCAGAAACAGCAGACTAGAGAGTAGCTGGAATTGTGATCCATCACTGCTTGACCAGAAATTTCCCCTACCCCTATCTACAAGGTAGCAGATAGAGAAGTTATATTAGTATTATTCCTATGTTTACACATATTTTATTCCATTGGTCAATTTCATTGCCCATCCTTCTGATTACAATTTATTGGTCTAGATGAGGGCATCAGATATCAATTTGATAAAAAAGTTGACCTGGGGAAAGAGTGTTTTGGTCAAACTTCAGTCCCTTATTTCAGCTCTTCTACTAACACATTTTATTTATTTTTTATTATTTGTTTGTTTGTTCGTTTATGCTTAGGCTTCAAAAGACATACACCATCATCCTACTAAACCCACCTGCAGCGCTGTGATTTATAAGATATTTGACCTTAATTTATAATTCTGGCCTCACAGCTCCCTAAATCCTTGGAAGTTCCTAAGTGTTGAGAGTCATAAAGGTGTCTTTCCTCATGTTAATGAGGTGACTATTAGATTCCACCCAAGGATGAGGGCTGGTTGCCAGGAAAAACAACCAGGTGATTAGAAGTTTGGAACTTTCAGTTTCACCTCCCACCCCTGGTTACCTAAACCTCTAGAATAGGGAAGAGAGACTAGAGGTTGAGTTTAACTGCCAATGGCCAGTGACTTCATCCAACATCACTATGCAATGATCCTCCATAGAACCCAGGAGCTATTGGATACTATGTTTCCATAATTGGTTCATAATTACATAGTTACAATTTCTGTCAGGATAGCCATCTAATTCCCATCTAAAATCAGTCCAAATTTATTTAGCAAGGTAAAAGATTGTTTTTTAATTATGCTGTGGGTAAGAGGGAAGGACAGTTTGAGCCACCAGTCAAAAGAGCTGGGAAAGTGTTAGTGTTTTGGTGTGGCCTCTCAGTTCCAGCTGATGGTTAAATCTTGGTGGGGAGAAGAAATCTGCCAGTTACTCTTGAGGGAGTGCCTTAGCATTGGAGATGAGTGATTAATCTGCTTGTTGCATGAGGTTTAAATTTCTTTATGTGGTTTTCCTTCTCTGTGGGAGAAAAAAGGAAGGATAAATGTCCATCTCACTAAAGTAAAGTAATCTGTGTGGTGCCACATGTCTGCTTTGAGTGTCTTCAAAGCTGACCTGCTAGCTTGTCTAATTTACCATTCCCAGGGAGAGAGCTTCTAAGAAGAAACAAAACTAACCTATTCTTAGATTCTCCAAGAGCAGCAACCTTGCATTTTGGCAGGAGGTTTGTTGATGTATTTTTAACGCATTTATTTTTTTCAGAAAAGAATAGCAATAGAATAAAGGTACAAAATATGAAACTTCAAAGGATAGTCAATTATCCCAGGGAGGTTTGCAGCCTTTTTAAGAATAAGAAAAAACAGCATAAAAAGTGTGGCACCTTGGGATATACGGTTTTTGTTACAAAGCTATTTAATGGAAAAAATACCATGGGGTGTTTTTAAGATATCAAGCAATGTAGGTTCAGAGAAATGCACCACAGCATTTTAATGTCTGACAGAGAGAACAACTGGTTAGAAATTAGAAAACCTAGAATGGATTCTGTTTTTTGTTTGTTTGTTTTGTATTCAATATTTCATCCTTACCTATGAAATTAAGAGGATAATTATATCTACCAACTAAACTGAAGATCAAATTGATAATGTACAAAATGTACATTGTGAATTATGAAAGGTTAAATTGTTCTTTTATTGAGATATAATTTACATAACGTAAAATCCCCTTTTTTCAGTGTAGAGTTCTTTGAGTGTTATCACCATCATATTTTAATGTAACTATCACCACAATCAAGATCTTGAAATATTCCATCATCTTCATAATAGTGCCTCGAGTCTGTCTTCTTTCACTAAGCAAAACACAATTGAGATCATGTATACTGTTGTGCCAGTAGTCTATTCCCTTTACTGCTGGATAGCATTCCACTGTATGGATTTATGACAGTATGTTTATACATTTGCCAGTTGAAGAACATTTGGATCTGTTCTCCTTTGGCAATCATGAGCAAATCTGCTATAAACCTAAGTAAGCATACAAGTTATTGTGTAGGTGTAGTTTTTAATTTCTCCTGGGTGACTAATTGGGAGTGGGATTCCTAGGTCTTTAGTGTATATTTTACTTTATACAAACTCTTTTCCACAGTAGTTGCATAACATTTTATTTTAACCATCAAGGTATAAGAATTTTAGTTGCTCTACATACTCAGCAGCACTTGGTACTGTTAGTTAGTTTTCTTTTAATTTGGTTTTGAATATTATAATAAGTGTGTAGTGATGTTTGTAATTATAGCTTGCATTTCCCTAACAATTAATGACATTAAGCATATGTTCATGGCTTCTTTACTATCTTTTTTTTGGTGAAGTGTCTTTTCAAATCTTTTGCCCATCTATTATGAAACTGTTTTCTTTTTACTATATTATTTCATTTTAATGTTATCAGCATTCTAATAGTAGGATATATCATATATCATTCTCCTATTACAGATGAAAGTACTGAGTCTCAGTGTGGGTTTAAAACATTTTACAAAGATGCACAGACATTAGGTTTCAGAGCTGGAGTGAAAAGACAGGCCTGTCTGATTACAAAACTCTTATAATAGTCACTCCTGGTGTGCTAGTTCTACAGAAGCCAGTGAATTCTTCTAAGATTTAAAAGTGTATTCAAGTTCTAGTGGGTTTTAGAAAAATTATGTGAATTGAGAGTTATCAGTGGAAATTTGTGAATATAAGGTCAATTTGCTTCTGTTTTCTAATTACGTTTCAGAACTAACTGTTTTCTGCACTAGTCATATTTATTGAGAAGGTATAAAACAAGTTCACTGTTTTGAATTAGGAGTCAAATCTACTGGTGAAACCACATGGGATTCATGATAGGTAAAGATAATCTTGGGTCACTTATCTCTTTGGCTTGTCCAGGAGTCTCTACACCCTCTTATGACATGTTTTTATGATAGTGTACAAATTCAGATCATAGAGAAGAAAGCCTGAACCTCATCTTCCTATCCAGGAAAAAAAGAATTATAAACACTGCCGCACTGAGTACTGTGGATTAAAGGTGATGTGTGTGACATGCTTAGTATAGAAAGTTAATGAATGGTAGTCACCTTATAATAATGTTACCTACTATATGTCAGAGATTTTGTTAAAAGAACTAAATGATTCTAACAACTTCATTAAATATTATTATCTCAATTTTATGTGTGAAGAAAGTAACATATTAAGAGATTGAAAAATTATATAAAACTACCCAAACAATAAATGAGGAAGATGGGATTCAAACTAAGTCTATTTGATTCTGAAGTCATTCTCTTGACCCGTCTACTCAACTTATTCTTTTAATGTAAAATACATAGAAGACTCCTAATGACCTGCTGCTTAATATTCTACTGATACTACCAAAAAAATGTTCTTTTTATGTGCCGAGATATTACATAGTTCTAATCCTTCAAATCAGAAATAAAACAAACAAATACAAGTTTTAGCTGTAATTATAAATGGAAAATAAACAAACCAAACATTTTATATCTGCCACAATTTCATTAGGAAAGTAGACTCATTATGATTGTTATAGAATAAGGACCTGTGATCACAACTAGATATAGTACAACTGAGAGGAGTTTGTGAAGTAAGGGCTACTAGGGGAGCTGGAGGATCAGAGAAACATCTCTAAGCAGCTTCCCTAAATAGTGGTACAGGTGGAAAAGCCAGAGTTTACAGGAAAGTCTATTAAACTGGCCTGTTACCTCTACACCTAGTGGTGCACTTAGAATTACTGGTCAACAGAGCTAGAAGTCAGGAAAAAGGCTACTCCTTTAGCTATTGTACATGTCTAGAGGGGCCATTTACTGGCTCTGATATTGTCAATGTTATTCCCAGAATGTACCACTTTTTACTGAATGCATAGGATGCCTGATATCAAAGGAGAGACAATTAAGTAGGGCGTGAGAAGGAAAATTTTCTGAAAATAAAGCAACATGATCACTGATGGCTGTTTAAAAAAGATTGAGAGTGAAGCTTTGTTTAGGGCCAAATGCAAAGCTGCCTACATCCTTCCAAAGTGAAGGTCAGAGAAGGTTATATGTACAAGAGGACCACGTAGATTTAGTACAGTGTAGAAAAGGTGTGAATGTCAGGCATGCAGAGTCCTCTCTGGAAATTTCATCTAACGACATGCTAAAATAGAAGAAAAAAATGTGGTTGACATGAGTAAACAAATACTAGTTCACGGACTGCTGACTGAGTACAGGGCAGCATTGTCATTCATGCTGTGTTGGACTGAGGCAAATGAGAAGTGTCAAGTAATAGATTTAGGCAGAGACAGTTAGGAAGGCACATAGAGAACTCTAGCAGTTTAGTCTAAATCTAAGCTTTCTTGTGGTTTTGCAGATAACCATAACAGCTGTTTTCATTAAATCCATACAATGTATATCATCTTTTTCTTACATTAATCCTCCAAAATATGGAAGAAAATATTCTGCATTTTATAGATTGGGAAGCTGAGTTTTAAGAATCTTCTAAATGTCACATATTTAAGAAATAGATCTTAGAAATCCAGGTTGTTTTTAGCTACAAAAGTTATATTTTTTTCACTACATCATTCTTCTCCTAAAAAGAATGTGCTAGACACCCCCAACCTTGAGTAAAAAACATTATAAAGGCTATTTTCAAACATGCCATATTATACACAGCTGGCCACTCACTGTCTCTGGTCAAGGAAAGTGCGGGGAAGTCTGATATTTGTTGGAGGCTTCATTTGAAAGCCAGAAGAGTGGGGGAAGTGAGAAGCTCTGAACATAGTATGTTTTATTCAGTTCATAGAGATATTAAGACCTTGAAATGTGAGAGAGCTGCAGTAGCCACAGAGGCAAGATAAAGAGAAAAACATTGAAAGGGCTGTATTCCATTTAGAATGAATAAGCCTTTACTATTTGATAGACAATGTCCTCTCTGAAGAATAGTGTCAAAGTACTATCAAATAACATGAATCATTATGATTCTATGGTATGTCCTAGAACAAGTCTTTGTTTATGTCCATATATCTTAAAAATAAATTCAAAGAAACACAATCTGATGCCTTCTGAAGTTGATTGCATCTATAAATGAAGGCACTGTTATATGACATATACTGTCATGTCTGTGTGTCTGTGTGCATGTTTGTGTGTGTGTGTGAGAGAGAGAAAGAGAGAGAGAATATGCTAGTATTCAAGATAGACACAAGAAAAAATGTAGCATACATATAAGCTCAGAAATAATTAGCTAAATGTTATCATAAAGAGACTTTGGTCTGTTACAAGGGGATATGAACTTGTTTCCCCTGTTCTTTCCTGCTAAATACAACTACAAATCTTAGAGAAAATTAATGAGGCAATTAAGAACTCTTAAATATAGAAAGTGGAAGGCAGACTGGTTAGTGACCCAGGACTGGAGTAATGAGGTGACTTTTAGAAAAAGTAACCAAGGCCCAGCATTTCCTGATTACCAATTTAGCAACGGAGAGTAAGTAGCACAGGTTGTATTTTTCCTCTTCCTGATCCAATGTCATCCTGCTGGTGGTGCCAATGAGGAAGGTCAGTTAGAAGCCAGGGGAAGCTTTCTCCTTCCCTTTGGGGCTTGAGACTCCCTCTTCCACCTAGAGATGCTGTGTAGCCTGGCAACACTGGCAAAGGGGATTCTGTCCGAACAAGCACCAAGAAGTACTTTTTGAACCTGCAAGTCATGAGACTCTCCACCCTACCTAGGATTCCCCAAGTACCTAGGCAGCATAGCAGGTAAGATCTTTTCACAAGGCCTGCCATTTTTTTCCTGCAAGCTGGACATGCTTTTTTCCCACAAGACACCAGGTAACCTAGCCTGGATAAAAACAAGACTTAAATAGGACCTACAGTTTTCTAACATAATAGCCAAAATGCTCAGGATACTATCAAAACTCCCTTCATACTGAAAAGCAGAGAAAATCAAAACTGGAATAAGAATATATGATGAATTAATATTGCCAGCAGCAAGATGAATCAGATTTTGGAACTATCTAACAACGATTATTATTTAGATCTTTGAAACCTGAAAATTGATACAAATTCTAGGCAGCTGTTTCACTTCTGGGAATGTGTTAACTAGAAATTATCACAGATACTTAGAATTTTGTATAGACATTTGTTCATCAGTGTTACTTGAAATTGTGAATATCTAAAAATCCCTATCTCTAATCTAAAGGAGAAAAGATAAAACAATTATAAAATATAAATTTATTTCATGGAAAATGTGCCCAGTATAATGTTAAATGAGAAAACGTAGGCTTTTCAAAATAAAGCACTACATTTAGTATGGTCTTACTTTTTATTTTAAAAAGTGTTGTTGGATATAAGTATATAAAAATATCTTAAAAAAAAAAGTAGCAACACTTTCAGATGCTTGTTCCTGGGCAGTATGATTCTGGATTATTTGAAAACTTTTTAAAAAAAATATAATTTACCATATTTTTCAAAGTATATATACTAAAAAAGAACAGTTTTACATTTTATAAGAAAATCTTATGCTTTAAATATGCTGACATCTTAATCTTGGAATTTCAGCCTCTAAAACTGTAATGAATTTCTATTATTTAAGTCACAACATCTGAGGTATTTTGTTATGGCAGCCCTCACAAACTAACATACCATACAACTAATTAAACCTGAATTTTTATGGGTTAGAAAAGTAAAAACACTTGTCAGTCCTTAAAAAATTTCCACTTGGAGCAATGAGATAAAATATCAATAATTTTGCTATATTGCAAACATCTGGTGTGGAATAGTGTAAGAGCTTATTGTAGAGTAGTAAAACAGATATTTAAAATGAACATGAGTTAACCTTTGAAGCTTAATATATTTCCCAAGGACCATTGTTTTCTTTTATTTTTTCTTTCTTATTTTTTATGGAAGATTTAAATTATGATTAAAAAAATAATTTCAGGAATGTAATATTCTTGAAATGTTGATTTTATTATTTACATTCATGAGAAATGTCAATTTTTTAAACAAAAAATAGTTATCTTAAATACCAAATAACATGAAAATACATGAAAATAGATCTTTTATTCAGTTCATGTTTATTGTAATTGATCTTTCTTCTTTCTTTTTTTTTTTTTTTCCTCTGTCTTTTTTTCATCTGGATAAGGCACAAAGATGTATTCAGTGTGATATTTCCTAATACACTAAACTTGAGGGGTTTTTTTACACTCTACTAATATAAGGCATGTGTTTTTTAACAATTTTGTTTTCTCAAATTTTTTTTTCTCAAGATGGTAGATAAGAATAATTCCTTTTTTTCTTTTTTTTCTCCTCTTTTTTTGTTTGCACATTTGATATAATTTGTTAAAGATCATTTTGGAATTGTTGTTTTGAAAGATCTTTATTATTTTAAATCATTCATTTCTGATAGATATTAGTGACTATTTTAATGTAAAAACATATGAGAAAAATTAGTAACTTCAATACCCTTCCTCAAAAGTTTATGAAAAAATAAAAATAAATAAAATAAAAAGTACATATTCTAAATTAGTATCTGTTTATGTGAAAGCAGTTTTATAGCAAGTGTAATAGGTAATATTATGTTCAGGATGTTATGTTCTCTGTTTATTCTCAAAGGCAATTAACTAATTTTTGAGGTATTTGTTATTCTTTTTTATATTTTAATAATTATATTCTATATATGTATATATAAGCCATTCTACTCTATGTCCAAGAAAGAACTTTTTAAAAAATTATGTAAAAGACATTAAGTTGAATGAGAATGTAATCAAAAGCTAAAAAGGTCAAATAATTATAAGTATTACCTTTAGTATAAGATTTTATATTTAAAATACTATAATTTTTGTATTATATTTTTGAGTAATTTACAATTACATATCAAGACCTTCAATATGTTATTAACCTCATATTTCCAAAAATTTAACTTTTGAAAATATTTCTAAGTACAGAAAAAGATTTGAGTCATTTTGGATGTGTGAAAATTGGAAGCATTAATAAAATAATCTGGTTAAATAAATAATGATAAAGCTGTTCAATGAAATATTATGACACAATTGAAAATACTTTAATAACAAATCATAACAAATCATTAATGATATTGATAAGTACTCAAGATATAACATTACATAAAAAGACTAAGGTAAAAACCATAGTATGTCTCTATTACACCTATTGGTTAAGTAATGGATCAATATCTCTGTCATTGTTTAAGTGTTTGCAATTGTATGTCTCTTAGTAACTTTGTCCCACTAAAGAAATATAGCCCCTACATCAGAGAAATTGGTTTGCTTTACTTCCAGAAATAAATATAAAAGGGAAAAGACTGATATTTGATAACTATTTTTCATATTGAAATATTTTCTCTCAAAAATTAAATGCATAATTAACTTTTATTTCCTTTGCCTTTATATATTTCAGTCTATTGAAATTTTGAGAGTTGCAATTGCTAATCTGCTTCTGAAACTGTGATTATAAGAAGAGAGAATAGTGGACTTTCTAATTTCCAAGGCTGCAGATAGATATGGTTAAGGATGAGCTTCACTAATTTCTCTCTAGTTGACTACATACAGAGAACACAGTAGCACCTGTCTTAATAAGCAAGGTGAGAATGGCAAAGCCATAATCAGCAGGGTTGTATAAATTTCTTCAGAGAGAAAGAGTCTATTTTGAGATCTTCAGATTAAATACATCAGCCCATATGCTGCTTAATTAATAGAGCCCAGACAATCTATCTCTGAGATTCATTCTTAGGAATTGATAGGGTGAGACAAAGTAATTGCGAAGTACATTATTCCAGTGAACGAGCATCTTAATGTGATTAAAAAAGAAATAATAGCAAGATAAGTATTATAATTTTTAATTTAATCTAACAAATATTTTCAAAATGGTGACAATTTCTATTTTATTATTATTATTCAAAAGTAAAGCATGCTCATTTATGACAATTTTAAATTGAAGTTAATATTTTATTATGGAGTTAAGAGTGAGGGAGGTAACATAGGTTGGCATGCCTTTCTTTATGAACCATTGTCTCCATAGTTCTATTCTTACTGAATCAATGTGTTTTAGGAAGAGCCAGTGCCATTTACCTGGGCCAAAGAATAGACACATTACCTAGGCTTGCACAATCATGGAGGTCTTTTTTTTTCTTCATTCAGATATTGATTGGAAATGATCAAATGAGCCAAGGTAGACCAATTTGAATCATCTCTATATTTTTTTCCAGGTCCATTGGTTGGAAAGGTATTTTCTTCTTCTGTTGTGATTGTGTATTGTGAGAATCCTAAAATTCAAGACAAGGAAGAAAAAAGTCAAATCACTATTTGGCCACCTAGATTCAGCTTTGTCTGAAGTAACTTTAACTTTATTATATTTTTTAAATTAAGTGAGCCAATGGTTTACTATTTTAATGTAATTGTTATCATTTCCTTAAACTATCTTAGGATTTTTAAAATTTTAATAAAGTACTAAGAAACACATTAAACCAGTCAAAACTCTTACGATTTGGCTAATGAGAAATCTCTGCATAGTAAATCTTTGTTTTCAACTTTTTATTCAAGAGTTTGTTGGTTTATATTTTCAATTTCATAGACACCTGTTTGTCACCTTTCCTTTGCATACATTCCTTAATTAAACAAGAACTGTTACTTGCCAATTATCTCACCTGAGTATAATTTAACAAGTAATTTAATCTATGATAATAAGATTATTTCTAGTTGTCCATTTCAAAAGATTTCAAATGTACCTTTGTAATAAACTATAGTCTATGGCCAAAAACAAAGATACATAATTTTTATTAAAATTAAGATTTTGGAGAAAATAGTTGAGGAACCAATTTGACTAAATATCATATTACCAGTAAAAGCTATTCTCAGTAGTTGGGCAGGACCATTGACTTGTTTCTTTGTCCAGGTTGGACTATAGAATGTGCTCCACAGCCAGGATGGCCCTTTTGGCTGGGAACCCAAACTGAGCAGAGGTGCTGACTAAGCACCCTGGCTACATGAGGTTACTGGCTCAGCTTCCCAGATGAGCAGAGCCACTGACCTAATCTCTGCTTGGACACCACTGCCAGCAGAATGATAGTCCACAAAAATCTGCTGGTTGGTTGCTAGCTGATCTCAGGTGGTCTAACCCAGCTGATTTCCCTAGTGATCCTCTAAGGCAAGACCCAAGTGGACTTCTCAAGAATTGTCCAAATGTTTGGAAAACTGAATGTCCAAATTAAGCAATCTTTTCCCTACTAGAGAAATTGTAGGTAGGTTCAGGGAATACTCTCAGTTCGTTGCTGTGCTTGTCTGAGGTGAAAAGATGACGAAGTTAAAAGTAAAACTGTTTTCTTCACTCTTCTAATACAGTTTTTCTCACTTTTGTGTTCCAAGGCCATGCTTCTGCCTTATGCCCAAGTTCTGGGGTTTTCACAAAGGTGCCTTGTTTATGGATGGTTGCTAGTTGGTTGTTTTGTGAGTAGAACTAAAATCAGAAACCACCTCTTCCACCATCTTGCTGATGTTGCTCCTCCTAGAAGAAAACATTAAAAAAAAAAAATTTTTGTGACCTTGGGATAAGAAAATGCATCCATAAAAGAACCAATTGATAAATTAGATATCAATAAATTAGAAATACTAGTTCCGCATAAGCCACATTTAGGAGAATAAAAAACATAAATTATGGACAGTAAGAAAATATTTTAAAATAATATAGCTGATAAAGAAATTATATGCAAGATATATAAAGAATTCTCAAAATTCAATAATAAGTAAAATAACAACTTGTTAAGAAACGAGGAAAGATTTAAAGAGGTAGTTCAGCAAAAAAGATTTGTGGAGAGCAATTAAGTGAATGGAAAGATGCTTAACATTATTGGTCATCAGGAAAATCCAAATTAAGACCATGATGAAACATAATTGCACACTGACTAAAATGGCTAAAATTCAGAAGACTGGTACTATCAAGTATTAGTAAGGATATGGATTAAACAATAAAACACCTTTGGGAAACAGATAGGCATTTTGTTACAAAGTTAAACATACATCTACCATATATGATTCAGCCCATTAATTTACTTCTAGGTGTTTACCCAAAAGAATAAGAAATATATGTCTAGACTAAGGCCTGTCTTCAGTGTTTATAGCAGCTTTATTTGTAATAGTCAAACAACTAGAACTAATTCAAATGTTCAACAACAAATTCATGAATAAATGGTGTGGTTCATACAATGGATCACTACTAAATAATAAAAAAAAAAAGGACTATTGATTCGATGCATGTGACAATTGGATGGATTTCAAAATAATTATGCTGGGTGAAACCTAGGCAGGAAAGGGTCCATACGGTATGACTTTATTTATATAACATTCTAAGACATACAAAGTATGTATTCCATTGTGACAATTGTTGTCTGGGGATAAAAAGGTCAAGGGAGTAAGAAGTAATAGAGATTAGAGAGGAGAATAAACACTCTTGGTAATTATATGTTCATTATTTTAATGCTATTTGTGATTTCAAGGGTTTACATACATGTCAAATTTTATCAAATTATACATATTTAATATTAATTAGAAAATTGAAAAAGAAAATTTCTCATGGGTATAGACCTTTTAATAGACATTATCACAATATAAAATTTTATATTTAAGTCAGTATGATGCTAAAGAATAAATATACATGAGACAGTTTAAAGTTCCGATTCAGGCACATATAGTTTAGTATATGATACAGATGGTGTCAAAAATATTAGAGCCAAGATAGACTTTAAATACCTGGTTTTAGAACAAATGAAAAAACGTTTAGAAAAACGTATTCAAGATCTATATCTTCACACATACATATGAACAATCTCTAAATAGGTCAGAGATCTAAATTAAAATAAACAGACAAACAAACAAACAAACCATGCTAGTACTGAAAGAATGAGTGAATACTTCATTAACCTGGATGTGACTCAAATTTCAAATGCAATAAAAAATAATAAATTTGCTACATTAAAAATTAGTATGTTAAAATATACCATTAGCTAATGGTATATTAGGAATATATCTAATAGAGATATTGAATTATTCTACATAACAGAAATAACTTTAACAAACTGAAGAAAAATATGACTAAGAAAAAAGAAAACCTGGGCAAAATCTATGGAAAGACAGTTCATATAAAATATATAAAATGGCCCTTAAATATAAAAAGGTTATTTAAATCATTCATAACAAAAGATATGCAAATATAAAACTATATTGAGATAGTATATTTTGCACATTAGATTGGTAAATATTAGAGAATCTGACATATTCAGCAGACAAGACTGTGGGAGTGGCATTTTATATAGGCATTTTCATATTTTCATGTTGGTGGTGATGCCAATTGGTAGAACTCCTAGAGAGAAGAATGTGTCAACATCTACCAAAATCATGTGTCAGCTTACTTTTCAATTCAGCAATCCAATTCCAGAAATTTTTCCTGAAAATAGAGCATATGATAGAAGATAGTTTGATAAGGTTAATCACTGCAGGAATTTTATAATGCAAAATATTAGAAGTGTCAATTTCTATACACAGTAGGTTAGGTGAATATAATGGTAAATTTTCACAATAGAGTATTGTACAACTATAAAAATAACAGATACCATGATCTGATATGGAATGATTTACATAATCTTCATAACTGATAAAATCAAACAATAAGAATATAAAACGTTATTTGGATATGTGTGTATGTATATAGGTATGCACATATATGTAATTATATCTATAAATAAAATCTAATTTTTTTATATTTTGGAAAGAAAACAGGAAGAATAAACAAATTACTATAATATTAGTACTCCTAAGTCATAGATAGGAGCAGAATAGAAGAAATGGGAGGAAGTGTTATTTCTCTATACTTTCACATTTAATGGTTTTTTGAACTATATTAATGTTTTACACACTTAACCAGACTTTATTCTGGCTCCCTCCTGCTGTGTCCCTAAAAGTTACTCCAGGCACCATGCTGTCTGCTAAAGAAAGCACAGTGCCGCCAAACGAAAAAATGTTCTGTTTAACCTACCTTGCCAAACCATTTTCAGTAATTCTCCACTTACTATCTTCTTCAATTTTCACACAGCCCTTTAGTCCTCCTTTTTCTCCTCTCTATTCACTTTTCAATAGTGCTTTTCTGTTCTCCATCTGCTCTTCAAAATTCTGAGTTACGTTTGTCACAGTTGGAGTTGAGCTCAGTTTATACAGAAGTCTCTCGCCTCTACTGTAGTAATCTGAACAAAATTTGTCTGGTCATCTTTAACAAGCATCCAGTCATTTTTCTTTAACAATACTCTCAGTTAAAAAAAGAAAAAGAGCTGTAAAAAGCAAGCAAATAAGGCACATTGAATTTGAGTTAATAGGTTTGCTTTTCATAGAAATGTAGCTTTGAAACTAGATTAATTGTAATCTATGACTGAACAAACAAGTATGAATTTGAAATTATTTCAAAATTAAAAGTAAAGACATAAAATTCATTATTTGTACAAAAAATGAAAATAATACTATTCCTAGTTTAAATAAATTTTTACAAAATATATTTACAGAGATTCCTAAGGTAAGTCTTAATAAAAGATGCTGCTTTTTATTTAACAAGAGCCTACAAAATAGAAACTAAATAATTTTTCTGGTGACAAGTGGAATACTTAATATTTCAGATTAATTGCAATTCTGATTGATAAAAGTGAATAAATCAACTAATTATTCCAATTAACTTAATTTTCAACAACAAAAATAATATACCAAAAGTTAGATTATATCTAAAACAGCATTTTCTAGGTTTATGTTAAGGTTAAAAAAGAAGTTAAAGATCCTAAAAGGTATTAAAAAAATTGTCCCTTTTAAAAAGAAGTTAATTTAACTAGAAAACCAGTTAAACATGTTTTCAAACTTTGATTTCTCAGTGGCCATACACTAGTAGCTGACAAATCTGACAGCCTGTTGGAATCATCTAAACAAGTTATTGAAATGAAATTTTTAAATTACAGTCCATTTTTCTAAATCTAGTGGGTCTAGAGAAAGGATCATCAGTAAGCTGTACATTTAAGTAGTGCCCAAAGTAAAATAAAAATGGAAAAATAACATTTGCTTATATAGCTTTATAAAATGTTATGTCTCTCTTTAGTTACTCTGAGGCAACTCCTAGAAATTATTCTGTACTTTGTCATAAGAACTAGAAAAGATACTGCTGCCTATTTATTGTTACACTTGCATGCTTCATGGATTCATTACATTCAACATGTGAAATAATTGCTTGTGCCCCCACCCACAAACCCCCAAAGGAAACCTTCTCTCTTTATCCTTTAGGGCAATGAAATGGCACCAATGTCCATACTGTGCTAATTCAGAGACCTAGAAAATCCTATCTCCACTTCTCTAGGACAGATAATCAATCATTAATTCATATAAATTCCATCACTCTGAACTCTTGAATTTAACCTTCTACATTTGCTATAAAATTCCGAAAATTTTTATTTATCTATAAATAAATGTAATAGTTTCATACCTTATAATCCTCTTTATTTTTCACTGCCTTTCTGTCCTTCTCCTTGACTTCTACCAGAATCATATTTTAAAGGGCAAATCTGATGATTTCATTTACCTGTTTATAATCCTCAATACGTTTTGTTAAGATTCTGTTCACAAACAATATTCAATTTGGTCTGAATTTTTGTCTCTGCTTATTGTTAAGAACACTGGTATTTATTTATATCTCCCATGGGTTTAAAACTTTCAAGAACCCTAAAAACTTAATACAAAGAGACATTAAGTCTTGTACTGATGGGCAGGTTTTTCATAAAAATTTATTTTCATAATTTTCATATAAAATTAGAGGGTTTTTTTAGATTGATTGAATTGCATCAGAGTTCATTTTTACAAAAAAAAAAAAAATCACCTCTAACCACACAACTGGAGAAATATGTCTTTTTCGCTTTTCATACATTTACCTAATGTCATTTTTTAAAGATTAACAAACATTAGAACAGTCATTTTTCTGTAACAATTGTGCTATAGTACTGAGGATATAGATGGGGCAAGGTATTAAAAGGTTTTAAATATCTATTAAGCAATCTATCTCAAATTAAAAAAAACATTTTAATTGATATGTTTTAATAATAAAACTAAGATAAAAATAAAATTTGAATCATTTTGATGTCTCAAAGTGAAAAAATCAGACAAAATATTATTAAAACATGATAATTAAGGTACTGTAGTCACAATTTAATTTTTCAGATACATGAATACATATATTTTAATTGAGATGTATTTGAGATACTATTGTGTAAGTTTAAGGTATGCAATGTTTTGGTTGGATAAATTTATATATTGCAATTTAATTATTATAGCAACATTTGCTAACACCATATTTATCACTTCTCTTTTTGTGTTGAGAATAGTTAAGAATTAATCACTAGCAACTTTGAAGTTTATAATCTGGTATTATTGACAATAATCACTATGTAATGAATTACATCTCTAAAACTTATTTATTTACTAGCTGTAATTTTATACCCTTAAATAACATCCTCCCAATTCTCCCCACCCCAGTCTCTGGTAACCTACTCTGTTTTGTAAGTTAATTTTTGTATTTTCCATATATATGTACACAGTATTTGTTTTTCTCTTTCTGACTCACCTTAGCAAAAAGCCTTTAAGACTCAACCATGTTGTTGCAAATGACAAAATATACTTTCTCGTGGCTGAATAATTTATATACATAAGTTATTAGATATATATATATATTATAAAACATATTTAATAAGATATATTCTTTATCCATATATCCATTGATGGACATAGGGTGTTTCCATATGTTGGCCATTGTAAATAATGCTGCAATGAACATGAGGTGCATATATCTTTTTGAGTTAGTTGAGTTAGTGTTTTCATTTTTTTAAAATAAGTCCCCAGAAGTAGAATTGCTGCAATATATGATAATTCAATTTTTAATTTTTTGAATAACTACCATACTGTTTTCTATAGTGACTGAACCAGTTTACATTCCCACCAAGAGCACAGTTTCTTTTTTTTCTACACCCTCACCAATATTTGACTTTTTAATAAAAACCATCCTAAAAATATGAGGTCATATTTCTTGCAGTTTTCATTTGCATTTCTCAGATCATTACTGATATTGAGCACTTTTTCATATACCTGTGGGCCATCTGTATGTCCTATCTGGAAAAATGTCTATTTGAGTCCTTAGCCCATTCTATAAATTGGATTATTTTTATTTCACTATTGTGTTACATGAATTCTTTACATATTTTTGGATACTACTAATTTCTTATCAAATAACATGATTTGTAGATATTTTCTCCCCTTTTATAGATTGTCTTTTTTAATTTATTGATTGTTATCTTTGCTGAGTAGAAGCTCTTTAATGTAGTACTTTTGCTTATTTTATTTTTGTTGGCTGTGCTTTTGATGACTTATCCAAGAAATAATTACTTAGACCAATGTCAAGGATCTTTTCCTGATATTTTCTGGTTTTTATGAGGTTTATAGTTTCAGGTCTTGCATTTAAATCATCAATCAATTTAGAGTTATAAAATTAAAGTATCTCTTAATGTCTCTCCTTATAACATACCCTCATTGCAGAAAATACAGACAGCAAATCACAGATTTCTGGGAATACTGTGGGGAAAAAGAGGGGGATATTGCAAATGAACACAAAAAAACTTTTGGGAATGATTAATTTGTTAATTATTTTGATTGTAGTGATAATCATTTATATACATGTGTCAAAAATCATCGAGTTGTACACTAATTATATACAGTGTATTAAATATAAATTTTAACTCATAAAGGTGTTAAAACAATTCAACTTTGTTTTTCTATTTATGCCTAATCATTTTTCCTTTTGTCCTAAATAGCTATATTTTTTGATTGTCCACTAGCTCTGCCAAAACTTAAATATCTACCCATGACAAAAACAAAGTTGGATTTTATGAAATATCTCAGTCATAAGAGACATAACTTGTTCAATATTTAAAAAGGATGTTATATTCTTCAACCATTGCTCAATATTATGAACAATTGATCACATGATAAACGTTAGCTGTTGAAAATTTATACCCATAGAATCATAGAACACTAATGCTGAAAGGAAACATTTTAGTGTATTTTTTAGTCCATGGTTCCAAGGTTATATATTCTATAGATCATTACTTAAAAATAAATATGTACATATGTTTAGCCTTTTTACCAAAAAAAATTTAATATTTAGAATATTACCTTTATACTCATCTTGCAAAAACAGGACCTGAGATTAAATCCTCAAAATTAAAAACAAACAAATAAAATTTTGTAATAAAAATTTACTACATTTTTTTTATCACTTCATTTTAAAAGTGATTGAAGTTTTTTTTTCTTTTAACCTCTTTTCTAGACATATCTATCCTATTAACAACATCGGAGCACAGATGAAATGTAACTTGTTTATATTCTTATGAACATTGCGTCCAAGTTGTGAAATTAAAGGCCAAGTCATTGGACTCTCTGTTTAAAGTATTCTGAAATCACAAAAAAAAGGGGGAAAAAGGAGAAGAAAACAAAATAAAACACTTTTGTTATCTTTACCAATTCTGTACATGAATCACTTTGTATAATTGTATAATGATTATACAATTATTTAAAAAACATTTTTTTCAAATACATGGCACATAGAGCTTTTAAGAGATCAGAATAACAGAGGTTGGAGGTTGAGTATTTTCTGGAGTATTGGTTTAAATAATAAAAGAAGTTAAAGCACTGAGATGTAAAAATACATATGTACACAAAGAGAAGTAAATGAGAATTAGTCTTACTTTTTAAAGTATGTATTTCTTTCTTAATATGAATACTATTGTTATAATGATGAAAGTTAAATTTGATTGAAACATTTCAAGCTCATGTGTATATTACTCCTCACACTGCTATTTCTTTAAAAACAATAACATTTAAAAATGTTTAAAGAGGTATTTTAATTTACAAGATGACGTCCTGTATTTTCCAAGAGAAACATTATACTTTCTTATGTTACTGCAAAAGTCATCTGTATTATCCTTCTGGTAGGAAAAAATAAAAGTGAATATTTAAAGATCTTGATTACTAAATTCATTTTCTAAAATGAAAACACTTCAAAGGTCATCTTTATAAAATGCTATTCTACATGTTTTTTATTTCATTTGACATAGGCTGATTTTAATGACATAAAAGTAGTCCTGATTTTGAAGGATGACACCTAGTCTAAGACATTCAGAGTTCCCATTTCAACAAAATGTACCTTTTGCAAGAAATCTTTCTTAAAAGAAACATTTGGTAAACAAGATTAGAAAGTAATGTCAGGGCATGATCTATAGTGAAATGTAATGAGAAAATATTGTATTACTGTGGTATGATCAAAAACTGAAATGTAAACTGCAGCAGTAGTTATCTAGAATGATTACATTTCAAAGAGTATCTGGACTTCAATGCAGTTTGCAGGTTGATAAACTGTGCAATTAACCAATATCCAATTTACTGGAGTTGCAAGTTAGGCAATCAGATGAGACTGGGTCAGAAATATTCAATTTATGGCTTTTAAATGTATTTCAGAGATTAAACCACAGTCATTCCATTACTTAAAATAAAATTTTAGAAAATGCTTTTTATTTTTTATTATTTGCTTAAAAAATTTAGTCTGTATTACTTTGACTCTTTCCATTTCCAGATTAAAGCAGCAGAAAATTTTCTGTGGGATTTTGAATTGATTTTTTTCTGATACCCTAATTTAATTAACAGCGGGCAATATCTCAAAAGATGCCAAAACTAAAATATGCTTATATAAGAGCTACCACAATATTTGAGTTCTGCTCTGCTTCAGAATAGACATGTGTTAAAAAATGACTACCATAATTTCATGATGATGAACATGTACAGAATAAATTAATGTTTTGCTATAATTGTTAATTTTTCTTGTGGAGTTTGGATGTTTCAGGTATATCTTCTTTAGTAGTCTTGCATCTTATGTTAAAGAATATCAAATTCTTATTAAGTACCATTTATTATGCTAAATGCTAAGAATACAAAAATGAGTAAGTTCTCATTCTTGTCTTCAAAACAAATCCACAACAATGTAAAACACAGATGGAAAAGAGAAAATATCAGAAAGATAACTTTATATTATTATCCTTCTAAAAGGATCCTGGGACACCATACCAAAGAAAGACAACTATTTTTGGAGGAGATGACCTCTGAATTGTATTGTGGGGTGCAAGTCAGAATTAACAAGGTCAAGAAAGAAACAGGGACTGGGGAGCTGAAAGGAATATCAATGGGGAAGAAACAAAATAAGGAAATTCATATATAGAATTAACACTATAGTTAATTTTCAAAAGCTAATTTTATTGAGGACTTTCCTTGAGAAAAGTTCTCTAGACACATTATTCTGAAATAATGCTGAGAAATAGATACATTTTTTTTAATTCCATGTATGCATGACAAATAAAAACAGCTCAGTATTTGGCAGAATGTTAAACATGAGGCATACAGTGATATGAACCTGAAACTAGGGCTAGACAGGGAACAGTTTAGAAAGGAGCTAATCTGTTTTTGTTAAAGAATTTAATTTTTAGTGTATACAGATGTTAAAAGGTTGTCATCAGAGAATTGGCATATTTACTGAATATTTCTCATTAGTTACTCTGACCGGATTGTGGAGGGTGGATTCAAGAGGCACATGTTGGCCACACACATGCCTGGAAGTTAAACTACAAAGGCAATGGATGCTGAGAAAAAGAACCTGGAAGAGAGGGAGTAGGGCAGAGAGGAGTCATCTTTAATTTTGTTAGCGACTTGATAATGACCTGCTTCTCTCACAACTCCTTTTTTACTCAGGTGAAATATTCACCATAAGGAATTATTTGAACACAACACCACAAAACAAACACCTGGAAGCTTTATGTGAAGGCAAAAAGGTAACTATTTTTTTAAAGTGATATTTCTCTCTTCAATCTCCTGAGAAATCAAATAATGAAATGCCAACAGCTTACATAGCATCCTGTAAAAAAGTGACATTAAGAAAATGTTAGATTAGATTTATAGTATCACTAGCCACTATGCTTGGGTATTTAAACATATTCTCTCCATTATTAGCTTTGAGTATCTCACTTCAGAAAAAAAAATAGAGAAGAGCAGGGAACCCTAAAATCTTCACAGCAAAATAAATTGTTTCTAACTCTACTATTGCAATAAATGGTTCTTTTTTATAGAAGCTATTGTGAAGTCTGCCATCAAAGTGAACCTGAAAACATTGTATGACAGCAAGACAGACAGAAGTCAAATATTTGGATGGCAGACAGAGATGGAAGATTCAAGCGTGAACCATAGACCAAGCAAACAAAAAAAGACAAAATTACAAAGTGATAACTAAAGCTCTTGAACATGGAATCAGTAAAATGTAAGTATGACTACCGGTTCTGCCAAGTATTAATACATTACTTCCTTGCTGATCCCAACCTAATTTCTTCATTAATATAATGGAGTTTGGCTTGGTAATTTCTAAAGTTTCTGTGTGCTTCTGGATATAATAGGAGGACTCCATTTTTCAGTGGATACCTAGAAAGGTACATTGAAAGACAGTCAAGAGAAAGCAACTTAAATATTCTTTAAAGTCCTAGAAGGGGTATGATTACCTGACTTCCTTCCCATATGTCCTTCAAAGAATCCTCATGTTCTAATAATAACCAAATACTTCCCAATAATTTCTCTATTTTTCAGTAGAGAACACATTTTTTAAAAGTCATAGGAAAAGATGAGTAGTGGTGTTAAGAAAATTAATTGCCAATTTAATGAGAATCTAAAAAAATACTATAAACAAAATTTTTTAACTTAAAAAATATTTTTTAGGCATTTAGACACTGCCTTTAAATTTATTAAAATCAATTTTTTATAAATAATTTAAATTAAAATTCAAATCAAATATTAACATTCTTTTGAACATTTTTATTGCTTTATATAGGAGACACTAAATACACAAATACATTTATTATGAAACATGTAACTACACAGATACTTAGAGTTATTTTAGAATCTCAATGCCAGTATAATTTTTATTCTTGTTTTATACCTACCAATATTTTTAGCACGTCTGATGCCTTATTGAGATTATAGAATATTCATAGACTCAATATATGTTCAATATATTCTCAAGCCAAAAGTAATTACAGGCTCTGTGTTTTCAATAAATTAATCATTTTTGGGTCATTAAACATGGTTGATTCTCCAAAGGTAGTTTCAGTCAGTCATTGATCATTTCAAGTTTTATTTTTTAAATATAGTCTTCACTTGTTACATCAACATTTGATCTTTTTTATTATGTCTTTTTAAAATTTGTTTTCTCTGCAAATTATGCACTTTAATTTTTTGGTATTATGTAATATTTTGTCTGTTCTTGAATATTATTAAAAATATAAGGATGTTTATATATCCATGTTCATAGCTGCATTATTCAGAGTCACTAAAACATGGAAGCAACCCACATGTCCATTGAAGAATAAAGGGATGAGCAAATTGCCATAAATTAATACAATAGAATATTACTAAGCCTTAAGAAATAAGGGAATTCATACATGTGCTATAACCTGAATGAAATTTGAGGACATTATACTAAATGAAATTAGCCACTTTCAGATACACATACAGTACCATTCCACTTACATGAAATATTTAAGTTGTCAAAATCATAGAGACAGGAAGTAGAAAGCTGGTTGCCAAGAACTGGGAAAAATGAGGAAAAAGGGAATCATTATTCAATATGTACAGTGTTTCAGTTGTACAGGATTGAAATAGTTTTAGAAATGGATAGTGATAATGGGAATACATCATCATGAATATATCTATTGCCAGTGAAGTTTATATTTAAAAATGGTTATGTTGGTAAATTATATGTTATGTGTATTTTACTACAATAAACAATGCTGAGAAAAAATAGCAGAAACAAACAAAAAAAAAAAAACAAGGATGTTTTTCTTTATCTAGGTCCAGTTAGGTCCTTCAAAAGATTTTTTTTAATACAAGTTGAAGTATCAAATCTCTGTGGTAAGATTTTCTGTGCAGAAAATATGGCAGATTTGCTGACCCGAAACACATTGTGGAACCATCTTTCTGCCTGTATAATTCACGTAGCATTGAGACTAATTTCCTTCCTATTTTTGGTATAGCCACTAACCTCTCTAGAATTATTGCATAATTAATAGCACCCATCATCCATCATTCTCTATTACTTTTAGAGAAGTACAACTCTACAGTTTATAAATAAACATACACTTAATAGAAGAAACAATTTATGCACATACATTAATTTTCTCCTATTTTTTATTGCAATTAATATAATACCCTTTATTTTAATTTCTCACTTCCAGATTTCACTATTAAATCATTGTCTATCAATAATTGAATTTTTTTCATTAATTATGAAGGTTTATTGATGCCGTTATTAACTCAAAATTGTCACAGTCAGCTATCATTTGCCCCTTTAGTATAGTTTTTATGTCCTTTTAATATTACCCTACACCATACCAGGTATATGTGAAAGAATACTTTCTTCTAGTACTAATAGTATATTTTAAGTCCAAATTGAAAATTACCTGCTTTAAAACATGGAATCAATCATATTTCAAAGAGCATAGCTATTTGTTTTAGCAGAGAAAACATTGGAAAACAAAATTATAGGGAATGATAACTACTAGTATTAAGGAAATTTGCTGGTTTTGCTATTGAACTTCTTTTACTGAGAGCATAAAATAACATATTTCTTATTGTTTGTTTACATTGTTATTGCCACGTTAGTATATTGCAATTCTAACTTTTTGTCACATGAAGTTTCATTAGTCACTTATATTTTCCATAACAATAAAAAACAAGAGCAAGTGTAGCAGGCAGAAACAGTAAACTAATTCGGAGACTAAGAGTCTTCATTACCTGGTTTTGTACTGCTTACTGGGTAAATATACCCCAAAGCCAAGAGTCGTTAATCATAACCAGAATAAAGAAAGCATTTGTTTACTAAAATTTGCCTCTGTGAAGGTATCAAGGAATATTAGAATAATATAACTGGTTTAGAGTGGCATGAACCCAATTGTAGTGAGAGATCGATTAAGCAATAGGGTGATAAATCATAAATATATAGATAGATAGAACATTATTTTCTCTCTACTTTGCATAATTAGCATCTAAAAATTCTTGTTCCTAAATAAAAACTAGATTTCCCAAATATATTATGTCTTATTATATGTTTTCTCTTATTCAGATCGGCAAAGGAAACAATGCACTTCTGGGGTGGAATATAAATTTTTAAAAGGCTCCACAGGATATTAGTATGAATTCTAGAAGGAGGAGAAGCAAGAGGAGGAGGAATAGAAGGAGAAGGAAAAGAAGGAGAAAGGAGAAGAAGAGGAACAAACAGTTTCCCATGCTCAAATAAATTGGCAATGCTGGATTAAATATTAACTGATTTTGTCATTGAAGAATTTACCAGAGCCTTTTATATCCTTAGGTAGATGGTGACAAATAACATTTAATATGACTTTTTACCATTCAAACCTATTTGTATTGGTATTGGAGATTTGGGCTTCTCTCTGAAATGGAAGAGTTAGGGAGAATATGTGACATATGTGGACACAGTGATGAGAATAGGCCAACTATTTCTGAGTATTTGGATAAGGAAGGAGGATTCAAATAAGTTTTTTGTTGATGCATTTCATGTTCACTTTAGAAAAAGTCAGAATTTGCTATTTGTTTGTTTATTTGTTTGAAGTGATTTATATGAAACTGTCAAATCAGTCTCTTGTGGCTTTTGTTTACTACAAAAAATAGTTATAACAATATTTAGGAAATGAGTGAGGGTCTTTGTTTCATGATTAGTGTAGAAACACATTTTAAGATGCATGAGTAAGCCTTATAATGGTGTTTATAAGATCAAATAGAATGAGATAGTAATGTGTGATTGCTGCCACTCTCACATTCAGAGAACTGTAGAATACCTCATACCCTTTACTAATCTTTTAAGTTGGTCTGATTTTTGATAGATTGTTTGTTTATGTTTATGTTTATGTTTGTTTATGTTTATTTATGTTTATATATTTATATGCACTCTTTGCTCACATGCTCTGTTATGTTTTAAACCTTAGAACTGGGTTGTACATGTAAGTGTATTCTTGGGACTTGAAAAGTGTGGTTTTAGTCATGTCAAGGAAAGAAATGAGTTTTTAGTCAATCTCTACAATGCTTGTGTTTTTGTACTGCTTGTAAAACACTGAGGGATATTGTACTTCTGTGAGAAGTAAAAAAATATTGTATAAAAATTATGCCTTCAAATAATTTAAATTGTGTTAGTAACATGATATATATATTCAAAATAATTACTGATAACCAGAACAATTCGGTATCTTTCTAAATTTGCTCTTGAGGTATAGATGTAAGTTATGTGTCAACAGAAAATGCTAATTACCTCAGGTCTATTGGGTATTACTTTAAATTTTTGCTAAAGTATAGTGTTATAGTTTCAGGTGTACAACATAGTGATTCAATACATATATCTTATCTGTGTTCACTACAGTGAGCCTATTAACCATCTCTCACTGTGCAAACTTATTATAATATTGATTCTATTCCCTGTGTCATACACTACATTCCCCTGGCTTATTACTAAAAGTCTCTTCCTCTTATTCACCTTGACTTTTTTTACCCAGCTCCCCACTGACATCCCCTCTGGCAGCCATCATTTTGTTTTCTGTATCGATGAATCTGTTTCTGTTTTGTTATTTGTTCTTGTGTTTTGTTTTCCAGGTTTCACATATAAGGTAAATTATACAGTACTTGTCTTTCTCTGTCTAATTTATTTTATTTAGTATAATACCCTTTAAGTCCATTCACATTTTTACAAATGGCATGATTGCAGTTTTTTATGCCTGAATATTCTACTACATATATTCTCTATTCATTTGTCTATAAAAAAGACATACAGATGGCCTACAGATATATGAAAGGATGTTCAATGTCACTAATCATTAGGGAAACACAAATCAAAACCATAATGAAATATTATCTCACACCTGTCAAAATGACCATTATCAGAAAGTTACCAAATAGCATATGTTGGTGAGGACATGGAGAAAAAAAAATCATTGTGCACTTTTGGCAGGAATGCAAATTGGTGCTGACACTATACAAAACCACAGTGAGATTAGTCAAAAAATTGAAAATAGAACTACCATATAACCCAGCAATTATATTTCTGGGTATTTATTGGAAGAAAATAAAAACACTAATTTGAAAAGATATATGTACCCCTATGTTCATTGCAGCATTATTTACAATAGCCAAGGTATGAAAGCAACCTGGGTATTACTTTTTAATACTAGATATCCTCTCATTCTATCTAAATCATTTTTTTTCCATTCATAGATTACTACTCACAAAAACAAAGCAAAACAAAACAAATAAAAAAAAAAGATAAGAACTTTCTTCCCATCAAGCTACAATGGCTCACTGCTTTCTTAAAAAGAGTTATCCTTATAAGTAAAAAAATAAATAGCCATGATAACAGCGCATTCTGAGATCTATTGCTTTTCTGTATTCACTATGAATTCTAGGTGCCAAAAAACTGGACAGTGTGAGTTTTTTAGGTTTTTGGGTTTTTTTTATTGTTGTTGTTGTTGTTGTTGTTGTTGTTGTTGTTGTTGTTTGTTTGTTTGTTTTTGCCCAGCAGGGCCATACTAGACAAATGTCCCATAAACTTGAAAATAGGACTAAATGTTGTATTTATTAACTGGAGATTTTAATAGAATTCAAATAGAGAAGAATAATATATGTATGAAAACTTTTGACAGACTAGATATCAATAAAGCTGTCTTCATTTTAGTGTGAAGAAACAAACATCCAAATGAAAGACCATTAATAGGCCTTAAAATAATACTGGACTTATGGTTAACTGACTGCTTTATGTGCATTTATCTTCTTTTCTTACCAAAACACCATTAAAAATGGCAGCAAAAATATAAAAGGCACAAACACATAAATCCAAGAGAAGAAAATACTAGGTAATGTATTCCCATGTTTTAACACTTACCCACAGATACAATGAGATAGTAATTGTTTGCTCTTTTAAGTCACTAAGTTTTGGAAAGATTTTTTTTTTTTAATGCAGCAATAGATAGCCAAGGATCACAGGAAATTTGGGAAAATAAACTAATATGATAAAGAGAAATACAAAGTGTAATCAAAAAAGAAATACCAATTAAAAGAAAATAATTTAATGAGTTTCATATATGAAAGAACGCAATTTCACTTTATGTGACAGGCAAATTAAATTATGTCCTCTCTATTTGGGTAGGGAAAAAATAAACTATTAAGCACTATTTAGAGCATAAGAAAGGTGCTTTTAAAAATAAAAAAGATAGATAAAAAAATAATAAACAGAAGATCTAGAGGATAAAGTTGAGAAAATACTTCTGAAATCAAAGATTGATAAATGGAAAATGATGTGAGGGGAACATACAAAATCAGATTTCAATATAAAAATTTCCATTTAAAGGATTTTTATACAAGAAAATGAAAGAAAATAAATTATAAATAAAACATCATAAGAAAAAAATTAGGAAAAAAGAGAGAGGAAGAGCAAAAGAGGAAAAAAATACGAAACTTCACTAAAAATATCATAGAATTTCAGATTTCTGGAGACAAAAGTAAAATTGTAAAGCCTTCCATAGGAAAAACTTAAGCCTCATATAAAACAGTAACAATGTAATACATACAGTAATAAGCTTCTAAATTGCAAACCTGGGAGCTATAAAACAGTGGAACCATGCCCAACCAAAATATCAATCACTTGTAAGAATAGAATAACTCTTATGTTTTGAATGTCACATATTTTTCCCAAGATGTTTTTAATCAACAAACTAGAAGGCAAATAGGTTGTACCACGAGAGCTTAGTAAAAGGTATTCCCCAGTTATAGAAGAAGGATTAAGAATGACAGCTATAAAACCACCAAAGAAAAATTGTCATGACATAGTAGAAGGTGAATTCAGAAAGAAAATAATGTAACAAAAAAAAAACAAAACAAGCAAACAAACAAACAAACAAAAACAGAACAAGAAAACAGTGTATTTAGAGGAAATACTTTTGTTGGAGAAGAAATTAAATATCTCATGAAAATCAACAAATACAGAAAGGTTTTTCAAAAAAGAAAATTTAATTATAGCACACCCAGAATGGTAAAAATCTATATTAAAAAAATGAGAAGTGGTAAATAAATGTGTATGCATTTTGGGGGAGAAGAGGTAAGAAATCTAAATCTGTATTTTTAATCATTGGATTGATGTTTATATTTATGTGCCAACCTAACTGGGCCATAAGGTGTCCAGATATTTGGTTAAACATTATTCTGGAGATGTCTGTGTGTGAGGGTGTTTCTGGATATAATTAACATTTAAATTAGTAGCTTGAGTAAAACAAACTGCCCTCGCCAATTCAGGTGGGCCTCATTTCATCCATTGAAAGACTTACTAAAATAAAAAGAATGAATAACAAAGAATAGACTCTCTCTGCCTGTCTTTGAGATTAAATTTTGGTCTTCAGCCTTTGAACTGGGACTGAAGCTAGAATTTTACACCAATACCTCTTCTGGGTCTCCAGCTTGCCAACTACAGATCATGAGACATTTCAGCCTCCATATTCACATGATTCAATTTCTTATAATAAACAAATATGTAATATAATATGTGTGATATTTTTAAATATATAAAATTTTATTTGTATATTTTATAATAATATATAATATGTAAGTATATATTATGGATAATAATTATATATATATTCCATTGGTACTGTTTCTCTAGAGAACCCTGACTAATACAAATTATAATATGTATTATGTAAAAACAGAAAAGTTAGGAAATAAAAATTGTTGATAATTATTAGTAATATGAAATAAACACCAGAAGAAAAAGTTAAGATAGTTCAAAGTGATTGTGCCAGAGAAAGGAAAATTGGAATAGGAAACTAATGAGTCAGAAAACTATGTTTTTTAATATAAATGTCAATAAATTATTTGGTATTTTAAGCTAGTTATAAGCACCTCTATGAATATATAGCATAAACAAAAATACTGCTGACTCAGAATAAAGAATACTGTGGAAAAAAGAGGTAAAAAATATTTTAAGACTGTATGGCTCTAGGAAGAGGAAAAAAATATTGACTCTATCTTAAATCAATAAAGATGTGTCCTCTTTGAAACAAGAGAAGAAAACCATACAGAAGAAAAAAAGCTAAAATGAGAAGCATTAACAATAACCTGTGATGAATAGCTAACCTTCGCCAAGTACTTAAAATGTACTTAAAAATCTTCTAACTGCCCTGCACGAATTAACTAATTTCTCACTACAATTTTAGGTGCTATTATTTACCAGATATACAGATGTAATAAAAGCACTCAGAAATCAAGAAGTTTACTTGAGGTTGTCTAGCAATAAATAGCAAATGGAGCTTGCATTTGAACCTAAAGACATTAGTCTCCAAAAAAAATCCTTTTTTTCCTGCTTCATCAAGTAAAATTAGTTGCTTGTATTTACATTGTACAATTCAATTAAATTTTTTTCAATAATAGTTGGCATACAATAATATACTAGTGTCAGTTGTATAGCATAGTGATTAGCGATCCATCTAACTTGCGAAGTGATCACTCCAGTAAATATCGTACCCATCTTTCTCCTTACACATTTATTACATTATTAACCATTTCCCTATGCTACACTCTACATCCCATATCTATTCTGCATCTATCTATTTATACCTCTTAATCCTTTTTCACCGTTCCCCCATGCCCCTACCATCTAGTAGCTTTCAAAATATTCTCTGTATCTATGAATTTATTTCCACTTTTGTTGTTCTTGTTGTTTATTTTGCTCTTTATATTCCACATGTATCTGGAATCATGAGATATTTGTCTTTCTCTACCTGACTGATTTCATTCAGTGCAATACCCTTTACATCCATCAAGGCAATATCTTTTTCCATTCCATTCCTTTTAGTCTGTGTGTGTCTTTTAATCTGAAGTGAATCTCTTGTAGGCAGCATATACAGGGGACTTGTTTTCTTATTCATTCAGCCACTCTATCTTTAGGTTGAAGCACTTAATTCTTTCCCACTTGAAGTATTTGTTCATAAAAATGTAGTTATTACCATTCTTTATCCTTGTTTTTGATACCTGTTTTTTTTTTTCTTTTTAAAAAAGTTTCTCCAAACTTTCCTGTAATACTGGATTGATGTTAATAAATTTTTTAGCTTGTTTTTGTCTGGGAAGCTCTTTATCTGTCCTTCAAATTTAAATCACAGCTTTGCTGGATAAAGTATTCTTGATTGTAGATACTGGGTTTTCATCACTTTTGTGCCAAGCGCTTCTGTCTTGTGTAGTTTCTTTTGAGAAATCAGCTGTCAGTCCTATGAGTGCTCCCTTGTAGGTCATTAGCTGCTTTTCTCTTGCTGCTTTTAAGATTCTCTCTTTGTATTTAAACTTTGGCATTTTAATTATGATGTGTCTTGGTGAGCCTCTTTGAGTTTCTCTTTTTTGGCACTCTGAGCTTCCTAGGGTTGTGTGTCTATTTCCTTCAGGCTAGGGAAGTTTTCTATCATTATTTCTGCAAATATCTCTTCAATATATCGCTTTCCTCCCGGTACCTCTATGACATGGATATTTTTTACATTTAATAGTTTCCTATAGGTTCCTTAAATTGTTATGGCAGTCTTTGCTTCTTTATGCTTGCCATTCTGATTGAGTGTCTTCAGCTTCACCCATTCTATATGTCGGTGATTTGATCTTCTTTATTTACTCTGTTTATTCCATTTAATATACTTTTCATCTCAGATAATGTATTCTTCATTTCTAATTGGTTCCTTTTTTAAATTTTCCTTTCTATTTTTATGGGTTTTTTTGTTGTTGTTTTGTTAAAGTTCTCACTGAATTAATTTACACTTTCCCTAAGTTCATTGAGCATTTTTATAACCAGTTATTTTTAACTCTGTATCTGTTTGACTATTATTTCTAGATTTCTGTTCTCTTCTCTCATATGATTCCTGGTTCTTTATCTTCCCATTTTGGATGTCTTTCTGAGTCTGTTTCCATGTACTAAGAAAAACTACATCTCCCAGTCTTATTAGTGTGGCTTTGTGAAGTAGTTGTCCAGGGGCACAGTCCTGAGAGAGGTTCAGCTGTAGGCCAAGTTTAGCCCTAACCTGTGCCTCGCTGGGGCCACTTGTTAAGCTTCAGCAAGGAATCCAGAAATGCTGTGCTTATAGTTGCCTTGAGAGATCATGCTAGTAACTGAGGAGAGCTACCACGAGTGTGAGTCTAGATGCTGCTCAGCAAGGAGTACCTGACTCGTTGAGGATATACCTGGATGTGGTTTGGGTGGGGCTACACATTAGGGGAGGTAGAGTTTCAGGGAATCCTCTGGGCAAAGGGACTTCTGTTAAAGTTAGATAAAGTCTCAGCTATGGCTGTGCTGAGTAGCCACACTGGGAGAGTGTAGGGTTCAACAGAGAAGCAATGAATACCACCAGCACTTCTGCCTGGGAGAAAGTCTCACCTCCTGCCCTTACTCAAACAGCTCAGTGTCCCCCCTGTAAGTCCTTGGTGCCCTCCGCACAGCCAAACTGGCACTGGTACTCAGAGTGAGAAGGTCCATCACTGAAAAAGTCTGCTAGTGGATGAGGCCCCTTTAAGAGGCTTCTACAGCTGTCACTGCTGAGCCTCCAACCACTTAGCTGAATGGGATCAGGCAGCCTCTCGTCCTTGCCCCATCCTACCTCCTCCTGTTGCAGGGTGATTTCTTATTTTTCTCCCTAGTCATTCATCTAGATCCAAGGTGATTTTCCATGCTGTTTGCTCCTTGTTTCTGTCGTGACTTTGATTTGGTCATAAGAGAGATGAACAGAGACACTATCATTTATGCCATTTTTTTCTTTTGATTCCAAAACAAAAACGTTTAATTCCCACAATATACTGCTTCTTAGGGAATTAATATATGTAATAAAAAGAAATGAGGGTGTTTAGGGTAGGAAGAAGAGTGCATGTAAATGTGTAGGAGGAGAAATTAATAGGTAATAGAGGACACAGAGAGCTCTTAACAGAACATGGTTCTAGATTTGGCAATAATGCTGCCTCACTGTGGGCCTTGAAGAAGTCATCTCTGATCCTTTGTTTTCTCACCTAAAATTAAAGAATTTTTCTACATTATTTCTGAAATTCTAATTCCAAAAGCCATGTTAAGCGAAACATCAGACATAAAATTTGGGAACCATATAATTTCACTCATATATGGGATATAAAACTGAATGCAACAAACAAACATGACAAACAGAGATTCTTGGACATGGACAGTGGATTAGTGGTTACCAGAGTGAAGCGGGGAGGGAGGAAATAGGTTTGGGGTAAAGGGGGTCAAATATTTGGTGATGGAAGAAAATTTAACTTTGGATGGTGCACACACAGTGCAATATAAAATTGAAGTATTATCGAATTACACACCTGAAAACTATTTGATTTTATTGACCAATGTCAGTCAATTCAATAATTTTAATAAAAAAAAGCTAAAAAAAAACTATGAAGGCATAATTATTATTGGATTAATCACTTAAACAGTGGAAATATTATCACACCTCCATTATCTTTATATTTCCAGAGAACAGAGGCTTCAAAAATTATAGGATGATGTAGCATCCACTATGAAATTAATAACTTTCATCTTAAGTAGGAAAGCCACCTGCTATACTGATTCTTCTTATATGCATTGTTTCACTCATTCTCTTGCCTCATATTTACTTTCCTTATCAATTATATTTTCTGTCACTCAGTGTCATCAGTTGTGTCCTATGAAAAGCAATGTTATTTCTCTAATGATCATAGCAGTATATTAGCAGTTCTCAGCCTTGCACGCTCATCAGAAGTACAGATTAATCAAAACAAAACAAAAATAACAAAAGAATGATCTTTGTGCCTGGTCCTCATGACAAAAAGTCTGAAATAATTGTCAATTACCATAGTTTTGAATGTCAGTAATTCTAATATAAAGCCAGTTTTGGAACCATTGCAGTAGATAAGTTTAGAGCAAGCAGCCAGACTGAACTAAAAAGGAATGATAAATTCATTACCTATCATTCTGTGTGCTTTTATATGAAAATCAGCATTTGGTGAGGCATTTTCAGTTCTATGTTATTTAGTTGTTGTTTTTTTTTTTTTTTGTAGCAAACAACAGAAAACAATTCTAATTAACTTAAACAAAAAGGGGCAAGTCTACTTGAAAGATGTGATGTGACTCAAATAAAGAAAAGCAGTATAGCTAGGCAATGCAAAAAACAGGGCTCATGGAATCTTTGGGGACCAAGGTGGCAGAACTATGATGACTTTTCAGGCCATTATCACTGAGAAAAGCCAGATCCAATCATTTTGTTACCCTTATCACTCTGCTCAAAATTCAAATTCTCAACAAGAAGAGTCTGGTTGGCCTAGTGGGTCATATTCTCCTTATTTAGAAAAGGTTTAGTCAAAACATTGCAACGAGCAAAGAGTAGTTTCCAAAAGGACATCAGGATTTCATTACCACCAAAGAAGAGATAGATGATGAGCAGTCAAAAAAAAATCTAATTTAAATTCCATTTTCTTATGTATATGCCCATAGTACAATGAGCAACACTGCTTTAAAAATATCCAATATACAAAAGTTTAAATTCACATATAATCAGACAGTAATTATATTCATTAACAGTGGCTTTATTGCATGATATTTTAGTGAAAAAAATTCTAGTTGACTTAAAATATTATTCAATTAATAAATATGACTCTAGAAGTGCATTTTAGTTGTCCATTCCTTCCATAAAAAGAATATATACTGCTACTATTCTTGGAACGTTCAGCAACTTTTATCTTCAATATTATTTTATGTTTTTCTGTATTATATTATGTTCTTTGCTGAACACAATTTAGTGTAAACATTTTCATTATGTTTTCAATGAGAATTTGCTTATTTAGAAGACTGATAAACCACAAAAAAAATTTACTCTAGCCAAGGATAGGTCTAGACCTGTCTTTTCCCCAGTGCTTAATTACCACAGGTAATAGAGGTTCTTATGGAAATACATTATTGTGTATGCCTTTCCTCTTCTATGTTTGGATACCTTGTATCCTCTACATTTCCTTCAAAACACTTTCCTGGCACAGCTAAGTATACCTTTTATTTTTTATTTTCAATTTTACTGTTTGTAAGACATGCGATAATATCTTTGAAGTACAATGTATATAAAAGTTGCCTGTATGAACATGACCATTCTCATAGCAGCTTCTACAGTTTTTTGTCAATAAATGCTATGGTTTCTTGTTAAATGATTGTCGAGTTACATATGTTTATATAAAGTATTTTACATAAAACATATTAGAAGTTTTAGGTTGATATTTATTAAGAGAGAAGCAAATAATATTCATTTTCCAGACAAAGAGCTTAAATTAATCTTCCAAGAAACCAGATCTCAGATCAGATGAGATTTTTTAGTAAATCAGGCTAAAATGGCTTTTTCTAACTGAACAATGTTCATGAGTAGATAAATGTATCATTTACTAATATATATATATATATATATATATATATATATATATATATATATATATATATATTTTTTTTTACAAAAGTGGTTTCTTCCCCAAAATTTACTTCTTTGATCTGGCTAGATCAAATGAAGAAAAGAAGGAACATAAAGATGTAGACCTGTAGCCAAGAAAATTTTCAAAGGGCTTTCACAAACATCTAATTTGACCATTATCATAAATCTTCAAAGTAAGTAGAAGTATAATAATATTTGATAAATGAGAAGTAAAGACTAAAGAGTACCTCTACTTCCATACTAGTTAGTTTGAAATTATTTACCTACTGAGGATGATCAGAGGTGCTTGATAAAATATAAAAGCATATCCTCTGAGCTTAGAAGACTATAAAGCATTCCTAGAATGAGATCCAAGAGAAAATGGAAGTTTAGAGTAATGAAATTGAGAAGCATTATCTTGGGGAGGTTTTTAATTGAGTAAAAGAAGTTCAATTCCTGAGAAGTACATTGGAACTATTAACAGCCTTATAGGGCTTGGATAACAAAATGTACTTTCGATTCTGAAAGGTACATCTCAGAATTAAGGAATAATTAGAAGTAGCCCATACCTCAGTGGCTACAAAGCAACTTCAAATAATTTCAAAACCTTAAATTGGATTAATTAATTTAGATTGCTAGTGTCTCCAGGCATCTTAAAAGGGTAAAAGTAAATTCTCATTTCTACAAAATATTTTTCAAATAAATTCCTGATACACAATGCAAAATAATAAGGCAAAAAGGAAGAAAACAATGATAATCAGCAGAAACAACTTAAAATAAAAGAATTAAAAGGTGTTTCAGGAAAAAAAAAGCTATACTCTCAAATTGAGGAACAGTCTTTTTTCATGTCAAATACACATAGGATGTTTATTTAAAAAATGACTATATACCAATTTTGTTGGGAGGCCTCAACACTACCACATATCTAACAATTTACTAGGAAGACTCACAAGGCTCTTTATATGGTCATACTCATGGATATAATTAATTATAGGCTACTGTTATGGTCTGGATTGTGTTCCCTTAAACTGATATATTAAAGCCCTAATCCCTACTACTTCAATCTATTATTGTATTTAGAGATAGCCCCTTCAAAGAGGAGATCAAGTTAAAATGATACTGTTAGAATAGGTCCTAATCCAATATGACTGGTCTTAATAAAAAAAAAAAAATTGGATACATAAAGAGAGAAAGCAGGGGCACTTGCATAGAGGGCAATTGTGAGAAGAGGCAATAAATGGGTGGTCATCTGCAATCCAAAGAGAGAGGCCTTAGGAGAAACCAACTCTGCCAACATATTGGTTTAGAACTTCTAGAATTTAAACCTGTGAGAAAATAAATATCTGTTATTTAAGCTACCCTGTCTGTGGTATTTTGTCATGGCAGCCCTGGCAAACTGATGCAAATACCAAGAAAATCATCAAAGGGAAAAGGCACATGTAGTAAAAAGTTTCCAAGAGAACTCACACAGGACACATACTTTCTCCAGCAGTGAGTTGTGACAACATGTGTAAAATGCTGTCACTAGTCTCAGTAGAGCCTCAGTGGCCAAGGGTTTTAGTGGAGCTGGTCATGGAGGCACATTCTGGCTATTGTGTATCAAAATTCTAGACTCCCAGAAGGAAAGCAGGTGTTCAGCATGAACCACATTGTTTGAACAAGCAATTTAAACTCTGTGAGCTACTCTCATCAGTTCTGAGATGAACTGGAACCTTCCTGAAATCTAAATTAACTCACCAGCCCAGGGCTGATCCTGCAAACAGACTTTTTCTAAGGATAGCTATTTCAGACCTGTTATTTTAACTCTATTCCACATTACTTGTCATATATACAGCAAACTTATTATCAGGAGGACTCACCAAACTGCAATATTATCTTAGTTATAACCTTTAGGGGTCGTAGATTTATTCAGTTTAAACAAATCCCAGTTGCTGTAAAAGTCTATCATAAAAAGCCAGGTGGCTTTCTCCTTAAGTTTCTGAATTACCCTTTTTAACCTGGCCCATGGCATCAATTCAGGCACAGCAGAACTCTAATCAGTAAAGTGAAGCAGACATGAATGCCCTCCAGGGCTGAGGCAAAGGCATGATAGGATACACACACAGAAGTGTAATCCCAGATGGAACATGCAGCACACTATAAAAAAGGTTTACCATTGTTAGGTAGGATCTGTATTAATCAGGGAGTATAAGTTAACAGGGTGACTGGCCTGTTGCCCAGGATTCAAAGTCCAGTCCACTTAGTTCAGCTGAGGCCTTAGTTTGAGAGGGACCACCTGAGGCAGTCAGTTCCCTAACACCAGTTCATCCTTACCATGATGTACATGGCATCTGAAGGTGTTAGGTGTGGAGAGTGCTGGGGCCAACCCCTGCTGTTTCATAGACAGGTGTGCTCAATCAAAGGCTCAGAAGTTAGATTGATTTAAAATGCTCACAGCAGCTTGGAAAGTCAACACTGGGGATTTTTCTCTCTTTTTTTTGGGAGGAGGAAAATGCTTCCAGGAACTGTTTTTGAAAAACAAAGGTCATTAATCCCCTCTCCATTCCCTGTGTCTGACCAGCTAGAAGCCAGGGATTTTTGTTTGTTTGTTTGTTTTTTCTCTATTTTATAAGTAAGTGTGTCTTATTCAGCAGTCATAACTTTACACTTTCTCAATTAACCCCTATTCTTACCCATATCATTCACCTGGAAAGGTTATATGAGAGAAGGTCCAAACATTTTCTCAAAAAATAAAAAACACTTATAAATAACTTGATCAAAAAAATACATTGAGTTAAGAATTAGAATGAAATGCTGAATTAAAAAATTAATAAATGAGTTCACACACCTCCCATTCTTTTAACTACTTATTTACCTAAAGGGCCACCTACAAAAACAGCGCTTATTTCTGAGCACAGCTGAATTTAATAATAAAAACTGCCTTACTGAGTTGAGTGCACCAGGAAAAAAGTGAAGAAAGTAGACCCAAGCTATCAGTTCTTTGCCTTAAAATATAACTCATCTGGAAAACAAAACATAAGTCAATTAACAGTGAAACACCCCCAGGTAGATCAAGAGTCTTACCTGCCTGGAGTGGGTGGAGTGTTCACAGTCCCCATGATGTGACCCCCTCCCAACTTTCAGCTTTTGGCACAGATCACAGTTTAAAAATGCAATCTATGCCAGGAATATAAAGTTAATCAAGAGCTCAATTTCAGATACTTCCAGCAGATAATGACCTCTTTTCTGTGGGCATGTGTAGCTGACACAGATGGTCCAGTCAGCACCACAGATATTTTCATAGTTTATGGCTTCACAGAGGGGGTTCTTAAATCTGCAGCAGTCTTGGAATCTGAGTTCTGTTCATTAAACCTGTGCCTGCCTTTAGTTAAGTATAGTCCATGCTGAGGCCAAAACAGCCCATAACAGAAAATACTAGTTTTCAGCTTGGAGTCAGGCTCAGGCAAACGGTATCCAAATTCAGATTACAAAAAAAAAAAAAAAAAAAAAAAAAGCCAGCGGCTTTTTCTTCTACAGCAGCAAAGCCAAGATTCTATAACCCAGCCAGCTGTGCTTCAAGTCCAAGTGACAAAGATTTCCTGAGCCTTTTTTGCCTCGTCAGATTGAGTCCAAATTGATCCGCTCAAAAATATGCACATTAAGCTAAAAAGTATCTGCCTCTAAGGGTCAGATATCTGATTTCATAAGAGCTCATTAGCAACTAAAAATGGTTTTTGCAACATCAAAGTGTATCTTCATCTGGAGACTGACACTCTGTTCAGCTCTCCTTTTATTCAGAAACTCTAATAATAGGCAAAAATCAGTGTCAAAAGCATCAGTTATAAAGACATATTTTAAATACCTAAAGAATTTAAATTTCAACTAAATTGCCAGTGACAAAAAGCAAGGAATCTGTGTCCCACTAACACTTTTCTTTGCAGCTTTTATTGATTATGATGATATCTCTAGAATTACAAGCAGTTACAAAAATTTTTAAAAGATATGCAGACATTATAACCACAAAATGCAAAACCAATTACAAGACTCTCTTATGCTACTGAAAATTCATTATAACTTCTATCAGTAAATTTTACTTTTACAGGTTTAAGATTATAATTGCTAGGGGAGATCCAGATGGAATGCAAGGTGGAGCCGAGAGTCTGCTGCAGCAGAAACAGCAGTCAGGCTGAAGAAATGGCAAAAGTGTTTCTCCTTTAATTTACCCTCTGGTTTATCTAAAGCTTTGCTCCAGTTTGGGAAACAGCTTTTACTTCTTTTATCCCATGAGGAAGAAAGAAATTATAAACTTTTAATATCCGGTCCATCTTATGCTCATGTCACAGGATGTTTGGGTTCATTGTTTCTCCTTCCACCAGGAGGAAAGATGAAACAACCAAAAACATCACCCAGGCTGCATTTGTTTCCTCACTTTAGCTAGGATGGCCCCAAACATCTAAAGAATCCAACAAGCCAACTCTTAGAGTAGATATACCATTTTCAAATTCTATATGTAAGTTTCACATTTTATAACAGACAGCAGTTCAGCTGTTGTTTCATTCCATGGATAGCTTATAGACACTCAGGAAGGAAGATTTATCTTCCTCTTTCCTCTGTCTCTTGAGCCTCCCTTTTTCCAAACAATATTTCCACCATATTTAAGTGGGTCACAGTCATTGCAGCATATTCTACTTTTATACCAATTATGTCATGAAACTACGACTCACACCACTCAATGTAACCTTTCTTAGGGTTATAATTTTTTACAGCAAAAAGATACCAAAAAAAAAAAAAAAAAAACAAACAACAACAACAACAAAAAAAAAACAGAAAGGAAAAAAGGTGATGAGGTAAAGTCTGAAGGAAATCTAGTTCACGATTTTTCAATTCCTCTCCTGGCAGAGTCACAGAAGTGAGCTGTGGCAACACACTGGAAACATTCTCTACCAGGAAAGCTCATTAGAGATTTAATAGCCAGAGTTTTCATTGAGTGTTGATTAAGTAGACACCTTCTGTACACAAACTAAAATTCCAGACACTCAGAAGGAAAGCCAGTGTTCAGCATAAATAATAAATAACATTATTTGTACAAACATTTGAGTCACAATGAGTAGATCTTACTGATTTCAAAAATGGTGGAACTCTCCCAATGTCTAAGTTTCTATATGCCAGCCCAGGGCTCACCTTTAAGCAGACTTTTCTATAGCTGTTTTAAGGCCTACTATGTTAACTCTTTTCTGCATACAGATCAATTTAGCAAGTCTCAATAAATGTTAAAGGTTAAATACATGTGATGTGTTCTTTGATCACAATTTAATTCATCTAGGAATAATAACAAACATTACAAGTTAATTGCTATATGTTTGAACAACAAGATATATATGTATTTAAATATCTCATGGGCCAAAGTAAAAAAAATCACAATAGAAATAAAATATTTAAACTGAATGGTATAAACCTCACAAAGAAACAGAGAAATGAAGTTCTAAAGCACAGTATTATGTCAGTGCAGCTTTATCAGTATAGGAAAATACAAAAGACTAAAAAATGCCAAGATTAGTTGAAGATATGGAGCAGATTCCTTATATAGTATTTTTGTGAGTGTGAATTGAGACAACCAAAATCTACCAATAACTTATGTAGAATAGTAAATATATTATGTTATATTCATATATCAGAAAATATATAAACTGAGAATAAATGGTATTTATACATACATACATACGTACCTACCTACGTACGTACGTACCTACGTACGTACATATAAATCTTACAATAAAATATTGAGTGAATGAGACCAGGCACCAAATAATATATATTGTATGATTCCATTTACATAAAATTAAAATGAAACAAGACAAACTAAACTCTTATTTTTATAGATGTGTGCATAGATATAAAAAGAATTTAAAAACAAGAAATCAATGACTGGAATCACAGAATTGTGGGTAAATGGAGAGTTATGATTGAGCAAAATGACACTAAAGAGGTTTATGGAGTGAGGTCAATGTTTCTTTTATTGAGCTGCAGATAGACCAAATAAGCAACTTCTTTGAGGTAATTTTTGAAGATTATTTTAGTTTTTGTATATTTTAATGAAAGTATATTTTATTTCAAATTAGAAAGAATTTAAGAGAAAAACAGAAATATTACTCAGAGAATGAAAATAGATTTTGTAAGAACATATACATGTTTATGTTTTAGACTAGCTCTGTTGAATGTCTAAACCAGAATCTTTGTAACACATTGTACAACAAAGCTAATGGTACATAAGTTCTTCAAAATGTAACCACGTGCCTCTGTGCTATTACTGACATTTATAGCACTGATTCCATATAAAATTAATGCTTAGACATTATTCATAATCTAAGTTTATTACACCCTTTAAGCCACTAAATCATTTCTAATCTTAAAACCAATAAAATCCTAAATACATTCTCTGTTTTTGGGATATCTGAATTAGGTCTTATGTGTTCCTTTATTCGTTTATCCATTTATTCATAAAATAAATATTTTTGAGCACATTGACAATTTAAGGACTTCCAAATCATGATGAAAGAAATTTGAACCCTATTTCAAAACACAATAGTTTCATAAACATTTTAAAAATAAACATACACACATATGTATGTATATATCCTCATACATGCATGTATCTCTATGTCTATAATACAAATAAACAAATATTTAGTAAGATAAATTGAAAACTTAAAAAAAGGTCAACATCTTTTTAGATGAGAAATTAAATGTAAGTACAAAGCAGTGAGTGGGGGTTAAAGCTATTAAAAACAAACAAACAAACAAACAAACAAACCCTGGACTTCAGGATTAGAAGTTGGCAGAAACGGCTTAGTGTTCATTTCCTATGAAATTTTAGAAAACAGAGTCACTTGTGCTGTGGTTCAGAGTATAGAATGGGTTTCCCAGGCCATGTATGAAGGCTAAAAACAATCATACTTTTGGTAAGGTTGTAAGCATAACAAAGCTGAGGCCCGCAATGATAGAAGAAACAAAAAGAGGCAGGTGGCCTGACCCGGACAAATTACTTATTAACTTCGGAATTTATTCTCAATTTTATTTTAAGAAAAAAGCCCTTAATTATCAATATCAAACCATATTATAAAGAGGATTCTCACTACATTAGTTGAAGGCATCTATATAACCACTAGATAAACCACTTGGAAAGAATAATAAGAAATCACTCATAGAAAGGAAAAGTACATATTGTAGACAGTGAGGAAAGTAATGAAGAGGGCAGGGAGAAAAACAAACAAACAGAATCATGAGAGACCAAGGTTCTATTTAGCTAAGACATAGTGACCAAAAGGTACAGCGTCTCTAGAATGAAGCGAGAAGCGAACAGGGCAACTGAGTTATAAATGCTTTTGATGGTCATTTTAAAGCATTTGTATTTTATATGAACTTCAAGGAGAAATCATTGGAAAAAAATTTTAAGTAGTAGAGCATCATAATATGATTTGTTGTCAATTTATTATCCTTACTACTTTGAGGACCAAAGTTCTGATAGAAGTGTAAAAGAGAAATGGCAAAAATGAGACTATTTCAGTAGTTAAGGCAAAAAATAATGATAATCTGATATTGACTAGTTCACTAAAAATGGAAAGCAGACAATTTGAAGGCAAACATTAAAACAAAATAAATGATACCAAATGTTGGTTGATGTTATATATAAAAAGATGGCAAAAAACCAAGGATGACTCTACATTTTTCTAGCTTGAGAAATTGGGAGAGTTTTAATTTAAACTCATTGCATAAAGATGTTATATATTGCTGCTAGAATAGATGAGATTATCTATAAAAAGTGCATAGAAATATATGGGTAAATTCAGCAAACACTCATTGATTATTAGCTGAATTTCAAGAGTTCTAAACACCTTACAGAATTTATCTCGTTTAATCTTTGCAACAACTCTGGGAAATAGGTAATGTTATGATAGCCCATTTGAAGAAGCAAAGCCCATGATTTTGAGGGGTTACATAATTTTCCCACAGCTATACAATTAGTAAATGGTGAAGGTTATTTTTAAATTCTTACCGTCTAGATACAGAACTTGTAAGGTTAAAAATTATTATTACCTTCATGGGAAAAAGAGACATGCTCTGAATTAAGTTTTAAAGAGGTCCATTTATAAAGCATGTAGTGAGACAAAATTAGCTTTAGTGAACACACAATGCAATATATATAAAGAGCAGCCTACAAAAAAGACCGAAAAAAAAAAAAAAAAAAAGGATAGGTCCTTATATTAGGAAGACCAAGAGAATCAAGGGAGGGGTATGTTTTAAGTGAAGGATCTGGTTACTCTCTTGATAGTTGCTGAGACAAAGCCAAACAAATAGCAATTAAATTTGACATTATTAAAGTTATCACTACTCTTCATAAGTACAGTTTTCCTAGAGTGTTAACTGAATTATTAAAGCTCGAGACCCATGTAGAATTAAAAGAAAAAAAAAAGACTATAATATTTTATCTTATGTTTGTGACATAATGAGAATGTTTGAGAAGAGATAGAGATAAAGATACAGAAGCAGAAACAGAGATAGAGATAGAAAGATAGAGACAGAAAGATTCTAGAAATTAATGATGCAGGAGTGGAAGAAAGAAAAAATCTGGAGATGTAAAGAGAAAAACCGTTGGCTTTTTCATGATAGAAGTGGCCAATGTAACCAATTTCCCTCCAAGTGGCTGGCTGATCATGCTGAAAAATAGTGCTGGAGGCTTGGCATTGGGTTTTGCTTTTAGCAAGTTGGGAAGTCATCAGTGGAAATTGCCAGTTTAATTCCTTAATCTTTAGTCTTGAGAAACTCACCCTGAGGCCATAGCTGTGATTCTCATAGATGTGTGAGAGAGGAGGGTATTGAAGTAGGAATAAGAGTCATGGGCGTATGTGCCCTTTGGTTATGTGACTCACAATTACTTCAGAATTTGTTTGAATGCTCTATTTTTTTCCTTTAAAAATTAATTTATTTTAAATTACAGTTGACATACAATATTATATTAGCTTCAGCTGTACAACATAGTGATTAAACATTTATATAACTTATGAAGTGATTACTCTGACAAGTCTCATACCTATGTGATACCTCACACAGGTATTACAATATTATTGACTATATTCCCTATGCTGTACTTTACATCCCTGTGACTGTTTTTCTAACTGGCAAATTGTGCTTCTTAATCCCTTTTACCTTTTCACTCATCCCAACAACCCCCTTTTTATCTGACGACCATTAATTTGTTCTCTGTATGTGAGTTTGTTTCTGTTGTGTTTAATTTATTTTTTAAACAACACATATAAGTGAAATCATATGGTGTTTGTTTTCCTCTGTCTGATTTATTTCACTTAGCATAATACCATTTGGGTACATTGATATGACACATATATACAACAAAATATTACTCAGCCATGAAAAAAGATGAAACTCTTTGTTTTATATACTACTGTCTTTTGACTATGAAGTCCTGCTGCACTCAAACAAATTTATAGCTTGGTCTGTTAGACATCTAGATAATTATAATATTAGATGATCAGTGGTCAAGCAGTCAGACTCAGGGGACCATAGCAAAACTCCATAACTAAGGTAAGTAGTTAAATGTCAAGTATGAGATAGCTTTATTCCATAACTCTAAAGGATTGTGCTATGATTCACTTGTAAGTTTTTATCAAAACATCTTATACCTGTTGCACATACTTCAACAACCACTGGATTTTACTCAGCCACATAGGCCAAGGAGCAGAGCAGCCTGCAATGTACCCTGAATGTGTTCTAGAACCTTTGCTTTAGGAACCTGTCTTAGTCCATTTGGGATGCTGTAACAAAATACTACAGATTGTAAAAAAATGAAAATTTATTTCTCACAGTTCTGGAGTCTGAAAGTTCAAGATTAAGGAGTCAGCATAGGTCAGTTCTGGGGAAGGTCCTTTTTCAGATTGCAGACTGCTGACTAACTGCTGTGTCCTCACATGGCATAGGGTACCAGAAAGCTCTGTGGGGTCTTTTTTATAAGAGCACTAATTCCATTCATGAGGGCTTCACTCTCGTGACCTAATAATTTTACAAAAGTTCCATCTTCTAGTACCATCACATGGGGCATTAGAATTTCAACATATAAATTTTGAAGGGACACAAATATTCAGACCACAGCAGAATCCCACTGAAAATTGGAATTCTTTGGGGTTATTTGGTAAATAGTTTATAGTAGCACAATTTGATGAATAATATACCCCTCAGAACAGTCGTACCAGATAACTGTGTGTTTCTTAGTTCTGGGTTTGTCAGATACAGCAATATATCCTTCACCTTGGAAGGAATAACTCAACATGCCCTAGACCATAGAAGAGGCAGAACTCTAAATTTTTACAAAATTTATTTCCCACCCTTTTCCAAAATATTCAGATGTGAGCATTCCTTGTTCACTAGTTCCATTTAGCATGATGTCCTCTGTGCAAAAGATCAGGGTGATACACTCTGCTAGGAGGTGATCAAGGTGGGAGAGTTGATTTTCCATCAGATAAAATCATTCAAATGCACTATGGCTCTTGCCAGCGGAAAGCAAACTACTATGATAGTTACCAATCATAGGTAGGAAGAAAAGGGCAGTTGCCAGACTCATAGCTGCTTACTAGAGAGTAGGGAATGTGAAAAGTTGCTTCCAAATATTGTGCCATAAAACTAAAATTTTATTATACTCATGAATTCCATGTGCCAAGAATTCAAAGAGAGCAGAGATGGCTTTCTCTGCCTATTATGCTCTGGTTTCAGCTGAGAAAATGAATAAATGGTGATTACTAAACTGTCTGGGGAAGCATCTTTAGCCATCTATCTGGTGCCTGGGCTAGAAAAGCTTAAAGGTTGGTGTCGTTCTGAGTACCTATTACATGTGCTTCGGGTTTAGTCATGAGGGGTTCAAAATGAGCAGAATACCGACATGGTGATTCAGTACTCTAAAAGCAATGTATTTGTGTGTGAGTGTGTGAGGGAGGCAGAAATTACATTACTTATTTTGATCTAGTCTTGCAAGTCATAGCCCTTTTGCTACTATTCAAAACAAGCCACAAATTATATTAGTCCTCTGTTCCTCTGTACAAATTAACCTAAAACTAGTGTCTTATAACAAACAAACAAAAAATATTATCTCACATTTTCTGTGCACCAGGAATCTGGGTACAATTTAACTGGATAATTCTGCCACAAGACTTCTCACACAGCTGTTTGACTTGATGTATTAGTCAGAGCTCCTGTCTCATCTGAAGCCTTGACTAGGGGAGAATTTCCTTCCAAGATCACTCTCATGATCGATGGCAGGATTTAGTGCCTCACTGCTGTTGACCGGAGTATTTCAGTTTCTCCTTGGCTGTTGTCCAACACCCCCTCCATTGCTTGCCATATGAACTCTCCTTTGGGCAACATATACTATGACAGCTGGCTTCCATCAGAATAAAAGAGAGAGAAAGCATGGGAGGCCAAGGATGAGAAAAAATAGAATTTTCTTGTAAGCCAGTCTCAGAAAGGACATTTCAACATGTTTGCCATATCCTATTAATTAAAAGCGAGTCATTAGGCCAGTATAAATGAAGGGAAGGAAATTACACAGGAGTGTGAATAACATATAAGGATGTGGAAATTATTGCGGGGCATTTTAAAGGCTGTCTTCTATAATCTGCCCCTAACCCCCAATAATTCACATCCTTTCCACATTCAATATACATCTATATCCTCCCAAGTTCCCAAAACTCAAATCACATTAAATCAACAGTTTAAAGTCAAGAATTTCACCATCTAATGCATATGATGAGTCTTTTTAAACATAGTATGATAAGTTCAGTTCCTCAAGTAAAGCCCCTCTTATTCTATTGAGTTATAAAGCAGGAGACAAATTCCATCACTCAAATATCATCATACAGGAGTGGAACAGGCATTGGATAACCTCTATAAAATTACTGTGCTAAACAGTGGGGGGAATAAGAAGCAAAATGATTCACTGATAGAAATTCCAAAATTCAGCCAGGCTCATGTTGGAAGCTCTTTGGTTAGGCTTCAAGGGCTTTTTCTTGTGATTTTTATTCACATTGCATTTTTTATGAAATAGCATATTTTCATAGCTACATAGTGTTCTCACCCTGTTTTTTTTTTTTTGCCTGGGTTTTAAAGGTACAAAAGTATGGTCATTTTGTTCCATCTCTGTCACATTTCATCATGATGTTAGTGTTTCACTAATTTACTTCACTCAAAAACCTGTGAATACCAGTGGAATTTACTCCACTAGGCAGAAGTAAAAGAAATCATTGACATAAAACTTTCTCCACTTTTGGTGCTCATAGAGACAACTGAGGAACAAGTTTATTAAGATCATATATTATTTGTCTAGGATTATAATAACCAAATACTACGGATTAGGTAGCTTAAACAAACAAACAAAAAAAAGTATTTTCTCAAAGTTTTGGAGGCTAGAGGTCCAAGATCAAGGAGTTGGCAAGTTTGATTTTTCCTGAAATCCCTCTTCTTGGCTTGTAGACACATGCTATCCTATGTCTTCAAGTGGCGTTTTCTCTGTGCACATGCATTCCTGTGTGTCCTATTTTCTTCTTGTAAGTACACCAATTAGATTGGATTACAACCCACAATGGCGGCCTCATTTTAATTTAGTCACCTTTTTAAAGACCATTCCTCCAATACTGTCACACTCTGGTCTACTGGGGCTAAGAGCCTCAGTACATTAATTTTGAAGGAGATGCAATTCAGTTTATAACAGCTTCCCACAGACAGATTAATGTTGTTTGACTGAAGAGATTTGTGAGGGACTTTTCATACTTAAAATTTTGTCAAGGGAATCTGTGTTACTAAATCATACTCTGAGATATAACCTTTGATATCTCTGAGTAGTTTTTCCAGTCAAACCTTTACTGTTCCTTTAAATCATGTTTTTCTGATCATGACCTGGATTTGAACTTTGCTTAAAAATTATTTCTTAATTTTAGCACCTTTTGACATGTAAAAAGCTTGAGAACTTTTTAAATTATCAAGTTCTGACTTCTTTTTATTTAACTGTCCTTTCCTCAAGTTATGTCTCTCCTGTCTCATTTCACTATAAGAAGAGAGAAAAAGCCTTCAACACTTTGCTATAAAGTATCCTTCCTAAATCAAGTTCGTTAGGTAGGTACATTTTATACCTTTTACAATGACTTCAGATAAGAATGTTGCTAACCTTTCAGCCACAAAATGACAAAGGTCATCCTTCCTCTACTTTCCAATAATATGTTCAGCACTTTCTCTGAGTCCTCATCAGCTACATTCTCAAAGTCCACTAACCAATGTTCAATGCAATATAAACTTTCTTTAACATGATCCTCAAAATTCTTATAGCCTCCATCACCTAGACAGTTCAAAACTATTCTCATACTTTGAGTTTTGTTATAGTAACTTCTCACTTCTCTATTAAATCCACACTTAGTGGTTTAAAATAACAAATGTTTATTATCACACAGTTTATATCAGTCACAAGTGTGACCAGCTTATCTGGTTTCATATCCTTCAAAATCTTTCACAATGATGTATTCAAGGTATCAGCTGGTACTGCAATATCATCTGAAGGCTTGACCAAGGGAGGGTCCACTCCCATAATCGTGAGCTGTTGGCCTGAGGATTCAGGTCCTCCCTGACTATTGGCTGGAGGACTCCCTCACTTCTTTGTTACATAAGTCTCTCTCTCAGTCAGTTCACAACATGGTGCCTGACTTCCATCAGTGTGAATGGGAGAGGACAATCAAAACAAAAGTCAGAGTCTTTTTGTACCTTAACCTCAGAAGTAATATCTATCAATTTTCTGCATTCTATTAATTTGAGTCAAGTCAGTAGGACCAACCCACAATCAAAGTGAAGGTTTACAAAACGATATGAATACTGTGGAGCAGGGATAATTTGGGACCACTGTTGGGAGCACCTGTTGTAGTGAAGCTATCCCACATTCAGGAGGATAAAATCAACTCAACTTCTCAATTCCCAGTGTGTCAAATTATTTTCAGGCATGTTTAAAACTAACATATGGGGCATTTCCGATTTTTGACATTGTGTTTAGACTCTATAGTTTGTGATGATTTTCTTTCTTTCAAATAATCCCTCATAAATTAAAATTGGGCAAATTTTTTGAGATTTTTCTGTTCTCCTCTGTGTAGATTATACCTTTCATATTGATTGTTTCTATTATTTTTTAGATCAGTCTTTGATTTTAAGCTCTCCTTTGCAAACCCTATTTGATTTTATTGATTTCCTTAGCTGCCTGGATATTCGCTTTGCTGTTAATATATAAAAAAAAAAAAAAAATGGGGTCCTTGATTTGAAAGTGTGCATAGTTTTCAATGTAATTTGCATTATTGGATAGAAGATAGTCTTAACTGTTGTATATTTACCCTGTATTAATCATTTTTTAACCTACAATATTCCTTCTAAAATTTAAATGTTTTTCATAGACTCAACTTTTTATGAACAGTTTTAGGTTCACAGAAAGATTTAGAGAAAAATACAGAGATATCCTCTATACAATCCCCCTCCACACATGACAAGCCTCCCCCATTATCTAAAACATTCACCAGAGTGGTTTATTTGTTATAATTGATGAACTTACACTGACACATCATAAATAACCAAAGTATGTAGTTTACTTTACAGTTCTCTCTATTATCTATAATAATAGATACATGTAATCATACACTTGTCTATGGCATGGACAAAAGTATAATGACATGTATCTATCATTATAAGATCATATGAAGCACTTTCATTTCCCTAAAAATCTTTTGTGCCCTCCCAAACTCTAGCAATCACCTATCTTTTTGACCATCCCCATAGTTTTGTCTTTTCCAGAATATCATATAGTTGAAATGTTATACAGTATGTAGCCTTACCAGATTGCTTTCTGTCACTGAGTATAATATTCATTAAAGTTTCCTCCATGTGTTTTCATGGCTTGACAGTACCTTTCTTTTTAGCATTGAATAATATTCCATTATCTCTGGATGCACCACAATTTATTTAATTATTCCCCCATTGAAAGACACCTTGGTTGCTTCCAAGTTTTGACAATTATGAGTAAAGCTTCCGCAAATATTCTTGTGCAGGTTTTGTAGACATAATTTTCAACTCTTTTGTGTAAATACCAAGGAGTGGGATTGTTGGAGTGTATGATAAGACTATGTTTAGCTTCATAAAAACCACCAAACTGTCTTTTAAAGTGGCTATATCATTTTTCATTTTCAGAGTTCCTTCCCATTTTTCCACAGCCTAGTCTATATTTGGTATCGTCAGTGTTCCAAATTTGGCCATTCTCATAGGTGAGTGGTAACTTTAGAGATCAAAGTATTGTTGACCCAGTGGGTTGGTATAAATGCCTAAACTCAGTTAAAGCCTTTACATAAACTTTTAAGACTTGATGGTCAGTTACAGAGATCTACTTCTCTTGTGAACACCCAAGACAAACTTCATGCGTAAGTTCCCTTGCTCATTAAAACTGTCACCTAGCAATCTGGAGTGGTTTACCTTTTTCTTCCGTCTCCCCTTACTCTTCATGCCTGGGGAACAGTTTCAGACTATAGCTTAGAAGCTCCTGAGGAAGCTGTGAACCAACATTTAGAGATAATATTATGGGAACTAAGACAGATTACTTTATGCTTGTTGTTAAGAGATATACGGAGATTTCAATGAAGAATTTGAAGCTGCTATCTTATATGTTTTCTGCTTTTATATTATTTTGCTGCCACTAGGTAGATATTAGATTAATTTCTAGCTGAAACAAACCTTCTGAAAAAGCTAGCCAAGGCAGGTTTTTACCAATTTTATAAGCAGTAAGAGAGAACTAACCCAACATATTTTACCATATCTCTAGTTTTCATTATAACATTTGTATACAAGACTTACTAGGCCACCAGTGCCCACATTAAGAAGAAAAGAAGCTATATATGAAATATTTTTTAACAGCTACTTTTACTAGTCTGCAATTTTTGTTTGAACTCAATTTCTGAGAACTTTAACTTACAGAGTGCTTGCATTAATTGAAAACCATATGTTATTCTTCACTTATTCATTGATGAAAATTGCTTTTTTGCAAGTTCTTTGGTTAAATGTGTTTTTGTTAGAACTTAAAAGGTTTGCAAATGTGCTCTGTAAAATTCTAACCTTGTAAAATTCTGTCTGTTAATTCTAACTATTGTTAAATATATTATTAAACAAACAAGAGTGATAAAATCACAAGTGTACAATTAACTACAGTTCCATACCTACACTGCTAGCTATGTTTACCATAACTCTAAAAAAAACTAGAAACTGACTTTACATACAAGTCTCCTTTTCCTGCAAAACTGAATGAAAAAACAAAGTCAAGATTTCTTAAACCCATGGCCACACAGTAAAATCAGTATATCATTGTCCATTCATTTAAAAAGCAAAGTCACAAAGATGGTGTAAAAGTGATAAATAATGCCTTTTAACTTTTTCAATGATAAATATTTTTTTCTCTAAGATTGAGAATTATCTTTATTCTCTCTGCATAACCAAGAACGAGATACAGAAGACCTTGTGAAATCCAGTCCATTAATCCAAACTATTGTGAAATATATTGTTAACACTGTACATTTAGATGTTTTTAATTCCCGTTTAAGTGATGTTCACTAATCTTACATCCACACTGAAGTTCTCTTGAAATTATAGGTATTCCCTATAAAGCCATTCATTTAGCTTGTTGGCGATGGGCCTGACATAGAAGACTCCAAAAAGAGCTGGGTATCTTGCTTATATTGTATTGCCTTTCTCTCTCCAAATAAAGTTTGTCCCCCTATATAGGCTCAAATGCCTACTGAAAAGTTAACATGGTAACATCAATTTTAAGAATGAGAGTACTCTTTATGAAAAGGTATTTTCATACCTTACAGTATTTCTTTACCAAAAAATTAACAAACAATTTAGTGTTATTTTTATTCAAGACACTTTCAGCATGATTACCTGTAATCTGACTCCACAAGATAAATACAATATGCGTGGATAGAAAATCTTATGTAAGACTGAGTACAGCAATAGTAAATCTGATGACTTGAAAAAAATATATAGATTTTTCTTCATTATTATTGAGTAACTGTTTTGTCTAGGTAATGTGATACTAAATTCCTAAGTGTTGTGAAAAGGAGAGAGTATTAACATGGATCCAGTGCGCCAAATAAATCAAAGAATGGTTAGCAATATACAGCTGAAAAGTGAAAGAGATATTATTAAGATTAAATTGCAGGTCTTACAGCCAACACAGCTCAGACAGTTGATTAAAACTGAAGTTTGTTGAGATCCAAAACCTCTGCCTTTCCTATCTCTTTAAAAAACACTTCCTTTTTCAAAAAATAAAATTATTTTATTATTAGTTTCAAGTATACAGTACATTGGTTAGACATTTATACAGTTCATAAAATAATTCCCCTAATTGCTCTTTCTCTCTTCTGGTTCTCAACCTAGCATTACATTAATACTAACTGCATTCTCTATGCTGTGGACCCCAATACTGTGACCATCTATCAACTACTAATTTGCACTTCTTTAATCCTTCATCCTTTTCTCCCAGCTCCCAAACTTCCCTGCTCTCTGGCCATCACCAGATTGTCCTCTATATTCATGAGTCTGTTTTTGATTAGTTTGTTTTCTTGTTCCTTAGATTCTGCATATAAGTGAAATCATGGTATTTATCTTTTGTTGTCTGACTTATTTTATTCAGCATAATAATCTATAGGTCCATCTATGTCATTGTAAATGGTAGAATTTCATTTTTCTTTAATAGCTGAGTAATATTCCATTGTATATATAAACCATAACTTCTTTATCCAATCATCTACTGATAGACATTTAGGTTGTTTCCATATCTTGCTATTATAAATTGTGCTGTCATAAATATAAGGGTGTATAGATCTTAATAAATTATTGTTTTGGTTTTCTTTTAATAAATAGAAGTGCAATCACTGGGTCAAAAGGTATATCCATTTTTAATTTGGGGGAAAACCTCCAGACTGTTTTCCATAGTGGCTGTACCAGTTTTCAATCCCTTTAGCAGTGCATGAAGATTTCCTTTCCTCCTTATCCTCGCCAACACTTGTTTTTTGATTTATTGATGATAGCCAATCTGAGAGGTGTCATGTGATATTTCACTGTGGTTTTAATTTGCATTTTCTGATGATTAGTGACCTTGAACACCCTTCCATACGTATATTGGCCATCTGTATTTCCTCTTTGGAGAAATAACTGTTCAGGTCTTCTGCCCACTTTTTAACTGGATTGCTTGTTTTTTTTTGTTGTTGTTGAGTTGTATGAGTTCTTTATATACTTTGGATGTTAACTTCTTATGAGATGTATCATTAGCAAATATCTTCTCCCATTCAGTTAGTTGTCATTTCATTTTGTTGATGGTTTTCTTTGCTGTGAACAAACATTTTAGCTTGATGGACTCCTATTTGTTTATTTTTTCTTTTGTTTCCTTTGCCTGAAGATATATGTCCAGAAATAAATCACTAGTATTAGAGAGATTATTGTCTATGTTTTCTTCTAGCAATTTTATGGCTTTTGGTCTTACATTTAATCTTTTTGAGTCTTTAATCTATTTAGAGTCAATGCTTGTATACGATATAAGAAGGTGATCCAGCTTCTTTCCTTCCTTCCTTCTCTTTCTTCCTTCCTTCCTTCCTTCCTTCCTTCCTTCCTTCCTTCCTTCCTTCCTTCCTTTCTTTCCTTTCTTTTCTTTTCTTTCTTTCTTTCTTTCTTTCTTTCTTTCTTTCTTTCTTTCTTTCTTTCTTTCTTTCTTTCTTTCTTTCTTTCTCTTTCTTTTCTTTTCTTTCTTTCTTTCTTTCTTTCTTTCTTTCTTTCTTTCTTTCTTTCTTTCTTTCTTTCTTTCTTTCTTTCTTCTTTCTTTCTTTTCTTCTTCCTTCCTTCCTTCCTTCCTTCCTTCCTTCCTTCCTTCCTTCCTTCCTTCCTTTCTTTTCTTTCTTTTCTTTTCTTTCTTTCTTTCTTTCTTTCTTTCTTTCTTTCTTTCTTTCTTTCTTTCTCTTTCTTTTCTTTTCTTTCTTTCTTTTCTTTCTTTCTTTCTTTCTTTCTTTCTTTCTTTCTTTCTTTCTTTCTTTCTTTCTTCTTTCTTTCTTTTCTTCTTCCTTCCTTCCTTCCTTCCTTTCTTTTCTTTCTTTTCTTTCTTTCTTTCTTTCTTTCTTTCTTTCTTTCTTTCTTTCTTTCTTTCTTTCTTTCTTTCTTTCTTCTTTCTTTCTTTTCTTCTTCCTTCCTTCCTTCCTTCCTTCCTTCCTTCCTTCCTTCCTTCCTTCCTTTTCTTTCTTTTCTTTCTTTCTCTTTCTTTCTTTCTTTCTTTCTTTCTTTCTTTCTTTCTTTCTTTCTTTCTTTCTTTCTTTCTCTTTCTTTTCTCCTTCCTTCCTTCCTTCCTTCCTTCCTTCCTTCCTTCCTTCCCTCCTTCCTTCTTTTCTTTCTTTTGCATGTTTCTGTCCAATTTTCCCAGCACCATTTATTGAAGAAACTGTCTTTACTCCATTGTATATGCTTGCCTCCTTTGTCATATATTAAGTGAGTGTATAGGTATGGGTTTATTTCTGGGCTCACTATTCTGTTCCATTGATCAACATATCCCAGCACCAGTAGACTCATAGTATAGGTAATGTGATACCTCCAACTTTGTTCTTCTTACTCAAGATTGCTGTTAGAATGAAAAGGCAAACCAGCTCTTTTGTCTGGAACAGAATCTTGATTTTAGGTTCCCCTGGTAATTAGATTCTATAGTAAAATATATGTTGTTTTGTTTATTTGTTTTGATCTGTACACTATTTTAACACACTTTTAATATATGAGATAATTTCCTCTAAATGTGAAACACAGCTCCACCTCTTTTTATGGAAACCCCCAAACCCCGCATGTTTGTCTTTCTGACTTGATAGGTAAAACTCTCATGGAAATATGAGTTGAATTTAGTTACATGGATGCTTTCATCACTAAAAGTTTTCAGGGTCTGAGAAAACTGAACCAATAGGGGTCCTCACTATATCTATCTATCTTTCTGTCTATCTATCATCTATCTATCTATCTATCTATCTATCTATCTATCTATCTATCTATCTATCATCATCATCATCTATCATCTATCTATCATCTATCTATCTATCTATCTATCATCTATCTATCTATCTAATCTATTTATCTATCATTTATCATCTATATCTATCTTTTATTCAGAAGAGTTTTTTACATAGTACAGATTTAACCCTCTGTCTTTCAAGCATACTTATGCATTGAATTAAGGGCTTACCCTACAATGTGTATTGACTTATTTGGCAAGTATCTGTCAAAGTAATTACCACTGTAGCTAGCAAAGAAATCTTTGAAATCAGAGATTCTTGTGTTCAAATCTTGACTCTAGTATTTATTAGTGGTGCAACTCCCAGAAAATTATTTAACCTTTCTTTGCCTAATTTCTCTTTGCTTATTTGTAAAAAAGGGAAAAATGTAATTCCTAATTCACAGTTATTTTTAGAATTTAAATAAGGTCATATCTGTAAAGTGTTTTATTTGTTCTCTGGCACATTGTAAACTGAATAAATGTTAGCTGTTTGAATCTTAATTATTGGCAGTATTGTAAATACACATTAATTTTCAATTCACATGAACCCAGATAACTTTCTCTCTGTCAGCTATTCTTTCATCTGGGTATTAACTGGCTTGGAGAATCAGTGTTGATACTCATTCTGCTTCCTTGGACTAATACTTAACAGACTGGTGAAAAGACATTTGTAGCTTTCTGATGCTAACAAAAGGTTTCATACTACTTAGTGTATATAATCCAGGTAGTATAATTTTTCAGATATAAACGTAAATTAGTCAGAAACTCTTGAGTCAAAAATTTTGTAGTCTAATTTTCTAACTTTGATTTTGTTTCATTAACCTTTCTATTAAGAATTTACCTTGGTTTCATATTCTGGTAATGATACAATAAATGTTTTGGGTGAAACTTCCTGTAAATTACAGTTAAATAACAAAATTTAGAAAACATTCTAGAAAAACAATTTTGAAGGTTTTGGACACAAAGCATGTAGAAATCAGAGGAAAGACTACCTTTGAAATATTGCAATTCTAACTGACAATAGTTATGAGTTTTTTGATAACTTTCTTAAGGGCGATTATCCAACTCCGGCTGAAAATAATTGTAGCTGACCTTGCTATAGTGGTATAGAAGAGAGGTCAGGCCTGGCAGAGCAGCTGGAAATTTATAGGTTAAATTCTGGAAGTGAGAGATCCACAGAAGGTGCTAGTTCCAAAATCGGGATATAATCTCAACTTCAGTATTTGGATGACTTCTAAATTACACATGCATGGAGGGACTCTTGGGAGCCTAGTGAAAAAGCAAGCAGAAACCAGCAAGGAGACAACCCTTAAAAGAAAATACGGCGCTAGGTGAGATTTTTTTAGTTTGCTCACTTTTCACCATATGATTTCTTAACCTACAAACAACTCAGCAGTATAAAAGTTAAAAGTTACCAGCTTGAAATGTTAAAGAACAGAGCTTGAAGCTACCAGAACAACTGGACATTTAGAGAAGAGGTGGCATTTGGAAACAAGGAAACTATAAAAATGAGTTTCCAATAGAGATTGTCAAAAGCCCAAACCCTTGACTAACTACACAGGTCCAGGGGAGATCCACAACAACAAGACAGTGATAAAAATAAAATTTAACTTTTAAAAAGCTGTTGCTGGAAGCTGAAAGATCTGAAGAACTTGAACAGGGTTGCTAGCTGCTAAACAATGTGGGAAAGTTTACTGTTTGAGCACAGATGAGTTAAATTACTGCTAGAAGAAAAATCATCAGAACACAATTAAATCCAGAATAACTATAATGTACTATTTATGATCCACAAAGTGTCATTTTTGACCAAAATCTTTAAGGAAAAAAATGCTGCCTGGAGGCGGGTAGTGGGGGATGGATTGATGAAAAGGGTAATGAAGAAGCATTCGGTGTGTGGTAGGTTATTGTCTACCTTGTTTGTAAAGTGGTGGTTAAATGATGTAAATATTCATACAAACTTGTCAAAAGTCATACATAAAACAGGGTGCATTTTAATGCACAGAGATTCAATAAAATTGATAAAAGGCAAACTTAAAAAATTTAAAAGCACAGGAAGAAAATATCCCCTGAATTCTATAGATAAGCAAAAAGGGGCCATACCAAAGGAAAAGAGGAAAGAAGTGGTTGAACTTTGTTACAATTCAATAACATATAGCCTAGCACCTCATTTATTTTAATTTGTAACACTGATTATTTGACATCTGGAAACAAAAAATGATACTTTCTTATCCCCTCACTTTCTCCATCCTGCTTTTGGACATATTCAACTATGATTTCTTTGATGACTTTGTTGTTGTTGCTGTTAAATTGCCTTCTAATATTCTAGAATAATGCCTAGGCATAGGAAAGGCTTGATAAATGTATTTTGTTGTTGTTTTGCTTGCTTGCTTATTTGAAAGAATTACAAATGAAAAATTAAAGAGAATAGTTGTTCTCTTGCCTAGAATTTATTTCTCCCCAATCCTACCACAGTTGGCTCCTTCTCTTCATTCAGGTCTTAATTTAATCAGAGAGTTTTCTGCTCATTCTTCTTAAGACAGTTCTCCATTCACTCTGTGCAGGAATACTTCATTCTGTCGTCTTAATACTTACCAGTTTTTAATCTTAATTTTTATTTTTATGTCTGAATTTGTTTATAGATTGTTTCTCCCACTAAAATGTTTTTGTTTTCCTGAAGTATAGAGCCACTTATTTATTTACAGTTTATTTACAGCTGTGTTCCCAATACCTAGAAAAGTATGTGACATATAGTAGGTGCTTAGTAGATAGAAACTTGATTGACTGACAAGATACTGACAAAGAGATCTTCATCTGGATTTTTTACTGGGCCACTCTTAACTTCACATAATCTTTTTGGAGTGCAGAAATTGGCACTAGCTCAGTTTGGCAGCATAATTTTCTCCTTACGGTTCTCTTGACTTCATGCCTATTTTCCTTTGTAAAGTTGAAAGGGAGCTGGATGTCTGCCACTCAGCAGAGTGATGAAATGCAGCTGGGATCATAGCCACTTACAGAACCAATGAAACATGTTACTTAATCTTTCTCCTTGAAATCTCTACCATTATTGCATGAGTACGCTATTTGTAAGTTGTCGGAAGTAAATGAACTGTGTGTAATACTTAACATTTTTGTTGTTAATTTTTCTTTTGTATTATAAGATTCTGAAGAGAAGGTAATATAATTATTACAGCAAGATAATTATCCCTGAAAATAATGAAAATAAGTTATTCTTCCCCAATAATTGTTACAATATTACAATTTAGGATTTGAAGCAAAATAATTTTAATTTCTGCCAGTGATATGCCATAAAGATAATATAATTTTTTTGAATATTTTTTGAACATCTTTATATCTTTAAATCAGAATTTTTTTGTTCTATCCACAGGTCTGAGCACTTTTGTCTCATAGAACATAGTTGTCATAGGAAATCCCATCTGCTATGATACGAATGTTTCTGTCCCCTACAAAAATTCAAGTTGAAAACCTAATACCCAATATGATGGTAGTTTGAGGTGGAGCCTTTGGAAGTGATTATGATGTAAGGATAGAGCCCTCATGAAAGGGATTAGTGCTTTATAAAAGACACTGGAGAAAGCTGCTTTGCCCCTTCCACTATGTGAAGGTTATGGCAAAAAGATCACAATCTAGGAAGCAGGTCCTCACTAAATGCTGAATCTGCTTTTCTTGGACTTTTCCTTCTCCAGAACTGTGAGAAAAAAATTTTTGTTGTTTATGAGCTAGTTGGTCTATGATATTTCTGTTATGGCAGCCATACAGAACTAAAACACAATCTCTTCAACAAATATTTTTATTTTGAATTTACAATGATGTGTAATCTTCTTTAGATTGACAGATCTTACTCTCTGTATCATACACTTTTATATTTGACTTTATATTGTGTTGGTCTATACATTTGTAGCTGTAAATTCCAAAGTAAAAGTAAGAGACGATACATTTTCTTTCTTGAATCCTTCATAGCAACTAGCACAGTCCTGGATGCATTGTTATTGATTCATTTATTATGAGAAGTATAACTCTTATTCTATTTTTGTGATGGAGAAAAAAAGTTTTTTAAAAAAGTTTCAGCATCAGGGACCTAAAAATTTTAGTTTTTAATATAAATTTGGTTGTTCCCTAAAATGTCAGTGCAGATTTGATAATCTTTGCTGAATGTACCTGTGTCAAAATATATTTATGCTTTGTGATTGGAAAAGGTTAAATGCTATGGCACCTACATGCTAATAACTCCGAGACCTCACTTCACTCAGAGTGGATGCTATCTTTCTAAGTTGCAAGTCATCACAGACCTGAATCATGAGACTGATCTAGTTGCAAAAGATTTCTCTACACATTGATTTCTAGGATTGATTTAATTGATTGCAATATGTATGTAATTAATTCATGATTACTTAAATACATGCTCACTTTTTGCCACGTTCTCTGCTAAGTACTTACTTGAATAAAAGTTTTCTCATGGAACATCTGACCTTTTCTGTGTCTTTTGTTTTTTGTTTTTTTGTTTTTTTTGTTTTTTTTTTTTTTGTTTGTTTTTTGTTGTTTTTTGTCTTCTCACACAGTGTCCCTTCTGATGAGAACATTCTCCTTCCACTGTGTCTTCTCTAATTTGTTCTCATCTTTTACCTTCAACACTTACCTCAAGTGTGCCTCTTTATCGATGGAGTCTTTATGATCTCTTGTTCTGAATTATGTTTTCTCATTTCTCCTCCTCTTTATTCATTCTGTAATTATGTTAACGAATAGTTGCATATTGATTTTTCTGTTTTCCTCCACATTACTGGGAGCTAAATTGAAGAGTACCTGATAAAGAAGAATAGTTGGTAAATTGTATTTTTTTGCTGAATTAAGTGAAAGGTGTTTATGTGTAATCAAGAGTCTGAAATTTAATGAACAGAGAAAATATTTTAATAGAATGATTGGCACCATGTTTGTCCAGGCCTGAAAGTTTCCATGGCTCAAACACGAGGAATTTCAATAAATATTTTTTTCCTGGGAGTGTGGAAATAATGTTTTATCTAGTTCAGAGGGGTTTTTACTGAATTAACAATCATTACATAATCAAAAAATTTCAAAGCCACAGAAAAATAGAATTTTATTTATAATCAATTCATTATAAGCCCAGTGATTGATGCTGATATTTTTCACAAATATACTAATCAACCTGGATGGAAATTATTATTCCAATGACAAATATCACTTGTATATTTTTTCTAGTGGAGTATAATAAAACTTCCATGACTTCTATTTAGAACAGGAAAGAAAACAAATCACCCTGCTGACAACCAACATGTATTTCCTCCAAATAAAACAAGACAACTAACTCAAAAACTACAAAAATTACTGAATTTCCTTTTTTCCCATTAATATATTTTAAGAGATTTGTTCTTATTTGCCAATATTAAATCTAATAATGCTTAAAACACCCACCTCCTAGTTTAAAAAATTAAAACTTTGACTACTATATTATTCCAAAAATCTTAAGAGCTCTTAATGGTTGCATTTTGCAATTATTACCTTTGTCTTGAGTTGTCCAATCACCTTATTGTGATTCTTACCAGCTTATGAGCTTCAATATACCCATAAACATCAAAGAAATTAGGTTTATTGAAATATCTCTGCAGTTACATTCTTCTCATTTCCTAATCTCAATAGACTCGCAGAGATATACTCAAGATTACGTAGGTCCTTTATATTAATTGGAGATGAAGATAACCATCTAGGAAGCTATTATTTAATAGATGAGAAAATGCAGGCTGACAACCCAGGGCACTAAATCGAGAGCAACTCTATCTCCAGACCTCATTGCTTAACTGGAGAGCCCTCTACCCTCCAAAAGTTCCCCTAGAGGCATTCTAACAATATAAACAAACAAAAGAGACCTATTATCTGCAGGAGTGATGATTATGTTAATAGGAATCATCATATCTAATTACCTCATTACCTTCTTTCAAGTTTTGGCTTGAGTAATGGAAGATGGTTCAGTCCAAATAACACTGATTTGAGTTGATTTCACCACCTGAAATAAAAACATATTGCTCAATAAAATATATCTTTCTCTGCCTCGTATTATTGGAGCTGATAAATAGTAATACTCTTCAGCTCTTATATATTATTACTAAAGACACACACACACATTTTCTTTTAACTTTGTAATTTTTGCAAAAAGTGAAAATAAAATACAAGCATGAAAACAGGAATAAAACCTTAGGGACTAATATGATTTATACACACACACACATGCACACACACACATACATATACATACATACATACATACATACATACATACATACATATATATATATTCTTAACAATAAGGGCAGTCATTTGGTGTATTTTCATAGTTGAAGCATCCTATAGAAAATAAATATTTTTAAGTAGGAAAGCACTCCTCAGTCTGCACCTTCAAACTCTGTCTTTCTTTTTGGTTTATAAATATTTTTGCTTATTGTCTCTTATACTGACTTTGTAAGCAGCAAGTAGTGATGGTACCCTCTGCCAAGTGCCACCAAGGGAATTATTAGTTGCTCAATGAAGAATTACAGCTCAGTTTTTGGTGCCATTCTGAGAATGTTCAATTACAACTAAAAATAAAAGTGATAAACCCTTTTTGAAGAACAGCATGTCAAAAATTGGCAAAATACTTTTAGGAAAAATTGCTGTGCTCAATATCTCCTTATTGCTGAAATCACAATCAGACTTTCTACTGAAAATCCATTGTAGGCAATAAATACTCCTCATGGCTGTCATAAAAGAGCATTCATTGCTTTACATGGAGCCCCAATTGTTTCTCTCACAATGTTGCCAAGGAAACTTTGGGGGCAAATACTTGTATAAGTGTGTGTTATGTGTCTGTGTTGAAGGATTATTTTGGAAGTCTGATTCACTTTGACAACCTAGCATTTCTTCTACATGGGAAAAATATATAGAATTAACTAGTAAAAGCTGTGGGAATTAAATAACTGTTAGTTGGTGCAAAATGCTTTTATTTGCCTTCCTACATTGTTCTTTGAAATTTCATTATACTATATCAACAATGCCCAACCTTTTTGGCACCAGGGACCAGTACTCCTATGAGAATCTAATACTTAATGATATGAGGTGAAGCTGAGGTGGTGATGGCTGGGGAGCAACTGCAAATACTGATGACGTTTTACTTACTTGCTGGCTCTCACCTTCTGTTCATCCTGGTTTCTGTAACAGCCACTGACTGGGACTGGTCCAAGGCCCAGGGGTTGAGGACCCCTACAATACATTTCAGGGGCTACTTGAGTAATTGCAGTAGAATTTGTGGATCCTTTTGAAAATAGGTAATGTGTTTTATTCATTTTTCAGTCACATCTAGCTCAGTGATAATTAATAAATTCACTTATTGGAGTAAACTATACTTATAAGATTATTATATTATACAGATATAAATATGGCCTAGAGATAGTATTAATTTCACACATGTAAAGTGTGGCCCTTGCATTGTGCCTCTCTCTCACTCTTATTCCCATAAATATATTCATTTACCAGTTGTCTTATCTCAATAAAGATCTTTATAGTTAAGCCAGAAAACTAGTGATTATAGTTGTTTTCTTCATTTTCCTTACTCCTTAAATTTAATCAATAATTTCCATAATTTTACCTTTAAATTATTTCTCAAGTAGGTCCATCATTCCTGTCATGCTTTTTAACAACATTCTTGTCCAATCCACAATCTTCACTTGTTTCCACTATAGAAATTACTTTTTTACCTGGTCTCTCTGTTGTGAATATTATGTTTTTATAGTTCATTTTATAGCCAGAAACTGAAATAACATACATTTCAATAGAAATTATTATCTTATTGAAATCAGACATATTTGAAACCCTTTATAGTTTTCTGCTTTATTTAAAATATAAATATTTTAAAGTAGCCTGAGAGGCACATATACACTATGATGCATGATATACAGAAAATTTTCAGATAAATATTTGTTCAATGAATAAAAATATTTTCTGAATAATTTTATAAAAATAATAATTAAGTTATCTGCCAAGAGAAACTAAACCTATGCCAAATAAAACACAGCTTAATGTTAACTTAATACCAATACCAATGAAAATTTAAAAGTAAACCTAAGAACAAACAGTTATATCATTTGGATTGAATATATGAATTTATCTTTTTCTTTGAATAATAGTAAAGAAATAGAAGATGCCATAATTAGGTAAGAAAAATTGATGTATGTAAAAAATGACAAGAAAAGAATATAATAATGACAATTTGAAACTAAAAGGCAAATAAATGAGTAGTAACTGACTTAGCACATACTAGAAAACTGATGTATAAGAGGAGAAACCACAAAAACAAGTTATCTCTCATGAATTCTCAGAGATTAGAAACACTTGGTATAGAAAAGCAAGGTTGAGAGTGAGTCTAAAATCAAAAGTAATAATTGATAGTTCATGTGAAAAATAGTTATATAACACAGGATTCTTTTCCCTATGTTGCAGGATCTGGGAATGGCCTAGATACCAAGATGGGAAAAAATGATCTTGATTGTTTCCTCCATTTTTATTAAGAAATAATTGATATATAACTTTGTTTTAGTTTAAGATATAATGATTTAATATATGCATGTACTGTGAAATAAATAATACCACAAGAAGTTTAGTTAATATTCATTACTTCAAAATAGTTAATTTTTTCTTGTGATGAGAAATTTTAAGATCTACTCTTTCTATATAGCCAGAACCCAGTTGCCACTATTAGTAACTTTTACATTGACTTAGCACTTTTATATAGAATAAAGCAATATTGATATGTTACTATTAGCAATTTATACTTTATGCAGATTTATTAGTTTTTACCTAATATCTTATTTTATTATTCTAAAATTCTATGCAGGATACCATATTATATTTAGTGATCATATCTGCTGAGGCTCTTCTTAGTCATGACTGCTACTCAGGCTTTGTTTTTGATGATCTTGACACTTTTGATGAGAACTTACCAGGAATTTTGTAGAATGTTTCTCAACTGGACCTTGTCTGATGTGTTTCTCATGACTGGACTGAGATATGTGTTTTGGAGAAGAAGACTACAAAAGTGAAATGCCATTTTCATCACAACACACCAAACGTGCATACTATCAATAGGACTTATTGTTGAAGTTAACTTCAATTAAATAGTAACAGTCAGGTTTCTTCACTACAAAGTCATTCTTTTTTCATCTTTTCATACTGCATTCTTTCAGAGGAAGTCATCATGTGCATCCCCAAATTTAAGGCATGAGGAGTTATGATCCACCTCCTTGTAAGTGGAGTCTAGATAAATTATTAAAATTGTTCCACATGGAACATTGGTCTATTATTTCTCGTTTATTTATTTAATCATTTATGTATAGTAATATAGAATCATAAATTTTTATACTTTGTTTTACAATTTAGTAGTACGTTATTTAATTTGTTACTCAAGTTGTTCCAGTTTTTGCCATTGGGAACTCTCAGATGGCTCCTATGTTCCTTTGGCACACCTCCATAATTTGTGTGTGTGTGTGTGTGTGTGTGTGTGTGTGTGTTTTAAACACTTGATAAATTTCTAGCTCCTAACTAATTTATCTTGTATGAATCCTGTTTCATACCTAGACTCAACATTTCTTAGGACCTGGGTCAGTTTTTCTAGATAACAGTATTTGAAAATAAAATCCAAGCTCCCAATATACTTGTTCTTTTTTTTTTCCTTGATACACTTGTTCTTAATGAAGTGATTTTCATTAGTGGCTTCTAGTCCCTCTCAGCTGACAAAGCAAGAGAAAATATATGTGCATATATTAACAATTTACATACATAAATATAAATATTTTTATACTTAACCATCTGTGTCTGCACTAACCTGAACATGAGTTCATTCTGAATTTTCTAAATCTAATTTATTACCACATGGATCATTCTAACTTTCATCCCTCGTTTATTTGAAACTTCTAATCAGCAGTGAGAAACCTAGTTCCCACCATCTGCTATGAATTTGCTTAAATGTTACATTTTTTTATAATATATAGTGGTCTCAGAATTGTTAACCCATATTCCTGTGAAAACAAGTTTATCAGCTAGTGTACAGAGTTTATATTCAGCTCCTTTTGCTTTTAGTCTTATAAATTCCATTCATTTCCAAAGATTCTTAGATTTGCATCATTTTTGCCTAACCTCTTCAATGAGCTATTTCATACATGTGTAATCCAATGAGATTATTTTCTCCCATTCTGTAGTCCATCTTGAGATTCCTTAAGTTTCTAAATAATTTTTTAATGTAAATAAATTAAGGTTTACCTATAGGTTTTGACAAATGCATAGTGTCAGTACTGACCATTGTAGTATCACATAAAATTAGTTTTACTGTCTTGAAAATCTCCCATGTTTTACTTATTCAAGTCTCCCTTACTTTGGTTTCATGGCAAGCATTGATTTATCATCTCAGTAGGCTGGTCTTTTCCAAAATGTTATTAAATGAAACCATACATTTTCAGACTGGCTTCTTTCACTCAGCAATAAGATTAGCCTTGTCTTTTCATTCCTTGTTAACTCATTACTTTTTATATCTAAATACTATTCCATTGTATGGATTCACCACAGTTGGTTTATTCATTCACCCATTGAAAAACATCTATTTTCTTCTGGTGTTTGGTAATTATAAAGAAAATTTTTATAAGCATTTGTGTATGGACTATTATGTACATAAATTTTAAAATTAACTAAGTAAAAACATAGGAGCAAGGTTGATGGATTATATGGTCAGACTACATCCAGCTGTGTAAGAAACTGCCATTATCATTAAAAGTGACTAAACCATTATTTCCACCGGCGATGAATGAGTCCATGTTGCTCTGTATTCTCACCAGCAATTGGTATTTCAGTTGGTTTTAGATGTTAGCCTTTCTACAGAAATGACTGCAAAATAGAAAACAAAGCAATGTAAAGGAAACAGAAATGCAAATATCAAAAGATTACTTTAAAACTTGAATAAATATCCTCAGAGAAATGAGAAGATAGTTATTAAAACCATGTAATAGGAATGAGGTGCCATAAAAAGGACAATCATAAATTAAGAGTTTTCAAAAGTTAAAATATAGCATCAAAAAATAATTTACACAGCAGAGTTAGAAATGAGAATATTTGTGGAAGAATTAAAGGAAAAAGTCAAGATGCATAAACCAAGAGATAAAGATGAGAAAATTAAGTAATCAATCCAAGATATCCAACATCTTGGATAAAAGAAACAAAAAATAAATAAAAAAGGGGATGTAAACCTATTTTCACAGAAATTATAAAGTGAAAACTGTATATTTAAAAAATATTAGTTTTCTAGACAAAATATGACATATACAATGCATGAATAGACCCACATTTTGAAACTTCAGAACACCAGGGATGAAGAAAAACAGAAAAGCATAAATATTTCAGAGAAAGAAAAATGAAACTATAAAAATAAAAGAATCTAAATGAATGGCATTGGTCCTTCCTAAGGCAATACCAAAGGCCGAAAGACTAAATATACTAAAATTCTGAGGAAAATATTATTTTAAAACTAGAATACAACACACAGAAAAAAAGTGGTTTATTCTGCCTCACAGAATTCAGATATATTAATAACTTCAGGTATTAGTACTGTCAGTTTCTCTTTCGATAGTTATGCAATTAATTCAAGTTTATTCCTTTTATTGTAGACATTGTGCCCTATAAGCATGGAGTTGTTTATTTCTATTCTTTTCTGTTTTTGTGTCTGTTTAATTTTATCTCTATTTGTGTCCAAAATTCTGTTATGCAAGTCTCATTCCTATACTTCTGTGCATGAAATAGTGCCACATTTGACATATATTTAATATGTAATAAATATTTTAGTGAATAAAGAGCTATAACTCTCCTGTATATTTTCTTTTCAATGGGTCAAATGTTTAAATATATTTTTTTCTGGAGCCAGGCTATCTTCATAAGAAAGGAAAAGAAAAAAATATCTTTTAAACTCAGTGTTACACTACTGTTATTTTTTTTTAAATTGCCTTTATGTTTACTTCATGATGATTATTATATATACTTACACCACCTACGCTTCATGTACCTGGTGAAGGTTTTAAACTGTACCTGTTTTATCCCCATCACAGAAGCTTCTTCGTTTCTCCTGACAGAATTCTTGGCATTTGCTATTCTGTACTTGGATTGCAGACTCTAGACACCTAAAATAAATTTTTTAAAAATTTCTTTCTCAGAAATATTGTGAACATTATTTTTAAATTATATATCTGAGCAAACACTAATGCAGCTGTTCTTATAAAGAATCGGGCTAACAGAGTGTTTCTGGGAAGAGAAGCATAGAAAGAAGAGTATTTCCGAATTATATAAGACATCATCACAGAGTAGCAGTGTCTTTTTATATTTGCTTTCATACAAAATGAGGTAAAATGTATCAATATACCATTTTCTGATTGAAAACCAAGGTTATGAAGGGGTAAGAGGTTATAAGGAATGATTGTTAATGCAAGTAAATGGATTTTTTTCACTTTTTTTAAATCATAGCACATGTACATTTTTCTCTTCTTTATAACAGTATAATAACTAAGGAGATTCCCACATCTTGCTTCTTCCAAACTTATTTCAGTTCTCTGAATAAACACTTAGAATACTCTTTTCTATGTATACCTGGGAATTTCTCTGAGTTTTGTAGCTATTTCCTCTCTATCAATCAGTGGGTAGCCCCTTCACATAAAATTCTTGCCTTAAATTGTGCTTTCATTATAGTTTTTCTTTTGGATCTTAACCCTTTTAAGCACTAGGAACGTTAGAGATTATTTACTCTTTCTTTTTTCTTAACCCCAGGGAAAGGGAAGAAGAATGTTGTACTCTGTCAAAAGGCTGATCTTCAGTATCCTCACTCAGGATTTCTTTAATTTGCTGCCTCCTGTCAAATCTTCTCCAGATAGCCTCGTATCCACCCCCATCCAACTTACCTTACAAATGAATTTGGAGAAACAAGTTAAAATACATGTATAAAAATGTTTTATAAACTACAAAGATTTATTATATTAGATGATTGATTTTTTCCATGTATGATTGAATTATTTTATTGAATTATTGAATTACTGTTTATTATTGTTGGAAGTCTAAAACTATTCTTACATAAACATTAGGAAATATGGAAAATTGTCAACATTATAAAAAACTATAGTAATTTTTTTTTAAATATAAAAGATTTAGTATATAAAGAGGCAGATTGGAAGTGGTGCCAAAAACTTATTTCAGCTCCAGAGGAAGTAGGATGTTTTTTATATAAAATATAAATAGTTCTGACATAATCCCACCAAAACACCCACATCTAGAGGGGTAATATACATTATTAAGAAGATTATCAGTCCTGTGTTCTTAGCCTCTGGATTTCATATAGGGAGAAGGCAAGAGAACTAGTGTTAAATCAAACTATATTCAGAGACTGCAGTATGCTGACAGTCATATGACCAGATTACTGGGAAACATTTATAACGAAGAAAGATTTCTGCTGGGATTGCTAACAAACTATTTACCCATATCATGAAAAAAAAAATAGAAAAACAGAATCTTTAAGTTGTGCCCTATACATAATAAAATCATTCATTTCCTATGGTTAAAACTATGGGGAACCTATGGGGAACCTATGGATGAGAGGCTGGAAATTGCCAGCAGGCCTTTCATGCTACATATTCTTATCGTTCACACTACATACTCATCTTTTCATACTCTATGCCCATACCATCAAAGAAAAAATGGGTAAAAAAAGTCCTTAAACTATAATTCATAGAAACTAAGAATGGTATATAAACTGAATTCCTTAAACATGTGGGGTCCCTCTTAGTGTCTTTTTCTCTCAGTCCCTCTCAGTCTTTACTGTCTGTGTCACTATTTCCATTTTTCTCTGTCTCTCTGAGTCTCTCTTAGGTTCTCTCACTCTCTGCCTCTGAGACACCATGGTCTATTTACGAAGCGTTACCCCTTCTCTAATAAACTGTTCTTTTGACTCTAACTCTGGCATGTGTTTGCATTCTTTCTCACATTCAGCCAAGAACTTTCTCTCAGTACAGGATTACAGTTTCCCCTTCTACTCAAGGAAATTTGCCTTGTCCTGCATAAGATTGGTCAGATATGGTAATCTTCCAGATATCTGATCATATGGATAATGAATGTCAGGTGGTCTGGACATATAAATATCCTTCCTTCAGGGATTATCAGAAGGTTATATTGGTGACAATACACACACACACACACACACACATACACACACACACATACATACACATATATATATTACATACACATACATATCTATGTATGTGTATATATGTATATATTATGAATATAATATATGTACATATATTATACACATACATATATGTATATTATTTATATAATACATATATATGTATATATATTAAGGCATAACTAGAAAGTTATAGGTTTAAGTTAAATTTCCAGGCTAGTTGAAGCAAGAATATGATCATTTCCTAATGGCTCTGCCTGCTTGGTTTTAGTAACTTAGCAGCTTGACTATAGTGACTCCATTTTATTTCTTCACTCTTTTCCTCAAAGCTATAATGAATCCTGAATATAGGGCTGAAATTTTGCATGCTGATCCTTCTATAAAGAAACATCAACATGAGAATAATGATTATAAAAATTAGTCCTACAGCCCCTTACGGGCTGAATTTTGCATGGTGCAGTGGAAGCAGAGATTAATAAAGACTTACAATAGCTCCTGGTTACAGTCATAGGAAATCACTCAAGACATTTCTTGATTGGACCATCTCATGTGAAGCCTTTACTCATCACATCACAAGGCAGGATATAAACAGCCTGTTATTAGCCTAAAATGTTCAGGGTTCAAAAGGATAGTCTTGATTGTAGCTTCTGGAGAATTAATGAACAAGTTATTACATTTGTCTCTTCAAAATGACTTTTTTCTTTCTTCTTTTTCTACTCACTTTGCAGGAATTCAGCTATAGTTCTTAAAAGTTCTTCAGAATCCAATAAAATAGCCTAGTCAAGGGAGCATTCCCCAGATTCCATCAGCCTTTCCTTGGTTTTCAAGAGCCTGTTATTTTCTGCTGAAACATTTGATGGCCTTTTCGTGAAGTTTTCTCACAAAATAATTTGCATAACAATCTAACCCTGGATTGGGGAAAATCAGAAATTTCAGTAGTGTGAATCAAGCAAGAATGCATAAAATGTCTACTTAACTGAAATCATTGCCAGCTCTTATACAATTAGAATTCTCAACTTCTGAGAATATATTACATATTTAAAAGTTTTGTATGTGTATCTGTGTGTGTGTGTGTGTGTGTGTGTGTGTGTGTGTGTGTGTGTGTGTGAGAGAGAGAGAGAGAGAGAGAGAGAGAGAGAGAGAAATATCCAACTCTCACTCTATATTAGAAAAGCAAAAGAGCAAAAATCATACCAGTATGCACATACACCTATAATCTATTTTGACTATATATTAGAACTCTTAATGAAGACTATGTTCTGTGACATCCTAACTAGAATTTTTTCCAGTTGAAAATTCTGTACATCTATTACTAGGTTTTGAATATAAATACTGGTTTGCAAAATTATTAAAGACATTTCATCATAAAAATTAATTAGGACTTTATAAGTATTTGAGTCAGTCCAGAGCTTGTTTACCCTCACATCTTTTTCTTGTCCTTCCAATGTTTTTCTAGGAGTTTCAGTGGAATGACCTCTAGAATCCTTTCTCAGGTTACTTCTTCAATTGATGTCACCTATATTTCAGCCAATGGCGTTCATATTCAGAGACAAAGAGAACAAACCTAGGCATTTATGATTTTTATGCCTCAGGCAATACCTACAGAAGTGTGATGTCTTCTCTACACCAAAACTCTTGTAATTGCAGCTTTTCCAGAGTGATTCCATTCTCTGTGATCCAGTAATACCACTCTTACCTTTCTTATGGGAATTTTAAGTATGTAATGGCCTTCTCTAGTTACAAATCTCTGAGTTGCCTCATATTGGCTGCCTAGCTCTTCCATCAATGGTGTAACCAAATATCTGTTTCAAATTCTTTCTATTATATACTTAGAATGTTCTCTCTTTTCATAATTGGACCATGAACCCCAGTGCAATATTAGCTATATTTAAAAATTAATTTCCTATTAAACCAAAAATATACAAAACCAATCCCTTTGAAGAAAATGTAAATAGTAAGGAGTTATATAAAGTAAAAAAAAAAAAAAAAACCCAAAATCTCTCTTCTTCATTTTCTCCCTTCAATTCCCTTCCTCATTTATGATTACCATTTATACTTTTGTGTATTCTTCAGGTTTTTCTATATTCATAATCACTTATAACTTTCTATAATTTTATATAGCATCATTTTTATAAGTTTACATATATATGTATATATATGTATACACATATAAATATGTGTGTGTGTGTTTGTGTGTGTATACGCATTTTTGAAACTTGTGTTATAGGACAGAAAAACTTCATTCACCTGATGCTACAGAGACTAACACTAAACACCAAGAATTGTAGTGGATAAAGATTGGCTATATTATTATAAATGGCATCACTCAGGAGAATGGGAAGCTAATGCTCAAAAACCTGACCCTCTCCCATCCCCCATCTAGGGTTCCAGCAGGATTTTAAGGGTGTAGGAGGAACAGGTATGTGGAAACGCTGGCAGAGCAAATTTTAATCGGAGGACCTAGGAGCTTCAGTGTTAACACAGGATTTTCCTGAACAAGGGACTCCCTACTTCTGAAAAGCTTCTGGTGTTCAAGTTCCAGATACATCCCTATCCTTTGGTTCCATAGGAGGGGAGACTTTGGTTCTGAGTGCAATTGGAGGTCAAAGTTTTGTCCTTTGTGCATGCTTTAGCTACATGACTATGGTTTATTGTCTCTGAAAAGCAACTCAGTATCTTGTTAAACAGAGTAAAATCATTTTGAGTTGGTTCTGAGGTTATATTTGTTTTAATTTACTTAAACATGTTTCTATGTCAACTCTTATAAATCTGATTAAATTTAAAAATTTTTTAAATGAAGACTTACGATATGGACATACTGAAATGTACACATTGTTTTATAAATCAATGTTTAGGATATTCATTTCCATCAGGAATCAGTATGCTTTATACTACACCCTTATAAATGAGTAAGCCCATTAAAATTTTTAATGTTTGTCACTTTGTTGTGTGAAAACTATTCCAATTTTAATTAAATTCTCTAAATACTAGGAAGTCAAATATCAAAATATTTTTGTGTAATTGTTAATAATTTATTTTTATTATGTCTAGTTTCAGTTCATCCCTTTTGTTTTTCAATTATGTTATTTAGAATGTTTTTAATTTACTTATAAATAGGATTTTCAATAACCAACTCTATATTATCTTTAATATAAATTTTTTTCTATGTAAATAGTATTATCCTTTTCAAATAATAATTTTTCTGACTTTCTTCAAAATTTATATATCCTAATAATTTATTCTGTTTTATTTCGTTCACACAGATCTTTAGTAAAATAGTTCATACTTGTGGTAACAGCAGTCACTAGTTTCTCTAGTTTCAGGTTTCAGCAGAAATTTTTTACTATATTATCATTATAATTAATGGTGGTTGTAACTTCCTTTTTATTTTCATATATTTCTTGATGTATATATTTTCTTGTGTGTCTAACTCTTTTTGTCTAATTTCAGGAATGTATGTAGAAATTATTAACAGCTTATGTCAATTTGAAAATGCTTTATACTTTAGCCTTTATGCCATGAATTTTATTAAGTTCTAAATGTCAAAACATCTTTGTACTTTTGTTGTAAAACATGTTTGATATGTTGTTCATTGTTTTACTACATTTATTAGTGACCTTAACCAATACTTTTTCTTTCTTCCAATTTCGTTTCCCCACTCTATCCCCAGTTCCTCTGCTTCTACTCCCCCTTTCTTTTTTTTCCCCCTTTATCTGTGATTGTCAATTTGGCAGGTTTAATGTTACAATCACCTCATAAAATATTATTTTGGAATATACATAACTGCTATCCAGCTTTTGCCAGACTTTGAAACAAATTATATAACATGTTATTTAGCTATCCCTTATGTATAATACGATTTATATCCTATTCCTATGGACTTGATACTTTTGTTATAGGTCACATTAGTTTCCTATTGCTGCTGTAATAGAATACCATAAACGTGATGGCTTAAAACCCAAGGGTGCTAAAATTAAGGGTTATGTTTCTTCTGGCTCCAGGGGAGCATCTGATTCCTTGTATTTGTCAGCTTCTTGAGGCTACCTGCATTCCAGGATTCATGGTCCCTTCCCAACTTCAAAGCTAACAATAGCTGGTGTAATTTTTTTTTTTCACTTTAGAATGGACTTTTCTGCATCCCTCTGTCACATTTATGGACTCTTATACTTACTTTGGGTGTACCTATATAATCCAGGATCAACCTTTCTATTGCAAAAGTCGTTTGATTGAAAACTTATTTGTATCAGCTGCCTTAATTCATTTTCTCCTTTTAATATAAGATATTCACAGGCTCCAGGGATTGGGTGGTGAACATTTTTGAAAGCCCATTAGTCTGCCTAACACAAGGATATTTGATCACATTAATTTTATTATATCTTTGTTTTCTATTTCTTTCAATTTAATAATGTTGCCATTATATGAAGAACTTATATTGAGTTAAATTTTCAAATATGGGGTCCTAATTTGTACATGGTGTTTTCTTTTAATCACTTGATCTGTTGTGCATCTAGAATTATGACTTCTCTTTATTTTAAATTGTTGTTTATTATGATTTATTCTTCAGCAAAAATAAAACATTTTCAAATTATTATTGTTTTTAATTTTATGGGCCTTTACAAATAACGAGCTTTTAGTTATATCAATAATTTTTTAAATAGTTGTTAAAATAGTTATTTTATATGTAAATATTTAATTATGTTTTTCTTTTACTGTGTATTTGGCTCTTCTTTTAAAATATTTCTTCTGTGAAAATTTAGCTTTAGTCTTTCTTATTTTGAAATAAGTTAATGTATCACTAAATTGTGCTCTGGGTATCTCAAAGTTTTTGTTATATAGTAGTTTCACTGCACTCATTTTCTAAATAATTACTTATTTATTTCTATTTTATCTTTAATCTCCAAATTATTGAGGTCAGTGCTTTTAAAATAATTTTTACCAATTGGCTTTTTACTTTTAAATTTTAACTGTGATGCCAGATGTAGGTTGTTATAAAAATAATTTTTTGAATTTATAAATAATTTCAGTTTCTATAATACACTCTTTTCTTTACCTGCATTTTATAAATATTTAAAGATAAATTAAATCTCTTAATTAATTATAAAATCTCTTAATTAATTGATAGCGAGATATAGATATAAGAATTAAATATATAAACTAACATATAGATATGGCAAATCAAGAACATTGCCTATTATATCAGTGTATCACCTTTGTTTTACTTTCCAAGTAGATCCATCATTTGGTGATTTTTAACAACTTGTAAGGCTATAAGCTGGTCCAAGCCACAAACATCACTCACTAGAATTATTGTTATGGGCTCCCAGTGAGTCTCCTTTTTTTCTCTTTTAGCTCCATTCAGGACTTTTTCTTTTTCCAGCAAATTATCCAGTTATAGTGTTTATAGTGTTTAATGTAAGTCAGACCATGACACTCTTCTACTCAAAATCCCCCATTAACTTTCCTACTACTCATCATTCAAGTATTTATTTAATATGTCTTATTCTTAGGAAGGCCTTTACCAATGACCCTATGTGAAATTGCAATTTTCTCACTCATCCAGACTTACTTTTCTTATTGCTTGCTTTATTTTTCTCCAAATACTTACCATCTTATAATAAATAACATATTTATTTTTTAATTGTCTTTCTTCATAAGAATGCAAAATCTTCAGAATTAAGTCTTTTTTAACTGTTATAAGACATGAACACTCAGGAGACTAATAATCACATAATGAACACTCAATAAAACTTTGTTGAAAAGTGACTGAAATTATCTAAATGATGACATTCAAATCCTCTACTGTCTTATTTATCATTTTGTTTCTTTACTCATTTCTAAGAATTCTGTGTTGAACTCTACCAGTGTGCTTCTGGAATTGCTCATTTCTCATTTTCTGCTTCTGCTTTCTATTTTGGGAAACTAGTATTTCATGTTTAAAGGCTAATGATTTACATTTTCTTGACGAGCTTTACTCTGGACTTAAATTCTATTTTCCATTCTATCAATATTGTAACAATAGCTTTGTTTCCATTAACACTTGTGAAGTGTATCTTTTATTATCCCTATACATTTTTCTTTTTAAAATTTTATTTTAGATAAGTATCTTAAAGGTAAATATATTATAGGATTTTTTGCTTGTTTTATAATGTGAACATCAACAAATTTTACTTTGAAAATTTAATTATTTCACATCCTATAACTGTTTTTTAATGGTTAATTTCTCAAATACCCATAGTTTTTTATAAACCTTCAAGACTAATCAATATATTCCTTCATGCTCTTACTCCTAACCATAGTCTTTCCTTTGAAGATAGAAATCAGCATAGCATTTCTTCTGTCTCCCATATTTCCTCTATTGAATTCATCTGGGATTTTTTTGTTGTAGATGACAGTATGTATTTTTTGTTTTTTTTATTTATAAACATTTACTTATGCATTATTTATACATTATAATATAAATATATTACATACACATAAATAATACACATTGCATATGCATTATTATTATGCATGCAGTATTAACTAGATATTTTACTAGCTATTTTTGAAATTTTATATATTTGTTGTATTTTTTCCTTTGGCTGTAGTACATTTTTTTAGTAACAATTCTTTCAGAGTAGTTCTATAGGTTTTTACTTTCTTATTTTAAATTTCCAATTTCTTATAAGTTCTAAGCTGTTATTATTATATCTTAAAATTAATAGTAGACATGTCCAGTTCACATTTCAAATAGTGGATTGGCTAAGCTTAAAATAACTTTTCCAAAAAATCTGCGAATTTTGCACCATTGTCTTTCCTCATCCAATTTGTTAATGAGACATCAACATGCTTTTCCTTCCTATTTTTTCAGATATGTTCCTGCTCCTAAGGCAGTTTAGTATTTTCAAGACCATTTCTATATCTAGAAAGTCTGAGTTCAAATCTCTACCCTTAAGCAATTTACAAAATTTCTCTTGCAACAGCTTTCACATCAGCTAAAAAGTGGAAATAAAATAACATTGCTGCACATATTTGTTAGGTTTAAATAGTTAAATTCTTAAAAAGCTTCCAGAAGAGTGCCTGACACACATTTAAAGATTAGCATGTATTACCATTATCACTTACTATTTCTGAAGATTTTCACCTACATGAGACTGTGAGGGGAACTTTTTCACTCACTCTGTTAGGCTTGTGGATTCCCTAAATTTGAAGACCAAAGCTTTTGTTTCTTTGTTCCTTTTCCTTCATGCTATTTATTTTTCTCAGGTGGTTTGTGATTCTCCGTGACTGGTGTAGATTCCTGAAAAGGGTTTGTTTAGGTGGAAGGATTGTTTAAAGGTTCTGTATAAAATGTCAGGGATAGTTTTTAATATTACTCTCTTTCGAATCCATTGTTTGAAGCTGGCAGCAAATATTAGGATACTCCTAGCTGCCAAAGTAAGGAGTAATCTTCTCTGGCACTAAGACTTAAGTAAATATTTTTTGTTAACAAATCTACATCTCTTCTGCTTCTCTGCTCCACTCAATCTATTTAGAATTTCCTCACATTCCATCATCTTTCATTGTTCTATTTATGAACTAAAGCTGACCCCACACAGGTAGTTCATTTCATTTAGGGTATACTTTTGGATTTTCAGAATCTTTTAAAAAGGTAATGTAACAATCTTTATTAGTTATGACATCCAAAACTCCTCTTATTCATTTGATTAATACTTATTGAATACCTACTATATGAAATTCCTAAGCCTTGAGTTATATTGCTGATGAGAAGACCAAAATTCCTACCCTATGGTGTTACTCTCTAGCAAAATATGCCTCAACAGAAGTTCCTTTTAGTCTCTTTAATTCAAAATAAAACTAAATCTAATATAAAAGATCTTTTTAAAATCTCCAATTAAAGTCATGTGCCACAGATTTCATAAGTTTTCCTGTAAATACCATACAACAATGACAAAATGGCTTATAATATTTTAAATTATAAAAAGGTTAGTTTTTACTTATATAGTAACCATTTAATCTGATTTGTGTGTATGTTTATGATCATTTTTTTTACTCATTTTTTTTCTTCAAATTTGCAGGTCAGTAAAACAATAGTTCAAAATATATTAATTTTAAGATATGCCAATCATTCTAAAATAAGATTCTAGTTCACAAAATACAGCTTCTTTAGATGAATGCTGGGTCAACATTCTGCCAGAATATATAGTTGAAAAATGAAAATGTCAGTCAATCACATATTTCCAAATATCTTGAGACTTAACACTACATAGACTAAGCTCACGGGTTAGGTGATAAATTTTTATATTTACATATTTTCACCACATATATAAAAATAATGGCATCATAGAACTTTCTCAGCCCAGATTAATTCTATCAAAATTAAGAAAAAAATTAGTTTTAGCCTCTGTAGCCAGTGGTTCCATGAACTGGTTCCAGCTATTCTGATGTAACTTCATGGACAGTTATAGAATTTATAGAATAAAGTCATTCTTTAACTCTTCATCATTCTCCAAGTGAAATCAAAAATGAAAACCATACAAACTCATCTAATTTGTTAATACAACTTTATTGTTACCTTCAGCAAAAGTAATTTTACCCTCCTCAGAACAATGTACCAAAATAAGCTGATTGCCTTCACAGTAAGGTTTACATGCAAATCAGTTTAAACTGAACTCAGAAAAATTCCAAAGAAATTCACCTTGAAACCTAAAAATATACATAATCATATATGTAATTTTAAATTTAATCAGATAAATGTATAAAATTTGGAGATGTAAGGGAAGTATGAGCAGGTAAGCATACGGTATTTTTTAAAGAGCTTTTTATTGGTGACGGTGCAGAACAATGGTGGGGAGGGGAGTGGCCCAATGCCGGCCAGCCTCAGACCCCTGGGGTCAGGTGCAAAATACAAAAAGAGAATCACAAATACAGAATTGGGTGGGGATTTGGGGAAGTCAATAAACTACTATTATTTTTCTTGGCATAGTTCCAATTTGGGAGATTTTACTAAAAATAATTTAACTTTTAATAGCTTTGTATGGGTATTATTGCTTGATTTTATCCAAATTCTTGCATGAGGCTTAAGTTGGAGATACCCTAGTTTTGAAGAACTAAGAGTTGCACTATCACAAATATGCTAACTCTCTTAGAGAACTTATTTTACTGCACTCATTATATTTACTTACACAGTACTGTCACCCAATACAGTTTTCATGTCTTTATGAGATATCCATAATTTTAGAGCATTGTTGGTTTAGGTAAGTAGATGCTCATATTTTATTGTATATTTTTGCTGAGTATTCTTTGAAATGTTCACACAGACAAATCACAATTAAAAAAAAATAGCTATATGTGAGTTTAACTTTTTAAACAATCTTGGGAGACAGGACTTAAACCTGTAACACCTAGAGCTGCAAGAAAGGAAATAAAAAATTATTTAATTAGGTCATAGTCAGTTCTATTTAGTTTCTGGGCTCATGTACTCTACTTACTGCAGACACAGTAATGTATGATGATAATTGACTGAGAGTGTTGACAGTGTCCCACCCTTTTAAGATATCATTTAAAACTGTTGCTCCAGCTGTCTCCTCTGTGCTACCTGTCATTTTGTTACTAGATTATTTAGAGCCATGATTCTGGTATATGCTCTCTGCATTACCATGTGATAACAAGATCTTCACATCCTATGTACATTCACATAGGTTCATTCATAGGTCTCTTTTACAAATATTCTTCTCCAAATCTTCCTATATATCTCCTTTCATTCTTCTTGAGCAAACAGTTCATGAATCCATGTAAATTCTATCTTTCTCTCTCTCCAGAAAAAAAAGTAGATAATCAGATGTATTACCTAGAGTTTTAAAGTTTTAGAAAATTTTCCCTCAGCACTGTCTTTCCAGGGAATCCTTGAGTAGGGCTATAGTGCAACTGCCATCCATTTTCAGCTTGCGTGAAATACTGAATTTATTAATCTATATGTTATCTTTGACTTATTTCTTCTTAGTGAATTCTAAGAAATCTCTCATGTAGCTTTTTGTGTGGTCTGATGGAGAGGAATAGAGCAAAAAATAACATTGGGAGTCCACTTCTAGGCCACTTCCTGTGCAACCTTTTGAGTCCTATGGTCCAATTCAGTAGTGGATGTATTATTTACATACTACAGCTGATTGCTGCTGGTACTCTTCAGTCTGTGACTAGGTGGGTCTGAAAAAGGCAGCTCATGGTAGTTCTGCCTGCACTTTAAATTTGTGCCCCATCATCAGGCAATCTACCAAAGCCAATTTTCATGCCAACAGCAGTTTTTTTGTTTGTTTGTTTGTTTTTTAAGGATCTAATCCTTTGCTTCAGCTTGAATAGTCTTGCTTGAGAACAATAGAAGTTTATGTTATCATTCTTCTTTGATCTTTGCTCTAAAATACATAGTGTCTTTTCTCAACATGGTTATTTCTAAAACCATGAGGTCCACAGTCTGGATGGAAGGGCCTTTTGAATCTCAACCTGAACTTGCTTCAAAGCCCTTAGTTGCTCTGGGCAATACTCAAAGCTGGAGCTTCATATGTCACCCATAATGAGTCCAACAGAATCCTCAAGTGTGATATGTGCTGTGTCTAAGACATATAATGTGCCACAATTTCTTCTTAGTTGTGAGTATTACAAGATAGAATCATTTGTCTTTAGCTTTAAAGCTAAAACCATGTGCTATTAATGATCTCCGTAACTTTATGTCAGATCTCTGGCTTTCTCTCTGACCTTCTGCTTTTTACGACAATAAACAATTGTACCCAACTTTATTTTAGCCTCTATCCTTTCAGAGCCTGTTATTGCTATTGTTATCCTATAGCTTAGTTATGTAAATGCAGCTATGAACTGCAGAAGACATCTGCAACAGGGCTTGCAGGGGTGTCTCCCACCAACACATTCTTTGTTGTTTTGGTAAATGGAGTATCCACCAGTATAGCCATCTTCTGGGTAACCCAACCTTACCTAATATATTCCTATGAAATAGCATATGAAATCCTCTGAGTCTTTCTTCTCCTACCAGTCATAGTGACTTGGGTATTTCTAATCTACTTACTGTTGTCTACTGGTTTCCAGTTGCTAGCACTACGTTCAATGGTCTTTTCCAGAGTGCGACATCTTTTAAACTAGAAGAGAAATCTCATGTAAACAAACTAACCTTTATCCAACTTCATGATTTCATGTTTTAGTCCCTTGATCTAGAAGTTTTTTCACCCATTCTCACAAATACACTCAATGCTTACCTGTTTATGCAGGCAATTTCTGTGCTTTATTCGGGGTACAGTCTTCCTCCTTTCAATGCCCAGCAGTAGTCTGGCTCCATCAGGTTGTTTTAATGATGTAGTGGCCAAAAAGTAGTCGAGGCAGTTTAAGAGAAATCTCTAATCACCTTACAGTGTGGGGATAGCATTGGCCTTTAGTAGAGCAGAGTGTATCACCCCAGATGTTCCAAAATTCATATTCCAAGATCTCCTTTCTTTCCAATCAAATTCTTGACCTTGGGGTAGCAGATCTATTGGGACAAAAAATTCAATGTTTTCTAGAGTATTGCTATAATTCTGATTACGTCTTAGGACTGGCTCTGTGGTTTTTATGCCTTCCTACTACAGAAGATGACTTCTTATATGCTGCCAAGAAACATTTCCAGTTTTCACGTGCAACATTTAATTGCTTTTTGTTACCCTCAGTCCTTTAAAATTTTTATATATGGCATTTATAGCTCTCATCAACATCTATCCAGTTACATTGTCTTATAATTACTAATTTCTCTGTTAATCATAAATGTCTAAAAATAGTACCCCGGTGCATTTCTATTTCATGGATACACAACACAGGACTGGAGAAAACTTGATCAGGCCGTGAGACATGATTTTATATTTGAGAATTTGAAGGACTGGGATGGCTATGCTTGTCTCAATTCTGCTGAACCATTGATGATGTTATGTCTCTCTGGAGAAAAAAACTGGAACTAAGATTTTTGTTCATAGCTAAAATGATTTCAGTCTTCAGTTATACTGATATGACTAAGTGAATGTATATTCCCTATGTCATTGCTAAGTTTCACTGCAATAAAAACCTGTAAATATCTTTGGATATGAAAATTTTAAAACACAAAGATCTGTGCTGAGGTAGTTATGCATTTAGCTTAATGATTTCTACTGTTATTTAAAAAAATGGAATTTAAAATGAGGGAGTGCAAGAAATAGGAGAGTAAACCAGTTCGTTGCTTGTATTATCCTGGAAGATGCTTTAGAACATTTTCTAATTTTAAAATAAAGTTAAATTGTAATGTGAGGGATATTTGTCATTAACAGTTTTCCCTTCTGGCCTTATGAACTGTCTCTACTCCTCAGGTAATTACACATTCTGAGGTTCTTTTATTCGGTGCATGGATATTACTAATTATTCTTTATGAAAAAATAAGCTTTTGGATAATTTATTCTTTTGTAAAAGCTTAAATAAAATATAAATCAACAACAATAATCACCTTCCCCCAAAACATCTTTTTATTGGTAGGCTAATGCTAACTAATTAAGCATCCAAAGCTCAGTGACTAAAACTATATAGAAATATTATTATCCTAACAGCTCTCAGGTTAACAAGGGCAAATTTGCCTTAAAGTACAGGTCTATGAACTAAGAAGAATGGCTCTGTCTCAAGAGCTTCTTTTCTAAGACAGATGAAATTTCAGGGAAAAGGTAAGAAAGAAGAAGCAAGATATGTAGCATACAACCTAACTGATAATTTGGGTTATAAATTGACACAGAAATTAAATTATATTTAAGACATTTGAGAAAGTCAAAATAGTAAAATTTATTTTCATTACTTTATTTACATAATTTTTATTTTGTGCTTGTATGTTTTGTGCCAGGCCCTGTGCTAAAATCTCAGAGGTACAAATTTAAACAAAGTAGACCCATCCTCTTCCTCTTCCCTTGGGAAACTTACATTATAATAGTCAAGGATATATGTTCAAGCTAAAATCTTAAATCCTTTCTTATCTAACTTCTTTTACATGTGGCTACATTTAAACTTGGATACATTTACATAAGTAAAATTATAGTTCTTTCTATGAAAAAGAGTTAAGACTTTTAACTCAAATCTATGAGTACTTAATCCATAATTAATCTTAATGAATCCTTCACTTGTGCAGTTTTGAGCAATTCACTTACTTTACCCTGGAAAGTTTTCTTATAAGTAATATAATTGTGATTTTTAATCTTGATTATCAAGCTGAAAATATTCTGTTATTCTTTATGAGTGCCATTCATAGATTAATCTTGTAAGTTTCGACCCTTACTGTTTTCCCTATTTCTTTAATCAGCATAGGGTAAAAAAAAAAGGCAGAAAGTAACAGGATTTCCCACTCGCCTTGGCCAGTGATTTTAAACTCCAATGCTTATCACCAGCTAATCTCTCTGTTTACTGGTGTTGAAAGACCATAGTGCTCTATTAATCTCTTTGGTAGAATCTTATCTGCTTTGAAGAGGTAGATTAAAGATGGTTGTAACTTTTGTCATACCTTTGCCTTAAGTCTAGAGTGACTCAGTGACTGCTTAACCAATAGAATGCAACAGAATTAATGTCATGCAACTCTGGCAACTCTTTTAAAAGACTGGTAAAATTCGCTTTATCCATATTAAAAAGCTATGTCTAATGATACTACAACTCAGAACCCAGCTATAAAAATCACAAGCCACATGCAGAGGCCATGATAACAGCCCCAGATAAGATCATGTTCAATAGCCTTAGCCAAACTCATAGTTGACTATCGGCATGAACAACCAGCCATGTGAAAGAGTCATCTTGGTTTCTTCATCAAATGCTCAGTTGATTCCAGCTCAGCTAGTATCTAATTTAAATTACATGAAGAACACTGGGCAAGTACTTCTTAATTCACCCTCTCAAACCCCAGAAATGTGAGAGATAATAACAATTTATTAATTTAAGCTATTAAATTTTTGAAGTATTTTATTTTTCAAGAATAAACAATTGGAACAGGCATTTTCAGAGCTATTTATTTTCAATAGATGACTTGCCATTGTCTCACACTTAATTTTCTATTTATAATTTTGTAGCGTTTTCCAAAAAAGGTCTCCTCCAATTTAATAAGCTTTAGGTATCCAGGATGTACCAGCTCTCTTACTTTCTGTAATTTCTAATCTACTTTCTAGTTTGCATCTTTTGATCTCCCCTTACACATACCCCATGCTACCACCCCTAAAGTGGATCTTGGTTGCTTAAAAAGTACAAGTATTCTATAGATACAAAAATGTGAATTCAAATGTCATTATATTACTTTAGCCTGTGACCTTCTCTAAGTAACTTTCTCTGAATTCAAGTTAGTCATCTTTAGGGAAAGTATATTTCTATATAGTTGTGGAGCAGCTTATAAAGGAAACATCATATATATCATTTAGCTCATGGACATGTTTGAAGTCTATAGTATTTATTCAGTAAACATTTGCTTCTCTCTTCTCAGCTATGTCTTCAATGTTATTCTTATTGCTGACTTATATAGTGGCACTGATAACTGCAACTGATCTCCACCCCATCTCTGCCCCACAGTGGGTCCAGGTCATTGAAAACACAAAATCTTCACTTTATGATAGCTCCTTGAACTTGTTAGGCTTAAGTCTTCCAAATGCCAGAATCTGAGCACTACATAGAAAACTAAAACTCTGACGGTTGTTTTTAGAAGATATTGTTTCAATGATGTGTTAATTAACATAATTTATATCAAATCACACAGACGCTTTTGCATGTTCTCACACTAAGGCATGTTTATCCAAAATAGACAACTTAATTACTTAAGAAAATTGGTTATATTTACAGAGCTGGAGTGTTATAAGAAAAATAAACTGTAATTATGAATGGAAGAAGGATGGGAAAAATGCCAAATTTTTATTGTTTTTGGCTTTTAAAAATGTTAATTAAGACATAGAGTCCACAATTATTGTGGAGCTTAGTAAAAGTGAAAGAATATATCCCTCCAATGTGAATCAAAAAGGACATTCATTTTTTCTGTCTTACTTATCTAGAATTCATAAATCCTGAGAAATTGTTGCTGAGTATCCAGTACATAGTGTCAGAGAGAGGGAGTGTTGTCTCTGTTATCATCCACATGAAGAACTTGGGTGCTCCATAAAGAAATTTTTGCTGGGAAGTCATTTAATCAAACTAGGAATGGATATGATAAATTTAATCATTACTCACAACAAATTCTTAGAATTAGATAAAAAAAAGTTATTAAATTTAACCTCATTCTCTTGTGGTTGTTGTTTTGGTGGTGGTGATTTTAATATAACATTTAATATATTATTACAATTTCTATTTTTTATTGAGGCATAATTGATATATAGCATTATATTAACTTTAGGTATACAGCATGATTTGATATTTGTATATTTTGCAAATTGATCACCACAAATAATTTTAGTTAACATCTGTCACCATACATAGTTATAATTTTTTGTGTGTGATGAAGACTTTTAAAAATCTCCTTTCTTAGCAAGTTTCAAATATGCAGTACACTACTATTAACTATTCTGGTGGCCTTTTGTAATTCCAGTTTTCTGAGGAAAAACCTTTGGGAGAAAAAAAAGGATGCAAGAGAATGTAGCAATAAACTTTATAAATATGGAGAAAAATATGCCCCTCCCCCACAGAGGTCACCTATTTAAATGATAGTTTAAAAAGTCCATTATTTTTATCAGTTTTAACTAAATTGTGGCCACAGAACTGATCAGAGCAATATAAGAAACAATGAGAAATTTCTTTTATCCTTCCAAAAATATTTACTGAATAGTAATTATATGCATGCAGTGTGCTGAGCTATGTAAGGTATCAGCCTTGGTAAAGCTGGTCTCCTGCCACTTTGATGATGAATTGTGTTTCCTTTGCTCAACAAGGGAACCCTGGATGCTAGGTCTTTTAGCCATAAATACCCATGGGTTGCCTGGAACAGTGGCCCCTGGGGATGATTGAGGGTGAGAGTCTCTTACAAGTACACCAAACTCAGTTTTTAGCCACCAATAGGTTTGGAGAGCAGGGGACCCCGATTCTTCTGATTCCTGCTCCTTCCACCTTTGCCATTATTACCAGTGCTTCTAGATGCATTTTTCCCCCTACCAGTACATCTTACAAAGAAAAGAAAAAAGTGGGGAGCACAGCTAATTACATGATACATAAGAGGCACGGAGCAGCCAATTGCTCCCAAGTCCTTTTTCACCACATTAGAATATGCCTTAACTCAGATTCAATGTCTAACTGAAACATCAAAACAAAGGTGCTATTTTGGTTATGAAATGTCTCCAATTTATACTTGAATACTTACAGAGCTTATGTCATATTTTTATGCTTTATAAAGCCCTACATTTCAGTATAATTTATTTGATTTAACTATCAGACCTGGATCTGGTACATCATGCAAGAAACATTTCATAGACAAGGACTATCATTTTTCCAAAGAGATTTAGCCAATTCATTTTACTCTTTCTTATCCAGATAGGTTGGTATAACATAGATTGCAGGTTGTTGCTAATAGAATTCTTTCCAAATGGGAAAGAATGGGAAAGTTAGAAAGATAGATTATTTTGATGGTTAGATAGATTCCTTAGATATAACAAAAGGATTGTTTATTAAGGACTTTAGAATTTTGCTTCCCATTTTTTATTTTAAGAATTGGCTTAAGAACAGAGTGACATAAGTTCAAATCCCGACTCCATCATCTTGGGCAAGTCATTTAAGTTTTACCAGTAAAAATTTTCTCATAAAATGTGAGGAACAAAAATATTGACCTCTCAGCAGGGTTGCAAGGATTAAATAAAAAAGGAAACATTGAGCATAATAGATATTCAATATGATAGATATTTAATAAATATTTTTAATTTTCCCCTCCAGCAATTCTCAGTGTTCTCATTCAGATTTATTGGGTGAACCACACATCTGCTTATTCCAGTTAATCATTACCTCAGGACTTAGTTTTGCACAGCATGTTTTTTTTTCTCATACTTGATACTGCAATACTCCACATGCCATCACCTAACTGGTTACTCAGTTTTTTTTATATATAAGGTAGTTCTGATTCCCCAATCAGATTATAATTTTATGAATACTGGAGTCATGGGTAAAGTATGTTTTGTTTTGCCAAATTTCTTGCATAGTACCAAGTATAAATACATTGACATTTACCACTGACTAATTAATTGTTGATGGGGTAAGTTATATGCAGTTTAACCAAACTCTGATAAAAATCTACATTAATTAATTAATTATCATTATTATTATTACTATTACTATTATTATTATTATTATTATTATTATTATTATTTGTGAGGCAACCCTTGGTTGCAAGGATCTTGTCAGCAGATTGCAAAGACCTTGGCAGCTTACAATTCCTTATTTTTTATTTTTCATGCCCATAGCACCTGGTCTTTCTAGGTGGTCTCCTATCCAAGTACTAACCAGCCCCAACCCTGCTTGGCTTCCAAGATCAGACAAGATCAGGCTTGTTTAGGGTGGCATGCATAGACTCATTAACTAATTTTAGAGAAAATTGGCCTATAGGTCTTGTTATCTATATATAAATTTTAACTTTTTAATATTATGTAATATGAAATTTACAGAGAAGTTGCAAGAATAGTAAAAAAACTTTGAATTTTTAAGGTAGCTAGAGGTATCATTCTTTCATTCTAAGCACTTTACCTTCCAAAAACAAAAACTCTAACAAAAACACATAACACATAACAAAATCAGGAAATTTAACATTTAAACAATGCTGTTATATTATTCTTAACCAATACACAAATTTTCTTAAATGTCTCAATATTATCTGTCACTCACAACACACCCTTGGCCATAATCCAATCTGGGATTTCTCTGAATTTAACATCAGGTCAGACATTTTAGGTGTCTGGAACATACCCTCAGCCTTTTCCATTATTTTTAACTTTGAAATTTTTGATGAGTACAAGCTGTTTTTATAGAATACCCATTAATCTGAGTATGTCTGATATTTCTTAATAATTAGATTTTGACTATAGATTTTTGACAGAAATACCACAGGAGCATTGTATCCTAAGTACAAATTAGATGTCAGGATTTTCATTACAAAGTTATTATATTATTTTTTGTAATTAATAAATAATTTTGAGGAAATACATTGAAACTATGTAAAATTCTTATTACTCAGTAAACACCCAATAGTTTTAGCATTCATTGATTACTTTCTAACTTTATAATCCTTTCCATATTTAATGACATTTTGCTATAAATTTCCAAATTTTCTGCCCATCTTTTTTTTTTTCAGCATAGAGTCATGGATTTTTTTTTTTAATTAAATAGGTCATAATCCTTCATGACCACCATCATTATTATAAAACTTTAAATCATTCCATGTTTTCTTAGTGGGGCCTTCAACCCAACTATTATATATAGAGTTAGAGATAGAGGTGATAGATAGAGATGATAGAGATAGTTAAAGATAGAGATAGACAGAGATAGAGAGAGAGAGATTAGAGATAGAGATAGAGATAGAGATAGAGATAGAGATAGAGATTAGAGATAGATAGAGATATATATAGAGAGATAGAGATAGAGATGATAGAGAGATGAGGTAGAGATAGAGATAGAGATAGGTGATAGATAGATAGATGATAGATAGATAGATAGATAGATAGATAGATAGATAGATGATAGATGATAGATAGAGAGATAGAGAGAGATAGAGGTAGAGAGAGAGAGATAGAGGTAGAGATAGAGAGAGATAGAGATAAAGATGATAGAGATAGAAATAGAGATAGAGATAGAGAGAGACAGAGGTAGAGGTAGAGGTAGAGATAGAGATAGAGAGAGATAGAGATAGAGACAGAGAGAGATAGAGATAAAGATAGAGATAGACAGAGATAGAGACAGAGTCAGAGAGAGATATAGAGATAAAGATGATAGAGATAGAGATGATAGAGATAGAGATAGAGATAGAGATAGAGATAGAGATAGAGATAGAGATAGATAGAGATAGAGATAGAGATGAGAGATGAGAGAGAGAGAGAAAGAGACAGAGATGTGTCTCCATTCTCTGAGCACTTCTTTACTTTCTGGCATACTGAGCTATCCCACAGTCATAACATATTCTCCTTTCTTCAGCCCTAAAATTATTAGCTATTTCTGCAAAGAGCTTTGCTCTGAGTACTAGCTGTGATTCATTGCTATTGGTGGGGTCATTGTTTTATATGTTTTTGGCAGGCAGAGCTAAGAATCTGAAAAATCTGATTCCTTCTGTATATAAAATATGTACTTTTTTACTGAAGCTTAAAATACACAAAAAATTGTTTTCCAATTACTGAACCATACTACTATGAAAAGCACACCAATGAACTGAAATCTGTTATGTGGTTTGTAATTTTGTTTTTGCGTGGGGTTGGAGATATACAGCAAACTGCATATAACTTAAGTACACTTAACCTAGAACAATCTCCTTCTGTTGGAGATTGATCGTGTACCTTAAAATTAGCTTGGCTACTTGGATTTTTTAACTTCTCTTTCATTTTTTAGGTACATTCACTGGTCCACCTCCAGCACCATGTGGCTAATTCATGGACACAACGTTTTAATCAAGAACTGTTAGATATGCATTTCAAACCAGTGCCTCTTTCAATAAAAACTATATCAAGTTTGAGGTCTGAGAAGATATAGGTTGGCTCTTTGTATGATCATCTAAGAGTATTCTTAATATTTTAAAATCTAAAGTTAAAATAATATCTTAATTTTTTTAAAGTATATTTTCTCATGTTCTTTACAGTGAATTTGTAGAGAGAATATGAAATAAATATATTTCCCCTTGGTCATCATTACTCCTACATCAGGCAGAATAATTTGGTATGTCTATTCATTGATATTATTATCATAATTTTCATTTTATTTATGTAATTATTTATTGAATTTTAAATATAGTTTACACCTAAAATATTTGTGTGTGTGTATGTGTGTGTATATATATATATATATAATTTTATATATATAATTTTATATATATAATTTTATATATATATAATTTTTTTTTGTCACTTTCATTACAAGGGACACAGATGAGAAGCTAGAAGAGAGAGGCACATTGGGCAAGATCGGGAAAAGGTTTGAGGGAACAAGCTTCTATCCCTGTGAAATGGGGCTGTGCTACTACCCTCCTGGTATTAGGATGTGTTCCCAAACCCAGAAACTCTTTGAATATTAGATATATTTTGAAATTTATAATAATTATGTTATTAATTGATGTCTCCATTATATAATGGAAGACACTAAGGCTCAAAAAATTTAAGATATTAAGTTGGTTTGCTTGCTAGTTTAAAAAGAACAAGGTTTTAGACTCAGATTTAATTTTTTTTTTAATTGCAGTCACTTTCCATTGATGAATACTTCACTCAGTTACCCATATAAGCAGAGATTTTAGGTGAGAGGAGTGATGAGATTGTTAAAAAAAGACTTTAAACATCCCAACTCTAGTTATAAGTATATCCGCTTTGAATTTTTATTGTCATAGGTGTTAAAGAGAGAAACGTATAATCTCACATATTTCTCCTTTATTTGAAAGTACAGTCCTATTGATAAAATCAGAAAAAAATGAAAATTTATAAAATTAATATTTCCTTTTGTACTCATTTTCAGTGGCATCAGAGACACATATCTAAAGAAAATTATTTTATTTTTTAGTGTTTTTGGAGATATCTCAAGGCATAGCTAACACTAGTACTTCCATGATAATTTTTAAATAGTTGTTTTCTCTTTAATTCAGAAGATGGTTGATACAAAATGCATGTATTTTTCTTAGATTAAAATGGTAATCATAAAAATGCTATTCTATCTTTTTGGAGATAATTAACACTTTATCTTAGTTAGATTGCCTTTTGCTTTAGTTATGTCTAATTTATTGTAAATGTTTAAACATTACAGCATGTCTAATTGTCATTAATTTTCAATCTTCTAAAATATTGAAAATAATCTAGAGTGTAGTCTTTGAAGTATGCTAATTATTTTCAATAGCATAAAATTATTTTATTTTTAATTAAATTAATTTAGATAATTGGAATTGGTATTGGCTCCAAGCTATCAGGGGAAACATCTATAATCTAAATCATGAACAGTCTGAATTTGTCACCATAAAAATATCAATAAAAAAAGTCAATGCTCTCACAAAATGTGAATAAAAATAATAATTAAAATACAAAATCTAGCAGTCAGTAAACAGGATCATTAAATAAAAATAAAGATTATTATGCAAACCCACCAAAGAGAATGATATAAAATATTTATAAAAAATAAAAATTGCATATGGATATAATTAGAAAGGATAATGCCCAAACAGAAATTACTTGAAAGGAAAATTAACATAAATATGAAAATAATCCAAACAAAGGAACAGAATCAAGGGAACTGAAACAGACCTACACATAAGAAGAAACTTGACATATGACAGAAGTGATATTGCAATTACTCTAAATAATGTCTTCTACAACTAAATGGACATACACATGGAAAAAAAGTTATATTTTTGTCTTCCGTTCACACTATCACATACTATCAGGCAAATAAATTTAGAATTAATCAAAAACTCAATTATAATAAAGCAGTATTTAAAACTGTTCTAGAAAAATTTTTTGACAATGTAAGTATTACTTTTGGTTATAGAGATAATTTTCAACCATATTTTTAAAAAACAGGACTAACTGATATATTTAATTTTATTAAAATTGAGATGAAAAAATTAAAATAAATTTAAAAAATCAAATTTATAATCAACAAGAAAACTGCTCATCTAGAACCATCATGAAGAAATAAAAAGATAAATCATGGTCTAGTGCAAGGATTTACAGACTATCTAATAATTATTAAGTAGTAATAATATATATATATTAAATTTCTATGAAAAGTTACATTAAAAATATTAAAAACACGAATAGACAATTGAGATATAAAAAAACATATATGGCTAATAAAATATGAAAAGATTCAGGATTCCATTACTAAATAGTGAAGGTTAAACTCATAACTATATACTGTTTTAAACCATTCATATTGACAAAGGTCCAGATGAAGGTGTGGTACATAGGTGCTCTTAAACATTATAATGAGAACACACAAAGTAAAACAAATTTCAACAATCTTTATCGATAGCACTGAGATACACACAGCATAAAAATATATAGTCAACCCTTAAACAATATGGGTTTGAACTGTGTGGGTCTACTTATACATGGATTTTTTTTTCAATAAATATGTGAGAATTTTTTTTGGAGATTTGCTACAATTTAAATAAACTGGCAGATTTCAATTTTCTTGAATATATTGAGACTTATTTTGTGGCTTAACATATGGTCTATCTTGAAAAATGCTCTATGTGCATTTGAGAATAATGTACAGTTTGGTGCTGTGGGATGAAATGTTTTAAATATATTAATAAAATCCACCTTAAGACTATTTGTCAATTTTCTGACTGGAAGATCTATCCATTGATGTCAATGGGGTGTTAAAGTTCCTAACTATAACTGTAATACCGTTGATCTTTCCCTTTATTTCTATTAATATTTGCTTTATATATTTAAATATTCCTATGTTTGGTATATGCTATATGTTAGCAAAGGTTATATTCTCTTGTTAGATTGAACCCTTTATCATTATGAACTGTCCTTCTTTTCTCTGGTTATAGCTTTTATTTTAAAGTCTATTTTGTCCACTGTATGTATGGCTACCTCAGCTTTTTTAAAGTTTCCATTTTCATGAAATATCTTCTTCCATCATACAGGGACAATGGCAGCTGTCTCTCCAACCTTCATCTTGAAGCCACACAACTCAGTTATCTATCTGTATGTCTCTGGCTCCTTCTGAGTCACTGTCACACCACAATAGTCCAGGGTGAGTGCCTGAGAGTGAGTGTGTCTGTTGTCATACCCTTTAAGAGGACACATTGGTGTCAAGCCCTATTCTGTCTTACCACAAGGACAGAAGCCATGCTGATTTTCATAGCCAGATATTGTGAAGGTTCCTCTTCCTGGCTGGGGAGCCCAATGTGGAGATGGTACCCCTCACTCCTTAAAGAGGACCTCTATAGCTGAGATAACCCTTCCAATTTTCAAATGCCACATGTGAGTGTGAAGCCAGCCCATTCAACATCTCTGCTCATCCTACCAGTCTCCATGTGGCTTCTTTTTTATATCCTTAGTTATAAGACTTTTGTTCAACTAGTTTTATGATAGTTCTTCAGGTTATTTTTTTAATAATTTATTTGTAATTTTAATGTGGTCATGGGAAGAGGTGAGCACAGTGTTTATCTACTCTGCATCTTGACCAGAACTCTCTCATATTTTTTTAACATGAAAATATATCTCCAAAGACCAGATTTCATCTTTACATGTTCTTTCTCTAGGAAAAATGAACAATGTTTACAAAAAAAATAAAGTATAATTAAACACATCAAAAAGATAAACTACACTTGAATTCATTATCTAAGTTAAAAATACATTACAAATATAGTTAAAAAACAATCCCAGGCATTTCTTTCATCACGTATATTCCCTTTCTTCCTTCTAGACAAAACATCTGTTCTGTCTAAAATTTCATGATTATTAGTCTCATTTTTAATAAATAATTAACCCTTCAACAACACAGGGGTTAGGTACACTGCCCCCACACAGTTGAAATTCCATACATAACTTTTGACTCCCCCAAAACTTAACTACTAATAACCCACTGTTTTTGTGGTAGTAACTAGTAAAACAGACTAGTGCCTACAAATATCTTATGCTTGTACTGGCATAAAAACAGACACATAGATCAACTGAACAGAATAAAAAGCCTAGATAATATCAGGTTTATATGGTCAATTAATCTATGACAAAGGAGGCAAGAATATACAATGGGGTAAATAAAGACAGCTTATTTAATAAATGGGGTTGAGAAAACTAAACATATATGTGCAAAAAAAAAAAAAAGAAAGAAACTGAACCACCTTTTTATACCATATACAAGAATAAACTCAAAATGAATTAAAGACTTAAATGTAAAATCCAAAACCATAAAACTGTTAGAAGAAAACATAGGCAGTAAACTCACTAACATTCCTCTTGGTAATATGTTTTTGATATGTCTCCTTGAGCAAGGGAACCAAAAGAAATATAAACAAGAATGACTATATCAAGTTAAAAAGATTTGCATACTATAGGAAACCTCTGACAAAACAAAGATATGGGAAAAGATATTCACCAATAATATAACAATTAAGGGGTTATTATCTAAAATTCATAAGAACTCACACAATCCAACACCAAAAAATTTAAATGATCCAATTAAAAAATGGCAGCAGAGACCTGAATATACATTTCTCCAAAGAGGTCATACAGATGGCTAATAGATTTAAAGATTCTCATTATCACTAATCATTAGAGAAATGAAAATTAAAACCAAAATGATATACGATTTCGTACCTGTCAGAACAGCTATCTTCAATAAATCAACCAACAACATGTATTATTGAGAATATGGAGAAACAGGAACCTTCACACACTGTTGGGACTGCAAAGTAGTACAGCCCCTATGGGAAATAGTATAAAGGTGGCTCAAAAAATTAAAAGTAGAACTACCTCATGACCCAGCAATTCCACTTCTTGATATTTATCTAAAGAAATTCAAAATACTAATTCAAAAATATATATACACTCCTATGTTCATTGCAATATTATTTACAATAGCCAAGGTATGGAAGCAACCTCTCAGTGTCCATCAATATATGATTAAATAAAGAAGAGGTCTCACACACACACACACACACATGTATATATATACACACACATATATATGCATATATATATATATACATGTGTGTGTGTGTGTGAAGAGGTCTCACACACACACACATGTATATATATACACACACATATATATATGCATATACACACATATGCATATATATATGTGTGTGTGTATATATATACATGTGTGTGTGTGTGTGTGTGTAAAATGAAATATTATTCAGCCATAAAACAAGAATGAAATCTTACCACTTGCAGAAACATGGAGGAATTTGGAAGGTATTATGCGAAATGAAATAAGTCAGACAGAAAAAAATAAATACCATATGATTTCACCTACATGTGGAATATGAGGAACAAAAGAAACAAATGGAAACAGACTCATAGATACCTAGAACAAACTGATGGCTGCCAGGTGAGGGGCTGGGTGAAAAAAGTGAAGGGATTAAGTACTAATTGGTTGTTTCAAAACAGTCTCAGGGTTGTAATACAGCATAGGGAATATAGTCAACGATATTGTAATAACTCTGTATAGTGCCAGGTGGGTAGTAGACTAATTGGGGGATCGCTTCCTAAATTATATAAATGTTTAATCACTATACTGTACACCTAAAATTGTTATAAAATAACTTTGAATGTCAACTGTTACTTGCAAGTTATCTTCTCATTCTAACAAAATCTTTGGTTTTCAGTTTAAGATCACTAAAATCAATTTCTGTTCTCCAGGTAAAAACAGTAACAGAGACACCACACCTATGGCTTCTATCTGCTCTCAACTCTTTTATGGCAGCAAGTAATTTTATTAAAGCATTGACTTTGACTTTATCATTCACTAGGGGAGTGTGATTTAATATCCTATGTTCCAGATCTTTGGAAAATGAGGAAGCTGACAAGGGAGGCCAAGATTCAAATTACTGCCCTACTATCCACCAGATGTGTGATGCTAAGCAAAAATTTAACTTCTCTGTGTCCATTACTTTACCTATAAATCAGAATTACTAATTCCTCACTCTAAGGGTCATAATGACAATCGCTTGTTTTTCTGTTTGTGACAATATGTGGATTGGCTGATACATGACAGATGACCAGTTCTTCAACTTGTGCTATATCGCTGTAACCACTTAATAGGCTGGCCCAGTCTTTGAAGACATTTCCATCTTACAAAGGAAAGGCTACCCAATATTTATGAATTTGTCACTTTTGTACGAGAAAACTTCATGAAATTGAGTATTTGATTTTTGTCTTGTCTAACAATGAACAAGCTTTTATAATGTATATGAAAACAATAAAACAAGGAGAGCTAATTAAAAAAGTGGTCATATTATTTTTAATTAATTAACATGTAAATAATCATTTTACATTAATAGGAGCTGGAAAAAAAAGAAATTAAGAACTTAAGCAACACATCGAAAAAGTAGTACCCAATCCACTTTAAGTATTTTGAGTGGTTTTATATTTCTGTTACTAGAGATAAGAAACCTCAACAATTCTAATTAGATATTACTATTTGTTATCTTGCGAATTGTGGAAATTAAGATTTCATACAGCTGTTTTAGTGTCAAACTAAACTGATTCAATCTGCCATTCAGCTTTTGCTCAACCAAGTACAGTGAGCTGAGAGACGTAGCTATGCTATATGTAATTATTCAAAGTGAGGTTCATGCTGCACTAGGACTTAATCTCTCATTTATCTAATTACTTCTGTTCTATTAAAAACATAAATACTTTTTTACTTGTGCTTCTCGTTATAATTCATTGTGCTCTTGGACAAAATGTGCTTTTGGTAGAAATGCCCCGCCTCCTTCTTCAGCCCAATGAAAGCTAATCATTTGTCAAGATGATAGAGAAAATCAATAAAACCAAAAGTGAATTTTTTGAAAATATCAATAAAGTTAATAAATCTCTATCCAGGGTAACCACGAAAAGAGGAAAGACAGAAATTACCAATTTCCTAATAAAAGAGGGACAGTCACTGCTAATATCATAGATATTAAAATGATAAGGGAATAATGTGAACAATTCTAGGCCCCAAAATTTGAAAATAGATAACTGAAGTGAAAGACTCATTCTTTGAAACACACAAACCACTAAAACTCAAAACACTGTCAAGTATGAAAGGGTACATGGTCCACCCTTCTTAAATATGAAGACATTATATATGTATGTGTGTACAAATATAAAATATATAATATATTAACATATATTAATGTAAAATTTTACAAACCTATATATGTAATGATGTAAAATCTCTATATGTGTTGTTAATAATTGGAACTGAGTAAAATTTATTTAAAAAAATAACTCAATTCTAGTTGCTCCACTTAAAGCCCATGGACTGTTGACTTGAATTACAGACTTATCAGACTGATCATCTAAAGAAAAGACCATACTGTCTTTTACTTATTCTTTAATCTCTAAAGAGGAAGCAGGAAGATTTTCCCACTATTTTTTTTTAATGCCATCTCATTCATAACAACAAATATTCTTCCAAAGGGAAAGAATAAACATTAAGGGTAATTATTAGATTATGACAATGCCTGTTACTTTCCACATGGTTAGGGCAGCAGTCCCCAACATTTTTGGCACCAAGGACTAGAGGTCCTATGAGAATCTAATGCCAGATGATCTGAGCTGGAGCTGAGGAGGTGATGCAAGCTGCAAGCGCTGGAAAGTGGCTGCAAATACAGATAAAGTTTCATTTGCTCACCTGCCTGCCACTTACCTCCTGCTGTGGAGCCTGGTTCCTAACAGGCCACAGACCAATACCGGCTCATGCCCCCAGGGCGGTTGGGGATCTCTCTCTCTCTCTTAGGGGACCGATACCTTGAGCCAAGAAATACAATAAGATAAAATGATTGCTAGTTGAGGTGGGAGGAAGGCTAACAAAGTGAGATAGGAATTATAATTCATTCATTATATTATTATTCCCCAATAAATCCACTAGTAAACAAAAACAAGAAGGAGAAATCATTACAAATTTAAATGCACCATGCACCATTCAATAGGTTACTGTTCATTTATTTTAGCGAAATTCTTGGATATCTTATCTATATTTTTGGACCTCTATTTGTTTTATGGAAAAATGTTAGTGATAAAATAATAAGTATGATAATAAGTATGTTTTATACAAGATAAGATATGAAAACATTTTCAAGACAACTCTAACATAACATTATTCCCTGTCATTTTTTTATAAGTGCATCACATGTGAAATGAAGAGACTTTCTGCATTTACTTCAGGTTATGACATATAGGTGAAAATGACATATATAATGGACATATTGGATGTGGCAATTTATCATGAAATGGTTTTAATATGCAGATGTAACCGTAATTAAAAATGTAATGTACCCTATTGGTTGCTATTATTCCACTATGATATAGTCTATTCATTGGTAAAGATGAGTGGACTGTTTTAATTCCATAAACACAAATATTCTGATCAATTTTGTTGATTTATAATTGTCATCAGGTTTTGAAATAAATGCTTTACCTCCTTTTTATATTTCATTGCCATTCCTGCTAATACAAATAAGGTGAATTTTAGGAAAACCTATATTGAATTATTGCTTTTGTCTGCTTTTGTCTTAGAATATCAGTGTGGTGCTTCATTCACATAAAAACAATATTTAAAGAGATGCATATTAATTCAATAGTAGAAACATAAAAACAAAAATTTTAATGCTGTGCATCTTAATTAAAGTATTGAGATAGATAACATAATATGATGTAGAATATGGGATAGGAAAAATAAATTGTCCATGCTCATCATGAAATTCATGTGTGGTAGGGTACTATTATTACCTCCAAAGATCTTTTCAGGTGAGAAACATGCTACAAATATAACGTACATTAATAACTAAATCAACATATAGGGAACATAAAGTCTTCATTAACATAAAATATATAAACATGGTTTAAAGTTAAAGGATAATCTGCTGGGCTTCACATAGCATTTTTTAAAATAATGTACCTGCCAGTACTTCAGACCACACATTTTTTACAATTCATTTTTTTTTAATTTAAACATCTATTTTTTAAAAATTTAAAGAGCTCCTGTCTTCACTATATTTCTCTATTTCAAATACGCTGGTATACTTTCTTCTGAACCATAATTAATGAAGGTAGCACAATAATGCTTATTAATATAACAGAATTCTGAAAGTTGTAGCAAAGAAACAAAAACAAAAACAAAAACAAAAACAAAAAATTAAGTCCTTTGGGTACTCAGAAAAGAGAAGTTGCAGAACTAGATATTATAGAAAGGAAGAACATAAACATCTAACTTCTGCTATTAATGTCATGGCTAGCTATCTACTCTAAGAGTTTCAGACATTGTAGAAAAATTATATCATGCATATTATATTCTTTTTGTAAAACCAATAATTTTGAAAAATGTTTATAAACATTGCAGGGGTTCTCCTTCAGTAAAATTACTAGCCAAGACTCATACTTTGGGTAATCTGTAAGACAGAAATTAGGCTGAGAATAAATGTTATTGACAGAACTAATCCTTGACAATGATGAGGTAAGGAAACTCCTACAACAGAATTCATGCTATATAAGAGTTAATGCAGTCCTCAATCCACAACCTTCACCTCCAAACCCCTCTACCCATGCCTTTAAAAAAAAGTAAAAGCAAATCCTATCTTCAAAAATACTATATAAATTTCCCATGTAGGCCTTAAGACTCATACAATTAAAAACAAATATTGTGAAAAAAAATTAAAGCACAAAAATCAAGAGTCTAGCCACCAAGGCTAAGAATTAATATAATAAAATACTAATTTAGACTACCAAAGACCAAAGGTGTTAGAATTGTCAGTTAAGAAATATAAGACAGCCATTTATAAATTGTTTAAGAACATAAGGGATAAAATCTCAAAGACAGACAATTTAAAAAGAGGTTTTTATATATGAATGCATTAGAAAAATAAAAACAAATGGAACTACTAAAAATAATACTTGTACATTTAAATGAACATTCATAAAGTTAAACAGATTAAACACTGATCAAGAGAAATATAACATACAAGAAGATGAGTAAGAATAAATTACCTACAATAAACTCAAGGAAATGGCAGAAATTGTCTTCTTAATGGAATTAGGAAGTCTTAAATATGTACAGTTGGAGTCCTAGAAGGAGAGAATAGAAGATTGCAGTAGAGTAAATACATAAACATAACATTTTTGAATTTTTAAGAACTAGGGAAAAACATAACTTTACATTTTCTGTTCACACCCACCCACTGGCTCACCCATGCCCGCACCTATGCTTCACTGTCTAGGATGTCCAATGCTAAAATATATCAGGCCTCCATACACAAAATGTTAGGAATTCTCCCAATAATTATGATCTCAAAACTCTGTGATATATTTCCAAATGCATTCAAAGACAGTGATATATCCTTTGCCAAAAAACCACAGTTCTGGACTAAGTAGGTTATAAGATTTGACATCATAATCAGGAATTCACATTTTAAAAGTGATTATAGGAGCACTTAAAATAATAGAAACTGAAGATTTGATTTGTAAAATTTAATTTTAAAATTTAAAGGTAGTGATATTCAAAAAATATAGTTACTATAATGATGTACATCTCTTCTGTATAGATGTGATATGAAATTCTACCAACTTCAGAAGCCAAATAGATCCAGGTCAGTCCAGTCAGTCTAGTGCTGTTTTTACTCTTGTGTCTTCCAATTTCTTGTGGGACTGTGTTGCCTGAGTCACCTAGAAGTTTGGCTCATTGAATATTGTTGTATCTAGCACGAATGAACCTTTCATGCAATAGACTTGTTGGAATGGCAGAGGATAGTGGGTCTTCCCTGAGCTGTCAAGAACAGATTTAATAGCTATTTGTGTATCTGTTTGGCAATAAATACTTTCAAGTTTTGGAAAAACTATTATTAAACTTCTGTTTATTCTAACTTATACTTGTTAGTAGAAGAATCAAGTAAGTTCTTCCCACTTATAACGATTAGGGTCTACAGATATTTGCCAAAAGAACTCGAAATCATTGAACAGCATAGGTCAGTTCACACACACATGTAATTACATGTAATTGTTCATATATAAATGGTAAAATATTAATTCTGTAATTTCTTGTTTTTGATATGTTGGGATTGCCATATAGAAGTATGATTAGCAAATATTTATTTTCAAAATAAAAAATAATAAAATACCAATGAATTGTGTCTTCTTACTCAACATTAGCAAATGTAGTTTGTTATTTTCAAGTTAGAAAAATTGAGTTTTAAATATACATATGTGAATTTTTGCAACAAAATGACTGACTTTGATATGGTTACTTGAAAAAGTTCAATACTCAGATACTAAACATTTTGGAAACCCTTTTGCTTTATTATAACACATGGGTTAAAACATTTTAAACACTAAATAATGCTGAAATTAGTCTTATGTATTTATTGTTAACTATTCACATAAAATCTACCACACCTTCATAAAACACTTGGGGCAAGATATGGTTCAGATTTCAAAATTTCTCAAAAAGATACACTATATGTATAACATTCCTAGAACGGGCAAGGGCACATTAGTATTTCTTCAGCAGAACATGTGAATAGCCACACCAAGTGAAATGTATATGAACTCTAGGTTACCATACTAAGTTTACATATATCATGTCTACTAAGTAGGTTATGAAAAAAAATCTATTCCTCACACATTGAAATTCAGAATTACAAATAAGAGAATGTAAACATATATTCCTTTTTAGAAGCTTATTTTTCATTTTATAATATCTATTTAAAGGTTCAAGAAAAGACTATTTTCTATTTTTACTAGGTTCTAATATTCACTATGCTTGCTATCCATTATATATCTCCATCTTTAATTATAGCCAATGCCAAAGGAATAATACTGTGTTTTCATTTCTTTTGGCTCAGGAACTAAACCTTATGCTATTTGAAATCTTCCACCATGTCTTATATACCCAGATCTGTATTCGTCTTTCTAAAGATTGCCCTTCAAATGGAGTAAAATTAAATTTGTATATTATAAATAATTGTATCTCATATCCAATAATGTTTTGGTTGACTTTGAGTACAAAGATAAGGTCACTGTTTAATAATAATTGAAAAAAAGTTGTGTTAATGACTTTTAATTTTATAAAAATGATTTAAAAACCACTTGTGTTCTTTCCTAAAGAGAAAATTATAAACATTTTAATATTCACTAATCTGGGTAAATTTTTTTTTATTGTAATCTATTTTTAATTTCTCAGACTTTTTCTTGCCTTCACTTGGACTGATTAGTTTAATCATTAGATTTAAATTGACTTGGGATTGTATCTGGCCATTTGATAGGTGTATAATAATTATTTCAAAATCAAATATCTTAGACTGTGGGAGCTATATGTTCTCCTTTCATGTAAATGCTTCATAATTACAATGTAAATGGTTGGGTGTAAATGCTGTAATTAATAATCTGTAGGTCTAGTAGTCTCTTTGACATTCTGGAACTGTTACTACAGTGTTGGCTGTAGGTTGTTTTCCTTTGAAATCATTGCCCACCGTCTATCTGATTCCATTAGTTCAGCTCACAGAAGTGTTTCAGTGTTATTAATTGCTATTCTTATTTTTATAATAATTTCTATTACTATTATACACTATTTAGATAAGGCAGTTTTTATAAAATAAATAAAAATATTTGCATAAAAAAGACCATAAGTTCATTTTCTCCCAAAACAATAATTCGTTCTGACTTTTGTTGTAACCCTAAGTTATTCCTGGAAAATACTGTTGCTGCCAATGGGTGACTGAGTAAAACTTATATACTATTTCAACTGAAAAAGTGGTATAAAACTACACAAGACAGAAGTCCAAAGATTTAGAAGCTCAGGAGAAGAAAGAAAAATAAGAGGTTCATATACTTCCAGGAGTGTGAAGAAAGCTTCATGTTCATGAGTAAAAATGAAGGATTCAAGCAAGTAAGTAGATGCTTGCTTTTGAATCAATAAATCTTTATGTTTATCTTGTATCAATCAAGATAAAAAAAATTAAGAAAAGGCTGACTAAACAGGGAAAAAAGCACATGTAGTGATTTGAATGCCTCACTGGACAAATGAGATATGCATAAACGAAATAGAGAGTAAAAGCAAATTGTATACAATCAACTTTGTGTTGTTCAGATAAAAATATGAGGTCAGATTAAAAGAAATATGAAAATACTGATGTAGATATAAGAAAAAGATCTCAGTGGATATCTTTGGGGTAAAAAATAAAAACAACATAACATAAAAATCAAAATAGAGGGAGTGGGGAGTACTATATCAGCAGATGAGATAAAAAAAACTGTACTAAATACAGTCAATTGGTGAGCTAGGAAAGTAGACAAGGAATCCCACAAAATACAACAAGGGTGTGGCATGTATGTATGATAGAGATGTATGATAGAGAAAGAGAAAATAAAATACAACTTAATACTCACAGAAGATAAATTATATTCCATCATTCATCAACACATTATCTACAAAGAGAGCAGAAAAAAACAGAGTAGGTAGAAAGATAAAGATATAATTTTTAAAAATTCTCTAGAACTGAAAACACAAGTTCTTACATTTTTATTATCAACACAAGATAAAAAAAAATTAATAGACTGTACCTTGTTATACCAGAATAAAATTTTAGAACTCAAAGAAGTTGTTTCACTGAAAGTTCTGTGGGATGTATGGGAGTAGAAACAACTATTAAATAAATAACCAGCAGATAAACAACTGAACTCTTATTAGCAATGGTAGGTGCAAGATGCTGAAAGGATGTCTTTAGATTTTGAAGCAAAAAGAATTAACTGTAACTCTATATTCTACCAAACTAACATCCAATTGTGAGAGCTAAATAAAAACATTTAAAGCCTGCTCAGAAATACATTTCTCAATCATAGCCTCTATCTGAAAGAATTACCAGAAGATACACTTTGAAAAAAGGTAACAATGAATCAAAGAGAGAGATTACACAAGACATAATGAAGAACAATGAAACCAGTATAATTTATAATAAGACTTAACTAAGGGTGGTTTAAAATTTTTTTAAATGAAAAGTTTAATTTTAAAGTAAATTTTATTCATTAGTGATTTCAGTGTAGAATAGGTTTTCCAGCTTACTGATGTAAATGATGGCAGGAAGTGGAAGAGAAAAATAAATGCTAAGATTTTGATTTATATAATAAACATACAAATAAAATTAACATAAGACATTCTATAGAAATATCAAAGTGTAAACACATAAAATTTCAAGTTCACTTACTTGAAAAACACTATTGAAATATCAAACATAAATCATCAGAGAAAAAAGGGACTAAGATAACTGCAATAAAATCAAAAGATAATTTTTTTAAGGCAGAGAACATAAAAAAATAGAGTAGTAGGGAAATAGTCTAAATATTTCAGTAATTACAAATAAAATGAATACCTAAATAATAACAATTTTTTTATCATAGAATATTTTTCTTGTTTTTTTTTTAATTGAATTTATTGGGGTAACATTGGCTAATATGATTATATAAATTTCAGGTGTACATTATAGTTTGACATCTGTATATTCTGTGCGTTTTACCACCTAAAGTCCAGTTTCCTTCAGCTATCATATTTGATACTTTTTATCTACTTCACCCTCTCCCTACCCCTAATATTTGACCCGCTTTTACTGCATCTACCACCTCCTCCTTCCCTACAACTTACCCTCTGGTAACCACTGGTTTACAGTTCATGTCCATGAGTCCTGTTTATCCTGTTCATTTATTGCTTTTAGGTTTATATTCCACATATAAATGATATCATATGTTCTCAACTCTTTCTATCTGGCTTATTTCGCCTAGCATGATTATTTCAAGGTCCATTTATCTCGTCACAAATAGCAGTATTTCATCTCTTCCTATATCTGAGTAATATTCCATTGTATATATATATACCACAGCTTCTTTAGCCAATCATCTATCATAGGACACTTCAGTTGCTTCCATGTCCTGTACACTATGAATAATACTGCTATGAATATTCGTGTGCAAATATCTTTTCAGGTATGGGTTTTCCAGTCTTTGAGGTAAATAGCGAGTAGAGGGATTTCTGGATCAACTCTTAGTTTTTTGAGGAACCTCCATACTGTTTTCCGTAGTGACTGTACCAATTTGCAGTCCTACCAGCAGTGTATGAGGTTTCTTTTTTCTCTGCATCCTCTCTAACATTTGTTATTATTTGTCCTGTTGATTATAGCTATTGTAATGGGTGTGAGATGGTATCTCATTGTGGTTTTGATTTGCATTTCCCTAATAGCTAGTGATGTTGAGCATCTTTTCATGTCTATAGGCTGTTTGTATGTCTTCTAGGGAGAAGTGTCTGTTCAGGTCCTCTGACCATTTTTTGATTGGATCATTTGCTCTTTTTGTTGTTGTTATTGAGTTGTATGAGTTCTTTGTATATCTTGGATATTAGGTCCTTATCAGAAGCATTGCTTGCAATGGTTGTCTGTTTACCTTGTTGATTACTTTTGCTGAGCAGAAGCTTTTTAGTTTGATGCAGTCCCATTCATTTATTTTAACTTTTACTTCCCTTGCTTTTGAAGTCTCTATCAGATATATGTAAAAACATGAGTTGGATTTTTATCAATGTTAGAACCAAGAAAATATTAGTTAAATACATTTGAGGCAAATAGCTATCTATATATTAATAACATCTGTAATCTTTCCAAATAAAATTTATTTAATCTATTACATTAAAAGCCTAAGTTGTAGTAGGCATGCTTTGGTCTCTAGAGAGAAGACATGTAGCAGATGAAATTTCACAAGGTTATGAAATAAAGAATGGAGTTGCCTTAAACAGAGATGGCAAAGACCATTGGAAGAATAGATGGCAGTGATGACATGTTAGTCTGAGACATCCATTTTGGGCATGTTTCATTGAGTTGCTTGGTTGGAAACCAAGTATAGTTGTCAAATAGAAAGTTGATTATATAAGTCTTTGTGTCAAGGTGAAATCAAGCCTGGGGATATAAATTTTAATGTCTTCAGTGTCAAAATTGAATTTAAAAAATATATGACTGAATGAGACTTAGTAAGTGTATATATGTAAAAACAAACAAACAAACAAACAAACAAACAAGAAATCCTAGGACTAAGCCTTTGGTAATTCCAATATTGTTAGAACAGGAAATGAGAGAAAACAGTTGAAAAAAATAAATATAAAAAGTCAGAGCATAAAGGGGAATCCAGGATCATGCTCACAGTCTGGAATACAGGTCAAAAATATGTTCTAGGGATGAGATGGACAAATGCTGCTGATAAATCAAGCAAGATGAAAACTAAGAATTGACTGTCATATTTAGAAATTAAGAGCTCATTGCTGACTTCTTATGAGTAATTTTGGTAGAGCTATAGGAGCAAGAGACCTAACTGGACTAGGCTTAAGAAATAATATAAAGAGGAGAAGTAGAACAAATAAGTTTAGACAAGTATTCTAAGAAGTTTTGTTATAAAGGTAAGAAAAAAATCTTTGTATATAAAGACAGAAAGCAGAATATGAAGTTTTTGTTGTTTGTTTCATTTAAGTTTGTTTTAAGGTGAGGGAAAAAGCAGCGATTTAACAACTGATGTGAAAGATCATGCACATGGCTAAAAATAATAAGTGTAAGAAAGGGAAAAAGGGGTGGAGTGATACTTCAGGAAACTAGTGAGAATAGAATTTACTGCACAACCAAAGGTGTTGCCTTCGGCAAAACTGTGGACAATTTATTTGTAGTGAACCAGAAAGATATATGTCACCACAAATACAATTATTTGGTTTGAAATGATAGTAGCAGTTTGTGAAAGTTCTCTTTTGACTGTGACAATTTCTTCAGTAAAACAAAAAATAAGATGTTCAGTTAATAGTGTAGATGTTGGATGTTTGAGAAGAGAGCACAGTACCTGGAATGGTCACCTAGAAGAGTGACAGAGTGAAAAGAGAAAGGGAAAATATGATTGTCAAGAAGTAATAGGGATGCCTAGAAGAGAGAAAAAAATGATTTTCAGTGCAAACAGTCAACATGATGATATGTGTTTCATCATTGGGTTCAAATGAGTAGATTCAGGTGTGAGGAAGGCAGAAGAAAGTAAACAAGGATTGTGGTATTACCAAATGAGTATAGTAATGCTGTAGAGTGGGGAGGAAGTTAAAGATATAAGCAAGAGATTGATTATAACGATTTGCCATGGAATTTAGGCTGGATAAAGTTAGAAAAGAAGCCATGAAATGAAAGATGAACAATGAAAAATAAGAGGGTCAATACATTTTAGGTTCTGGTTGTTGGTGTTTAGATTTTAGAGCATGTAAACATGGAAAAGAAAATATAACAATTAGAGAGAAACATGCATGAAATTGAGATTATAGAATATTTGCATGTGTTTGTAATAAGATCTATGATATAACAGTGACTTTGGGGTGAATTATACATGTTAGTATTTAAATAATTAAGAGTTATGAAAGTAGCAATGTTGGACAGAGTGACAGTATACTGGGATGTAAAATTTTAAGGGGTAGGAGAAAAAACCCAAGTGTCTATGGATATTTTTAAGAAAGAAGGATGATATAAAATTTTAATCTGTATCTAGAGATGAGAAATAAACATTATCAAATCTAAATGTTTTGAGGGAAAAGGGGTAGACAATAGATTGGAGGTGACATGGAAGATACCAAATTTCATCTCCTGACCAAGCAATATGAAGAGAAAGGAAAGTAAAACAGCTGTCATTTGAATATCTTATAGGAGAAGCAATATTTACTTGGGAGGGAGGGGAGGCATCAAGCCACCAGATTTTAATAACACAAAAGTAATGTTTTACAAAATGGTTGCAGTGATTATATCAATCATTTATTCCTGTTTAATAAACTACCTGAAACTTAGAGTTTAAAGTAACAACTTTTTTTTTTTTTGTCCCCACTTGAGCCTACACACCTGCCAGCTAGGAGATTTTGTTGACCTAGATCAATACTGCTGGTAGAGTCTGGGCTTGCCCACGTGTCTGCAGGCAGTTAGTGAATTAGCTGGCATCGGCTCACCTAAGATGGCCTGGGCTTGAATGTCTCAGTTCCGCTCCATGTGTTTCTCATATTACTCCAGCTATCTTTCCCTGTTCTCCTGGTAATGGCAGAAAATTTGAATGAATTCAGAAATAAAGTATAAACAGCCAATAAACATATAAGAAGTTTACTTCCATTAGTGATCAGTTAAACAGAAATTAAAACAATAGAAAAATATGTTTTATACATTTTAAGAAATATTTATAAAATTAAATTATAGTAATGAGGTGAAAAAAATACACATTCTCATTTACTTTTGAAGATAGACTACACTGATCCTTTCTGAAAGGAGTTTCAATAGTAAATATCAATACTTAAATTGTAACTACTGATCAATCATAAAAGCATATTTGCAGTATGTATACAGAAGGGTGTTTAAGAAATATCATTTTATTTATATTATCTTTTTATAAAATATCAAACATTGAAAGCAACTAGAAATGCATTATTAAGGTACATTAATCAGTCAGACTTAAAAGAGAATAGGTGACACACCTAAGTTTGGTAACTGAACATATTTTAATAAAGGCCCTATATGCAATGATATGAATAAAATTTTAGGAAAAGCAACAAGGTGGTACAGAAGTCTGAGGTTAGTAACAGTAGAAGACTTCTAGTATCCCTGGGTCTGAAAAGGCAAGGTGTTAAATCTGTAATCAGAAACTTGTACCAGCACTATGTGGAAGGCCACCAGATAGGAGGCATGATTTTTGGTAAAGGCAGATGGCAAACTAATAGGAAATGAAGTATGAAGGAAGGTGGAGAATAAATGTACCAATTTTGATTTTTTCCTTTCTGAATCTCCTGCCAGTGGTCTCACTCCTTTTGCTAGATCAACCAGAAGACAGTAGGCAAAGAAAATGTTAGGAATTGAGAGCTCTTCCACACAGTCATTTCATTTTAGTTTCCCAGGGCATGGAGCAAGGTGAAGCAGTGTGGACACTGGATGTGGAGAAATGTAAGAAAGATATCCAGCACAAAATACAATAGAATATAAACAGCAGATAAAAAATTGAGGTAAGCTTATACCTTACTGATGAAAAAAATCTTGAACATGTTTAAATGGAAAAAAATGTTCTCAGTTCAATACTTAAGCAGTAATGAATGGCAGGAGCAAAGGCCCAGCTCCATAACCATAGAAACATCCCTAGAAACACCCATTTTATAGTTATAAATCACCCCTGTATCCTGAGGAACAAATGAAAGGCCATATACCAGCTACAAATACGTGCATAGAGAGTACTACTACCCTAACCTGCCCGGAACCTCAGCCTTTCTTTTGTCTTAAAGTAACTGTGAAAAAAATAACTGAGATATTAAGGGTAACTTGAATAAAGTTTGGAAACCTCTGATATAAAGTATACGTGAGTGAATCAAATTACAGAAGTTCTAGTACAAGTCTTATATGTTACTTACCTAGCTCTAAATATATTTCTCTTCTACTCTAGATTACTCAGCAACATTCTACTATTTTACCGCACTTTTATGTTGGGCAGGAGGAGATGTTGATTTATATGGTCTTCTCTTGTACAAATGTGTACCTAAATGAAATGTTTCAGGACTTATCATTGAATGTAAATAGGAAGAATTAATGTTTTGTTCCCTTCATCCACAAAGATTATTTTCCAAACTTTCACTAATGAATTGTGACTCATTTGGCTGGGAAAATATGCTAGCATGCATGGTCTAGCAGAAAGCAGGTGCTGAGCATTGTATTGTGAAATTATATTAGTTGGTACCATAAGCACAAACATGAAAATTGTTTGATATGAAAAGAAAGAGAATAAAAATATGAAGAAAAAAAGAAGTCGAATCATGTTGTAATATAATGTTCTAGAGTAGAAATTAGAGGTCAGTCTCTGCCACCATCTACTTACATTACCATGGGCAACCTATTTAGTTTTCTAGGGGTCGGTTTGTTTTCATATGGAATGTTAATTCACTTATTCATCAACCTAACAATAATTTATCAGTATATAGAGCATTTTGAAGAATTTAAGGATGAAGGTAAGATAATATATTCTCTCAGTTACTAGGTAATGTATTAAGTCCAGTTAGGACATACAGTTACCCTGTAGCTTATGAACACCTTCAGTTATTCACCCACTTACTCTGTTTTTTGTTTTTGTTTTTTTCACACTGCAGCTTTCTGAAAAATTTTTCCTAGAAATCTTCGTCTTATGCTCAACCTCTACTCTGAATCACAAACAAAAGCCCCTGAGGCTATGCTCCATTATTAATGCTCCTGACACCGCCTGTCCAGTTTGTCAACTCTGGCTACACAAACCCCACAGAGAAGAAAATTAGATTTCAGTAATGGAGAACCCTACATAGCAAATTGGAAGAAGTATACATATTCTTCTAAAGGCAATATGGAATAATTAAATGCTTCTCCTCAAGGAGGCGCTATCCTTTCTTCCCATTTTTTTTTATGAAGCCAACATATATCAAATATGAAAGGCCTGTTCATTAAAATACTTAACTATTAGATATATTTCTATTATTTTTTATTTTGGGTCAGTTAAATACTAGCAGGTCTCATAGGTAACAATCTATTGCTGATGAAAGCTAAGCAGAAGTGCTTTCTGCAGTGGTTTCCAGAGAGAAAAGAAATTACAGTAAATGCACTCTGCATTACAGATGAGGGGATGCAGATTGAGAAATTGAAATTAAACCAAAAACATCTTTACTAGGAAATTTTTTTGGAGTTTCTTTCCTCTTATTGCCTTTGTGTTTGACCCTCTGAAAATGTTATATTTTCAGAATAGAATTGTTTCCTAGTCAGAAAGAAGAGGACTATTTATAGGAGGTAACTCGTGTTAAAAATGGAACTTTCCAAATGATAAGAAAAAACACACGACTAGCCTGAAATTCAAAGACAAAACTGTAAAGCTGTGCTTATTGCTTAAGCTTTGAAGTGAAAAGCTATTTTTCATTCTGAATTGACTTAAGGCCAATGAGACTGAATTCTTTAATTTCCCATTTCAGCATTAAATGTGAAATTGTGCATACATGTACTATAATTAAAATCAGTAACATTTGTTTTACAGAACAACTTTCCAGAGAATAACTTTATAGGCTACTGTGATTACCCTTTACTTCAAATGTAAAATTAAACTATATAGTTTTTCTTTATTGTTTTTTTTCTGCTGGAGGAAAATATAATGGCATCTGCTATTTTAATGCAGCAACTGTTAAATTTTCAATAACACTAGCCAAAAATGTAAAATTATATGGATTTTGTAAAGTTATATTTAACACTTTGTTTCAAGAATATTAATACAAACCACTTCATTTCAAATTTTTGTACACAACAGCAAGAAGTCCTGTAGAACTTTCTTTTAGAGGTTCAGCTTCTTTTTAGTTTCATGAAATTAAAAAAGACTTCACTTCTTTGAGCTTGTTTCAAAAAATATTATTTAAATGAAGGAATAAAGCCTACGTGGGGCAATGTTGTGATGTTCTTAACATGAAATCCAGAACATAATAGTGATTAATATTTTTACTTTCTGTCCACATAGAATAAAAAGCTCTCAACTTTGCTCAGTTTTCAACATTAATGGGTTAGTAGTACTCTGTGTTACTATGGCTTTAAAAGCACTGTAATAAAAAAATCTATGTCTTCATTAATGAAAATATTAAAGTATTCTACTGATGTTTTAGTTTTCCCTGAGGCTCTGGGACAAGTTTTCATTTTGTTAAACGCCTGCTCCCCCACTCCCTCTCTAATTCCTGCCTGGAATTGCTTAATCGATTGTCCCTCCTTTCCGGAAAGAGATACCAGGGTGAGGGTGTGGGCTCTCACAGAAGTATTTCAGCACTACTCTACATATCTTCAAAACCCAATGCTTCGGCTTCATGTGACAAGATTAAAAATGGCCAAGTGTTATTTATGTAAAAGAGCATTGAGATACCCCTTTGAGATATAAAGCATCTGTGGCTGTGCCTAATTATTGCAGCAGCCAGTGGTGAGACACAAAATAAGTCATCCATCGATATTCATGGATTCAATTAGCAGACTTTAAGCAGTAAATATTCCTCTTTGTAGTAGGCAACTTCCACTGTGATATGGACACACAAGAAAACTGAAAGCTAATCTCTGCCCACAGAGAATTTAGGTTCACATGGCTGCATGAGGAAAGCATCTCACTAAAATGAAATAACTCTTCAACAAGTTTGTACTTGGCTTCACATACTTTACACAAGCACTGCTGCTTTTTGGACAAAAGGTGTGATCTCAATTGACAGACAATCAAAAAGGCTTCTTGGAAGATGGGATGACTAAAATACTAAATGCTTTGAAAGGAAAACAAAGGTATTGTGTATCTGCGGCACAGTACCTCTGTAAACTTCTCCAATATTTTTGATTAATGTTTTCTTATCAATTCAGGATAACTTATGTACATTCTTTTTGTCACTTTCCATAACTCCTCATTTTTTTATTTTTTATTTTTTATTCTGTCAGTAGTTAGTTCTCAAAGTAGGGAGGACAATGCTACCAAATACTACTAAACCGATCATCTTAAACTTATCTTTCATTCCTACAGGAGACAGAATCTGGAGCCTATATGGATATCTTTAGAGACATTCCAAGTGCAGTTAATGTGCTTCTTGCACCACACAATTTTCCTGCATATACGTATAGATTTTTATTTTACACCTGCTGTGTTTTCAACTAAACCATCACACTGTGGCATATATTTTCACAAATCTTGACATATTATATCTTTTCATGTCCTGATACAAAATCTCTGCTATTATGCATTACAAAAATATATCTGTAATTTACAAAGCTCAATTTATAAGTTACAAGTATGTATAAACTCCAGGCTCAATCTGAACTGGATCTCCTTGCAAAATGGAATGGTAAATGCTGTTAGATAACCAGATATATAAAGTTATAATTCTGCTTTGGTATGTGGCTTTCAAAAAGTAATTAAACTAGTAATAAAGAATTGTACAAACAAGGGAAATATAACTCCCATAAGAATTAAAATCTAGTCTAGAGGCTTATTTTTTAAATTTATTTTTATGGAAGTAAAAAGAGTGAACAGAGTAAATATCAACCAGTCAGCAGATCTGTGCAAGGAATTTCTGTCTATAAAGCTCCTCAGAGCAGTGAAATTTGTGAAGGCTGTAACAGCCATTTTGTCCCATCCTTGCATTTAATAGGCAACAACAGTGAGTTATAGAAAGACTAAGAGATTTGCCACTTACCTTAAAAGTGTCTGAGCGTAACTATAATCCATTTATCTTTATATATAACAATTTTCAAAATTAGTATAATTATAAAATTATCAACAATTAAAATTTACTTTGTCTCTATAATTTAAATTGTTACAAAGTTTGGCCTTGTAGAACTTGATTTAGATGGAAAATAAAGATTATACACACACATATATGTAGATATGTACATGTATATTTATATGTATACATATAAATATATTATATTTATATATGTAAATAAATTTTTAAATGTTAAAAAATCTAAGATCATTTGAAAAGTATATTACTCTTCAGGTAAGATATGCTTTACATTTAAAAATCTAAGAGTCTCAGCTAATGTGTTAAATGTTAACTTATTCACTCACTCATTCATTTATTCAAAAAATATTGTTGGAATTGTAGATGGGTCAGGCAGAATAAGAATGCTCTACATAAATGTCTAAAGTGCTTTTGTTCAAAGTATCTGCTGAAATGTGAACTTCCAGTTTAAACCTGTGAAAGTCATGTTTTAATGATTTGTTTTGTTCAATAAATATTTCTTAGGCATTGACTATGTGCCAGAAATTGTTAGAAGTGAGTGAAGTAAACATACTCCCCACTCCCATGGAGCTTACACTCTGAAGGAGAGCAGCGTATGTTAAACAGGTAAACAAATAAGTTACTATAAATTTGAGAATAAAGTATGAAGGTGACTAAGTAAGAGTCATGGTAGAACAAATTGAATGACTATGAGTGCAGGAAGCAGAACTTGAAGGCTACTTGCATAGGGTGAGGGGAGGCTTGTCCGTAAAAATAATATTTAAAACTATCTTACAAAATGAGAAGGATTTAGACATGGGAGAAAATAAAGAGAATAATATTCCAGCAGAGGAAATAACAAGTACACAAGACCTTGGTTAAGAAAAATACAGTGTATTAATGGGAAATAAAAGGAGATAAAAATGGCTAGAGGTTACTTAATTTGACTAGAATGGCTTAAATAACAACAGGTCAAAGGAATCAGACTATATTAGATGAGAAATTTGGAATTTAGTGGAAGTAAAATGAAAATTATATTAATAACTTTTAAAAAATGCTTTATTGAAATATTAATACATTATAAAATGTATACATTTCAGTTTTAGTTCGATGGTTTTCAGAGTATTGACAGTTGTGCAACCATCACCATAATTAAATTTTTCATTGCAGTAAAATACATGTAACAAAATCTATTATTTTAACTATTTTAAAGTGTATAATTCAATTGTATATATATATTTACAATGTTCTAGTTCCAGAACTTTTTCATCGCTCCAAAGGAAACTCATACTCATTAAGCAGTAACTGGCCAGTCCTCATCTTCTAAACCCCTGGAACCTACTAAGTTACTTCTGTCTCTATGTATTTACCAATTCTGTGTATTTCATATAAATTGATTTATGTAATATGTGGCCTTCTGTGTCTGGATTCCTTCATTTAACATAATCTACACAAATGTTTATATTATCTTTGTTCACAATAGCCAAAAGAGGTAAATAACATAAATCTATATCAACAGATAAATAGATCAAGAAAATGTGGTATATCTGTATAATGGAATATTGTTCAGTCCTAAAAAAAATGATGCCCTGAAGAATAAACCTTGAAAACATTACAACATAGAACAGATTATATAGTTTTTAAGCAGGTATGGGAAAGACTCAAATTTACTTTTGAAATCTCATTGGCTGTTATTTGAAGAATAAGTTGGAAGGAGCAAGAGTAGTGAGGAGAATAGTTAGGGAGCTACTGCAGTGGACTAAATAAGAAATGCTGTTTGTTTAGACTAGAAAGGTGGTAGTGGAGAGAAAGGGAAGCTAACATGTTAGAAGGATTTTTAAAAATAGAATTATCAGGGCTTTGGCTCCATTGAATTTAGGGAGTGAAATGCAGACAGAAATCAATGCAAACACACAGATATAGGATGCAGCTATGTCACTTATTACAACATGCAAGACTGGAAAAGCCAGACTTCAAGGAAAAAAATCAGTACTTATGATGTAATTATGTCCCATATCATGTGTTAGTGAGCACATGGTCCAATTAGAACTCTTATATAATGAAGATAAAAGAATAAAATTTATATATTGATTTTGGAAGATTGTTAAGCATCACCTTCAAAAAAACAAAAAAACAAATATGGACATAAAGCATGCACCAGTAATTCTACTCCTAAATATATACTTAGTAGAAGTAAATACATATATTCACCCAAAATAATACATACAAATTTTTAATAAAATTTTATTCCTAATATTCCCAAACCAGAAGCTTCCAATATGCCCATTGAAAAAAGAATGAATAAATTGTGGGAGCAGATTATAGTTCTTGACTGACTCAGAAGCTGAGACTCTGTAAAGGTAAAATACTTCTCTTATTGCACACCAAGTAAATGGTAGAAGTGACTTAAAGCCTGTCGCTATGCTAAAATATTTTATTTTATTCACTGCATATCACTGAATGCCCTCTGCCCTTTTTATTCTTCCTGTTGATCTAGAGAAAACTAGCCTAAGGGGTAGTCAGAGGCCTGTGGCTGAAACCTGACAGGAATAGGGGCAGAGGTTTTAGGATTACTGGGAAATTATCATATTAGGAAGATCTCAGCAATGGCAATACATCACTATGACTTCCCCTATGGCACTGGCATCATAAAATGACTGTGAAATTGTCATCAAATAAAAAAATATTTCACAAAGCATAATCTTCCTGATATGTCAGTGACTGTTGACTATTAAACCACGATGAACACTGTGAAAAAATTTAACACACTAAGTTTCATTATTTACCCCTGTCAGTCAAGCAATATTTCCCAAAAATATTTAGGAAAATTGAAAATATTGTGCTTTCACAAGGGCTTTCACATCCTTCTAAAAACAAGAAGTAAAACCTAGAGTTCTAGAATTCTGAAAGGGGCTGTTTTAAGAAACAGAAAATATTGCAATTTATAAACTCCATCAGGTCTCAAACTACTGAAACGGTTTTTTATAGCCCACATCATCTTAGTGGGAAATGGTAGGCTGCTAACAGTGCATGGGGACTAAACTAATAGTCAAAGATTCAGCGATGTTGGCTGCAACCAGAATACGAGATTTGCCAGCATCAGCCTCTTTTTCCTTTCTCTAGTCTATCCCAAGAATCCACCATATTTTCTACCAAGAAATTTCTTCCACTCAAGTCTGTTGAAATCAAGGTATCAGCAGGGCTGCACTCCTTCCCAAGGGAGAATCTATTTTATGACTTTTTTTCTGGTGATGGCTGGCAATTCTTATCATTCCTTAGCTTGCAGCTGCATCACTTTGGTCTCATTATGTCTTCACGTTGCCATCTCCTCTTCCATGTATTCTCCTTTTGTCTATTGTAAGGACATTTGCCATTATCTAGATCCCACTCACTAATCCAAGATAATCACACCTGTATTTTTAACTTAGTTCCCTCAGCAAAGACTTTTTTTCCAAGTAAGTTACCATTCAGAGTTTCCAGGAATTTGAACATAAGCATATCTTTGTAGGGGTTACCATTTAAGCTACTTTATATAAGATCAAAATGGTGCATGTGGCAGTGTGCAACACAAACTTTCTACACCAATTTCCGGTTTCGTTAGTCCTGGTTACCTAGTTAGTGTATATCTTTTTTTGACTCAGGTAGTGTGCAATGTTTTCCACCCTTATCTGCAAAAGTTCCAGTTTATCTATGGCTAAACTGAGTTCTGAAACATGCTGGTTTCTTCTAAAGTTTTGCTTTGTATCAAAAAATACATATTCAAGCAGGTTTGTTTTTAAAAGACTTTTTTTCAAAATTAAAATTCTTTAGAAAAATACAGAGCACTAAAAATAATATACAATTTGTTTTCAATGTTCTAGATTTCTCTTCTAGACAATTTTGCCTGACAACACTCATAATGATCAGATCCTAAGCCTTATGTAAATATGTAGCCAACATTACTTTATCTGAGGCAGAAAAAAATCTCTAGTACTAGTCCAATGACAATGATAGAAAATGTGTGAAGATTGTAGGAAGTCCTCACCTCAACTACATTGTCGCCACTAATCTTTGGTTCACCCATTGACTTATAAATATTTGTACAACTTATTTACACATTTTTTTTCCCATAAAAAGTTTAGTGACTCCTAGAAATAGTTTTTTCTTTTCTCTTCTGTGTAAAAGAATATCATAAAACCACTATGGTTTATAATTTCAGTCCCATTGATAATGATTCTTTAATTTATCATAAAGTTATTTTAATTTTCTTCTGAAAGCAGGTGATTGTTGAACACAACCCCATACAGCTAATTAATTATGAAAATTGTATCATATGTGCTTAAAAATAGATGTTTACAGAATTGCTGAGAGAAATGTTTCTATGTGTAGTTTGGCAAGGTATGTTTGCACTTTCAATTTGTATTCTTCCATATTCCACTAGATGAATAATTTTCCTCCTGGAAAGAGAAACTGACATAGAATATGACATTTCCTGAGTCCCGTGATAGTCCAACCAAAGCCTGTCATACAAATAGATTAATGGTCCACAATTTTCTGTGCATTGAAATATTTGTCATAAAAATAAAGGTATACTTTCCTTCCATTTCATGTTCTCATTATAATTCTTGTCAAAGGAAATAATTATTACCTTTTTTTTTGAGAAAATGTTCTGTTCTTGGTATAATCTCTGCTATTAGAAGGATAAAAAAAAACTATAACAATAATATTTTCAGGTATAATTCTCTGAAAAAATTGTACTCATGACTATATAAAAAGAGCACACAATAATACAAAATAGTCCTATTACCTTGGCACAAGATAGAGTACATTGGTTTTTTTCTTTATAAAGTCAGCTTACTGTCACTATTGCATTGTGTTTTTAGTTTTCTTTTAAATTTCTGCTTTATTTTTCTTTAGAATCTTTAAATTTAGACAAAACGTGAGCCTGTCACTTCACAACTATTCTGTGAATGGTATGGAGGAGGGGTCAGATTGAAGATACTCTGCATTTTGATGACTCCAGGAAGCTCTTTAAGCAGCCTTGATTCTTCCATGACAACACATAGAAGAGCTTTTGACATTTACTTTCTTTGCTCCGTGCAGTACCTAACAATATGTTACAAGTGTCAGGTGTTCAGACATTTGCTAACATTGAATCAGAGAACAGAATAAATCTATTTAACTAAAAGAGAATTAGAGTTGGGCCTTACTTGAGATTTCTGTTACAGTCCTATCATAAAATTTTGGCATTTTGGCCTTATGCAGCAATCCTAACTGGCGAAACTGTGTTAGGAAAATAATTTTTATGTCCAAACTAAGATGAGATTCACATATAACTGTTTCTGGTAATAGAAAAACATACAAGAACTTTTTAAATATTTTCTAAATAGATGTGTAAATCTTTTCTTATTATAATAATTTAAATTATTTAATATTTTTAAAAATATGTCATTTAAAAATCATTAAAATTGTTTTAATTCTCTATAAGAGTCCTGACAGAGCTATCTGTTTTACTCATGTAATACCAGGCAAGCTAGTTAAAATATTTGGTGTTTTATTTCAAATTTCAAACTACATTTTAACTCCTCATTGGCAAAAGTTATGGCTTCCCACTTTATATTTTTCTTCAGCATATTGCAGAAATGCATGCCATAACCATAAATCAGCTGCCCTCATAGGCAGCATCTATTGTAGTCCTTCCTTGTAGCAGGATTTGAAATTTTTCAACATGCTTTAATTTTTAAAAATCTTTAAAAATTATTAGAATACAATATAAGATATACTGAATATTTACTAAAAATGATGCATAGTAAATATATCCAAACCACCATAAACTTAAGGAGTCCTTCATACTTTCCTCAAAGAACCCTTCCACGACAGAAGCTACTAATCCTTCGTCTACCCCTTCCACTCCATATATCTCCCAACATTGCTCAGCGTTCTAGCTTTCTCCCTCTTTTCCTTACTGAGCTAGACGGCTTTCTTCTTATGTCTTAAAATGCTTGAAGTTTTCAGTTTTTCAAACAGTTATCAAAGCCATTTTCCCAGCAAAGAAACTTTCAGATCAATTGTTTGCAAGATAACATTTTCTCCATGCATCGCAAATACCTAGGGGTTTTTTAATAAAGAGAGAGAACTATGAAGTTCCAATAGATGTTCTAAAAATCAGAGCCTCATTAAAGTTCTGATTTTATCACTTATTTGTATTATATTTGGTAAATTACTTATCCTCTCTGAATCTTTGTCTTTTTATTTTAAAATTTGATTGTATTATACATATTTTATTATGTTTCTTGTAGGTTTTAATAACACTACTTGGAAAGCACTAGGGATATGTTTTATGTCGTGAAATAAGAGTGCAGACTAAAAAAAAATGTTTAAAATGCCCTTTTTTCCCCAAAAGAACAGTATTTCAGAAAGAAAAAGGGGGAATGCATATCACTCAGAGGCTTGGTGATTGTGACATTTTGTTTTTTAACACAGCAAATTTACAATTTATACATAAGCAAAACCTAAGATCCTCTCAAATAATTATATTGATCAGAAAAAAAGGGACCTTGGGACACTGAGAGAAGAAAGAGAGGACACCAAGCTATACCTAACAACAGAGAAGGAAGTGAGTCTTAAAAAAAAAAAAAAAAAAGAAAACAGTGACTATTTTAAAGAGATATTGATTCTATGCATTTGAAAGAAAACGTATTTCTGTAGGAGATTTAGAATCTATGAAGGAGTCTCAATTTTTGTCCAAAGAAGTAAAACACTGAAAATATACAACAGGGTTACAGTGTTTGTTCTGGGTACAAACTATCCAAAGGCAGGACAAACGGCCCAAGGATGCTCCTTTCTCTTTCTTCAGACCTGTCCTGTTTTAGTCCTTGCAAAAGAAGATAAGCCAAAACTGGTCTTTTCTAGCTTAGATGCCATCTTTGGCCAAGGCCTTTGACTAATTATAGTATCATTATAATTTCATCTGCATTGCAAATACTGCCACTCCCATTATGTGCCTGGCACCATGACAGTCCCAGAAACATTAAATAAGGAAGAAAAAGCTGGAAACTGAAGTCCCCGCCTACCAACAGGAGACAAAGAGACTATATCAGTACAATGAGGCTATATCAGTACCATGTTTCTGGGCTCTGCCTCCAGAGAGAGGAAACAGTTCATAACCAGACATTTGGTGTGATTAACTCTCTCCCTCTCTCTCTCTCTCTCTCTCTCTCTCTCTCTCTCTCTCTCTCTCTCTCACCCTCACTTTCCACTTGAGTGTATACTTGCTATTTAATACCCCTGCACTTTCTTGCTTGCTGTTTGTCCTGCCTTTGAATTCTTTCGCACAGAATAAGACAAGAACCTCATAACTGGAGCCTTGTGCTCTCCTGCAACATCTCTTTGTTTCTTGAGATTTTAATTTTTAATCATGATAAAATAGTACTTATTGTGGAAGCTGATTTATTCTTCTTTGGCACAGAGTAAGCTCCCAATAAGTAGAATCAATGTGCCTTCTGCATTGGCTTTTAATTTGTGTGACAAATGGTTGCTTTGTTCAATACTTAATTGATTTGATACCTTGTTTTCATTTTGTATAAAGTTCTTAATACTCTTTTCCATTGAATATTTTTATTAATAAAAGAGAAAAATGAAAAAGGTTAACTTTGATTCTCAAAATATAATCATATCTGTCAAATAAAAGCAGAAAAACAAGAAGCTTCTTATTAAAACAAAATTATTGACATCAAATAGACATTTTGCTGATGTTATTTTCATTCTTACACAGCATGATAGGAGAAAAAAGAAACTCAAGAGAATTCCTCATGACTTTGGGGATAAAATTAAGATCATAATAATAAGACATTAGTTAAAAAATATTGTGCTAAACAAGTATTTACTTATCTGTAGATGTTGTCAGCTTTCTGGCAGAGATGAGATTATGTATGTTTTTTGTTTGTCTGTTTTTTTGTTTGTTTTTTGTTTTATCCTTTGAGCCATTTTCTCTTTGGGGAGAAAGAAATAAAATCTTTTCACTGATAGTACTACCTATATTTAATGTTATAAATTGCTTACATTTGATTTTGCAATGATATATGTGGAGATGTAAACTTGAGCATATTAGAACTTTTTTCCTCATTATATCTTACAAAATCCATTTTAAATGTTAGTCACCATATAGAAATCAAATCTCAGTTAGTAATTGGAAAGGTGAAAAGGACTAGTCAGCATTTAAAATCAGACCTAGCTAAAAATGTAACCTTATGTTTATTTTTCTTACCTTTATGATTAAAACTATGTTTTAGCATTTGTATATATGGGTGTGACTGTTATTTTATTTATAATTCATTAAACCAGTGAGGTGTATCTTAATATCATTTCAGTTATTTGAAATTGAGTCTCAAGGAGGTTAAGACATATACTCAGTGTTACATATGAAGGAAGCAACATAAACAGTTTGGCTTACTTCAGCTATAGCTCAATAGTCTTACATTGTTGACAAAGGAAATGGACCACAAAAAGGAAGTGTGACACATATTTGGGAGTTATTGTTTAAAGTGTTACTATTTATATAAATCTTACCTAGTTGAGTACTATTTACCTTAATAATGCAGCACATGCATTCACATTCATTACATAAATCTCCAGATAATTGTATGTTTGGCTTTTTTTTAAAGCCCTGTGTCATTTTTTAGAACCCTTTTGGCAATCTGGCTATCAGATCTCACTTGTTATTCATGGTGTTTGCCCTCTTTATAATAATTTTATTTTTCTAAACTTTTTTGGGCTCAGGGACTAGATCTCTATTCTAGATGTAGAATAGATAATCAGGTTCTGAGAATGGCTCAATATAAAAATTAGTAAAAACAGTACCAGTCATACTAAATGTGCTTAATAAGTAACAGTTAACTCAGACTCTTAAAGCCTGTTAAAACTACTGGTGTCTAATTTTGTATATAAAAAACATTTACCTCATTATAAATTTATAACCATAGAGTTCTTTAAGCCTTACTCCTATTTTTGCAAAATTGAGTTCACAGAATTAAAGAGAAACTCAAACTTCTCCCTATTGGTTGGTTTGAATTTAGACTTTTTGATCCAAAAGTTTTTTAAAACATGGTTTCATCAAAATATAATTGACTGACAAAAGCTGTATATCTTTTAAGTGTACAATTTAATGAGCGTGGATCTAGGCAAATACCCTTGTTACTGTCACCACAGTCAAGGTAATAGATATACCCTATGCCTTCACAAATTTTGATGTGTCCCTTTGTTTTTATTTTCCTGTGGTGGGAACACTTAAGATTTTACTCTGCCTTGTTTTTATTTTTCCCTTAAGTTTTAGTCTCACTTTATCCTTTGAAATCAACAAAGCCTAATTTTTAAAAGCCTTGGCAGAGAGTTTATTTTTTCAGTCCCTTATAATCAATTCTCTTATGAGTTCAGGTGGTCCAGATCATATCTAGAAAGCCAGAAGTAGAAATTCTCTAGGAACCATCACACAAATTAGAATCAAACAAGAGTATTTTACAGCTTGTTTTCCACAACACTGATCCCTAAGACCAGGAAATAACAAGGCTTCCAAAAGTCTTTCAAGTACCCATAATTTTTATGTATTTTTTTTTTTACTTTTTAACTTTGATGTCTCATTGAAGAAGTGCTGGAGCCTGCTGGCGAAAGTCGAACAGTCGCTAAGAGGGGGAGTGAGGATGAAAGAAAAAACAGAGACAAGAGAAAGATTCCGGAGGGCTCACAGTCAATACTGCAGCCTCGAGTTTATTCAGTACACCATATTTATGCATTACGATTGCGTGGGAGACCAACAACTGCTTGCACCTGCACAGGGAGCCTTTTGCTCTCTCAAGGCTCCCAACCTCCTCCTTAATAATCAGCTTGTTCTCTGGAGCAACAGGTGCTTCTCAGTCACTACCAAAGCAGCAAGGTAACTGCAAACACCTGCTGAGCAAACAATCCCTTATTTACCCAGAGGGCGGCCATCAAACAAACGGATCCTGACAAAGATCACAAATAAAATCTTCAATTGTTTTTAATATTTTTTAAAAAGGCTTTTTCTCTTTTAATTGCAAATATTATGAAGAGTCAAATAAAACTCACATTTCCAAGCAGTTTCAATCTCTCTTAATTTCTAAAAATATTTTTAAAAACAGTAATTCTAATGTGAAAGTCATATAGCTCAGAGGAGTAGGAAGTAGCAGAAGAGGACATAAACTCAAATCTATTGACTAAGAGAAGATATATTTTCTAGCAGGTCTGTATTTAGTGAGAGTGACTCAGTTTGGTGTATCTCCTAGGAAGGTATGCTCCATTTCTTTCTTACTCCCAACCTTAGGAAAATGCCATCTTTGTTACAAACTAGGTCTAGACATACAAGTTGATAGATAGATGATTGATGATAGATAGATAGATAGATAGATAGATAATAGATAGATGATAGATAGATAGATAGATAGATAGATAGTAGATAGATAGATAGATAGATACATGCATGCATGCATGCATGCATACATATAGATACACACACACACACGCATACACACATATACTATGCCTTAATTGTGTAAGGCAATAGTGAATATTTTCTCTCTCTCATCTCAGGTAATTCATATTGTCTATGAAATGTTTTTATCATTTATTTAATAATAATTCTGAATAAAATTTATATAAATATTTTACCTTTTACTTAATAGGTTTTTTTCACTTTTTTTTTTTTTTACTTTGGGTAATTTACTAAAGTTCACTGAAATTTGGTTTTCATATCTGTAAAATTTGGACAATTTTTTTTGGTGGATTAAAAAATATATGCTGAAGGCTCAAGCTTTATAATAAGTACAATAGAGACATAACTTGTCCTAGAGTAAGTTATAAGTTAACTACTAATCAGTAAAACATAGTCTTCTATATATTTTTATCTGCTTCTCAGTGCTTTTAAAATTAATATTTCTTTTTTTCTTCATCTAGGATGTCAATTATAGAAGACCATCTACTAATCTAGCCTGATTTTTAGTTATTTATCAATAAATGGAAAGATATATAAATATATGCACACGTGTCAAAAAAATAAGGACGAGAATGTATCCAGCGGTACTATTTATAATAGATCCAATCTGAAAACAATTAAAATGTACACATAAATACATACAGCAGTCCCTTGTTAGCTGTGGTTTTACTTTCTGTAGTTTCAGTTACCCCGCTATCAACTGCAGACTAAAAATATTAAATGGCAAGTATCATAAATAAAGAATGCATAAATTTTAAGTTTCACACTATTCTGAATAGTATGATGAAATCTCATGAGTTCTGCTCTGTAGAGCCCAAGAGGTGAATCATCCCTTTGTTCAGTGTCTCCAGGCTTTATATGCTACCGCCCAGTCAGTCACTTCACAGCCATCTCGGTTATCAGATCAACTATCTCAATATCACAGTGCTTGTGTTCAAGTCACCCTTATTTTACTTAACAATGACCCCAAAATGTAAGAGTAGTGATGCTGGCAATTTAGACGTGCCACAAAAAAAGCTATATAGTGCTTCCTTTAAGTGAAAGAGAAAATTTATCCATTTAATAAGAAAATAACAAAATCCCAACAGAGAAGCAAATCTTTTATTTGTGAGCTTGTGGAAAAGAAAGTGTTGAGCCTGTACAAAGACATTAGCATGAGATCTCCTGAAATGAACGAGTGATCACATTCACATAACGTTCCTTATAAAACATTGCAATAATTTTTCTACTTTATTATTAGTTACCACTGTAAATCTGTTATTGTACCTAATTTATAGTTAAACTTTATCTAAAGTATGTATGTATAGGAAAAACATAGTATATACAGGTTCAGTACTATATGCAGATCCAGGCATCTATTGGGGCTCTTGGAATGCGTCTCCCAACAATAAGAAAGGATTGTTGTAATGAATAAGTATCATGAGAAATATTCATACAATAGAATATTCTACAGAACTCATGATAAACAAACACTTGCCATACAAACACATGACATGAAGAATCTCAAAGAGATTTTTTTAAAAATGTAATGTATGATTCCATGCCCATAATTTGCAAATAAAAAAAAAAAGATATAAAATGCTACATAAGAACATCACCATTTCTATACTTTTCAAATACTGGAAAAATTAATCCAAGATGTCAGAAATCAGCACGATAGTTTCTTCAGGAGAAAAAAGCAGTAGAAATTGAAAAGGGTCACAACGGGGAGCTGCTAGGATGCTAAAAATTTTCTGTTAATTAACAAGTGTACATTTTGTGTGATGTGTACATATTTATGATAATGGTTTATACTCTACTCTGTGTATTATATTTCAAGAAAAATGTTATGATTTTTTATGTATGCGTTTTATCACATAAAGTTGAATTTCTGCAAGTTAAAATCACTAAAAATTACATTTAATAAATAATAGTCTATCTATTATAAGAAACACAGCAGGTTCTCGGTAGAACTTAGTTTTTCTTTATCAGCAATAATGTAGCAATTATACCTGGGGCTGGAATACAGTGCAGACAGATTATCATCCAGTATCTGACAGTATACATCCATGCATAAGGGATTGAAGGCTTAAAGGAACTTCATAGCATTAATCTAGAATAGTTAATTTAATCAAAATATAAATGAAATAAAAATGCAGTTTTAGATACAATTATTTGGGAATAAACAAATTTGTATTTAAATATCAGTGAGCTTCTTAGAAATAAAATCATGCTTAGTGTTAAATATTAGCAGAAATATGCAATTTACATTATAATTCTTTTTGCATTCTATGTTCCTATACATTTTTTTTCAGACCTCCAGAGTTGAGTTTTATTTATTTATCCCTTTGTTCGGCAATTCTTTTTTAAGCTTCTACTTTTTTGCCACATTCTATGCTACTCACAAAAATGTAAAAATGAAAGACATAAGCACTGCTTTTAAGGAGCTTTTAGCATAAAAAGTTATGGAGAAGTTAAGGGGTTATTATAATACAGTGCATTCTATCCACTGTAATAGATTTATTCTTACTGTGATATAAATGTAAGAAAGACTGCTTCCTTACCCAGAAGGAAGGCAGTAGATCAGTTTGCCTAATTAGGAGGTGACAAATGGAAGTTGGACAGTGAGTGACGAAGGGCAAGCTCAAAGGCACTTTTGTCATTGAGTTTACACTATTAATTATTACTTATTTAGTATCCATCCTTCAATAAAAGACTTGAAGGAACATAGTTGGATTAATCTTTAATCACTGAGAGGTGTCATTTTTTGAGAGATAAAGTGTGACAGATCCTTAAATAATGGAAAGATCAAATTTAATGTTGCCATTAAAATAGAACTCTCCTAACAAACAAGGTCTCCACAAAGCCAGCAAATCATTAATAAAATGGTATCAAGGCAACATCACGATTTAGATATGAGATCAACTTAACTCAAATAGAAAAGGCTTGACCTTGTGTTGATCCCATCTGCCTCTAAATCTTTACTGCTCTACTTGGTGAGGTCTTTAAATAATTTATTAAGAGATCAAGTAACTCAGAAGCCATAAATGAGTGCACCAGGAGGAAGACATTTAAAATATAGAGCACAGGGGCACGAAAGGAGAGCTTATACTGTTCTAGAGAACATATATTTCCTTATGGTTTTTTAGACCATGGAAATAATATGTCCCAAATTATCCCAATCTACAAATTTAGGATTTTTATCTTTGTGTCCACATGGCCATTAATTGAGAAGCTGTGACTTTTATGAAACCTGCATAGTCACTAAAACTAGTCTATACACATTTGAGGTTTAACTGATGTCCATAAATTAGTTAAGAGACAAAACAAATTTATATTTGCATTTTAAGAAGGACTCACACACACAAACACACACACACATATATTTATTTATTTATTGTGGGGAAAAAAACTTTTGTAAGGTCTATTAAAAAAAATCTTCTCAAAATTATGTGAATTCTAAATAAGAACCTGTGCAAAACTAGCCCAAATAGGAAGACTCACATATAGAGAATGGTTATCCAAAGTGCAGATGAACAATTAGTAGCCATGAGGTCAGCAGACATTAAGAGGACAGGTACACTAAATAAAACATACAACAGTGCTAAAGAGACTATGCAGCAGTATTTGCTTCATTTATTCATTTAACTATTTACTGCCTACTCGGTGCAAAGCAATGTTCTAGGTGCTTGAAATACATCTACGATGGACCTGCAAAGATCCGTGCTTTTGAGGAACTTACACTCTAGTCAAGGTAGACAATTCTTAGCAGTACCTAAGTACCTAATAGTCAGTCTGAATGCAGCAGCAGTGGTAAAGAGTGATAAATACAGCCATATTGTACTTCATACTTTCATCTATCATGTATCATAACCATTACATACCAATCCAGCAAATGCCAAATCCCAAGGGGTATGCAATGACACATGGTTTAAATACAAACTGCTGATTATTCTGGAAGCCAAAGATGTCTACATGCTCAAAGTTCGAGACTTGATTGGAACCACTATTCTCTTGGACCCCTGGCTTTTTAAATAAAACAAAGGTTGTCTCTCTCCCATCAATCAGGAAGCATTGATGTATGATACCACCCCACCACAGTCCTGTTGGGCAGGCTTATGCATATCATTTCACATAGGTGAAAACATGTGTAGGATAAAATCCAAGAATTTGAATTGCTGGGTCAAAAGGAACTTTGAGTTTATAAATCTAAGAAATTTATCAAATTTATTTTATAAGAAGATATTATAAATTTATATTCCGAATGGTAGTATTTTCCCACAGCCTCAGCAATTCATCATGTTTTGGTCATGTGGATAAAAAAGAAAAATTTTTGTCTTTACTTTTATTTCCTTATTAAATTGAGATTAAACATTATGTCATATTTAAAAAGCATTTATACATAATTTCATTTATTTAAATTGCTTCTTTGTACCCATTGTTAATTTTTCTATTAATTTGCTAATCCTTTTCTTATTTTATCTAGTCCTGTCCCTACCTCAAGGATGTGAGAAAATATTACTATTATTATATGGATCTCATTAAATTTAAAACAAATGTAAGAGTTTATGTCTTTATGCTATTTAGTCTTTTTCTCCAAGTACATTTGTTCAAAATCTTTAAAAGGATTTTAAAGTTTTCTTTATATAGATACTGCACATTTATAGTTAGGCTTATTCCTAGCTATTTTATATGTATAAAGTCAAGTTATTTTTTCCAGGATCCTTTCAAAAGCCTTCACTGAATTTGGTCTCTTTTAGACTATGAAAGAATGTTCAGGCATGTCTCATAGCTTTGTGTTTTTTGCTGTCCCCAATACATTTTTACTTCAGAGATTACTATGTCTATCCATTGTAATAGTTTTACAAGCTTCAACTAATTCTAAACATTTTTTTTTTTATCTCCTGTAGTTTAGACCTGTTCAGTGTTGAAATGCTAAAGTGCAGATAGGTATGAAGTCTGGTTTTATCTGTAACCTAGCTCTGTGCCTTCTCCTCTCCCTGGCACCAGGAGAAGAAGGCGCACCGTTATGTGTGGTGACATTGTAAACTGACAAAGGTTCCCTCTACACAAGGTGGAAGCACAAGATTGCTGCTTCTCTCTCTCCTGCGCTTTTATGTTGTTTTGTTTTTGTTTTTGTTATTTGTTTTAAGAGATTATCCTGATACTTCTTCTCTTCTTGGACAAGGCATTTAAGACTTCTCTCTCTCAGCCAGCCTCTAGTCTTCCAACAGTTACTGTCCTCTTTCAATGTATAGCCATTCTTTATTTCATGGCCAATTTTTATGGCAGAATCTTTTTTAAAAAGCCAGAGCTGACTCTCTTCCAGTAATAATGCTGATCTTTGGAGTATTCCATTCTTTCCTTACCTTTACCTAAGTGCATTTTCCATTTAATATAGCCTTCTTTCTCTGATAGTGTCATGCAGAGGTAGATCCAGATACATTTTTATCTTTAGAAAGTCTATATTGAGGGTGAAACATTGACTATCAGGACTCTAGGAGGTAGTCAGGCTCAAAACTTTCCTTAAATTGGAGAGAAATGTCCACCCCAGTTCTCTCATGGTGAGCATGAGGATTTGGGGAGCTTGAGGAATGCATAGAATTTTAACAACACCATCTAAAGTGAATCTGTCTTTAGACTATGACTCTTATACTGTTGTACAGATGAGGTGAGTGATCTCTAATTCTGGCAGAAGCAGAATACACTGTCATTTCTCAAAGGAATAAATTGCTCTTAAATCTTCATTCACTTTGAAGTATTCAATCTTAAAAAAAAATAAAGTAAAAATACAGGTAAACCAAATTTAAGAGGATAAATTTATATTTTTCTCATTATGTTTATATACATGATTATCAACCATCTTTTCTTGGGCCAGTTTCTTTCACATTTGCCTTTATCATTTTCTTTTCCATTTCTAGGGAATATTCTTCTTATTTGGAGGTAGCATTCTCCAACCTCTTAAGAATATCTCAGACTTGGCTCTTCTACATACTTATTTGAAAAGAGCAAAAATACCATTGTTCAGAGTCAACAAGTTGAATATACTGTAGTCTAAGTATTTGGATAACCATAGAATCATTTACTGCTTCATCATTTGATTTATACAAAATGGCTGTGGGCTTACCTCTTGCTTTTTTATGCTACTACAGGTACATAGACTACTTCTCTCATCCTCTTTAGACAAATCATCAATCACAAATCCTTCAGGATTTAGTTGAAGCATTTATTGAAAAATACTCTTACAAACAGAGCTAAGCTGAGTGTGCCATTCTCAAAGATATAAATAATCGCAAATTTTAAATTTGATGGTTATCTCCATCATAAATTTTTTATTTAAATGTTATTTATTCAGATTGAACCTTACATATATACTTTGTCATGTTAGATTTTAGACTAAAAATATCAAAATATACAAAATGTTTATTTTTTTAAAAATATTTTTTATCTTATTATGATTGGAGTATAAAACAACTAAGGTCCTTATACTAGATATGTACCTCAGAAAATACCACAAAGTCTTAGTATTTAAAACACATAGTATTTAAAAACAACTCTAAAGCTTATCTAGATGAAGATTTTGCTGAATCTAATAATTCACTCCAGCATATTGCTCTAAAATACCCACATTGACAGCCCATCACCAGCTACCTGCTTGAGTAGTTCAGGTGAAGAACAGTAACTTCTCAAAGCAGTGCTCAGTAAGGGTAATTTCAATTTTATAAAATCCTTGTTACACAAATTCAATGTCTGCTTTCCTGCAACATGCCCATATTCTCTGGGAAAGCTAAAGCCTACCTGCTCTTTTAGCATTTAAGAGTTTAATGCTTGTTTTGTTACAAGTATAAGGCCAGATGCTCAGGGATAAAATAAATAAATAAATAAGATTGGGTTTATAAACTAGAGGAGGTTATCGTCTTGTGATAACTTCTCAGATGTATGAAGACGATGATTAACTATGGTAAATACCAGTATGTCCTCATAATAAGTAATATTATTAAGTATAAAAATCTAGACATATATTAGATGACAATTATTACAAATTATGCTGTACTCAGAGAATTTTGCTAAATCAACTTTTAATTTTTTTCAGTATATCCATGCATTTTAATAGATAAATATGTATATATATACTTATATTTAAAATCTTTAATGGAAATTAAATTTTAATCTTAAAATTTTCTAAAAGTTGTCAACAGCTGAAAGTATATCAAAATAAATATATCAAATGTATTTTTGATAATTATATGAACATTATTTAATAATTTAAGTTCTGCAGAGGTCAAATGCATTTCTCTCTATAAAGTGATGCAATGGTTTCAAAACCTAACAAAATATATATACAGTAACAATGAACTATTAGGGTATGAACCACAGAAAACAAGAGTTCTGTATTATGTGCTTTTCAGATTACATTTTCTATATCTTGTTCACTTCTGGAAACAGTATTATAAAGGGTTACTGAAAAGCTTAACAATAATAAAGAATAATGAGATGATTAAGCTTTTAGAAAAATTTTTCATAAAAAATCTTTAAAGCAAATGAAAGAGTGTGAAGGACACATGTAACTGTCTTTATATTGTGGAGCAACTGTCACATACAAGAGGAAATAAGAACTATTTTTTTTTCCAAAGGGCAAAACTAAAACCAGTGTCTGAATGTCATCGGGTGACACATTTCAATTTACAAATAACAAGAGTCTTTTTTATTGATTCTTTCCAAATATAGAAAAGACTGCTTCACTGAAAAAGTGTATAACAAAGAATGATTGAATATTTGATGTCTATAAAAAATTCTCATTCCATGTGTGCTCTTTCAAAGGAAACAGGAAGAAAGAGAGAGAGGGATATGATGAGATTGTATTTAAATTTCATATAAAAGGACTCTAAGTCATTGGAAAAATTATGTCACTCTTCAAATATTATAATTAACAAAACAACAAATATAATAATTGCCCTCAAAAGGCAAATTTATGCACACTAGTTAAAAAAAGAAAAAGTAATATAGGTAGAGAATACCTTTTAAAAAAAAGGCCTTTAAATAAAAATGGACTTTGTTATGAGGGGAATTGTTTTTTTTTTTCTTTGAAAAGCGGCTGTCTTTATCATCTCTTTACAATATACATTGTATATTCCTGTCTCCTTGTCAGATTGATAGACCATATAGGTGTGGGTGTGTTTCCAGGCTATTTTATAACGTTGAGATATTCTGGACTATTTGGGCTATTTATGTTCAGATATCTCAATGTACTAAAATAGCCCAGAAATGTCTATCTATCTGTTTTTATGCCATTCCCGAACTATTTTGATGATTGTAGCTTTATCGAGTAGTTTGAAATTAGGGAGTGTGATACCTCATGCTTCCTTTCTTTCTTGAGGTTTCCTTGGCTATTCAGGGCCTTTTGTGGTTCCATATAAATTTTAGGATTAGTTCTAGTTCTGAGAGGATGGCTATTGCTATCTTGGAGGAACTACACTGAATCTGTATGTTGCTTTGGGCGGTAAGGACGTTCGAACAATATTAATCATTCCAATCGGCGAGCATGGTATATCCTGCCATTCATTTGTATCCTCTTCAATATTGTCAGTTTCTTACAGTATTCAGGGTTCAGGTCTTTCACTGGTTTAAATTTATTCCTAAGTATTTTATTATTTTTGATGCAACTATAAATGAGGTTATTTTCATTCCTCCTTTGGATAGTTTCTTGTTGGTGTAGAGAAATGCAACAGATCTCTATTGATTTTGTATCCTGCAAATTAGTGAATTCATTGATGAGTTCTGATAGTTTTTTCAGTAGAGTCTTCAGGGTTTCCTATATGTAGTGTCACGTCATCTGCAAATAGTAGCTGTACTTCTTTTTTTTTTTCTGATTTTGAGGCCTTCAATTTCTTGTTTTCTGCTGTGCCTAGGACTCCCAGTACTATGTTAAATATAAGTGGTGACTGTGGACATACTCTTCTTGTTCGTGATCTTAGAGGAATGTCAGCTTTTCATGACTGAAGATGTTCACGGTGGTTTTGCCATATATAGCATAGCCTTTATTGCGTTAAAGTATGTCCTCTGTACCCACTTTGTTGAGAATTTCTATTGTGAAAAGATGGTTTTTGTCAAAGATGCTGAGATTTTTCTGAGATATGGTTTTTATCCTTTGTTTTTTGATGTATGACATTTATTGTTCTATGGAAGTTGAATCATGTATTCCTGCCATAGATCTCACTTGGTCATAGAGTAGAATCCTATAATGTCTTGTTGAATCTGGTGTGCCAGTATTTTGTTGAGAAATGTTGCACGCATGTTTATCAAGAACACTGGCCTGTACGTTTCTTTTTCTCTAACATGTTTGTTTGGTGTCAGTATCAGGACAATGCTCGTTTTGTAAAATGAGTTTGGAAGAGTTCCTATTTCTCTGACTTTTTGATATAGTTTACAAAGGATAAGTATTCATTCTTTGAATGTTTGGTGGTAGAATTTACCTGTGAAACCATTTGATTCTGGACCTTTATTTGTAGAGAGTTCTTTGATGACTGCTTCAATTTCCTTGGTTGTAATTGGTCTGTTTAGATTTTCTGTGCTGTCTTGTTTCAGTCTTAGAAGGTTATATGCTTCTAGAAATTGATCTATTTCTTATAGATTGTTGAATGTGTTGGCCTATAATTGTTTTAAGTATTCATTAGTGATTTGTTGTATCTCTACTCTTTTTTGTTTGTTGTTCTTTTTTGCTTTCTTTAAGTATAAGGTTACATTGTTTTTGAGACATTTCTCATTTCGTGAGATAAGCCTGTATTGCTATGAATTTCCCTCTTCGGACTACTTTCAGTGTGTCCCGTAGGGGTCATTGTGTTTTCATTTGTCTCAAGGAATCTCTTGCTTTCTTACTTGATCTTTTTGTTAAGCTATTCATTGTTTTGTAGCATCTTCTTTGGCACCCATTTGTTTGTGTTTGTTTGTTTGTGTGCTTTCTTGTATTGATTCCTAGTTTCATACCATTGGAGAAGACTCCTGATGTGATTTTAGTCTCCTTCAATTAATTGAGACTGTTTTTTGTGTCCTCACATGTAGTCTTTTCTGGAAAATGTTCCAAGTGTGTTTGATAGGAATGTATATTCTACTGCTTTGGGGTGAAATGCTCTGAAAATATCAATTGTCTACCTGATTTAGTTTGTCATTGAATACTACTGTTTTCTAGTTGCTTTTCTGTCTGGAAGATCAGCCCATTGATGACAAGAGAATGATAAAGTCCCCCATATGAGTGAATTATGTCAACTCCATATCTTTCAATAGAAAACAGAGTGTCATTTTGGCGTTTGGTGCATCTTTTAACTGGCTTTATTCTTTGGAAGGCACTGGTTTAATTTTCTCAAAACTTTTAGCATGAGCATCTAAAATCTAAACTTCTCAAATGTGTGAATATTATAAAAAATAAGCGAATTGGAAAAAAATAAGAAATAAAACTATATAGAGCAGATGAAGTTATAAAGTAGATTAAATCCATTCTGAAAAAAAGATATGAAAATAAGTGCTTGTACTTTAACATTAAATCCTGTGAAATGTGAAGAAGTAATATTTCAAATTTATTTATTCTCTTTATTCTGAGATCTAAAGAGACTTTAAAAATTTTTGTGTGATTGTCACAGAAAGCGACTATTGTGTTGAAATAGCAAGGCTGAATATTGTAAATGATAATACTAAAAGTTTAACAAATATCAAAGAGGACATGTAATTAATTCAGCTCTACATCAGTCACAAATGTCACAAGAGCTCTCTCCATGATACCTATGAAGTCTCTTTTCTGTCATTCAATGTGTTGGTAGAGCAAAGTATAACAATGTCACTGAGGGCCAGCTATTTATTATCAAACATACACAAAGGTTAAATTCTCCTTCTAATCTTTTCTTCTGAATAAAAGGAGAAATGAGAATATTAATATACTATAAATGACAATATATGAGCATAGATTTTCATATATTTGTATTTTTAGTGCTGGGATATATTCATGGGATTGAGATGTAAGTTATATATCACTCATATTTTACAAGCTCTGGTACAGTAAGGCAAATTCTAATCTCAGAACAACACTAATAGCATGATCTTTATTAAGTCCCATATCTGATAAATGAGACAAGTTAACTGGTTAAATTAATTGATTTGTAAGATTCCTACTGTTTCTAAAATTATATTAAAAGTTAATTTTTTATCTGAACCTTAAAGTACATTATATTTAAGTTAAATAAATCATTTACTTCTGAGCACTAACAGATGTATATTTCCTGAATATCTGCTTTATTTTCTTTATTTTTTCTTCTGGAGTTAGTCTAAAACTCAGTTAATCATTCAATAATTCTGGGGAGCACAGTTGTTCAGAAACTTCCATCAAAATGAAAATAGATACACTCACTCCAATTCTACCAACAAATTATTGCTTTCTTTCTCCATAAATATGTACCAATCCCAGTGGATTTGAGACAACTCATTTTGTAAAATAGAAATGGAAAATAAGTTACCTATAAGGCTTTATTTTTTAGGGCAATAATATATTTTCTTATGCCATTATTATACTTTATAATCTTATGATAAATATTATCATTATTACATGTAAATTATAATGAATTAAGCTTATCGTGTGTAATGGTCATAAGTATATCATTATGTTTAAAACTGTCAAGTAAACTAAATCACACAACTGGTAGGTTGCAAACTGGAATTTAAATCTAATTCTATCTGTCTACAAAGCCAGGACACTAAGTTATGAGTTGAAAATAGTACAGAGTGCTCTTGTATATCCTTCACTCAACTTCTAATGTTAACATCTTAACATCTTATATAATAATGATACAATCATCAAAGCTAAAAAATTAATATTGGTATAATACTATTAACTAAGTCAGTGGTAAGTAAATGTCTTTTTGTAAATGGCCACTTAGTCACTATTTTAGGCTTGTGGACCATATGGTCTTTTTTCCAAGTAATTGACTCTACCCTCATAACCTGAAAGCAGCATTTACCTAAATAATACATAAACAAATGAATATGCCTCTACTCTAATAAAATTTTTTTGATCTGGCCTATGATCTGTAGGTGGCAGAGATCTAAACTAATTATAGATTCTCTCTCTTTTTTACTACTGATATATTTTTTTTCTGTTTCAGAATTCAATCCAGGATGTCATATTGTATTTAGAGATCATGTATCTCTAGTTTCTTCCCATTTGTAACATTTTTTTTTATTCTCCTTTTTTTTCATAATCTTGGCACTTCTAAAGAATGGCCAGGAATTTTAAAGACAGTCCTGCAATTTGGTTGCTCTGTTTTCTTATGATCAAATAAGAATTGTACATGAGTAAAAAATATCAGAAAGGAGATTCTGCCCTTCTTCTTGCATCATATTATATTTTCTTTAACAAATTTATGCCACTGGCTTTTAGAATTTATTAAATCTTTGAATTACTGATCTTTATTAGTCTCGCATAAGCTCTAGCATTATGTAGATCATAGCAAATCCTGGGAATTGTGATGCAATTATTGCTATTTATGCCTTATTGTAAATTTTAAAATAATATTTAAGAGCTTCTAATATTATGAGTCTTTAGGCTGGCAACATAATGAATTATTAGAGTTTTAGCATACTCCTATTATTACTTGCTATTCTGCATTTGCTATTGGTCAGAATTTAGCAATAGCCACCAAAAATATACTATAAAAATAAAACAGTCTTAGTAAATTTAGTTTCATTATAAGCCAATTAGTTTAAACGTCAGAAAAAAAAGATATATAAATATAGCATATGATTTACCAAATAATTTTCTAATTAGGCTAAAGAGTTTAATGTCTCCAATGTATCAATCTTGAATTTCTTTGGTTCGTATAGCAAGACTGTCTCCATCTTAATTAAATATATGAAAGTAAAAATGTATATTCTTAGTAAGTCCCAAAACTGGCTTTAAAAATATATTTCTTCAATAATATTTTATTTAATAGCATTAGCTTATTTTTTTCATGTTTACCTTTTTGACTGTCATTTTTACTTATTGAATAACAAATATTCCAAAAATTCTCTTTATATTAACTATTTAACAGAAGTATTTTGGATTTCTTACAAAATTTTTTGAAATAGATTTTTCACCATGGTAGTTATAAAGATAAAATACTGTTTTTTTTTTTTTTTTATCGGTAACTAACTTATTTACATCCTACACACATACAGTTCTTAAACATTTTAATTTTTAAACATGTCACATGGGGACACATGCACAACTTCAACTGTCTTCTAAAACATATATCACTTAATTCAATGCAACAATATTCAATCACTAAATTAACATCAAAGACTATAACTTCCCTGTCACAGTATATTTTCAGACACTGAAATATTGGTATTAGTACCGATATTTATCTAACTACAAGAAAATCTCAATGGTATTCTAAATATTACAAATATGAATATCTAGTTTTCAGAAATAATTGGAAAAGATAAAAGCAAACTGAATTTATAAAATTGATCCTACTACATAAAATTTAAAAGAATAATAAAGAATATTAATTTTTAATGGCACCATCATTGTTACAGTAATTTGAACCAACCTTCTTTTGAATAAAATATAACCTTTAAATATGTTAATGGAATGTTAATAATGGTGTACTACTTTTTATTTATAAATACTCTAAAATATACATTTATGCCTTGTTACAGAAGAGTTTTTCTAAAAACACATTTAATTTAATTTAATCTATAAAATGAGTGTGGTACATTTTTTGTATGGTTATATAATAGATTGGTAAACTTTTATACAGAAATAATGAATATTTTTAAATCAATTTAATAAAGTATGGAATTCAGAGGAAAAGCAACCATAGTGGTCCTTATATAGGATAAAGATCCCTTTCACATTAACAATGAGACAAACGCTCACTATAATATGAACTATGTTGTAGCTCATTACTTTTCATGAAACTGTTTCTGTTTGATGCATTTAATTTGACCTGTTCATATGTCAAGATGAATTATGTTGTAGCGATACTCTTGTGAGAATGCATAAATTCTAGGGTGTTTATGTCATTTAACATCAGTGTTAAACTTAAGTGTTTTTATATTATATTTCATGGGACCCAGATTATCTCCAGATCTCTTGAACTCACTCATGGCAATGAGCTCACATTTTGTGAAGTAACTCAAGTCATATACAACCATAAACAATTAAGCTAACTGGGAGATATATATATAGAAAGGCACCAAACATTCACCTTCAAATAATTTATATACCAGCCCCTTCAGTAGTAGGCTATCCCATTGTTTCACTTTAATCACTGGTACAGTAGTGGAGTTAATTGTTCATTGACATTCTAATCACCATGAGGTCTTGCAGCTATTGTCGATATACATAATTACATGATAAGTTTTAAGAATCTCTATATTACTCTCAAGAAAAAAAGTATTTTAATTTATATTCAGGGAAAATAGACTTACAATAATATCTCTCTCTGACATGGTACAAATTCTCATTAAAATACACATATACTAAGATATTTCAATTAAGCATTTAATTAATTGGGATTTAATTGTTTTCCTTCCATCCCTACAACATATTCTGTTCCAGTTGCTAGAGATAGATAACAAATTACTTTAAGCCTAGAGGAATAAAATGATCATTTTATAGACAGATTATCTGGATGATGGTACACCATCTGATTAATGTAGTTAAGATTCTTACAGTCAGAGTGGGCAAAGAAGTTACCTAACAAAATTATGTTCATCAGATAGTAACACACAGTGCCCACTGTGGGCTAGACACTGTGCTAAGAGCTGCTGGAGGTTCTAAATAGGAATCAACACAGATGCTAGTTAGGGAGCTGTCTGATAATAGAGAGATGAGATGATCTGCAATGCTAACTATTACAAGATGAATCTGAGGGGGGACTAGGGAGAGCCAGTGCACTCAGAGAAGATAGGAGACAGCATCAATTTGGCAGCACCTGATAAGGAGAGATTGAATAACCCTGATTTATCAAATGCTGTCTCACATGGAAAGGTTTTAAAATATCAAAGAAGAAAATCATTACCAGGTCCTTCTTGTAACTATAATCATTTAGGTACTTGCAAGTTTTGCAATACACTGACAAGAAGGTGATACTTTGCTACCCCAAGAAACTTTTTTTAATCATTTTTTATTTTGTATTAAAAATCTTATTTTCTTGACCTTTTTTTTAAATACAGAGTTAAGAAAATTTTAAAAGGTTTTCAAGAAACATGGTTTTGTAAAATTATGTGATGCTGGGTATTTTTATTGTTTGGACATGTTTTAGTATACCTGAAAATATGCCAGGTTGTGCTGTCCCTGGTTTGTGCTTTGTACCTCATTCTGGTAAGCAAACTGCCAAACACTGTGAGCTGTTCACCAAGCTGCATATTTTTATAAAACATATAAAGGTAAAAGTTCTAGCCACCTGGACTTTCTTTCTAATTTTTTTCAGGTTAAAGAAGAATATTATTCTTTATTTTACAAATTGTTAAAACTATTTCAGTATCACTAAAGTTTTGTTTTCTTGAATAAATGCATTAAAAATTTGAAACAATATAGCCCAGATAATTAGATACAAGAAAATTATGTCAAATGTAAAAGGAGGTTATTAAAACTTTTGTTTTAGGACCATAATTAAACAAATTTAGTCTCCATATCATATGCAGACTATATTATATGCACTAAGATGGCAATATATAAGATTGGGTTCTGTGAGTTCAGGAGATTATCATACTAAACTCAAAAGTAATAGTTAAATTATATTCAATTCATCTCTAATGGTGTTAGAGAGTTGGAATATATGTCATGTTAGTAAATAAACTAGCTTTAGTATAATTGTAACATTTTGTAGGCTTCTTGTTTTTCATTTGAAGGTAATACAGGACTTAGAGCCACACAAAGCTGAAACAGCAGACTAGTATGGAACAAAGTTAGCCTACATTATGGAAGAGACAAGTCTAGTTCAGAAATTAGAAAATATCTTAAATCATTGATTTAATTTTTGAAATTATTTAGTAATTTCATTATAATTTCTCCCCTTCTCCAGTTAAAAATAATAGCATATATGGCACATCTCTCTATTAATTTTGATAAATTTTCCATTTTATTCAACTATGGAGCAGATAATCTTTCATTTTAAAAAAGTGTCTTGTTTATAAATATAGAATATTATCTAAATTATATAGCTATTTTGTGAGCTTTGCATATACTATCTGTATTGTTAATAATAAATCTAAAAATTAATATATTTATCTACATTTAAAGGTCAAAGTATAATGCAATGATTTTAAGTAACTAACTCAAGACCAAATAGTTAATAACAAAGCCAGGTCAGTTTGATTCCATTCCATTTTATACATTGTGTTAGCTCTTATGAAATAAGGTATATAAATGAGTTATAAAAGCAATTATAAAACTGACAAAGCAATTCACTACCAGGTTCAAACATGTCCTTCTTAGCACTCACAAAGAGGAAGTTTTAATTATGCTTGTCAGTATTTACTAAACAAAAGATTGTACTAAAGCCATTAACTTTAACCAAGAAAATACACTGTAAGCCCTTGTCAAGTCTATGAGGTATATGTTTATATGTGTTTTACTTTTTTTCTTAAAATTGAAACAATGAATAGGCCAGACACTCAAAGCTGTGTTTCTATCTGAATAAAAGACTGTGGAAATGGGAAAGGAAGGAGTTTTAGGCACTCATTTAACTAATTACAAATTATTCAATCAACCAATCAACCAGATGTTGTCAATGTATGCATTTAAAATATCATTGCAAAATATGATTTTTCAGTTTCCTTTTCAAATGAAAATTTGGACGTTATCCTTTGAGGTGGTGTGACAAAACAGAAATAGTCTCAAATTATCGGTTTACCTTTGAGGATTCTAATTTCCAGTGGCGTTGAAAGTATTGGGCTTTTTTTCTCTACCAATAAAAAAGAAATCGTTTTTACTTGAAGTAAGCATAGTTCAATAAGCTTAAACAGAAAATTATATAGTATATCATATATAAACTGTTTCTGACTGAACTAAATGAAAAACAGATAGCTAAATTGTAAATATTTGTTGGCTGCCCATCATCCTTCATCTTCTTCATAAAAAAAAATTTTAAGAAATCTTTCAGCATAATCTTCTATAACCCTTTTCCACATGCATTTTGTAATATGATTTTGAGTAGTCTATGTATCTTTTTAAATTTTGCTTTTTGAGTTTGATTTGTGTTTCTTTTTGTTTCATTATTAAAACAGTAAATGGCCTGTCACCCACTTTAGTTTCTCTGTAGTGGTTTGACAGATACAATTTTTGATTTGACATGCATTAGATAGTTACACTGAACTAATAATACCTTTTCATATAATCACATGTTTACCACATTTAAGATACAAGAAAATAAAGGTTAATTCAAAATAAGCCATAGGTTTTTTTTTTAATCCACCATAAATTTAATAAAAATTGTGCAGACTGCTTTATACCTTAAAATTTAGACTGAGAGATATGAGTAGCTGGATCCGTGTACTATAGAACCAGATGTACATAGCATTGAGTTAGGTATCTGATTAAAAAAGTCTAAGGAACTTCTGAGCATTTCGGCATTTATCCTGGATTCCATGAACAGACAATTGTTTAATACATTGAAATCATTCCAAGAGAGGAGAGGGGAATCTTTCACAGACCTGATTGGATCTAGACCTGATTAAGTTTTGGGTCATTATAGATCTCCACTAGATAAGAGTAGCTTTATTGAAGATTAAGCCTCTTTAGTAGATAAACAATCAAGACAGCTCTATAGTCATAGGTTGAGACATCTATTCCAGATTTGAAGAAAATCATAGGGGTACCCCCTTATCCAGACAAGAAATAAAAGAAACCTAGTCTGAATCGACTATGAGAAAAGAGAAAATTAAATGAGACAAAATCTACAGGGATAATATATAAGGATTGATAGAAAGAGAGTAATTCATGTGTTCTCCCTGGTTTGGGGTTTGTAGGCAGAGTAGAATTTGGCATCATCAACCAAGACATTCAAAATACAGTAGAAATCATTTTGAGGTAGTGCTGCCTGAAGTTAAATAAAAATAGGAATTGTAGATTTTGTTTAGTATGTATAGCATAATATGTCTATAAGACATTTTCAGGAGTTTGCTATCAAGCAGAATACTATGCGAATTTGAAATCTTGAAACTGGTGGTATGACTGATAAAACATAAGGGTAGAAACAATCTACTAAAGAAGATGGAGTGCAATAAGAAATTGAAGAACCTAAATAGATTTATTGAATCCTCTCAGTTCTAAACGAAAAAATAACTTCTTGTATGAGTAATGCCTGAGAAACTAGTATGAGGTAGAAGTTCTTTAATTTACATATATATTATTGCAGGAATTTTACTATGAATTGTATATGAGTTTCCTTAATTGCTCATACTTTATGCTGAGTTTAAATCCTAGGTCAGCAAATCATTGAGTGACTTTGTTCAAGGAACTGAATATGTAAACTACAAATTCTTCACTCATAAAAATGGGTATGAATACTAACTTTTAAAATTATTGCAATGATTAAAAAGATTTAATCATCTTTACATTTAAAGTATATAAGTCAATTATAATAATGCTTGGATGGGTTTACAAATTATTTGAGAATAGACTGGAAGAAGAGAATATAGTTAAATATTGAATTTGTTTAAGTTATCAGATAACTTGTACTTAGGCATAAGGGAGAAGTAAGGGTAGTTATATGATACAAATAATATGAAAATATATTTCTAAGGCACTGACACTTTTTAGGATCTTTAAGAATTCTCTGAATGATATGTACAAACATAATCACTTTAGTCCTCTATCTCTGTGCAACTTCCAGTTCTATCAAGGAAAACTAATTGTACCCACCTTCCTTATAACAGTCTTCTCCAATTGACAATGTTCAGTCTGTATCCTATATGAGTTAAAAAAGGACAGTCAATATTTTACCAGAAGTTAGATGTCAACAGTAATATCCTTTTACAGTTCTCATGTTTTCGGAGCAATGGGAGAGTGAACAGAGTCAATATAGATTTACCTTTATAAGAAGAATGGAAAGGAGAGAATCTGTGCAAATTATACAATGAAACATGTTTAATTTTTCATTGTCTTCCCTGCATATGTCAGCTTATGCACATGCTCATGCACACACACACACTCACATAAACACACACACACGTTTCAGTTATCTGCAATGACGAGCCAGGTAGATAAGGAATTTCAGGGTGAATAAGTTTATATTTAACTTAATTATTAAGATGGTTAGAAATCATATTTCTTGGAGAAAATAAATCCACAGGGATATTTACTGTTACTAGTGCAGGTCATAAGAGGCTAACAAAAAAAAATAGAAATTCCAGCATTCTACTTTGTCAGTCTGACCATTCCAGTATCTATAAAGACAAGTGCTCGCCCTGGACCAAATTATTATATAATCAAATGGTGCGTGTATTCATTAATTTAAAGTCTTGACAAGATAATGGCTAATCTAATATTCTACATTCATGATTAACTGTGCATACATATACCTTGATAAGGTGTCCCTTCTCAGATAATATATTTTTGTTTCATTGTAAATCAAATTAACACAAATGTGTGAATTGGAGGTGCAAACCAAGAAAATAATTTTTGATAGGGGAATCTCTCTTCTGCCTCAGTATGGGGATGTCAAAAGCCATACAAAGGCTTAATATTTTCCACAATATAACAGCATGGAACCAAAGGAGAAGAAGAAAGAGAAGAGACTAGAATAAACATTAAATAAAATGACAAAAATTTCCAAAGATCTGTTCTGCGTACATTCAGATAAGTTTTCTTATTTCATGTGGCATCAATGAATTAGATTAAAAATCTTTAGAGATTGAACATCTTTATGATGCAATCTCATACCTGAAGCAGGACAAATACAATGTTTTAATGTCAGAATGTTAATGTTATTTTTCTATTTTAGGAGAAAAAATTCTACATGAATAGGTATTGATTTCTTGGATGTTACTTAGCATTTTACCTAGTGTTGGTAACCGATAAGCCTTGCACGGGATTTCATTATATTCTGTTTCTCTCAGCCTTGTGCAGGTGTGGATGCCAGGCCTTTTTATGGGTACATGTAATCTAATGGACTTCAAATTAAAAGCAATGAAAATCACATTAGTCTGTCTACTAGATGAGATGTTATTAAGAGTAAAGGGATAATGTTATTAGAGCTTCATTTCAAAATGTTTATTTCTTAGAACCCACGCTTTCAGACAAATAAAGACTACCATGAGTTATTACTCATTATCATACATGAGTACTACTATATTTATCACTGTTTGCTAAAGGGATGTCATTTCTAATAGCATTTTGTTATTGTTGTTTTCACCTATGGTGGCGGTACAAAAATGGAAGTAATATAATCAGAAAGTCCACACATGGTCAAAATATGTATAACCTTACTGAAGAAAAATGTGTTACCCAAAGTCTGATAATAGTTTTATTAATAGAGTATGTCTACATAAATACAAATTAGGATCATTATTTGTTTTTAACCACTATGTATGTGGGGGGGGCACATCTAAACACAATAAAATCATGAATTACAGGTAAGAATATAAAATTGAATCATATGTTCAAGAGTAGCTTATATATAATTCATTGCAACAGAGAAGAAAAACTAATAGATGAAATTGTTGTTCCAAGGTCACATGATCACATATTAGTAAAACGTGGAGAGAATTTAGGTCTCCTGATTTTTAACTTAGCATTCCTTTAACTGCAGTGTGTTGTCTTTCCATGCAGTTTCTCCTTACTTAGAACTCAATGATGCCTTCTTATTCCTGTAGTTGGAATGTTGTTAATATACTATTCAACTGCTTATTTATCACAGCTATGTTTTCATTACACAATAACTACATATAAATAATTTTCAATGAGCAATCTGAAAAATAAGTTTCTCTTCACGAGTGCCCCTCTGTCTCTCAATTGCATTTTTATGTCCCTAAACACAAGAAGTCATGAGAGCCAAATAAAGTGATGGTAGGGTTCATTTTAACTGCTGGAGACAGATAAGACATGGATACATACATACCTCACAGCTTTTCCTTTATCAGTCAAAAACGTGGTATATATCCAGAGTGTTCCTTGAAAGAAGACACCATGGACCACTTGTATATTAGTAAGTCTAATGGAAGAGTATTTCTTTGCAGGGTAATATACTGTGTGTGTGTGTGTGTGTGTGTGTGTGTGTGTGTGTGTGTACATACATACATACATACATACATACATACATACACAATCTTTTCCAATTGTTAAGCAGGTAGATAGACATGAGTGACAGGGAATGAAGGGCCAACCCAGAGGCCTCTCCTAAAACCTCCCTGAAACCCACACTTAAGAGTTAAAAATTACTTTTACATCCTGAAATAGAGAAAGTAAAAACTGCAAAAACAACCACTAGTTTAGTTTGGTCACAAGTACGTCCACAGTTAGTACTTGTGTTGACCTTTTTGACCATAGCCTTGTTAGGCAGCAAGTCAGACATGAGCAACAAGGTGAATGAAGAAATAGGGTCCAGCCTAGAGACTGCCCAAAGAACACCCCAATGGTACTAGAATTCTGGGTAAGCACATGCACACGAGGTAAAGTTATATAGTAGCCAGGGGTCAATCAAAATGACCTTACCTGTCAGTCACCTAGGAATGCCTTTGGAATCACCCCATTATGGCTCAGATATAAGCTGACATTCCGACTTCTGGGCCTTTTTGCCCTTCTGGGTTCTCTCTCTCTTTTTGGTGGCCTTTCATGACCCTTTTGACCCCTTTTTGTTGATTATAGTGCTGAGACCATGTGCCTCCTTGGGGCATACTTTGCCTTTCTAAAAAATACACTTTTAATAAAAATATTAAATTTAAAAGACTTTATATTCTCCACTGCCATCATTTGAGGAAGATTCGAGGGAAAAGTGCTAACTACATGTCTGCATCATTATCTCTCATCTCCCACCCCACCACCATTGAGGTGACATCAAACTCTGATCAGCCCTAACAGTGACAGCCTCATTATACCAACTTTATAATATCATACACATGCCAAAAGTACCTGAATATAATTAGAACAGACTGAATTCTGGGTCACTGAATGCATAGTAAATGAAATGTTGTATAATAACAGGATGTCAATCAATATGACCTCACATGCAATTATCTAACATGAGCCTTGTAATTGTCCATCATAGCCTTAATAAAAGACATATGGCCGAAACTGGTGGGGCTACATTTGTCTCTGGCATACCCATTTCTCTCTTGGAAAATACTTACAAATCTTACTTTTCCTAAATTTTGCTGATCTGTAATTCCTTACTGTGTTGGTGAAAAGAACCAGGCTTTCTCAGTGCCTCCTAGTGGCAACACACTGTTCCTTTGTTGTGATCAAAAAGGACAGAAAAAAAAAAAAAATGAAATAGCACATTCTCAATTCTGGTTATCTTCTTTACCCCTCTCAAAAATAACATAAGTAAAATCTTTCGTAGCTCTTTGTGCCCATCTCAATTAAGGCATCTTGCTGTAATAACATATAATGTACATATTGACATTACCCTGTATAAGGGCCTAAGATTCATTGTTTTCCCATCTTATTATTTCTATAGATTAAAAATAGGTAACAAGGCAGAATCTCCAAATCTCTTTTTTTCCAGTTTATCTGAGTTCAATCCCAAGTTTCCGGTAAATCTTTGACTAAAAGTCATTGTTTTACACACATTTCCCCTTCTTTTCAGCAAAGACTCCTCTGACTTGGGGTGGTTTTTGCAAAATACTTCAGGGACCTACAATCAAAATTCCCCTAGTCAACTAGCATATCTATAGCAGGAGCCATGAGCCTGAGTCAGAGAGAGACCTAGAATTTTACTCTGTTAGAATTTGTGATAAATTCATTTTAAAGAATATGAGAAATATGGGGCAAATCATCTTTATCAACTACTATATTCAAATGGGAAATAAGGTTACAGTATATCTTTCTGCTACATATTAGGAAAAATTTTGATGACAATTTCATGAAAAAAAAACAACGATCTAAATAGTTCAGAAAGATAATTTTTAGTATTTCACTCTGCAAGTACACACACACTCCCACTTGAATTATTATCTTTAATGAAAAGCTTAAATGATTATTTCCACTGCCATCTTTTGAATAAATTATAGTATTATCAGTTTTTCTTAGTTTATTTTCTGTTATTTCCAGTAGAATTGCCACCTCTGGCATAAAGTGAAATCAGGGGTCACCCCAGCAGCCTGAGGGAGGAGGAGGTGGACAGTGGACTGTGGTGTTGTGTCTTGTTCCTTGTTCTTCCTCTCTGATGCAGTAAAGAATTATAGGTCAGCAAGACTTAGAAAAAGTAAGATTTATTGAAAGTACATTTTAAAAGGAGAGGGACTACCGTTAAGGAAGGCTGCAGCCCTGAAAAAATTTAGGAGGTGAAGAGATAAGATAGTGCACCCCAAAGGGAGGGGCAGGTTTCATAAGGAGAGCTATAATAGTGCAGAAATGGGAAGGTCTGTTTATATTTGGGTCATGATGGAAGGTCCTCATGATCCACATGTGAGGTCATCTTGACTGAAGGATGGCTGCTATATAACTTTTTGCATACTGCGCACGTGCTTACCCAGAATTCAGTCTGTTATAATTAGATTCATGAACTTCCAGGCATAGTTATGAATTTAAAATGATAGTATAATGAGACAAGTTGTAGGCAGTACTTTCTGCACATGTGTTTGTTGCTGGTTTAGCCAGCAGCCTTTATGGCCTTTGTGCTCTAGAATTTGGACTAATTTATAACCCTAAAAGGAAAGTATTTCTGGGAAGTCCCTAAGGAAGATCTTCAAGAGAAGTTTCTATGGTTACAGAGCTGGGCCTTCACTCCTGTTGCTCATGCCTGACTAACTACCTAACTCCTAACTGAATCATATTTAGGTATATGAAAGACTCCAATCTGTTGAGGAAAACATTAAACATTAAAGTAGTTTGCTGAGGATGCCAAATGGTGTAAACTTGACTTACTTACTTTTCAGAATAATGACAGTATAACCAACCACTTGAGTTTTCATTTTCAGTTAGTATTGTATTGTTGTGACTATTAAGACAATTTATCAGGCACTTAATAGAAACAGTAAATATTACTGTTGGAAGAAATTATAACGTTCCCTTTAAATGTTGCATAATGAAAAGGATAGGGTATGTTGAGTGAGGAAATTTAGATGAAGTCCTGATTTCAGCCACATTTTAATTTAGTGTCTGAGGATGATGCTTAAATCATTAGTAGAAAGTTAGAATAATTTCATGTCTATCTTACTCAGAGAGGTATTTTAAGGGTCAAATCAGTTGCTCTGAGCAAATATGTTGTTACAAAATACTGAACAAGATAAAGACCCTGAATCCAAAATAGTTTGAGAATAAATATGTAGCATCCTTATTGATTCTCAATCTGGAGTGCTTTTCATATTCAACTTTTTATGACAAAAGCAAAGAAAAGAAAGATATTTTCTTAGTCAAATTATGTAAGAATGGTTTTCAAATATGGTCCCTAGACCATCAATGTCAGCATCTCTTGGGACGTTGCTAGAAATGTAAATTCTTGAGTCCGAGCCCATACCTACTGAATCAGAGACTCTGTGTATGGGAGCATAAATTTGTATTATTTTTGCAGAAGACTTTGATGCAACTTAAAGTTTGAGAGCTACTGACACTTTCTTTATATTAAATGTTTTAATGTATTTGCCTGTGAAATAGGATGGTAAGTAATTTACTTGTATTACTTTTATTTTGTCCATAACAAAACTACATAGCCCTGAAGGATTCAGTTACTTCTTATTTCTCAGCCTCATCTCACACCAAGATCCCCCAGGTTTTCCAAAGTTCTGTCACTTTGACTTTCTTTTAGTTCCTGAATGCCACATGGCCAAGGGCCTTGCTAGGAATGCTCTCCCTAAATTCTTCTCTCCATTTTCTAAACATTCCTCAGTTTTTAACAAGCACAGTTTCTACATGAAAATCTTTTCTAATCCCTAAATTAAATTATATATCAATGTTATGACTCTCATGACTCTGTATTTGTCCTTTTTAGGACCTATCACAGTTTGTAAAGATATAATTTTGTGATTATCTAATGGTGTCTTTCTTACCTATGAGAATACATGCTATGGGAATAATCAGTGTCTAAGCTTATTTTGCTTACCATTAAACTCAGTAGCAAACTCAGTCCCTGCTGACAAAGGAGCTGACAAATAAATATTGTGAAACAAGTGAATAAAATAACATGTAACCATGCTCTTTCAACTAACTGAACTGTAAGAAATGTCTAGAAAATGGAAGACTGTAATAATAAAAAAGAATAAATGTATCTGGCCTCATGAGGATCATATCTATAATTTAGCTGAATTTACTCTAACCACTCAGTTAATATTAAGCTGAATATCTCCAAATGTCCTTTGCATTAAAGCATAAATTTTTTAGGATGAATTAGACTGCAAGGAACAAAAACAAAACAGCTACAAATAGCTTGTAGAAGAGAAAAATTATTACCTGACCTAACAAAAATCACAGTGTAGGGTGGTGCTGTGTTTAACTCATTAATCAGATTAGGATGTACACACACACACACACACACACACACACATATATATCAAGGACAATATATTATTTTAACTTTTTAAAATAAAATATAGATATAGATATAGATATAGATATAGATAGATGGTATAGATATAGATGATATAGATATAGATATAGATATAGATATAGATATAGATATAGATATAGATATAGATATAGATATAGATAGATATAGATATATATTTCCTCAGTATTCCTTATAGTATTGACTTCTTTCTTTAATATGTCTCCTAATTCCTTTACAAGTTGTCCAAGTCTGTTTCCTATTACAACAGCAGAGTTGAATATTTGGAGCAGTAATCACATATCTTTTAGTCTAAAATATTAACTATCGACTGTTTTTAGAGAAAGTTTGTCAGCCTTGACTTAAATTATGAAAAAAGTAAGAAGACCTTGTTCTCTTCTTCCATCATTGGCATATTTGTAAATGAAGACAGAGTTAGTTTGTACATTTATACAAATAAGTGTCAAGTCCTAAGGCAGTCTGATTTATGTATTATTTTAATTGGATCCTACAATGATGTTCTTCAACCCTCCAGATTAGGCTACATGAAGGAAAAGAAAAAAGGGGTCACTAAAAGAATAGAACCAGAAATAGAATTTATATACCAGCATATCTTCTAGATAAAGCCACTCTATTTCCCTATACTATAGTTATCTAAGTATGTGTCCATGAGAACAACATTTTGTCCATGATTCATGACCAACCTTTTCTCCTTAAAAGTTAAATGCAGGACATGAAAGGGAAAAGTATGGTATTCAGATATCTCTTAATAAGTTAGAAGGTATAAATATATCTGTCTATATATCTTTATCATGCATTTATTATTTTTCTAAAATTGTTACCACTGGTTTCAAACTTGGGAAAAGCTGAAATACCTAGAAATCAAACAGGGACTTAAGACCAAAGATTATGAAAAGTAGCATTTGTTTTTTTTTTATTTGCTTATCATCACAATATGAAACTTCAACTGCTATTTTTCCCCATCAAACAATAAGTATTCTATTACTAGGAATAATGAACAAATTAAGCATGGACAGAATGTATATTTATTATAGTTATGTACTGTTGCCACATAAAACTGGTCTATGTGAAAACTGGAACAAAAAGTTAATTATCTAGACGTTTGGTCTAATCACTGCAGGACATTTATAAACATTTAAGTGACTGAATGGTTACATAGTTAAATAGTTAAAAGTCTAAAAGATATATATATATATATATATATATAATGATATATAGAATGATAGCTAGTTTTATAACACCTGTTTAGCATTTCAGTTATATGTCAAAACATTATATGTGATTTTCTATTTTATTTTCCTTACAGGAGTACACAAATGAAGAAACTGAAGCTAAAATCATGGAATAAGTTTTGTCACTGAGAATTTGACCAAAGAGAATCCCCTTGTAAAATATGCACTATTTTTACTATTTATGTTCATTTGCTTTGAATATATTACTTATACCTCCTTAAGCTTAAAATCTGAACTACACACACATACATATAAACAGATATTTATTTGTTGTTGTGTGGGCAGGAACAATTTGTTATTCACTTTTTAAAAATATCTACAATTAAAGCATAGTGCTGAGCACTTGTTAACTTTTTAATAAGAGGTTTGTCATTCACAGCTTGGCTTGTTTAGTCAAAAAATATTCATTCATGCCTGTATCTTAATCATATTTCAATAGTTATTCACAAATAAACGTTTTCACCCAGGTTTCTTCAATGAGTTCAATACTCATATTTAAAACAATGAACAGTGTTATGCAAACATATCACAGAATACCAACTCCAATAGTTTTAAACAAAACTCTTGCTTTCCCTCTAGATTCTTCTAGGTCTCCTGCCTCTTCTAGTACAAGGGATAGAACACCAGTCATCTAAATCAGGACCCTGGGAAAACCTACTGACTTGCTAAATTAATTAATTTGGTCATCTTATTATTTCTCAGTTCTATTTCATAATTTTGTTCCAACTATGAAGATTTAAGTAATTTCCCATTATTTCTCACTTATATTTCTGAAATAGGTACTTATTTGCACTGTGTCTGGTCTTGTGCTCTATGAGTGGTTCTCTCTCACTTTTGCCTATTATTGGTTGCTTAAAACACATTTTATCATGTTATTCCCTCTCAAGGCACATCATTACCTTTAAGACTCTTATGCCTGACTTTCCAGACTCCTCTCCCTCAATTTTTTGTGTACCTTGTACTGGAGTTCTCCTCAGCTATTACAGTTCTTGGTGTGTGCCACATGCTCTGTCTTCTCTGCTCTCTTTCCCTATATTTCTCCCTTTACATTTGCTGCCTGAACATTTCTATTTTTATTTAAGAGCCAGTTCAAATACCATCTTCTCTGAAATCCATTTGCTGATCCTTTGAGGGTATGTTAACATGATCTTTCTCTAAATAACAACACTCATTAAATACTTGTGTTTTCTTGCCAATTCAGCATCCTAGAACTTCCTCTCTCAAGGACTTTCCTGCATGACAGAGGAGAAGTTGGGAACATCATTTCTTAGAATCATATTTTTTTTTATGGTTCTAGCTCTGAATTTTTCCAACAAGAGAAACTTTTTGGAAATTTGTAAGGTAGAAAAGAAGGAAGACTCATGATTCTCTTAGTATAGTTGTTTTCTGATGTGTGGGACAGTCAGGAGATTCAGTGGCTTCCCAATGAGCTTCTAAGAACCATCTACTTTGAGCCTTGAATCATAATTAATAAATATGTATACTCTTTCTAACTTCATTCTTTACATTTACTTCAAGCCATTGTCTGGGAGAAACTAAGCTGAGCCTTGCCTCCTGTCTCCTGGTCTGGCTGCCTGAAAACTAAATTCTTTTTTTTTTTCCTCTGAAAAACTGTTACCTCAGAATTTGGCTTCTCTGTGCTTGACAGACTGTAAACTCACTGATTTTGTTTAGCAACACCATCTCCTATCCTCATTGTCTCTAATATTCCCTATATTGACCATAGCCACCCAGATCTCCCTCTTGTCACAATTAGCACTCTGAACCAAAGTTATCAGAAAGCACCACACTGAGGAAAAATTAAGTAAATTTACCCCCCAGGGTTTCTTTTTTCTCCAAGCTGAATATCAAATCAGTCCTCCAGACAAAGTAGATATTTTCCTCCTATAATAACATATATCGCTATTTCTGTCAAACTGCATAAGCTAAAGAAATAGCAGAACACATATGATTAGAACATATTCTTCTTGGGTAAATGAAATACACCAATATAATTTCATTATCAATCTAATATCTTGATGGATAGGTCAAATGGATAGCTCCTCAGCTATATAATGGCTTTTCATTTGCCTATTATACTCTACATTTTCAAATATCATAGCCCATGTACTCATGTGACACACATGCAATATTTTCCTCTCTCATAATATTCATTTTAATTAGTATAAAAAGGGGAAATAATTCATCTCACATTCTAAGTTTATTTGTACATATTATAATTATATGAATGATTTAATGAAAAATCAGCAAAATAATCTACTTATATCCCAGAGTTGTGAATTCATTCCAAAAACATATAGTGGTTAAAAAATTTAAATACAGTACAAAATAGGATTAGTAGCTAGAATAATAAACATATAGTTTTTAAGGAATCGATCAGTTGTAATCATTCCCTTGAAGTTTATAACTATTTGCCACCACAACAACCTAAAAATAAAGTAAAAATTTTCAAATATTTTTTGTATATGTTATCTATTCCAAAGGCAATACACATAAACTTAACTAAGCTTTCTGTTTCCACTGAGATATTTGATACACAGTGACATAGCATTTACATGTGTTATCTTAGATGTCTACATAAAATTCCATAAGGAAGTTTCAATAAGTTCAGTTATAGAAAAAATGTATTCCTTAAACTTTAATAATATAACCTATAAATACAAGACACTTTACAAGTAAATTTTACAGTGACCTAAATTTCATTCCCTATAACATATTCAGTTAACTTTATTTATAGTTACCCAATTTTTCTCCCAAACATAAAAAGTCTTGTTTATTTTTAAGTCAATTTTACTGAGGAAATGTAGTTATTTTAGCTTATGTAATCAACATATTTTGTCTGTCTTCTAAATGGCTGTAGTTATTGTTCTTAGCCATTCTGAACAATGTGGCTATTTTGTAGTTTTGTCTTGATACTACAAAATTGATATAAATGTAACTGGATGCTATAACATTTCAACAGAGGACATTGGATCTTGATGGTTAAATGGGACAATACCTCAATCATTCATGGCTTAAGATTTTAAAGTTTTAAGTTTTTGCGAAATATTAAAACATTTTTCTAGGGACTTTTAGCATAAGTTCAACGAATTAGACAACAAACTTTTTCATGGTCACCAATACAACTTTCAGCTTATATAGAAAAATGGTACCTTACTTCATAGGATAATAGTATCTTACTCCTTAAATCTATCACATTGTCAGCTGAAAAATATTTTTGAAGCAGATCATTTCTGTTTCTCTTTCTTCTCCCAAGTCCTTTCTAATCTTACATTTTGTTTAATGTCAATATAGCATATCCTCTTTATTCTATTCAACATCCTTAATTTCTTCCTCATTCCTAAGCACTACCATTCCATGTTATTGCTCAATTCACTTTCTTCCAGAATATATTTTACTCTCATTTCCTTAAAGTCAGTATCTCTTTCAATCTTAGTTCAAATCTCATTTGCTATAAGAATCCAACTCTGATAGAAACGGGTAAACCATATTACTTTAGGTAATAGTGAAGTGCAGTTTCTCCACATGTGTGTGTGTGTGTGTGTGTGTGTGTGTGTGTGTGTGTATACACGCACATCTGCTTCCATATTTGGCTACAGTGAGACATATAAGACTGTAGTTAAAAATGGCAAGGAGCTTGCAATAGCTGTTATTTATATGGTTGTTGGCATCTAAGATTTGTCTTTTTATTCAACTATATTGGTTTCTTCTTGGATTGTCTTTTAATGTACAACATTGTATGGGTAGTTCAGACTGGTTGTTAAAATATTATTTTCACTGATGTTTTATTTAAACACTAACATAGTCAATTACCTTGCTCTCTTCAAAAAAATGAATGCAATGTAATCAAGTGTAGCTAGACCTATAAATATAAAAGATAATTGGCTTAGCCAGCATATTTTTTTAAAGAATATTATATGTTAATTTTTGGGTATCCCTTTCCACTTTATTAAACAAAAAAATTAAGAATATAGTTACAGAAAACATAAAAAGGATGACAGTCATGGAGAATGTTAAGTAGTGCTGTTAAATATCAGTTAAATTTTAAAATATGCAATTAAAATTAACTAAAGATGGCAATAAAACCTTAAATATTATGAATGTGAATATCCTCTGTAGTCATTTTAATCAAATTATTCATTTTCTTTTATGAAAATACAAAGAATAATACCTATCACAAAGGAATTACACATGTATAATGATTTTACTTCATTTTTATTTATTTTACCTGTAAAACTTCAAATGAGTTGTAGTTATTTGTTTAAAGATGATGGGGGGAGAGCAGGAGTAGTGAACACTCTATACCCTCTTTCCTCCATTTTTATCATTATTGTGTTATCTACTTTTGTTAGTATTTATTTACTTAAATATTATTTTTAAGTTCTATTCCTCAAATTATTATTTCTGCTGTTCTCTTGTCATTTGAGTAGTAGTGTACATTTTTATTAATTCTGCGACTTCATATTTAATCTCAAGCAAATTTATCACCCCATTCAATTTTTCTTATTTATTCATCTTCTTTATTTTTTACACAATATTTATAAAACAAGGACCTGGGGCATGATCCTTATTTTATTAAATTAAGTAAAAGACATGGGACAGTGGTTAGAAATATTAATGGATAAATAAGAACATTGGTAAGGCCTTTTGAGTCATTTCTAGTGAAAAACTCCAAATATATATCTTTAGGAGGTTTTATTTATTTAAACAGTAGTGACATTAAACAATAGTGTGTGAGCAGTGATTATGATAAGAAAATTAATAGAGAAATAGAGAGGCAGATAGTCAAATTTGCTCTGTGACCTTTATTTGTCAAGCATTTTAAGGATACTAAAATTACAGAAATATACAATCTAAAAATCTGTCGTTCAAACTCAAAGTCCACTTTTATTCTCTCACCAACACTCTGTCTACCCAACCTCATTTATTGGATAAATAACCTCAGGTCTACTCTCTCATTCTCTGTCTCTCTCTGTCTCCATCTCTGTCTCTCCCCCTCTTTTTCCATATATACAATCCATGAATGGTATTACACACACACACACACACACACACACACACACACACACACACACGTATAAACATACACAATCTCCCCACATATGTTTCATAATCACAAATTCTTTTAACTGCTTGCTTCCAAAACTCTAACTCGCTTCTATTCATAATAAACCTTTATGTGTGTGTCTCCACTTCTGTTATAATATAAAATGGGTCATTCTCTTATCTACGGACAATGTGTCCATGTGATTCTGTTCCTATTTCCTCTCATCTTTTAGAAAATTTACAATACTAATTATTCTTGCTTTCTTCTTTATATTTAACTTTTCCCTCTTTAAATTTTTTTACCATAAAAATGTATATAAGCTCTCCGATATTAAACAAAGAAAATAAAAATTTGAAAACCTTTTAAACTTTTCTTGTCCTCATATTCCTCTAGAATTCTCTCTCCTCTGCTTCACAAACTACTTGAAAAAAAATATTTACACCAACTATTTTCTCTTTCTCATTTCTAAGCCTCTCTTCACTTCACTTCAGTCTTATTTCTACCCCATATCTCATTCTAAACAGCTCTCATTCAAAGCTTCACTGTCAATGAAATCAGTGATTATTTTTCATCTCCCATAGTCCTGGCCTTAATTTCTTCTTTGAGATACAGAAGCATAATCTCAATGGTCTACTTGACATTTCCTTTTAAATATCACAAAAGGGAACTCATTCTCAGTATATCCAAAAAGGAAGTCATAATCTTTCTGCTTCAAATCTGGTCCTCCTCAGCTATTTCTAACCTCTAATAAAGGGATCACTCTCCGAAAGTTGCATTCTTCATAATCCCCCTTTTACTCACCATATCCAATCTAAGTCCAAGTTATCTTTATTAATTTCATTAATTTCCCCTGAATACCTGCATTCCTCACCATTACTATACTTATGCTACTTTTCTGGATTTTAGAGGCCACCTACATCCTCTCTCTCATGATCCTATCCTTCACCTTCAATGACAACATCGTAGTCTCTTCTTACCTCCCTCTCTATGATTCTGACCCTTCTACTTGCATCTTATAAAAACTCATGTGATTACATCAGATCCACCTGAACAATCCAGGATATTTTTCCTATTTATGATTATTAATTTTATCACATTTACAAAATTTCTTTTGTGTGTAAGACAATATATTTACAGGTTCTGGGGATTAAGAGATGGACATGTTTGAGAACCATTATTCAGCCTACCATAGCCAGTCTAATAAAGACCAGTATTATCTTCGACATGAGCAACTGAAGTCAATCTCCCAATTTATTTCTTTTCTTTACTCATCTCCAACATTTATTCTTACCTCCTTTACATCCATTTACCACATTTCACCAGATAGATGGTTCTACAATAGACTATTTTAGTCTTATTCTAATCAATTGATGATTCTTCATTGATCCGAGAATATTGACTACATTCCTTAATATGGACAACAGGTCTTGTGTAGTGAGACCCTTTCCAAAGCATTCTCATAGCAAGTTCTTCACTCTTGATGCTTAAATCTCATTAAATTGTTCTTTATTCTTAACTGTATCAGGCTGCATAATGCCAAATACTATTATCATATATGGCTTTTAAACAAGACTTTTTATCAAATTCTGTTCTCCCCTTCCCTTTCGTTCCAAGTTTTGCTTTATTTTCTTATACATAGTCTATGTAACCCATATTTATTGAGTGCTCGCAATATGTAATTTATTGTACCTGGTGCTGGGGACTCAGTAGAAAGCAAATATAAATATTTAGTTGCCCTCATAGATCTTACATTCTCGAGAAACATTATATTTTACACATTTTTTTTAGATGAAGGACATTTTTTTCGCTCTAGGTCAGGTTCACATGCCACATATTACATGCATAATATGTACTTCAATAGCAATTTCACTAGTGGAGTGCTCCCATTTTCTCTGGCAGGTTAGGAGAGTTCCAAAATGGCACCTGCCAGGGACAGCATTAGTGAGGTACGATGAAATTGTGAAAATGATGCTTGCCTGCGTCTCTGTGACTGCAGAGTGTCCCAACATTTTCCTACCTTTCCAGTAGGTGCTTTTTGATTAGGAAGTGGGTCTTCCTCACATATGGTCTAAGAGCTTTGAAAACTGGTGTTTTTGCACTGAATCTCAGGGTGATGAGTTTGTGAATGAGTTCTTTAAGAGCAGGTTCTTTGTTCCTTACAGTTCTATGGTTTTTCTATGTAATCTCCATTGGTTTTCAAAGCCAAGTGTTCTGGGAGTTCATCAGCCTTGTGCATGATCTAAGGTTTGGAGTGCCTGATGTGAAACACAAACCCCACATTCATCAGGGAAAAGTTTTATGCCTTTGAGATACCACTTAAGTGTTAATCTTTGAGCCTGGGGTGGAGCCCCTCCCTTGGAATAGTATCTCTGCCTCTCCTACCAGCATCAATGCTGCCTTTTTATCCCTTATTATAGAGTCTCTGTTCATCCAGTTCCCAGGTCTTTTTCAGAGAAATTTATTTCATGTGTTGTTTCAGATTCATTATATCCTTGGGAGTAGGTAAGCCATGGATCTTCTTATGCTACCATCTTAAACACCTCTGGGCAAGTTTTTAAAGACTCTTCTCTTCACCAACTTTTAATTGTGGTCACCAAATAAATTGTTCTTTCCTGTCACCAATATTGAATAAATAATTATTTCTAGTTGCATTTTATTTATAAAAGGCAATGGCTTTGATTAAATTTTATTTAAAAAATTTAATTCTATCAAACTTCCAAGATTTGTATTTTTTGTTTTGCTGATTGCTAAGTACTTATTCTTGAACTTTTCAAACAATATCTAGATTTTTTTTTCAGGTGGAGTTTTCTTTTGTCCTATTTCAGATTCCCTCAAGTCTACGTATTTATTCAAAGTTCAGAAAACATTTGAACCCAACATGAATTGCCTATAGGGACAATCTAAAAGAATTATTCAGAAGGGCATAAATCCAGCTTTTGTATATTATAAGAAATATTTTGCAACCAAATTTCATTGTAGTTTGTTTTGGTCAGTATGTTATTTTGCATTTGCAAGAGTTTTGCTGAATATAAAATTTATAGTCAAGTGACATGTTAAGATCATCATTGATTATGTAATTCCTCACTAACAAAGTCATCAATATTATCAAATACAAATCATTCAGGTATTTAACATTTTCTTATATTAAAAATGTTAACTTAAATCATAGAACCCTTTGGTGTCCATGAAATTACAGTCACTTTGGAGGCTGTATTTGATATTTCAGGTTTTAAAGAACAATATTTAATTTATAAAAAGAATAGAAAGGATAGAGAATGAACTATTTTATCACAAAAAAAGATTTTGTCACCATTAAAAAAAAGATATAGTTCTGCTAGTAATTCAGTTGTAAGAAAAGACATTCCCTCTTCTTAGATTTTATACTAAGATTCAAATCAGTTTTTTTTGCTCTAAATAATTATAGCAATAGATATAAATATACTAAAAACTGAGAACTAGGGCAAGATATTTGGTATTTTGAAATTATTATGAAATCAAGCTACTGCTGTAATCAGAAAACATATTTTAGTTTCATGTCTCTTGGTAAAATTAATATAAGAATTATAATTCTATGAGTCATTTTTAGTAGAGGATAATAAAAGTATTTTCTTTTTTTCCTTATGTGATAAAGCTTTTGTGTTAAGAAATCATGTGTTTTAGTTTAGCATATTAATACTAATATTTTTAACTGTGATTATTGTAAAGATAAAAACAATTTAACAAATATAAACTATATAATACATCATGAAAAATTTAATTTTTAGAGTAGTAATGATTAATAGAAATAACATTCTAAATATTCTTACAAAGCAAGCAGTGATTGATAGAAAACAGAAATATTCAGATTGATCCAAAAAATATAAAAAATTTTGTACTAGTAGAAACTTGTTTGTTTTATGTATGTTATTATAATGCATGCCTTGTGAAATAATGCAGGAACTTTTTAACTGGAATTTTGAGAAAAGGATATTCAGTCATTTGAGTGACTTGTTCCTTTTATCTTTCTCTTCACTATCTGCTGTCTTTTAGTTATATGCTTTAAAATGAGTATATTTCACAAAAATAAGAGATATTGGGAAGATGCAAATACACATTATGCATAACTATGTTCGTATAAGCCCGCATTAATAGTGTTCCACCCATAAATAGTTCTCACTCTCAAATTTGTTTTCATTCACTATACTTTGTGACTTGATTTATTACATTTCTACCCATTTGAGTGCCCACACTAAAATATGGAGCTATAAGTTATACCAATAAAAATAGATTTAAAATATTTTAGTCATATTCATTGTCAGAAATATAGAAAAGAGAAAAAAGATACCCTTAATTTTATGTCTCAAAAATAACTATTTTATTCTTTCAAGGTTGTGTGTGTGTGTGTGTGTGTGTGTGTGTGTGTATGTGTGTGCGCGCGCGTGAAGTGAAGTGAAAATAAATTCCACCTGGAAACAATTTCTACCTGTGCTACTTCTAAAATGTATTTGTAGACATAAAGGGAAAATGCTTTAGACAGTGACTGAGAAATTATAACAGTAGATTTATATATACTCAGGTTGGCTCATTTGAGTGAGGCAAAATGATGTTCAGTTATCCAATGGGTGAAAGAAAAATAATTTTAACTGTGGTGTCAAATTTAGATGAAACTGGAGGACAGTAAGAATCTGAATGAATGGAAGAAGGAAGGTGAAAGAATGAAAGAAAACATTTAGTTAGGAGAGCCATAAATTTTCTAAACTTAAAAATAGACACATGAATAACTTGTATTTCATCTATAATTTTCTGTCAAACACTTGAGAACTATTTGCCTATATCATTTCACAGTTTTTGTGTGATATGTGCTTTTTAGATACTATCACACATCTGTTGAAGCATCTGTGATACTAATTTCTAAATACTTTTTTTTTGATACAATAGCTCTTCACAGTAAATCTGTGAGTTCAGAATGCCATTATTAAGCAACCTACCATTATATATATGCACACATATCAGTATATATATATATGTATATGTACACATATACCCTTTTATTAGTTATATAAGAACAAAAATAACTAATATAGAATTTTTGGTAAACTTTTGTCTTATTCTTTGATTTAGAACATATCTCCTAAGACATATTTCTTCCCAGCCTTTTTATATCAGGTATATGTTGTCATTCTCATTTTGTAGATCAGAGAGATTAAGTAAGTGTCTGAATTCACAAAGTAAATAAGTAACAGAAACAGGATGAAAAATATGTATCTGCTCTTAAAATGTTGACTTTAAATGTATCTAACAAGAAGTTCACACTCCATACCATTCATTAGTGTTTATAGCTCAATGCCCACAGGTCCTAAATTTGGCTGAGTCATTCTCATGTAAGTAATGATACTTACTGCCCAGTGATCCTTCTCTGCACTGGATTGGAGACCTAGAGAAATGCCTGCAGAAATGTGCTTGAGGTCAGGATAAATAAATATGTATTTTTATGTCTTACAAAGTCATCTTTTATTCTCACAAATTGTTCTCTTTTCTTTATTTCTGTACCCAAATAGTACACTATAATACATTACTGCACCATTGGAATGTATGATAGAAATTACAGAGAATTTTATACTTTTTCTGTCTAGTTGCTCCATCAGAATAAGAGAAAGCTAAGCTGACTTTCAAACTTGTTAAATACAAAGTAAAAACAACATACTTTTTCCAAAAAATGTGTTTCTAAAAAAAGAAATCAACTATAAATATAAATCTGTAAACCTCGTGTGAAATGCATGACAGAAACTCTTTATACCTAGAAAGTCTGTGGTAAATTCTTCTAGAAACAGAAGATTTATCAACATTTTTATGCTTGGATTTGTATTTTAAAAGACTTTTAAAAAAATAGTACATACTTGTGTCTTGTTGGGTGTATGACAAACATTTTTTAGAAGGAGTGACAGGAGTGAAAATTTGGGCGGTGGGGTGGGTGGGGGTACTAGACTACAGGAGAATTTGAGCCTTCCTTTCCCTCTTTTAGATATTATACATTTGTCCTCTAAGGAATGTTTTTTTTTTCTCCCATATTCACATAACTGAAGAGTATATTGCTTAGCAAACAAGGTTTTGTAACTGGTATTTAATAAAAATTAAACAATATAGACCATATCTGTTGAATTCCTCTTATATATAAAACTCTCTAATAGTTTTCCATTTCCATTGTGATAAAACTAAAACCCCTTGGAAGATTTCATTTATCCGGGGAAAGAGATATAATCAGATACTTTTAAAATTTTAAATAGCATCTTCAATATTTTTACAAATTATTAAAACTAATTTCAATAGGTCTCAAAGTATGTATTGTTACCTCAGTAAAAATTTCTCAACCTCATTCTGTGTCATGAGTTCATGACATATGCTGTGATAATGCTGGATATCTTTCCTTTAAAACAAATTATGTTGTTCATAATTATACATGTATTATTTTAAAGATTATTTGATTATTAACTTGGTTAATTCACTCTAACAAAGACAAGAATTTTGTATGATGGTGCTCCCCATTGAATCCCTCAGGGCTTAATATATAAAATATTAGGTGGTTAATAAAGCTTACATAACATATTTTTAAAAATGACATCCTGACATGTCTGTAAATGTGAAAGAATTTTCCCAAAGTTATCATTAGACATTTTAAGTAGTGTGATTATAAATTGATGATTTTATTTTACGTTATCTAAAATATACATATGCCATTTTATAAGAAAATGAATCAAATATAAACATCTATATTGATTATCTAGCACCACACAGACAAAATTCAAATTAGAACTCCTTGTTCTGCATATCAGCTTCTGCTTCCTCAGTTTTTATGATACAATTTTATTCCTTTGGCAAGTGCCCCATCTATAAACTGATATTTTCATATTAAACTTAGTTTCTCCTTTCAAAAACTAGAAAGTTGTAATATGCCTCCTGTATTGGTTACTCAATTATAATTATTTCTTGTGAACCACATCAATTCATTCATACTGACTATTTAAGACCTCTTATTTGACGATCTAACTCGGTGCTAGATACATAAAGAAGAAAAAGACATGCTTCTTACTGTACATAAGAGCTTAGAATAGAAGTTATGGTTTTAGAGTCACATCAGAGTAACAACTAGTAGAGCATAATACCTGATGTGATTTGAATCCTCAGGGAAAATTGTGAGCTATTCTGATGAGTACATAAGGTATGATGTTAATCTAATCATCTTCCAGAGAAGTTTAAAATTGAACAGAGTCTTGGAGGAAGAGTAAGAATAAAGTAAGAAGAGAATGGATTCCTGGCAAAGGGAACAACACATGCAGTAAGGTGAAAACATGCAAATGTGTGCCATCTTTAGGGAATAACAAGAAGGGCATGGCAAGTTCATATGGCACCCAGGGGAAGTGTTAAAAGACAACACTAGCAAGGGAGTTAGGAGCCAGAAAATGAAGCAAATCTCATTCCTTGCTAAGAAACTGGCTGGCTTGGTACATAAGAAATTTCACTATCATAGAAAACAGAATACATTCTGAACATTAAAATTATGTGTTTCTCTAGATTGTTTCCTCAAGTACATAATGGAATCATAAAGCTGTAAGATGCATTTTTACTTTCTAGTTCATTATTCTCCCTCTGAAAAAGTCAATGATTTTAATGTACAAGTAAAAATTCTCTAGAAAAAATGCTTTGGTAGTATAGATAGTATGGATTGACGTTTTCCACAACATTCCTTATTGAAATTTAATTTTTTTTCTTTTGATAATAATGTTGTATCTTAATGTTAATGAATATTAAACCATTTTGTTCCTCAAAAAAATTCTTGTGTTTATTAAATAAAAATTTCTAATAAATAACTTTAGATATGATGAGGTGGTATTTTATTATTATTTTTTACTATTAGTTTTAAATATGTATTATTAGAGAGACTTTAAAATCAGACAATGTTTTTAATCCCCTTCTTGGTTATTGAGTGGGTAATGTCAATCATAATTAATCTCTCTCAGTCTCTATTTCCATAGGTAAAGTGATAATAGTATCAACTTCCACTATTTGCTTCAATAGCTATATATTATAATTCATCAACCTTATCCTCTCACTCAGCCCTTACTCATGTCTTACTTGGAAAATCTGAGTATAGTTTATATCTATGGGTCTATTAGATATTGAACCATAATCTTGGTAGTACCAGGCACATTCCATCAATGTTTATCAGGCTTATAAATGTTCAGAATATTTTTTAAGGAAGAGAAAAATATTGCCTTGAATCATTCTTATTTTAATATTACTGAATATGCAAATGGAAACTTCACTTTATAATCTCTATAACTCTTACACAACTAAAAACTACACAATGAAACTATATACCTTTAAATTTAAATTACTAAGAAAATTCAATGTAACTTATGGTATTACTCTGCTGAAATAAAACTGCTGCTAACAGAAGCTCAGTAATGTGTTATAAATGTACACATGAACATCAACAGAGTCCTGAATGATGATTCAGGTTCTACTGAATCAGCCACCAATTATCAGCCACCAGGTTTTGGTTCAATTCTCACATCATTTTTTTTCTGTTTGATCTACAGTTAAATCTTTATTTATAGTGTTCCCAGATATTATTTGTCCTTCAATTAGCTTAAATGGGTTGTTCTAGAGTAAGTGCCTCAGTGTGTTCTTATTAGTTTGTGGTGAAGTAAAACTTTTCTGCATCAACAAAATCTGAAATATAAGTACTGATACTGAAATTTCCCTACATTAATTATCAATAGATAGTCTGATTACATTATGCTCTTATTAATATTCTATTTTAGAATAATGTAATAGTATATAATTAAAATATTGAGGATATATGGATATGAAGATTCTTAAGAAATCCAATATAAGAAAAAAATCTCTAAGGTAATATGACGCTTAGAAATAATATACTTTTAATTCTTGATCATTTCGAATAGTTTTACACTCTTATAGCATTTTCAGAAAGTAAAAAAGGCTGTGAAAAAACTGTGAAACTACCTTTAAACAACATTCAGAAAATGTTTGCATTTCTAACAAGTCTCAGTTCCATTTCACGTGCTACAGTGAATCATTATTATTGGTTTATGCCACATCTCATAGATTTGGAAGAACATTTCATGGAAGGAATTAGTTTTGAACAATGAGTTCAAAGAAATATTTTTTTCAATATAATGTTTAAAATGTATGGAATGTAGAGCATCCTACTTGTGATTTGAAAGAAGTTAGTTTTTTTTTCTGATTTAAATTCTTATAATAATCTGCAAGGAACAAAATTATTCTCATGCTGCATACATAGAAACTAAGGTTAAAAAGAGCTGAGGTAACTCACTAATGTTCCACAGTAAAGAAAACGCATATTTGGGACCGAAACCCAGTCGAATGTATCTACTAAATCCCTGCTCCTTCCACTGAAGCATTAGGTGTCCAGTTTTTCATGACTATATTTAATAGAACAGGATTATTTTCTCTAATATATGAGACCCGCTTTATTCATATTATTAAAAAGAAAACATATTTTGTAAAAGAATATTGTACCTTGTAGATGTGACTGAAGAATCATCATCTAAAAGCGTCTTTGCATCCAGATATAGTGTAAGTATATATTTTAATTAAAATGGTAAGAAATTTGAAACTAAAAATTCAGCTGAATAGCCATGCTTACAAATATAAAAAGGCAATTTTAATGTTTAATATAAATTCCCATATCTCTTGGTGTTCTAAAAGAATGCCAAGTAATATCATTGAACTTTATTATCATTTCTTAAGGGCAAAGCCAAAATTTGTATCTTTTGGTTATTTTTACACTGACATTTTCTAGAAATAGAAACAGATGTGCAGAAACCCTTAGGAGAAATAAATTCCACTGATAATTACCTTTGCTTTACTAAGCTACAGTACACCTGTGACATCGTGGCGGAACCAAGTTTACAGACTAGAAACATTTATATTTAAGGATTAATTCAATTCTGTTCTCTTTTTATACATAGATCTTTACTTTCCCCAAATTAAACCCATGAAAACATTAATTTTTTATGTATATCAGTATAAATGTTGCTAAAGAAATATAAATGAATCAGAAATATGATGAAATAAGTTTGTTTCCTCACAGAGACATCAACTTACAATAATACATGAATTGAAATATGTCTATAAAAACTGCAGAAACCATATAAGATTTTGCAGTATCTCAGGTGTGTGCAAAGCCAAGAACAGACATATTGAAACACGTAAGAATAGTCATTTCACTTTACCCTTGATCGGTTCATGGCAGTCAAGTGAGAAGTCCTGTTCATGGCTTCTTCCTTGGGAGGAGGAGAGATAAGTGGAACAGGTGTACACTGTTCTGGGTTTTTAGAAACATGCCCGAGGGACTGTTTTTGTCTGATTTGAAGCACTGATAAAACTAGCATAGTGTGGATGACTGGGGGCCACCGAAAGCCAGTGAGAGTGGGGCAGCTCGCTGTGGTACCATACCGCCTGCAGTGCCACAGCGAGAGAATGGATGGGTCTGCCTTTGAGTGACTGAGAGCAAGTGTTTGACTCATGGTTTCTTCTTTGGGAAGGAGGGAAAAGAGTAGACCATACCTCTGAATTCTAGTTTTTCAGTGGTATATTAAAGACATTGATTTTTATTTCACCTGACTCATGGTGCTACAGGAAGCTGGTATATTTCAGATGCCTGGACCACTAAGAAAAAGAGCCTAGAGGCCTACTACTGCAGCACCACAGAACCTGCTGTGCCACAGGTAGACACCAGAGGGAGCAAGAGATTATGAACTCTTGAGAAAGAAACTAGTAACCTCTAAATAGAACATTCATTACACAAGCAAACCCAGAGAATTCTCATACTCCAAAAGATGTTTCAGAGTTCTCTAGAATCTCTAGCTAGACTAATTTGTGAAAGTATTGGTCTGTACAAAGAGCAGCTCATAAAGACTTGGAATGGTAGCTATTTTTTTAAATGCATTAAACTCAGCAAAAAATTAAAAAAGAAAAACAAAACACAAAACAAGGACATGTGGCCAAATCAAAAGAATACAATAAATCTTTGGAAATCAACCTCCCTAAAAAAGAAATTTATGAATTATATGACAAAAAGTAAAAAATAATTGTCTTAAAATAGATCAATGATCTATAACACAGACTAAACAAAATAAAAAAAAACACACAAATAAAATAAGAATATTCACAAAGAGATAGAAGCAAACAAAAAAAGAGAGAGAGAAATTGTGAACCCAAAAATATAATAACTGAACTGAAAACTTCACTAGAGGGGTTCAAAAGCAGATGTAGTCAAGCAGAAGAAAAAAGTTAGAGCTTAAAGCCAGTTCTTTTGAAATTGTTCAGTCCGAGGAGTAAAAATAAAAATAAAATAAAATAAAATAAAAAAATTGACAAAAGCGTAAGGAACTTATGCAGTATCATAAAGTGGGCCAAAATATTATGCATTATGAATTTCCCAGAAGCAAAGGACAGAAGGAAAGTGTGCAAGTGCTTATTTGAGGAAATAATGGCCAAAAACATTTCAAATCTGAGGAATAACATGGACATCTAAATTCGAGAAGCTTAAAGTACTCTTACTAAAGTAAACACAAAGAGGACTTTGAATAGTCTAAATAAAACAAAGTTGGAGGCCTCACACTTCCTGATTTCAAATCATATTATAAAACTGCAGTAAACAAAACAGTATGGTAGCAGCATAAAGACAGGTATAGAGAGCAAGGGAACAGAGTAAACAGTCCAGAATAAACCTTCATGTATATGGTTAAGTGATCTTCTACAAGGATGCCAACACCACACAAGTAGGAATGGATAGATTCTTCAATAAATGGGGTTGGGGAAATAGGGTATCCTTATACAAAAGATTGAGGAGAATAAAAGATGGACCCTTAATTTACTCTATTTATAAAAAGTAATTCAAAATGAACTAAATATCTAATTATAAGATCTGAAATTGTAACAGACCCCAAAAAATACATAGGAAAAATCTTCATGATATTGGAATGAGCAATAATCTCCTAGATATGACTAGAAACAGTCAACAAGAACAAAAATAGACAAATAAATCTACATCAACTTAAAACACTTCTGTGTAGTAAAGGAAAGAAATTAACAAGATGAAAAGCAACCTATGGAATGGGAGCAAATATTTGGAAACCGCATGTTGGATAGGGGTTAATATCCAGAATATATGAAGAACTCAACAACTCAATACAAAAAAAAAAAAAAAACCTAATTAAAAAATGAGTAGATATGCTGCCATAAAGACATACAAATGTTTAACAAGCATACGAAAAGATGCTCAACACCACTAATCATCACAGAAATGTAAATTAACACCACTGTGAGAAAGTACCTCACATTCATTAGGATGACCATTATAAAGAAAAAATAATAAATATGGCAAGAATGAGAAGAAATTAGAACCCTTGCACACTGTTGTTGAGATTGTAAAATGGTGCTGTCACTGTAGAAAACAGTCTAAAAGTTCTTCAAAAAATGAAAAATGGGAGTAGAGTAAAATCTAGCAATCCTATTTCTGGGTATATATACAAGGAATTAAAAACAGATAATTTTTAAAGAGATATTTGCACACCTATGTTCATTGCAATAAACTATTGTTTACTCACAATAGTTAAGAAAAGAAAGCAAACCAAATGTCCATTAATAAATGAATGAATAAAGAAAATGTACTATAAATATACAATGAATTATTATTCACCCTTAAAAATATAGGAAATTATGGCAAATGCTGCAACATGGACGAAGTCTGAGGACATTACGCTCACTGAAATAAGCCAATCACAGAAAGACCAATACTGCATAAGTCCACTTATTTAAAGTATGTAAGGTAATTAAGCTCATAAAAATAAAAATAATTAATGACAGTTCCATAGGTTGGGTGGAGGGGTAAAGAGTAATTGTCATTCATGCAAGATGAAATAGTTTTAGACATCTCTTACACAACAATGTTTATATAGAAAATAATACTGTATAATATTTTTAACATTTGTTGAGAGAAAATGTATTATTTTAGCACAATATTACATGTGTATATGTATTCATAATTATAATCATAAATTTCATTATAAAGAAATCATTATAAGGTTAATTTTTTTACCTATTTTTCACAAGACAATGTTTCTCTTTGTTTCCTCTGTTTAGATTGATTACTTTCTCTTAGTCAAAGCTAAAAATGTTATAGCAGTATCAAAAATCTTAAACTGTTGTAATTTTTAAATTTCAAAAATTTAGGCAATGTTATTTTCGTATCTTTTACTTGTTTATATTTTTCTGTAGACCAAGGCAGAAATGAAGATATTTAACCACTATTAACTCAAATTCTTAATCTTAATAAAGAAGACAAGTTTAACATCAAATGTTCTGACCCGGGCCTTTTGACTATTGCAAATCTGTGAAACTCATTAAATATTAATTACAAGTTCAGTCTTAGAATTTGGTTCTATTTTCTAAGGAAAGAAACCATCTGTTCTAAAAAATTTCTTTATAACTAAGCTCAAACCACCTTTGCATTTTGTCACAACTAAAAGTTCAGAAAAATCACAAAGACAAGTAGCCTCCTTAGAAACCATCCAGACCCACTACTGCTTTGGATATAGTAGGGTTTTTTTGGTTTGTTTTTGTTTTTTTAATGTGAAAATTTACTTCATGGGTACTGGTTTATTTAAATTGTACTCCTTATTCATTGAGTTTATTGATCTATGCTATTCCAGAAGCATACAAGGAAATTAAATTTCATATATTAACACAGATTTGCACCTAACATTATACACACACACACACACACGTATATATATGTATATAATATATAATATTGTGTGTATCATATACACGCATATATATATATATCATATTATGACTTTGTGTTCTTTATATTCCAAATAACATTTTATATAACATTTTATTTACATATTTTTGTTGTTGGATTGTTTATTCATATTACACATATATGTATACTTTCTCATGTATTTTGACTAGTTTTTTATGATGAAATTCAGGACAGGCTGCCCTGAAATATGTATGTTGACTATCTAAAGCTGAAGGAGTTTGAGAAGATAGAAGAAGCAAAGAGGTCATTCTGACCTTTACCTCCTCACCCTTCTTCCCTGAAACAAGGCATAAAACTCCCATGTAAAGGGTATGTCCCCTGTACCAGGAGGAAGGAAGACATCACCAGAGATGGAAAATTTGGAAATGAAAAATTTACAAACAAGCCTTGCTAAACTCTTATCTTTCTAGTTATTTCTTTACCATTTTACTATCTATACCCCAAATCTTTTGTCTTATAAATTTTCACAAATATATTGTGTCTTTGTCTAAAAAGTATAAGTTTCCTGCTCTGGTCTCTCCTGTCAGGTCTTTATTCTTTTGTGAATGTTCCTGTGCACATGTAAAAATTCATTAAAATTTTATATGCTTTTCTTCTTTTCATTCTGTCAGTTTAATTCTCAGATTAGCCAAGGACTCTAAGAGGGTTGAAGAAAATATTTTCTCCCCTACATTGCCTTAAGCATCTGCACTTCAAAGTAATTTTACTTATTATTTATTTATTTATTTATTCATTAATATCCTACTTAATCTGTAGTTAATTTACCTCTCCTGCTTCTCTTAAACTTCAAACAGTTAGTTGAATACTGTATTCTTTTTTTTTAATTTAATAATTGATAGCTCTGAATTTTACTCAAAGTGTAATTTTACATACCACCTTCTGGCTTGATAGGAAACATTGAAATTTTTCATGTGTTCTAAGAAAGATAAATTAGGTTTTTGGTTTAATTCATCTAGGATAAGGTTTTACCAATTATCTTAGTTTGACAATAATCTTTTGTTATAATTTATATAGTTTTATTATTTGGATTGAATAATTTTTACCTTCTGAGATTTGTTAAGAATTTGTTTGTGTCCTCATCATGCCAACAAGCAAAGAAGATCACAAAGATATTTTCACTTGTACACAATACAATAAATGCATTTACATTTTTTCTTAGACCTCTTGTCAAGAATGATTACTCTTTAACAGTTATTTTTATTTATCCATTTGTTTATTTTACTTAGTGAATTTAATGAGATAGGAATAATTCAGTAGTTGGGAAGAAGTAGAGATATAGGAGCAAGGTATAAACAGGGGAACAAGATCTCTGAGGAATTATGAAGCAATGTAAATCACAGTCCAATAAGAGAATTAACTTATGCCAGTGTTAAGGCATTTCTCATTGTTAAAAACGAAATAGTACACAATGGCATTGGAAATAGTTATTTGTTTTTTGTTGTTGTTGTTGTTTTTTTTTTTTTTTTTTTTTTTTTGTAGCATGAAATTGTTAGTGTCCCTGAGTAATGGCTCCTGGTTTTACAAGGAATATAAATAAAACTTTCAACTCAACTGTATATCTGTGGAATTTGAATGTGTTAAGTTCAAATTCCTCATGGTAGCTTTGACGGGTCTTCAAATTTTACCCATCCTTTCTATTCAGTTTCCCATTAAGTAATCAATACATACATTCTCTGCTCCAATTACAATGTACATTTTATGTTGGGTAGACCATGTGGGCACATCTTTGAACATGCTCTTCTTTCTGCCTGAAACTATTTCTCATATCTTCATATGGTTAATTCTTGCTCACTTCTCCCATTACAGAAACCCTTTCTAATACTCCTGGACAAAGTTTTATTTTGTCATATTGCTATGCTGTCATAAAACACTGTATTTTCATGTATTAAGACACTTTTAGGTTTCATTTGCTTATTTACTTCTGATTATTCTATTAGACACAAACTCTTCAAAGACATTGTCTATGAATTTGGATCTCTAGGGTCAAGCACATAGTCAATATTTAATTAATCTCTATCAAAATCTATGCGTACATCCTTCAGAAGCATGAAGAAGACACTATTAAGATAGAGAGACTTCTCAATGAGTTTACAGAACTAATTATCACAAGAATTTCAAAGGGATAATATGCAAGTAGTTTTAATAAAAGATTGTAGAAAGTAATGACTCTTCTGTAGCACTATGAACAATATTGTAACTGTGATTGTTAACAGTAATTTATAAATGCAATCATAAAAATGGCTTCCAAGAGCAAATTATAAAACTAATTATAAAGATAATTACTTTAATGATTAAGTGGAACAGCAAAAGGAACGTCACAAAATGAAAGTTCACAGAGTGAGTGGTTGGAAACCTGAACTTCATAGGTATGAAGATATGACTGCGAGAGGAAAAAAAGGGAGAAGGGAAATGCAGGAATTCCATAAATTTTGCCATTTTATCCAGGTCTGCAAAATTGTAAAATTGATCAAAGCATTCTTTCATGATGAAATGTTCTTTACTTCAAAGAACTAATAATAATGTAACAAATTACACATTTTTTTTTTAAACCTACAGCACCCGGTCTTCCTAGGTGGTCTCCCATCCAAGTACTAACTAGGCCTGACCCTGTTTAGCTTCTGGGATTAGATAGGATTGGGCTTGTTCAGGGTGGCATGGCCATAGACAATGAATAATTTTTTAAAAGCAATTTATGCTCAGTAAAATTCTTCTGGATGAGAACTTCAGTAAAGAAAACTGTTGAGGCATTCCATCAAAATATTTGTGAAAATAAAATCTGCCAATTACTTCATTATTACTACAGTTTGCCACTCTGAATGAAATACAGTAACAATGACCAAGCATATAGGTAAAGAATTTGGGATGAATGTGTTTACTGCTGTATCACCACCCTACTGACAGTGTCTGACTCATATCATTCTATGTATATATAATTGTGATGTGAATGAGGAAATATCCAAAAATTAAATACTGTGAGAGTAATTTATGTTAAAGTTGGGAACTGTAGGCTAAATAAGAGTAAAGAATTCTAATCAGAGAAATTATGTGCACAAAGATTTTGAGGCAAGAAAGCATTTAGAGAGTTCATGTAATTAAATGAAAAATGTGTATAGTCAGATTAGACACATAAAGAATTTAAGTCTGGAGAGGTAATCTAGGGTCATATCCTGGCTGATCTTTTGACTCTTAATAAGAATTTTATGTTTTGCTCTAAGAATTTGGGAGTTTTTCAAATTATTTTAACCAAGAAATTTTATGTTATGTTATTATCAGGTAATGTTCAACGTATAATTTTGAAATTTAACAATTATATTGCTAAGTTAAAAATATTTTTGGTGCCAAACATTATGATGGCTAATGCATTAATTTTACTCAGTGTGTAATTTTATTTAATGTAAAATAAATTGAAGACATTAAGCTATGCACACAGGCTTCTGAAATGTGAATTTGTGGTTTCTGTGGGTCATACTTAAAATTCAAATTTAGAGTCTGTTCTCTAGAATTTTAATTATTGTTAGCCATAATCTTAGTGACAATTTATATTATAATTATCACATAAATGAATATTAAATTTAAAAAAACAACAGAAAGTCAAATATAAATCAAATAATAACTACTACAATCCTTTGTCTTTTGAACACTAGCAGTCTAAGAGTTTTGTTTTTCCCCCTGTATCCTGAATCTGGTTTTATAATCATCATTTTCTGTTTGAGAGAGTTAAGTGTGTTTTTCCTTCATTTTTAGGAGATAATAAAGGAACCTATTTTTAACAAAATCACAAAAAAATTAAACAGTGGCAGGTTTCTTTTTTGCTCTAATCATTGTTTTTAGCAAAACATTACAATTATTAAATCATTAATTAAATAAAAACATCAAATTTGCAAAGTACATAGTGAGCACTGTATCTAATTTTGGTCTAGCATTGAAGGTTCTCATATGGCTGCCTATCTCTCTTAATTCAAATCACATAATTTAATCACAGACCTCTTCATAAAACAGAGTTTACAAGGGCACAGTTTCAAAATCAAGCTGACCTGGATTTAAATTGAGCACAGCCATTTGTAACATCTGTGTAACTTGAAAGATGTTACTTAATCTTTCTCAGGTTTCTCATATGTAAAATTAGGTAGCAATATTTTAATCATAGTCTTAATAAGGTAAATTTTATATATTGTTTACTATATAATTTACTTATCATATATAAGCACTTAATAGTCACTATTATAAAAATATTATAAATGTCTAACCAATGTAGTGTATACTGAAATTAATCAAATTAAATTAAATTAAAAAACAAGTATAAAAATAATTTGAATTAAGAACCAAACCTTTGAACCACTGTATCGTAAAGCTTTGCTTTTAAAAAATTAAGCATTTTCAATCACATGGCTCTCATTAAAATGTTTAAGTGAGAGCAAATATGTTTGAACCATTAATAAATACAGTAAAATCAAATAATTTAAAATAAAAATATACAGTTCTTAATCTTTTATATTTCTTAGAAAATTTAGCTTCTGCTCATAGAGATTGTTCTCTTTACATTTTCATTCAATTCATATTTATTCTTTCAGAGGGTATGATTTTTATGTTTAAATACCATTCCTATTAAAATGATGAAATGGGAATGATTTCATCAGGAAAATTATTTCTTTCACTTAAAAATAAGAATAAAGTAAATTAAAAATTTTTTTTCCTAATGATAGGAATCACAGTTTAGAATATGCAGCAAGTCATAAATATACAATGTACAAAGAAAAATAAAGGGAACTCTAAAGTCAATTATAAACATATCTATTTTTTCTCATTTTTCTGTCAAATAAAAATGAAACTATATTTTGAATTATGATAATTTTTCAGTAATTATTTTAAGCTAATTAATTTTATAATAATGCAATTTATAATACTTTATAAACCTCTGATCTTCAAAATCAACTTTTGAAGTAAAGTATCTGGTATTTTGAACTTTATTTTATAAGAATTTATTATATAAACTGTTTAAATTTTTTAATAATATAATTTAAAATATTTTATAAACATCCTCAAAATCAACTTCCAAAGACTTATTAAGGTGATCACTTTCATAAGGTATAGAAACATCTAATCTCTATGTTGTACACCTGAAATTAATACAATATTGTATGTCAACTCTAATTGAAAATAAATTTTTAAAAAGAAAAAGTGAACTTTTGAAGTAAAGAATTAGGTATTTTCAACTCTATTTTATAAAAGTTTGTTTTAGAAAGTGTTTAATGAAATTTTCTAATAGTGCAATTTTACATATTTTATTAACACATCTTCAAAATCCACCTCTGAAGTAGAGAATCAGGTATTTTCAATTCTACTTTATATAGGTCAGTTTCAATAACTGGCTCATGGTCAAATAGCTGGTAATGAAATTTTGTCATATGTTTTTATTTACAAGTCAAAGATGTGATCCAAATACCACACAGCACCTTACATGTCAAACTGATGTACAAATAATTCAAGATAAAAAAAGTAGAAGTGTAGACACCAAAGCTGAACAAAAGGATCTGTAGAAATACTTAGAAGAAGAGGGTTAAGGCACTAATGTAGCACTTAATAAATATCAGCACCGATCAAGATTAAAAATGATTAAATCTTCAACGCATCTTGAGAGGCGAAAGTCTATCATCTTATAGCCGACTGAGAGCGCTGCTGTATTTTCTCTAGGTGAATGAGATGATATTGAGGTTCATAGGTGTGGGATTATTTTTAAAATAATTATTAGGGAAAACAGTAAGAAACTGATGATATGTGGAGACAAGTTTTGGGACTAAAATAGATTTAAGGTGTTTGGAATGAAGAAACAAGGATAGAAGAAACAATATTGAGTGACATTTAACTGAAATATGGGAAGGGATTTCAGTACAATATGAGAAAAAAAGAAATTCAGATCTCAATTTATAGTTTTCATTCTTAATTTACTTTTTGAAAATATATGATGATTATGGTAAACAGAATGATGTGTCCCAAAGATATCCATGTTTTAATCCCTAGAATTTGTGTTTAATCCCTGAAACCTGTGTTTAATCCCTTTAATCCACATCACTTAGCAAAATGGATGTTGGAGATGTTACTCAGGGTTTGGACCTTGAAAAGAAGAGATTATGCTGAATTATCTAGGTAAACCAAATTCAGTTGCATGAGTTCTTAAAAACAGAAACCTTTTTAGGCTGGGTCTCATAAGCAGATGTGACTATGAAGAAGGATCATTGAGATAAAATATTGCTAGCTTTAAAGAAGGAAGAAGGGGGACATGAATCAAGAAATGGCCTCTAGAGGCTATAAATGGCAAGGAAAGGCATTCTCTCCTTGAATCTCTAGAAAGGAATACAGCCCTACTAATATCTTGATTTTAGCTCATAAGAACCATCTCAGACTTCTAAACTTTACAACTGTAAGGTATTAAATTTGTGCTTTTTCAGCCACTGATTTAATGATAATTTGTTAGGGCGGCAATCAGGTATTTTCAAATCTAACGAAATCTATCTATATTCATCCTTACAGCTTTGCAGTCTATTATCATCCATAGCAGCAATCTGTAACAACCCCTTTGGGAATGCTCTCCTTTTTGATAATATGAGACAATTTCAGATTCAAAATGGAGTGCACTATTTTAAAAAGACAATGGATGCCAGCTTAAGAATACTGTTCTGTTATGAATGAAGAAATAGGGAGGCATTGCTGAAAGATATTCAAATGAATGTCAGAGAAGACAAAGAATTAAATAATGCCAATGGGCAGAATACATATGATAAAAGATATATTTGTAAATTATTTCATGGAGTCATCAAAAGATCGTAGAAATACATTAAATTCTGTAATAAATTTTCTTACAATGAGGAACCCAAATATTCTGAAGAAATAAGGTACTTTTGGAAATTTAATCTAGTCATTATATGAAGATGCCTTTATGATAAATTTAAAAAGCAATATATTGTAATCATCAAAATTAAAGTCAACTTTATGAGAAACCACCTCTGCATGATATACAGATTTTAGGTTCCATAACCCTGAACAGCAATAATGAAAAACTGTAACCATTAATGAAAAGATGAACTTCACTGAAATTTTAAATAATGTTATTATCTTGTTTATTAACATCTTTCTATATTTCTTATAACCATTTGTGAACTTATAAATATTTACATTTATATTTTCCTTGCTTATTATAGAGGATTATTTAGATAAAAACCACAGGAATATGAATAACATTTGCTCATTCTTTAAAAATAAATAATTTCCATAAACTATTTGCTATCCAGTAAGATATACATAATCTATAAATTAGTAACTACAGTATTATATTTTGAAGTCATTTCTCATGGCCTCACACTCTGCAAATAAAAGGAGGGTCCTTGCTGAATTATTCACTTTCATTTCTAAATTTAATGAAAATCTTTCTAAGATAATGTATATGCCAAAGTAACAAGTGATTTCTCACAAGATTTCTGAAATTAAGGAAGAGATAATGTACATTAAACATTTTCTTAATAACTCTATTTTGCAATTAGTATATTTAAATGTTTTTTCAGCAAATGATATCTTATAGCTTATTTCATTTTACCAAACAGAGCTGAGTGTACTTTAAGGATACTAGAAAATAAAAATTGCTCCTGCAAGTAGCATTTTGTTTAAGATTAATGTAAAAGCCAATGATCTTAGTATTGTAGAAAAACCAGCAATAAGGTATCTTTGATGTGATAATACAATATTGGTACAAAAACATTTGCCTGATTAGATTTTCAAAGATTAGTAGGTGAAGAATGATATAAATTGAACATACCAATTTGGTTTAGAAAGCCTGGAGGAAACAATGTCCTTCATGTTTAAATTCTAATTTTAAATTAACAAAAAGTTTCATGTAAACATAAAAGTAATTGAGAATTGCTCCTTGTGTACTTGTAGCTCATTTCTATTTGTTACTTGATGATGGATATTTTTACAATTGTTTTTGGTACGATTTTACCAGAATATTTAATTTTTGTTGTAATTATTCACTAGATGTGCTGTTAAAGATGAAAAGATTAAACACTGCTCTACAGTAAAATAAATAAGAATCTGGCATTTTTATATTATTTTGTTAAAATAATTATTACTTTTATTTTATTAAATTAATCTCATTTTTTAGACTAATTCTTATTTTTTGCTAACTCTAATCAACAAAGATATGTTAGACATAAGGTTAATGAGGACAAGAACTTTTCTTTAAGTACTTAAATTTGTTTAGCACCCTCAAAATTGCATATGGTTTTTAACATAGTAAGTTTTAAGTAAACAAATAGTGACAAATAGTTATAAACAAAAATAATGTAATAAAATTTGTGCTTTTTCTTTAGAAAATTCAGCAGCCAATTCAATTTAATGATGGCTCAGAAATATTTATTGTTAAGCAAATTTTATGAACTTTACATGAGCAGGCAACTTCAACATTTATATTACTACTTAGAGTATTTATTGGATTGCCTTAGTTGTTCATTCATCAACCCTAATTGAGACTGTGCCAGAAGATTATAATTTTTTGGATTAAATTGCTAGATTTGGGGACTCAAAAATTGGTTTACTATGTAATAATAAATAAATCATGCATTTTAGTGTATTTTATACTTCTAATGGGAAATAGTTAAATAGGTAATGAAATAATTCTGCTTTGTGAGTATTCTGGTAACTATGTTGCCTCTATTTCAATAAATAGATATTTAGCATTTTTATCTGCGATAACAACTCAGAACAATGAACTTTGAGCAAATGAACAATGGTACATCTGTCTCATATTTTGTGAGTGAGAGTAAATAAAGTCTTCTGGTTCCAGATAGACATATACTGAGACTGAAAGTCACCACTACATCCTAACAACAAGTAAAAAGCTGAACAGACTAAAAAATCAATTCTTTTTAGACCCAGAGGAAAAGAGGAAAAGGGAGGACACAGGGCAAAACACTGCCCCTCGTATTGGAGAGAAAGGTGAAAAAAGGAAATAATGGCTTATCAGAGAAGAGACTCAAGAAGAAACCATGCAGAAACCAGAACTGGACTATGAACTGTAATTGAATGGCTGGAGGCTCAGTGCAGACACTGTCATAAATAAAACTCCAGGAGACCCAGAATAGACCCAGAATATACTGTAAGATTTACCTTAAGAAATTCAACTAGATCCTTACAGTAAATATTGGAGAAAAATCCCCTCAGGCTTCTGACAGGAAGATGGGAAAGAAATCATCTTCAAATACAGCAGAGCACTCTGTTCTTTAAAAAGTTCTATCCTCAGGAGAATGTTACCTTGTGGTGATCGGAGTTCTGGTAACACACTCCTCAGTCCTTATCATTGATGAAAAAATGAATGGCAACTCTGTGAATTATGAGAAATACTCATTTATTAAAGGGATTTATTCAGGTAGAACATAGGTCAAGCTGGCTGACCACGTGGAAATGAGGTTATTTATAGGCATAAACATAGTATTGTAGTTACAGTATAATGAGGCTGAGATTGTGGATGAATAAGGTAGTACTTTCTGCCCAGGCATCTGTGACCAAATTAAACTAGCTATAGATTATGGCCCTCCTGTTCTTGGTCTCTGGGGATGGAGGAAAGATTTTCTAACTACCAAGTGAGTGTTTTTGGATGGTCTCTAGGGTAAGCCTCTATTGCTTTGTTCCCATGTCATTCATGTTTAACTAGGTAGGAATCTAGTTAGCCAGAATAGCCTCCTGAAGTATTATCATTCTAACTGAACTGGAGAAAGGGAAACGCTCTACTCAAGCCCACTTTAGCTATCCTGTTCCACCTAATGAGAAGAAAAAAATACTAAGGAACACTTGTTAATTCACAATTCAGAGGCCTAAGTTAGCTGAAATACTGAGAGCTAATCATAGGCTGTAGAATGCTCCTCTCTCACACACATACCATGCTCACATATTTATAGCCATTCCTTTTACCCAGTACAGAACAGTGTTCAAGTACTTGGAAAAGTTCCAAAATGTGTAATATACATGTCATGAGAATAGCAAAAAAAGAGAGAAAAAAAAAAAAAAACAGAAGAAATGTTGAAATAATAATGACTGAGATTTTAACTCGTTTTAACTCATTCCAAGCCATATATCCAGAAAATGCAGAGAACACCTTTTTTCTATCTTAGTCTTAATTGAACTAGCTTTACTTACTTTGAAGTCTTCTTTTTGTGAAATTAATATAACCACGCCTGCTTTCTTTTGATTGGTATTAACATGATATACTTTTATCTAATTACTTATTATCCATATGTCTTTATATTTAAAGTAAGTTTCTTGTAGACAACATGTAGCTGGGTGGTATCTTTGATCCACTCTAAAAATCTCTCTTTTAATTAGTGCATTTAAACAGTTGACTTTCAAAATGATTACTAATATAATTGGATTTATACCTGCTATATTTGTTACTACTTTATATTTATTGACTTATTATTTTGGTCTAATCTATTCTTTTTCTGGTTGTGTGTGTGTGTGTGTGTGTGTGTGTGTGTGTGTGTGTGGTTTAATTGAATTTTCTCTCCTCTCTTAACAATCTATTTTAACTTGTTTTTTAATGGCTGCCCTAGAGTTTGTAGTATATTATATTTACATCTAATACAAGTCCACTTTCAAATAACACTATACAACTTCACAGATAGTGTGAATACCACATAATAACAAAATAATCCTAATTTTTACCTTCTGTCCTTGTAATTTTTCTGTCATTTCGCTTATATATTAACACACATAAGCATATATATGTATATATATAGCCATAATCAAATAATTGTTGCTATTATTATTTTGCACAGTTATCTATTAAATCAATTAATAATAAGACAAAAGCATTTTATTTCTACTCATTTCTTTTCTAAAACTTTCATTCTTTATGAAGATATTAGTTTCTGACCTATGTTATTTTCTTTTACTCTAAAGAACTTTTCTTAACTTTTATTGCAAGACAAGTCTACTGGCAACAAATTCTCTCAATTTTTATTTTTCTGAGAAAATGTATGTTATGACATAGTTGTCAATTATGTCCAATTGATTGATGTTGTTGTTGAGTTCAACTATGTCATGCTGATGTTCTGCCTGCTGGATCTGTTCATATCTGAGAGGGGTGTTGAAGTCTCCAACTATGATAGTGAATTCATCTATTTCTCCTTTTTTTATTTGCAAATATGCATAAAAATATCTTCTCAAAGAAGAGAATATGTCATCGATACATTATTTTTTAAGCTTACATGGAACATTTACCAAGATAGGCCATAAAATGCACCTTAACACATTTAAAAGAAAGAAAAATCATACAATGTCTGCTCTTATATGACAATGAAATTAAACTAAAAATTAATATCAAAAAATAACAAAAAATATGAGGTTAAACAACACACTTATAAATAGCATAAGTGACAGAGAAAAAAATCTTAAGAAAATTTGAAAAATATTTTGGACTAAATAAATGTGAAAACACAGTTATAAAATTTGTGAGAAACAGCAAAAGTATTACTTAGAAGAAAATTTATAGAATTAAATGTATGGACAAATAAGAGCAAATTGAATTTTTAAAAAAGTAGAAGAAAAGAAAAAATTAGATCATAACTCAGTAAAATTTAAAATAAGAAATCAATCGAGAAAATCAATGAAAATAAAAGCTGGTTGGTTAATCAAGATGGTCAATAAAATTAATAAGTCTCTGGGGAGGCTAAGAAATAAAGAGAGAAAACACAAATTACTAATATTAAAAATAAAAGGAAGAATACCAATACAGTGTATTTCATGCAAAGAATAATAAAAGAATATTATAAACAGCTTTATGTTCACAGATATGATAACCAAAACCAGAATAGGACACAAAAAAATTGAAATGACAGATGAATATTTCTCATGATCACAGATACAAAAATCATTAACAAAATATTGGCAAATTGAATTCAACAATGTGTAAAAAGAGTGACATACCACAACCAAGTACTATTTATCTCAAGTCTGCAAGACTAATTTGACATCACCACATTCAAAAACTAATTAATGGACTCTATCACATCAGAATAAATGTTTGTTTGTGGAAACCTGGTGCTAAGCTAATCAATCCACAGTCAACCTGCTTCTAAAACAAAACAAAACAAAACAAAAAACAAACAAAAAGACAAAAAAAATTATATGATTATGTCGATAGATGAAGAAAACACATTTGACAAAATCCAGCACCCAATCATAAAAAAAAATTCTCAATAAACTAGAAATACAAAGGTAATTTTTCAATGTGATAAAGAATATCTACAAAAAAATTCACAGCTAACATTATAATTAATGGTAATAAATAAAACTTTTGTACTCAGATGATGTACAAGGCAAGGGCATCCCCTTTCACCATTTTCTTTTACTATCATTCTGGAAATTCTTGATTATACAATAAAGCAAAAATTTTTTAAAAAAAGGTATATGGATTGGAAAGAAAAATAAAACTTCCTTTTTTCAAAGATGACATGATTATCTATGTAGAAAATCCAAAAGAATTGACAAAATTATCCTAAAACTAACAATCAATTATAGCAAGTTTAGCTAGTGAGAATATAAGCAGTTTCTCAATTATTTTCAAAATAAATCTTATTCTCAATAAAATTCTTTAAATATTACTTATTTTATCAGAAATGCTAATTTCTTTTCAGAAGAAAATTGTGAGTCATAGGACCACGAAGTTTCCAGACTGTGGTTGGGACACTTTTCCTTAATTAATGCAATAAAAATTAAAAAAAAATTAATTGAAAAAGCATAATACTTATTAAATAGCTTAAAACTGTTAGAATTTGATGAAATAAGTAACATTCAAGATATGGTGAGGGTTTAAAACAGTTTATGGACACTCTGACTGAATGAGAAGGACTTGTGAATCCTCAACCTCTTATTTGCCTCCATCTGCCATATGGTCACCCTAGTACTGTTACTACACACTGTAATAGTTCTCTCAAGTCATTCTTTTTTTCAGAGTGTTTTTGAGGTACAAAAAGATGGAAACCAGAGGTCACTGATCTTACACAAGGGATTATTAAGACTTTTTTCTGCTTTGTTAAAAAGTGAATGTAGTAGAGTTTAGTCTAATACTTTCATTATAATCTATGAAAGAGGTTAATGCTCACACGTAATCAAATATTGTTTACCAACTATATTTTTTAAGGACACAATAATTAATTGTGCATTGCAAATCATCTCTTTCACTTTTAAGGCATATCAAGGCATAGTTTCCACTAATTAAACAGTGTAATATAATTTTTCTTAAGGAGCTCATCTGAAATATCAGATTTTTCTAAGAGTTTTGAGACCAGGAAAGTTATTTCACCTGATAATATTCCAAGGTTCTAATTACCTGGGAGAAATCGCATAAAATTTTTATTTCATACTACATCAGTTTAATGTTTTTACTGTTTAACATATAGTTTAAAGTTATGTTATTTTTAAGAAACAAAATATAATATCAACTTTTTTACCTACCGTGATATTTTTTACTTTGTTACTGACAAGTTTCTTAAATAGTGATCAGGAATATTTGTAACCATATACTTACAATATAGCTATCACTCAGGATTGGACACATTTATATAAGTCTAAATAAGAAGAACAATATTAAAACCACTAAACTCTTTTTTTACTTATTTTTTTAACACATTTTTAAAAAACTAGTCTTTAAACTATGCCACAATGCAGAGTAGATTATGCCTTTTGTAATTTGTTACATTTAATTAATATTAATAGCACACTATGTCCATTCTAGTATGTACGTATGTATGTATGTATGTATGTATGTATGTATATATTTATATTGAGATATAAATGACATATAACAGTACATTAGTTTCAGGTGTACACATAATGATTCAATATTTGTTTGCATATTTAATTTATAAGCTCATATCATAGACTATTAGAAGTAAATTTCTTTCAAAATGCAGTTTAACTCTAGTAGCACTGGGCATTTACAAAGCACTTTCAGCAATAATCTAGAATTTGCTTACTTGTGACTATTTCCAAATTCATTAAAATCCTAAGAGAGTTGTGTATAGACGTAAACTATTATCACTTTACATAGCCAACATTCATCAGAAACAAGAGCTGAAACCTGTTCCAGGGTTCCTCTCTTTGGGGAACAAACTGTTTGATGAAACTATAAAGAAAAAGATCTCTAACAGTTCATAAAGATTCTGACCAAACTACCAACTTATGGAAAATTGAACATGTCCAAATTTAGAATTTGAAAATATAAACCTTTTTCATACAACATACTTTCCTATTAGTCACTGCTAGATCCTAAACTGTAATTCAGGATTAACACCAAGGAGTATGTATCCTACTTAACTCTGAAGGTACTGAGAAATAGCACCAGAATGCAAGTGGCAGAAGAACCAGATCATGTTTACTATAAATATTCATCATTGGTGCCTAACACAATGATGAGTGTAAATTTTAGTTGCAACTTAATTTAAAATGACCAAAACAATATAAAAATTAATTTACTTAGCCAAAGTCCAAGGATAAAGCAGCTGTAGATTTGATTAGTTCATTGTCAAAATGAGGTAATCAAGAATTCAACTTTCCCTTGCCATTTTTCTCTGTCTTGCTTAGTATGTTGAATTTCCTTGTGAGTAAAAATGGCTACTTTATTTTCAGGAACCACTTGCAGACATGATGATATCAAATGGAAACATAATCTGCTACTTCCAGGTACATTTTTTAAAAGTTAGTGAATCTTTCTTAGAGACTCCTTAAAATACTTTCTTTTTTAACATTTCCTAGGCCATAACTAGATTTTATATCTACTCCTAAAATAAACATTATCAAATACTTTCAATCATGATTTACACTTCTATGAGGGGTAAATATAATAACGCAATTAGGGTTTTGATAACAAAAAGTAGGGAAGAATTTTTCATAGGCAACCATAGGTATTTGCTACAGAATTTAGTAAATTCTCTAATACAAATATTGAGTCATCCAAGAATCTACAATAGACTAGAATCTATATAAATATTTTTAAAGAGATTTTAAAGTAAAGGAGAAAAAGAAAAAAAAATATTACCACACCAAGAACATCACAGTTTAAGACAGGTATTTTTGCACAGCTAGATTTTAAAAGTATCTTGGAGGAAAGCCAATGTCCTATAGCATTTCTGAGTTCTACAGTGTATGCTTTCCCCTCAAGTGTCTTTGTCATAAAAGTGTCTGTCAAGTGTCTTTGTCATAAAAGTGTCTGAGAGACTGTTTCTATTAAAGCTAGATATAAAAGTTGACAGACATAAATCCCTTTCAATTATCCCTGATCCCTATAGTTCTAACAAAACAATTATATGCATTAATTGTTGAATATTTTCAGCTTTTTAATGTTTTATTCATAAGACTAGCTAGAAAAATACTCAACATTTCACAGAACTTTGCCCTCAGTAGAGGGGATTGATAGGGAATATGATTTCCAGGGCTAGAAAGTTGCTCTTGTTTTTGTCTTTAACTTTCTACATTATCATATTTTCCATATTAAACATAATTGCTTAGTTCTACATTATGTGAGAAGAGGAATAAAAAAATATGTAGCGTGTGGTGACAAGAAGCAAAACATTGAACAAATATTTTGCAAGTAAGCAAAGGAAGTGGTTTAAGCCAGCAAATATTTTAAGTTGAATTGTCCTTCTTAGTCTTTGACTCTCAGAGGGGTCTGTAGCCCCAGTGCTGGTCCACAATTGCCAGTGTCAGTGAGGAGAAAATATAGAAATTAAGAGTGAGCCTTTAGAAACACATTGTGTCAACATGGAAATGAATGTTGAACTAACAATTACATGTAATACAAACAGCATGTACTGGTCTGTGAAAAATTATAAACCTAAAAACTAAGAAGAACAAAAATAAAAACTTAACTTCCATCACAAAGAACTTGAGACTTACTGTATAAGACATAACCCAAGAATTCAAAGCCCCTCTTTAGTTTTAAACAGATGACCCATAAGAATGTTTTTATTAATTAATAAGCAACTTACATAATAGTAGCTTTAAGTGTAAGGCATAAGACAGCACAAATCATTTATAGCTAGCAACTCAAATGTAAAATCAATTGTGTTTCTTTCAATCTTGTAACAAAACATTTTCAAAAGTCATATGGCCGAGTCTTACAACTAAAGCTTTTATTTCAATAGTAGATAAAGTAGATCTTATCTATGTGATTCAAAACAAGAAACAAGAGACAGCTCATTGCTTATACTCCTAGAGACCAAAACCTGAGACTCAGTGCACTACACCCCTATTAGTCAAGTTTAGCTAAGTTTGAGACTAATAAAATCCTGACCACAAGAATGAGTACTGGAATCTCAATTCCAGAGATCAGGCTAGACAGGAACAGGCTAGTTTCCAAGGTTCCAGAAAGCATCCACAAATCTTCAGCATAGAATTTTTCTGTGTAACTAAGATGAGTCGGCTACTGAGAAGAGAAAGATCAGTTACGGAGAATAAAAGACAAAGAAAGAAGCAAAGATATAAGAATTGCTCCATCTCAAACTTATTTTTTGGAGCTCAGCTTATAGATTTTGCAATAGTAGACACATAAACTCTTTAAATGAAATACATTATCATATTAATAAGCACTAAAAACACACACGATAAATTTTAAGTGCAACTATTAATTGTTATATTATATATAATTTCATGATGCTTTCTTTCTGTATTTGTCATGGATTATTCTGTATTTTTAGAATGCATTTATAATGTATTTTAAATATATTTTAAAAATATATGAGAGGTATATATTTTTGAAGAATGGTATAGAAATCATTAAACTCTCACTTTCACATTTCTTTTTTTATAAATCATAAAAAGTAGATACACTGTTTAAAACAGCATAAAAAACACTATTGTTAAAAAAAATTGTCAAATCTTTTAAAAATACATGAACTCAGGACAATGTTCACACCCAAAAGTAGAAATTAATTTCCAGTTTTATAAAGTAGTATATGGGAAAAATAAAAAGTGTGAAAAAATTCTAATATTTTTAAGAGTGAAGACTCGAAACTTTCATACATTTTAGATACAAAACAATAATTTTAAAAAGTATTATGGTAATATTTGTGAAAATATGCTTTTTCACTAAGTTATCAAATTTGGGAAACAGTTATTTGAATTAAAGAATTAACAGGTATATCTATATATACATGCATATATACACATAAAATATATTATATATAACATTTTTATATATGATGATATCTGTTGCAGCATTGCTTGTAATGGAAAAAAATTAACAACCTTAATTTCAAAAAAACTTAATTTTAAATGGTTGAATGAACAGTGATCACTCTATACTACAGGATATTGAGTAACTAGTAAAACAAATGAGTTTTTTATATATTAATTAAAACTTGACAGACATTCTCAATCCAAGTTACCAAGTAATGTACAAACAATAAATAACTTGTGAAAACAAAAAACTAAAAATCCTACATGTGTGTATTCATGCAGACATTGAAATGTACATACAGTAAGACGTCGAATGATGAAACATTTCTGCATGCATATATTTATTAGCTCAGAAGAAAAACATAAAGGGGGACATTGAGAAGAAATTTACTAATTTTCTCTTTATACATTTGTGGAAGATTTCATTTCTTACAAAAATGCATATTACTATTTCAATTTGAGATTTTTTGTTAATTTTTGTTTACCTTGAAGTAATTTCAAACTTATAGTAAATTTTCAAAAAGAGTATAGATAGGTTCTATTTACCATTTTTACCACAATTAGCTTTATTACATAACTATATTAATCAAAATATAAAAACACCACCGATACAATGCTATTATTAACACACAGACAATATTAAAAATTCACTCATTTCCCCAGTGTCATGTTTTATATGTTTCTGTATCCATGATCCAATCCAGGATCCCAAAGCTACATTAATGTCATAAAATCTATAATCTCAATAATAGAAAACAGTTCTAGTCTCTTTGTCTTTCAATATACTGTTTTATTGTTTCTTTTTTTTTCAAGTTTTGTGTATTCACCTGAATTGTCAGAGAACTTTCACCTATTTTATTTAGGTTTTCTTTTCTTTTCTTTTTTTTTTTTTTTTCAAATTCCAACCAGAAGTTAAATACAATTGGAGACTTATAAGCACTACAATTTACTCCAAAGGTGTAGGATCATTCAGATTTACTCAAATAAAAGTATGCAACCCTTAAGCAAAGCTTTTCTTCATTTAAACAAATGAATGAACAAACAAAAAACTATACAGTAGTTTTTTTCCTTATGTTTATTGCATAAAATGAGTTCTGCTTTTAGTTATTTGACTTGCAACAGTTGTTTTGACAATTTAAGATTTCAACTTTATTAACTTTTTTCTACTCTAAAAAACTCTCATAAGTTTTCTTTAGGATAGTTTTGAAACAAGTATTTCTGCACAATTCACTGGACTAACCTTCTTTGTAATAAGCTCTCTTCTCTTTAAAACCAGAAAACAAAACAAAAAACAAAAAGGGAGGTCCTCTTTCTATCACGGTTTCTGTAGCTATAAATGTATTTCTCAGATCTATAGCTACTTCAGCTACTTCAGATTCCAGATCTGCTTTAATGTGTCTAACATTAAGTATCCACAATCAGCAGAATACTCTTTTATATAACAACAACATGGGGAAAGAGATTTGGAAATAAATAAACATGACTCAGCAAAATATGAGGTAAGAATTTCTACAGTTGGATGCTTTTTTTTTATTTAAGATTTCTTTCCTATTATTGTATTTAAAAAAAAAAGCATTCTGGCCATTGGAATGATTCTGACAGTGGACTTGAACAATAGTGATTACAACAAAGCTATTAAGTTTTTTTAAATGTTAAGTGTTACATTCACTTCTCAGCCTCTACATACTGTTGACAGACATCAAAGAGACAAAAACTAGAACAAATTGAAAGACCATCAAAAATGAGTATCATCGTGTGCTTTCAGAAGGACACTAATATTTTTTCAAGCCTACTGGTCCTTTTTGTGTAATATTCTCTGATTTTAGTTTGAGGTTTCCTCATGACTAGTTATAAGTTATGCACTTTTTGTCATAACATTATAATAGTTAGTGACATTACTCATGGAGTTAATTTTTATCACTTTTTTAAGAAGGTATCTGCCATATTCTCTACTATAAAGTTATCATTTTCCTCTTTATTATGAATAGCTAATTTGTAGTGTGGGGAGATATTTTGATGTTATGTAAACATCCTGTTCCTCATTAAATGCTCACTTACTAGCTTCAACATCCATTGGTGATTCATTGTGACCATAACAGTTATAAGATGTTGACCTTCCAATTCCACCATTTCTTCTACATTTATCAATTGGTGTTCTACTGTAATTTATTAAAAAATAGTACAGAAATAGAGTAACAAGAGGCATAACATATATTGAACACTGTTGAAGATTAACCAGTTTCAGGACCAAGTGAGGTCAATTGTCAAAAAATCCAAGCCTCAGGTCAAGCCTTGATTCTAACAGGGTGATCTCTGGTATCTCTCTTAAACTTTCTATACCTTGCTTCTACTCTTGCCAAAATAAGGTAAATTACTACTAAGGCACTATTCAGATTTATAATTCTATGAGTTCTGTTGGATTTGATTCTTTCTCAAGAATTATTGTACTGAAAAATGTGGCTCAAACTTAAGAGTTTTGGATGAACAAAGATGGGAGCAATTTGCCTACTTACTATGCAGCAGTGGCCATGACATCTTATGTGGTGTTATGCACCAAGAAGTATAATTCTAGGTAACTAGAGTATGGTATAATTTTTCTGACAATCAATCAAATTATACCTTTTGTACCAGAGCCAAAATAGTAATTTGGAGAGACAGGGGCAATATGAACATTTAAATATTTGTTTTAAAATGTTACAATGATATTCTCCCCCTTAATTCTTCCATGCTTTTAAAAGATTAAATTGCATATAAAGGAGGCATTTACTGTGAAAAATACAATTCCTCTCAATGTAAAGGATAATAATAAAGCAATATCACACCTCAATGGAACATGTCTTGTTAGTGATAAAGTTTAAATTATCCTCCTACAAAAGAGAGAGCTGATGCACCATGTAATTATATAGCTAGAAAGAATCTTAGACGTCGTGGGGTTCAACCTCTTTATTTCACAGAGGATGAAATGAGGTCAGTTGAGATTAATTGTTGAAGGTCATGGAGAAGAGATTGCATTCTTTGTTGTGTCGTCCAGCCAATTCTGATGCTGTGTACTTGCTTTCACACTAAAGCTTAATCATTATGTTTCCAGAGACAATATTTTAGGATAAATACATTAAACCTTTTCCTGCTTAGCAGGATATAAAATGTAGCAAGGTCCAACTATCACCCAAATTGCTCCCCTTACAGATAACACACTTTTTTTTTTTTACATTTCCAACATTAGAATTTCATATTTTTGAAAACTTATTCTATTTATTCCTATTGGTCTTTTTTTTTTACAATTTTCTCATTAAATTTTTGTTTCATTGAGACTTGCTAATTTCTTAAAAGAATGTTGTGCATTTCCTAAGAATTTTCAAAAGTCTTCTTTATAGCTCTTTATATATTATATGTAATAGTTATACCTTTTTTTCTTCATATGCCTACAAAAGTTAATTTATTATTTTGATCTTTTCAAAACAATAACTTTTGGTTTAGTTTATTGTCTATAATTATATTATATTTTAATTAACTATTATTTACAATTTTATATGTAGATTCATTCTAAAGTTGCTCAGGTTTAGAATTTTTTCTAAATATTGTTGAATACCTACTCCACTAATTTTCATATATTCTTTAATATACTACATATTAAATTATAATGAAACTCTGAATATAGCTTTAGCCACATCCATATATTTAGAGACATAGTAATCTAATGTAGTATTGGTCAAAACTGCACTAGTCTTTGTGTCAGACAGATCTGGGTTGAATTCCAGTTCAACTCTTAACTTCTAATTCACTTTCTAGAGAATTGCTGCAATTTTGAACCTTAATTACATCATTTCAATGTTGTGATATTAATGGTAGACATCGAGTAACAAGTGTGAGCTCTCTCACTTCTCAGCTTTTTGGCTAAGGTCAAGAGTAAAAGTATGAGCTCTAGAAACAGACTGTTAGGGTTGAAATCTGAGATCCCTCAGTTATTAATTCTGTCATTTAATAATCACTCTGTTCTACTTTTTGCTTATCTATAAACTAGACTTAATAGCACTACCCACCTCATAGGTATGTTTTAAGTTTTAAATGTTTCAGTGCAGTTTAAACACTATAGAACTTTATAATAACCACACAATAAATAACTATTTGATGACTAAATTAGTCCAGGAAAACTTTAACAATATTTTTATAATTTACTACTACTAATTTTTTATATTTATAATGAAATTTTTCTTCTCCCTCCTTTCATCTCTCCTTTCTTTCCCTTCTTCCATCCTTTCCTTCTTCTTTTCTTTCTTTCATCACCCTTCCTTCTTCCTTCTCTCATATCCTCTTCCTTTCCTTTCTTCTTTTTTTCTCCTTTCCAGTATTTTATCAAGGAAACAAAACTGGAATAAGTGCTATGAATAAAGAATTTATTATGGTAATTAGATACTATAAAATTGTGAAAACTAGTGGAGATGTGTATGGAAGATTAATGATAGATTACCTGAACTCAGCAAGGTCAATATGGATAGCAGTCAGGAAGAAAAGATGGAAGTAAGAAGGGCAGTGAGGACAAAGATAAATTAAAATCTGTGTACTTACTAGAACTTGTATCCATTTCTCATCAACTCCAACCTCAGCAAGAACCAAAGTGAGGATATTTTATATTCTAAATGTTCTACTCCTTACTTCTATTGTATATTGGCAGTGCAATTTCCCCTTTATTGTCAGAATGGATTACTCAAACCAGTCAATACCTAAAATTCAAAATTTGGTTATAAAAGACTGTGATTTTTATCTGGCTAACAGATGATTTTCTTCCTTGCTGACTCTGATGAAGCTTCCATAGTGGAGGGAACCACATGTCCAGGAACTGAGGACAGGCCCAGGCCAACAACTAGTAAAAAACTGAGGCCCTCAGCCTATCAGCTTTGGATAAGCCTGAAAATTATCTTTCTTTAGTTGAACTTTGAGATGTCCTCAACTTTAGTCATAATCTTGAGTACAGTCTTATGAAGAACTCTGAAGCAGAAGACCCAGCTAAGCTATAATGACTTCTTACAAAAAGAAAAATTGAGATAATACACACATATTGCTTTAGCTGGAAAATTTAGGAGTAGTTTGATACACAACTTATGTACTCTTCTTAGCACTAAACCAGTCATGAGGAATGCAGTGAAGGGAGATTTTAGGGAAAATAAATTTGTCAAAAATAATATTTTTCTTTATTAGTTTGAGAAACATCTTCAAATATACATGAGAATGTAAGACATCAATGTTGAAGTAATAACTACTACAAATAATAAAATGGATTTAAGACAATTGAAGAATATATGTGCTACTATATTCAATTCTCCACTGCTTTCAAATAGCCAAGACAGATATACAATCCATATTTATCTTCTCTTTTCTACACCCACTATCCAAGTCAATCACATGCCTTTAAAGGAGATGTAAAGGTTTGTGTACATTTTGGGATAGGGAGATAACTTTGTAATTTTTAAGATACTTTAAAGGTAACCTTTGACAGATAATTAATCTTCAGAGGTCCTTTTGCTGTCAAACAGGAAATAGAACTTATTATTATTGTTTTAATTTACATCTGGTGATTAATAATGCTGAGCATCTATTTATGCACTTATTCAACCTTTATTTATGAAATATTTAAGAATTTTATGTTTATAAAAATGTGTTTTTCATAATTTTTATTGACTTGAAAAGTCTTTTTTTATTTTCTGGGTGCAAGTACTTTACATTGTCTTCTTTACAATGCATATATTTACATTGTCTTCTCATTTGTGGCTTACTTTTTAATTTTTTAATAAGTTTTTTTAATGAACAGAAGTTTTAAACTTTAATAAAATTCACCTAATCATTTTTATTTTAGGGGTATTGTTTTTATGTTTTATCTCAGAAATAGTTGCCTACCTCAAAATAATGAAGATATTATCCTGATAATTTGTATTTTTATTTTTTGGGGGGGGTCCAGTGAATTGATTCTGCAGTATAATGTTCTAGCACCATTTTTTACAGATAGTCTATTTACTCCACAGAATTTCAGGGACTGTCTGGTGTAAATCAAGTTTCTTCAAATGTGTAATTTGGGAGGGGAGGACTCTAATCTCTTCTTTCGACCTATTTACTTCTAAATACAGAAAAAGAGTCTGTTTTATTACTATTATTTTATAGTAAGTCCTGAAATATGGTACTATTATTCTTCTAAATTATTATTCTTTTTTCAAATTTTTCTGGCCATTCTAGCTCTTGAAACTTCTCATGTAAAATTTAGAATTCAGCTTGTCCATTTCTACCAAAAAATTAAAAATTTGCAGAATATTTTTATTCTGACATTATTGAATCATCTACACCTTATATCTTTCCATTTAATTATTATTTTCTTATGCAGCCTTTTTATTAAATTTATGGCTAGATATTTGATTTTTTCTATTATCTTATTGTACATGGTTTGGTTTGTAAATTTTATTTTCCAGTGCTTCCTACAGTTTTATAGTAATATAATAATTTTTTTTAGTATTCATTCAATATTCCACAAACTTGCTAAATTTTCTTATTTATTCTAATAATCTCTTTCATGTTACTTTGGATTTCATATTTACCCAATAATGTTACCTGTGAATAAACACAGATTTAAAATTGTATTCTAAACTTCCCTTTTATACTTACCTTTAGCAAAATGTTAAATAGAAATAATCAAAACAAAAAATGTGCCTGTTCCTAATTTTAGGGACATAGCATTAACTTTCCATTTCATATTATTTTAGCTATGAATTTTTTGCAATTATTATTTATAAGAATATGGATATTTCTATTTCTAGCTTGTTGAGATATTTGTCATAATAGTTGATAGATTTTGTCAAATGTTTTTTTTTGCATCTACTGAGATGATCATGTGGTTTTCTTTGTTCTATTAATGTGATGATTATGTTGATTTTTTGAATGTGAAACAATCACTTTTTCATGTATAATCTGTTTTTTGATATTTCAATGTATTTGATTTGATAATACTTGTTAAGTTATTTGCATCCATGTTAATTATTTTTACCTTGTAACATAATTGACAGATTTATCTAGAATGCTTGCTTTACAAAACAATTCAGGACGTATAGCATCTTTCTCTATTCTCTGATAAATATAGCATTTTGTTCTCATCTTCCACCTCTTCTTATCTTTTCCAACCTTCTCTACAGATATTCTGGAACAACGTGGTCAACAACAACAAAAAAAGTCTTTAACTTCTTTAAATTTTCTCTTCTCTTTCCTCTTCTCTCTGAAACTTGTTTCTACCATGACAATAGTTTACCATGACTATACTGCAATACTCTCAAGTGGTGATTGTTTTATACCCACATTCTTCACATCAGTGGTGCTGAAGTATTATAATTGTTTTTTTTTCCTAAATGACATTTTCAGAGTATTTCATACACCACCCTCCTTCCAACAAACAAACAAACAAAATAACAACACAGCAAATGGTACAAAATATTAGAATTCAGGTTTTTATAACACCTGAACACCTGCTGTTTCTTCTTTTTTGCAATCTTCATCATAAAAAGTATAAATATAACATTTTTTTGTCACAACTTTGCTAATAAACCTTACATGGCTCCCAATTACTTATGGTACATTCTATAAAACTGTTAGTTAGATATTTCATCCTATTCATAATTTGACCCCAGGCCAACTCTATAATTTAATATCTCAGGAATATCCCTAAATCAAGTTTATTGTATTTCTCTAAACATGTAATTATAATATATCCTTACTATGTCATTTCTCTGAAATATACCTTCTGTTCTGCCTATCTTGATTCTGCTTGTCATTCTTTGCATAATTGTATTTTGATCTCTTCAAGAAGATTTCTTTATCAATTAAAAAACAAAATATTCTAGTTGTGCTTTTGAAATTCTCTGCAACGACATCACTCCTTTGCTGCTCACTTTTATTAGTTAACTTTTCTTACATATCAAAATTTTCAACCACATTATATGTTCAGAAAAAGAAAAAATTCTTTCTTATTTTTTTTCTTAAAAGTGCCCAGAATACATCAAATATTCAAAATATTAGTTACAGAGATGTAAGTTAAAAATTGATTATGTTTATTTCAGGTTTTAAAGTTTAATAAATCTTATAGAACAGTTTAAGAATCAGGGATTTGGCCTTGGCTATGCTACTAACTCTCTGTATGGCCTTAAATAAATATTTACATCTAAAGTCCTTACTGTGAAATAAAGCCTATTAATGTTTGTCTCTATATACTCTGTAACCCAGCCAGATACATCCTTAGAAAATTTAAAATTCCAGGTTGAAAGAAAAGATTTGTTATATAATAATAATTATTATTTAGATTAAAATTTAATCAAAAGCTAGTCCATGTGACCATCAGACTATAAATACAGTAGTTTTCCATTATATCGGGGGATATGTTCCAAAATCCTCAGTAAATACCTGAAATCATGAATAGTATTGAACTCAAATATACTACATTTTTTTCTATAATACATTTATATGATAAAATTTAATTTATAAATTAGGCACAGTAACAAATTAACAACTAATGATAAAATAGAATAATTATAACAATATATAGTAAAAAAAAAAAAGCTGTGTAAATGTAGTCACTTATTTCAGAAGATCCTTGCTAATGTCTTTGTATAGGCTCAATGCTTTCTAGAGCAGCACATGGCTATCAGTCAGAACACATCTTCTGTTGATATCTTCCACCTGTAAATGTAATGCTTTCTCCATCTTGAATTCTTATTACTCATCGTGGCTCTAACTTCTGAAGTTTGAGGTATGATAGTAAAACTAGCACAATTTATTTCTTTTTTTTATAATTTTATGGGTAGAAGATTTTTTGTTACTGCAGATTTTTAGCAACATCAACATGTATTGTTTTCTTATTAAGTCAAAAACTTTCACCTTTTCCCTAAAAAGAATCACTTATGGCTACTTTTAACCTTATTCAAATTGCCAGTATTACTACTCTTGTGTGTTGGGGCCATTATAAAGTAAAATAAAGGTTACTTGAACACAAGCAATGCTATACCAAAACAATCTATCTGATAACTGAGATAACAATGGAGTGACTAACAGATGGGGTGTTTACAGAGTGGACAATCTGGACAAAAAAGATGAGCCACATCCTGAATACGACAGAGCTTGATGTTATGATATTTCATCACACTACTCACAATGGCATGCAATTTGATTCTTATGAATTGATAATTTCTGGAAACTTTCATTTAATATTTCTGGACTGTGGTTGACCTCGGACAACCAAAACAGGGAAAATTGAAACCACAGATAATGTAAACTAAGTATAAACTTTAGAAATCATGAGAATTACCAAAGTAATTACAGAAGGGAATACAATACGTTTTGATATCAAGTATCTAAAAAACGTTTGCATTTCTCTCATTTATAGAAAGACAGAAAAGAAAGTAACTGACATAAATATGCACAGATTTTCTGCAAAATATTTAATAACAATTAAAATAATATTTCACTCACAAAAACAAAGATGAATTTAAAAATATCTTTTAAAAATTGCTCAGTAATAATGTAATATTTCTATGAAAAACATTTAAATGCAAAAACATAAAAAAAATATTTCTAACTTTTTTATAGTTTAAAGGGAAAGGCCCAGTGACATCTAAGTTCTAGATGCATTGGGGCCCTATTAGATGAATATGGAGTTATGTTGGTGGATGAAATTCTAATTATTATGCTCAGTTGGGTTTGAGTGGGAAGGATACATAGATCCCAAATATTCAGACAATTAAAAAACCAAAGGGAAATTTTTAATTAATTTATTATTGAGTGAATGTTTCAAAGTGTATAACAACATAAAGTTTGCTTATATAATTGAGTAAATGAAAGTAGAGAAAGCTTAGAGCCCATTTCCTAGAATGACTAAAAGTTCTTTTGCTAAATGAAAATAATTAGTGTGGAATTAGAGAAAAGAAGATAGCCAAGTTGATGTATTATCATAGAACTTGACAAAAATTTAGGATTACATTTTCTTGAGCTCCAATAATGTTTTATTTAGATACACTGATATGTGACCAGTATCCAGAAGCTTTACAAGAGAAGTTTACAATATAAATGCCAAATAGATGAACCAAAAATTACATTTCTAGAATCTTCAAGAAAATATGTTTCTTGTTATTGAGCTAAAATTAGAAAAGTACAATTTAACAAAGGTATCAACACTGAACATTTTAAATACTTGGAATTAGTTGTGTATATATTTATTAAATTTCTATAAAAACAAGAAGATTCTTTTCTACAGGCTGATATAAATTTTTCAGAACTTCATCTGAATAAATAAGCAGAAACTTACAGATGAAAAATCAAATTAAGAGGGCTGATTCTATCACATAATAAAATACTTTTTAAAGCAAAAATAATTGAATTCACAATCATTCAGGCATATTATTGAACTAAAAAGAGATACCTGTGGAATTTACCTCATGATAGCTCATAAATTGTCATGGATTTGAACAATATTTATCTTCTTGGCTTGCTACCATGAAATGGAATTAATAATCAACAGCACATTGAGAATTGGAGAGGTAAATAAATGGACTAATAGCTTATTAAGATCTAAGCTATTCATAGGTAGCAGTTCTACTGTTTATATGAAGTCTTTGTATATAAAAACAGAGATTATGTAACACATAGTTTAGGAAGGAAAATATAGTTACCAGCCAAGTATATGGGGGTGCCAAGCTAGGTTTCTCAATATGTTGGATATGCAGATAGCAAGACAGAGAGAAATATGAGCAGTCACAATTGAATATTTTATTAATTTATGAATTGAAGACTTGGTAGCACTGACAATTCTAATGAGAAACGAGTCAGCAGAATTGGTTCCTCAATGAAATGAAGTCAGTGTGGAAAAGTCAATATGAGAAGGTATTTGGAAATCTTTGCTGAAAAGCCCTTTATTGAATGGTTTCCCTTAAGCATTTATTTATGGCTTGAATGTTAAAAAGAAAGTGATTTGATTCTGAAAAATACAAATTAAGTAGAATTCAACTAGTCATTTAATAGATTCCAGAGGCCTGAATTATGCTATGAGTTTGCAACCTCTTTTTGTTTTTGTTTTTCTAAATGAAACTATTTTCAAATGTGCAACTTCTGTTCTCTTTATTGTTATACAAAAGGTTTGATTGTACATTTACCATTATAATTCAGAAGACCTCAAAATATATAACTCTCATTTTTGTATTTTTTATTTATTGCTAGGTTGTTTTATTTTCTCAGCAGCATTAAAAGAATCTACTAGTGACTCATTTGTCTGCCTGAAATTGTGACAGTTTACTGTTATGTCTCTGACATCCTTCTAGTTATGTTGAATACCTTTGTGTCAAAAGAGCTCATGACAAGAGGGTATAAAATATAACTCAGAGTAAAATGTTCTCTTTCCAAGACTTTGGGACAGCTTCTATTTTCTGTTCATTAGTGTCACTGACCTCTTCTTTTCCAGTTTTATCTGTCTGCACTTCTAATACCTGCTTGCTCCTTCCTGCTCTAAGCTAACTGATGAACTCAGTCTTTTCTCCTTTAAACCAAGTGAAATAGAGACTGATATAATTCTTAACTCCAATTTCCAAAACTTTTCTTGTTGGTCTGGCTTCTAGATTTGTCCTGGTCTGATTCTATTGCTAACTATTATTTAAATTAACTATAATTATTATTTCTATTAAATCTCACAAAAAATATAATTTTGTACTAGGCATCATGCTATATAAACCATAGTTTATTTACTCTACATATTAACCCTGAAATACAGATTTTTATATCCCCACATACAAGAGGAAAAACTGTCACAAAGATTAAATAACTTGATTTAAAACATATGTAAATGATGAAGCTAAGAGTATTGTCCATATGTTCTGATTTCAGTACTATTCTCAATTTACCACATCTATAGACCAGTTCAGCAGAAAACCTCATCAATTAATCTGTGGGTCAATAAAGGATTATACATCTCCTTATTTTTGTATGGACCTCAATTACTAGGCTCCACGTAGAGCAAACAATGGTTTAAAGGTATAAGCAATGTGGAAAAGAAAGGAAATTAAGGCTTTGTGTTAGGCAGTAAGCATTTTAATGATGTAAATAAAAAAATTAAAAATTATAAAAAGATGTACATATACTTACATATATTTTATATATACATATAAATATACATGTGTATGTTTATAGAATTTTAGAATTTAAAATCAATATAGGAACATCGATTCATTTCTAGGCTTATAAATTTTTGTTCTAGCTCAACAGAAAAGTTATCTTACAAAGCAAAACAAGACAATTAACCAATGGGAGGTGGTGGGAAGAAGGAGGAGGAGGAAGAAGAGAAAGAAGCAGCAGAAGCAGCAGAAGCAGCAAAAGAAGAAGAAGAATGAGGAGGAGGAGGAGGAGGAGGAGGAGGAGGAGGAGGAGGAGGAGGAGAAGAAGAAGAAGAAGAAGAAGAAGAAGAAGAAGAAGAAGAAGAAGAAGAAGAAGAAGAAGAAGAAGAAGAAGAAGAAGAAGAAGAGAAGCAGCAGCAGCAGCAGAAGCAGCAGAAGAAGCAGCAGCAGCAGCAGCAGAAGCAGCAGCAGCAGCAGGAGCAGCAGCAGCAGCCACCTGGAAGAAAAATCTTATTTTCTGTTCATTCAATTACCATTTATTATTTCAATATGAAATTCACCTTTATAAACTTAGCATGTGATTAAAGATTAAAAGGGTTTTTTGGAAACTGTGAACACTGACATAATTATAAGTGAAATTACTTTTACCTGATAATTCTGTGTGTATATATAAATTTTTTGCTCAGCATAGTATTTTTTATTGAATAAACTAGATAATATGTTCAAATAACCTGTCAATCATTTTAATTGGAATGTTAGAAAATGAGCCTATTTTATGTTTTTTATTTAACTTTGTCACCTACTAAATATACAAACATTTTAAACATTATAAACCTGCTAATTTACCAAAGTAACTAACCTTTCTTCCCTTAAAAGTTATTTATATTTTGTACTTAAAAAAGAGCTATATGTTATATTGGTACAAAATATCAGAGTTTTTTATTAGGATTTAGAAAATGCAAAGTATATACTGAAATTTATTTATGCCAGAATAATTCAAAATTTTGTGAATTCTTCCGTGTTTTTTATTTTTCTGAAATTATTTTGCAGTTAATATTTTGATTATAATTGTATAGTAAGTATATATACATATATGTGTGTGTGTATATATATATATCCTTTAGGAGGCTAGAAATTGAATTTAAATTTGAAATTAGCTATCAAAATAGACACTGGATTCTGAATAAAGGAAACCAAAAATCATCAGTTTCATTTAAATATTAGCCTTTCCTAAACTGTTCAGTTTGGAACATGATTTTTACTCTAATTAGATCTCAGTCTCTTCATCTGTAAAATAAAGATAACACAAAACAGACGTGACTGTTTTAAAAATTAAATGAGATAATGTATAGGCACACTACTAAAATATTACTTAGTACAAGGAAGGCTATATATAATGGCTATTATTATTGTCATCAACATGATTAACTTTTATTTTTCTATTTGTAATCTACCAGTACAATTTAATTCTTATTTCATTTTAACTAATTACACATTAAATTGTTTTGTTACCTCAGATCCAATGTGAAGTCATAAGATAAATAACTGATTCAAATACATAACTTAAAATATATTTTTTCTTCTATCACTACCAGCAACTCATAATAATCATCACTTTCCAAATAAAAAACTAGTTTTTAACAGAATGCCAGCGTCAATGACATTGCATAATATTACAAATTATGCTGACCATTTTACTTCTTATATACTTTCATAATAACAGGTGGCTAAATATGAAATACACATGTTTAGAGCTATTTAAAAAATCTTTGTTTCAATTTGTTGTATCACCATAACTTCCACTGACAGATAATGAAAGTTGACCATTTTATGACATTTGATTCTATTATCACCTCATATTTTCAAATCTAATTGAATATCATTTTGTTGGTAGCAATATCTAATATGGTATTCTTTTCTATGGATTTTATGTCTCTCTTTATTTTTCATGTTTTCTATCTCGGCAAAACTAAATTGTGTAATTGTTTCTGCCTTCCAATAATCTGATTGTTATTAATGATCTTGATATTCACAATAATTTTACATACTACACCCTAAAGGACAGAGATGGATGTTAATATTATTATCAGTTTGTAAAGGAAACTCTCATCTGTTGCAATAATTCAGGTAATATTGGAATACAGTCTGTGCCTTTTGAAATTATGTAGAATTCAAATTCCTGATGCAAAACTTCATGTATGGCATTAGAGAAGTTTCATTGCGATTATATGAAAATATTCTTAGAACACTTTGCTAAAAAATTCTCCATGTGAAAATTACAGTTTTCATCCTTGTGAATTTTTCCCTATTTAATGTTCAGCTCTATACTTTGAAACTTTGACCCTTCATATTCTTGAGTATCAAGTGAGAGAGTGATCATGAAATTTGCTCTGGAATTATAAAATCTGACAATACTACCTTGCATTTTCTGATTCAGAATTATTTACTAGTAAAATAAAACCAGCTGGTGATTTGTTTTCTTTCAAATGTTCTGTCAATGAACTAACCAATACCAATTCCTTCCTTACATGAAACCTTTATTTAAGCTATTTTCGCTGCCTCACTCTTGAACATATTTACAAAACATTTGAGAAAGGTCTGAGCTCAATTTTTCCTCATGGTCATATTTATCTACATGTTTCTAATCTTTCACCCAAGTCTGTTAGCTTGGAATTTTCATCCTTTCTTATCATAGGAAAGAAGTGAAATGGACCAAAAAGGGGGAAAATTAATACGGATGTGGCAGAAAAAAAGGGAGTTGTTTTTCTCTCCTTACTATTAAAAGATCTACTACATTTTCTAGCATTCACAGTTAATCATGGCCATGTAACTAAGTTCTTTGTAAAGGAATAGAGTGGAACTGTTTTGGAATACTCTAGTGTATGACCCTTTAGAAGCCTCCTTTGTTTCTCCTTCAGGCTCAATGAAGAAGAGAGAGCCCCAAAGATTTTGAGAAACTACAAGCTGAAGTCAGGTGAGCCTGTACCTGCTCAAGATACAGAACATTTACGTAGAGCAAGGGCCAAAGATGATGTCTTTATTCAATAATGCAAACAAAGGGGGGGGGCGGAACCCAACAAAATAAACATAGTGTATTTGAGCAATTTACAGTTTTTATAATTTTCAACTATCATGGAAGTAAGGCTACGTTAACTACAATTTCTGTAATCATTTTTAATGGAGTTTCAGTCTTTCTAAACGTAATGAAGTTTCTAGAGCTATATGCTACTTTAGAAACTGATCTAAAGCTTGGGTCTATATCCACTGGATCAGACTCCTTCAACTCCATGTGATCAATCCTAACATGCGGAATTCATGGAAACTCAGAAGTGAGGGACAAACTCATGTTTCTAATGAACACTGCACATCTTCTCAGATTAAGTTTCTTTGCCCTCTGTCATTCCCTTAGATTACAGAAAATTTAGAAGAAAATACCCAGTTCTGCCTGGATGAAAGAACAACAATCTAAGAAGAAAATGAGTCTGGATGTTTAAGAAATGGAAAGAATGTCAGGTGACAGAGAATCATAAGTAAGCAAGAGAGTGGTGCCCAAGTCAGAAATGATATTGGAAAACTTGGGGTGCATTGATCACATCTGGATTTGTAGATTTTATAATAGATATTATTATAGACTTTTTTTTTTTTTTTAGATTTTATGCAGAAAGCTATGAAAAACATTGAAGGATTTCAAGAATGGAGCAACAAGACATAATTTACACTAAGAAAAACTACAATTTTGGGGGCAGGCAAACTTATAAGAAAATCAGTTTGAAAATCAGTACACATGGTAATAAAACATTATCCATTCTTAGAAAAGAATCTTTTCTTTAAGAACTACAGTAAGTAGTAAAGGCCAGACCAGTTTTAAATCTGTTTAACACATCAATAACATTTCACCTCAGTGAACATGCCTCTAAAATTCTTTCAACTAGTTATGGTCCCACACAGACTCAGTCCAATAAACACATTTCTAAAACTGACATTAACCTCCTGCCACCTCTATAAGCAACATAACCCCATGACTGAACTCATTAATTTTGTGCAGTGATAAAAGGAGGGAATATTTGTAGAGACCTGAATAAGTCATCAAGTATCTAGGATTCCTCAAATGACTGATTAAAAAATTTACATTTCTATTGTACTATTATGTTTTAAGCTGAAAACAATAAATTTCTTGCACAAATTATATAGTTTTGGTATTCTTACTTTTAAATTAAATTTATATTGGGAAGTATGAACAAGTGAACTGGGAAAGTGGGTAGTAGGCACAGGTCGACAAAAGCAGAGCTCTTAACAGTGGTGAAGTATCCACTACTTAGAATTGGGGAATGTTTGTATTAAAAATATCTAAAAATAAATGGGTATAAAACAAAAAAAATACATTTCTACAATTAGTAAAACATACATAAAATGGGCAACAGAGTAAGATATATGCTTAGGGCAATTTCCATATCTCACTTTTGCCTGAAAAACAAAGATATTATTTGTTAGCAAGAGTACAAGATCTCTCCAGTTTTTCCACTGCCTCGTTGAGTCTTCTCCATCTTATAAACTCAGTTTATAGCACAGTGACTAACCATACTAGATTCTCAGTAGGTATGTGTTGAATGAATAAAGACTTGAATTTTTTAAATTAATAGCTTAGGGCACTCTTTGAATTCAATGTTCTGGATACGATTCTCAGACTTTCTAAACAGAAGTTTCTAGGAGATGGGTCATGGTATCTGCATTTTTACAAGTTCTCTAAGTAATAGTTAAGTTCCAGCAAACATTGATTTGTAATATCTCCTTTGTGATTACTGCATTTTATCTCCTTCTCGTGACTTGTGTTTCATCATCTTAGTCTTTTGCAGCATTCTACATGCTACATTTCTACATTCGCCTTTTTTCTTGCAACGTTATTCTCCTTTGTCTTCTTTGGCATCATCTTTGTTTTCTCTGGCATCATATTCTTCCCTTGCTTTCCTTCTCTATCTCCTCTGCTCATCTCTAAATGTTAAAGAATCCCAGGGAATTAGACTATCTATTCCTCTATATCTATACGTTTGCTGGATGATGTTATCTAGCTTCAATATTTAAATATCATGTATATACTAATTACTTCAAAATGTATATATTCAGCATTTACCTCTTCCGTGTACTCCAGACACACATAGCCAACTAACTAAATACCTTAACATGTGAAGCCATCTAAAATTTAATGTGATAAGTAGAACTCTTGATTTTCACTGCTCTTAATGGAGACCCATTCCTCTTTTTGCCTCATCCCCAAATACAATCCATCGAAAACTTTTTTCAGCTTTGTAATGAGCACATATCCTTGTCTTGCCATCTGCAATGCTAAATCTGTAGTTTAATCTTCCACATATCAAACATAGGTGACTTCAATATCCACAGGAGTGCTCTCTATCTTTCAGGTTTTCCCCACTTTCATTTATTTCCATACAACAGCAATAGTAATATTTTAAAAAATAAATAAACTAGGTCACATTATTTCCCTACATAAAATACTTTCAAGATTTTCCATTATTGTTATTACAAAGTTTAAAGCACTTCATTGGCCTACAAAGACCCACATAATCTGGCCCTGATTATCTTTGATCTTTTTTTTCTTGTTTTCTCCTCTTCTACTACACCTAAGATTACTGGGATCTTTTATTTGGGTCTTTGCAGTTTGTTTACTAAGTCTGTGTTTTAGTTTCCCATATATTTGCATGGCTATCTTTTTAGGTCTCAGTACAAATACTTCCTTAAAAAGCCCCTCTCTTACCACTCTATCAAAAGAACTATACCTGTAGTCAAACTTTAATACACATATAATTTATTTTGAGGCAATTATAACTATCTGAAATGTTTTTTTTCATTATATGTTTATTTTGTTTTTCTGTTCTATTACTCGAATAGAATATAAGCACTACTAAAACAATGACAATAACTCTCTTTTACTACCATGCTTTTAGTCCTGAAACAGTGTCTAGCATATAGCAATCATTTTAATGTGTTGAATAAACAAATTAATAAACATATATCTTACATGAAGAAGATAAAAGTGATCAAGTAGAAGAAAATAGTATAATCTTGCTGGTGGCTAACTATGCCAATGACTATATACATCAGAAGAAAAGGCACAGTGATGATATTTTTATATTCTTTAAAATTGAATTACTGTTGCCTGACTGATTGGTATTTTAAAAAATAAATTGCTGCTTTATTTATATTTTACTATCTTATTTTGAGTATTAGATGTAAGCAACTTCAAGTTTTCTGTGAATTCAAGCAGAGGAAAAAGAATAAAAGACATGACTGACAATGTGGATAAAATGAAAGAGAAATAATTATTGAATCAAAGATTTTCTCAGTCATTCATCACTGACTTTTTTAAACTTTTTTTGTGTGTAATTGTTGTTAAGGTGTTTGTTACCTTAAAACACTACTATAAATTTTACATATTTTATGTAATTATAAAGGTAACCACAAAGAAAATATTTATAAGCTATATAGAAATGTGAATGAGAAGAGAACCAAAATGTCTCTACAAAAAGTCAATGAACTCAAAAGAAAGAAGTAATAAATAAAAGGAATATATATATATATATATATATATATATATATATATATATATATACACACATATATATATGTATATATATATGAATATGACATACAGAAAGCAATTAAAATAATAGCGAAGTCAGTTTTTCCCTATTAGTAATTATTTTAAATGTAACTGATTAAACGCCTCAACTAAGAGTGGCTGAATGTATAAACATAAAACAAGTTGCAAAAATATGCTCTCTATAAGTGATTCACTAAGACACAAAGAAACACAGAGGATGAAGGTAAAATGAAAAAAGAAAGAAAGAAGAGAGAGAGACAGAGAGACAGACAGAGAGAGAGAAGGTTTGAGGAGGAAAGGAAAGAAGGAGGGAAGGAGGGAAGAAAGAAAGAAATAGTAACTAAGGTGATAGATATGTTTATTAGCTTGATTAATTTATTTTGTCAATAACAAAATGTATATCAAATAAGCAAGTTGTACATTTTAAATATACACAATTTTTTTGCAATTATACTTCAATAAAGCTGGAAAAAAATTTAGAAAACAAGCAAAAACAATGAAAAGCAGTGCTTGTCACATAGCCAGTGCTCAATAAGTACTGTGGATTATGTGAATAATAATAATAATAAAACAGCATGGATGTCTCACAAGGAGAAGAGAGAGAGAGAGAGGATCAAAAAGAACATTTGCATTAGTAATGTTGAAAAATTTCTGAAATTGATGTAAAAGAAATCTATACATACAAATAGCTCAAAAATTTTTCTGTAGGATCAGTACTAAGATTTCAAATGCAGACACATCACAATCAAACTCTTGAAAAAACAAAGAAAAAGAGAAAATCTTGAAATCAACATGAGAAAAGTAACTGGTCATATTCAAGGAATTCTTAATAATGTTAACATTTAATTTTTAATAAACCATAAAGTCCAGGTGGACATGGAAAACATATTAAGTACTGGGGGAAAAAATCCCTATCCACAAAAATTTGATATACAGAAAAACTATTCTCAAGAATTAGGGAAAAGATAATATTTTCCAAATGAATAAAAGCTGAAGGAGTTCTTTGTTGGTAGAACTAAAAAGTTAAACATAGAATTACTAATAATCCAACAATTGTATTTCTAGGTAGGTATCCAAATTAGTAAAAACAGAGACTTAAATGGATATTTGTACACCAATATTTTAGCAGCAGTATTGATAATAGCCAAAAGGTAGAAATAACTCTATCAATCAGTTGATGAATATGTGTGTGTGTGTGTGTGTTTGCATACACACGATATATCCATTCAGTGACCATATAAAGCAATAAAGTACTAACACCATGCAACAACATGGATGAATCTTGAAAGTATTATGCTATCTATCTATCTATCTATCTATCTATCTATCTATCTATCTATCATCTAATCTAATCTATCTATGATCTATCTATCATCTATCATCATCATCATCCACTACCATCATCATCTATTTATCATTTATCTACCATTTAGCTATCTTTCTATCTAGTTCTATATATGTTTCATATTTATATCTACATAGTTCTAAACATGTTTTACATAGTGTTGATACATCTTTTAACTTTTTGAAATTGCTCATGAAGGTATTGGCAGCTTCACTAATGTTCTTTAATATGAAACCAGGTAAAATTTCCATGATAGCTATTGCCCATATAATGAAATGTCATATTATTATTATGTGCATGCTGATACCAAGAGAGAAAAATTCACTTCCTGCATGTCCCTTTTGGAAAACTACTAAGGCAGTTAACAATTTAAAAAATTTGAAAATGTTTAAAAAATATTTTTTCCCAGAACCTAAATTTTAGTGAAAATGAAAGCTTCATTCTCTTGCCACAGATGGAGTTTTTAAAATGTTTGAAGAAACTTCTGTTTTTTTTTTTTTTTTCATCTCCTTTAGCAGAAAACCAGTTCTTCATACCATTGTCATGTATTGCTTTTTACAGAGACATGCATTGGCATTATTCTTCCAACAACCTTGAAAGTTTTTCAACAACCATGAAGGTCATCAGCTTTATCATTTTAAAAAGACAGTGTCAAGAAATGGGAGCAAAATACAAGTGTTGTGCTACCACACAAAAGTTTGCTGGCTTTCAAAAATGTAAGTCTTATTCCAACTAAAGTTCAAGACTAAATCTTGCCTGGACTACAGTCAAGTGTATATTTTCCTTTTTCTTTTTCTTTCTCTTTTTCTCTCTCTCTCTCCTTTTTTAATAAACTCACTCAAACTCTGCTAAAAAGAAAGTTTTACCCTTAGGTTGGCTTACCTGATAAATATATATTTTAATTGTTTATTGGGGTAATATTGGTTAATACAGTTATATAATTTTTACATGTACATTATCATTTGGCATCTGTATATTCTATTTGTGTGTTTACCACCCAAAGTCCAGTTTTCTTCAGCTACCATATATTTGATCCCCCTGACCCACTTCATTCTTCCCCAAAAGCAATATATTTGACCCTCATTACCCCATCTACCTCCCTCTCACCACACATCCCACTAGTAACCACTAGCATATAGTTCATGTCCATGAGTCTCTGTTTGTACTGCTCCTTTGTTGCTTTTAGGTTTATATCCCACATACAAGTGATATCACATGATTTTCAACTTTTTCTTCTGGCTTATTTCACTTAGTATGATCATTTCAAGGTCCATCTATGTTGTCACAAATGGCAGTATTTCATCTCTTCTTATGACTAAGTAATATTCCATTGTATATATGTACCACTGCTTCTTTTGCCAATCATCTATCATAGGACACTTTGGTTGTTTCCATGTCCTGGACACTGAATAATGCTGCAATGAACATCAGTGTGCAAATATCTTTTCAGATATGGGTTTTCCAGTCTTGGGGGTAAATACCCAGTAGAGGGATTTCTGGATCATATGGCAAATCAATTCTTAGTTGTTTGAGGAACCTCCATACTGTTTTCCATAGTGGCTGTACCAATCTGCAGTCCCACCAGCAGTGTAAGAGGGTTCCTTTTTCTCCGCATCCTCTCCAACATTTGTTATTACCAGTCCTGTTGATTATAGCTATTCTAATAGGTGCGAGGTGGTATCTCATTGTGGTTTTGATTTGCATTTCTCTAATAGCTAGCAATGTTGAGCAACTTTTCACATATTTGTTGACCATTTGTATGCCCTCTAGGGAGAAGTGTCTGTTCAGGTCCTCTGACCATTTTTTGATTGGATTATTTGTTTTTTTATTGTTATTCAGTCATATGAGTTCTTTGTATATTTTGGATATTAGACCTTTATCAAAGGTGTTGCTTAAAAATATATTTCTCATTCTTATGGTTGTCTCTTTTCTTTGTTGACAATTTCTTTTACTGAGCAGAAACTTTTTAGTTTGATGTAGTCTCATTAATTTATTTTAGCTTTTTCTTCCCTTGCTCTTGAGGTCAAATTCATAAAATTCTCTTTAGTCCAAGGTCCTTGAGTTTAATTCTTATGTTTTCTTCTATGCATTTTATTGTTTAAGATTTTATATTTAGGTCCTTAATCCATTTTGAGTTAATTTTGGTGTGTGGTGATAGACAGCAGTCTATTTTCATTCTTTTGCTGATGGCCTTCCAATTTTCCCAGCAACATTTATTGAGAGGCTTTCCTTTTTCCACTGTATGCTTTGGCTTCTTTGTTAAAAATTATTTGCCCATATAAATATTTGTTTACTTCTGAACTCTCAATTCTGCCCACTGGTCCATTTGTCTGTTTTGCTGCCAATACCATGCCGTTTCAATTAGTCTCGCTTTGTAGTATAATTTGAAGTTGGACAGAGTGGTGCCTCCAGCCTCGTTCTTTTTTCTCAGGATGGCTTTTTCAATTCAGGGTCTTTTGTACTTCCATACAAATCTGATGATTTTTTTGTTCTATTTCTTTAAACAATGCCAATGAAATTTTGATGAGGATTGCATTAAATCTGTATAATGCTTTCGGTAATATGGTCATGTTAACTATGTTGATTCTTCCAACCCAAGAACACAAAATATCTTTCCACTTCTTTGTATCTGCTTTGATTTCTTTTAATAGAGTCTTGTTTTTATTATATAGTTCTTTCACATGTTTTGTTAGATTTATTCCTAGGTATTTTATTTTTTTTTGTTGTTGATACTTTACTGTATTAGCTTATTGTTTCTAGTCATGTTCTTGTGGAGACTTTAGGATCTTCTATATAGAGAATCATGTCATCTGCAAATAGTGACAGTTTGACTTTTTCATTTCCTGTTTGGATATATTTTATATCTTTCTCTTGTCTGATTGCACTCACTAGACCTCCAATGTTATGTTGAATAAGAGTGGTGATAGTAGGAAAGAATTTTAGTTTTCACCATTAAATGTAATGTTGACTGAGAGTTTGTCAACAGATGACCTTTATTATGTTAAGGTACCAATTTTGTTAAGTGCTTTGATCATAAATGGATACTGTCTCTTGTCAAAGGCTTTTTATGCATTCATTGATAAGATTATATGATTCTTATTTTTTAATTTGTTTATGTGGTATATCACATTAATTCGTTTGTGTGTGTTGAACCATCCCTGTGCCTCTGGGATGAAGCCCACTTGATCTTGGTGTATAATCTTTTTTAATATGTTGCTGTATTCGGTTCACTAGTATATTATTTAGGAATTTTGCATGTGTTCATGAGAGATATTGTTCTATAGTTTCTTTTTTTGTGTGTTATCTTTACCAGGTTAAGGTATCAGAGTAATATTGGCCTCATAAAATGTGTTGGGAAGTATTGTCTCCTCTTCAATCCATGAGAATGTACCATGTGCTCTAGAGAAGAACGTATATCAGGTGATTTAGGATAGAAAACTATGTAAATGTCAATTATGTCCAGTTGGTTTAAAGTGTCATTTAAGGATGTTATTTCCTTATTGTTTTTCTGTTTGGATGATCTGTCCATATCCAACACTGGGGTATTTAGGTCTCTTCCTATGATACTGTTTTGGTCTGTTTCTCCCTTTAGTTCTGTTAGTAATTGCTTTAAATATTTCAGGGCTCCCTGATTGGGAGCATAGATACTAATAAGTATTATGTCTTCTTGGTTCATGATTCCCTTTATCATTATGAAATGTCCCTCAGTATCTTTCTTTACCTTTTTATTTTGATCTCTATTTCATCTGATATTAGTACTGATACTAATAGCTTTTTTCTGAATGCCATTTGCTTGAAACATCATTATCCACCCTTTCACTCTGAGTCTATATTTGTCTTTGGAGCTGAGATGTGTCTCCTAGAGGACGCATATGGTTGAGTTTTTTTTTTTTTTTTGATTCATTCTGTAATCCTGTGTCTTTTTATTGGTGAGTTCAATCCATTTAGCATGATATATTAAAACATGTAGTCTTCTTATAGCCATTTTATCTCTTGCTTTCTGGTGTTTTCATTGCTTCCTTATTTTTGTGCTTATGTTTTTTATTTTTTATTTTTGTTGACTTTTGTGTGTTTTCCCTCTAGTCCTTCTTGTTTTATGTTATATACTGCAGTTCTAAATCTTTGGCATTTGGTTACCATTATAAATATGTAAAGGATACACACACACACACACACACACACACACACATGCACACACATATACAGTCATCCATTTTTTTCAGTGCGTGCCTTCTCTCCATTCCCCTTCACTAATTTGGATCCTTGAAAAATCCCCTTTTAGTCATTGTAATCTCAATTCATACCTATGTATGCCAAACGTTCATTACTAACTTGTTATAACAATTCTATTGTTATTATTTAAGATTATAATGCCTTATTCTATGTAAGGGTTGCACTCCTCTGCTTCTATTTGCCTCGTGGTCACTTTACTCCTAATTATGTATATTTTTTTCATTTTGTTTTAGGTGAACTGACCTCTTTGAGTATTTCCTATCATGTAGGCCTCATAGTGGAGAATTCCCTCAATTTTTGTATGTTTGGAAAAGTCTTAATTTCTTCTGCATATCTAAAGGAGAGTTTAGCTGGATATATTATTCTAGGCTAGTAGTTCCGTTCACTTATTAGTTTAAATATTTGATTCCATTCCTTTCTGGCTTGCAAGTTTCACGCTGAGAAGTCCGATGACAATTTAATGGGTTTTCTTTTATAAGTTAGCATTTTTTCTTCCTGGCTGCCTTGAGAATTCTATCTTTGTCATTGATTATTGATAACTTTAATACAAAGTGTCTTGGTGAAGGCTTTTTGGGGTTGAGATAATTTGTTGCTCTGTTGACTTCTTGAATTTCAAGTTCCAGCTTATTCCTTAGATTTGGGAAAACCTCGTCAACTGTCTGAAAATGCTTTCTAATCCCTGTTCCTTTTCCTTGCTTTTGATAATACCCATTATTCTTATGTTTTCTCTCCTGATGGTATCAGCTAGCTCCTGAATTTCTCTTTCATTATTTTTCATTCTTTTGTTTCTGTCTTCTTCCTTCTGATTTATTTCTAGATTTCTGTCTTCGATATCACTGATCTTTTCCTCCGTTTGGTCAACTCTATTTCCCAAGCTTGCTATTTCATTTTTCAACTCTTGCAATGTGTTCTTCATCTCCAAGAGTTTTATTTGGTTCTCTGTGAGGGTTTCAATCTCCTCGCTCTGCTCATCTACTTATTTTTTCAATTTCTAAAATTGTTAATTTGAGTTGTTTTGGATCTCATTGAGTTTTCAGAAGTACCATCCTGAATTCTCTGTCATTTAAGTCACATATTTCTATGTCTGCAAGCTTATTTTCTGGAGATTTTTCTTTTTCTTTGAGATGCCTTGTCCCCTTGGTTGTTGATGGTGTTTAATGGACTATTTCTCCACCTGGGCATTAATGAAAGTGTACTCTGCGATTTTTCCAGAAAGATTTATTATGTAAAGGTGTCTCTTTAGTCTGTTGCAAAAAAGGTGCTTTTCTTTTGGTTTCCAGTAGGTGGCGTCTAAGCCCCTTAAATGCCTGTTTTATGTAAAGTCTTAATGAAGCTTTTTAAATTTTCTTGTAAATATTTAATCATGCTTGCTACCTTCCGGTTCAGTCCCTGTCAGTGTCAGTGACAGTCTCAGCAGCGTTTTCTCAGAATCCCCTGGGGCTCTGCAGTGATCAGTCTCTGAGTTTATGGGGTCCGGGGCCCTGTGGTTTGGTGGTTGGGGGTTACCACTCAAGCTCTTTTTTGCAATCTCAGCTGGCAAAAATCAACTGTTGTTCCTCTGAGATCCCTTCCCGCTCTCTATTTTCTGCCCTGATGCCTGGGTCCTGCGTCTTTTCAAGACTCGCCACAGGAACTTGCTGCTCCTTTTCCCCTCCCCCTGCTGCCTTAGGAAGCTCGGACAGCTGTGAGAGGCTGCTTCTTTATTTCTCCCAGTCCACTGCGCAATGCCCAGGGTTATGACCTGTGATAGCTCTTATATGCAGATTCCATGCTCAGATGTGCTAGTGTGCAGTTTGGGTATTTTTTATTGAGTTTTAGATGTTCAGCTTCTTGTTTCTAGGAAAACATTGCCATGTTTCCAAAAATTCTGATAAATAATTTTAGCAATGTGAATGAGTTATATCTTTCAATAAAATGTTCTAAAATCACTTTCATAGATGCTTCTTGGCCAACCAGAAAATATAGAAGAACATAGTCACTCCCAAAGTTCTTACAAACATTCAAATGTTTAAGAAAGGAGGAACTTTATACGAGTATTGAGTTAAGATATGAAATTATCTATCAATTTTGTTTTTGAGGGAGAAATCTGCAAATACTTCTAGTCACTTAAGATTTTTTTTAAAAAGTTAATTCTAACTTTATGGCATTAAAATTGAATAATAGTTCTACAATTTCCTCCTTACTGATATAAACTACATTAAAATACTGACTTAACTAAAGGAATTATGCATTTTTAGGACAAAAGCTTACTGCCACTTGAAGCTTAATACAAAACTTCGTGATAAAACTAATACATTATTAAATTGGAAGTTCAGAAACAACAGCTTGAAGAATCCTAATGATTCTTGACAATCCTTATCTTATAGGGCACATTATGGCAGACTTAAATCTATTTGCAGTAATATATTTGTGAATGTAGGCTTTTTAGCTTTAGTTTTGTAGAACAAAATCTACACATGCTTTCTTCTAAAACTAGTGTAATTTTTGCATCGAGATTGACTATTCCTTTGAAAATTCATTTTGCATATGGTGTAAACATGTGAGTTAATCATTAAATAATTTTTTTATTATTATTACTGCTTGTATATAAAAATGAGTTCGACTTGTACATCTTATGTCCAGAAAATACGACAAATTTTAGCAATTCTAAAATTTTTTCTGTAGTCTTTTGACTTCATTTTCTAGAAAGAAATATTCTGGCACATTTTATATTCCTTTCAGTCTTTACAGTGATGTCTATACCCTCTAAACCAACGTGCAATAGCAAGTATCCTTTGCTTCGTATTTAAAGAAAAGGTTTAGTAGATCTTTCCAATATAGAAACAAATTTTTATCTCTGGAACAAACTTGACTTTTTCAAAATAGATTAGCTTTTTACCCCTTGCTCAATTCTGTTGATGTATTTTTCCTGAATGTTTACATCTGGGCCATTAACAAGATTGCTCATAATTTCTCTTTTTCATGCTGAACTTTCAGGAATTTGGAATTAATATTATAACTGGCTAAAAAAAATTATACCATATATGTGCTAAAATCTAGCTTTCTCAAAGAATAAAATCAACTAGTTTTTGACAAAAGGATTCAAAAAGAAAGAATGTTTAGATAGCTAGAAACAGGAATGAAAATGGTCACATCATCACAGATGCTTCCGATAAGACAACAGTATATACAAAATTATACCTAAGTACTTGAAAATTTAGACAATGTGGTTAATTGTTAGAAAAATAAGTCTTACAAACTGATATAAAAAGAAATAGAAAATTTGAATTGGGTAAAATCATTAAAGAAAATCAATCAGTAGGTAAAAAACCTTTACATAAAGTAAATATCTGGTGCAGATGGCCTCCTTAATGAGTTCTACTGAACATTTAAGAAACACATTATGTAGACCTACAGTCTTCCCAGACAGTAAAATAAAAAACTATCCCAAAACACTTATGAAGCTCACAGAACCTCAAGGTTGAAAGATGATAAAGACAGTATAAAAAGATGAATTACAGACTAGTCATATTTATAAACATAGATGCAAAATGTTAGCAAAAGTATTTAAGCATATATGAAAAGATAATACATTATAAATGTTAAATTTTCCCAGGAATGTAAGATTGTTTCAATATTTATAAATGAATCAATGTTATTATTAATATGAGCACATGTAAAAAGGTAATTTATATGATTATTTTATAGATGCAAAATGATCATGAAATAAACTCTTAGAAAACTATAGATGAATATCTTAATTTAAACATGTCTATACATGTGTGTATATATGCAGAAATATATTTTAGTCATATATGTATATCACATATATATCAAAATTTTGACCATTCACATAGATTATAAACATGCATATGTATGAGTGTGAATTTATGTATACAAATATGCATATGTGTATACAAATAAAAATATATTCATATTTAGAAGCTTTTTTTTAATTATAAGAAGTCAAGAATGTCCAATATAACCATTTCTAGTCAATTTGCTGGCAATGCAATCTCATGGAGTAAGGCAAGATCAAGAAGATATTTAATGAGTTTATAGAAACAAAATTGCCATTATATGCAAAGATTATATGACCATATATGTATATGTAAATGTTCTAAAAGAAATTACAAATACATAATTAATATAATAAAATGATTTAATAGGACTTCTGGGTAATAAAGTGATAAATCTAAGCACAGAGTTCTATAAGTTTAAGGTTAATGTGTACATCTGTATAACTGTTACCTCTAAAAGTTTCTTTGTCCTCCTTTGAGGTTGACCACTCCCCCATGCTCAGGTAATCATTAATCAGCTTTCTTTCACTATAGATTGTTTGCCTATTCTTAAATGAAATCACACAGCATGTATTATCTCTGTTCAGGCTCCTTTCATTCAGTATGCTGTGATCTATCCATATTATTTATTTGTCATTAGTTTATTCATTTTTATTGCACAATAGTATTCCCTTGTATGACTATAACAAAGATTAGCTTATCCAGTCTCCCATGCATGAATATTTGAACTTTTTCTTGTTTAAAGCTATTATGAATAAAGCTGCTATAAATATTATTATATTATGGCATATGATTTTATTACTCTTAGGTAAATACTTAGGAGTAAAATTGCTGTGTTTTATAATAAATGTACATTTAATTTTGTTAAGAAGCTGCTGAATGGTTTTCAAAGTGATATATGATTTACATACCTTCCAACAACATTTAGATGTTTAAGCTGCTTCACATGATTGTCAATTATATCAGAGTTCTCCAGAGAAACAGGATCAATACATATATGTAAGTATATAAAAAGAAATTTATTATGAGAGAGAGACTGGTTCACATGATTTAGCCAGTGATTTAGCTCTAGTCCAAACCTAAAGGCCTAAGAACCAGGGTAAACAATGATATAAGTCTCAGTCCAAGTCTGAGACTAAGAATGGAAGATCAATTGTGTAAGTTGACCAGAGTCAAGAGCACTGATGTCCAAGGGCAGGAAAAGATGAATGTCTCAGCTCAAGCAGAGAGCAACTTCATCTTTCCTCTTCCTTTATGTTCCTATGATGACTACTGCTTATATTTTATAACTTAAGTGTTTCATTTAATCCATCACAATTCCAGCTCTGAGAAACATTGCTCTAATAAAAGTCTGAGGCTCTCTAGAACTTATTTCCAAAATTTCCTGCTCTTTTTAGTTTCTACCCAAACCATTTAAATCATAGGTGATCCTGCTCCTACAAAACATTGGCTACAAATAATTATTTTCAACTTCAAAGAGCAAGTTGGAAAAAAAAAAAACATTAAAAAATTTTTTGAGCATAAACAGTATTTTTAAAATAAGGTGGCTATTTGGTGTACAGAGGTAAGGGTTAAAAGTCCAGGTGTCAATGTTTGAAAAGCTAGAAATACAGCCACTTTCCCCTCTCCTGCACAGAACCCATCATTACAATGAAATCATAAGGGCTTTGGTTTAGGGAGCATCAGTACAAAGCACCTTGCTATAAACATTAGCATTCTCACAGTAAATACCACATGGAATGTCATAATGACTAGCCTGAAAGTCATGTATTTGACAGGAAAAATGTATAGATGGTTAAAAACAAAACAAAAAGAACACTGGTTAGCAAGTGCATGTACGTGAGACATCCTTTGGGGATTTTTGGTAATATCTCAGGTATCTGGGCATTTAGGAGAAGGTTTTCAAATGTTGAAAATGCAACTTTGTTTACTGTTACTATGGTATTATTTGAACGATAGACTGGTGGTGGAGTCTGAGGAAAATTAGGTTTTAATTATTTAGATTAAGTATTTAACTATTTGTTCCAGGGGAATTGTTCTTTCTTATCATACTCTTTGATAGCTTCCATGAACTCTGGGAGCTGTATTTAAGTAAATTTCAAATTGGTGAAGTGGTCATTGGTGCCCTCAGACACTCTTCTGTAACCTTTGCCCTCTTTGAAGTTCAGATTAAGTAAACTTTAACTAAATTTGTGTGAAAATCAAAAAATTATATCTGATTCTGAATAAATGTTATCTTTAATTACACAATGAGACATTTTATTTCTTGTTAAAATCTAAGCTTAAGTCTCCCAGGCAAGTGAAAAATGGAGAGTTTTCCTATAATTCTTTGTTTTGTGAATAACTAATCTGTTAATCCATAAGGTTGGTCTCATACCAGAGTTTACTCATTTCTATGTTTTTTTTTACTTATTGTTTCCCTTCTTGGTATAAATTACCACAGTATTTGCCCTGAATAAAAGACCTTTTCTAGTTTATGCTCTGCAAATCATCATATGATAGTTACAACCCACCCTCCCCACATCATACTTTTCTTCCCTTCTCCTCTGGGGCCCCAAGAACACAAAATGATTTAAATAACAACAGCAGCAGCAGCAAAAACCTTCTTCTTATTTCTGTTACATTACTAGACAAGGTGTCATTTTAACCTCTCCTATAACCACTTTAGTCCCACTATCTTTAGGTTTTCTCTCTTCATAGAGTCAATATTTTACCTCATAATTGCTATCATTTTTTACTTTGGCATATAAAATTTCCCCTCATTTTCTTAAAATGTAAATGTTATATACCCTAAAAGTTGCAACTTCTTTGATCACAGCTCAAAAGATTGCTTTTATAAAACATTACTGTGTCTTTGTGTTAAACTTTTTACCCATTCAGATTGAATTCATTTTCTTGAATTGAACAATACACTGAACACTGATGTTCAATAGGTGAAAATATGACCAGACAAGAGTTTCAGTTACATTTTTTTTATTTCAACTATTTTAGGATAATATTTTTAAATAAAGTAATTTTATTGTTTGTTTGCTATTTATATATTTATCTAATTTTCTTTTTTTAACTTTTACACTGATATGATGGTACAGAGTATATGCAAACAAATAATTAGAACCAGTAAGATATTACATATAGTTGTTGAAATAAAAATGAACATAAAAAACAATATTTTTTTACAACAGAATCTATTAAAAAGCAGAAAAATTATTCCATTTACAGTAGCAACAAAACATTTAAGTTACCCAGAAAGAAATTAGATAAATAAGAACAGATCATTTAAAATTATAAAATACTACTGGAAAAAAAATATATATATATATACCATTTTTATTTTGGAAATCCAATATTATAAAACACCTAATTTTTCCAAATTTAACTTATAAATTAATTACACTTCTAATAAATCTCCCAATAAAGCTATTTGAGATCCTTGGTTAGTTGATTCTAAAGTTTATAAGTAATAACTTCTGTTAAACTTAATTGTGCCTCCTCCCAAATATATATATTGAAGCCCTAACCCTCAATGTTACTACATAGAAAAACTGGGACTTTAAAAAGGTAATAAAAGTTAAATGGAGTCATATGGGTGGAATCCTAATCCAATAGAACTAATGTTTTTATAAAAAGATAAGGAGACATTAGAGGTCTCTCTTTCTCTGCGTGCATACAAAAGAAAGGCCATGTGAGGACACAGTAACACAACTGCCGTTTTCAAGCCAAAATGAGAGGGTCTCACCAGAAACCAACTCTAATTGTATCTTGATCTTGACTGGATTGTGCTAAAATAAATTTCTGTTAAGTCACTCGTAGTCCTTTTTTTTTTTTTTTTTTTTTATGGCAACACTAACAGAGTAATACAAGTAATACAAGTTGTGTTACTGAGAAGTGGAGAAGTGGAGTGCTACTATAACAAACACCTAAAATATAAAAATGACTTTAGAACTGGGTAATGGGTAGAGGTTGGAAAAGTTTTGATGTACATACTATAAAAACCCTAGGTTGCTTTAAAGGGACTACTGGTAGAAATATGGATGTTATAGGTAATTTTGACTCAGAAAGAAAAGGACACTGGTGAGAAATCTTCTGTCATGTAAGATAATATATTTATCATGAACAGAATGCTGGTAGCAACAGGAATGCTAAAGGTACTTCTGGTGAGGTCTCAGATGCAAATAAGAAACACTTTATTAGAAACTGGAAAAAAGGCAACTCTTGTGCTATAATGGCCAAGAATTTAGTTGAGCTATATCTTAGCATTTTGAAAACAGTAAAACTTGTGTTGGCCTTTAATCTTTAGCAAAAGAGATTTCTAAGCAAAGTGTTGAAGGTTGTATGCTATTTGTTTTTACTGTTTGTGAGAGGAAAGAGATAAATTGAAGGAGCTCTTAAGCAAACAAGAACCAGAATTTAAAAGATTTGCAAAATTCTCAACCTGTTCACGTTGCAAAAAAATGAGAAAGCATGTTCTGGAAAGAACACCAAGAACGTGGCTGGACAATCACTCCATAAAGAGAACACCCATGGGTGTGATCATTCAGCTAACTTAAGCCAGTAATAGAGATGGGATTAAATCAGCTGGGACACTGAGATTTTGGACCAAAATAAACAGGATGAAGTAAAGAAAGGCTTTCTAACTTCTGGCATTCTATAGGACTGGGCATTAGATCTATTATCTTCAAACATGCTTTAACTTGAAAAAAAAGGGAAATTAACCACAGAGGTGATTCACAGATTATCAGGGCTGCCACCTCCATCACAGGCCTTGGAGAGAAAGCTGCTCTCTCCTCTATTTCAGAAGATAGGGCCACCTCCTCAGTTTCTATGAGATAGGCTGCCCCTGCTCAGTGCTGTAAGGGCAGAACTGTTTCTGAGTCACAGGGGGGAGCAGCCTCTACCCAAAGCTGAAGGGATGGGACTCTAACCAGAGTCAAAGAAGTATGGATGCCACCTAGATCTGTAAAGTGATGATGCTACGCCTTAGTAGGCCCTGACTGCAGAGCATCCAGCTAAAAGGGACATTATTATTACTTTGCAAACAAACTGTGTATTTCCACAACACAACACAACTTCTTTTCATCAGAATATAAATTGACCTGAGCCACCAAAGCTGACAGAAGGTAAGAGGTTACTATAAAAATTGATTATACTCAAAGCTCTCCTCCTGGAGAATCCAATCCTTGTCCCTTAGCCCCCATTCAGGGCTCACCAAATGGAGGGAACTAAAGACATGAAGAGAGGGTGGAAACTAATAAGATGAACTCCACTGAACAAAGAGGATAAAAACTTGGCAGTGAAAAGAGTGGGTGAGCTTTGCTCCTAAATTGAGTACTGGACAAAAGGGGAAGAAAATTATTTATTGGAGGATGTATTGGTATGTAGTTTCAATCTTGTCGACCATTATAGATCTCTCACTGAAATTAAATTGTAGTCAATTTATGAATATAGAAATTGTAGAGGAAGTAAAGTTTAAATTCCCTCCTCTTTCACCAGAGTAAATGATTACTCAGCTCTAACCTTTGCCCAGGTTGTCTCCCCACCCAAAGCTTCCAAATCTCTTAGCTAAACTTGCATCAGAAAATGGAATTGGAATGGGGACAATCATGAACTTTGCTCAAATCCTTCAGCCTGGGAACTGACAGGAAGGTTGAGGAGCAAGGGTGGGGGAAAAAAAGTTAATAAAATTACATATCCCCTCCCTACTTAAAGTCAGGCCCTGGGCAGATGGAAGGAAAACCAGGTAGCTGTTATCAGTGACCCATGCAGATCTGTTGGACATATAGTATGGGAGAGGAGACCAGGAGGGTTCCTTAGGCTACTAGATGATAAATCAGGGTCCTGGGGTGAAGGTGAAGCAAAAAGCAATGCAGTAACAAAAAATGGGAAAAGTTTTGAGCCCCCAAACTAATGGGCCACATTCTACCACCAACTGCCCTGCCACTATTAACCAGATAGACCCCTGTAGGTGGCAGGAAGATCAAGGGCACAGCTTGATACAGGTGCCCTTAGAGCGCACCCGGAAGAAAGGGAAGACAGGCTCACCCAGGAAGGCAGCTGAGAAGGTGTGCACGTGGGCCAGAGTCTCTGCGTTGTAAAAGCATAGCCGCCCTGAATCATAGTCCAGGTAAACGCCAAAGCGTTGTGGTTTGTCACTCGGGCTCAGCAGTGTCTGTTCGGTTGAGCTCTGTGCCTGGTAACGTTTACCACTGGTGCCCACACACCACACTTCCCGCTGGACCAGAGGGTGCTGGGTCAGATGAAGCCGGCGGCGGCAGTGGTGATGACGTGAGGAAGAGCTGGCATTCCCAATGCCCACAGAGGATCCCCCAGAGCTCACCTTCTCCTTATGATGGGTTGATTTGCGGGCAATGCCCACAGCCCAGCCCTGTCGCCCCCAAACCTCTACTTCCCAGTAGTGTCGGCCAGAGCTGAAGCTCTGGACCGCAAGTACACAGCAGTCAGTCGAGAAGTGCTTGGAATGGTCAGCAACCTCCTGCTGTCCTTCTGCCAGGCAGACCTCCCTGCAGTCAGGGGACACCATCAGGGTCGGGTGAGCCGAGTAGGGGTCCAGTGTCAAGTCCACTTGGGCAGCCTGACAAAACATCCGGCTCATTTTCCTCATGATGGCATCTGCTAGGAAGTCATGGCAATGGGATTGACACGGGTCAGGGGACCAGACCTCTGGGGGCTGCATCTGGATCTTTTCACACCGATTGAAAATCTCCTTGATGTCCTGGAACAGCTGCGGGCCTCCCTGCTGGCTCCGCTCCTGGGCCTCGGCCAGCAGGTGGCTCAGCTGGGCAGCCTGCTCAGTAAGATGGCTAACTGCTGCTCCTGCATGCCTCAGTTGGGCTTCGTGCTTCTCTCGGAGGCGCCGCTCCAGCCCTGCCTGCTCTTCGGTAAGAAACCGTGTCAGTCGCCTAAATTCTGAGGCCACAGCTGCCAGCTCTGACTTTACCTGGCTCTGGGATGATGCAAAAGGCATGGTGGATAATACCTTCAGCTCTGTCACCCGCCTCTCCTCCTTGGCTTTCATTTTCTGGACGACTTCCAGGCGCTTCCTCAGAGGTTCCACATACCCCTGCAATTTGGTCTTGTACTCCTGCACCACCTCCTCCAATGGCACCACGCTGTGTTGTTTGTGGCTCTTGGATTCTCGGCACCCCACACAGATGGCCTCTTCATCAACCTCGCAGAAAAGCTTCAGGGCTTCTTGGTGTTTGGGACAAATGCCCTGCTCAGTCCCACAACTCCCCTGACCAGGGGCTGAGTGCATCTGCCGAATTACCTGGACCATGTTGGCCAGCTGCAAGTTGGGGCGGAAGTTCCTCCTGGTATAGCTCTTCCGGCACTGGGGGCAGGTGAAGCGTCTCCGAAGGCCTGGGGGGAGGGGCAGTGGCAAGATGGCATCTAGCTCCTCATCCTCGTCCTCCTCCATGTCCCCCAAATAGTAGTCCAGGTCTTCCTCGTCGTCCTCCTCCTCCCACTCGTAGTCCACGTTGTCCCAGTTGGACCTGCCCAATCCATCGGTCCAGAACACACCCTCATCATCTTCCCAGTCGTCTTCAAAGTCTTCATCCCTCATGGGTGTGTCCCACCCCCAACCGGCCCTCACAGCTTCTACTTCCTCCTCTTCTCCATCCTCCTCCTCCACTTCCAGGTCTAAATCGACCCAGTCCTCTTCATCTTCTCCTCCCCACAACTGGGTTATACATGCTCGGCAGAAGTTGTGCCCACAGCCGATGGACACGGGGTCGCTGAAGTAATCGAGGCAAATGGCACACACAGCCTCCTCCCGAAGGGTCTTAACAGGGTTGGCTGGCACGGCAACGGCAGCCATCTTAGTGCCCAGCCGGCCTACGTAGATGGCTGCTGGGGGTTTGGAAGGTGGAGGCCTTTCCCCTCAGACTTCTGACGATCTGGCCCCACCCCTGCCTTTCCACACCTTGCCTTAAGCACAGCCAAAGAAATGTCCTCGTTACAACCTAGTCCTCCTTTCCCTATTCCCAGAAGACAATCGAGTCACTGTGAGGAGAGGAAACAGAGCTCTGCGCTACCTACAATTCCCTCGACGGTCCTGAGCGCAAATGGCCCCCAACGGTTTCTTGGCCTCGTCATAAACCCCGCCCCTCCTCGCTATTTGTCTCCTCCCCTCACTTCCGGTCTCTTTCAAGACATTTCCGGTGGCCACATGCCTCTGTAGCTTGAGAGTTCTCTCTATGGTTGTGCTACGTCCCCTTCTTCCCTCTCCGGGCCCTTGGACAACAGGAAACAGTGAGGAGACGCTCTAGCAGCCACTCTGAAACAGGGCGGCATTGCTAGTACATTGGAGGCCATATCTCTATGGTTTGGTGGAGCTGAAGGAGGTCTACCCCACTTCTCATCCCACCTCTCTTTCACTGGAAATCACCGTCTGCTCCCAGTGCTATCACATCATGGGCCGAGACCACCCTACCTACCAAGTTTGGATACTGGGGCAAGCACTCCACCCAGTAAATGCCCCAAAGAGAGCTTTTTTTGAGCTTTAAGATCTAATGGAATTCATGCTAGGTTTTGTACTAGCTTACAGCCTGGTACCTTTTTCTTTTTTCCTGTATCTCTTCTTTTGAGGGAGGGTATCAATTTTATGCCTGCCTGTCCCACCATTGCATATTTGAAATTTATAACCTGGTTTTACAGCTGAAGAAGAATTTTGTCTCAAGATGAGCCACACTGGAGTTTCACATACTATTTTTAGAAGTGATGTTGGGTATGGAACAGATGCAGAAATGGGTTGATTTTGAGGCTGTTAGGATGAAATGAATGCATTTTTCATGTGAGGAGATGAACTTTGGGAGAATAAAGAGTGGAATGTTATGAGTTGAACTGTATCCCCCTCGTTCATATGTTGAAGTCCTAACAGAGAATATGACTATGATTGTAGATGAGGTTTTTTAAGGAGGTAGTTAAAATTAGAGTATAAAGATGAGTCCCTACTCCAATATAACCAATGTATAAAAAGAGATAGAGACATCAGATCTCTCTCCCTCCCTTTCTTCAAGTGCATAGAATAAATGCTATGGGAGGACATAGCAAAAAGGTGAGCATCTACAAGCTGAGAGGCCTCACCAGAAAGCAACCCACACAGCACCTTCACCATGGACTTGTAGCCTCCAGAATTGTGAGGAAAAAAAAAATCTGTAAATATTTAAGACACTTTGTCTATGGTATTTTGCTATGGCAGCCTTAGTGGTCTAAGTAAGAGCAAGGTGGGAGACTCTAATGCCATGGTTTTTTATAAAGCTATATAAAAACTATAAATAAGTGATGTTAGGGTAACTCATAAGCATGTAAAAAAGATAGATAGCTGGATGCTCCACAATACATATATGTAAACCAATTTTAAATTAATGACACAAAATCTAAAAGTATAATTTCAAGCTTTTTATATAAATATTTGGGATAGAGAATTATTTTTTTGAATAGTACTCAAAATATTTAAAATGTAAAAACTTATTGAGAATATTATCTATGTTACAATTAATATTTTTACATAAATAAAGTAAAAAAAATTCAAGATATTTTCACTATACATAATTGAGAAAGTATTAGTGTTCAGGAGACCTGAACTAAACTACAAAAGAAAAATACTAAAAAAAATGTTAGAAAAACGAGATCAACAAATATATTGAAAATAAATATTACTGGTTAGTTGGGATTCATAATTTAACTTAACCGGGTCTAGCAACAAAAGCTATAGGAAAGTACATGGAAGTGTTTTTCACTTAATTTGAGATTACTCACTTGCCTTTTTCTGCATATATTATACTTGATCCAACCTAGGGTAGAGTATTCAGAATATTTACAGTGAAAGTCAGTGAATACAAAGTGTTGTCAAGGATGCAAAAAAAGTAAGAATACTCACAAACTGTTGATAAAGATGTACATTAGTAAATCTAATTTGGAAAAAAATTGACATATCAGATATTCCACTCTTAGATATATTGTAAAAAATAGCATATATGCAGAAGTCCATAATTACAAAAATATTATGCTGTATAGGTCAAGAAATTTGAAACAATGTAAATAACCTTAGAAAATAAAATATAATTTGTAGACTGCTTATTCAGTGATATAGAATACTTATAGTGAACGAACAAGACTACCCTTATTAACATGGATAAGTTTTAAAATGTAAAAACTCAAAGTCAGCAGAAAAATAAATTAAGATAATATATTTACTATTATTTATAAAAAACAAAATGTTATAAAATATTTATGAATATGCACATATATTGGAAAATGGAAAAATGTATGTGGTGTAAAAAAACAAATTTTTTGTAGTGGTTTTCTCTGCAGAGGATGGAATACATCAAAACTACACATAAGGTTTGAAAAATTTTTACCCATGTCAGGATGTACTCCAACTGGTGGGTATATTAAAATGCATTATTTTATTTAAATATTTGTCTTCTTTTTGAGGTATTTCTTTAAATATACATATTTTAAAATAAAAGGATAAGAGGAGGTAACAGAAGGTATTATCTGGTTTACAGATTAAATTTCATGAAATGAAGATGTTATTTTAAAAATATTAAGATTTTTCTTTTATAAGTCACATATAAAAGCATGGTCTAACAAATCTAACAGATTTAATATATAGTATATCTGTATACATAAAGAGATTATGTATATAATTTATTTTCATTATAAATATGTATATATATGTTTTTATATTATTACTTTTAATATAAAAGTAATTATGCGTGTGTGTGTGTGTGTGTGTGTGTATATATATATATATAAAACAAAATGTCTTACACCAAAAATTGTAGAATGAAAATAGTACCTGTCTTAACTCTTAAAGAAAAATTACCACTTATCAGAATCTTTCAATGACTTTCATAAACTACTCATTTACATTCATTTAACAGTAGAAAACCTTACAGAAAAGTACATTTGATGTACTTAGATGTTGAATATGAAACCTGGATTTCCATTTTCTCAAGAAGCCTGTCATTCTCTTAACTTGATTTTCAAAACTACATCCTTCTCATCACCTTCTCTTAGGTAATACTGATTAATTCTAGTAAATTCCCTTCCCAATCTGCTGCTTCTCTAAACTCATATATCTATGGGTTTTATTTGTCCTGGAATGAGATGGAACCACATATAGATGGTATTCTGGTGAAAGGTTAGAAAATGAAGGCATTCATCCAGTGGCAACAGCAAAGTACAAGGTAAATCTGACTCATATTCACAGTGGAGCATTGCTTCCATTGTGGAATTCCTGTCATGGATAGGCTATTTTGTGGAAAGATGATTGAGGTCCCCAATATATTTCACAAGTCTCTACATAGTGAAGATGAAAATTTTAACTTGCTAATTAAAGAAAATGTAAGTTTGTGAGAAAATCCAGAAGTTATTGAAATATAAATTATTATTATTATTATTATTATTATTATTATTATCATTATGCAGTGTGAATAATAAGAAATAATTTTCTTAGTGTGTGTATGTGTGTTTTAAAAACATTTATGTATATATTGTTGTGAATTATTTATCTTCTGTTTTGTTTCTGATTTTGGTTTTCTTTGTATCACAGCAGATCTTTTATCATAACATTTCACATGAATAACTTTGGAACAGAGGACTCTAGTCTCAACTTATTAAGAATGGACAAATGAAATATGAGGAAACTACCTGGCAAAAGGCAGGTATTTTTACACCAAGAGTGATATTTAGTACTCTCATTGTGAATCAGATGTATAAAATTATGGCTGTCTTGTCTGTGATCAGTGTTTGAGGCATTTTTTTTTCTACAAAAGGATCTCAGAGAAACATCTTTAATAAAACTTATATTTCCATGTTGACCTGTACTTAATTATATGGTGATTCCAAGATTTAATTTTATATAAATGCATACATAACATATCTAAATACCAGTTTTTATAACTGTCTCCTACTTCTATGTATTATAATGCTACCATATGTATTGTCTTGCAACTCTAAATATCAGGACACTATACCTACCTTAAAGACTACTTCATATAATTGTGTAGAGTCTTGAAGAGGGTCCAACTAGAACTATGTGCTTCAACAACTTAATTATATATACTTTATCAATTAGAGGTGTTTTAATTTGTAAGAGAGCATTATAACAGTGTCTTTTAAATTCAAAATATATCTTAGGAGAATAGCATATAATTCTTTGATCAATCACTTCTCCTTGGCGTGTATAATGGTTAATTCTATGTGTCAACTTGACTGGCCATGAGGTTCTTTCTCAGTTACTTGATCAAACATTATTCTGGGTATTTCTGTAAAGGTGTTTTTAGATGAGATAAACATTTATATCAATAGACTGAGCAAAGCAGATGATCTCCATAATGTAGGTGAGCCCCACCCAATTAGTTGAAGGCATAAATAGAACAAAAAGACAGACACTTTCATAAAAAAAGAGAGATTTCTTTCTGACTGATGGTCTTTGATCTGGAACATGGACTTTCCTTGACTTCTAACTAAGACTAAAACATCAACTTAGCTATTCCTGGGCCTCAAGCCTGCTAGTTTTCAGATTGGGACTATGCCATCAGTTCTGTATTGGGTCTCCAGCTTATTGACTCACCCTGCAGATCTTGGGACTTGTCAACCTCCATAATCATGTGAGCAAATTCTGTGTAATAAATCTCTTTATCTATCTATCTATCTATCTATCTATCTATCTATCTATCTATCTATCATCTATCATCTATCTATATCTATCTATCTATCTATCTATCTATCTATCTATCTATCTATCTATCTATCATCTATCATCTATCTATATCTATCTATCTATCTATCTATCTATCTATCTATCTATCTATCTATCTATCTATCTAATCTCCTTTTAGTTTTGTTTCTATGGAGAATGCTGAGTAATACTAATATAGTATGAATGAATTTAGCAATTTACTATTTAGTGAGGGCAGCATCAAAACTTTGAGTACTAAATTGAGAAACTCAGAAGACATAAATCAGATTAGACTGATATATAACAAATTATTTTTTAAACTACTTTAGATAATGATAAATGAGAAATTTGGAATGAATTTATTAATTATTTTGTCATATTTCTCCATATTAATTTTTAAACAATCATTTACAGGTGTTTTAAGAAAAAATACAATAAAATTAAAATTTGAATTAAAATTTAGATATGACCTAAATCTGCCAAATTTTACCAACATTTATCAGATTAATTGTTCATTATAATAATTGAAAATATTTTTCTTATAATCTTAATTCTTATTAACCTATCACATTGGGCTTAGAAATTTGATTGATCTTTAAAATTTATTTTCAACAAAAATAAGTGACTAAAATTTGATAAGTATTTCACCTCATTCCATGTTTTTTCCTCATACATAGTTGTATTCAAAGAAAACTCAATTTCAGAAAAAAAGTTATGATGTTGTTGGTCTATTAACAATTTTTTTACAAAACACCAAACTAAAAGGCAGAATTATAACATTTGATTTGCTGTGAATTTTAATTTACATGTAAATCTAAGCCTTGAATATAGAATTCAGACAAATCTCACTACTTAAGAGGCTGCAACTGTAAAAATTTAGAAGAAAAATAATTTAAAAACTAATAATAAATTAAAATAGCTTACCAATATTTATAAGACACATACTCCCCAAACAACAGCAGAAACATTTTAGATACACATTGAACATGTAATAAACTAAACCATATTCTTGGTCATAAAATGTCTCAATATTTTTATGGACTTAAATCATACAATGTATATTATATGTCTTCATTGGAATTAAATTAAGATGCCATCTAAAATTTTCCTAGTAGAGTCAAAGGAAACAATATAACTCGAAATAACCTATGCATCACTGAAAAAAATTTAACATGTTAATTTCTAAGTCTCAGCTTCAGCAGTGTTTAGGGGGAAAAGTGTAGAATTGAATATTTTTAAAAATACAGAGAACTCATATTTATGACCTAAGTATCTACCTTAAGAAATTAGAGAAACAAAAAGGATTAAACTAAAATTAAACAGAAGAAAAATAAATAAATATAAAGGCAGAAAACAATGAAATAGAAAGCAGAAAAATACTAGAGAATATCAATACAACAAAAAGATTTTTCTTTGAAAAGGTCAATAATGTTGATAAAACTTCAGTTAGGCTGATCATAAAATACAAGAAAAAATAATCAGGAAAAAGAAAGGTAGCATCATTGAAGATATTATAAGTCTTAACAAATTAATAAGGGAATAGTATGAAGATCTATAAGTCAATACATTCAAAATCTTAGATGACATGGATAATTACCTTGAATGACACAACCAAGCACATTTAAATAATATATAACCTAAATAGACTTTTGTCTATGAAACAAATTGGTATTGTAGATGATACCTTTTTTTACACAAAACTCCAGTTCCATATAACTTTGCTAGAGAATTCAGCCTAACATTTAAGGAAGAAACATTGTAATTCTCTAATATAGTGGCATGAAACACTTTATTGTTTGTGTAATGATACACAAACCAGACATAGATAAAACAAGAAGAGAACTACAGAGCAATATCTTTCATGAACATAAATACAAAAGTTTGTAACAAAATTTTTGGCAAATCTAATTCAATGATCTGTAAAAAGTTAGTGTATCATGACTAAATAGGGTTTATCCCAGGGATACAAAGGTGATTTAGTATTAAAAAAAAAATCATCCTATTGCAAGATTAACAAAGAAAATACAAATGTTCATCTCAAACATTTGACAAAATTTAATCTCCATTTATGGTGAAAACGCTCAGTAAATTAGTGATATAAGCAAATTTTATCAACCTTGTAAAGGGCACTTTTGAGAAAACTACAGATAATAACAAAGTTAATAATTTTTAGTAAAAAATGAAATGATTTTCTTCTAAGATTAGAAACAAGAAAATACATATGTCCTTACTTCTATTAAACATTGTGTTGGAAGTTCACTGATGCAGTAAGGTAGGAAAAAATAAATAAATCAGATTAGAAAGTAAGAATTAAATTTTTTTATTCACAGATGACATGCTTACCTATGAAGAAAATTCTAAGAACCTACAATAAAAATCTATTATAACTAGTAAGTATGTCTAGAAAAGCTGAAAAACCTGAAGTCAAAATACAAATATAAATTGCATTTATATACACTAGAAACAAATAATTGGAAATTCAAGTAACATCAAAAATATTCAACATTTAGTAATAAATTGAACAAAAGATGTACAATGGCCTCTAAAGTAAATAAGACAAAATGAATTCACATCTAAATGAATGTAGACATAGATCAAGCTAATGCATCAATAGTGCAAAATTTTTGTATTAGGGTTATCTAAAGAAAAAGAATCACCCATATATATATACATATGATTTATTTTAGGAACTGGCTCACACAATCATGAAAGTGAAGTCCCACAATCTGTCATCTGCAAACTGGACCAACAAGAATGCTGAGTGTATAATTTAGTCTGATCTTAAGGCCTGAGAACCAGAATAGCTGATGGTGTCCCAGTCCAAATCTAAAGGCCCAAAAATCAGAAGAGGCAATGTCCAAGGGCAAAATAATGTAAATGTCCCAACTCAAGCAAAAAGAGCAAATTCACCCTTCCTCCACCTTTTTGTTCTGTTCAGCCCCTCGAAAGATTGAATGGTAAACACCTGCATTGGTGATGGCAATCTTCTTTAATCAGTCTATCAATTTAAAAGCTAATCTTTTCCAGAAATAGAGCTCCACATAACGTTACCAGCTATCTGAGCACTCTTTAGCATAATAAGGTTGACACATACATTTAATAATCATAATTATGAAGATGCCAATATCCCCAACTATGTCTGTAGATTCAATGCAATTGGATTAAAATTTCAACATGCTTTTGTATAGAAATTATCAAGCTGATTCTAAAATGTATATGAGACTTTAAAAAAACAAGAAAAACTACTTTAGAGAAGAACAAATTTAGAGAATGTGTGATTAATTCATCTAATTGAATTATTCATACATGCAACAACTTGGATGAATCTAAATTAACTGTGCTATGTGAAAGACACCAGACCTCAACGTGTGCATACTTGAGGCAAGAAAGAGAAAATAATACAAATAATAAAAATACTGTTTCTTCTTTAAAACCAGTTATGTAATCTAGAAAATGTAACCTAATTTATATAAAATAAAGAAAATCAAAGGCTGCCTATGGAAGAGTAAAAGAGAGGGAGTCTGATTACAAAGAGGCATGAACACACTTTGAAGGATGGTTGAGATGTCTTTTTTTCTTGATTGCAGAGATAGTTTCATGAATATAGGCTATCCTCACTTTCCATAGTAAGAAGTTAACAGAAGCTTCTGACATGCATTATCAGAACTGAATCCTTGCACTCCATGGTTTCATGGTAACTTATGTCACAGAACAGTGCTAAGAAATGTTCTAATACACACTACTTTCATTAACACCATTTCTTGCAAAGAGAGGTTGCCTTAATATGTGTCAAAACATATTGTATACAATTACACTTGTACAGTCAACTTTAGGTGCTTTATACTTAACACTATAAAAATTAGGTTTTCCTCTACCACTTATCTTTTTTATGGATAATATAAAAAATATCCTATTAACTACAAACTTTAAAAACAATTTTTTTTTTAGTATAAATTGTCACCTCTTGTGATATGTCATTTTCTGAAAAAAAAAGGCAGCTGCCTAAATCTGAAAATCTACACATATAATCAATCACCCAGATCAAGAAAGAAAACAAAGAAAAACATCTATATCCTTTGCCCAGAATGAGTAAGAGAATAAAAAATATTACAGCTCTAAATTATGTGTAAAGAAAGACATGAACATCTCATTTCATGTCACAGCTAGCTTCATCAACAGTGCAGAAACAGAATTTGATGGAGATTTCTCTAAAAGACCGAAATTCTACTCTAGAAGAGGAAATAACTGCAAGTGGAGGTCAGGTTGATCTAATCACTGACCACAGGAGTATTGAAAATAAGTGGCATAAATTCTGGGAAGAGTGAAGTGATTTAGAAGGAAAAGTTTTCTTTTTTCAGTCTTAGTGTTGAATAAAAAAAAGGACATACGCAGTTAAAATTAAGTTTCCTATATAAACAAGTGAACAAACAAAAAATCATAAAACCAACCATCTCTATCTATAAAGTTCCAAAAAAATAAAGATTCTGCTTTCCCACAGAAGACCATTTAACACATAAATTAGCCAAATCTCTCCCTTCACTACGTTGAAACAGACAATTAAGCTTTTGGCTTAATTATTTGCCTTTATTATTATATTTCCTCTTTTAATTTCACTGATTTCAGCTCTTATTTTTGTTATTTTCCTTCTCTTTCTCACTTTGGGTTCTATTTCTTCTTCTTTGACTAGTTTCTTAAGGGTGGATGCTTAGCATACTGTTTTGAGCACTTTTTTTTGCTATTAAGCATGCAATGCTATAAATTTCCCTCTAAGCATTTCTTGCATTTAAAAATATTGATGTTTCATTTTTATTTTTATAACTGTCATAATTTATGAAAATAAACATTATTATAATAAGTTTAATAAAAATATTTTCTTATGTTGCTCTCTATATATCATATCTTTTCTTTTTCCTCTTGCTGTTTTAAAAAATACCTTTTTTATTGATTTTTTTTTTTTTTATCCTGGTTGCTGTTCTTTAAAATTCTTGAAACTGTGGTTTGGTTTTCGTTCTTCATTGTGAAAAATTCCTGTCCATTATTTTTTCAAATATTTCTTCTTTCCAATTCTTCCCATCTACTCCTTCTGAGATTCCAATCATATTCATGCATGACTGTCATTACCCTACAATATTTTAATGGCATTTTCTTTTTGTATTTTGTACTCTTTTAGTTTCAATTTCAGTAATTTTTATAGATCTATCTGAAATTCCATCTGATCATGAATATTGTCCAACTTTTTATTAAAGTATTTAACATAGCAATCATGATTATTTTCATTCCATTCTAACATTTATGTCATATTTGATGTTGTTTTTGATTATTGTTTTGTCTTTTGTTTTATTCTTACCTTGTTATATGTTTCCTACATTTTTATTATTACTGAAAGCCTGAGATATTACATATTAATATTAAAAAGGAGCTAAATAAAAATTTATGCCTGGACACAGGTATGCCTTTTCTTCTGTTATGCCTTTAGAATAAAATTCAATATAATTTAAATGGGATGTGGTCTGGGTTTGAGGTTTTTCTTGTTGATATGCGCAAATATTAATGTATAAATTAATTTTTATTCTTTTACCAATACCTTGTGTTTAGAGTAAGAATTTTTTTGCCAGATTATTATTCCATATCTATTCAATCTCAGCTTTAGGTCTTTCACCGTAACTCATAGAGGGTCTGGCTTTTGCAAGTTACTTGTTAGTTGACGCTTATTAGCCTGGACATGGGTAGGAAAAAAGAAAAGGCAGGTAGGTATGTGATGTTCTGATTAATCTTCAGATTTAGGCAGGATCTGTATCTCAGAGTCTCGGGGTATGACTTTTGCAGTGATCCTGTTTCCCCTTTAACTATAGTTCTCCAGCCAACATGTTTTCTTACTCTTCTTCATGGTGAAGAGGATTTTCCTGCTTTCTCCAGCTGCAGTGGATTTTCTCCAGTTTCCAAAGACAACAATATATGTGACCTTCTTTCTACTGACATGGTTTTCATTCTGTAAGAAAGATGAGAGAAGAGCCCCACTGGAGCTTTGTGCCTTTTCTGCAAAATTTCCACTTTCTCTCCCTTATTTTTCTATCTGAAGGGAGGTTTTCTCATGACTCTCCCAAAGTTTTATGTGAGTGCCCAGTGGGCTTCATAGAACAAAATCTGCAAAAGTGTGCAGGTTCGCCCTATATATTTAGGCCCCAAAACTTTCACTTTCTTATCACCAACGTGGCAGTCTCCCTAACTGAACTATTTCAAATTGTGTCCGGATGCATTTTTCTCATATAAAATAGCTCTCATGTCTGTCACTCCTCTCCCTGCTGGCTCTAGAGTCTATTTAGATTTGGAGGTAGTTGTTTACCTGTGAACTCATCACTGGAATAGGTTAAAAAGAAAAGTCTTAGATTTGCTTTTTGTCTGACATTTTTTTTTTAAGTTTGAAGGCCAGGTATTTTTAAGTTCTATAAATACCTGAGCAGAATTCAAAAAACCAAAGAATCTTTATTTTTTAAAGATCATATTTGTCATCTCTGTCAACAGCATTCAGATGTGGTCATGGAAGAACATGGAACACCGCTAGCTCTTTCAAAACAATGATTTGGACAACAGAACATAGACAAAATATATACACTGCTCTGCTTCCAAGGGATGCTAAGCTTAGGCTTCTTATGTAACCTACTTTCAGTTCAGAAAAATATGTGGTTTGAGACAGAGATCATAAACAAATGACATCTATGTGTATTGCCCTTTAAGGCTATAGAAATATTCTGTGATACAGAAAGATATTCCAAAGACTAGATTAATTTTTATAGGTATTCTCCAGTTAGAAAAGGAGTCCATACCCTGCTGATTCATTTTAAGCAATTATATTCTTTGTTTAGGATAATTGGGAATTGACATGTCAAAGATGATTCAGAATAAGCATTTTCCTTGATTTATCATGTGACCAGATACCTGATATAGCTAAGAGAAAAACCCAGAAAATTAAAATATTGGCAAGATTGAGTTATGATACCTGAGGAAAGATGAAGTTTTAAAAAAATTTCTTACAGATGCACAATAGCTTACAAAATTTTATTAAAGAGGATTCTGGTCAAGACGGTGAATTAAGTAGATGCTGTGCTTGCTTACTCTCATGATCACATCAAAATTACAACTAAATTACAGAACAATAATCATGGAAAATTGCCTGAAGTCTAGGTGAATAGAAGTTCTGTGAGTAAGGACATACAGAAGAAGAAACCTTGAGATTGGTAAGGTGGGTGGAGATATAAAACAAGTTGGTCCTACACCATGTGTGGTGGTTAAAAATCAGAAGGGGTATACAACTGCAGACATCTCCCTGGAAGAGCAATGGGTTTCAGACACATACCAGACTCCCTAGCCAAGGTTTCCAGTGCCCAGAAGTGAGAAGTCTTCACAAAATCTAAATGTGAAAATCAGCAGAGATTGTGGCTGAGTTAGACAGAGTACTGCAGGAATCCCAGCAGTTCTTCTTAAAGGGCCCATGCATAGACTTACCTGCTGACAAACTTTCTCTGAGCTCTATCAATGGGGTAGCAGGTCGAAAGGTGCTAGGGACATACAAGGAAAAACTGAGTTGGCAGGCTTTAGGCCAAGGCTGGAGGGGCATCTTTCTTCCAGAGATTAAGTGCTGGCAGAATCCATTGTTCCCTCCTCCCAGCATGCAGATACAGGAGGGTGCCATATTTGAGTCTCTCTCAACCTGGCTAACACCATTAGCCTTGCCCTGGTGGTTCCCTGAGACCACACCCCACCTAGCTTGTGGGCACAACCACGATGACTTCAGCAGATTTTCCATACAAATGGCCTATTTTGGCTCATGCTGTGGACTTTCTTAAAATCTCTCAGAGGTTCACAAAACCCAAATAAGCAGCATCTGGCCTCAGTGAGCCTCGTACTTCTTTCTGAGCAACTCCAATCCAAGTACTAGTGGCAACCAGCCTCGGTTTGCAGTTTGGCCTCTCAAGGAACATCCACACCCAGTGTGGGTGATGGCCACCTGCAGATAGTTTGGTGGCTCATGCCAGGTAGACCTAGGCAGGGTACAAGCTGTAACTGTACTTAGCCTGCGGTGAGGCTGCTCCCGGGAGGCACAAGCCTGCACACCTGAGGGATGGCTTCCACCAAAGGCCACATCCAAGATAATACACCCAAGACTAGCAGGCACCAGAGCCCTGCTAAAGCAAATCATGATCTATAGGGTCAGCCCCTGTACAATAGCTTCTTCGCTATAGTCACCAGCCAGTCCTCACGACCAATTACCAGAAAGGTCAATCCCTCCCATTGGTATGTGAACAGCAATCAAGGTTCAACTGCAACAGAAGGGTACATACAGGCAATAAAAATGACACACCTGGAGAACCTGGCTCAGGTGACTGTAGAAATAACTCCACTGAGCCCTATAGGACACCTACTACATAAAGCCACTCTACTTAGATGGAAGGCATAGAATCTCTACCTAAAACATAAAAAGAAACACAGAGAGACAGCCAAAATAAGGAAACAAAGAAGCGTATCTCAATTGATAAAACAAAATAGGATTCCAGAAAAAAGAACCAAACAAAATGCAGACATGCAGCCTACCAAATGAAAAGTTCAAGACATGTTATAAAGATACTCGATGAACCTAGGGGAAGAGTATATGAACTCAGTGAGAACTTTAACAAAGAAATAGAAAATATAAAAATAGAGTTAGAAAACAATGACAACAACAACAACAACAACAACAACAACAGTCAGAAATGAAGAATACAATAACTGAAATGAAGAAAACCTTAGAAATCAGTAATAGATTAGATGGAGCAAAGGATTGATTCAGTGAGGTAAAAAATGAGTGAGCAGAAAACAACTGATCAGAAAGACAAGAAAAAAGATCTAAAGACATGAGAATAGTTTAGGACCTCTGGGACAATATCAAATGTACAAATTTTCACATCATGGGGATACCAGAAGGAGAAGAGAGAAAGCAAGAAATTGAAAATATATTTAAAGAAAAAATAATAGAAAAATCCCCCAATCTAGTGAAAGAAATGGGCATACAAGACCAAGAAGTATAGAGGGTCCCAAACAAGATAAACCCAAAGAGGCCCACATTAAGATACATCATAATTAAAATGCCAAAGATTAAACACAGAGAATCTTAAATGCATCAAGAGAAAAACAAAAAGCAAAACATTACAAAGGAAACCTCTACTGATCAAAGTTGATATAATTTAACATGAATATAGTAATGCCTACAGTTAATTCACGTACATGAAATATGAAAATTAATAAACCCATAATTATAAATATATCATCTTTTAAAAGCTATATGATCTTAAGATTATAAAAATGATAAATGCCATGAGGTCTAAAGGTCTTTAAGTTACATTTCTTAGAATTATCAAATTTATCATGTTCAAGATTAAAAGAGAAAAAAAAATATTTATACATCGTAAAAGTTCCTCTACTCAGTGGGAGTTGGAGACTTCTTAATGGCAAACTGTAGAACCTATAAAAAGACCTGTGTTTCTCCAGAAAAATAAAAGAATGAAGATTTCTTTGATAATGGAAAACCTTTAACTTTGAGAATACATGACAGGAATTGTGTGTGAAAAGTCTGATTTCCTCATTTTATTATTTACTTTGTCTGACACATCTCATATACATTCTATGTATTCGTAAAATGTACCATTTCAAAGGTTTCCACTCTCATCATTATAGACCTTTGTAGGAATTGGATTGAGAGTTGAGAAAGGTAGAGCATCTGCTGGACAGCAGTAAAATGGTATAAGAAAGACAAAAACTGTGATGTGTCCTTAAGTCACTGTTACCATCACAGTTTTTCTATATGGTATTTGAATTGCACCCTCTATCTCTCAATGTGGTCTTATATCACAGGTCTCTGAATTGTATTTTACATTATCAGGGAGCACATCAAATGTGGGTCTGATAGATTTTAAAATTCAAGCACAAAATGTTTGGTTTGTGTGATACAAATCTCACAGAAGAAAACGAAAAGGTTAGACAAGAAAGAGAAGAGTAAGTTTTGGAGTTAGTAAGTTAGAAAAAAAAAATGTTTTCATAGCAGAGTTGGAACTTGAGGGAGATCTTGATAGATGGGTAGGATTTGACTAAGCTAAAAGGACTGGAAGATACTAGAATTTCAATAGGACAAATAACAACTCAGCTTACACAAGCATGATAAATCTGTGGAATGATGAAGAGGCCAAAATAGCCAAAACAGAGTATGTGGTGTATGGAAATAAACAAAGCCTACCAAAATGAAAACAAACAGAGGCTAATTATTCAGAGCTTGTTTTTGCAAGGAATTCAGCGTCTTTCACTCTTTGGCAGAAATTCAAATGCTATCAGGGAAATGGGAAATTTTATAGTATGAAAAAGAAGAGGCTTCAGGTATGTTCTGTTTGGAAATTATTGACATGTGGAAGCTGAAGGTGAGCCATTATTAAGTGGGACATCATATATGATTGGAGAGCACATTCAACTTTCTTTGGTTGGTCCTGAATAGGAATGGGGGTAAAAATAGAGAAGTTGACAGTCATTGATTGAGCTCTGATGATTCTGTAGATATCGTGGTTTAGTTCCTGGGATACTTATGCGATTCTGAGTTCTAAGGGCACACATTGTTTGTATGTATATGCAGTCTCTCTATTGTAAATTATAGAAACATAAATTTGGATAAAAATGAAGGCTTTAAGAATCAAAGGCAGTTTAGGTAAAATTAATTAATTGTTATAAGTGTAAGTTGTTAATTATCATTTTTATAACCAAATGATCACAATGTTATTGCATAAGCAAAGGAACTTTGCTTTTTAGAATAGCAAAAATTCAGATGACACTTTGGATTGGGAAAACAGGAAGAGTAGAGACTAATATAACTTTATAGCATAAATAATTCAAACAAACTTTCTAATAACATTTGTTTAACCTAAAGGTGTAAAAATTTTTTAATTCTTGCTGTTTTAATGATACTAATATAGAATTAAATATAAATATTAGCTGTCTGCTTAAATTTCTTCATTGATCAGCAATTGTATGATCATCTGAACACTACCAGTTTATTTTTTTCCAATTCTTTCTTTTAAAAAGTTTGAATTATTATTGAATAAAGTCCAAATGAGCATATTTGTGTTGGGATTTATTTTATCTTTGGATGATTCAAAACAGTCTTGCTCTTTCTGCTTTTCTGTGGTTGTCAGCCTTTAAAAAATTTTTGTTTCTATATTTCTACAAGAGATAAAAGGAAAATCAAAGAGCTTAATGAAACATTTGATAGGGACTAAAATTTAGAGTACTGGGGAAAATCTAATCTTTGGATTACCTAAAAAATTTATTTTTCTAAGAAAGCTATGTTTCTCATCAATACAAATAATCATTTCCTTCCTATATCAAAAATAAGCTTTTCAAGAGGTAAATGTAAGCAATACATAATATTAATTTATATTTTTCTGATACATTAGAAATGATCATATTAAAATTCTTTAAATTTTTCATTGTCTTAATTTGTTCCTTGAAAAATATAAAAACTCTAAAGGTAATTATCTTTAGAGAACTCCCAGGGTGTATTTTCCAAATAAAGGTTTCACTTGTTTATTTTTTTCAAAGCATTTTGTTTGATCAAAAGAGGACATTTATCTTTATATGTTTATTAATTAGAAATAACTATATTCCATTCATTACTGAGGAGAGTTAAGATACTGGGGAAACTGACTGAACTATAGAAAGTCAAAACTCAGGAAGAAAAGCCAGGGTATGCAGGGTTCATGTTTAAAGTGAGCCACATTTTACTGTGGTTCAGTTCAGCAGAGGTTGCTGATCATGGAAGAGAAAACACTAATTTTGTAGACAAAACAGAATAGAACATGATGCTCCAGAACTGAGCATATTCTAATCTGAACTGGAACATTATCAAAGTTCCAAATATTCTGGTCAAGCAAAGTAAAATTCTGGCCAATGTTAAAAATGTGGATAAATGCAAATGTCAAAAACAGAAAAATCAATATAACCTTCAGGTTTTTGGCTTTCAGTTTTGTTTTTATTTTTATGTATGTATGTATGTATGTATGTATGTATGTATGTATGTATGTATGTATTTAATCATTTGTTAAATGTCTTCTGGAAATCGAATTGGAATACAAAATGGCATATACTACGTAGGGCACTCCAGCCCCGGCCCAGCAAGCTAGTGTTATTGGTGAACTTGGAGCTTAGTTGCAAACTTAAGTTCTAAATACAGAACCTAGATTTCAAACTCAGTTCTTCAAATGAAGGTACCATTGTTAGGAATAAGAAATATTTTATTTAGCGAGTCTCTGGTATCTTACCAAGAGAAGGCTCATGGAGATGTCTTCTCTGAGTATACAGACATTAAAAAAAAGTTTGTTTAGAGAGACTAGCAAAAGAATAACAAAACTAGCTAAAAGTTGGTCTGGTTTTATTATCACTATGCACTGGCAATATCAGTGATATACTCCTACTGGAGCTGACAACCCTTATTGCCCATTTTCCCCATCCGTTACCTTTGTATGCTCCTTGGTCCATGGCTGCCTTGAATTAATCTCTGATTGACACTAAATTCTAGACCTGTGAGCAGTAAGATTTATTCTAAAACCCTTTGGAAAGGTAGGACTGAAGCTTCTTATGTATTTCCTATTTTGACATGCTTTGTTTTGAGTATAGGAATGTCTCTAGCTTTCAATGCCTCAAGCTATGAAAGGTTAAAGAATGAATATGACATTTTATTTAAAGGTTAAAGAGAAATCAGAAAAAATATCTGCCTTGTGATTTATTTTTTTTAAGTAAGTGAGCAATAAATATTTACTGTGTCTAGCTGCTGAGACCGGGGATTGTTTCTTACAGCAGCTAATGATTTCGACCTTAAGTAATATATATTCTTGAGTATTGTGTATGGAAGTCTTCTTGCCAAAAATAAATAACCTTTTCCATTTACTCCGTTGTTGTGTTTGTATTTGTATATGTGAATGAATGAGTACTATAATATATGTTTACTGAGTGGCCTACGACTTTTTGAATTAAATAGAAAAAACCTGTCTCATGACCAAATTTTAGCAACAAATCAAAACATAAAAGGTCCTCCACTTTTGGGGGAAATGGGGGAGAGTAAGGAGATAGGGTGGGGAAGATATTGATTCAGTTTTCAAGATATGGCAGAATAAAGGTTGAGAGTACAGATTCTGAAAACAGTCTGCCTCAAGTTGAATTCTATCTGATCTAGCATGCAAGATCTCTATGGTATAAACTCAAGACCCACCTTCTTTCCACATTGCTTCCCTTTTCAAATATAAAATTCTCATCTGTAGAATTGCAGAAATACTCTAATACATATTTTTCAGCAGAGGGACAATAAAATAAACCAATTATAAATAGCAATGTCTTCTGAAAGAACTAAACTCTTTTATGTTACTCAGGTTCAATCATTTTCAACTCTTGCTCAGTTGAAATATGATGCATAGCTGTTGGACTTCTATAAACACTCAGGCTTCACAATTTACTGTTAAAATTCATCCAATTTTCACCTCAAAGCTGTTGCAAATGCATAGCTGAATGAATCAGGCAGTTGCTGATTCTCACTGTGGAATTCACTAGTACATTTGCAATTATATCAATGCAAATTTTCAGAAAAATAAATTTTCCTAAGGAAAGTACATACTATTCTTGTGGTTTCTTAATACTTACATAAACATGTTCATATATATGTATGCCTTAATATCTCCATTGAAAATTTCAATTACACTCTATTTTATACTTTTTTAATTGTTATTTTATATTAATAAAAATGATGAATTGACAATCATTTTAATTTTCAGTTGTAAATTACAGGGTAGAAAGCATTTGAAGTAGAGAAAGATCAATATATTTTATATGTTTCTGAGAAATTTTACATTTTTCTGCATCAATATCAGCAAATGAATTAGAAAGAACTAAGAGGCCTCTGAGTTTCATATTTTGAAACAATCTAACAGTGCTACCTTTTTTAATTCCTTTCGATCAGTTTCAATAACACACTATGATTGTTCTTATCATAACACTAAATTAATCAATAACATTAATGTTTTTGTTATAACCTTCGATAACAGAGCAAGCTATTTTGAGTACGATATAACTTCTTCACCCCTTCACAAAAAAAAGTTTCTGCTGATTTTCATCCACTGTTAATTGGAAGGTGTGTTTCGCTATACTGTTTGTTTGCCTGTTACTTTACTTCTAAACAGAATTATGGTTAATTTCTCTCTATTCTCATTGACTTAAAGACCTTGAAATCTTTAAAAGGTTATCACTTTACAAGGAGTTAGTGACAAATAAACCAGAATGAATTGTTCCTACTTGTTATTTAAATTTAATTTTTACCCATTGGCTTATCCACTAGAGACTATAAGCATAGTCCCCATAATAATTTTAGGGACCCTCAAAAATGAATTAATTGTAATTTATTTTAAAATCAAAAGAAAAATGAATAATATAATACTAACAAAAATATAATAATATTTTTTGATATAATAGTATTTTGACTCTGGATTATAATCATTTTTATACCAATACTACTAAAGTCTAATTAAGTATAATTCTTAAAATTTTTGTAGAGGAAGGGGCTCATGGTGCCTTGGTTTCATGATAGTCATAATGTAGCCCTTCTAGGGGTTAAAAAATTTAAGCAATTATTTGAGCTAAGGAATAATTAATTACAGTTAAATAAATTTGAGTTGTCTATATATATAAAGTACTGGGCTATCGATACTGGGCTATAAAACTTTTTCTCAAGATTTTCTTTACACTAGTAGTTTTATGTAAATTAGTCTTTACAATTATTCTAAAGGAATCTGAATTCACTTAAAATAGCATGAACATTTTTTAAAATGGTTTTTAATAGTCCAGAAATCAAGTTCTTAGACAATATGCTTTCTCACTGGAAAAGTCAACAGCGAATAAATCAGTGCTAAACAAAATATCGTTTTCAAATTTATACCCCATAAACATTGATGTTTGAGTAAAGACATCTATTAGAACATACTGATGAAATGTTGCATTCTCTTTCAAGGAAACTTTTTAGTGCAGTATCAACAAATAAATATTAAATCACAAGCAAAGATTAATAATAAAGGATAATTATAAATAAAAGTGTGACAGTAGTTGGCAAGAAACAATTCAGGCATATTTAAACAACCATGCTAAAAAGAATGTTTTTTTTATATATATCCTAGAGAAAAACTTTGAGAACCAGACATTCATTCAGCTATCATTTATTAAATAGTATATATCGGTTAGTTATAATTCCAATTAAATAATAAAAACACTGCTCTAATAAGAAATGTCTCATTTCTTTTAGAAAAAGATAACCTCAGTATAATTCAGCCTTCTCTTTTTCAGTTAACTATCAGATTGTCAAATTTTATTGTATTAACTTTACAAATCCCAATGACATTTTTAATGTATGAAATTAAAAATAAAAAGAAAATTGCTAAGTTAGATAAATAAAATCTTTCACATTATAAACATTTTAATTAATTTTACCACCTAAAATATTAGTACAGGATATTATATGTGTTTGATAAGTTATATGATTTAGTTTTAGGTTTTGGAAATATATGCAATTTTACATCCATTCAAGTTCAAAATGTTTTAATTTTGATGAGTGATGGTTTTTTCTGACAATTCAATTTTGTATTTTGTAAGTTTGGCTCTTTCATTTTCACTAATAAATTTGAGGATTTAAAAAGAAAAGTAGGAAAAAAGTATAATTTAATACAATTCATAAAAATTGCTTGAATGCTTACTATTTATTAGTGCCTCAAACAGAGACCTGATTTAAGCTTATGTTATCATCATGACTATTTTACAGCACTTATCACACAGTTCGCATAAAGAACAGCTTTGACCAACTAAAGACTGGGGTCTTTGAAACTAATGAGAATGGCAAATAAAGTAAAAAATAAAAATAAAAAAATAAAACAAAATAAAAATATCCCATAAATATCATCATTAAGATATCATCATTGAGATGTCTTTTGATCTTGTCCAATTGGTGAGTGATATGAGTATAACCCAGAAGTTTAAAACATAGAAAGTCAGTTATAAATTATGTAGATAATGGTTGGTACTGACTTGGGGAGGTAAAAACAATAGTCACAGGAAAAAGCATGTTTTAGGTAAATGTACAGATAAAGTTGTTTAAATTTAATTAAATGGCAGGTAGAAGTGCACTCCCATTTATTCACTGAGTCACATATTGTGATCTAGAAATTGGTGGTTCATTCTCTCTAATTGACTGGGTTAGAAACCAGAAGAAAAATGAATTGTTTGTGGAAATATACAAATGTCACTTTGAGAGCTAGTAGACAGCCCAGAGAATAGTGGGAATAGCTATAAATCGAGCAACAGTAGGTTTTTAGTAACATGGTGAGGGTTCTTTTGCTAAATAAAAATTCTGGCTTTGAAGAAGGCATTTGCTGCCACCAAGACAATATATGATCTTAAAGCTAGAGAAGTCTGCTTTGAAAACTAAGGATATAGTTCATGAGTATATAGTAAGGCTATCAGTATTTTCTATAGCCTTTCTAATTTCTGTGGATGGTTCTTGATACAAGAGTAGACTTTATATGCACGTGTTGAACTTTTCCATGCTGTGGTGGGCCTGTAAAAGATAAACAATGCTGGACATTAGTTATAGAAGTGAAAACAAATTTTATTCAATAATTACTGACAGTAGGGGAAAAGCTGAGCTCTATTTCACTTTACACAGAGGTGACAAGACATTTTAAAGGGAAAATGAGAGAACAGAGACGAGAATATCAAGTAGAGCCACGGAAGTGAAAAATTACAAAGAGTTAGTGTAAGTGCCATTAGGCCCAGGTAGGTCTGCTAGCTGCCAATGATCTAAATTAGGATTCTATCAGCCCACAAAAAGTAAGACAGAAGCCCTGTTCTTTCTGATAATCACATTTTAAAGAAATGCTTTTTAGGTCCTTGAGAAAAACACTCGAGTTGTACATCTCAAAGGGACAGAGAAAGGATTTACAACTGTGAGCCCTTTTCAGTAAATGCTCTAAAAAAAGGTGGTGAGTGACCTATGGTCAAACATTTGCTGAAACACACAGTCAATTTTTTGATAGCACAGAGGTTTTCTAGATAGGAACTCAATAGGGAGTTGGTCATTTCAGAGAAGCGAACTTTTGTCTGTCTACTAGATTATGAAATCTTGGAAATATAAGTATATTGTAAAGAGGATATCCAAGAGACAACAGTGATAATTATAGGGGGCCAAGAGGATGGGTTAATTATCAAAGGCTGTCCACATATAGTGCTTAGAATCACTGAATTTTGCATTAGAGTACATTTGTTTCTTATCTATGAATCAGGAATGATATTTAAAAATTTCTGGAGGTGCCAGAATACCAAGATTCATTAAATATTTTGAACAACTAGTTTTCTATAGTCACACATAAAATTTAGTTTTGATATGATTGTGAAATTGAAAGAAAAAAAGAGAGAGAGACATTTGGTTATTACTCAATATTTCCATTATAATGAAGCTGTCTCATTATTTCCGTCTTTTGATATTCTGGTCCTAGATTTAAGTAATTTGCTTTAAAATTTTCTAGAAAAGTGATGTAACTGTCTAAAGTAGAGACATCCTATCTGTTTACTCACTCTACTGAGGTAGTAAAAGTGAACTTGCCTGGCTGTATCAAATCTTTCCTGGATAGAAACTTACTTCCTTCAGTGTGCCACTTATTTATACTTTATAGAACTTCAAATCTTCTATCTCATTAAACTGTAATTATAAATATACTTATCTGTTTCCCTTAAAATTGCTTAAAATATAAGTAACTTGAAGGTACCTATCTCTACCACCCAGAATAGTGCCCAGTATGAAGAATAGTTTAATTATTTTAATCATATTTGTTTAAGTGATAAGTGAATACAAATGTTCTGGAACCACACTAGGTCAGTATTCAAACATCTTTTTAATTGAGTGTCCTAGTGGAGTAATAGAAATGAGTTGTCTTATCACTTTTCTATATCTAGTCTAGTATTATCCATTCTTTCCTGGGCTTTCTCTGAGGATTGCCTCACATAAACCTGGCTTCTAATGCCAAAGCTAAAAGGCGATGTCATAGTGGTGAACTGAGCCTCAGCCCATGTGAGGTGAATATCTCTGTTGGCTGACCATCTTTTATTTCACAGTCTTCCAAATTGCTCGTAGAAATTCCTGTAGAAATCCTCATAATGACTCTTTAAAATATTTATTTATTTATTTTAATTAGTTTCAAGTATACAGTAAACTGGTAAGACATTTTTATAGTTTATAAAACAATCCCCCTAATTGTTCCTTCTCTTCTCTGGTTTTCCACCTAGCCAATATATTAATGCCTATGCCATACTCCACATCTCATGACTATCAACTACTAATTTGTATTTCTTTAACCCCTCATCTCATTCTCCCAAACCCACCAACTCTCCTCTTCTCTGTCCATCACCATATTATCCACTATATTTTTGAGTCTGTTTTTGATTAGTTTATTCGTTATATTTTTTAGATTCCACATATAAGTGAAATCATATGGTATTTATCTTTCTCTGTCTGACTTTTTGATTATTCCTTTCCTTGGCAAGACCATGGCCCCATCTTGGATGTATCACAAGACAAATAATAAAGAGTATCACCTTGTGACTATTGATGAAGTTTTTCCTTATCTTTTTTAGAGTATAGCTGTAATTGGGCTTTAAACTAACATATCTACTCACTCCCAGTGGCTTAGGGAAACCACCCAAGAGTTAATGTGTATATGTGATAGAAGAGGGGTATCGAGGGGCTGAGAACTATAAAAAGGTAGAGTTACTGTAGTAGTCTTTTATGTTCAAAACCCTAGATTTCTACTGTGAAGTTTCAAGAATAAGTTTTACTAAGTTAGAGAATTGGTGGGTAACATTCTCAATAAAAGGTAGTGTTCTCAGTAAAAAGTGTGTAAAAATCTCCCCAAATCATCCATTTCTCATGAATAAAGTGTAAACAGGAAAAGACACAATACCTCTATATGTCAAACCAAGCAAGTTTGATTTTTGCACAAGGGAACATGGATCAGAGCATATCAGAGCTACTCCAGAGAGTAAGTTGTAAACTTACCATGGAAAAAGCCAGAGATAAGTGAGATCTAGCAGATTTTGCTTCTGCTACAACTCTTTTAGAGTTTTGGCCACATCACTATGACTTGCACCTGTGCTTTTCTATTGTTTCAAAAAATGATGCTTGATAAAATTTTTAAATTCTTTATGGACTTCAAGACCCAGCCAGCATAGTGAGTCTCCTTTATGAGGCCTTCTTCCCCAACATTTCAGACTTTCTGTTGCTGTTATAATTCAATCCTAAATGATTTTTTTTCATGTGTTAGTTTTAATTAAATATCATAATATACAAAAGCAGGCTTCAGATCTTGTACAAATTCAATATTTTTTTTATTAATGCAATATATACAATCAACTAACTCTTCAACAATGTCTATACCTGTACTTCTTAATGTTCATTTCTTTCAAATGTCCTCAAAAGATGTTAATAAGTATTCCATAGTAAGAAAAAAACTCTAAAATTAAATAAATTTTTTTTATTATAAGATTTCTCAGACTTCTTAATATGGTATTATGCATTTTGGATATATATATATATATATATATATATATATATATGTGATATAGATATAGTGTGTGTGTGTGTATTTATAGATACATAGTATTTACCTATTTGTCTAATTTGCAAACTTTCTTAGCTAAAAAAAGTTGTGTTTTTTTTTTTTACCTTTCCAAACATTTGGAGATAGATACTCTTTTTCTTTGCAGTTCATTAGGATATACATTAAGGATTTTGAAGATAGTGAGCACATTTGCTATTGCTTCACTCTTTGAACATACATACTCAATTAAGTTCCAAGTGATTATGAAAATAAATGACCTGAAATAACATTTATTGAGTCTTAAATATGTACATTTTATTCTAAAGACTTTATATATGTTGGTTTAGTTAATCTGTGTAATGTCTCTATATTATCTTTGGTATTACCCCATTATATGGTTGAAGAAATTAAATTCAAAGAGTATTTTCCCAAAGTTGCATAACTGAGAATTGTCAAAGGTTGAATATAATCACAATTTATGAAATGTTCATTAAAACCTGACTCTTACTTTTTCTCTATTATTGTTATATTTCAGAAATAGCTAGGTAAGACTTAAGGTGGGTGGTTGATTTTTTAAGTTTTGTATATATTTTCTGAGTGGCATGTGAAAGGTTAGGTAATTGACTCACTTAAGCTTACATGGGCAAATTTTCATATAGATTTGGTAATTGCTGTAAAAACTATCAATTTGCAATAAAAAAGAACTCCATATCACTGTATTTTTTTTATTTCAATATTTAGAGACAATAACAAACACAAAATATTTCCTGGAGATTAACAAACATGTAAAGGTAACTGCCCTCAACTCTGCCTTAGGCCATCAACTCCTCCCTATTTGTCATTAATTCCCTATAAGTAACAAAGGTTTGGATTGCTGTTTCTTAAACAATAGCACTTTGACTTTGTTGGGTGGATACAGTACAAGGGGTCATTATTGGATCTTTTTATTTTTATTCTCCACATCTATTAGAATTAAATGATGCCAAAACATAAGCTTACTTAGTCCTATAAATGATATTTGAAAACATATTGCTGATGTTTAGAACATTAGCCATACTAAGCTTTTTCCTTATATCTTTGTACTTGAAAAAAAATATTTTCTGATCTACCAGAATGGTCGAGTTCCATTAATTTTCTCTTTATAAACAATACAACTCTTCTCCAATATGTAGATAATAAAAAAGCTTATACTGATCCTCCAGATAATAATGTGTATTGGAATATTTGTAGTGGTAAGAATTAGTGTAAGTTTATGTTCACAAATGCAAAATTTTCCAGCAAAATACTGATGCCCTTTGTTACCTGGTTGGCTTCCTATGACAAGCCATATCTATTTTGTGGTTCTTTATCTTTCTGCAAATTATCTAAATATGTCAGAGAGGGATTATTGTACTCTATATATTCAGATAGATAAGGGGATGAGGAAAATATCGTCAGTCATTACTGGAAGCTGTTGACTGAAAGTGGAATATACTAATCCTGTTAAAATTGCAGTTTGATGAAAATCTTCTTGCTTATTTTTGAGAAAAATTGCTAAATAAAGAGATGTGTCAAATAAATGCCTATTTGACCTAGACAGTTTAACTTTCTAATCTAGTTTATCTAAATTATCTTTTTTTTTCGTTCTCAATTGTTGATTTACCTTTTCTATCACTACAAATATCACAAGACATAAAAACTATAATGACTTGTGATGAGATATATTTTTATTAAAAAATATTTTACTGTCAAAATAACCCAGTTCATTTATGTCTGTTGAGAAGAGGCATGTAAGTGATATCTTACTTTTGCTTTCCATTTATTTGTTTATATAACTTTTAACATTTAATATTGTTAAATGTGTAATCAGGTAGCCATGAGGGACAGGAGTGAAGGCTAGCTCTGTAACTGAAGGAATGACAATGCTGATAGTCCAACACAAAAGGCCTCCCCTAAGAACTCTCAGGGAAAAAAAAACCTTATTTTTTCTAAATAACAATACCAGTACATCTTAGAATATAAGGAAATAAATGCAACCAGTTTAGGCCAGCCACAAATGCTTGTGCAGTAAGAAGTACTCTGACTTTCTTTGATTTATTTGAGAACTATTATTCTCTTCTTGCAGGTCACTTCTCACTCCCCTTCTGTCTTTTGACTCCTGGTACTTCTGTCACATCTACCTGGAACATTCTAATATGAGATAGTTCTCACATTTTACCTTCTCTCCTTTTTTACAAGAGCTACTCAACAAGACTGAGAAAAATCTTTTGACCACTCAACTTTCTTCTCTTACATATTCCTGCTGTCCAGCCTTACTCGGCATTCAATACTCTCTAGTAATTTTCTATAACGATTTCAGATTGTCTCTTGTCTTTTCTAGTTCTTATTCCATATTACCCTTCTATCCTTATATTACTCTAGCATTTAACAAAATTCTGAAGAGAGAATCTCATTTATCTCCTACTGAAAATGAGTATGTGTGTATATGTATATGTATATGTATGTGTATGTGTATGTGTATGTATATGACATATATGTATGTGCGTGTGTGTATGTGTGTGTGAGAGAGTGTGTGTGTGTCTCTGTGTGTGTGTGTCTCTGTGTGTGTGTGTGTATGTGTGAACCACGGAGAGTACACAATAAGTACCATATAAATGTTTAAAGTTTTTATTATTATTATTATTATTATTATTATTATTATTATTATGCTCATCAGCAAGTGAAAGTCTCTCCATATTTTATCTCTCTACTATCTACACTATCCTTCAGTCTTCCCTCATGGTCACAAAGGGGGATATAGAACAAACACTTGTAAAGGTGATAACTCTTCTTGAAATGGACCCATGTCTATCTCATATAAATTAATTTATTATTTTTTTACTGTATTTTCAACTTGCCTTCTCCAATGGTTCTTTACCATCAGCATTTAAACATATTTTGATCTCTATTTCTCCAGCCATGAGCCTTTAATCCAATGTATCCTTTTCCTCTCTTTAAAGGGCTATAAAATGAAAAAAAAAATTTAAACAAAAGAGATTTATGAAAACTTTTGACATTTTCTGTTTCTAGTTTTTCTTCCTTCATTAATTTTTCAACCCTGTGCAATTTAGTTTCTAACACTTCACAAAACTACTGTGGCAAAGGTCATCCATGTTTAGTTTCTTACAAAATCTTATGGATAGCTTTCATTTTGCATAACTTTTGATAATTCTATCCTTCTGAAAACTTCTTTTTGGGGGCAGTTGGTATCGAATCCAACTTCCGGTAGTATATTATAATTTTTTTTATTGGATCTTCTTATTCTTTGTCTCAGATGTTGCTGCTCTCCCTGATTCACATCTCCATATGTATACTTTCATTCACATCATAGTTTCAAGAACTGTCTATGCATTTTTTCATTAATATTTTTCTCTGAATTAGATTCAGACAGCGTAGCCAACTATTCATTATTACCTATAAAGGTGATCTTGTAGCTTAAAGGAAATATGAAATGAACCTAGAAAAAGAAGTATTGGCTGTCTCAAAACTCTGTATTTGATGACCTTTCATCTAGTATATAACTTTAAATTAGGTTAGACAACGGGAGAGTAGGAAAAAAATGACAGTGCTCTCACCTAATGCTAAAAGGAATTAATCAAATTAAGTGTTTAATGGGTAAATTTCCAACTATATAAATTAGATCCTAGTCCCAATCCTTCCCAAATTCTTTTAATACCTTTTCTATTTTACTCCTTAATTGCTAAACTCAGTTAACTATTTTTTTTATACTGCCATTTATAGATACTGCAAACCAAGTATATTCTGATCAGCAGATTTTATATTTGGTCCTATACTTGGCCTTTCCATTTTGCCTTTCAGCATAATGCCTATAAACTTCCATATCTTTTTTAGACTCCAGATGTGGCAAAGATAATTTTGGTTATTTTGTTATTATTGTTTATTTTGAAAATTTAGACCTTGCTTTTATCTGTTTTCTCATTCTAATAAGAACATTTCAGGTTGGAAAACAACATGGCTTAGGAAGTAGGGCTTTGAGGTCTCTACAACTATGAGACAACATAACAATCAGTCAGGTAAATAATTTGTGGCTAAGTACATTCTTTAATAGATATATGTGATTAAACCAGTTATGTCAACATAGGAGAGTATTTGGCTTATTTTAATTGGTATAGCATATAGACTCATAAGTTTTGAACAGGAAAAAAAAATCCAGATAGGGCTTTTTGACCATAACTGTGCCAGTTATTAAGCTATCGTTTCTTAGCTTCGATCCCACCCTTCTATAGTCTGTTAGGGCTGATATTCAGCAAATTAAATTTATCCTTTGCCATCTGATTCCCTGTTAGGGTCTCAAAGAATGTGAGAGGGTGACTGAAAAGTTCTTTCTCATTTTCATCCTTCTCCTTGTTCTTATCAAGTGTTACCTAAGAACTCAAGCAGTTTGAGCAAGTGGCCACAGCTGATTCCAGTAAGAAATCTTTCCAACACTTGCAGACCCAGCATCATTGTGCCTTCTTAGAGATACCAGCAACATCAGCTGGCATTCCTCTTCGGAGTCTAGATCGTAGCGCTAGGGGACCCCCTCCTTCAAGCTCAGTGACACAAATTCCAACTAAGCAGTAGATCCTTCTTGTTTTAATCTTTTGATCTCCTGAATATTTAGTAAACAATTATTTTATAAAATTCCATCTTTTAAAGTACCTGTTTTCTATCTTCTGACTGGACATAGGCAGATCCAATGATCCATAGAAAGAAATATATTGCTGTCCATTACACACACACACACACACACACACACACACACACGTACCACACATACATGTAAATGTTTGCTGAAACAATATTCACCCTTATTATGTGTATATACTGCTTTTTATTTATTTTATATTTTTGTTCTATGTTTTGATTTTTTAACTTTTAGGAGCAATGTATTAAATTGATTTGACAACCCACTATTAATTCTTAACCTGAAAATATTTATGTAGATGAAACACAAATATAAATTTTAATACTAATATCTATGTCTACATAATGACTTAAACTAGATATTTGATTTATATAATGAAATTTTATGGAGATTTTTTAGATTTAAATATGTTTAGGAAATTGGAAATAAAGCTTAACAAGAAAAGTAGATAAAAAGATGATGAAAAGTAAAATTTCAAAATAAGAGTAAAAGTCAAAACTCAAATCATGCAAAGAAATTCTATTGGGGTGATATGGATTAATGTAATGGATATAATAGAAACATTAAGGGACAAAGGATGATTTACACAGACACACATACACACACACATGCACGCATCCATCTTTTCCAGTCCTTAAATATTAACACTCCTGGTTCTCTGGGTTTCAATTCGGATCTCCCTGATTCTCAGGTTATCAGACTCAGACTGAAATATACCACCACTTTTCCTGGTTGTTAAGCTTGGAGATGGCTAACATGACAATTCTTGATCTCCATAACTATGTGAGTCAATTTCTATAATAAATTACCTTATGTATATCTATGTATATACTATTGGTTCTGTTTTTCTCTTGAGAACCCTAATAAAACTACTTAAGCATATTTGTTCTTTATATTCAGTTCAGGTATCATCTCTTCTAGGAAACATTCTCCAGAACTCCTAGGTGAGTGAAGTAAAAGTCTCAACAGAACATAGGACTCTATGATACAAATAATAACTTCCCAGGGAATTGTCTGTTTGGGTTGCCTGGCTTCCTCACTATGCTGAGTACCTCAACAATAGAAAACATTTTATACTCATTTAAATAGCACCATTATTTAGCCTATTGCCTTGCACATGAATATGCATTCAATATTATTTTTCCTGTTGAACTAAGCTCACTGAAGACAAATAATGAACAATTTGTTCTTGCCATTGTTGGTAGTACCATGAGTTCAGAAGAGAACTCAAACAGTGAGATAAATTTAACCTAATCTGTCTACCACTCCTAATTTCTTTTTCCAATTTTTTTTTTATTTATTTACATACTCCTAACATTTGACTCTTAAGGAAAATTGGCTCAACACCTTAGTCCTTCTGACCTTTGCTTTCTGGCCCAGTTTTCCTGTCTCACACATTCAGTGTTCCCTCTTATTATTGGTACGCTATAAACAGCAGGCATCATGATGACACACCATTGACTGTCTCAAACATGTCTCCTGACAGCTATCTTCACAAATAAAATTTAAATTGAAAGTTTTCCAAAAAAATTTACAACCTCGAGAAGATTTATCAGTTCTCCTGGTGTATGTAGTAAGTGAAAAATTATTATTCTCTCTCCAGAGAAATTCTGTCTGATAGATGGTGTTTTGTTATTTTAGGAAACTAACAGTCCACTGAGTTTTTAAGGGATTCTTTTAATAGTCCCATTGCAACATTTTCATAAATCTTTTGCAACATTCTAAGAGAACACATACAATAAATTCTTCCATAATATAACTATAAAGAAACTTGCATCTTTTAGGGTTAGGAAAATGAGATTAAGAAAATTGATATGAAAAACCTCTGCAAGCCATCAATACTTTACAAATATGTATGCAAAGAAAGAAATACATTTTCCAAACAAGTTTCCAGAGGATATTTCTTCATGGTATATTCATATTTCCATGAAACTACCCATTAAAATTTTTTTTTTCAGTTCTGAAGTCACAAAAAACTAAAGGACTAGCATCTTTGTGAACTGATTTTATGTACCTCACTATACCTGTTTTATGAGAACATGCTAGGCTGTGTTTCTAAATACAATATTAAATTACACTGACTGACTATGATAATTCAGCCAAAGTAAGCCATTGATTAACAAGCTGTATTTGTCTATAATTTTTCCATGCTAGATTTTGCTTTTTGAGGCATGACATTGTTCTTAAGCATAGATTCAGTTTCTTTGACTACAAACCAATTATTTTCTTACTTCCTGTGAAGGTATTACAAAACCAAGAATTTTTGTGCAATTCCATGTCTTTCCTGGGTTTAAGGCTTTTCATGCATGGTCTCTGACCCACAGAAGTTTTTACCAGCTGAGAGCTAGTTGCTGGGCAGATGAGGTGAATCCCATTGCTTAATCTCTGAGCAGCTCAGTAGGCTGTTGAGCGATGTACCCTGGGATGGGCTTTCCTGGAGCTGAATAAAGTTTATGAGGAAAACATACCAAAAGTGTCATGTTGACACTTTTAATTTGCTCCTGTGATACCTCTAGCACTTTCCTCCCCGAATGGTGTAGTGTAAAATTGGAAGTATGTCTTAAACTGCCAAATCCATGCTTTTACTTAATCCATAAAATTTATAAATGTAGTGAATGTCTCTGAGTTTTGGTAGCAGATACAACGTTCCCTTTATAGGAATACCCAAGGTGTTTGTTAAGCTTCTAAACAACCCTTTTGATTGCCGTTATAAAGAGAAACTGCAAGTAAACTATGCCTGTACTCACTAGAAACTGTTCCCAGTTGATGGCTTTTAGGAAGCTGATGGTGTGAAATGGAAATTTCCTACATGTTAAAATGGTAACCTCAGTGAATCCATATGTGCAGTAGAACATCCAAAAGTAATAGAAGCAGCAATGATAGGACTCACCAGTGAAATGACAGATGGAAGAATTTGACAATATTGTAGTGGGGAATAGTCATGAACTTGTTCAAAATGGAAATGTAGCCAATATTTTGGGCTAGTCACTCATCATTCCAAGGACCATAACCTTACATGTGAACTAGATCATTCTCAATGAAATCCTCTTTCATGTTTAAATTACTAGAATTTCTCAATTTAGAGATTCAAGAACAGTAGGGTTTCTATCAAGGCTGTATATAGTCTCATAAGCAATTATAGTTATTTTCCTTAGTCTAGTTTAGTACTAATACCAATGCTTCCTTCAGAGTTTGTCATTCTTCACTTTTATATAAAATTTTTTGTTGGACTAGAAGAGTCATAAGAAAAGCCAAGGACATAGAGACTAAACAGTAAAATTTACTGTGCAGAGTTGAGGGAAATAAGATACCTACTGAACAGTAAGAAAAATACATAATTGGTCATTACTATTGACTTATTTATCTTTTAAATGGATAGTCTGATAAAATATTTGCTGATGTGTAAAGTATAGAAAAGTTTGGGAATATTATTATTACCATACTTGAACTCTGAGGATGTCCTCTGTGTATTAATAGCATGCATTAATAGTTTAATATTAAGTAAAGGAGCTGGGATATTGTAAAATCTTCTTTATAAAAACTCAGGCTAGAAAAAATTTTTCTTATTGGTGAGATTGTTGTCTTAGTCCAGAAAAATATTTAATAATCCATGATTACCTATGAATAAAGAAACTTTGCAATCCTGATTTCTTTTAGAGTGTGAGCATTGCCATGGTTAGCTTAGGCACTCTTGTTACAAATAGCCTTTTAACTTTGCCTTGCCTGATACCAAGGAAGCACTGAGGAAGAGTAGATTCTTCCTCTGTTGTCGTGTATATATTGAGATGCAATTTTGTTGTATTGTAGTTATTTATAATGAGCTTTCTGATCCCTGATAGTTTTTGGCGAGGAAGAGATCATGATGATTTTGTATGCTCTCCTCCATACAGAGCTTTCTCAGTTTGGAGGGAAATGTAGGTATAGTAAAGTTAACCTTGAAATGTGAATATTGTTGCAACAATTAAATATGTTGCCATGTGAATAATAGAAATTAATATCTGACTAGCAATATACCCTCTTTTAGTTAATCTTAATGAAAACATGGCTGAAAGGAATAAATGATATCTGCAGAATGATTAGAAAATGGCTTTTGTTCCTAAGATTAATATCTATATTCTCAAGCACACTTCACTGTTTGCTAAAAGTGGCAAATTCACTCAAAAATGTTAACTGTTTTATCCATAAAGATGGTAGGACTCTCAAGCACTTTTCGAGAGTACTACTAGCTAGCTTTCTGCTAGCTAAGTTTTTCCTGGGCCCTACCATTCCTAGCTACAGGTAGACAGAATAGATGTCATAACAAAACTATTTTGTAGTGCTTTGCTTATGATTTCAATGTTGACATTTCTCACTTAATACAAGGCTTTTTACTTTGTTTTATTAAGGTTTAGTGTTTAGGAAGGTAAGTACTGTCTCTATGTACGATATTTATCATTGTATATGTTATATTGTAATGTCATATATACTTGAAATATCAGACCTTGCATTAAATACATAATGCAGTAGACTTTTTGCAGATCTGTATTTTTCAGTGAACAATAAAAAGATTGTTTGGCACTAAAACAATAATAATAACGATAAATAATAATAATAATAATAATAATAATAATAATATTCTTGTCAAGTATCTGTTTTTCTAGTGTGACATGCTCCTTGCATTTTTCAAATGTTAGTTAATAACTATTTGTGGTTATCACTACTCTTAATTTCACATAAAAGCAAACTGAGATAGCCCTAGCTCACCTTACCTAGGGAACCAAAGGTTCATCTGAAAATCTGAACCAAAGAGATAATACTGTTTTACTAATGAATCTCAAGAGAGAACAATACTGATGCATACCACAAAAATCAAGTTCTGTGATTTTAAATTAAAGATGATTACCAATAGGGATTATTGTTTAAGGTTATTGTAGAATGATAGTGTTCAAGGGGAAGGAATAAGAGTTTTGCAGAACCAAAGAATGTATAGGCAGAAAAATTTATACTTTAAGAAAAAGAACTTCCGAGAATATTTTTTTTGATTTTGTTGATACCCAGTGTGTCATTTCAAATACATTAAAAGAAAAATTACTATACTGAATTAAAACATAGATTGAAATTAGTAGTTTTGCATTAAACATATTTAAATGTGTGAAATAATAAGTGAAATAAATGTAAATAAGCTGGACTGGCTTGATATATTTTATATGCATTTAGATTTAAGTTAACATCAGTAGTCTTAAAATTAGAAATATAAATTGGTGTAACATATCTGTTGGTCAGTTTGTCAATATTAACACTAAGTTTTTATAAAATGCAGACATCTTTTTTGATTCTACAATGTCACTGTTAAAAGTTGACTTCAACCTGGAACTACGATATAATACTTACCGTATGATTATTGAAGTATGGCTTTAGCATGGTAAAAATAATTCAATAATAAACTAAAGATATAGCTCTTTATATAATAGTCTGTTCATGCACAATAGTAATCATAATGTTAGTTACTTAAACCAATTTTTTTTTTTACTTTCAAGGAATTTTAAACAAATTAGTCTTTCTGATATGTTTGACTAAACTGATTACATCTCTGAGCTAATATGATGCCATATAAATGCTAATTTCTGTATGGTGTAGTTACCTGCTTTATACATTTATAAAATATTTTATAAAATATTTTGCATTATTCTCTTCTGAGGAACTTTTTGAACTTTATATTTTTAAAATTTGCAGCATGAGCTGTGACTATATCAAGTGTAATATTCACTTATTTTTAAATAAATGTTTATTTTAGAATAATTTTTTTTAAGTTTATAGAATAGTTGCAAAGATAGAACAGTGATTTTCCATATATTTCATAGCAAAATTTAGTTTTCTTTCATGATAACATCTTACATTGCCATTGTACATTTAGAAAAGTAAGAAACCAACATTCATACAATACTATTAACTAAATCCCAGGCTTAATTAATTTGGCTTAAATAACTGAAAAAAAAAAACAGTTTGTTGTTGTTTGTTTGTTTCAGTATTCAACCCAGAGAACTACATTCCATTTAGCTGTCATGTATCCTTTAGTCTCCTCTACTCTGTGCCAGTTTCTCAGTGCTTCCATGCTTTTCATGAGTTGGACAGTTTGAGGAGTACTGATCTGTATCTCTATTTGCATTTATCTAACTTTCCTTTTTTCCTTTCATAATCATGCTGAGGCTATTAGATTTTGGGAAGAAGACTACAGGAGTTAGTACCCTTTTTATCACATATCATTGATCACACTCCTCCTTGGTGATCAGAATGAATAAAAAAGTTTATAGTTAAAGCATTTTGTATATTGTATGACTCATAGGAGAGTACTTTGAAAACTTGTGGGGCCAGTTTTGATTGCTATCAAGATTGGAGTACACATGTAGCATCCTTGGGCAAGTGTTAGGGATTCTGGATGCTCTGTAATGTGCAGGACCCTTATGTATAAAGATATGCTACATTACACACAAATTTGAATGTTCTACCAGATATTTCTATAGAAAAAATAAATAAATAAATATCAGAGCCAAGATCCTAACTCTGTTGTTCAAATAGAAAATACTTTTTATGGACTTAATACATATTACAATTTCCGGAACTACAACAGTCATAACTGTTAAAGTAAGGTTGCTCTTTATTTTTAAGATTATCAAGTTTTGTTCATCAATTTGAAAATCATGTCACTGATTAGAACATCAATCATGATATTTGATTGCTGAACAATGGACCTATGATAGTATTCATTTGTACCTGTTGCATTTGTGTGATTCTATGTATAAAACTAATACATTTACTTGGTCTTTATTTTAAAATGTCAAATAAGATGATAATATTCATTTGAATATTATCTTACATTTCTTAAATCTAAAAGGTTTTCTAAGTTGTCACAAACATCTGGCTCTTTCACTTAACCTTGTGGTATAGATTGTTCAAGAATTTACTTATTGATTTATACCTTATTTATTATAAATTATTTTTCTTTCATAGTTCAGTAAGTGCATTACATTGATTTTTGAAATAGCATGTATGGGTTGGTTATAGTTTTTATGACTATCAGAATCATAAAAGACTATTAAAATATTTATTGTGAAGGGAAATTTATATCTAATAAGGTAAAAAATTATGAAATTATAGTAATATGCTGTCATACTTTGTACATTCCAATTAAACTCACTAAGACAGATGAGTAGACACCAGGCTCTCAAGTGAAAGTCTCTTTATCAGTCATTGCAGTGATACCCGTGAAAAGTGGGTGACTCTAGAGAATTTGCCTCAAACAGTACAGATTTGGGGATATTTTCCTGGGGTAGTTATTAATTGTGCTCCCTTTACTCTCATAAGTTATCTAGGTTGGATAATAGATTATTTGTTCTCACTAATAAGTAGAAGGTGTAAAGCAACACTGTTAGTGATTAATTTACTCTGGCCTGCAATCAGGTCAGTGGGAGAAATAGGAATCTACAACTTTTCTCTATGTTAAATACAAATGCCTAGACTCACAGACTATACAAAACAAAAAGTGCATCTTCCCTTTTGTCATTCAGGCTTTCACCCGTGCCTCCCTGGGAGCTCATATTTCTGCCTACACCATGCTAAATTAGGTTCACATTAGGTTGATTCATATAGGATTTGTAGGCTAATTTTGTAAGTCAGAAATAGTTGAATACCCACAATTTCATGTTCTTAAGCCTATATCAACTTCTTAGTATTATCCTACCACCATCATTTTAGGAGCGATTTGATATCTTAGTTCCTCACTCTCTTCCCAGCCAAAGTATATGTAAAGCACATTATATGCTGAGATCCAAAGTATCAAAAATGAATGTGTGTGTGTGTGTGTAATCTGTGTAGATAGGGATCAATAGTTGCTAAATGGGATGGTATATGTTGCATTGTACTTGTACTTTGGGGTAATATTGCTTCTTTTCTTTTAATAGTTTGTTTTTTTAACTTAAATTTGTCTTTTTTTTCCCCCCTCGGAACAGTAACTAAACTTAACCATTCAATTTTATTTTCTTAATTGTATGCCTCATAATTATATTTCTAGTAGAAGGGACTAATTCATAAAGAGCTTTTTACGTCCTGAGAACATACGGGTATAGGAAGCTACTGAGAACTTTATGTATGTTTGAAATAAATACTTTTCCCCACTAATTTGTTCCAACAAGAATTCCTAGCAAGAAGACTTGTGGTATATTGGGTACTTAGTCTTTACTCATATGTATAGAGCATAAAGAAATAACAATGTTTTGGACTTTACAAACAGATTCCTTGGGAGCCATGACAGTGATGTCAACTGGTACATAATGGGGACACCCTCAGAGTGTGACCAGACTGTCCAAAATCACAGAAAAGTCAGCCAAGACTGTCTTCCTTAAGCTCCAACTGCAAAAGCTGATAAGCATAAGGATTCCATCCTGTAAGGACCTTAAAAGCTGAACACCTCAGGCAGACAATGCTCAAGCTTGACAGGAAAGCATCACGAATGGATATGCCGAGAGCTGAAGACTATGAGCTGTCAGTTGTAGCCACTGGCTTGGGAAGGATGGGAAACATTTACACTGCCAATTAAGAGAGTTCACTTTGGAGATGCTAGGACTTTCATCCTTTACTCTGAGGCATAAGCCTCTGTCTTTTCCCTGGAGAGAAAAGTGTGCTGTGTGTTAACCTGTGTGGATACCTGTTTGGTTTATATGAGAAGGTCCCACTCCATAAATTTGACATTGTGTAAAGACATGAAATCATCCTAGAGTGTTACTTTGGTAGCCATTTTCTTTGCTAGGGACACCATATTTTCAGGATTTTTCACTATTGTGAAGAATATATAGTACCTGAGTGAGGCAGCAGGTGAGAGAGGGACTCCTTACCCCAGTGCCCATTAAAAATAAGAACTGAACAGGTGTACCTTGACCAATTAACTCTCTAAGGCCAAATAAGGTTTCATAAAACTTAGATTTGGGTAAGCTCTGAGATAAAATAAAATAGAAATTGCTGGTCTAGATACTCAGTACTGGGTGAAGGTGAGTCAACAATGGCAAAGGCAGAGGGTGCATCTTCCCCAGAGTGACCCTGGGAGAAAAGATGGTAACAAATACAACCTTTCTTTTGGAACTAAATCTAAACATTTATTTTGCAACTAAATCTAGACATGTGAGAGGGAGGGGATAATGCCATCCCTGAATACACAGAACATATAGTCTAATATAAATAATAGTTATCATTTATCCATTCACTTATTCATTCATTCATTCATTCATTCATTCTCTTGAAGTCCTCAATTAAAGACTGAGGGAACATTTCAGGAAATTTAATGATAAGAAATTATGGGGCATCTCATAGGGTCTTAGAGATGATTTAAAATAGGAATTGGGCTTGTGTTAGGTGATTTTGAGTAGGATTCAAAATAGGGCTTGTCTCTGTGAAATGATGTCAGAAAGTGGAATAATTATATGTTCAGTATCTTAATTTTTATCTAGAAAACAAGAACAAAAGGAGGCTACAGCTGCAATTAAAAAAAATATCAATGACAAATATTGATATTTGCCAAGAGAGAGGGATATTAGGCCATTTTTTGTGCTTTAGACACTGTCATAATTTTTTCTTAATTTGTCAGTCACTGAGTCTAATGTTGATGCTATTCATAATCATGTCCAATAGAAAATGACAAGGCCTAGTTGTGAGTGCCAGGATGCCAAAGTTCTCAGGAGCTTCTTTTCTCTTGTTTTATGTCATTTATTCAATAAACATCTAATAAGCATCTAATATGTATATGGCCCTAAAGTTATAAATATATTTTTGATAGCCTCAGTTCTCAAGAAAGAGTTGGGGTTTGATGTTAGAAACTATAAAATAGAATTATATGTTGAGGAGGTAGACCGAATGAAGAAGGTATCAGGGTAGCAGAAGTATTCAGTGAAGGCTCCACAAAAGAGATAATATTTAACAAACTGTTGAAAGATGCATAGTTACTGCCAGTTTCAGGTAAGGAAGAATACTGAGGGTAGAAGTAGCAAATGGAACTGTCCCAATATGTGAGAAGTACTTTGAGCACTGAGATAAGTCTGAGAAAGGACCTTCGAAATCAGGATGTTGAGTTAACACTTTCTTATTTCCTGTGCCCTATAGAAGCATTTCATATAAAGGAAGCTTAAGATCACATTGATACTTTGAGTATTTAGTTTGTAGCATGGAATAAAAATCATATGTATATTAGAAAATAATTTGAGAGCTAAAGATCATACCTAAGTTGAGTGCTCAGCCTGGTATGTGCTTGGTGCATGAGAGCTGTTCCTGACACTAGCCTATCAATGAGGATGTTAATCCAATGGAAGCAAGGGTTCCTAGGGGATAGGGAACTTCAGCCATGGAAGGCATACTGTTTTAAGAAGAAGAAATGATTTAATGCTTTTGGTAATTTCACTTGATTTTGGAGAAGGATAAAAACTCTCTGGTTTTATAAAGCAGCCATCCTTTCATAACTTCTCATTAGGTTACCATTAAATATAGAATTTAAAATATTCTATCAGTAAAACATTATTAAGTGCTTAAAAGCACCAACAAAGGAAGACATGGCAACTCTTCAAAAGGTCTAAAATAGGATGAACTCTAATCTTTCTTGGATAATTTAAGAGGCATCTTGTGTCATGATAAGGAAATGAAGCAGATAACCTCTCAATGTCCTTTCTAGACTAGAAATTATATGATAATGTATTCTAATAAATCCTTGTAGTTAACTAAATAGGAAAGGACCTTTTTTTCTGAACTCTAAGTTATTTAAATATTTTTTTCTTGTAAAATTAAAACTAATTTTACTTTAACGTTAAATGGAGTATGTAATTGGCTCTAAAGTCTTTTAAGCAAAAAAGGTTATCTATGATTTTTATTTTTTTATAAGTAATGCACACTTATCTTAGAAAAGAATTCAAAAATATAAAAATTTCCAAGGAAGAAAAATACAGTTAAATCACTTAAGTATGTTTCTGTTAAAAAATTTGGCACCTATCCATCTATCATATTTAATACATGAAACCACTGCAAGCAATATTCAATTCATATCCTTCCCCAAATTCCACTTATCTTCAAAGTCCCCACCTGAATCTCCAGTCTTTTAAATGTAATTCTCTCTTTTCTTTCTCATCACATCTGCTCTCACCTGTCATCACAAATCAATGTTTTTAGGTCATTTTACAATTCTTTTTACCACATCTACAATGAATAGTAGGTTGAGAATGGAGAGCATCAATTGCTTTTTATTTACCAAACTACTTTCTCTTTCTCCTTTCTCCTCCCCCAAAGCTTAATGTACCATTAAATGACATCTATTGAAAATGGTCTACAAATATGTTCAAAGAATAAAATGGTACAAACAACTTGGGGAAATGACTTAACTGTTTTGTATATAGACATCAAAGTTGCAGACAGCTCGCTAGAGATGATGGACATCAAGAAAGAGAGAATGTTTCCTGTATAGAATTCCATAGAAAATAATGTACTATATTGAATTACATTAGTGATGACAAAAATTTTATGCAAGGGCTTAATTTTGCAGCAAATAGATTTTTAAAATCTATATTATTTATAATTATTTCAATAAGGAAATTAGAGAGTGTTGAAACCTTCACAGGTTTTGATTTTAGGCAAAGTAGGCTCAATATGTGCCAGCAATGATTAAAATAAATAGAATAAAAGACGGTACAATAATGTTTCCATTAGAATTTTATCCCTTAATTCAAACAGAAATGTTAGTTTAAAAAAAAAAAAAAAAAACTTTTAACCACATCGCCTGACTGGGATCAGATAGAATTTCAAGGAGTAGCCTTTAGTTCCAGGGTGATCTTTGTTTTCTGGCAAAATGACCCACAAACTTTTCTTCTTTCCATTATTCAGCATCTTTGGGAGGGTAATTATTAAGTGCCTTATACGGTGCTAAATGCTTTCCATAGTGGTGAAAACTTTACATACAACATGTCATTAATCCTCATTATAAATTTGAGTTAAATACTATTATTATATAGATTTTACAGTTGGAAAAATAGATTCTTGGAAAGTAAGTCACTTGCTTAAGTCACACCGATAGAGCGTCACTAGGCAGTCTGTCATAAGACCTTTCATAGTTAATGTTTGAATCGAGGGCCTAACCTGATTCTATTTAATAATATTTTATCATGAACATAATATCCATCACTAGCATATTCCACATACATATATTTTAACTTTTGGTGGTGATGAATATATTCATTAGCCTGATTGAGCTGGTGGTTTCATATATATATACACCAGAATTGTGAAATTTAAATATGCACAATTTATTGCATTTCAGCTAGACCTTAATCTCGCTGTTAAAAATAAAGTATATTTTTTATATGGAGGTTGGGAGACTGTTTTGAAGGAGAAACACAGAGTCTCAACTAGATTGATATGAATAAATTTAAAAAACTATTTCTTAGAGTTAGAAGGTGCTGATGCAGTACAAGGACCAAGTCTAATAAATATAAAGATTCTATTAACATGTTGCTATGATTATGTGGTTACCATTAGTAATAGTAATAGTAGTAGTAGTAGTCGTAGTATGAGAACCTGGAAATGGGAGAGAAAAGAGAAAAAAAATGCTATTTACCTTTTATTGAACACCTGGTTATTTGGACATTTTTTTATACTCTTTGAGGAAGATTGAGAAGGAGTAGTGAGGGTAGTTAGAATTGTTACTGTCATCCATGTCACAAATTTACATTAATAATCTAGTAAAAATAGGTCAGGCTTTGTACTAGATACTGGGGATACAAGATGAACAGATGTAGTTCATGCTCTTATGGAGCTTTTTTATGGTAATGCAGTATACTAAAGAACACAAAAGAAAGATATCTGTTCAGCTAATAGTGGAGTTGAGCCAGGGTAAGAAAATTTCCTGAAGGTGATGTCTTGAATTGAGTAAGAAATGGTCTGATTAAGAATTTGGGAAAAGACATTCCTAAGAGTGAGCAGGATGTCCTAAATCACATATTTGAGAGTGCAGCACATTTGGAGAAATTCAAGCATTTTAAATGAGGATGAGATGAACAAGGAGGATATCAATAGAGACAAAAATTGTTGTAAGTAACTGGAAAGAATTCTATATCTAATATTAAAGCACTTGTATTTTGTTAATAATGACACAGGGCACAGAATGTAAGACTAGATTTAATTTATGTGATCCATTTCAGTGACTTCTGCATATTTTAGTCTATATTTACATAGCCTTTGAAATTTAACAAAATGTGCAAAAGACATCTATTTTAAAAGAGTTAGATAAAACCTAGTTTGAAGACAGAAGGTGCTAACACCCTCGTTCTGTGAGAGCTGTAGGATTTTGTTTCAACATTCAAAATCATGTGTAAATATGAGCCATTCTGAATATTTGTTGTATTGGAATCTTCTTTCTTGTAGGAATAACATTGACTAGAATTTATTAGTATTGTAGAACCATGAAATCATAAAACATCAGATCTGGAGAAAAAAGTCTAAAATTATCTAGTCCAATTGCATTTATAGATAAGAAAACTTAGGAATGAATTACCTAATGTGACACAGTCAATAATTGAGTGCAAGTACAACATATAACTGTTACTTTTTAGTCCTGATTCCTTAGTTTTCATTAGGCTGTCTAGTCTTTTATATTTTCAGTGCCCATTACTGCTAGTTAATGATAAAATATTACTGATGGCCATTTGAAAATTACCATTTGCAATTTCAGCATATAAAAATCACATGAAGCTGTTTTAAAACCTTAAAGCAAGACTACTTGACAAGAACATATGGTAATTTATGGTTCTTAGTCACAAGTGCAACACACATATTTTCTCAAATTGGTTGCAAGTTGAAGCAATTATAAAATATGCATGGGTTTCTGGCTTAAGATGACAGAACAATCACGTTATTTTTCTCTCAAAATTCTATTAAAGTGATAGTAAAGAAATAAGAAAGTAATGATAATAATAATCTTTAGAAAAGGAGTTTGAGGAACATTAGGAGGCAGCTGACTAATAATATTGACAAAGTTCTGAAAATAAAAATCATCTGGGATCATACTGATGGAAAACCTAGAAGAGAATAGTATTGTTAAAAACATAAACTGAAAATATTGCAGATGCAGGGGGACAGGCTAATGCTCCCCAACAAACAAAGCCTCAGAGCTTTTAAGTTAAAGATGAAAAACATGAGCTGTCTGTCCAATAATAACAAAAGTAATATGTTATTTAGAGAATCCCGTAACAGTTAATCTCTCCAAACTTCCTCTACCTTATTATACTCTAAAAATATAGAGTGACAAGAAATAGTGGCATTTAGAAATAGAACAATTCTGGAAAAGTACTGCTTACAGAAGTTGGCTTATTTGCTTAGAGATATCAAATGACAAAAAAATGGGTTTGGGAAACTCAGAGAATGACATTCTTTATTTAAGTATTAAGAAGATAAACTTTTTATGCCTAGTTGCTTATTATCAATCAAAACAAGAATCAGTTTTGCTTGTGACGTGTCCTGCCCATTTAGATAGAGTTCACAATTTACTCTTCAATTCTAGAAAAGGAGAGGGCTGTTGTAAAAAGAGAGTTACACAGCAAGAAAGTAAACTTGTTCAAACTCTAATAATGACCAATCTGATCTATCATTTAAAAGAAAGAATGAAAATCAATTGCACAAAAAAGAAGGGATAAGATTAACAAATAAATGCCTCGCTGTATCATATCAAATAAGGTAGATTATACTGTAATAACAAACAATGCTAAATCTCAAATAATAATTCTGTTATTTTAAATATTTCCTGTTTCGTGGCAGAAGGAGAAACAGTTAATTCACCAACAAGTAAATATTCAACTTAGAAGTGACACACATTGCTTGCACTCAGGTTTCACAGACTAGTGCTAATTGCATGGCCCCACTCAGAAACAGGAGGGGAAACATGTGTCTCAAGCATACTAGTATGGAATCAAATGAAGTAGTCCTACTAAATACCTAAGTGGTATAGAACTTGAGTTATTTGGTAAGAATATTTAGGAACACTAAAGATTCTGAAAAAAGATTAAAATTTTCAGAAAACAAAAGTACTTTAAAAATTCTAATTATTTTTTTTAGCAAGATCAGTTGTGATTATACGTATATATATATATATATATATATATATATATATATATATGAAACAAACCTCAGGTGTTATGCAAAATGAACAGTTAGAAAATAAAAACTTTTTAATAAAAACATTGTTAAAATTAGATATCAAAGACACAAAGAGTGGAAGATAAATTTGAGCAATTCTGTAAATAACTGCATGCATGTGTGTGTGGTGTGTGAGAGAGAGAAACAGAGAGATAATGAATGAAAATTATTTAGGAGCAAAACTGATTAATTTATGTTCTAACATCCAACAGTAGATCCACAGGAAGAAATGTAAGAAAAGGAAGAATAAATGAGTAAATTAACTAAATAAAGTAATTAATTATTTTCAAAAATTTCAGAAGCGAATGAAATCTGTAAATATTCACAATGACAGGGTAAATAAGATGAGTGATAAAACAACCACATCTATATACATTTTTATAAATCAAAAACATTAATGATAGATGATCCTTTTAGAACTTTTTTATTTGTTGTTTATTTTGTTCTTGTGTCTTTTTTCTTTGTTTTTAATTTCCTATGATAAGATATGAATTATGTCTGTATTGAGCATTTCATCTTTACCACTGGACGTTAGAAAGCAGTAAAATATGCTTAAAGTTTCAGAAAAATATTATTGAATCTATAAGTATTTTTGTAGAGTATTAATCAAATGTAATGAAATGAGGAAATATTGTACAATATGAATGCACTCAGAATCCTGAATTAAAAAAATAAATCATATAAACATAATTACTTGAGGAGATATACTAATAAAGAGAAAGGCGCCTAAGAAATATACAGGCATGGGATTGAATAAATAAGGATACATAAGCCATGATTTCAATGTTAAAAACCCAAGGGTGAGAGTTGAGTTATCAATTGAAAATGAAGGAAGTGAATTCTAGAATACAAATTTTATGACTGAAAAACTGGTAATTCTCGACGATATAATAAAGTGCTTGTCTTTCCACAAAGGAAAAAAGGCAATTTATAAAATTTAGAAAAGTTAAAAATAAAAGTTAAAAGGACACTATGATCTAAATATGAAAATAAAACCCTCAAAAAAAAAAAAAAAAGACCCATGTCTTAGAATACATGGCATTCAAGGTAATTCATTTATTTCATCTTTTAATCTAAAATACTGTCCTTCACAGGTATATCTTATATAAGTAAATAAAATATTAAAACAACAATAATATTATTTTTTGGTTTTTCTATTTTTTTTACAAGTAATTAGCAAACATGGATAATTAAATTATTGTAGTATAAGCAAATGTCATAAACCTTGATGGTGTCTATAGAATTTTTTATACCTTTATGTTATAAAAACAAGAGAGTTTAGTTTAACAGGATGGAAAAATATTTCATTATTTAAATGGTATAGTAATTTATAAAACAACAAAAATAATTTAACTGAGTATACTTGGTAGAAGAACGGGTATGGCAAGAGAAAATTAATGAAGATATAATAATATATATATTTTTTAATATCACAGGAACAAGGATTATGAAGACAGTCTCGAGACTTTCTAAGGAATACATCTAGTAAAAATTTCAGTTATGTAGCCTTGATTTTTATGCCCTTACCCTCAAAAAAGACTACCCTAAGAAGGATATTTAGTACTCTGAGGCTATAAATCTTTGTTTTTCTCACTATTGAACTAAAGATATGTGTGGTCTTAAACTAAGTATTCATATGTCTATTGTCAAAATATTTTAATCCAAGAAAGCTAATGATGAAATTATCCATTGTCTTTTATATAAGTCAGCATTAACCCAGTAACAGACTCTTAGCATTCGAAAGAAAATTAAAGATTATGTCTCCTGTCACTATAACTTCAGATGTGGTAAATGAGACATGAAAACTCAGAGTGAAGACTCAGATCTAAATATTGAACTCAGATCCCCCATCTTCCATGCATTGCTCAAAGGGACTGCTTGTGTTCTCCATTCTGCAAATAGAGCCAGCTGACCTATTTCCTTGACAATTCTCTTTCTAACTCTATGTATAACATATATCAGCAAGTTTTTACAAATTTATGCTTGAAATATATCTCAATTCTGCTCACTTGTTTCCATCCTAATTACAACCACACTATTCTGTGAGTCGATAATTCTCATGTTTCCATAGTGTGTCAGGTACAGTACTGCTTGCTAGTGTGAAAGCAAGAGTCCCTACACTCAACAAGCTTATATTATATTGGAAATAACAAATATGAAAAAAGTACTAAATAAATTAGATAACAGAATGATACGTGATATTAAAATCTCAGTTTAGACAATCACATTTTTAGTAATTTTTAGGGGGTACTTTCTTAAATACTCTAAGAGTACTATGCTGATCACACTGATCCCATTACTAAGTAGGCATTGTCATTATGCTGTCTTGTTAATGCAATCACTCCCAAGTAAAATAAGAATAAAGACTGCAGAGGCTTATAAGATTATCTAGAATGTTCACTTTGGGAATGATACCTTAAAAAACTGTGCAGACATTCCCACCAGCGAAAAAATCGTAATTAGTGAATATTATTTAAAGAAACATACACGCAAAGTTTACAGTCTTTGAAAAATGCTTGAAAGGCATACCAATGATAAGGAAACATTAAAATCTGCTAAATCTCAATAAGAACTGGGAGTCTGTGGAACTCGACTCCCAGGAAAGAACCTGCTCTTTCTCTCCATCTTATCCCCAACGGAGCTTAACAGAAGCAGCACCCTGGTTAGTCCGTCTCCCCTAGCTCACAGTAAAGGACTACAGTATCTCTCTAAGAGGGGAAGAACACACACACACACACACACACACACACACACACACACACACACACACTTTTATCTCCCTGCTGTGTGTTGCAGAGGCTAAAATCCAGATGAGAGCAGGCCCAAGGTTGAGATACCCTTCTACACTCAACTTCAATCTATGAGGTGAAGGCCTTACCCGAAGTGTTGACAGAAAATTGCTGGAAAAGCATATGTTCCCAGCAGAGATCTAGGGGAAATACATCCCTCTTCATGGGCTATTGTGGCCATATCTATTGTCTCTACTTTCATACTTTATCAGTATACCAGGACTGAGGTACATAAAAACTTGTTGAAAAATTAAATAAATAAAACTCTCTTTTACATTTCCTGTTACATAAATCCTACCCTTCGGTATTGGGTTTAATAGTTCCCCTCCAGGATGCGTGTACTACTCAGAACCTCACATTGTGACCATATTTGAAAATAGGGTCATTGCAGATGTAATTAGTTAAGGTTGAGCCATATTGGAAGAGACTCAGAAACAGATGCAGGTAGAGACAGAATTGGAGTTATGCTGTTAAAATCCAAGGAATTCCAAGGAATGCCAGTGACCATGAAAAGCTAGGAGAGAGGCATGAGACATTCTTTTTCTGAGCCTCAAACCCGCCTTGCCAACACCTTGATGTTCTCAAGACTTTTAGACTGAACTGCAAGAGAATAAATATTTGTTGATTTTAGCCTCCCAGTTTGTGATACTCACAGCAGCCCAAGAAGCTAAAACTCCATTTTTCTAGATTCAGCTAAAATGCTCCCCCATACTTAAATCTTTCTTGATTCCCACTAGATTGAGCACTCATGGAGGAAAAGCTGTGTTTTCTTCTTATTTGTATCCTCACTGTCTAGAAGAGCAGCATACAATAGGAGATTTAGTACCTGCTTTTAAAAAAGATGACAATTTCTTCCATCTGGAAGCAATCTTTTATTTTTCTGAATCCTAAGTCACTTAATAAAGAAAGATAGAGAGAGAGAGGTCAAATCAAGTTAGCGTCAGAACAAAAATAGTGACTCCAGTTAAAAAATCCAGGGCAAAATCACAGTACATAAAAGATAACCTATAACTATAGACTGAATTGATATAAATGTCCTAAGGGCATAAATTATCAACACGGTTTTTCATGATTTTTAAAAACTATGGCAAGCTCCTTGGTATTTTTCTGGGAAGCACTTATGTTTTTCCAGGAATTCTTAAAACTGACAGTAAAATGGAGAGGATGTGTTACTAAGAGAATATCTGCCTTCCCTCCAACTCAGGGATTTGGGGTGTTGCCAGGAAGAATGAGGCTGACATTTCTCTTGTGTTGCTCTCCCTTAAGAGACCCAGATTGGGTTTCTTACATTGTAACATGTGGAACTGAAAACAATAAGAGCACTGGTGACAGGAATCCCTCTCTTTTAGTAGAAAATAATGATGTGAAATACTAGATGAGAGCAGAAACCTTGACATTTTATTTGCATTTTCCAAAAACACACTAAGGACTAAGAAAAAGAATAACCTCTCATTTTCACTGTTCAATTTATAACAAAATACAATTGTAGAAAATCTCATCTTTCCCTGGATTTTCTATTTCAGTTTGCAGCAACCTGGCAAACTCATTATGACAATATAGGCCTAGAAAATGGCTGACATTCTCATGAAAAATACAAACCTTAATGATACATTTTATAGTGTATGATTTGAGATGCTCATCCTTGAGTGTACATAATGCTCTGAATCATCATTGTTTTGGCATCAAGATATGATTGATATTAGATGTTCTGCCTAGTATTTTGTCACCTCTAGGATGTAACTTTTAAAATTGGATTCTTTTGAACATTTACCAACTGCACATTATTATCTCTGGAGGAATGAATATTTGGATAATTGGGAACTCTAAGTCGTTGATGTAAGGATTTATGATTTGGATAAAATTGCCTTCTGCAACATGAATTTTTGAGAGACTGGAAAAATTTTTACATCCCCCAAACACTCAGAACTTATGAAGTGTATCAAGATATATTCTGATTTATACTGAGCCTTTATTGCATTTTCATTTACCAGAGCTGTGCCTTCTTTGATCTTTGATCCCAAAAGACTCAGCCCAGCACACTACCATATCAAACTGAAACATGTGTATTTTCATGCTCAATGAAATGCAACTTTTAAACACTGAACAGTGTTTTACAAAATGTCTCCTGTGAAGTTAAAAAGATTTTCATACAAGAGAACTTTAAATGTTATTTATACATGTTAAACAACATTATTGCTTTATATTTTTTACAGTGTTTATCATTTTCTTTTTCTATCCTAACTTGAAATCATAGCTCAGGCTATATCACTACAAAAAATATATGGGTTCAACTTTTAATTGTTATAGTCCATTCTTAATCACTATATTTTATCAATAATTATGTCTTTATCAAACTTCTGGGATTCATTTACCCAGTATGTTTTTCATGATCTAGATTAAGTTGCTGAGTTCAAAATAGATCTAGGTAGAAGCCAAAAAGTTAGAAATCCCATATGGAAGCAATTCTGTCAATCATGATAGCCTCTCACCTCTGCTTCTAATAAAGATGAATATTGATTGAGCTCATTTTATATGTGTGGAATAACTCTAAATACCATATAGAATTCAAATAAGAAAGAGGCAGCAAGACATCAAGAAATTTAAATTTCTACCATCAAGTTTAAAGAAATATCTTGCCTTTTAAAGTAATGTGTGTTAAAGTTTTCCCTGAACAACTCAATACTTACCAAAGTTACAGTTGGGGTGATCTGAACTCTGGTGTTGCCCAAGTGGCATGGACTGGGTCTCAGTTCTTCTCCACTGTAACAGTAAAAAATTACAGGTCAGCAAGATTTAGAAAAAGTAAGATTTATTGAAAGCACATTTTAGAAGAAGACAGACCATGCTAAGGAGGCAGCAGTGCCACGGCATTTGGGAGGTGAGATGACAAGATGTAGAGTATGCTTCAAGGAAGGAGTAGGTTACCAGTGAAGAAGTTTAACCTCAAGGAATTGGAGAGGTCTGTATTATATTAGGGCCATGATTGGTGGGGGTAGGGAGTTACAAAAGCATTCCTAGATGATTGGCATGTAAGGTCATTTTGATTGATATTTGGCTGTTATAAAACTCTCTTCCTACTGCATATATGCTTACCTAGATTTCAGTCTATTATAGAGCCATGAACTTCTGGGCATAGGCATGATATTATAATGATGGTATAATGAAGCTGAGGTGAAAGAGGGTCAGAGTAATCCTTACTGTGGAAGCATCAGTGCCTAGCTATAGGTTTATGATCCTGTGAGTCCTAGGTGAGGCTGTGATCCAGGTTCGTGGCTAGGGATAGGACTCTGGATTTAGAATGTTACTTTAATGTAGTAGGGCACCTGCGCCTAACTTATACAAGTATGATTTAGCTTATTGTATTACGCATGTGTGGCAGAATGCCACTACTGTTCTCTGACATATCCATGTGTTCCCCTAGCACACGCTCCCGCAATAAAGTTGGTGCCTGCTGTTTCATTCTCATGTTAACACCTCGTGCCTTCTTTCAACTGGATGTCTCACCACAGACACCTGGCGGTGACAGGCCTCCCTCCCATTCCTTTGTTTTTTAGGATGCGGGGGTGATTTGTAACTATAAAATAGGTGTTTTAGGGAGATCTTTGGGCAATCTCTGCACTGGACCTTTGTTCCTTTGTTCTCCTGTTGCTCTTGTCTGTCTAACTACCTAACAGAAGGAAATTAGAAGTGAAAGTTTTTCTGTAGTTTGGAAAAGTCTAGTATTAAATAAGTGCAGAGATGAACTTCATCTTGTCTATGATTTCAGTACCAAAAACATACAACTCTTGGAACACCAAACATTCTGATCCTTAACTTCTGATTATTTTACCGTATTTCTCTGAAATAACTTATAAAAATGTAAAAATTTTTATTCATGACATTATGAAAAAAATTCAATACAGATGTCCCCCGCTTTTCGAGTTTGCTTTACAAACTTTGCTTTTATGAAAGACCTACCTCACCACCTGTTTTCTCTAACCAATAGAAATCTGAAGTAAATTTCACTTTCAAGAAAAAATGAAAAAAATAAAAATAGCATTCAATATTCATTTTGCAGGAGCTGTTATAGAGGCAGTAATATACTCAGCAGTGAGAGTAGCCTTGTCTAGCTGCTTTACCCAAAACTATGTTCAGTATTTCAACATCAAGACATCTTAGCTTTGAACTGTATCTGTGGGCCTCTATGCTTTATTTTGTATGTTTGCTACTGAGATGTGTCCTAAGGTAATTGCTTCTTTGCTTTATATATTTTCAGCTTATAAAAGCTTTCATAGGAATGCTCTATAGAGGGAAACTATAAATCTCTTGGTCCTAGAAAATCTTGTATAAATTCCTGTATACAATAATGTGCACTCAGTTAGATTTAGTTACAGGAAGCCCCAAAGGGAAAGAGAAGAGTCAACAAGGCATTGTTACAAAAGGGGTCCATTTGACTGCCTGCCAGTCAAAGAAGAGATACTGGCAGGTTTGCAACAAAGAAAGTAAAGATTTATTAAAGAGTTGCATGTCCCAGAGACTCTGGTGAGCTAATGCTCTCAACAATCTGCCCCTGCTGGGAGTCTCAGGAGGACAGATTGTATACGGAAAAAAAAAAGTTGTTGAGAAAACTAAGGGAATCAGAGGAGTGGGTGCTACTGATTGGATGGTTGGATGGGGCTGAGGTGATTGATTATTGTGTTTAGTTCTGGAATCAGCCTGAAGCCATCCTGTCTGATCCCATGGCTGATAGGGTGGTTGTTCTGCTTTCATGGGCCTGGGGCTGAAACACATCTAAGGCTAAGTTGTTATCCATAGTGTAACAGAAACATTTTGTCCCCATGATTATAGACCTGAGTATCAGTAAAACTTTTGCCTTAAGGCTTAATGATTAAAGGAGTAGGCATACAGAGAGGAAGGATGGAAAAAGCACATAAATCACAATGCCATTATATAAGCAAAACCAACTCGAATCAGAAAAATCTATATTAAAGAAATGAAATGAAATTTGTGTATGGTTAAAGTGAGGTTGCAGATGAACAGTCACTTTCCATTTCCATTGGCGGTTTTCCCATTCTCTTAAAAAAAAAAACAAAAAACACTTCATTACCCTGTGTCATAAGTTTTGATACTGAAGCCTATGTAGACATTATCTGTGTGAGCATTTTTCCTTAGCCCCCAAAGGTGTAGGAGAGGCACCCTGAAGCTGCCATGTGGAGTGGTGAAGATTGAGAGCCTAGGTTCATCTTATCTGACTCATCTCACATGGCTTACACCAGAGGAGCTTGGTTTTTATTTGATTTTTTTTTAAATGTTGGACTTCAGTATAATACTGTTTCTAATAACAGAGCGTTGAAAAAAAATGTTTACCTATCAATCTATTCTGATTCTTTTTGATGATTTTAAAGATGAAAATTTATAAATTCTAATGAATTTCACAAGGTTATTGCTAAGGGTTTGAAAAGAAAATTAAGAAGAAATTAAATTTAATTTTCACAGTTGAAAAATCATTTTACATAGTCCCAGTCCTTGTTAGGCTTCTTTTTTTTTTTTTTTTTATGAATACAGGCCATAAAAAGAAGGATAAAAATAGTGTTCTTGCTTTGCAGCACAATACTTACAAGTACAACTAGACATGTACACACAACACTCCAATATGGGCCATTGCAAGAAAACCCAATTATAACTAGTAAATTGCTATAATTGGCTATTTAGATATTATATAAGCCAATGTTTTTAGGAAACAATTTTACAAAATACTTTAAAAATAAATTTTGCTGAAGTATATATTAGTGAGTGTTCTGATAAAATATGCAGCATGAGAAAAAACATAAAGTTGCCTTAGTACTTTATGTCTAAAAACTTACAGAGTTCTCTCTACAATAATTGGAACTTTCAGGTTAGTGAAATGTGATTTTGTTACGGGCAATCAGTTGTCTGCGTTGTGTGAGTCGAGACTTGGTCCTTGGATCCTCCACGCAAGACTTACATGGAGATCCCACATGAGGAAAAAAAGAGTGCACAAAGTAGCAAATAGAAGTAATTTTAATAAGTAAGGTAGGCTTAGTAAAGGACACTTGGAAGAAAGCCCAAGTGGGCATCTCAATAGAGGATTGAGAGCCCTGAGAAGCTGAGAGTCAGGATTTATACGGCCGTAGGGTTTCATTGTTTTCCTTCAGTTCCTCCCATCTAAAATTACCTGAATTTCCTGACCTTCCTTTTCACCGTTGTACTCCAAGCTTGGGCCTGCAGCAGTGGGTGCCTGTAGATGGGAAGTCTTATGGCTGCACCACGGGAACTCTGAGGGTAGGTGTATGCTAAGTTAACTCATTTTGCCTGTACCAGTTGAGTGATCCCAAAGTAAGGTCGTCTAATGGTCATTTGCAGTTAACTAACAGGGGGAAGGTGGAAGAGATGGGGGACTCTGGGAAAAGGGGGTGAGGAAGGCACCAGACACGGAGAAGCCTCTTGCCTGCCTGTCTGGCTTCTGACCCTAGGGAACTGAGAGAGGCTGGATAAGCCTGCCAGACCCCTGGTTGTATATTTTCTTCTGCTGAGTTGATCTCTGGGCCTTGTTAACCCTTCGTTGTCCTGCTTCCTCCAGCTTATATATACCTATCTACCAACCCTGTCAATTACACCTTGCATTTTATCTTACATTTCAGATGTACATGATTTTCATCAAGAATATATTTTCAGTTTGTTGGTATTTGATATATATGTAGTCAAGTAGAATATAAAAAGACAATGCTATTATACATAGAAAACTATAATAACATTAAGAAAAAAACTGGATCAAAATATACCTTTCATTATTTTTCAAACGATGGCATTTACTATGCCACAAATTTGCAAATGAACCAACAAACTCACTGGGAGGCACAGAGTAGCTATAGCCTAACATAATAAAATGACTATGACCTTTGTAGTCAGACAGGCTGAATTTCAAATCTAAGCTCTGAAACATATTTTTCTGAAACTCCATTTTCTCTTATGTTTAATGGAGATAGCGATACCTGTGAGGATGAGGAAACAATTAAATAAGATGATGAAATACACAAATCTAATAAAATTCTTGTGACAAGTTACTCTAAACAAATATTAGATCCAAGTACATGCTAATAGTAAGAAAAAACTAGAATCAATAGTAGTAATGATAGTAATGGGTGAAGTTATAAATTTCTAGACATAAAGGAGGCAGATGAAAACATCATACACTCTCTTCTCCCTCTCAGTATTCTATAAAAGGATAATTTAAAACATTTATAAAATGGTATAAATTATAACAAACAGAACGGGAAAAGAGTGAAAATAAATAGGAAATTTTAACAATTATAGGAAAACAGAAATGGACTGAACTAGCACTGCAAGATGTAGACTTAATCTTGACCACAGGGCTTTAGCCAGAGAGGATGCTTGCCTTTATGCAGAGCTTCAGATACACTTTTCAGTTAGGAATCAAGCTACAATGTGGAAAAGAATGAGTGTTCAGGTTTAAATCATGGACCTAATGAGCATCAGTAGGTGGGAGGAGATCATTTCATGTGAGCACACAGAACATACCTGTAGTCTAGTATCTGTTTTTAGACAAAATATTCTTCCATATAAATATGAATTTAATATCTGGGAAAAACAAGGATCCTCCTGAAGAGAGCTCTCTTTAACCCAATATTAAAGATTCTCCCAGCGCAGCTTCTAGCTTCACCCCTAGCCTGCCTGTTCAACAGCCTATCCATGAAGAGTGAACACCTTGGCCTTTCTCTATTGCTCCACACACAAACACACACACACACACACACACACACACACACATACACATCCAAAATGAAGGATCTATAAACATTTGAAGAAATTTTATAAGAGGAGCTTATAATTAAATAGAATGAAAAAAAAGTGTTTAAGAAAATAGCTTCAGGAAAATGTATAAACTTTATATATAGATAAGGACAGGATCTTATGAAACAGAAAAAGCACAGAACTAGTTATTAAAATTATCACTGTCAAAATAAAACAAACAATAGATGAGACAGAAAGCTGAAGTAAAGTGTCCTGGAGCAAAAATGAAGATTCAAAAATTAAGGAAGAGGTTAAAAATAAAGAGGACCAGTTGAGGATTTATAGGTGTTCCAGAAAGATAGAATAGGAAAAAAAAATGATGGAGAAAGCTATTAAAGAAACAATAAAAAGTCACAGTTGGACAATGTGTCTTTCCTTGAGGGGGAATTGGTAGTTAGATCCCTTTATGATGCCATAATCCATCCTTTCATCCTGTGGATTTACTTCTCTGGATGCATTTGGAGGGCAGTACTTAATGGAGAGAAAATTTAGGAAAGAAAGGTAGTGGCTTGAATCACAATCCCCTTCCTCATTCTCATCCCACAACTGGTACTCGTCCATCTTTCCTCCTTCATCTTTTCAAATCCCCACTCTTCTCAGCTACCACCTTTATTGGTCTTAGTGGGTGGCTTACCTTATGGTATGTACCACCTTCAATCTTGATGGATCTGAGTTCCTGGAAACCATATTCTTCTCAGGTTAATGTCCTGCACTTATTCATTTACAATTACTATTGGATATGTTGGTATTGAGAGGCACTCAACTGGATAGCCTATATTCCATACATATTTCTTATTTCCCTTATTACACAACAGCTGCTTTACTCCTTCCTGCTGATCAGATTCAATGGTCTGCTAGTAGATCACTGAATCTTGCTAAGCAAATCACTGAACCTGATCCCTGGTTCCTGGAAATAGGAATTCAAAGTGCCAGGTAGTAGTCATATCTTTTAGTTCAGTGGAATGTTTATTGTGTCTATTGGCAAGAGTGTTCTCCTTGTGAATCAGATCTCTAATCATGCAGGACCAAGAATTGAGAAAATGAGAAGCACAGAGTTTCCTAGTGTGTCATTGAAATTAGGTATGATAGTAATTGGGACCACTTTTGCTTCTTAGACCTATATATTCTTTCTACCTGAAACACCATGTCATAGAGAGGCTTTTAATTCCTGGGCCTCCCGACTGATATTTCAGTTTCACTTGCCACAGGCCATATGATGCTCCACCAGGTAGCTCCTTCTGATTGTTTATGAGATAACCAGTGGGTCCCAAGCTCAAGAGCTCACCTCTGCTCCTCTTTTGCTGTGATGTAAGATGAATTAGAAACAGTTACCTAATGACATGTCATCATAATAAGTAATCTTATGTACTTAGTAGTGTCTCTCTGGTAGATGTTTTCTGCCTGGTACTTAGTGAAACAAATATCTTCATACTTTGTGCCTACTCCCATCCTGATGTTCCTCCCCTAGACCTCTCTGTTTCTGATCTGCAACTTTGACCATACCATCTGCAACTTTTCATCAGTCTGTCTGTATTATAAATCTGTATAATTTTAATCAATTCTTTTTATACATAAAGTAGATGTCCAGGTATAGTACATAAAGTTCTTTCCTTCGGAAAGATTTTCCCTCATCTCTGTCAGTCATGACTATTTCTGAATGACTACAACTCAAAAGCTAAGGTGGACTTAGAGGTGATAGTTGCTAGACACGGGTTTCCAATCACACTCCTCAGAGCTCGGCAGTGAGCCTATCCTTGAAATTGCTAGGCTGCACATCTTTGTGTCTGTCACAAGTGATCATTTATTTTTTAAATTAACTCAACATTCCTTCCCTATTTTTTTTTTTTTTTGGTTAGAAGATTTTCATTTCTTTTAGTAAAGAACCCTTTCTTATCTTTTCCTAATTAAACTTTTAATCAAGTTGACCTACTCCTCTGATCCTTGCTACAGGATGAACATGTGATCAGACTGGGACAATCATATACTCTTCAGAGAATTTGAAACTACATTTATGACAAAAGAAGAAAAACATTAGTTCTTGGTTAATTTTTTCTCTTTCTTTCTTTCTTTCTTTCTTTCTTTCTTTCCTTCCTTCCTTCCTTCCTTCCTTCCTTCCTTCCTTCCTTCCTTCCTTCCTTCCTTCTTTCTTTCTTTCTTTCTTTCTTTCTTTCTTTCTTTCTTTCTTTCTTTCTTTCTCTACTGATATTTCAGTGGTACAGTGGTACCTGTCTTTCTGAAAATCATAATGTTCAACAGTTTTATAAACTACCCTAATTTCTGGTTCACCATTAGATCACATGTCCTGTAATTCTTTGTTGTTCCCAAAAATAAATCCCATTTTTTTATGGAGAAGTATCTGGTTGTCTATTTGCTTAAGATCAGCAATATTTTTATTCAATATAGGAAATTAACTTTTTTATCTCCACCTGAAATAGGCTTCTATTCCCGTGAGACCAGTGAATATCACCACCAATCTTTAGTTTAGTAGGCCAGAAACTGCGGCCTCATCCTTAATTCTTCCATTTATTTCATTCCCTGTAAATAACCTGTCACTGTTTTTTATAATTTATCATCAAACGGCTCTCATGTCCACATCCACTAGTTCAAGCTACAATTGTCTTTCTTTTGACCTGCTTTCCAAGGTCAATACTTGCTTCTTCTAATCTGACTTCTCTGGGGCAGTCACAGTGATCTTTCCACCACACCTTCTACTGCTCTCAGCCTAACACTAGCCATTCTCTTCTCTTTTCTTTATGAACAAGGACAAAGCTCTCTAACAAGTTTGACTATGATGTAAAATAATAAGCCTGAGAAAGTCCCACTGTTCCCTGCCTCTCTCATCTCATTTTGCAACCCTGACAGGCTATACTCGTTACATCAGCTTACTTATAGTCTCCAGTTCTCACTTATGGCTCATATGAGTGCTCAGTTTCTCATGTTGTGGCCTCTGCCTAGAAGGAAATTTGTGACTTTGCTTTTCCTTCTGAAAGAAGCCTTTTCTGACCTTTTTGACAAGGTTAAATTGTTTCTTTTTGCTCTAAATGTAATATAATTTATTTATTTTTCTGTTTTTATTATGTATAATAATTGTACATTTTTTCACTTAACTATATTATTATATGTTTAATATATGTTCTCTCCAGTAGATTTCAAGTTTCTTGAAGGCCAGTTACATGTCTACTTGTGTAAAAAATTGCCGGAGGTAAATGTGCTCAATAAATATCATTTGAAAGAATGAATGAATATACTCCAGGGTGATACTTAAAGTACATTTATTTCTTTGATTATTAACCCTGTCTAACTCCCTCACAACTTTATTATGCACTCTATTACATATTGTACTTAGAAGAAAAGTACAATGAAGTAACTGCTGTATTTAATTTTGAAAAAGAACTATAATAAAATTGGCTGCAGCCTAGAGAAAAAGTATGCTCTTCTTCACTATGCTGTTCTTATGTGTGCCAGAAAGGTTAGTCATTTTGCATTCAAAGTAGAAGAGTCTTAGAAGTCCTTTTGTACCACACAGTAGCTTCAAGAAAAACTAGAGCTGGACAGTAGTTGTACTAGGGAACAAGAGACCTAAATAAGGAACTGTGCTCAATTCAAAATACAGCATGGGTAAGTAGGAATTTATAGTCAAGGAGCCAGTTTAGGGGATAGTGATGGGAAAAATACTAAAAGGAAAGATTATGGGTAACGAGGAATTTCTGACTAAATTGACTTGACAAGATTCTTGTTGAAGGCAGGTCAGGTTGATCAAATACCACGTAGGAGATGTTGGCAGATCAAGTATTGAGGGTGGGAGGCTTCTTTCTAAAGTAACAACATAATTTTTGCCAAAATAGGGTGATGTAACTCCAACAGAAACAGATGCTGATGGTTGAAGTTTAGAGGGCTTAAAAGAATCTGACTAAGGAATAATTAAGAATGCTATGTCGTTAGCAGCATAGGAAAAAGAATAATCCTCCAAAACTCAGTTTATCATATGTAAAGTGGTCATAATAACCCTATTAAACCGTCTCCATGAGTTATTTAGAAAATCATGTAATGAGTTTGTGACCAATGACCCCTTGGTTCTTTCCATTTGCTCCACTTTGAAATGGGAATGTGTATTCTATGCCTGTATATCTATTGTATTTTAGAAATAGATAAACTGTTTTCTAGTTACACAGGTCTGCAGACAGAAAATAATTTTTCCCAACGTGTATACAGAGTGCACGTGTTCCTGTGTATGTGTGTGCATGTGTATGAATGGGAAACAGCAAATATAATAAACCAGAAAAATTAATTACTATAATTGACTATCATAAAGCTTTGTTAAAAAGTGATATTAAATTACTTTTACTTTTAACATCAAATGTGTTTTCTGTTTTTAAATATTAAATAAATTGGGGAAGAAGTATATAGACATGAGTGACAGGGCAAAGGGTACTTCATAAAAAGCATTTAGACTTTCAAGTTTCCTGTTATGTGAATTGGCTTTGAAATGGCAGTCTGCTCTATATGGTGGTTAATTTTTTGTGTCAACTTAATTAGGATGTGTGATGTACAGATATTTGGTCAAACATTATTCTATTTCTGTTAGGATATTTGGGATGGGTTTAACATTTAAACTGATAGACTGAGTAAAGCAGGTTGCCCTCCCTAATGTGAGTGGGCCTCTTTCAGTAAATTGAAGGCCTAATAGAACAAAAAGGCCAACTCTTGCCTGAATAATAGAGAATTCTTCCTGCCTGACTGCCTTTGAGCTGGGGCATTGGTTTGTTCCTATCTTCAAACAAACTGAAACTTCAGCTCTTTATGAGTCTTGAGCTTTCCTGCCTTTGTATTGAAACTATACCTTTAATTCACTCAATTCACAGACCTACAGATTTGAATTAGAATGATTTTCTAGGTGCTTCTGGGGCTCCACCTTGCCAACAGCAAGACTTGGGAATTGTTAGCCTCCCTAATCACATGAACCAATTCTTTATAATAAATCTCTTGATTTCTATTTACATATCTATGTATCATATCTCACATAAATATACCTCATAGATATCCTAATAGATCTGTTCCCCTGGAGAAACTTGACAACACTCAACAATTTAATGCTGGTAATTGAGTTTTCCTTTAAAGTCCACCATGCTGGTTGAGTAACTTTCTATAAGACTTTAATTTTATTATTCTACTTGTTATTCCACTCTGTCCAGAATGTTTCTTTTGGTCATTTTCTTAAAAGTACCTATTTAGTAATTACTTCAATCAGATATTCTATTCTGACAAGGCCTAGTTTAGAATGCATTTTCTTTCACTGAATGTTTATATGATTAATATTTTATATCATACCTTTGACTTCACAACCATTAAATCAACTGTAGCCTCTGGGCAAGCTGTAGCTCCTGGAAAAAATCTGGCCTGCCTACTATTTTGTAAATAAATTTTTGGGGAAAGGGGCACCGGCATGCTTATTTATGTATAAGGCTACTTTTGCCCTACAAGAATAGTGCTGAGCAGGTACATTAAAAACTGTATGACACACAAAGCCCAAAATACTATCTAGCCCTTTATAGTAAAAGTTCAATGACCCCTAATTAAATCAATCGTTAGTTGGTTCATTTATGTTTCTTCGGATATAATGTATACTTATTAAAAGAAACAGTCTTCTATATGTTTTGTGCCTCCATTTTCCTCTAATGGGGTTTATGGCATGGCGGATGCTTAAAAATGGATAGTTCCTGAGTTTTTGACCTGGAGATGAATAAAAACAAGTAGAGAAGAGTTAAAGTATTGAAGAAGAGAAGTTTAATATGTTTTTTGTTTGTTTGTTTGTTTGATTTGTTTTGTTTTGTTTTAGTGCTAAGATGCTGCTCATTGCATTATAGTAGAATTTTTCTTCTTCAAAATAATTTTTCTTATAAAACAATAATTTTTTAGTGCAGAAACTATATATGTATATACATATATATATATATATGTATATATATATATATATATATATAAATTTATACTACCAGCCAGTTCAGCATCTTGCTCAGAGTAGATCTCTAATACATATATTTAATGAATGAATGAAAAAGAATAACAAAGCAAATGGCCAAAAACCAGAAACATCCTGACTATGATACTGTTGGGCCATAAAATGTGAAGAAGGGAATGTGAGAAATCAGGTCAGAAAAGTAAGCAAACATCATATTATAAGAGGCCTATTGAGACAAATTAAGGACTTTTATCATTTAGGTAATGGAGTGACCACTGGAGAATAATGGGGAGTACTATCAGTCTTTAACCTTGGAAGGCTCATATTAGAATATTAGAATAAATGTTATTGAATAAGAAATGGAAATTAGAGAAATATTATGACTCTTGAAGCAAATAAAAGTATACTACACATTTCATAAACAAATACATTAAACATAATAAAATATATTTTAAATTAATTTATAAATGTATTATTAAACTAAATAAATAACATACAAATATTAATAAAACATATAGGAGAGGCAGAAACACTATTTTAGAAGTGTTGAAAGTGGTTATGTCTTCCAGAATTACATCTCTCTGTAACCTTTACCCAGAGATCATATTTTATTCATGTAAGTTACAGCTTTCTGAAAGTATGTCCCCATACAAAGCTTTATTAGCAGATTATTTTATAGCAGATCAAAATATAAATCTCAAAATTAATAGAGCATATTGAATCAATTTTGTTTTATGTTTGAAATTTCCCAAAGTTCAGTCTGATCTCTTAATGGCAATGTAACATACAAGCAAAATATGGCATGATTGAGAGTTGAATTAGAGATGTCGCTTAACTTAGCAAAATTTTATTTAATGGAGTTTTTCCAATTTCTGCATATTTTACTCATGAAAATATGCTTCTTACAGAAAAATTACATTTATATTGAGATAAGAATAATACAGTGAAAAGATAAAAAATATTTTTCATTAGAAAGTTGAGAGCAATTTTCAGCACCATCAGAATCAACCTATGTGATTTTTGGTAAATCGCTACTTTTCTGTGCCTCAAGTTATCTCATCTATATGATGATGATCTCATACCTCTGCAACTATATTGTGTAAATTACAGATAAGGTATATAAAACCAGTGTAACTAAACAATAAAATTTCATATAAATTATTTGAAAGAATAGTTTTAAATCTATTTAGCTAAATTTAATTCAACATCAGGATATAGTTTTACTAGCAATAAAAAATACACATTTATATAATGCATAGATAAATTTTTATAAAAGTTACCCCATATATGTTTCAAAAAAAATCATAATGTAGTCAGAAAATGTTTGCTTCCTTAGTTTCAAAAATTTCAAGTTAACTAACTTTATGTACAGTTGTTTTATGCAAAAAGGAAAGAATGTTGAAATGATGTTTCAAATACTTCTTATTTCCTACTTATTCTTTGTAGTCTTAAAGAAAGGGAAAACCAGTTTATCCATAAGCAGTCATATTCTATTGCATTTTTTTTAATTCTCCCACCACACACATACAGAAAAACTACTCTGACACTTGCTCTGTAAAATTTAGCTTTTGAAATATGTTACTAAAATCTGTTAGAATTAATTGGTCTTATTTCTAGCCTTTTGAGCCTTTCTTTATATTGAAGATTTAAGCTCCTATTTTCATGTGAACTACTGTGACATATTTTTAAAATAAAAATAAGTGACTGAACTTAATCTCATTAGAAAAGTTCAAATAACCACATAAAAATGAAAATACTCAGAATGTTTACTCACTCTCACTACCTTTAAAAGTCACTCTAATTATTATCGCTTTGTTTGTGTCCAATTAGCATAATAACTTTAATCACTGGTCTAATGATGAAATTGAATTACCTATTTATTTTTTGTATAGGCCTGCTAAACTTAGTTCAATACTGCATCAGTCCACATTGTTATCCCCAACCAAATGCTTTCCAAAGAAATGTCAGATTATATTTTTTTCACTGAGGTAATAATAATAATGATAATGGGCTAAAGTAATTATAATTATTTGCTTTCTATAAAGAAAAAGTTGTTAAACATATCTATTGTATGTACACATTCTATTAATAATATAAACACAAGTCAAAATGAAGATTTCATTTTTTCTCAGATTTCATTAGAAAGAGATGCTTCTTTTTGCAAGGTAAAGTTGACTTTGTACTATTAAAATGTTGATACATAATATTAGTACATTTAAATTTGTGATTGAGGAAGTGGATATTTTATTTTATAGAGAAGAGAGGTAATAAAAAATAAGGAATGGTAAATTATACTAATATAGACAAAAACAATTAAATGTCTCTTTAAAATAATTTGGTCTTAGTTGATTTTCTTCTTAACTGCAACTAAAATTTCTTATCTGTAAACATTGGGTAGTTTGGGGGGCATATATGTGAGTATACATCAAAAAGGAAGATGATATTTTATAAAAGGACATTCCACTTTCTCAGCTCCTATTAAGCTGTGCTGATTTCAGGGTACCAGCATGCTGTGCAATATGCACACATGTAATTTTCTTTATTTGACTCCTTTTACAGGCTCCATGTTATTCAATTAACTGTCTTTATGATCAAGATTTGCTATTCCAATCTAGTTATAATTTCTCTATCAGGTTGCTCTATATACCATCTCAAAGTGTCCGCTCAGTGGTTAGATAGTATTCTAGATAGGCCACTTTGGCAGGTGGATATTAGAATAAATTTAAGAGGGACAAGTTAGAAGCCAGAAAGACCAACTAGAGCAGCATGATCAAATTGAAATATACTAGAACAGTGCAGGTCATTTTATGTTTTTTCTATTAAGCACATTAGAAAAGTGAAATGTAAGAAATAAAATTAACTTTAAAAATACATTTTGTCTAACACAATATATTTAAAATATTGTCATTTCAACACAAAATTATTATAAAATTCTCAATGAAATTATTTGTATTCTTTTTAAAATACCATCTTCAACTCCAGTTTGTAGTTTATGCTTCCAGCTAGTAATTATGTACATTAGACAGATTTAAAATGCTCAGTAGTCACATGTGGCTACTGGCTATTTTTGTTGAATGGTCAGAACTAAAAGTTTGCTGTAATACCTCTAGAGAAAGAAGATTACAGCCCAAGCAGATAAGCTTATCTCCAGAATGAAGAAAGTAATGTAGGTAAAATGGCAGGCTTGATGTTTTAAGGGAGGTCATAGATGAGTGGAAATGAAGAATCAACACACTTTTTTCTTTGTTGACTTACAGTAGTTATTATGGAAATGAAAAAAGAAAATCAGTTGCAAAATACCACATGGTTCTTGAGACAAGAAAAGATATAGTAGATATTCTACAAGTAGTCACTCAATTGGGTTGGAAAAATTATTCGCATAAATAGAAGACATATGGAAAATATAATTGTTTCACTAGTAGTTTGGAAAATGATTTCCTAATGGCTTAATTACAGAATAATTATATATCTATATTAGTTTTATCCAAAGATAATTTTCATTCACATAAATTACTACTTTCAGAAATTATATCACTTTGGAGAACTTTGTAATGGCCATCCTGTTTCAAGATTGCAGAAAATTATATAAATTGTATAAGTAGTAGTATATTAATCTAGTTTTATATAGCAAATTTTATTAAGAAAAAACTTCATAACAACTTCAATGAAACAAAACCACAAAAATCCAATTAAGTTTAAAATAAAGTTTTTTTCATTTAGTATTTTTACCTAATAGTTTTTTATTATGCATATTTTCTTTCTTTGTAAATGTACTTCTGAAATAATAACAAGAAATAAATGTTGGGACAACTTAATACAATAGAAAGGGAATCAGAATAAGTTGGGTTTAATTTTCAGCCTCAACAAAGGCTATCTGGGTGGCTTTTGCTTTGGGGCTATCATTTACCTTTCCTGTGCCTCAGTTTTTTCATCTGCAATATATTTTGCATGGTCCTTGTATAAAGTAGAGAAAATACATAAAAATATTTACATATGTAATAGTTAGCCAATTTAAAATACCTAATATATAATAGGCTCTCAAAATATTGTAACACCTATCACATGGATTTCTGATTTCAAATTCAGTGCAACTTTTTATATGAGAAAATATAAAAAATTAACTTCAAAATAAAAACTTGATGAATATTATCATAGATAATTTTGGTTTTTATCATTCATTTGAAATTAAATTAAAAATGTATTAGTATTACACTTTTCATTAGTACTATAAAAATGCATATTTTTGTATTACATGGAAGAGTCAAGTTTTACACATCAGCCCTGAATAATTTCAAGGGAAGGAAAAATATTTTAAGGCAGTTAGATAAAAGTCTATGTCTTTTCTTCTAAATAAACCAAAATTCTTTACCAACATTATTGTCAAAGTCATTATGAAAGAGAGAGAGAAAATCAAAGGTGCTCTTTTAAATCATACTAATCTCTTCTTTCTTCTTTTGGTTATCAAAAATATAAAATAAAGTTAGAATTAAATTAAATAAAAAAGAGTATACTGAGGAAACATCGCAGAGTGAGAGACATCCTCAGATCTCTCCTCTCGAAACAAAAATAAGCTAAACATCTAGAACTTAAAAAACAAAAACAAAAACAGAATAAAACAAAACACCTATACTGCACACCAGCACATCTGAGTGTGGGTTCTGCACATAAGAGCTATCAGAAGTCAGAAACCTGGGTGTTAGGCAGTGGACTGGGAGACATGAAAAAGCTTCATCTCGCAGCCAGTGGAGCTCCCTGTAGGGGGAAGGGTTTGGAGAGGAGAGAATGTATGGCACATTTATGCAGCAAGTTCCTTAAACAGCTCTGCCTGGGAGAATTGTGACTGCAGCAGGGCCTAGTCATCAGAGCAGAAAGCAGAGAAGTAGATGGCAGAGAAACAAGAGTTGATTTTATCAGCTGCAGTTGCGAAATTGAGACTGAGCCGCAGCTCCAACATCCAACCTAGAGGGTCACTCCCACCATATCCTGAAAGACCAAACACCTTGGAGCACTAGGGAAATCTGAGCAAATGCTGCCCAAACTGTTGCTAACACTGACAGAGACTGAGACTGAGGGTAGCGAGCATGATTAAATATCTACAAGAAAATAAAGGCATTGTATGTAGGCATTATTAAAGGCTTTATATAAAGCAGAGATCCAAGAGGCTTAGACACCACCTACGGGAAACCAAAGAAAAACACCTTCTTTGCAGGCTAAATAGAAACCTTTATATAATAAATCTTCTTTCTGGAAAAATAACAAAATACATTTCCATTAATGTCCAGGTAGAGAAATAGTCCATTAAACACCATGAACAACCAAGATGACAAGGCATCTCAGAAAGAAAGAGAAAAATATTCAGAAAACAAGCTTACAGACATAGAAATACACAACTTAAATGACAGAGAATTCAGGGTGGCACTTCTGAAAAAATTTAATGAGATCCAAAACAACTCAAATCAACAATTTCAGGAACTGAAAAACAACTAGATGAGTAGAGCAAGGACATTGAAACCCTTAAAAAGAGCCAAATAGAACTTCTGGAGATAAAAAAAAATGCTACAAGAGTTGAAAAATGAAATAAAAAGATTGGAATTAGAGTCGACCAAATGGATGAAAGGATCAGTGATAGTGAAGAAATAAATCTACAAATAAATTAGAAGGAAGAAGAAACTGAAGAATAAAAAACAATGAAAGAGAAAAAGAAGAACTAGCTGATACTATCTGGAAAGAAAACAAGAATAATGAGAATTCTCAAAGAGGAGGAGAAGGAGTAGGGACTAGAAAGCATTTTCAGACAAAGAGTGGATGAGAATTTCCAAAATCTCTCTCTATATGTGTGTATATATATACATACATTTATATATATATATATATATATATATATATATATACATATATATATACATACATTTATATATAACTATTTTTTACCTATTCATAATGGTAACCACACACAAAAGATTAGAAATGGAAGTACATAACATAAAACAAGAAGAACCACAGGGAAACCCCACAAAAGCCAACAAAAATAAAGAAAACAGAACCACAAGGACAAGGAAGCAATGGAAACACTGAACTACCAGAAAAGAAAAGATAAAATGGCTATCAAAGGACCTCATATTTCAATAGTCATCTTAAATGTAAATGGACTGAACTCACCATTTATATATATATATTTACCAGTAAACTAAATATCTCTTTTAATGTGCTCTGAACTTGCTTTGTAACTTATTGGTTATTTTTCAAATATGCCAACATATTTTTGAAAATCAAGTTTATGTTTTTAATTCAAAATATTACTTTCTTAAATACATGTTTGTAGCATCTTCAGTTCTAATTCTGCACTTTGTTCTTTCTGTTTGCTCTTTCTGCTGACTCTTTCATATGCTATTTGTTTCAATTGATTTGCAATTTCTGTTTGTGAATTCCTATTCAGCTGATCTATTTCAGTGGAAATCCCAAAGTATCTAGATTGAGCTTGAGTCTACTTAGAGAATATTTATGTTTATTTCTTTAAGGCTTTCTAAAGTAGTTCTTCTCAGTTGTTAAATACACGTGGTAGACAGAATAAAAGCTTCCCAAAGATACTCATGTCTTAATTTCTAGAACCTATGTATATGCTACCTTGTATGCTATAAGAGCTTTATGGATAGAGTTAAGTTAATGACATTGGATTAGGCAAGTGGGCCCAGTGTAATCACATTGGTTCTTATAAGAGGGAGAAAAGAGGGTCATAGTATGGGAAGGAGGTAAGATTATGGAAACAGAGTGGAGTGAGAGGGAGAGGTTTGAAATGTTACACTGCTGTCTTTGAAGATGGAGGCAAGGCTACATGCTTACATATGCAAGCAGCCTCTAGGAAACTGAAAATACAAGGTGTCAGAATCTCCCCTTGAGCTTCCAGAAGGAACATGATCTCCAACACCTTCATATTAGGACTTTTTATCTCCATTAAGATAATAAATTTGTTCACTTTCTATTAAGTTTGTGATTACAAAAATTTGTTTGTTCCACTAAATTTATTATAGCAGCAATAGAAAACTAAAAAAAAAAAAAAAATGTCCATGGAAATCACCTTGAGATCTTATTAAAAATAGAATCTGATAGTAAGCCTAGGAAGAAGTAAAGGTTTCTGTATTTCTAACAAGGCCCCAGGGGATACAGATAACTGTTGCTGTGTATGTGGATCATACTTTCGGTATCAGATATTTTGCATAAAATTAGCTTGAGAACACATTAAATAAAATTCTATACTTGAATTTTTCAAAACTATGCAGGTCTTTGAAATTAAAAATTCAAACACCATATGAAAGTAATTTTTTTTTTAGCACAAACTTTATTGTCAATGAAGTCTTTGACTTTGTGAATAGATCTCATTTGACTTTTCTGCTGGTGTAAATTCAACGTCTTGTTTCTGTCTCCCAAAGAGGCTTTAAAATCCAAGGCACTAAACTATGGTATAAGAAAATACATGTAGGAAAACCTTTATCTCATTTCTTATTTAATTTGCTGTTTTCAGCTTCTCTGTAATTTTGGGGTTTTTATTTTTGCTATCTTGTTTATGCATCTATGAGGATATTTGTTGCATTCTATACAGGGTTTCTAGTTATTTTTATGGAAGGAGGTTTTTTTCCAGAATGTTCAATATATTATAGTTCTAGAAGTAGCAGTCTTCCCCTATATTTGCAAATTTAAAGATATTATACTCATTTTTTCAATGAATTTCTTCTCAATGATTTCTATTTGCTTTTAGGTGAATCTTGCCACTATGACAAATTAATTGCTGATTAAAAGGTTTATGTCTTACATAATAGTTAATAGTGGTTTTGAAGATTAAAAATCAATATCAAAGAGAACAGGTGATTAATTCAGTTAATGTGTATAGGAATTGATTTTGGACATTTTGACTGAAAAAAGAGTAGTTAGTGAGAAAATAGAAAAATATATACATTTTTGTTAAATTTTTATCACTAATTTAAATCTCTATATTTAGTGAGTCATGCCTTTATATACATTAATTAGTTCAGTTATTCTTCACAATAACTCTATAGAATTAGAATTATTCTGATTTTAAACATGAGAAAACTAAGACTCAAAAGGATAAAAACAACTTTTAGAGAGCCTTCCTAGAAATGTAAGTTATGCATTTCAGAATAAATGTGCCAAGATCAGAAGAAAACAATTTCCCACAGTTTGAAAAGTGCAAAAGGAGGAGCTCTCATACACTGTCACTTGATTTCAATATACACTCCAACAGAAAGAAACATCAGTTACAGACCCACACATTAAGAGACATACCTTGCAGGAGTAAAAATTTTCTCCTTCCTCAGCAATAAGCCCAGGCAATGGAATCATCACAACTTAGTCAATGAGAAGCCACTCTGAACTCTTACTTTCCTCCATTGGACTTTCCTTCTAAGCACCCCTTTTCCAACTTCCTCCTCTTCTCTATAAAGTAACATTCCACTCATTTGTTTTCTAATCTTGCCTATAGTTTGTGCTGTACTATGCTTGTCTAAAATTGCAATTCTCTGCTAACTCTGGGATAAACAGTTTTCACTGGTAAAAATAACTGATTTATTTTAAGATCAACAAGATCTTTCTTATACTAAGACTATGCTCTTTCTATTATTCCATGTTTGGTCTAAAGCTCTCCAAAATAGAGATTTGCAATTGACTTTAGGTGCTGTGTGGAATTCTACTTAAATGTTACTGATGCAATGAGATAGTCTCTTTCATATACTGTCAGTTAAAAAGCCAATTGGGGAAAATATTTATAAAAACAATTTTGGTAAGATAAAATTAAAGTATATATGTTCAAGAGTAAATAAGCACATTTTGGATACACACACTAAAAAACACCAACACATACATATACACTCCACTGCTGATTTTTACTATTAAATATTTATGAATCACCAGCTCATATTCTAAGCTTCTCAACATGTACTACATCTAATTCCTCCAAAAAGACTTAAATTTGCTCCTACTTAATCAATCTCAGTAGGTTATTCCACATCATTGAGATTTGTTATCAAGCTTGAAATTTTTTGATTTATTCTGCTCTATATTACATTATACATCCAAAAACATCTTCCAGTCACAAAAGATCAAGTACTACCTTCATTTCAAAGCCAATTTTACTGTGTTCTTAATCCCAGCACCTTCCATCTCCCAGAGATTGAGTTCTATTAATTATTACTATATCTCTTTTAACTTCTCCCTCTGACCACTTTTTCTCTGTTAATCATGCATAAAGCTCTTTCACCCTAAAAACCAAAACTTTTTTCATCTTTCATGCTATGTGTTCTGAAAGATACTGTTTTAACTTTTACTCTATTAAACTGTACATACACAAACACTCATGCATACACACACAAACTACCTTCTTTATCTAATTTGGCATTTACTTCTCAATTTGTGATAGATTATTTTCTATTTTCACAAAATAACTGATTTTTTTCTTAATAAAATTGAATTGCCAAATTAAATGAAGATTTTTCTGACCATATGTTAATATAATCTTTTGTTTTATCTGGCATCACTACACTCCATACTTGAGATATGTCTACTTTTCTTTCAAAACTACTTCTAAGTTTTTTTTCTTAGAAATTATTACATATTAGCCTTCCATGGTTTTCTGTCCTTGAACTTCTGCTTTTATCTTCATCATTCTTTTAGTAGTTTAGGTGACTGCTTCCAGTCTCAAAATTTCAACTTGCTCATGACTCATGAATTCATATCTCCTACCTGCCCTCTTTCCACCAAGCTTACTTATGCTTTCTCACTGCCTGGTGGCCAATTGCCTCTGAATGCTCTACAAGTACTTCACATTGTCCATATTCAAATGAAATTAATTTTCTTCTTCTACTTGCCCTTACTTCATGTATCAATAATGAGTGACAGTATTAATTAGTCCACATCTTAGAATCACCCTTGACTATTCTTCTTCATTCTCACAATTAACTCAACAATATTCTTTTTTAGTTTAAATCCAATCAGGAGACAGAAACCACAAAGTAATTTGAAATGAAAAAATGATGTAAGGAATTAACAGCTATACCGGGGGGAAGAAGGTAAAATTAATTCTAAAAATATCCTATGGTTAAAGAAGAGTATCCAAGGAAAAACAAATTAGGAAGCAGTTTCTTTCCAAGATTGATTTTGAGACCTTGTTGGAACAAGTATGGTGACAGCTCACCAGTTGGTTGACAAATTCTCTAGGCTGAACTGGGCCAAAGCTGGTTTATAATTTCAAGCAAACAAAGAATATTTGTCCAGGGTACAGGTGGATAAAAATTGTGTCTGGGATTTTCAAGCAGAAAACAATCTCTAAGGTACCAGTGACCAAGCCTGGTTGGAAGGTCCACAATGGGGGACAGAGTTTAAAGAGCTGCTACATGACTAGGTTGTGTGAGGCCTGAGGTATATGGTATCTGTGTTAGGTGTTTCTTGACATATCTCAGGTTGACCCCGGCACATAGATAGATGCGTGGAAGGAGTCAAGGTTTCAGGAGTCTGCTCACTGAATGGGTAGTATGAAGCCTAGAGAGCACAGTGTCCCCCCTGGGAAACCCATGGTGAGGTGGTGACATGGTCAGAAATAGGGCTGCAAACTTACCTATGGACTGTGTATTCTGAGTTTGCAGTCATATGGCAGGAAGAAGAAAAAGTCAAGAGAAACAAACCAGGAAGAAAAATACTCTCCTTTTTCAGTTTTGTTCCTATATTTTCTATTGACAATGCTTAAAATAACATTGGCTATAAAAAGAAATTGTTTATAGGATTCAACTTTATTATTATAGATTAGGTAGCAAAAGATGCATTTGGAGCTGTGAGGTAATAATCATAACTGCAAATAACTGTCAAATAAATATTAAGTACCTTTTAAATTTGTATTAATACTTTTCCTTTATTATTTTCATTCTTTAAACTTTTATGACCACTCAGATTTAAAATTTATTCTCTATTCTCTAACTGATTCAACTAAATGATCTATCTGAACAGGGATTCTAAGCCACTTTTCTTAAATATCTTCAAAAATATTTATTATTTGTAAATTAACTCCAAACTGATTTATCCAGAAAATAAGCTCCTTTCTCTATTTTCTGGTCAGATCTCTAAACATCTGTTAGCTGTATTTGTCATTTAGTGCATAATAAAAAAATAATAAAATTTCAGTGACATATAACAATAAGGATTATTTTCTCTCAAGTGTTCATGGTTTGACTGATGATGTTTGATCTATGGTGAGCATAGTTATGGGGCTTTCAGCAGCTGTTTAGGGACAATTCTACTTCAAAGATATCTTTTTCCAACAGCAAGTTACTAAAATCAAATTATGCTTGTGATAAGGGCAGAGGTGCGAGAATATCAGCTGTCTGAATCCATTGTCCAGTCTCTGTGTTCATCTTCTGATATCCTTGTTCTAAGTTGGTCAATAAGATAAATCTAAAATCAAACAGATGAGAAGTATAAGTCTTCCATGAATGTGACAGTGGACAGGAAGAGAAAATGTTTTTGAAAAACGTAATCTATATACTACATCTTGCAATACTTCTACCATCATCATTCTGCTAAAATATTATTCTGATTAGTAAAATATAAGATGCATTACCATGCCATACTCTGGTAATTCCAAAGAAAGCAAAAACAAGTGGGACTTTGGTTAATGTATACCAACTTGTTATACCTAATGTATGATTTGTTAGGGTTTTTGAAGTGGTGGAAATAACTTACAGCACTCTGAATGATTCTAGGTTATCTATTAATCTTATTTTAAGAGCTTCTGTTGTAAAATATATTAAGCAAATGTATTTTTTCATGGAATCTTGTGGTCTTTTGGGAAAAATATTTATCTTTTAAGACTCTAGTGTTATTTTGCATGCTTGTCATGTTCATCACACCAACCACAGCTGTGTTCACCCTTTCTATTTTTTACCATGTGTCTCTATCTGAAGCTTCTGAGTAATGCTCAGAATCACGTGTTTACTGTACAGTTCTTTCTCATTCTCTCTTCTCCATTTGTCCTATTAGTAGTGTGTCTATGTGTCTCACATTCCAACTCATGCTTTCTTGAATGCTGATATATTTATATTTTAAGAGAATCAGGGACTTAACAAAAAATATTCATACTAAGTGTGCTACTACTTTCTTGCTAATTACTGCTTGCTAATAGCTACTGAAAATAATTGACCTTACATGAGAAACCTAGAAGAACAGACTCTTAAAAAATTAAATAGAAATTGAAATGTTGTATTAAATATTAGTTGGCCATTTTTGCACAAAATATAGTTTAGCCAGAAAAAATAAAGAGCAAATGGAAATAAAGATTAAAAAAACTTGAAGACAACAAAATAAAGAACACAGTATTCTTATATTAAGCATACTATCCTGACAAAAGGGTTTAGAAACAACATGCCTTCTGAACTAGGACTGAAAAGATAAAAGATGAACACCTTGTACTAGACAAGTGTCCGCCTGCCAAGTATCTTCTTTGATGACAGAAATCTATACCATTTTGTTTTTCAGCCAGCTACAATCTGTCATAAGGAGTTTCCACTCCATGTTCTCATTCATCTGTTCTCTGAAAGAAAAATTATTCATTTTATTTTGGTCTTACTCCAAGAAAACTAAACAGTGTTAAATAGAAGCTCCTGAAAAATGGTAGGGAGACTAATTCAAATTGCAGATCCTAGGGCCAGAACAGACGTTAGATAAATAGGAACAATGAGGAAGATTTATAATCATTGTCAGTCAATTGTATTTTTTGGTGCCTACTGTGTAAAGAGCAATAAAAATGGGTATAAGGTTATCCTTAAACTTAAAAAGTTATCCTACTTTAAAATGTTTAAACTTTTAAAATATATATAACAGAGGAGTTTACTGGGTCTTTTTAATTTTATAAAATTTGCCCCTTCTCTGGTATACTCAGGGACAAAAATACTAGGAAGATTTCAAAACAAGTTACCTACCTTCCCCACCCTTCAGCTGATACTCTGAGACACTGCTTATTTATACTAATCCAGAGTTTTGGAAGATGAAAGCCTGATATAACTATTCCAATACACTTTATTCCAAGTATATTCTGCCCAAAATAATGGCTGAATCTGCTATAGTCACAAATATAAACAAATAGAACAACTTGTCAAAATATATAAAGTTACTTTATATGAAAACCAACCTGTTTTCATCACTCATCATCAAATTATAAATTACAGGAGTATTGGAAATATAAATTTCATGTTCATCTGATCTATGATGCAATTACAGGAGAACATAGTTCTATTTAGATGTAAATGTTATATAAAACTCTTTGGTCATCATTTATTTTTAAAATATTTCTTTGTGGTAGTTATTTTCATTTACTAAATTATATATCACATTATCAGATGTTGAGCAGTTTTGTAGTATGTCCAAATAATAATTTTTATTTATTTAAAATCATATACCTTTTGCCACAATTTGAATTTTATAATAAAAAAATTGTTATGATGAGTATTGAGTATCTGAGTACCAGAGAGATGAAAAACCGGAATCTGTGAAATATTTAGTCCATTGAGTAAAAGAAATTTGTCTTTTCTAGAACAGTAGAAAGGCATATATAATAAGCCAAAGTATCTTTGTAAACACTAATCTTTGTTCTAGGCAGCCAGGATATAATATCCTCTAATAAAATATATAGAATAGTATTTATCACCACCAACCCCATTTAAATATGGTAGCTTTATTTGCAATTTTTAAGTTTTTATCTATATCAATTTATCCCACTGATATAAACTATCTTTAAACTGTGTGTTCCTGTGTATGAAAACTATTATCTGGAATAGAAAAGATTCTAGAAAAATTCCCTTAAGTAATAAGTAAAAATACTTGCTTTTCTTGTGATACACACTAATAATTAACTCAGATGCAGCAAAGAATATTTCTAACATTATTTTTAATCTCGTATGCCAGACATCACCTTTCTTTTAACTTTTATCTTTTTTACATAAGACATTTAAAATTGTTAAATTTATTTGCTGAAAGTAGAAAAGGCATTGGGACTGAAATTCAGTCATGTTTGCCCAAGAAAACATCTATGTCCAAGACAAAGAGGATTTTTGGCTTCAGAGCTGTACATCTGAGTAAGAAAGTCTCTAAAGAATTTCCAAACATACTTGTAAATTATGAATAAATTATATGTCATGTTTTGTGATTAACAAAATGAAAATTCAGTTAAATTACTAAATTAAAAACAGCTTTATTTCTATCATGCACTTTCTCAATTAATAGAATCTACAGTGTATGATGATAGAGTCAACAAAATTTGCATTGAAAATCAATTTCTAATCCAGATCGTTGGAGACTCCTGTATCTTTTTGTTCTTCATTTCTGACAAAGAAAAATGGTTAGTTTAAGTCTATCTAGAGAAACTTCTCAGACATGTTCATTTATAATACAAATATTTATTGAGAAAATCATGTACCAGGCACTTGATCCAGACCCTGGGAACTCAACAGTAAACAAAACCATGGACACAGCAACAAATCTTCAGCCATATTCAAATTAGAGCAGACAGAAAAAAATAAATTTAATGGCACATTAAAAAATATATGAAGTAAAGGAATATGTAGCCTTTATGTGTGTGTTGCAGGTTTAATAGGGATATTAAGCAATTCCTCACAGTGCAAATGTCATATAAGCAGACTTAAAGGAGGGAAATGAATCAACCCATGTAGATATATAGGGGTAAAACATTCTAGATATAGAGAAGCAAGTCCAAAGACCCTTAAAGAGCTTTTGAGGAGCTGCAAGGAGGCCAAGTGGCTGGAAGCAAAGTGAGCTGCTGAGAAAACAGAAGAGTATAAGGAGATGAAGTTAATAGGATACATGTAGGGCTTGCAGGCTAATGATAGAGTGATGGTCTTTTCTTAGAAATGGGGACCCACTATAGGTCTTTCAAAGGAAAGTTGAGATGACATGACCGATTCTATTACTTGAATAGTTCTAAAAGGCAATTGGATACCTCTGGAATACTACTCTTATATGTATGGAACAGTGTTGTGTTAATGCCATCTTTTTAGGCTTTTCAGGAAACCTATTAAAATAGGGTGAAAAATCATCTTGACTAAGAGTAAGGAAGATTAATTTATCCGAATAAGCCCACCACAGACTCTAGCAGTGAGCAAAGAGGGCATATAAACAGCTATTTTGGAGGTATTAGAGAGAATTCTTTATTAGCCTGGCACAAAGTAGAACAGAAGTACCACAATAAATGTGTTGCTTTTAATATATATGCTCATAAAAATCTGCAGGCTCTCACACATATTAACACAGCATGCATGTGGTAGCTTAGCTTTGAAAGAATGTATGGAGGAGTGAAGCAAGACAAAAAGAAAGGATTGCAGGTACACCAAGAAAGTTTTGCCCAAATCTGCAGAGCCTGCACATATTCTATGTGCAAGAGGGAATCAGAAAAACCAAGAGGACTTATCTGAGCTGTTTCCAGCCTTTATAAATTTTCTGTTCGGAGGTGGTAACAGATGATGTTTACCAACAGAGAGACCATATCTGAAAACATTTCACTGGTAAGATGATACTCAACTTTGACATAGCATTTGAAAACATTTTACATTTACAACTCAGACAATTTGGCTTTGTGGGGTTTTAGGTATGAATTTGCTCTTTATATAAGTCTCAACTCACCACACTCTCATGGAGGGACTTAGAAAACCTACCAGCAAACTTTTTCTGTTTGTCAACATTGCCCTGGCAAGTTCTCCCGCTAATGCGGGTGTATCATACAGCCACGATGAACATTGGCTTCTGTATGAATAGAAGCAGTCCTGTTCTAATTTGCAAGTAGTACATGTAAGCTACAGTTCTAATTTACTATCCAGCACCATAAAATGCATCTTTGATCTACCCACGTTAAACTTTTCCCTGCTCTATTGCTAGAATGGAGACTTCCCAGGAAATGGACAGAGGAAAAGATAGACAAGTATTTGCATGATAGAATTAAATTTGAATCCCAATTATGACCTTCATGACCCTGAATGAAGAACATGAATTATTTGAGTTTTATTCTCTTCGTCTTTAAAATAAGTGCAATAATTTTTATTTTTTGTGTTTGCTGGGTGGTTAAATTAAAGAACATAAGCACATTATAGTGCTCTGTAAAGTAATATTCACTTGTATTCACTTGCATTATTTGCAATGATGATAATAATAATAACTATAAATACTAATTGTTTTTAACCATACAATAGTTCACCTATGTTCCTCTTGATATATCAAACTAAAATTCCATTGGCAATTTCAACAAGATAGTAAATTGTGTTTTCTTTTTCATTTTCTTATTTTTCTTAACCAATGCCAGCTCCAATCACATTGGCAATCATCATCCTTCATGTTTTACAAGTTAGGCATATGGGCCTGTTTTGTAAAGATGAAGGTGAAATTAAAATCTACCACTTTCCTTTAAAATTTGCAAAGACTTAACAGAATGGCATAACATTCACTTTTTTTATATAAGAGAAAAATCATACTGAACAGAATTGCATTACTCTCTTTGCATATTGCCCACAGAATGGTCTGTCAGGCACATTAATCACTCCGAGAAAAGCATATTTCAGAGAGCTCTCTTAGAGTAAACTGAATTTTATTTTTTTTTTAGAGTAAATGAGAGAGCAGTTTTTCTCCTGCTTAAGCTGAAGTATTTGCATTTCAATTGGCATTATCCTTTTGAGTTTCAGTTTTCTCACAAAAAAAGTGGCTTCTTAAGTGGATTCTCATATTTTTAAATTTACTTACCAGTTAAGAGGATACTCTGGCAAAGTGATTATTTGATTATTTAGATTGCTATAAAGAAAATTCTACGTTATAAAAGCACATGGTTCTGAATGACAAAGAAGAGACATTACATAATCATCCTCTCCGATAATAAAAGCACTGATAGGTGGATTTGAAGGAACAAGAACAGTAAACCATTAGATTGCAGGCCCCCTTCCTCTTCTGAATCCATTTTTTAAAAAATAGGAAAATTGTTGAAAACAAGCCAACTTCAAAACTTGTCTGAAAAGCTGGCCTTTAGAAATCTCCAGGCCTTATATCCTAAAACTCCAGGCTGTGAAAACTGAAAAACATGTTAGATGGTAATAATCCCAGGGTCCTCATTTCACAGATGGAGAAATTGAATCACTAGAAGTAGAAAAATGTGCCCAAGATATAGGAAAAAAAAATGGCAAAATAGTGGCCCCAACCAAGTACTTGATTTCTAGTTTACACTGTTTCAGTGTGTTTCCTGTTATTACTAACAACTGAGAATATAAGTTTCTTCAAGATCTACAGTCAGCAAAGGGTAATTGACCCACAGAATGAAAGAAAAAAGAAGAGAGAAAAAAAGAAAGAAAAAAAGAAAGAAAAGAAGGAAGGAAGGAAGGAAGGAAGGAAGGAAGGAAGGAAGGAAGGAAGGAAGGAAGGAAGGAAGGAAGGAAGGATGGAAGAAAGGAAGGAAGGAAGGAAGGATGGAAGAAAGGAAGGAAGCTAATGAAGTTATTTACTTTGGTTACCTCATCTTATCTAAGTGCACTATGGTCAGCTCTTCTCCTCCACTAAACCACTGATTCCTAATACTGACTGATTAGAGTTACCATTTGTGAATTAATTAAAATTACACATGTCAGAACTTGGCCTACACCTAATGAAAAAGAATCACCTGAGGAAAGACCTGGTTGTATTTAATTCTAAAAAAAGTAATTCTAATGTATAGTAACATTGGAGATCTATAACATTAGATGCAGTTCCTAGAAACAGAGATAATTTCTTCATCTTACAACCCAAAGCCCAGCATAAAGTAGCACTCAATTAATATTTTACACATTAATGAGTAAATAAATATCGTCAAATCAGGTAATAGCAAGGAGCTACAGGAAAGATTTAGACTCAGGAAATATATTTATAAAAAATGTCATTTAAAAATCAAAAATTAAAATGAAAAAAATTATTAGAAAACAGAAAATATTTATAAAATGAAAAAAATCAACTATATAACTGGAAGGAATGTTAAAGTTTCTTTAGTTTATACCCACATTTTGGATATGAAGAAAATAAGACCAATGGTCTCTAATAGGTAGAGAATTGTGCCTAGAAATTAGGTATTCTGACTTCTAGCTCTTGAGAAAAGATTGAAATTGAAACGATTTAGGGTCAACCAGTGCTGTTAAAGTTGATCTCAGGATCAGGGCCACCAGCACAATCTGGAACCTTGTTAGAAATGCACATTTTTAGGCACCACAAAGGACCTACTGAATCAGAAACTCTGTGAATGGGCCCCAGTGATCTGTTTAAAGAAGCTCCCAGGTGATTCTGAAGCACTCTTAAATTTTGAGACAACTAATCTAGGCAAACAAATTTATCCTTACTCATCTATATTAGAAAGTCCTTTTTTTATATATTCATGTAAATTTGTTGTAATACAAGGTTATTTTCTAATTTTATTTTAGGAACAACCCAAGGTAATATAGGATAGCTTTGAGAGGAGGTGAGTAGAAATTAACTTGAAACTAAATATTCCAATGTATTGCCTCATTTGAAATTTATTGTTTCGAAAAATCTGTTTATGTGTTTCTATGACATTGCCATCAACTCCACCATTTTTTCTTTCATTGTTTCATACATATACCATAAACCTAAAACTTGCATAGTTAGTTTTTACTTGTTTCACTAGTTTTTTCAGTAAAATCTTGATCAGTCTTATTTCTGAATGGTCAAGTTCTTATTTCTGAATGATCAAGTTCTAGCATAGTAATAAATTATCAAGTATGAAATATTGGGTTTGGATTCTAGCCATATCACTTATGAGCTGTGTGATGTCCAAAACTTTTAACCTTTAAATATCTTAATATTAACAGATCTTAAAATTATTTGACATGTAGTAAAATTTAATATATTTTATCTGGTTCTACTTGAGGAAATTTAGAATTTTCACTATTCAAAACAGGCCATCTTGTTATTTTTATAATTTCTCTTGTCAAAGAAAGCCTTCTCCACTCCTCCACTATACAAATATACTTTCTCTTGTGCTGTATCAGTCGTATATCACTTAGCCATCAATCATATCCATCAATAATATCCATTAGTCCTCCAATTCTAATGCAATTACATTGTTGCCATTATTACCATTGGACTTAATCCTAATTCCACACTTATAGATAATTATTGACCCGTATTATTTAAATTTTCCAGTGATTCCTGGAACAAAGATCTCCTTAAATCTAATTTGAAAACTGAAAGCTATACTTCTCATTTAATTAATGAGTTTAAGACCAGTTAAATATATAGGTAAAAATTATAGTTTCTAAAGTACAGTTTCTAAAATAGAGCTCTATAGATGTGATTTTTATGGTTATGAATTATATAATTTTTAAATCTGTTCAGAAAAATCTAAAATAATAATGAGTTTGTGTCAGGAATGCAAGATGAGGTCAACAGTCAAAATTAGTCACTGAAACCCATCATATTAACAAGCTAAAGACAAATATTGTGATAATCTCAAAAGATGTAGAAAAAGCCTTTTATAAAATTCAACATTTATTCATGACAAAAAATTCCAAAATTAAATTAGAAAAGGAATTTTATCACCTAAATATAAGGTATTTACAAACAAAAAAGCTATAACTAACATAATATTTAAAGATAAAAGACTGAATAATTTTCCCCTATGATGAGTATCAAGCTAGGGTTATTTTCTTTCACCACATCTATGCATCATTGTTCAAAGGATCTAGATAGGACAATCATGCAGAAAAAATAAATAAAAGTTATCAAGATTGGAAAAGAAGTCACATTAACATTATTTTCATTTGCAAACAACATAATTATCTACCCAGAAAATCTCAAGAATCTACCAAAATTACAGGAACTAATAAATAATTTTAATGAGGTCACAGGATACAAAGTCAAGATGCACAAATCAAGTTTATTTCTACACATTAGTAAAAATCTAGAAGTTATAATTTTAAAAGATTCATTTATTATTTCACTAAAATCATCAAGTACTTGGGTATAATTTTGAGAACACCTGTGCAAAATCCATAAAGTGAAGCTAAAAATACTGATGAAAGAAGTTTTAAAAATATCTACATAACTGATGAGATTTATATTATGTTCATAGTTTAGAAGAGTCAATGTCATTAGATAAAAAATTACTACAAACTGAGCTATGAATTCAATGTAATTTCAACAATAATTTAGCAAGATTTTTGTGTAATCAACAAGCCAGATTTAAAACTTAAATGGGATAACAAAGAAATTAGAGTGGCTAAAGTTTATAAAAAGAAATAAATAAATGTGGAAGACCTAAATTGCCAGAAGACACATACTTATATATATAGCTGTATAACAAAATTGCAAAGAGATCAATGTAACAGAATAGTCTAGAAATAGATCAAAACATATATCTGGCCAAAAAATATTATCAATAAAGTTGAAGGAAAAAATTATATTTCAACAAATAATGTTCTAGGCAACAAAGCAAATAATACTTGTTCATACTTCACACCATATATAAAATTTAACTTGAAATGAACCATAAATCTACATGTAAAATCTAAAATTATAACACTTCAAGGACTAAGCATAGTAGAAAATTATTATCTTGGATTAAGTAAAGACATCTTAAGTATATCAGAAAACATATGATCCACAGAAAGAAAAAAAAGTTATCAAAATTAAGAACTACTACATTTCAAGAGTAACTGTTACAGAGTGAAAAGAAAAGCCATGGACTAGAAAAACATTTTAAAATAAATTTTTAATATAAAATTTGTATCCAAAATGAATAATCAGTTCTCAAAACTGAATAATAAAATAATCAGGAAGGAAAATGTTTGTTCCTTTTCCTGAGGATTTATTTTTTTCACTCTGTTTCATTTTTAGTAGTTTCAGTTGTTATATCTTCAAGTTCACTAATCTTTACTTCTACATTGACTAATCTGAATATCAATTCCATCCAGTGCTTTGTCATTTCAGGTACTGAAGTTTTTCAATTCCAAAAGTTTTATATTAATCTTTACTTATAATTTTCATGTATCTATAATCTTCATTATTCTACTTCTTGAACATTACAATACAATTATAAAAATAAAACTATTTTAATAGATTTGTCTAGTAATTTGATATAATTACTGCTACTTTTACTACTAATATGTTGTTAGATTTTGCTCTTAATCATAGATTTGATTTCCCTGCTGTTTTGCATCCTAGACTTTGGGAATTATACTTTGTTGGAACACACACACACACACACACACACACACACACACACACACACACACACGTTTTAGTTCCTTTAGCTATACTTGTGTGTTTTTAAAGAATGCAGGTTAATTACCTGGAAACAGAGTAATTCTTTCAAGGATTCTTACTTTTGTTGAGTAGAAGCCTTTTATCTATGGCTAATTTTACCCCCAATTGAATACAATTTTGAGTGATCTATTTTATACTCCATGAAGTATGAGGTTTACCTCTTTGGTCACTGGAAATAGACTAGTCCTTGGCTGGTGTGAGCTTAAAAATTATTTCCTCTATAAAAATTAATTCAAAATGAACTGAAGATATAAATATAAGAGCTAAAAATTATAAAACTCTTAGAAAAAAACACAGTTGTCAATCTTCATGATCTTAGATTTGGCAGTGAAGTTTTAGATATGACACCAAAAGCCTGAGCTACAACAAAAAAAATTAGATAAATTGCACTTTAAAATTTAAAACTTCTGTATATTAAATATGTTAATGGAACTAAAAGATAACATACAGAGCAAAAAGAAATATTTGCTATATATAAATAAAAAGGTCTAGAAGCCAGATATATAAAGAACTCTTACAAACTCAAAAACAAAGAAGATAACTTAATTAAAAACAGGCAAGTTTTGAATAAAAGTTTTTATTTAAGGTTTACAAACAGGTAACAAGAACAGAAAAAGATGCTCAACAATATTAGTCATTAAGAAAATACAAATCAAAATCTCAAAACTTCACATACACTATGAAGATTATTATTTTTTTTTAAATAGCAAGTTCTAGTGAGTATATGGAGAATTGAAACCCTAGTACATTGCCGCTAAGAATATTAGAGTTTATTTACTGTAGAAAATAGTTTGCTAGCCTTTCAAAAAGTAAAACATAAGAATAAAAAGTGTATTGCTGGGACTGGGGTGAGGGAGGACAGAGGCAACTGCTTAATGAGTACAGGATTTCTTTTGGGGTGATAGAAATATTTTGGAACTTGATGGATGTGGTGATTATGCAACATTGTGAATGTACTAAATGGCAATAAATTTTTTCCTCTAAAATAGTTAATCGTATATTATGTGACTTTCACCTTAATAATAATAATATTTAATAATAATAATAATAATAGAGAATCATCCCCTCTAATGTTTTTAGAGAGGACTAAAATTTTCTTCCCAACTTTGGTAATTTTTTTACACATAAATACTCAGATGAAGAATCAGGGGTGAATCTCGGCAGATCTCTCTTCCATTATATTATTGTGAATTTTACTTTCCTTGTCTCTCTGGACTCTTAACTTTGTTACTTTAAATCAGGGTATCTCTGGCTTCCAGCTGGTTTCCTAGTACCTAAGCTTCAGCTTGAAAGCTCTCTAGATAATAAGCTGAAACAACCTTGGGGTCATCTCATTTTTCTCTTTTGTGTCAGGTATCATTGTCCACATTGCCCAGTGTTCAATGAACAAAAGACATTGTTTTATGGATATGGTCTAATTTTTAGATGTTTGAGGATGGTAAGTCCAGTGTCTGTTATCTACAGAAGCCATAAATGAAACTCAACATTTACCTTTTACTGAGTGTTTCTCAACCTAGGTTTTACATATTTATTCTCAAGTGATTATTTGATAAATATGTTTACATGCACTTATACACACACAGACATATTTATCTCTTTTGAAGATATAAGTAATACTTAAACGTGAGAAACATTAATCTAATTCTTCCTGAAGTTAGAAAAGCACACATGCTTATGCTCACTATGACATTTCAAATTGTATATTATTCACTGTCACAACAGAAATTTCAGCACCACAACACCCTTATTGCAGGGAGCACCATCATGGAGCTGTTCCTAAAGTTCAAAGAATGTTCTCTAATTAGGTTTTACTGCCAGAAGTGAACAAAAATAGAAAATACACTTCTCCATGCAATCCACTGACACAACCTTTAATTCTAATGGGTAGATAATATCCATATGTTCTTCAGTATTCTAAGGGCATTAGATTGCCAAAGACATTTTGAAACAATATACCTTGACTAGGAACAGCCACTGACAGTAAAAGAAACACATGTAATTAAGAAAAAATATAGCAATTTAAAAAGAAAAAATACTTTAACCAGGACAATATACATTCAATTAACTGATTCTGCTCGATGGGTCAGTTAAGTAGAGAATCATTGTTTTTAGTTAAAGGGCCACAGGAACTTATATTTTAACTTTTAAAAAGTGATTTTCTAAGTAATTGATTTTAAATAATTGCTTTTAACATGAAAAATGGCATGTCACTCCTAGAAGTATAGTTTGTGATTATGTTATTCTTGTCCTAAAAATTATTTGCTTAGTAATTTGAATGTTTATTTTTTTATGTTCCTAGAATAATATCCAGGAAAAAAATATTATTAACCAACTAGTTTCAGATCACAGTTGCAACAATAACTCTTTATTAATTTTTTCCATGCAGGCAGCTACCTCTATGTCATCCCCGACAAACACTCCCTCTCCGTGATTAAAAAGCAAAGAAACCACACTGCATGTGAGTCCACTGAGGCTTATTCTTGCTAAACATCTGTGTTCTTCTTGTCATTATCACTGTGTAATTTCTCTGTCCTTAAGTAAGCTTATTTATCTTTTAAAACCTGATATGAGTGTCATCTTTTAAATGCAATCCTCTCCAATTTTCCTTGTAAATTAAGTAACATAGCCCTTTCAAAAATTCTCTACCAGAGAAATACATTTTATTGTATACAGATTTTATTCAGGGGTTGATTCACCCACTAACATCTAAGCTTTTGAAAGCTTGAGCCTTGGATGTTCTGCCCCAAATCCATAATAAATCTTTGAGAAATAATTGCTGAAAAAAAGAAAAGGAGGCAAGGAACAAAGTAGATAAAGAAAAATAAAGCAATATAGACATACCTCATCTTATTGTGTTTCACATCATTGTGCTTTGCAGATATTGATTTTCTTTTCCTACAAATTTAAGGTTGTGGCAATTCTGCATTGAACAAGTCTGTTGGCACCATTTTACAATATTAATTAATGAATATTTTAATTCTACTGTTGAGAAATACTTCTCAGAAAAACGTTACCTTTCAAAATATTACTGCTCATTGACAGTGCACCTGGTGCCTCAGGAGCTCTGATATGGAGCTGTTCAATGAGATTAATGTTGTTTTCCTGCCTGCTAACACCACATCCATTCTACAGCCCATGGATCAAGAAGCAATTTCGACTTTCAAATTTTATTATTTAAGAAATACATTTTGTAAGACTATAGCTACCATAAATAGTGATTTATTCGATGGATCTGAGTGAAGTAAATTGAAAACCTTTTGGAAAGAATTTACTATTCTAAAATTTACCATTCACTATTAAGAACATTCATGACTCATGGAAAGAGGTCAATATATTAAAATTAACAGAAGTTTATAAGAAAATGATTCCAACCCTCGTAAGTGGTTTTAGGGCTTTATGAGTTCAGTGAAGAAAGCAACTGCAGTTGTGATAGAAACTGCAAGAGAACTAGAAACAGAACTGGAATCTGAAGATGTGATTGAATTGTTACAATCTCATGATAAAACTTTAATAGATGTGGAGTTGTTTCTTACAGATGAGCAATGAAAGTTGTTTTTTGAGATAAAATCTATCCCTTGTGAAGATACTGTGAAGATTATTAAGATAAAAACAGAGAACTTTGATTGTTACATAAACTGTTTATAAAGCAGTGACGGAATTTGAGAGGACTGACTCCAATTTTGAAGGGATTTCTACTGTGGGTAAAATGCTATCAAATGGTAATTCATACTACAGAGAAATTATTCATGAAGAGACAATCAATGCAACAAATTTTATTGTTGTGTTATTTTAAAAAATTGCCACAGTCATCTCAACCTTCAGCAAACACCACCCATATCAGTCAGCAACCATCAACACTGGGGCAAGACTGTCCACAAGCAAAAAGATTATAACTCGCTGAAGTCTCAGATAATGGTTGGTATTTTTAGCAGTCAAGCATCTTTAACTAAGGTATGTACATTGTTTTTTCTTTGTTTGTTTGTTTGTTTGTTTTTTTGTATAATACTATTGAACACTTAATAGACTACACTATAGTGTAAATGTAACTTTTATATGCACTGGAAAATAAAAAAATTCAGGTGACTCACTTTATTGCAAAAAATCAGGTGATTCACTTTACGTGGTGGTCTGGAACCAAACCCACTGTATATTCAAGAACTTCCTGAACAAACTTAAGAGACTATCCTATTCTGATATTTGTACAATTGGACCACCCATATTATAACATGTTGGCCACAACATTTGAATTAACATAATCTTGATAAATTCATGTATTTTAGGAATTCAGAACTTTAAGTAGCAAGGAAAATCTTATCATGAGGTAATCGACATTAATTTTAAACCAATGCTATAAAACCTGAATATATGGAATAAATACACATAGAATTTGTTACTATGTAAGAAGTATCAGCTAAAGGGTCAGAAAGACTAGTAACCTTTATGATCTCTTCATTGATTATGTTTATGCTGGTGATTGTAATCAATAAAAATACAAAATTCTCTCACTGGTTAACAAGGATTGATGACGAGATCATAGAAAACACTAACTAGTTTATGATCTATGTGAAGTGATAATACATATTGTCTTAGAGAATAATTTTGAAAATTTCCAACTTTATATAGAAGACAAAAACAAGACTTTATTTTTAGTTTTGAGATATTAACTTGGTGAACCAAGAGGAAGTAATATTTCTCAAATAATATTGAAAACAGAGAGCTAATAAGCCTCCAGTGAGAATATTCATGCATAAGAATATATTATTATGATTGAAAATAAATGTAAAAATATTGAGAAAATGTCAGCAAGAAATTGAGCCATGGAGTCTAAATTAATAATAACAAATCTGAAGAACCAGATGACATACAGAAACACAAGCCCAGAAGTCAGGGTTGTAATAGTATTCTAATAGCTAGGCATTGACAGGCATGGCAGTTATTTCACAGTAAAGCAAAAAAGTTTGTGCACTCAAAAGAGAAGCTACTAGACCATACACAAAATATTAAGAAAAGTTTCCATGTACTTAAACATAGCTATTGATTAGATAATGGTTATTTTCACATTACTAAGTTGGGTTATATCTGAAGTTAGAGTCAAATTAACTTTTGCCACGACTTCATCCTCAACTAGTTAAACATATGCTTTCTATATTTTAAGAAATACTTGCCTTAATTTTTGAAAACATGACAATATTTCTCAAAGTGACATAATCCAAATCTAAATGCTGAAATAAACTAATAATTGCCATGGTTGTTGATATCATTTTCTTCTAAAAATGTTAGACTTTTAAGATCGATGATGACCTATTGGGAAACAATGTTATATAAACTGGTTTTGTTTAAAAGAAAGTGATATCTAATGTTTATCTTTTTGAACATTGAATTTTTTGCTATGTATATAAAACAATTTCTTTCCGATCAACTTCCATCACAAACATGGTAATGTGGATAATTTAATTTGGTATTTGGAGGCTATACTCCATAAGGTTGCAGGCTTTTTGAGCAGAAGTGTTTGTGTTGGCCTAAAAACAAACAAACAAAAAAAATCTAGAGATGTAGACCTCAATTTATGTAACAATTAAATTTAAAGCAGCACTGAAATACTAACTCATGTGTCCATATGTTGCTCACAAGACAACTAAATTTATGCAACCCAAATATAGCATTTGTGGGTAACAAACTTAACTATAATTTTCTTCCCATCCCCACTCGCTCTTTTTTCAAGTATTTTCATTTTTGAATAAAATGCATTTCATTAAATCCTATTTTTTTCTGAATTCTTAAGCAAAATGAGCAGCCTCATTTTGGGAAATTACCAAAGGTTTTTTTTTTTTTTAACCTTTTATTCTAGAACAGAAAAATGGCATAGTATTAGAGATAACATGTAAGAAAATAAATCATAGCAATTATCTGAATTATTTATTTTAGGAAATTAGCAAACCTATGAAATGGTAATCTTTGAACATTCAAGTTTCAAGGAAAGTGTAAAATAGTTTTTGCTTATCTTATTGTTATAAAAGTTCCCTCTAGTGTAGTTTAATCAATTTTCATACTAAGAATCAGAAAGGTTTTATTAAAAGAGAGAGATCAATTTTCACCTAATTCTTTATACTTTATAACTAGACTCAGTGAAAAATAGAATAACTATGACAATTCAAAAATAATAAATCTATACAATATAATGCCATCTTTAAATAAATTAATTATTGGAAAATGAGGATTTTTATAGTCTAGTTAGAAGGAAAATGGCTACGCCATCCGTGAATACCTGATTCTACAATTATTGATGAGCAATTATTTATACATATCTGTGATAAGCACATTATTTTATTTACTTTATACAGTTTTTTTTCTAGTCAGCCTCTAATCTGTAAATGAAATCAATTATAATTTCTGTGGCACATGTTCAAACTACATTTTTAAAAATTCAGATATTTCTGAAGCTTCTTCAAGATTGGTGAGCTACTCAAATGGTAATTTTTGAAAAAGCACTATTCAATTTGAGAGGACATTTCTGAGTTTTATAGCTAATGATGGCTTATCCATCAGAAGGGAAATGAAATAGTATGTCACCGTTTTCGTCAATAGTATTTATTTCTTGACCCAGGTTTTATGACAGAAATATACACTGAGAAGGGAGAATCTTTTTCATTAAACTTTATCACATTCAAGACCAAGTATCATGGCTTTAGAGTTTTTCTGATAGATTGTGACACAAAAGAAAGAGATTCAATCTCTCCCATCTTGAATTTTGTAAATATTTGAAATTCTAATTGTTTGAAAGCATCAAATAGCTTATAAACATTTTGCAGGAAAGAAAGCCTCATGAACAGTTGCAGAAAATATTCATGATTTATCTGTAAAGAGAGACATTGTTAGAACCTTTATTGGTAGAACATAAATGAGAAGCATAGGATACTTGAAGACAGGAAAGCAATCAAAGTAGGCAGAGAAGGGAACCAGCTGAGCCCCCATTTACTTCTGATTTTGCATCAAAAATTTTTCCAGTTACATTATAGAGAAATAAAAGACTGAAGATTTTGGAAGTCAAGTGAGAGGAGAGACAGTCTGGAGTTCAGAGCTCCTAGGGTGACAAAAACTTAAGAGGTTAAAGCAAGAGAGGCAGGGGACCAAAAAGTTAGCCTGAAATTTGTAGGTAATTTTCCTCCTTTAGATATTGTCTAATCCTTACACTCTGTCTGCAAGCTGAGACTCCTAAAAAGCAAGGAAGAACTGTATCTGAGAAGCTAAAATGTTGAGAAAATATTTTGGCAGGCTTGCTACTAAGAAGTTAGAATTCAGGGCTGGCTATAGAGGTAAAAAAAAAAAATAAAGAGAGACAAGAACAGACGAAAGGAAGGAAAGATGGAAGGAGAGAAGGAAAGAATGAAGGAAGTGAGGGAGGGAGGAAGAGAGGAAGGAAGGAAGGAAGGAAGGAAGGAAGGAAGGAAGGAAGGAAGGAAGGAAGGAAGGAACTTGCTATTTCTGATGCTCAGTTTTACATTGAAAGTTTCTAAAATAAATAAATATTTTTCTTAACACAGAAAAGCAGAATTTCTCTGAGGAAAGATTGATCTTTGATATTTCTAGTGTCAGGTGCCCCCAAGTAGTACACTGTCAATATTGGATTTACCAAAACTAATTTTAAATTTTAAAATGTCATTTCAATTTACCTTCTCTCAACTCAAAATTATGTGCAGAAAAAGACATTTTGTTTGCTTAAGGAGCAGGTCACTGGAATCTTGCAAAGTCCCTTTGAAAGGTGAAAATTGTTTTATATCTAGGGAATCCAATATTTATTTGAGCTAGCAGAGTAGTCTTGGGAATAACAATGAAATATTTGGTTCAAATGGTGTTAAATAAAAAAGAGAAATAACATACACATATGGGAATCTGACTGAACTTTTTATTTAAGAATGTGGCTTTCACAGGTATTTTTTTTCTTGTACATCAGGTCAGTAACTAATCGAAGACCTAAATGAATAACACAGCCTCTGTGTACAATATTAAACTACATGAACCTAGGCTTCTTGACAAGTATTTTAACTGACATTTCTCCCCTAAATCTTTGATGCAGAAAACCATTTTTAATGTATCAAGTTTGAAATTACCAATAAATAGATTATTTCACTCTATATAATGTTATGAATAGAAAGCCCTTATAAATCTCCTCACTGAAAACCTTTTGTTGTGTATATTAGAAAAATTATGTGAAATAGGTGAGCTGAATTGATGAAGGTTAATAGCTTTATCATGTTAAAATTAGAACTTAATTTTTTGACCACTATTTTTTTTTTCAATGGGCTATTGCCCAACTAGCATCAAAAACAACATTGAAATAAGACTCAAGTTCGCTCATTCTCAGCTCTTCCATCCAGAACTATTCTACTACATTGAAGTTCAATTCTGCATTAAAAACTACATCCATGAGCATTTTCTTTGCTAGCAGAAAGTCTAAAAGCCACTGATTTAAGTAAGAGCTGATGGATTTCAGAAAAAAACAGTTTGTATAGGGCTCAATACGATTAGAAGTAGTTTGATAGAAGTTAGACTAGTGGTGAAATTTAAGATGGGAAAATTTGTTAAGGCTTGGTTTAGTAGGTCGTTAATGCAGGGTTCAATCGCATGGATGTTTTTGTATAGGGGCAAGATCTTAGCTTTGATAAGTAATGGCAAAAGGAAATATTTCTTGGACTATGTCCAGCACCTTGGCTGTGCTCTAAGTTAGGGTCTGAGGGCAATTTATTACCCATATGGCAGGTCAAAGTGTCCTAAACAGTAAACAGTAAACTGAATGCTATTTCAGCAAAAATAAAAAAGCATTTATTTACCTGATGCTTGAGTTATACTGCTATTTAGCCTGTTCATCTTTTCCACCTTCATCACCACAGAAATTACATAAAAAGTTATTATAGAATGACTGGTAGTGAATATTGCCCACTTTGGAAGGCATAACCAGGGTTCACAGCTTCAAAATCACATTGTCCTCTATTCCTTCTCTCTCCCTCCCTCCCTTCCTCCCTCCCTCCCTCCCTCCACTCTTAGGCTGCAAGTTATTAGCTCACTGAATTGAAAGTGTGTTAATGAGGCACATCCTCAGTTTGTATTATTATTGCCTTGCTGCAACCCAAATCTTTACTCTGCTCCTTATCCACAGACCTTACTTTACCTATAGAATTTGCTTGTACATTGTGATCTGAACTATAGAGTTGAACAGGTCATTGGATATGAATGAATCAATACTAAGCTATTTTTTTTTCATTCCTTTCTTCTTGTTTTCTTTTCCCTTTTGTGCATTAAAACAAACAAACAAAAAAATCTTGGGAGCTAATGCTAGTCTATGTATGACTGTGCTAAATTCTGAAGATACAAAGGAAGAAGATCATATTAAAGCTCCTGGTTCATCTTATCCACATAGCAAATGAATCCACAGCTTTTTCAGTTGAAAGTGGGAGGAGATGCTTCCCTTTCTATTTTCCACCCTCAAGTTATTTACTTTCTCCCCACAGCATCCTCTGATTATCATTAGAGGAAAACTACAGTGTGAGCTTTCTATACAGGTAATAATCTTACAGTTGAGGGCACTGGAGCCTAACTCATCCAAAATTCCAAAAGTGAAAGTGATGGGCAAGAAAGTTGAACTTAGAACTTTTGGTTTTGTGTCCTTATTACTATACTACAAACTGATAAACATGTCTTGAGTAGCAGAATTAGGAGAAGTCTTGGTCTTTGGGTTTCCATTGGGCCATACAGAGAACTAAAAAAAAGCACTAATTTAAAAATTACAAAAATAACCAGGCAGACAGCATAGTAAAATAACCAGGCATAGTACTCTTGAATCTCCAAGAGTACTATGGTTGCAGGGCAACCAACATATCCAAAATAAAAAGACAGGTGATTTTACGGGCAAAGGAGATGGCAGCATTGGCTTACCTGGGAAAGATACATCCATACACAAGTGAAAAGAGTCCATGTAGGGCATTAGTGACTTAGGGTGAGGCCAACTTATAAGCACTGGCTGGAGAATGTGATATCCCTGGGAACTGTGAGTAGAGGTAGAATACAGAATTCTGATCTGCATAAAAGTTTCCCAGATAAGATTAGGAGAATCATGAGAAAGTCTCTTTCAAGTTTCAAACTAAAACTGGGAGAATAGAACTGCTGAGGGAATGGAGCTGCTTCAGGAGAGGTGGGAAATTAAGATGGGACCCTCCACTCATGTCTGCTGAATGTAACGGAAGCCTTAATCTGTTGAGGAAAAGCAATAACATTTTTGGGCTGGATGTACCAGTAAAAACCCATTGCAACTGAGAAAGTTGAGGAAAAAAATTCTTCTCAGTCTGAGGGAGGATCAAGAATAGCTTCTGGAGTCAGAATTAAGGGAAGAGAGGGGAACATTGAAAAGGTAATATCCTGAGGTATAGGGACATGATTTTTTTCTGAGAATGAGAATAGTAGAAAATGCCCCACAGAGACCCGGCCCCCTCAAGCTAATAAATATCTCCTAAAGTGTAACTTGAAAAAGGCAGATACTTGCTGAGGTGCAGCATAATGGAATGCCCTAAATCTGAGAACTCAAAAGAAACTGGGAAAAAAATTCTCTTGCAAACCAGCCCTACACTAAATTCAAAGAATCCAACAGATAATTTAACACCCATGGCAATCAGGGTAACCACTACTACAACAAACAAAAAACAAAACAACAACAAACATCAAATCCAGTTCGATTTTTAATTAGATGAGCTCAAACTTCTGTCTCAAAAAGCTGGTAAAATGAAAAGTGTTCTCATCTCTAGGTTGAAGAATCTGTTTACTTTGGTCTTAATTCTGCTACACAAAGACAGCTGGCTAAAAAAAAAAAAAAAACAAAAAAAAACACAAAAAGCAAGAAAAAACTGCACTCCTGAGAGGTTAAGTGATCATTAAAATTTGATTTATATATTATATAGACATAAAAACTACCTGATTAGTGATTCAAAGTAACTATGATCAGTATGTTAAAAAGTAACATTATGTATCATCTGATAGTACATACTATAAATGATATGACATAACCAAAAATATATAATCTCAGTGGAATAATGAGAAAACCTCAGACAGATACAAATAAAGAGTCTGTGAAATACCTGAAAAGTATTCTTTAGCATATCAAGGCTATAAAAGGAAACACTAAGGAACCACCACCATTCCTTAACTGACTAAGACATACAATGATGCAGTTGGGTTTCTGGTACTGATCTTGAAATGGAAAAAGAACATGAGAGAAAATCTGATGAAAATGAATAAAGTCTGTGGTTTAGTTAGTAATGTATATAAGAGCTAATAGTGTAAAATTAATTACTTGGTTTTGATAATTGCACTCTATAAGATCTTAACATTATGGGAAGCTGGCTGAAGGATATTTAGGAACTTATACTATTTCCACAACTCTTCTTTAAATTAAAATGAAAACATTTTAAAACAAAAATAAGTCCCTGATTGCTTGCTAATATTCATATGTGTAGACAACAAATATTTATTGAATGTCTGGTATATCCTGGACATTCTAAGAGACATTAAAAAAATATTTCTTGGCTTCATGGTGTTTACAACATATCAAGGAAGAAAGATAATATACAAATACACTAACACACTAACAGTTATTTTGTTACAAGCCTTGAATGAAAGCTAGGCTATAGCATGAGAAGCTATCATATTAGAGCTTTACCTTGGGGCAATGCTAGTTTATAAGCACATTATTATGTAAGTAATCCCAGAGGACAAAGAATAAAAATAATCTCAGACCAAATTAAAATACTTGAATCACATGGTGTATTAAAATAAATTTAAAGCACACAGAAATAAGCAGTGGGAAAAAGATGGATTAAATTAATACATTTAATGTGGGGTGCATGGAGTTGGATGGGCCATATTATCCACACTACCTGTTTTCCTATGCTCTGTCTATCAATCTGCCACATCACCGTTCTCACTAATAAATTTTTATGAGAACCAGAACTGAGGTTCAAGCAAAGAAGTCCACACAGAAGGTAGCCAATGACACTCTTCTTCTATCAGAAAGACACAGGAATAAGTATTTTTGGTTACACAAACTGTTTTTTGCCAATCAGACTGATGAACAGCATGGATTTTATTTTTGTGCTCAAGCAGAGGATATACAGGTCCAAAATGGGTGTCACGAATGGGTGGCTACATAAATATGAAGCACTTCATAAGTCTCATTTATTCTTATAGTATACTTAATGAATACTTCTTCTATATGTAGTATCTATTATGCATCATGCATATTTAGAATATAATGAATATTTAACATCCAAGCGCCATATGAATATTAGATATCTATCAGTCCTTCTATCTCTTTCTATCTATATGCACTCTTTCTGACCCTCTCATCACTACACTACTTTTGATTTCTCCTGAATGAAATAAGAGGTAGAGAGGAAAAAGAAGTTAAGAAATGCTTTTATTAGGAGTTGCAATGCGATATTTGTACATTTAGGAAACCAAGTTGCTCAAATGTTTTCTCTCATGGGACACGTTTGAGTGTTCTTCAAAGACCCTTCCATGTTACCAGGTAATTATTACCTGTAGTTGTCTGACACGACTGCTTGTAATAGCCCTTAAGTCATAGGCTCAGAGCACTCTCTTTTGGAGGACACTTCATTCCTCCAATAAATCATCTCAAGAGCTAAATCTTCCAAGATAAAATCTTTTCATAAAATCACTGCCTGAACCATGAGAAACAAGGTATTAATTTATTTCTCGGTAGTAGAACAGTTTGGCTATTTTACAAGTGAGCTATATACAAGTTCTTTCATTCGTATATTGAAGCCCAAATTCCATGAGCTGGAAGTGAACCAGTTCAAACCTATCCTCCCTGGAAGCACGTCTCATACTGCACTCTCCAAAAAATTTCTCACTACTGAAATCTATCCAGGAGCAGAATGAAATGACTTCCAAAAATTGCTTAATGGTCTAGCCTCTGCTAATACTCTTAACTTCTTTTAAGAAAAAAGTTGAAATTAATTTTCTGTTTCTTTTTTTAACAACATACACACTATTACTATTTTAATCACTATTAATCTATGTAGTCATTAATCTATAACTTAAATAATTGATAGATCATTATTTTTCCAGTTTGTCAGTTAAATAGAAAAAGTGCACCCTAATGAAAGAAGTATATTTATTATATTAATTTAGTCTACATATTCTATTTATATTTAGGTAAACTATATTGCCATGATTTCTATGTTTCCAAATCATTTTAATACAGCAAAAATCTCTAAGTCTACCCATATTTTTCTACTCTCATAAAAATAAATCTAGAAGCTCAGTAGTGATACTAAGATTACACCACTTAATTTTTTTAATTATATTTTTTTCATCTTATAGGCACTTTGGGATATTATTTAGGGTAAATTCCTAATGATGTGTTTCTACTGAGACAAAGCCAGGAGGTAATATGACAACACAATTTTACCCAATTATTGTCCAAAAGTTAATATAGCCCATTTGACTAAAAAGATGACAAAAACTCTACTTAGGGCTCTTAGTTGATGATTTTTCAAGTATTTTATAACATAGTGCTAGACAGGTAAGTTTTATAAGCAGAGAGTGAGACAACTTAATATGTCCTGAGGAAAGCCTACAAATTGACAACTTTCCTGTCATCACTCTTTTTCAGGCTTCTTGCTGATAGAGTATAGAATAATCCATCAAGTTGCAAAAGGTTGATCTGATTTAGTCACAGCCAGCTAAGGGGAAGTTCAACTGAAAATGGCCAATTTAAAGGTGCTGGAAAGACTAAACCAGCTCACCTCCCTGGGGGCCAACAGATGAGAAAAAGCAATGAAGTGGCAAACAGTAAAAGGAACAAAGGATTAGCTCAGCCTCCACATCACTGAGGCTGGGCAGGCATTATTTTAATGCCTGCAGAGGAAACTCAGAGAGATTAGCCTAGTAATCTGATTTTGCCTAAGTGGATGTTGATTCTAATATCTCTAACATTCAGATCATTCTGGTTAAACTAACATTGAAAGTTGCCCTTTTAGAAATAGGCAGAAGCAGCTAAGAGTTTGACTCATGTAAAGATATAAGGAATAAACATTTCCCACAAGAGGTGAGGAAATGGAGTCAGGATCACTGTGCAAAAGCAGAGCGAAATAAAGGACCTTAGCTTGTAAAAGTAAAAAAGCTGAAAAGTGTTTCTGCCAACCACTGCCTGGCAACATGGCTCCTACACCTCAGCTTTCTTCCCAAACAGCAGGATAGAGACATCCCTGCTGGCTCAGTCATTGGATCAGCAATATCTGATGTCAGCATGGAGTATAAACTGAGCCACACACAGGAGGTCTAGTTCTCAATGGGGAGCCCTGGGAAGCGGGTGGTGTGGAACCTATTGAAAAACCATAGGAGATTATAGAGAGACCTTCCTCTAAACACTAACAAAACAAATCTCTAAATATATAAAGTGCAAGAGAACTATAGAAGTTAACCAGTAAAATGAGCACTAATAGATAAATTCCCACAAGATAAATGAAAATGACGTAGTAATCAGACAAAAAAACTTCAATGGGATTATATACAGAGGCCTCAGAATTGTTAGTGAATAAATAATATTCATTAAAAAATAACTATTGAAATTAAAATGTTTGAAAATGAAGATTGAACATGTGTATAGTCAACAACCCAGCATTGCCTTTGCTATATGTATGTCATAGAAGTTAAAGTAAATTCAGCAAAATATTAAAATTACTCGTTTTTATCATAAGATTTCTTGCATGATATTTTGCATAACAATTACTTTTATTATTAAAATTCCTTAAAATTTTTATTAGTGATTTTGAATGTATGGTTTCTATGCATTCGATGGGACAGATATTATCTCTTTTTAATTGAAGACACACTGAGGCAGAGAATTTTAATCAATGGTTACATAGCTATTGATAGAGAATTACTCAAAGTTAGGTCTTCTGACACAAGAGCCCATTAATGTAGCTCCAAAGGCAATTCACTTAATTTCTTCGCAATCCCAAATTCCTCACCAGTAATTTATAAGAATGTTGGAAAAGTGAAATGCCATATGTAAAGCACTAAATGGGTCTTGAGTAAATGGTAAACATTGCTATCCTTTCTTTTGTTTCTTTTTCAACTTTTCGCTTCACTTAGTGTTTATTTGACTATTATTTCTAAGTAAATTAAAAGTCTGTGAAGCTGAAACCAAGTTTAAGTTTTGTATTTGTTTACCTATGCTCTTTATAATTACCAAGTATATATTTCCATGACCTATAAAAATAATTTCATTTCTCGTAGCTAACATGTAAACAAGGACGATATTAGTATTACTTTCAACATTTTTTCAGTTAAGAAAGATGAGGCTCAGGATTACATGATCAACCTAAATTCACATCAATGAGAGGAAATTGAGGTGCAATTTTTAATTTGGTATTTACAGGAAACTGTAAATACGCAGCTTTTAACTATTTACTGACATCCTGATTTTTTATTTATTAATTATTGCTCTTAGAATGTCTTAAGCAAAATCATTAATGGTAGCTGAGTGTGTAAAATAAAAATAGTGACTGTTGTTTTTGTGAAGGTATGGTGGTGAATGATAAAAGGAAGCTCTCTGAGTCCCCAAGGTTTCTGATTGTGTAAGTCTAGGGAGGGGACCAAGTTTGTATTGTTACAGGTTCCCAGGTGAGGCTGATGCTGCAGGTCTGGGAATCAGAGAATCCTTGTTACTCTGTGTATGGTCTGTTGAACAGCAGCATCAGCATAGCCTCCCTTGGAAAGTTGTTAGAAATGCAGAATTTTGAAACCTCTCCCAGATTCGTTGAATTGTAATTTTCATTTTACTAAGATTTGTATACTCAACAAAGAGGATCTCTGGTTTGACCCACTAGATCTCAGTCCTAGGGGCACATTAGCATTTTTTGGGAAAATATAAACACAAACACATATATGCTTGTATCTTTCCCTAAAAGATTTTAATTTACTTAATCTAGGGTATAAGCAGGCATGAGGCATGAGTGTTTTTAAAAATGTTTCTCAGGTGACTCAACGGTGTAGACAGGGTTGTGAGCCACTGGCCTAGAACTAACTCATTGTTTCCCACGCTTGCCTTACTTAGGTCAAGAAATATATGACAACTTGATTAAAAAGCAGGTTCTCAGCCACCTCTTACAAAAATGTTCAGTAGATAAAGAAGGGGCCAAGCATATATAATTTTAACAGAAATTCTAAGCAATTTTTATTGCCAGATAAGTTTGAAAGACTCTACTCCAGAATTCTACACATATCTATTGAATAAGTTAACTGCATTTAAGTAACATTTTCCTATAGTAGCACTTTTAAAGTGCCTAAGTCAACATTTTGACTCTCATCAAGTTCAAGGCTTATATTTTACAAAAAATAAGTCGAGCTCCTCAGAGATAGGCATTATTTTAAATGGAATGGAACAATTAAGTTTGGAAGTTGGGAAATTGTAACTCTAGCACTTATTGTGTCTACTTCCACGTGTCAATGCTGAATATTCATTTCCCGTTCTTAGATGTCAGTTTCCCCATTCACATATAGAAAAGAGCACATTAAATGACTGGCCCTAAAAAGCATTATATTTTAGGTAATGGTGATGAGATGTGTAGCAGCCATCAGAAGGTTAACCATCAATCTCAGAACATTAGATTTTCACATGTGATGCTTTTTGACTTATATTCCAAAATGTCTTTATTGATGTAGTCAACTTTCAACTCCCCAAAAGACCTCCGGTAATATCCACTTTAACCAAAGCTGAACAGTTCAGAAGAGCACATCCTGACCAACCCATAATGGTGTCTCAGAAAGGAAAAATTGGGATCCAGTCTTTTGGGTTTTAGCCTGAGATGGATGATTTTAAGTCTTACAATGTGGAAATAGGTTGAGATGAGACAAGGATAATATATGACCTAATAATTTGGGGTTAATGGACATAATAAAGTGAAGTAAAGGTCTTGAAAGTAAGTCTCAATGAGAAAATTGTTAGATTTAATAAGTAAAGCTGTTTAGCTGATTTACAGAATGATATAGTTCCCAGAGCAAGCAGCTAAACTATTTTTGTAGGCGACAGTGTTATTTAATACAAAAGCAGGAAAATACTTTCCTTCCTAGAAGGTTGTAGCTCAAGAGAAAAAAGTAGTTGGTTTTCGTTCTTGGCATAAATTAAAATACATTCATAGATTTTGTTTTGTTGCTTTCATCGATTGCAGATTCTGAGGTGTTTTGTGGTGAATCCCAGCTCCTTTCCTATTGAAGAGCACCTGTTAGGCTGGCCCCTCTTCTCCTGATCCCTGGACTTCTCTAGCTATATAAATGAATTAGTGATCTTTTGCCTCTACTCACTAGCAGGACATTCACCAGATTCCTTCCCTATGGCTTTCATCATGATTTTCCTAGGTCATTTAAAAGTACAGTTTAAATCCCAAGAACTGTCTGCCCATTCAACATGGGTGACAGTCAGTTCTGACCTAACACTGCCTTTAATCTCTGCAGGAGCTCCCTCCCTCAGGCATCTATGGGTCTGACCTCCAGGATTTTTTTGCTCATGATCCTTGTACAGAGCATAGAGGCCACCCACTGTGAAGCTGCCTGGTGTGGCATGAACTTTTCTTCTGGGAAATGAGAATTCAGAAGTACTTCAAATAAAGGCAAATATTGGGTTAGAAAATGGAAACTGAGCATGTCAGCAAGCACTCAAGCTGAGAGAAAGGTTAGAATAGCAGGGGTAGTAAAGAGCACAGAAGTAGGCATCTGCAGGGGAAGGGGAAAAGTGAAGCATCATATTAAGCAAAAGCTATGGTTCCACAAATATGATGAGTCTTTTATGATTTATCACTTAAGGACAGAGAAACTTTCTGAGAAATACATCCTTAAGAGATTTTATTCTTGTGTCAACATCATAGAATGTACTGACACAAACACAGCCTATTATACACATGGGCTCTATGCTATAGCCTATTGTTACTAGGCTACAAACCTGTACAGCATGTTAATATATGAATACTGTAGAAAATTATAACACAAAGGTAGTATTTGTGCATCTAAATGTAGAAAAGCTACCATAAAATATAGTATAAAAGATAAAAAATAGTACACCTGTATAAGACTCTAACCATAAATAGAGCTTGCAGGACTACAAGTTGCTCTGAGTGAGTTAATGAGTTAGTGGTGAGTAAATGTGAAGGCCTAGGACATACTGTATACCACTGTAGCCTTCATAAACACTGTACACTTATGGTATACTAAGTTTATTTTAATAATTTCTTCAATAACAAATTAACCTTGGCTTACTGTAATCTTTTGTAATTTAAAATATTTTAATTTTTTTAACTTTTGACATTTTTATAACAGTTTAAAATATAAATATGTTTCACAGCTGTACAAAAATATTTTTAAAGTTCATATTTCATAAGCTTTTACTATTTTTTTCTTTTGAAACTTTTTGTTGTTCTTCAAAATGAAGTCACAGACATACACATTAACCTAGGCCTACACAGGGAATGGATCATCAGTATCATTGTCTTCCATCTCCACATCTGTCCCACTGGAAAGTCTCCAGGGGCAATAATATGTATGGAGCTGTCATCTCCTATGATAGCAATGACTTTTTCTGGAACATCTTCTGGAGGACCTATCTGAGGCTCTTCTTGAGGAAGTGTTACCCTTTTCAGAAATATGCCAGTGAAGGTTTACTTTTACTTTTTTTCATCATAGGTTTTCTTATAAGCAGATAATGCACCATGAACATTCTTCTCTATTAATGAAAATCATATGTGTCAGGGTTCACATTTTCAAACTTTTTAAATGCTTATTGAGGTCTGCAAAACCTACTTTACTGTAAATTTCCTTGGTGGGGAAGGAGGTTTTTTGTTTTTCTTCTGTAGTTTCCTTTTCTCTCACCTCTTTTTCAGCTTCTGTTCCTGTTCCTGTTCCAGTTCCAATAACTCCTCACTAGTCAATTCCTCAGGAACCATTTCTGGGAGTTCCTTAATATCCTCCTCATCCACACTCAGGTTAAACTTTGACAACTCAGCTACAGCCTTGTTGATTTTTTCAAACTTTGTGTTATGGCATTTCGACAGCTACCATGTCACCAGGTAATAAGAATGTTTTAGCTCCATTTTAATCTTAGAGGACCACCTCATGTACACAGTTCATTATTATGAGGCACATGACTATTTTAACCTCATTCACCTCTCTCAACAACCTTAGTGATACACATCCTTATATTCATTATATATGAATGAAAGAATTGTGAATTCAAAAGACTCATCCTGAGTCACAGAGCAATATGGAACAGAGCTAGGCTATTAAAACAACTCCAATGGTATTCTCTCCTCCCTCCCATGTTGTCTTCTGTACAATAAGATGTGAGTGCTTGTGAGAACTTATGCTGTGATGAATTCAGTAAGCTAGTCTCTTTTGCAGTAAATCAAACAAACTGATCTAGGTTTAACAAGTATCACAGAGAAGCCTGAAATATCATCAACATATAAATATGTAATTGTTGGATTCTACCTTATAGAGAAAGTCCACCTGAGAAAAGACTTAGAAAAAAAAAAAAAGCTGGGAAACAAAGGACTCTTCTATCTTTATTGTATCTTTTGGGCCCTGGGTTTACTTAGACTATCTCCAGGACATTTTCTGAACATGAGTCAATCAGTCTCTCTTTTCACTTAATTCTGTTTAATTTTTATATCTAAAAAAATTTCTGGATAATTACAATCATATAAAAATTATGTTCTTTAGAATTATATAAAGAAGAATGCTTCTCTTTAATTACTTTCTGCAGATTCTCTAAATTTATCTAAGTACACAATAAAGACATGTTTTGTCAATTCTAGATTAAATAACTCACTTTAATGGAATGAGTTTAATGTTATTTTCTTCTACTTCTTCAACCTCAAAACTTATTTATCCCTCAAAGCAGAGCTCAAAAGCCATATATCATTAAAAATATCCCTAGTTTCCCTATAAGAACTTTCAACTATCTGGCCCTCTCGCAGTAAACTACAATGTTATCTGTGAGCCAAGTCAATGTCTTTTAATAAAATCACCCTACTTTTTTTTTAAAAAAAGAGTATATGCATATAGTAAAATATTTCAAATACAAAGATCTTACAATTAGCTTTAACTAATTGTACAATTACCAGCTGGTAAAAACCACACCTCAGACTCAAGAAATTACTTTTAGAAGTTGCCTATCTTTGCAGAAGATTTCTTCATATAAATACGCCTACTTATTATTTAAAATAATAATAAATAGAAACCAACTGTATACATGGTATTAAAATTGTGTTTTCAAAAAACCACCTCAGTGAAACTTTATATATGGATCAACATTTTTTTTTCCTTTTATATTACTTATTCCATTACATGCATTGTTCACTTTTTGTTTAACCCAGCCTTTACTAATGGGGATACACACATATTTAGAATTTGCTCTTATAACACAATGTTACAATAAACATCCTCTCACATGACTTTCCTTACCTGTGAAAGTGTCTCTGGGCATTACTATGTGTAAATGGATTTGACCCCATGGAGAAAATTTGTCTGAAGGATCAAATTAAAAAGTAGAGTTGAGAAACAAAGGGCAGTTTTATTTTAATTGTATCAATTGGGCCCTAGGTTTAGCTCACCTATCTCTCAGACATTTTAAAAACCTGCCTGATTCTGTTAAAGTTGGAGTTCAAAAACTTTGATACAAATTGGATCAAAAAAATATTATTTTTCAAGTTGTGTTCACTAATTTGCCTTATACTAACAGTTAATAAATGTTAGCTCATTTCTCATAGTCTCAGCAATAATCATTGATTTTGGTTTATTTTTGCTGTTATTACTTGATATGAGCTCATAATTTTCTTTATTTTATTGGAGTCAGTTTATTTGAATTATGAATGAATGGTTTATATATTTATACCATGTATAACCTTATAGTTTTCTGACTTCTTATATTAGTCTCAGTTCTCCAGAGAAACAGAAAAAATGAGAGATATTATATATAGAGAAAGCATATAAGAGAGGAGAGAGAGGGAGAGAAGGGAATATCTATTATTAGAATCTGCTCACATGGTACTGGGGGCTGAGAAGTCCCACAATCAGCCTTCTGCAATTTGGAAAACCAAGAAAACCAATGCTATGATTTAAATCTATTCTGAAGGCCTGAGAACCAGGAGCTCTGATATCTGAGGGTAGGAGAATATTAATGTCCCATCTTAAGAAGAGAGAAAATTTACCTTTTGCTTCATTGTGTCCTCAGTGGTTTGGGGGATTAGATGATAGTCACCCACATTGATAAGGGAGAATATCTTTATTTAGTCTACTAAATCAAATTCTAATCTCTTATAGCAACACCCTCACAGACACACACAGAAATAACATTTACCAGATACCTGAGTCTCATTTAGGTTGGTTGAATTGGCGTATAAAATTATCCATCACACACCCTATTCCTATCCTTTGCTCAGTCTAATTCCTATTGAATTCATGGTATCTTTCTTGTTGATTCTTAATTGCTTATAATATATTTCTAAATTTACCTTTAGTATTTTGACTTCTGGTATTCCTTTATCCATGCATACATTTTTAATTTTATATAATTAAATTTATAAAATTTATCTTATAAATTCTGGATTCTTTTTTTATTTAGAAAAATTTTTTCTTCTTCAAGATAATAGAAGAAATTCCTCTATATTGTCTTCTAATTTTATTTTTCTCAGGGGAGTGTGGCATAAAACATCTTGAGGAAATCTAATATTGGTTTATTTTTATTTTGTTTACCTGTTCTTTAATTATCATCTATTGACTAATTTATTTCTTTTTAAATTATTTTTAAATAATAGAATTATTATGTTTAATATATTTTATGAACTCTCCAACCTATTTCACTTATCTATATGCTGACTTCTATGTGAACATCAAAAGTTTCTATTACTGTGTTTTATGTTTTAATATCTGTAAAATAATTACTATTAATTAAAATGATCTATTTTATCATGATTTATTATCATTATTAATTTTATAATTATTATTCATTTCTACTTTACATGTTATTACATAACATGTAATAACATAAATAAGTGTAGCATTAACTTATTAAGTATCAAAGAAGTAATAAGCCAGTAATTTAATTTCATTAACTTTACATATTAATTATAAAAGAGTTGAAATGTTTATACTATTTATTCTTAAGTATAAGATATTTAGTTACCTTATTTTATCTCCCTGTGTAAATATAATAAATCAAAAATGGTCACAAATTCTTTGTAGCTCCTCCAATCAAGAGGTAGAATTTAATTTTCTAAATCCTTGAATCCTGGCCTCCTTTGTGGCTTTAGTCTGTCAGGGGGAAAACACTTTTTACCACTACAAGCTTATATTTTATACCTGGAACCTGAACATAGGAGACAACAAAAGAAGCAGCTAGTTTGTTAAGTAGTTCAAGTTAAAGGCTTATATTCACAACTTAGTATGGAAAAGAGATGTGGAAGAAATGCCTTCTATGGAAACAACAAATAGATTTCTTTAGGAAATAAAACTTTTCTTAGGAGAAAAAATGGACATAAGAAAGGTCGTAGTGATATTTGACTGTATAGGTATAAGTGGTCTTCTTTAGGACTATAAAAGTCTCTGGAGAGAAAATTTTGAGTAGGTCTAATTTAGGCCCCTCTCTTGTGAGTAGAAGCCTCCCCAAGAAGGAATTTATGGCAATTCTTATTTTTCAAAAGGTTTTGATTTTAGTCAGATAAAAATCTCTGAGAATACTTCTTTCTGCATCTATTGAATCTCAGGTGTCTTTAGCTTAAAATAAACTTTATACCAGGTTTCAAGTGGGTCCTTACAAGTTCTAAGGTTAGGACTAAAATAACCTTATGGTTTATGCTTTCTCCCTCTTGGAATGCTGCTGCCACCATGTGAATGAGGCTGGACTAGCTTCCTGAAGGCTGAGGGACTACATGGAGTAAGGGTCAGTATCACCAAATGGAGCAGAGAGTTCAAACTGCCAACAAACTGCCCTGTGTTGTTTTAAGCCATTAGGTTTTAAGGCAGTTCATTACACAGTAATGAACAAGTCATGGATGTTTAAAGTTTCTTCCTCTAGGCCCTGGAAATTTCTCATTAATTTTATTCTGCAATTTATTTGCATTTGCTATTGCAAATGAAAGTTCTATTTCCAAGAGGTTGTTGTTTACAAATGTGAAAGTTGTATATATTAGTTTTGTACCTGTGCTAATAAATTTATTTACAGTTTCTAATAGATTTAAAGGTAAATACTTGGACTAACCAGATCTTTATACAGGATAATTTGCTTCTTCCTTAACAAAGATGTTCTATGCATATGTATACTTTTCTTTTGTATTTACACTTTCTAATATTTTTGGAATAATGTTCAATAATAGTAATGGTAATGACACATGTCCTTTATGTTTTCTGAATGTAGTGATAAATGTTTTTGTGTTCTCCCCTTAAATATTTGGCTAAAAGTATCAATTAATTACTATTTTATTGAAAGGTAAATGATTTTAATAAAAACTATATTTTAAATTTTATCATGTAACTTCTGGTCATCAATCTAGCTTTGGCATAAGTTTTCATGTGTATGTTTTTGTTTTAATTGTATACTATGCTGCATATGTTTTATACCAGTTTCTAAATATGTGAATGATTTTATACTGATATATATTCTATACACATTTTTTTTAACATTAAGTCAGCCTTTTTCTGGAAAAAAACTCCACTTTTCTATGGTATTTTCTAATTTAGTTTTTCTGCTGGAGTCTATTTTATTTCAGACTTTTAAATCAATATTATAAATGAGTTTTCTTTCTTTGTACTGATATGTCTGGGTTTGATATCAAGGATATGTTTGATTGTTAAAAATAGTTTTGAACTTTTCCTTTGCTCTCAATGATCTGGACTAGTTTAAATAGCATCAGCATGATCAATTCTTTGAAATATTGATAATATTCACCTGCAATAACCTCTGGTCCTTGGCCTTTTCAGGATATTAGTAATGCAATGGTGAGGAGAATGCTGGTTTGTTTTTGAACATGCCCAGTTTCTCTCACGTAATTTGTCTGCTTATGTTACCTATAACTTAATGTGTTAATTTTAGCAATTAACACATTCATTATATTCAGCCTTAAATTGATTTGAAAAAAAGTAATGAATTGCTTATTTTATTTAATTTCTTCTGTTCTTTTCCATTCCCTCACTAATCTTTTGTGTTTATGCTTCCTTCCTTATCTTTTTCTGAATAAACTAGATTTTTTGTTTTTGAAATAAATCACATTTGGTTTTACATATTATTGCTACATTTTTTGCTGCGTTTTCAAAAGTGTCTTTTATTTCTTTATTAATTCTATGCTTCCTCTTTCCTTATACTTCTACTATTACTTACTTTCCAAATCCTTGACTGCAATACTTAATTTGTCCTTTCCTTCTCTCTGTCTCTGTCTCTTTCTTTGTCTCTCTCTTTCTTTCTCCCTGTGTCTCTATTTATCTTTCCCCCTCATTTTCTTCTGAACTAACTGTTCAGAGGTTTTTTGCTGCCTTTATAGTATATCAGTTTCATTCTTCCCACCCCAAAAATCACATCATTATGAAATGACATCCTTAAGAAAACATCTTTCACCCAATATCCTGCCATAATTCACATATCTATATTATTTCATACTTCAATAAGAACAAATATTGTATATATAAATATACAATATTTTTGTTTTTCAGTCTCAAGTCAATTTCACAGAGGATTTCAAATAAATTATTAGAAGAATGGCTCACATGTAATTTATTAAAGTGAAACCTGCTTATTCAAAATATTAAAAAAGCTCTAATTCTAACCAATTTTTTTTCTATTTTATCTTCAGAACAATCTCTTGTTTTGGTAGAAAAATCTCAAATTTAACAGAAAAGATAATAATTCTAAATATTGGAATATTAGAAAGAGAAAAAGAGAAGTAATTATTCTTTGTTGTACATATTTTTTAGTTGTCAAACTAATTTGTTTCAGTTTCATCTCTCTCTGGGTGAGAGAGTTATTTACAGTGAACCTATGCAATACACATGGACATTTCTTTCTCAACAATGTGCAGAACTAAAATGACTATTTCTCAACAACAGTGGTACTAAAAACCATAATGGAAATCTCATGGCTTAGATTTGAAGTAGCAGTTCTCATGCTGAAGTGAGGAGGAGCAGCAGCCCTCCAGGCTTCTATCTCCTCTCCTCGTATTTATGTGGGAGCATCACAGAATATACTTCCTTGGTTTGGTAAAACACTGGAGATCACTTTATTAATAGAAAAAATTCATGTGCATATAAATGAAAAAGCAATCTCCTCAAATCAGTTTTTTGATCACTAGAGAGGCCATTTGTAAATCTCTTCTTATTTATTCAATTTTCTGAGATATTTTCAAGCTTCATGCAATTCCCTGCATTAAATTTTCTACTTAGTTTGTTATGGTTTTAAATCTTTTTTTGTTCACACATTCTATCACTCATGCTCTAGGAAATTTACTTGGGCATAAATTTCTCCCCAATGAGTCTCAAGTAAAATTTCAGTGTTAATTTCCAAGGGTTCCTATCTTCTATTTTTTTTCAAAAAAAAAAAAAAGGCAGAATAAAGAATGAGAGCAGATTCATAGGTTATACTCACACTTATTTTAACAAGTCATTTAGATATTATAAATCATCTCACAACTGTTACCTGCACTCCCTACCCTCATGTAAACCTCTTCTCTTATAGAATTGGACCAGTTCATAAATAGGTCAACAGCTTGATGTCTCATTACAATAGTGATAATATAATTTAACATTCAAACTGAGAAATTTTTGAGAATGCACAGAAATTCCACTGATGAATATTAAGGCCACTAAAGTGCTGACTGTTCCTTCTTTGTATAACCTTCTAGGACATTGTAGGTTTGAAATCTGTTCTCTTTGACTCCCATGCATTCTGCAAGGTTCTTCATAAAATTAGATAAAATGAGTAATAAAATGTATTATATAAAAATTTATGGTGAATTTTAGTAAAACATTTGTCATCTTATAAGTTAAAAAGTTAATGTTATTTGTTAAAAAGTTAGCAGCATTCTACAAGGTGATTATATGGACATAAGTACTTGGATGATTTTAAATTCTGTGTCAGAATTACTTTGGCTAGTAAAACAAAAACGAATGTATATAGTTGGATGACAGATGTGAGAGAAATAAGATGGCTCAGTTTTGTTCAAATGGGGTTTAAACTTGGCCAAATAGGGAAATGATGTTCCATGTGTGCATTTTTATAACTGCTGCTTCCCCATGCCAAATATATTCTAATAAGAAATGGCATAAACAACTGAAATAAACAATATATTCGTGATGGGTTGCCCATATTTCACATTTAAGGGGAGCTCTAAGAAATAGTAAAAGGTGTTTTCTTGAGAGATTAGGTAAGAAAAAGATCTCAAAAGAATGAGCATTGGGTTATAAATAAAAGAAGTATGCTGAGTTTGAGAATTAGCAATTTTTACTATATTCTGATATCTTAAGTAAGCTAGTGTCAACTCTAATTGTCTTTGGCCATTGCAACACAGAAGAAATACTAGGATTAGGAGGAGATAGAGTCATGTCTATAGCTCAGTAGAGGGTTTCTATAAATATGTCAACCTGCTACCTTGATTGTTCTTACTACTCTTTGCTGTCACCAAGATTGCTGATACCATACAAAAAGGTTGGGATGAATCATCCATGAATTCAGTTTTGCTAACTAGTTTCCAATAAACCATTTCTTATTAAACTAGCCAGAGTTGACTTATGTTTTTTACAAACAAGATCACTGAGGCTTTTTTAAAAAACTGTTTGATATAATGAATTTTTCACTACCGGAGATGAGACTGTGATTGTTGAAGCCCACTTTGAAAGATTTTTTTTTATAATGGCATTCCATAATGCTTTCAGAAAAGCATATCCCATACTGGTGATGTGAGTGAGGAGTCACGTGTGCTTCCCTGGATTATTGGGTATACTAGATATTTAAAAGAGAGTTATATGGAAGTATTTATAAATGTGTTCTGGACTGGAAAGATGAGAGAGAGAGAGAGAGAGAGCACATCCTCTCACATGAGCTTGCTCTTAGGTTCACGAGACATTTACTCATAAACAAATGAGAAAAAAAAGCTAAACATTCAGATTCTCCTTGGCATGCAAGTAAATTAGAATTTGTTTACAAACTCTTTTATTATTGACTTAATTTGAGATTTATTTATTCATTTATTCATTTACTTACTTAGTACTCACTGTGCAATAAACAGTGAAAAAACAGTGTGTGTCCTCAATGTATTTACAGTCTACTAATGAAAGAAAACAATAAATATCTTAAAAAAGAAATAATGAGGTAACATTTGAGCAGAGATATGATTGAAGAGTATGAGCAAAGCACAGAAAATAGTGTGTAAGCAAAGAAAACATTGTGTATTAAGTTTCCAAGAAAAGAACATATTTAGCATGTTATGAAACAGAAGTGGTCAGGGTGCTTAAATAGCATGGACAGGTTTGTTAAAGATACAGTCCAGAGGCTAGGCCATACATGCTGGGTTCTATAAACAATGCTAAGGACTTTGATTCAAATAAACCATTCAGATATGCCATGGGTTGAATTGTGTCTGCCCCCCAAATTTGTAAATTGAAGCTCTAATATCCAATGTGAGCTAATTAAGTTTAGATAAATGCATTCGAGTGGGCTCCTAATCTGATAGGATTGGTGACATTAGAAGAGATCTCTCTCTCTGTTTCTCTGTTTCTCTTTCTTTTCTTTTTCTCTACATCTGTATCTATAGATATAGATGATATAGATATAGATATAGATATAGATGATGATATAGATAGATTATAGATATAGATAGATAGATAGATAGAGATATAGATGATATAGATAGATAGAGATATAGATGATATAGATAGAGATATAGATGATAGAAATAGTGATAGAGAGAGAGAAATAGAGAGAGATAGATGATATAGATATATAGATAGACATATAGATATAGATATAGATGATAGCTAGATAGCTAGATAGATAGATAGATAGATAGATAGATAGAGATAGAGATAGAGATAGATAGAGATAGAGATAGAGATAGAGATAGAGATAGATAGAGATAGAGAGAGATAGAGATAGGATAGAGATAGAGATAGGATAGAGATAGAGATAGAGATGATAGAGATAGAGATAGATAGAGATAAAGATAAAGATATATCTATCTATCTATATATATCTATATATATATCTATAAAGATATATATATATTTATCTTTATCTCTCTCTCTATATCTCTCTCTCTCTCTATATATATATATATATATATAGAGAGAGAGAGAGATATAGAGAGAGATATAGATAGATATAGATATAGATAGATAGATATACTCCTTCATCTCTGATACATAAGAACACAGGGAAAAGGTGGCCATTGGGAAGCCAGGAAGAAAGTTTTCACCAGAAACTGAATCAACTCTCACATTGGTTTTGGAGTTTCAGGCTCCAGAACTGTGAGAAATAAATGATCATTGTTGTTTAAGCCACTCAGTCTACGATATTTTGTTATGGCAGCCCAAGCAGACTAATAAAAAGTACATTCGAAGAAATCTGAATATGACTCACTCTTTCTGAGTGCTGTGAATTTCTAGGCAAGAAACAGCCATATTTTCTAAATTACATTGAAATATTGAACTGAAATGACTTTACACACCTCACCTGACCTCCAGATTTTCAGTATTAACTTTCATTATAATTATGACGACTTTTTACTAAGTTCTTTCTTCCTACAGAGTTTCATTTTTAAGGAAAACAGATACAATACACTGAGTTTCTTTTTAATATTCTCTTTAAAATGCTAATGATTACGATTCAATTATTACAATAGTTTTCTTGTTGGAGTTTTCTCTCTTAAGTTGTTCTGAATTGTAAGTGGTATAGAATCACAGAGCTTGCTTGATTATTTACCTGGCCCATTGCCAATGCTGTGTGTCTTTTTAGAATCTGTTCTTTGAAATACTTCCCAGATGTAAACACATGGTTGTCTGTGTTAAAGTTAACTGTATATTTTTGCTTTTATCCACTTTAACAACATATTGTCCTCATCGTGTCTATAGAATCATGTTTCACCGTTTTATAAAATGCTGTTGTAAGACTGTTAGAAAATGTTTCTGTAGATTATTATTATGTTCTTTTTGGAATGTTTGGAGCGACATTTTCCCAAGCTAGTACATATAAAAATTTTAGAAGTTTTTATAAAATAAATACCGTGATTTCAACACCACTCATTTGTTGTTATCATTTAAAATCAGCGAAGTTAAAGTAAAGGGTGTATAAACAGACCACTAAAACCACTTTTTAAGCAAAAATCTATATGGTTCTCCTAATTAATTTTCATTGGAAATTTATCATTCCATATAATTTTATGAATAAATGCACAATTTTTATTATACTGAAAAAATTACTCATTTTCTTATAACTACCCCAATTCCTCTCTTATTCTCTCCTTTCACTGATTTCCAACTTCTGGATCTACTAGTAGGAATAAAATAGAAAACTCATATGTAGAATAGAAATCTCATATTATTGCTTCTTCATGACTATAATCTAGTTTTGTATTGTATATATGTGTGCAAATCAGAAATAGCCTAATTATTTTCTTGATCCTACAAATTATTTTAGATAAAGGAATTTTCTGAGCTTTTAGAGTAGGAACTTTCTTTTGACTTAGGTGACTTCTCATCAACACAGAGACTTTTTCTCAAGTTAGCTCCTTCCAAAGTCAGGTTTGTTTATTGTGGCCATTAGGTTTGTCCTCTACAATGCTCACAATTTTGGAGATATTTTTTGCTTCTCGCCCAAGTGAAAATCAACCACATAAAGAACTTGGACTTGCTACTCTGACCTAAGGCCTATGACCAGGGGCTCAACATCGGTGTCCCCCTTATCACATTTCTTTTTTCTGTCTGCCTGTCCTTTGGCTTGTTCTCACTTCTCCTCTACCTTAGCAGATTTGCAATTCTTAACTAGAAGTCACCCATCATTCTTTTTTTTCTTTTCTTTTCTTCTTTTTTTTTTTTTAAGGTGAGACAGCTCTTGGTTGACCTCACAGATTGCAAGGACCTTGTCAGCCCACAATCCCTTATATTTTTAATTTATTTTTTATGCCTACAGCACCTGGTCTTTCTAGGTGTTCTCCCATTCAAGTACTAACCAGGCCTGACCTTGTCTAGCTTCCGAGATCAGATGGGATCGGGCTTGTTCAGGGTGGAATAGCCATAGACACCCATCATTCTTCTTTCATTTCAATTTTTTCACTCTTCTATATCACTAAAATTTCTTAAGTTCTGGCATAGAGGTGACAATCTTTCTTTGGCAGAATAACCACAGAGATTACTCTTCTCTGTGTGTTTGACATTTTTGTTGTTAAGTTCAGATACAATCTGGAGAAGCATAAGGAGAAAATCTATACATGAGAGCCCACATCATTATTGAATCTATAAATCTGGAAATCAAAGTTATTTTTAAACCACAGAGGGCTTTCAATAAGTAGAAAATTTAATAAATATATCATAGAAATAGTATTCTATCACATAATAACATAAAATTTTTTTTCCAGGACAGAAAACCTTGACATTATAGAGTTCTTTACATTCTATGCACTTACACTGAATATGAGGTTTTTTTTCATTCCCTTAATGTATTAAAATGATATCTCGGTACTTCTTATAGGAATAAAATGGTGTGGACCTGTTTTTCCTGTTCCTCTTTGTTAAACACAGCTAGAAACCCTGGAATTGACCCAAGAGACAACCAAAGAAGAACTCTGATAAATGGTAAGAAAATTATGATCTGATTTGAGATTTGAGGATGAGAGAAACAGCACAATAGCAAGATACCTTACATTCCCGCTCCCACCATCCAACAGAGACAGGCCACCCAAACCCAGTATGTCCTGATGCCTGAGCTAGCAACAAAAGCAGCTAATTTTTCCCCTAAATAGAGGGGAGTCCTGCTGATGACATCACAGAAGCTGGGCAACACCTCCAAAAAAAGAAACAATTCAGGATCCCTGCCAGAAGTAAGCTACTAGTGGAGGCACTGCTCCTTGCTGGGCTTGAGATTTCTCCTTTTCTTCCAAGAGATACTGAGGGATAGGAGGGTCAGATGGTGCCTACAAGGGAGAACCAGTTATAGCAAGTGGCTTGGATTGGAAAGCTCTTAGAGATCAAAGATTCTCTTCCCCCTTCCAGAAACATGAGAGCAGTGTGTGTGTATGTGTGGGGGTGGTGGTCAGAGGGTGCAGTCCTGCCACACTCTCTCCCTCAGTGAGAGCCATTCCACTGCTAGTCTTGGGGAAACTTCTTCTGACCATTCAAGCCACACCAACATGGAATAATGGTAGCCACAGCAGTACCAAATTAATCAAGCAGAGCCAAATACCACAATAGTTTCTGAAAGTTAAACTGCCATTGGTAACACAACCCACAAAGTAGACAAGCATCCTTGTGTTAAATTTAAAGAGGTGACTACTGCTAAATTTAAATATATATTTTTATATATGTGTAAGATTTAGAGACCCCTAACATAATAAACAAAATATGAAAGATTAATTGAAAATCACCTGTTATACCGAAAACCAAGAAATCACACCTTGAATAAGAAAAGACAATGCTATAAACATCAAGGTGAAGCAAATATTGAAATTATCTGATAAGAAATGTAAAATAGCCATAAAAATTTTATAGCAATCAATTATAAGTTCTCATTAAATAAATGAAAAAAGTAGAATACTCCAGCAAATAAATAAAAATTGTTTTTTTTAAATTAGAACAAAATGGAAATTTTAGAACTGAAAAATATATTAAGAAATAAATCTAATTGGATTGGCTCAATAATAGAAGAGAGATGACAGAGGATAGATTCAATTAACTTGAGGACAAAAACAATAGGATTTACCCTATCTAAATATCATAAAAAATAAATTAATTAATTCACAGAAACTCAAAGACTTATTGGTGTAAAAACAAAAGGCCCAATGTTCATATTATCATGGAAAATAAAAGAGAGTAGGACTGTCTGAAAATGTATCAGAAAAAATAATACAAAAATCTTCAAATATGATGAAAGACACAATTCATAAATCTAAGAAGCTGAGTAAACACTAATGAAGATAAACTGAAAGAAATCTTTGCCAAGCTACATCATAATTAAACTTTGAAATCTAAAGGCGAAAAAAATCTTGAAAGCAGAGACTAATAACACATTCTACAGAGGAAAATATACTTCAAATGATAGTGGGTTTCTCATACAAAACATGGAGACCAGGGGAAATAGAAGTAACCTAATATGTCTTTGAGTGCTGAATGAAAACTGCTGTGTATTCTAAAGCTGGGGAAACTCTTTTTCAGTACTAAAGAAGGAACAAACTGCATTCTATACAGAAAACAAAAAATAGTTCTTCATTAGCAGAATTATCCTCAGTAATTGGCTGATGAAAGTTCTTCAAACAGAAAGGGGATGATAATGTAAAATATCTCAGAATATCTTGAAAGAATAAGGAAGAATAGAAAGAACAGAAATATTGAGTACAATCAAGCTAAAAATAAGAACAAAATGAGAATGAAAATATCAATAAAAATGCAAATTTAAAAAATCCACTTTTAAAAATAATATACAGGTCTCAAAGGAGGTTTAAAACTACAAAAACAATGGAAGAAAAGAACTATAGCAAAATATGAGAAATGTTTCTAAAGCAGTGATAAGAAATTTATAAAAATAAATGCTTACATTTGAAATAAAAAAGTGATCAAATGAATAATCTAATTTTCTATAAGAAGACACTAGAAAAAGAAAAATAAACCCAAAAAAGTAGAGGAAGGAATTACTAATAAAGATCAAAAGTCAAAGAAATTAAAAATAGTAAAACAAATAAAATCAATATAAAAAGCTGGTCTTTTGTAATAAACCAACAAAATTGATAAATCTCTAACAAGACTGACAAACATATAAGGAAAAAAGACAAAAATTGGCATTATCAGGAATAAAATAATGAATATCACCAGAGATCTTACAGGTATTAAAAAGATTACAGCCAAATTATAAGAAAATTTTGCACTCAAAAATCTGACAGCTTCGGAGAGATGGATCAATTCCTCAAAAACCACAAATAAACAAAACTCAAACATGGTTAAATAGACAATCAGTAGGGCTCTATAATTTTCAAAGAAATAGAGTTTATAATTTAAAAGCTCCCAAGACATATGATTTTATCAGAGAATTCTATGAAACATTTAAAGAAGTAATCAAGTTTTACACAGTCTTTTTCAGAAAACAGAAGATAATGGAACATTGCCCATTATAACCAAATTTATAAGACTATTGTTACCCTGATACCAAATATAAACAGTCAGTTCAATGCCCACCACAAATAGATTATAAACCAATAACTCTCATGAAAAATAGCTCCACAAAATATTAGCAAACAAAAATCAAAATGTTAAGAAAAATGATATACAGTGACCTAGTGAGATTATATTCCATGACCAAGTCTTAGGTCTCTGTTAATCAGACTATTTTGATTATTGCTCTAACTTTCTGTCTGTTAAGGCAACCATGACTGCCTTATATTTGGCACTTAAGTGCTGCCACTTGGCTCATGCTGCCTTATTATCCAACGATCTACCAGTTCATCGAACAATCTCAGTTCATTTCTGACCTACATGGAAGTGCAACAACAGAGATCTTCAAGGAAGCTTGGTGACCCCTCACTTATTTATTTCTCATGGTTGGGATGAAAGGTGTATCCTCTGGATCCTTCCAGGGTGAGCAGGTCTTACATAATAAATTCACTCTACCACTCCACTCTCCCAAGCCTTTGGATACCTGCGCCTGTCAGGATTGTTCTGGCATTTCAGCTTTATTTAATGTAGGCCACCTTCTGATCTGTGCTTCACTTAACCAACTAATCAAATTGCTAGAGTCCCTTCTAACCCCTTGAACTGCAACACTGAATCCAGATTTTCTTCTTAGTGATCCCATATGAACTAATTTAGCTTGATCTAGAGTTATTTTAATTTACTATTACCCATACCCTTAATATTAATCCCCATATACATTTCCCACATTTCTATATATGTACATTGAAAAAATCTTACAGTTCTTTCAATGTATAGTCCACCTCTCTGTAGGTAACACATTGACCTTAACATTTTCAGCCAGCTAGAACATGAGTCTAGTTATAGGTCTTAAAAAAAAAAAAAAGATATGAGGTGGGTAGATCTTTTGCAAGGCAAATACTTCAGGGGAAGTCATTACAGTTTCTTTAGGGAAAGCTGGGGTAAAATCCTCAGAGGGGTTGAAATCTTCAGAAAGGAGTGTAGGACTACTGTCAAAGAAGACTGCAGAATTTAAGGATTTGGTGTCCCCATCTTTACTAGGATCTTCCCATGTGTTTCTATTCAAATTTTCAAGGTCCCAGTCAGTGCCCTCACTTTAATATAATCTAAAAGGTTAAAGATTCAATTTTTTATTTGATTCTATACTCCAGCCAAGTTGACAAATAAATGAACCATTATACCACATGACTCAGCCACTAACAAAAAGTGAGCCTGGATTGGTTTTCAGAAATATTAGTCTCGCAGCTGCAGCAAATAAAAATTTCTTTCAGGGGAGACAGAATTTTTCAGTCTTTTATGCAAAGCTGAAGCTGGAAATTTGAAGTTCCAGTTCATCCTTTATGTCCCCCGCAACCTTATTATGCTCATTAGTTTGATAAAAATGCTCTAATATATCAAATATCAATTAACTCAGAAATGTCTTTTATAAATATTTGATTAGGAGAATCACATGGTGATTTTTTTTTTTTTTGCATAATTCCACTGCCACATGGACTATTAGTCCACTGGAAATATTCATTAGTGACTTAAAATATAATCAGATTAGAGAATCAATCTCCCCATGGCCCCCCCAAAAAACAAAATGAAAACAAAAACAATCAAACAAACAAACACAAAAAATGAGAACCAATGCAGAAATCTCATCCTAAAGAATCTATTCCTCAAAACAGCTCTCAGTACCAAAGTCTGAACAAATAACTCTTATCCAGAAAAACACAACCGTTTGGATATATGGGTGTATTTACTTCAAGAAACTGACTTCATGATTGTGTGGGGGCTGTCAAAACCAGTAGGCCAATCTGTCAGGCTGTAAACTTTCAGGCAGGGGTTGTTACTCTTGTCTTAAGGTAAAACTTCTTCTCCTAGTAACCTCAGTTTTTCTCTTAAGGCCTGATTGATTGAAGTCTACTAATATTTTCAAGGACGATCTTGTTTAAGGCAACTATTTGTAAATATTAACCATGTTTGACTAAATAACTCCATAGCAATGCCTATATTAATATTTGAATACTTGGTACTATACTCCAGCCAAGTTGACAAATAAATGAACCATTATACCACATGACTCAGCAATTCCTCTCCCATGTATACACTCAACATAAGTTAAACGTATATTTACACACAAACTTACACAGAAATATTCATAGCAGCCTCATTCTTAGTAGCAAGATAAGTGGAAACAACTTCAATGTACATTAATTGATGAATGGATAACTAAATGTCATATATCCATTTGATGACCATATAAAGCAACAAAGTACTGAAACTAAGTAACAACATGGATGCACTTTGAAAATATTATAAATTGATAAAATCAGATGCAAAAAGCAACATATTGTATGATTTAATTTATATGATATGTCCAAAATAGACTAATATAAAAAGATAGTAGATTCATGGTTACCAAAGAGTATGTCAGATAAGGAAAGAGACTGCTCTCATGACCATAGGATTTCTTTTGGAAGTTAAAAATGTTCTGGACCTAGATAGTGGTGACTACTGACAATTGATACTCACTATTGATAGTTTTCTCTTTTAAAAATAAATTTAAAAAGTTATACCATATATGGCAAATTGTGTTCAATAAATGGTTTTTCATATAAAATAGAATATGAATTTAAAAACATACATATGTCTGCTTTACATGTTTTATTTTAACCTATGACCTATAAATCTGTATTTATTTGACAATGACAATTTTTTTATGTGGGCTCTAAATATTTCTCTATTAATTAAAATCAACATATTTTGCATAATTATATCAATAATACACCATATGTACATCTCAGCTATAAATCTTTAAAGTAGAGCAAGATTTTAAAGAATTTTGTTAATTATTCTTAGCCCAATATTCTATGACATTAATGTTTTTCTCCTTTTTTTGTTATCTTTTCTAAACATATTTGAGACTACTAGTAAAATAGCTAATTTTTCTTAAGTTCTTACAAAACACTTACCTTGCTTTTCATAAAAATAATTTTTTTCATGACTCTATTTAATCAGTCTATACCCTACTTGACAAAATTATATAATTAAATTGGGAGTTGAAACAGAGATAAAGAGGAATATATCAAGTAGTGAGAGGAGAATTACAAACACATTAGTCACCCTGTTTTGCTAAGGCATGGAAAGCATATTTAACTTAGTAAACTGGTTAAAGAAGATCAATTAACGAGAATTCTACTATACACATCTTACTTATTGGATTAGTACAGGTAATGTCCAAGATGCTAAGAAGTTGAAGGTCACTAATATAAGTAGATGCAGAAATAGGCAGTGGTACTAGTTTGGGCTCCAAAACCTCAGTTTAAATTCTGCCTTTCCCTCTCCTTTTACTAGCTGTATGATTTGCATAAATTAGCCTTTCTGTGCTTTCATTTTCTTAATCTATAAAATGGTATAAAATTATACATAATCCAGATTTTTATAATTAAGTGTGTTGATTACAAGTAAAATTCATACAGCAGTGTTTAGGTTATTGCCAGAGCTCAAGAAATGTTAGTTAAAATCAATCAATCAATCAATAACAACAGAGTCCTTGTCTGGAGACAGATGTATGTTAAAATGTATGTATGTTAAAATTTATGTTAAAATGAAGAACTGAAGAAGTCCTGAGACCATACCGTTTGACTGTTTATTACAAAATTATGTCAATCAGGAAAATATATAGTTAGTTTCTGTTAACATTCAAACTAAGAAGATATATAAACTGACAAGTTATGAAGCAACCGTATTTAGCTACTTACATGCAGAAGCAGGAGAAAGCATTATACTGAGAAAAGAATTAATGAAAGGCTTGTATAGAGACAGAAGTGCTTGATAAACAGTCTTAAAAGTGGGAGATAGCTTTGGTTCCTGTTTTGGGACTGTTTTTCAGGTCCCAAGTCAAATCTTTTCAAAGGCTGACTTTATGTATTGCAATCAATTTCTTTTTTTTTTTTTTCTTCTAAAGCTAATTTGAGTGAGTCCATGTTCTCTACCAGAAGAGCTTTGACCAAGAAACATTCATTTGTTTCATTTGGAATAGATGGGAAATATAATAAATCCTAGTGGTCAGGTTTCCTTGATTGAATTAAATGGAGGAGAGCAATTGTGAGGAAAATTCCAACAAAAAGCAGTAGAATTATTTTGGCCAGAAAGAAAGAGAGAAGGAGAGAGAAACTAATTTTTCTGTTTAATTAATCAGACTATTACCTCCATATTACATTTAATTTTCCCAGAGGATGTAAGTTAATAAAAACATCTGGAACAAAAGTCCTTAGATATCTTGGGAAGTAGATTCTAGATTTAGATAAGATCTCAATTGTGATTAAGCTAAAATCTCTCCGACAATAAAAGAGTTTGCAATGAGTAAGAATTTATAAAGTCCAAAGCTCAGAGTACCTAACGTTTAAAGAGAAAACCAAAGACTCCAAATTGGTGGCACTTATACTAAAGCCCGTGATAACCAACCTAGATTTAATACCTGATCTAACTGCTATTTCAGCCCTTCCTGTAATTATAATCTTAATCAACTAGTCTGGAATTTTTTGGTCAAGCACCAGTGAGGTAATCAGTCCCCCAACAAGAAAGGGAGGCAATATGAACGACAAAAAATCTTTCAGAACTCTTTCCCCACAAAAGATTTCTTGGTGCATGAAGACTTTCTTTCTTTCTTTCTTTCTTTCTTTCTTTCTTTCTTTCTTTCTTTCTTTCTTTCTTTCTTTCTTTCTTTCTTTCTTTCTTTCTTTCTTTCTTTCTTTCTTTCTTTCTTTCTTCCTTCCTTCCTTCCTTCCTTCCTTCCTTCCTTCCTTCCTCCCTCCCTCCCTCCCTCCCTCCCTCCCTCACTCTCTCTCTCTCTCTCTCTCTCTCTCTCTCTTTCTTTCTTTCTTTTTTTCTTCCTTCCTTCCTTCCTTCCTTCCTTCCTTCCTTCCTTCCTTCCTTCCTTCCTTCCTTCCTTTTTTATGTTAATATTCTATTTGCCCCACCCTTCTTTTACAAAAACCTTTCAGTTTTGTATAACCCTTCGGAGTGCTCCCCTATAGCTGCTAGATGAGAAGCTGTCCAATTCTCAAATTGCTCAATAAAGCCAATTAAATCTTCAAACTTATTCAGTTGAATTTTATTTTAACACTAAATAAAGACCAATTAGTGGTGATAAACATGCCCCTCCTATCTCAGAGACCTCTCTGTTACCAAGAGCCAAAGAGGCACTCACATTATATTAGGATTTTTAGTCAGATCTTTTGAACGCAAAATTTTCCAAACCTATAAAAGCCTTCTCATCAGCAGAGTCTTCTTGTCAAACCCCTGGAGTGACCTAGGTGACTTTTAAATTTGTAATATGGTTCTGTTCACTCATAGTTTACAGTTTCCAAGAACTCACTGATTTATTTATTCCCTATTTATTAAACAACCCCTTTGTGGCCAGTTTGGAACTAGATTTTTAAGATTCAGTATGGAAGGCAATTTTTTTTTCTCTCAAGGTATTCAAGTAAAAATAAAATATAAAGAAACAACTGCCAAGATATATGTTCACATACTGCTTTGAAGCAGAGAAGGGCACCAACCTTAATTTGTGTAGAGGTGGGAAAGTAAAAGTTTCTTGGGAGAGATAAATCATGAATGAGTCTTCATGTTTAGGATGAAAGAATCTTCCAGTCAGAAGAAACAGCATGTGAGCAATGCCATGGAGGGATGACAGAATATAGCATGAGAGATCTAGAGGTGGGAAGAAACTGATAAAAATAGGTTGGAGTTTAATAATGATCTACAAGGGATTTATACACTTTGCTTAGAAATTGATATTTTTGTCTTAAAAACATTGAAGACATATTGAAGGATATGCAACCACACACACTTCATTTTTTTAATATAGCCTTCCTCTAATCGAAGCAGGCCATGCCTAAAATAAAGCATTGTGACTAACTTGCTTTTTCCATCCTTATCCTTCCACCTTTTTGCACTTAAGCCATTAAGCCTTAGTTTCCAGTCACTATCAAATCCTTAAAGACTGAAACCTCAGGTCTATTGATCATGAGAAAAAAAATTTTCAGTCAAACTAAGGATAACATCTTGGCTTTAGGTGTGTTTCAGTCCCAGGCCTATCAAGGTGGAACAGCCCCAGTGACCACCTTTCCATGGGAACAGACAGGATGACATAATGGCTGATTCCAGAACCAGACATAATGATTAATTACCCCAGCCCCATTCAATTAGTAGTACCCACAACCCCAACTCTCTTAGTTTCCATGACTGATGATTTTTCCCCTATATAATCAATCCCCTCCAGAGACCCAGGGAACAAGTTTTTTGAGAGCACTAACTTGCCTGTATCTCAGGGACTTGCAAATAGACTAATGATTACCAGAGGGTAGGGAGCAGGGAGGTGAGGGGAGGTAGATGGGGTAAAAGGGGTCAAATATGTAGTGACAGAAAGAAATTTAACTATGGGCAGTAAACACACAATACAATATATATATATATATATATATATATATATATATATATATATATATATGCCTTACTGTTGAATTGTATGTCTGAAACTTACTGGAATTCATTAACCAATGTCACCATAATAAATAGACAGATAGATAGATGATAGATAGATAGATAGATAGATAGATAGATAGATAGATAGATGATAGATACATAGATAGATACATAGATACATGATAGATAGATGATAGATAGATGATAGATGATAGATAGATAGATAGATAGATAGATAGATAGATAGATGATAGATAGATAGAAAAATTAAATAAAATAAACCCTTATTTTCTTTGCTGCAAAACCTGTACCTATCTCATGGTTTTAGCCGCATGCAGGCAAACAGACTCCTTTGCTTGGTAATAGATATAAACAAAAAATGGCAAGTTCTGATTTCATATGTCATGCACTTTTTGTAATAAATAATGATGCAAATAACAGCTATCATTTATTGAGCATTTATTATTGGTTTCTAGACTCTGTGCAGAAAAACTGATATCCAGAAAAACTGAGTAAGAATGGGAAGAAAGGTTTATCAAATGTTTGCTGGATTGACCAAGCAACACATTTTTGAAAAAAGAACTAAACTCTATATTTGAGTTCATGTCTTTTTCACTATACTATCTGCTACCTGAATTAGAATCTAGGTTTAATAATTAAACTCTACCACTTCTTTAATATGTTGTTCTTGATACCTGTACTTACAAGTTCTTTGAACTAGACAGAATTTGAGTCCATTATCTATTATCACAAAATGACTATTTGAGAAGGAGAATGTCCTGTTAGTATCATATGTCACTACTTAAGCACATCACAAACCTAAAGTGTTTATATGCTTCTATTATATAACTTTTTTGTTTCACATTAAAATATACTTTCTTTAAGGAAAAAATTAATGGCTTATTTTCTCTTATAATAAAAACAATCCAAAAATTATTTATACTCTACCAGAAGTGTTCTCCAGTTCACTTTGAAAAAATTAATTCTCACTTTATAAGTATCATTTATATCTTATAGATAAAAAACTAAGAAAAAAAGAGGTCCAAACGATCTGAGTTCACTCAGCAAGTAAATGTTGGATTCAGGATTTGCTTACAGGTTGCATGAATACTGTGTTTTCATGTTTATTTTTCTATGTTTGGCACATGATAAACACTCAGCAAATATTTCTTGATAAATAAAGTAATTCATTCATTCATTCATTCATTCATCATATTTTGAAAGTAAACTGTAGTAGTTTTAAAAAATAAAGTTATTTATAAGATTTTTATATCTAAATACACACATGATTTAAATTAAATGCTAGTAAAAATCAATGTAAGCAAAAAAATATTGTGCATGGAGTCTGAGCCTACATTTCATCAAATAATCAGACCAAATGAATACTCTAAACATTGGCTTTTCTTGTGCATATTCTAGTTACAAGGTATTCTAATCATCAGTCCTGAATCCACCTACTTGCTCTTTACTGTCATTGAGGAGTCTTCTTGCAGCATCTGGTAGTCTCTGCGGCATGCATTGAGTGCATGTGAATCTCTACAGCAGACTTAGGAGAGCTATCTCATGAGGCTTCCTATCCATCACTCACTCACTCTGAAACTTCTTTCGCTTAATTTTTTCTGTTGTGTTTTGTTTTGCTTCATTTTTAACCCACCTATATCTACCTTCAAATATGTACCTTTTTCTGGACCTCTGACGTACTTGGTTTGAATCCATTATCTATATATGAAGTCAGCACAACCTCTATATCACACCCTTAAATGCTTGCTTTTCAGTAGATCCATATTCTCCACAAATACCAGCAACTCCACACAAAACTGACCTTATATCTCAGGGGCCCCGGGTGAGGCTTACTTTTCATCTTGCCTCTATTGTTATAGCAGGAGAACCATATTTGTAAAACTTTGTTTTTAATTGTAACTTCCTGTTTAGCTCACCTTTCTAGCTATACACAATAAATGTTTTAAGAATTAGTTTCAGAAAGGTTTAGAGCACAGACTCAAAACATCTTCATTTTAGTAGAGACTCTGCAACTGATATAAACACTGATTCAGATAAACATGGGCTTCTTTGCTCCTCTAAAATGAAGCAAGCAATGCCTGTCCTACCTGTCCACAAGTGCTCATTGGTTTAAGTGATATAAAGTATGTAAATGAAAGCATTTTTTAGGAGTATAGACAAAAAAATCATAATAGCCAAGTATATTACTCATAGATTAGAATTTAAGCAGGTTCATCCTCTCTTAAAACAGAAAATGCTTCTTTTGTTAATAATGTGATATATGTCAAAGTCTTTGTAGGTCAAATACAGAATTAACAAAATAATAAAATAAGTATATCTCAAAAAAGAGTAAAGAAGACTCATGTGAAATTTTGACAAAGATTTTGTCTTTCTTATAGGTTCTTTGAAACCAGATATATTTTTTGGAACCTCTCACTACTAATTGGAATTAGGCTTAACCTAATAGAAACACTGAGAACTGAAAGCTCCAAGTCTCTTTTTTAATTGATAAAAATACTGAATGTAATTTTATACTAGTACATGTATACTTACAACTTGACCTTTAATGTAGTATAACTTACCTTTTCCTTTTTATTAAATGTACAGCATTATTTAAAAGGGAGTTATAATCAAATAGAGGCTGAAAATTCTAATAGCTGGAGTTCGAGCTTTATAGCTTAGAGCTTAGAGGCTCAAAGCTTGGTAAATAAGCACCTCTTTGAGCCTTTTAAATAGTATTTGAGCATAGTTAAGTTTATGAGTCAGCTATAAAATTATAATTTGGTTCTGAAGAGAAAACCTCATTTAGTGGCACTCAACAAACTAATATAGTGACCCTAAATCCCAACCTGACTGTTTAGTTATTACAACATACCACTATGAAGACTATTAACAGGCATAATTAAGGCATCAATCATCTATCAGAACTTCAATAGCCCTACAATAACTCTTTTTATGGCATTTTTAGCAATTTGCTCTAATGCACACGAGCCATATACAAATGAATTGGATATTAGGGGCCTTGATAAGTTGAGGCCATTTGGCAAGCATTCCTAGCCCCTGTACTTTCACGAGCTTGCTGGGAACATACTGAGAACCTTCTAAGAAGGACAGAGTGAAGCCTGAGCTGGTATCCATTTAACACAACTCAATATGCTGCCAGGTTTTTAGACTCACAGAGGCATTCAAAGAGAATAATATAGCTCATTGGGCATTTCCAGGTTTATAGAGTCTTTTTTATTAAGGCTGTACCATCCAGGATAGCCTGTGTATTGGGAACAAATCTACACTATAGCCACTTTGTAAGTGTCTGCATGGGCAAACTTTCTGAAGAGTGCATTAACCCTTTTGACCTACTGTGTTAATGGACCTGATTTTCTTAGCCAAATACCTCTCTAATAAATCAAGAAAATTTCAGCAAAACTGGTTTTAGGGCAAGACATTATTTGGTAAATCTCTATGAAGTCACATATTTCAGTTTATCCTAATGTAGGCTTTAGTGTCTTCTAATGGATTTCTAAATTGGGAAATTCACAGAATATCAATTCATAATGCCCAGTGAAATCACCCTGACTTCTTACTTCGTGGGTCGTAGGGTGTCAGTGAGGAAGGAGGAAACAGGTTGGGAGCTAATGGCTATCCTAGAAGAATACCAATTTCAAAAACTCCAGAGAATTTAAACTCAGTAGAGACTGAGATGAGTAGATGGGAGGATGGTAGTGATGAGAATATGATTGATATAGTGAAGATACAATCCTCAACTTGGTACTAACAATAGATTGCCAGACTGAGGACTCAACTTGCATAACGCTAGGTAGGAAACACATTATGAGATTAAAAAGGAAAGACCTAAAATTTTCTCAAATTAGTATGTCTTCCAAAAGTTGATCACTTTGCTCATGTTTCTCATATTATTTATCCATTTAAATTAGTGTACTGAAACTCTTAAAATACAAAGGTGTTAGCACTGCAGATACAATGTTTTAAATAACATTCAGGTATTTACACATTTGAGTGAATTAGTTAATATTTTTCAAAGAAAAAAGTCTATAAGACATGATGAGGCAGGCATAGATCAGTTTTGAAAGAAAAAAATAGGTTCAGAAGAGTTGTGTAAATTTTGATATGAGGCATATGGGTGAGGCAGTTTTAATATGGATAACTAAGAAATAAAGTAACCAATGTCATAGAGTCTTTCAAATGAGCAGGATATCACTAAGATAAAGGCATACTAATAATTCTTTTTCTGCTTAAAGTATTTTCACCTCTGTAACAAACAATTTCCCAAAAACTACATGACAGTTCATTTCTTAAACACATTAAGGTCAAAATGGTTGTTCTTAATTAGCAGGTAGGTTTCTTCCAATTGACAATATGAAGACTCATTTTTTTTCTAGTTCATAGCTCCATCACTTTTGAATACATGACTTCCAAGGTTATCAAAACCTACCTACATCCAGTTGGTGGTCAGGGAAATATGTGTTAGACACATCCAACCGCAAAGAATTCTAGGAAATGAGCTTAGTGAAAGCTAACTGATCTCTGACACACACAGTTGAAATTTTCCAGAGTCCTGGGCCTGGCTCTCTGTCTCATAGCTCCAACACACTAAAGGTGGACATAAGACAGAAAGAGATGTATGCAAAGTGAGGGACAAAGGGAAGAGTTTTATTGTTGTTAAGCTTTGATAAAAATAAAACTAAAAATTTCCAGTTCGCACAGGGGAAATTGATATTTGAGTAAAAAGGATTGGCAGGACCAGATTCAAGTTATTTGCTTTGTTGAAATTTGTATAATTATTATGCATTAAACTAAGGCCACATCCTTCTATTGAATGAGTAGAGTATGGAAAAACATTAGGTTCTCCTTGTACCCAGACGTGCTGAGTTTATCCTAGTTATTCTATGATTTCTCTAGTTAAAACATCGAAAATATTATGTCTACTTTTATCCTAATTTAAAATACCATGGAGGTTATTGTAGAATTCGTTAATTTACTTCTCAGTTGGATGATTCAGCTAGAATGTAGGCTTAGCTGTGTATTCTAATTTTAATGGTCTTTAAAGACTTAATAATAATCTGAAAAATGTGATCCTCAAAGTAGAGAGAGAGAGGTAGCCAAAATGGATTTTCAAAAAGATTTTTTTAAGTGCTCTGTTTTGGCCACAACCTCAAGTTTACATATTTGCTTCTAGCAGAAGCATTTTTGAAAATTGTCAAGTCTAATGTTGGAATCTCGGAGCTGTAGTCTCACTATATGCACTCAGAATCTTGATTTAAGAGACCTAAAACCTTGTCTCCACAAGCTTCAGGTATTTCTGAGATTGAGAGCTATATAAAAACATCAGAGGCAAGATAAAATTTAATTCTTTATTGGAAGAAATAACATGAAAATAACATTTTTACTATGGTTAATTCCTTATTCTTGTTAATAAAAATTGTTTTTGTTTGATGTTGTTTTCTTGCACAGTCTCTATAGTGGAATACTGTTACTGTTGAGTAATGTCAGATCAATGCCTGATGTTGCATCCCTAAATGCTTTTGGAAAACATTATTGTAAAGTTGATCATTAGAGCTTGAGAATAGTCATTAATTTTAAACTGAAGCCATAAAAAAGCATGAAATATCCACAATGATGATCAGCTCCTTAAAAAGATGTGAGGATAATTGTGCAGATTTCTTAAAATTGCTCAGTCAATTTTAAAAGAGAAGCATTGTTGGTATTTTCCTCATTCTTCTTCATAAGGGATGCATCTGTGCTCACAGCATAAGGTATAGCATCACAACTTTGTCACAGTGAGTGAGCAGAAGGCATGAGCCAGGACTCCAGCATTATCCAGCATCTGTCACTACCATTTAAGGGACTGACACATCCTCTTATTGACACATTCTGGAGCAGCCTTTTGCAAATTGCTCACTTAATAATTGAAAAAACTTGGAAAGACTGTTCTCCAAAATTATTTTAGGAGCTGACTTAACACAAAATGGTAAGCTAGTCTGAATTAGCACTGTCTAACAATGAGATTTTTCTCTTATTCAGAGTAGTTCAGATTTTGACGAATTTGTAGTGTCATTTCGTGTTTTCTTCAGCTATTAATTGGTCTGCAATTTGGTGCATCTGACACATGTATAGGTCAATAGATTTTGTTGGCTATCATTAAGTAAAAAGAGCCAATGCCAAAGTTTTTAGTCTTACCTTATGGAAAAGGGAGCTTACTTTTGTCATTACTTCCTTTGTGGAAGAATATATCAGTTAGAAATTATAATTCATCTATAAGTAGCAGAGACACCACCACTTCCTCAAAAAAAAAAGTGGTTTAAATAAATTAGTAAATTTATGTTTCTCTCTAGTAATAAGTCTCATGATAGGTTATCCAGTACAGATACCATGCTTCATGTTGTTACACATAACTCAGGTCATTAACTCTCATATTTGTTCTCACAAAGTTGTTACTGTGCCTACAACAATAATGTCTGAGTTTCAGGATAGTGAAAATAGCAAGGACAAGTATAAAAACTGGTACACGCATAAAGCACGCCACTACTACATCTGCAAGCTCTGTCCAATAATTTTCAGTAAAATCACACAGGTCAGAAGTTCATTCCATGGACTGGTAAATGTTGCTTTTAAATTGGGTGAACTGACAGTCTCAATGTTACGTTGTCAAGGTAGAAGTAGAGAGTTAATATTAATGAGCAGCTAGTGGTCTTTGTCATACAATGACTAGGAGAGAAATCTCAGCTCCACTCCTTCTTCTTTGCTTCATCAACCATTTTCAATACATTTCCCAAAGATGGAGGTTTGCCTATTAATCAGAGATTAAAACTAACTATGATCTGTTTTACTAGAAGGCAGAGTTGCTGGTTCTAAAAAACGCAGACTTGCTTCTCAAATCCTCTGAGGTGTCCTTTGCCAAACGAATAGACCTTTACATACATACTTTATTACTGAGAATTCCAAAAAGAAAGAAGAGGGTGAGAGGCATCACCAAACTCCCAGAGAAAATAGCTTATGCTTTGGTTAAATCTTGAAATTTGCATGATTTAATGTTGTCTGCATCCTAGTTTGTTTGCTCCTTTTTTTTTTTTTTTTCCTTTTTAACAGACTCCTTTTCTGTCTTCAGCCACCAGAGTCTTCTCCTGATCCCTCCATCAGAGAAGTTTGTTCACCTGGTTTCTTTGGGCAGTGTTGTTGATTTCCTGCCTGTGCCAACTCTGCGTGCTCCTCCCAGTTTAATTATAGCCCTTAGCCACTGCACCGCTTTCACTTTCTTCCTGCACTAAATGAAGAGCTTTTTAAGGACAAGGATCATCACTAGACTCTTTTCAAATCTTCAGGAACTAGCAGAATATTGTCATAGAGCTCTCAAACTAATGATAACTATTTTTTTTTAATATAAAGAGGGAGATTAAGAGCACTGAATCATAAGTCCTAATCAGGTCAACATATTATCTTTCATAAGCACATTGGAAACTCAGCAGAAGTCAAAAGTTTTATTTGTAGCAGGAGTTTATAAAGTATGTGTGAGGGACACATATGGCAGTGGTTTTTAAACTGGAGCGTATATTAGAATCACTTATGCTTTGTTTCACCTTCCACACTCAGATTCTTATTTAATAGATTTGGGAACTGAGACTATTTGTTTTTCACAAGTAGCTCCCAGGGATTCTCCTTCACAAACCAAATGTAACTGGTATAGAGATAAGCAGTGGCAAGTAGATTCTCCTACTCTTTTCTCCTATGAGCAAATTGACAGTAGTCAGCTTTACATATGCAGGAGTTCTCAGCCTTGGCTAGTAGAATCACCTGTAGAACTTTCAAAACTCCGAATACTCAGATGACAGTCAAGAGAGTTAAATTGGAATCTCAGGAACGGACCCAGTCACCAATACTTTGGGTCATTCAGATGTTTAGCCAAAGTTGAGAATCAATGACATACAGAGTTTCTGTAAGGATTTTTCCTCTCTGCTACAAAATGACTACAAAATAAAATACAGTCATTCTTGGTATCCACCAGAGACTGGTTCCAGGACATCCCCTCAGACACCAAAATCTGGATTTTGTTATCTTCAAGTCCTTTATACAAAATGGCATAGTATTTGAATGTAACCTATGCATAATATCTTGTATTCTTTATATCATCTCTAGATTACTCATACTACCTTATACAATGTAAATACTATGGAAATAGTTCTCATACTATATTTTTTAGGGAATAATGACAAGAAAAAAGTCTGTACATGTTGAATACAGAAACAACTATCATAGGCCTAACTACATGGTACATATCAGCAACAATGTAACTTTTTATAAAATATTTTTAATCCATGAATATTTGAATCTGTGAGTCCTGCATCTGGAGGGCTAACTGTATGAGCAAATAAATTAAACTCCATATCGATATTTCAGTCATTAGGTTACACATTCTTAAATTCATACCAGCTAGATATTTCCTGGTCATTAAATTACTAATGCATTCCAAGAGCCCTTTGCTGGCTTGCTCTGTTGTTTTGTGAATACCTGCTCCCCTGGTCTTTGAAGCTCTTCTTCTTATTCTGCCCCTCAGGATTTGTGAACCTCTGCGTTTTGTTGATCTCAGATGGATTATGGGTCAGTGTTTTCCCTAATCCTTGTGCAGTGTCATCACTCTGACTATGGTCTGCCTCCTTTGCCCTTTCCCATGAATTGCTCTTACCGCTGATACTTATTTCATCCTCAAGCCTTTGGTCTTGCCCACATTTGACTCTTTCACTGCAGTCTTGTTTCTGATCTCAATGTTATATATGACATAATACCACATTTTGACTAGTACTCACCAAAAATCTGTAGGATTCCAAGTCTAGACATATGTAAAGTATAAAGAAATTAGTGTGAGAAGTTTAAAAGAATTGGTACTCATTCTGATTTTTAACATTCTATTCCTTCGTCCTGTTTTGCTTTCATGCACATAACCAACCAGAGCATACTGAAATCATGCCTCTGAATGTCCCATATTCTTGTATCTGTCATGCTTTCTTATGACTAGCCTTCCCAGTCCTTAAGAAATGCTTCAACATAAGTAATTATTTTCCTACTAAATTTAATGCTTAAGTAAGTAAAGACATACATCTCATATAATTCAACGTACTGACTGCTATGTTCTAGTCCTCGTATTTTCTGGCCCATTGAACATCTGCACATCCACACTTCAGTCTCTATTTTGTTGTTAGAATGCATTTCCTCTTACATAGTAGCTCCTCCTTCAGCCTCTCATTTTCTTTTTAATGATTTCAGAGTGAACATTTGATTTTTCCTACTCCTTTTTGACAAACATTTTATTGTTTGTTATAACGATGTTTACATCCTTTACAAGCTTTCCCTTTCCTAAAAAGGCTCTGCCACCAATCTTCTCCAAAAAAATTATGCAGTACTGGATTGTGAATGGACCACTTCAACCAAAGACTAACTCCTGGGTCCTTCAGGGCCCTTCGCAAAATGGTTTACCACCCTACTGAAGGGTGGTATATGAAGTATGACATCATTTCCTAAATACAATGTGGGCTTTTCCAAATCTGAACTGGTATTTTTGTTGTCTGTGACAATTTTTGTTTAAATGTTACTCTTTTGTATTTTTCTAATGTGGTACTTACTGCATAAAATCTCCAATCATCATAGCCGAGAGTATTCTCTCTTCTCTGAATACAAAATATTTCTATTCATTTGTATGGTACTTATTACTTTCTTCTTTGTACTATATTTATGTATAGCTTGACTTATTAATAGATTAAACTTTCCTCAATATCAAAAAGCTTACTCATTTTTATATGCCCCCCACCATAATCACTAGCTCATTCACCTCGTCTGTAGTAGCTTCTGAGTAAATGTTTATGGATTTATCCTTAGTAATTAAATATTGAATTAGCAAATTAATTAATTGAATTAATTAATGAACAAAATATATCCTCTGAATAAAGTTGCATGCTTGTATTAAAAAAAAAAGTACTTCTACTTTATAAGATATTTATATCTCTTTATTCTCTCAAAACTCTTTAAAGACTGAATCAAATTTTAGCCTTCTGGCATAAAATTACTGAGCAGCAATAGCGTTAAAATGAAACTGTTTAAACATTCAACTCCCACAGAGTCAAATAGAACTTCTATGAAACATGAATTAGCTGTGAAATACATTTACATATGAATGTACTTGGAATATTGGTGCAAAAGTAATGAAGATTGAATTCTGATTTGTAGGTAGTATTAATATGGGAGTATTAAATGTACCATATTAGGAAAAGGGAGATATACCTTGTAAGGAACTTTGAGACTCCCATGTAAATATAATATCTTGGGGCCAGACATTTTAACAAAATGTGTTGCCTATATTATAGAGAATGACAACTTGAAAATATAATATAAAATACACTTTATGTAATCACTGCAGAACCAGTTGTTGAGGTAAATAAAACTCTCTGAGGTAGGAAAAATAATTTTGAAAAACTTAAGATTTTATAGAAAAATACAATTTTGGAAACAGATTTTATAGAAACATTAGAAAACCAAACACACACACACACTTACACCAAAAAATATAAAAAGAATTACAAATACAAATTTAAACACAAATAAATATAAATATAAATATAAATATACACTTTAAATTGCTGAAAAGTTTGGCACTCTAGTTTAAATTTCTGTTCTTTTACTCATACATTCTTCTCATTACTTCTGTTTTAAAGTGGATATTCTTTTCTTTATATAATATATATTTTCAGTTGTTAGGTTTCTGGGAGTGTTTCTTCATCCAAATACATAACATATATTCTCATTAGAAAATATTTGTAATACCTATTAGGTTTTATAATATTCTCAATACTACACATTTTTCCAAAATCTTCCTTTTAACAATAGCTCAATATTAGTTTTGGCTATGCTATTTTTCATGTTTTAAAAATTATTAAGTTATTTTTCAATAACATCTTCTCATCACCAAACTTTTATTTTTTTTTCTATATCATGCTTCTAAATTTCTAACAATTTCTAGGTAATGTAACTTCATTTATTCTGAATTTTGAACTCTTCCAATAGAGAAACATATTCCAGAACTTTGTAAAAGAAAAGCTTTCATGGTTGGGGAAAGATTCCTGAAACTCCTTTATACCTAATATAACATCTCAGGTCTATGGGTAAAATTAGGCAAAATTCTCATGTTAATTTTATTTCTAATGTATCATGATTCAACTATAAATAGAATCCACCATTTTCCTAGAGTTCTTACAGAGAAAAATTTATTTTTTTCTTTTTGTATTTTTACTTATTATGAGTTATTAAAAGTTCTCTTGGAATTTGATTTAGAAATTAGAAAGAAATATATATAATTTGTGAAAAATGAGATGCCTTAATATAGAATATTTGTCACCATAAAATAGTTTTCTGTAGTTGAGATTTTATTGATTGATTCTTACTGGTCCTGTTGATTTAAGAAGTAAATATTGACAAATAGAAGGTCCCAATTATATTAACTTTTGAAACAGGGGTAGTAAAAACATTGATGAATGGGATAGTACACTTTAGCTTTTTGTTTGTTTGTTTATTTGTTTGTTTGTTTGTTTTGAGCAAAACCCTTAAGAAATTCAAAGAAAAAAATGCAAGGAGTCAGACAGAAACACTAGATTACTCCAATAAGAAAGAAAATAAATCTTAAATGGTTATAGGAGCTTCACATCTTTGCTGCTAGTAGTTAGAAATATATAAATGGTTTTAATACCCTGGCAAATAAAGTGCTTTTTTGTCTCTACAAGCAATATAAAAACTGGTGTTCTACCTCCAAATCATTGTAGAAGCTTTATGGCTATATAGTACTAACTGGGAATGGCCTCTTCCCTGATTGCAGAGCAGAAGGATTTCAAGCCCAGGGCATTCAATTTGAAGCCAATGCACTTTTTCTGCATTCTTTACAGCAGGCAATGAGTAGAAAAATAACAAAATATATTGTATTATTTTTTTTGTAGACATGATATCATCTCAACAAACTAATTCTGGTATGAAAGGAAAACAATAAAAACTGTCCTTATTGTAAAATCTTCCCAAATGTACAAAGTAAATATTCTTTAATATTTATGCCTTTCATATTTTTTGTCATTATTTACCTATTAAATGCCAAATCAGTCATGTCTCAGAAGCAATAAAAGTCATTGTATCCTTTTGCAGATGCCAAGAAACAAGTTGAGATGATTTCCAGATATATAGTGCTGAGCAGTAGACCTAATTCTTAAATATAAGCAATTTATTTTTGAAAAAGGCATTTTCTGCTGTGTTTACATCACTGTATTACTAAAGTTCCTTTCTTTCTCAAAAATGCCATTTGAACAAGACAGTGTTTTATTGGCTTGAATGTAGCAGCTCTTGTCATCCTGGAATTTCGTACCTAGATGCTGTGTCAACCTGCTGTCCCACATGATAGCCACTAGCCACATTTGACTATTGAGCCTTAAAATGTGGCCAGTTCAAATTGGGATGTACTGTAGCTATAAGTTATACACCAGATTTCAAAGGCTTAATAGAAAAAAATAATGTAAAATGTTTTATTAATAATTTGTGTATTTATTAAATCTTAAAAATGTTAGATGTTTTGGGATTAATATATCATTAAAATTAAATTTACCTGGTTTTTTAATGTGGAAACTAAAATACCTGAAATCAAATATTCTCCTTGCATATATTACTACTGAATATTGATGAGAGAAATTGAGATATCTTTCCATAAGATTCTTTCTCAAATTAATATACACGGTCATTCATATGTCACTCCTGTTTTGATCGATTAGCAAAAGATCTATAGTAAGATATTGGCAAAATCAAAATTGTCATCATTTACAAAATCTCCCTAAATACCTAATGCTTAGAATTCTTTAGTGTTATTATTTATTTGTCACACATTTTGTTACTTTTTCTCAGTCTGAATTCAACAAATTTCTGTTAAGTTCTTCAACTTGAGGGAAAGAGAACATTGTTATGTAATCACTTCTGGGAACTAAACCAGATCTTGAGAGAAAGCTGTGAAAGCCTCTCCTCCCTATATTTAGTTTTCCACTTTTGAACTGCAACCACGTTTTATCTAAATGTAGCCTGTGTTTTCCTCATTGTAAACCAGGCTTGTGGATCAAATGAAAATGAGGATACCAAGATGTTAAGAAGAAATAACTACAGGAGACAGAAAGCAAGAACTCAAGTTTAATCTTCTCATAAATCCCAAATTCACAGTGCACATATCAGAGTGAACATGCAAGAGGAAAAGAAAGCTTCTTCTTCTAAATTAGGAGAAATAGTATAGCTTTCGGAAAGATGCTCTTGCAGAGAAAGATAGAGAGAAGGTGTGGGGGCTCACCGATCCAGGCTATCTTAGGGACGTGGTCTCTATTTGCTGTCTCAACTCTCAAATTGTTCCAGTTCACAGTAGATAATGACTATCAATAACAGCTTCTAAGATACTATAAAACAAATCATTTACAAGAAATGTGTCAGGGAAAACTTACGTATTTATTCAAGAACCATTTTGCTTTCTTAAGTAGTAATTTCTGATTTCTGACCACAAACAGAAAATGCACAAGAAAAAAAAAGAATCTGGGAGAATGTACTGTTGGCTGTATTATTTTATTTATTTATAAGTGAAAACACTGCTTAAGGATACTCTTAATTTTAAGAAGTCTGGTAGGTCTTCCTAAAAATTTTGCTTGAAGGATCCTCAATATCAAGCCATGTTACTGGGAGTGAACCACTGAAAGCCAAATGCAAATCTGTGGTCCTTTGAGAACGGAGCTTATTTTCCTCCTGAAAATCCTTTTAGGATTGTGGATGTCTCAGTAATGCTAGGGGATATGAAATCAATATAAAATGGCAGATACCACTACCTTTTTTGCCTGAAATAATATCCTATCAACTTTTCTCTGCAGATTTTTTTTTTTATTTCAGCCGTGGCACCTATGCCCCGCTTTATTGCCATAACTGAGCCCAGTCTTTATTGAAAAAAGATGATCCCATTTAGCACAGAAGGTCCCAAAAGGAAGCAATGAGGAGCAGATGTGTTTTATCTCAAGCCCAGCAGGCTGTCTTTCTACAGTAGGCTTCTCCAGAACCCTGGCCAGCTGTGCAGTGCATATGGATTGGGAGCCAGAACTATGGCTCGATACAAGTGCCCATATCACTAACTTCAATTATGAGCTGCTGCTCACAGCATCCCTTGTTTCTTGAAAATGGCTGTGCTAGAAAAAGTCTTATTTTCTTAAATTCGCTGAGGCTCCTAGACTCACTCTGTTTCTATCTCTCTCTCTGACTCTCGCACTGTCTCTCTGTCTCTCTGTCTTTCTGTCTCTCTCTCTCTCTCTCTCTTTCTCTCTCCCTCTCATTCCAAGCAGAGATTTCAGAGATTCATTCACCAAATAGGTTATTTTGTAACAACATCCTTGTAATAAAAGGATTAAACTGAGATATGTATTTACATTATATAAAAATAACTTTCTCAATTGATTTCTGTTTGAGTTTGTGTTCCCCAATGATAGACCTGATGCAAGGGTCTCTTGCAAGCAGTTTATTTGAAAGGTGAAGAAAATGGAAAATAAAACAAGGCATAATGTACATTATTAAGCCAGCTACCGCTGTGGATCACTGAAGCTTAATTCTGCTGGGGAAACCCTAGGATCCAGTGTGAAGATCATGCTTCCAAGTTATCCCATGCAATGGTTGAGATTGGTGCATTTTTTTCATTACTTCCCTTTAGTTGGTTAAGCACTGCTTCCAAGTGTACTAATTCCTCAGCACAACCAAACGCATGCTAAGGTTAATGAAACTTGCTCACTAGCTAGAGAAAGAACTTAGTAAAGAAATATAAGTTCTAGTAAGTGGTAGTCAGATGAGGTTGTACAAAATTGGTAAAGATAAGGGAATACAGGTGGGGCACATGTAACATTTATAATGGTGTAACATTTATAATGGTGTTATTCAGTGGAACAATTGAATCCTTGGGAAGGTAGGAAAAAAAACTATAAAAATACACTAGACCATTCTAGTTGCTATGCATTTATACAGACAAATTGAATAAATGCAGAATTTGGAACAGATACACCTATGCTACCACTTATTTCATCTCTGCTTCACCTTTCTTGTTTATACAGGAAACATGGTTTAAGTTTGTAGTTTTAAACTAGACTTTGCTGCCAAAGTTCTCAACTTTTCCAACATCTAGTTAATTAGCCCTTGGTTTCTTTTAGAATCTGATTCAAAACTAATAGCAAAATTCTCTTAATACTTATAGCTAATATCTTGTGAAATTTTTCTGGTATTTCTCATTTACCCATTCTACCACTTATTTTACTCTTCCTTGATTGCATTTTAAAGATGCTCATATTTTAGCTTTGACTATTCACTATAATACTTTTATGAAATTATTTTTTCTGTTAAAGTTCATTTTATAGGGTCCTACTGATTTTAAACAACTCTTCATATGAAAAAGATTAATAATTCACAGATGATTCTAGTTGTTCTCCCCATCTATACTTGAGGATTTACATATATATGTATGGCATACTTTAACATTTAAACTGGCATAGTTACATATGTTGAGGAGAGAGGGATATTGTCTAGTATCTTATATCTTATAGTATTTAAGTCCCTTTAACACTAGGGACACCAGAATAAACTTCATTGATCCACTCCTCCCATTTTTGCCTTCACATGACCTTGTGTTATCCACTAGCTGTTTTATGTCATATAGCTTATATTTCACATTTCTAAATAAGACTCTTGTAAAATTAAATTTTAGAATGCTGTTTTTTCTTTTTTGGGCTCCTTATTTAAAATGATTTATGGCTTAATTTTGAAAGCTTCACATTGAGTTAAGATTGAAATGGGTTATATGTCTACCACTCTGATATAGCTTAAGCAGTGAGAGAGTGACAATGGAAAAGCCACCATCTAATTTATTTTATTTTCAAGTGATCAAAGACATGTCCACACATACAAGGCAATCATAATTTCCGGAGGTTCTACTAGTAACTCATATGGCCACGTGGAGTTAAATTTAAGGAAATCAATGGGAGTGATAATGAACAATCCTATAAATGAGTCTTTTCTGCATCTCTTTTTAGGTCTGAATTATAATGCAATTTTGCTAGATCCCAAAGTATAGTGTCTGTTATAGCTGTTCTAACCATTGTTCCCTGAAGGTTTACAAGACTGTGGCAAGACAATCATTCAAACTAAGGATTGAATAAAAAGATATCTGAGCCCTCAATACTAAGAGCAAAAGGATAAAAGCCTGAGAAATCACATCATTGTTGAATATGGGATAAGATACCTATTAATCTCAGTAACTCAGGAAGGAATCTTTATATTTATGATGACCTGAAGACCTTATATTCAACAAAATTCAGAAAATCTCATTAGGTGAGTAACACTTTCTAAACTTCTTCAAATTCATTATTAATGTATCATTGAGAGGAACAATGAAAAGCCCTAACATGTCCCTGAATATTTAATCTTTTTAAAAAACCAAGCACATAAATAAAAGACTCAAAATGAAATATTTTCTCTTTTGAGATTATATGTATATATATGTGTGTGTGTGTGCTTGTGTGTAAATATATATATATATATATATATATATATATATAATATACATATATATCAATTATGTATATTCATATGAAATATGTGATATATATCATGTATATCCATATTATAGAAATATTCAGATTAACTTTTGTGAGGTGTTTGTGTCTATAATTAACATTTACGTATCTACTCACATGGATATGGTTATGTAAATAATGGTTGAGGTGAGAATGTTGAATTTTATCTGAGTCTTATGATGCTGTAAACTGTGAAACTGCAACGGTTAAGAAATTTCACTCATCCTTTTGTGTTCCTGAAAATGGCTACTGTGAAAAATTACATTTCCCTCTTATGACTTAGATAAGATTTCCAGATATTCTCCTTAGTTTACCTATAACAGGCCCAAACATAGACCGAAATCCTCATTCTTATTCTAATAATTGATTAGCTGAATTTTTTTTTATTAATTGATCAGAATAAAATGCTTTGAGAGAAGGAATATACAAATGAACAATGGCTAGTCCATGCATAAAAATAGAACTATGACCCAAAATACAAGGCAACCTGCTAAGGAAACCAAGCCCTTACCTACAACATAGGAAGCCAGCCGGGGCTCTAAGTCAGAATTTCAGGAAACCAAATCACTATCTCCAGGGACAGCCCAGGAAGCTAAATAATAACTTCTGTAGCAATCAGGCCCAACATGGCCAGGAGTTGATGAATTACTGATAGCATCTCTATATTTTGTTTTTCTTTTCAACTTAGGACCCAGAAGAGAAAGCCAAATATGCACCTGTAATTAATTAATCTCATGGATATCCTACTTCTAGTTAGCCTTCCTTCAGCTTCTCCATGCCAACTGCTTCCACTCAGGTCAAAACTAAAGCCTCCCTTTTTTCCCACTATAAAGCTTTCCTATTCCTCTACCTGCTTTTGAGCTTTTGCCAAACATAAGTGATGGTGGCTGACTACCTTGCTATAGCAAATTCTGAATATAGCATTTGTCAACCTCATTTGATAGATCTTTATCTATTTTCTCTGCTTGTTAACCAAACTTCAGTTAAGCTTCTTTCTTGCCCCAGTTCTCTGAACTTTGCAACCCACAAGCCTAAGCCAGCATACAATCTCTCTGTAACAACCCCTCCTGATAATAAACTGTTCTCAAACTAAAACCATATCTTATCCACTGTTGAATCATAACAAGCTCTTTCATTCCACTTCCCCACATCTAGTTCTTTCTAGGATTGTTCACCCCTCTCTGTAAATGAAAAAACAAAACTAAAAAAACCCAAAAAACTATTTTTGTGGAACTTTTGAGACACATATTTCATACTCAGAATGTCCTCTCTATTGCAGCAACTCCCCTTCACCTACTGTGTTGGTCCCTTCCTCCCTTGCAGTAATCCTATTGAATAAAACCTCTCCTTACCAAGTCTAGATAAGTTTTATTTCCTTTCTTTTTCTTTTTCTTTTTCCTTTTCTTCTTCTTTTTTTTTTTTGCTTTATTTGTTTGTTCTTTTTTTCTTTCTATTTGACAGAGGATTTATTTGTAAAGAAATTGCTGATCTACATGTACATGCTTAAAATTTTATTTTCATGTGAGAATAAGAAAGATAGCTTCTGTATAGCATGTGGCAGGGTAATGCAAACTGACAGTGCAAAACCATCAATGGTTTGTACAAGCAAAGAATTGTGGCTTACAATTCTACTGAATCATGTATTTGGAAGAACAAGGAAAGCAAGAGTTACAAGGGCAATAGAAACCTGAATTTTACTGAGCCTGTCTTTGCTTGGTTTTAGGTGACAGGAACCAGAATAATACACCATCAACATATATGAACAATTGGACTATTTTTCAAATTAGTATTCATATATGAGATGAAGAGTGATTTCACATATTTAGTCTTATAAGCAAATTCATGTACTCATATAGAGAGAACAAACACAGGATTTGGGGAGAAAAGCTTTCATTGGATGTAGTTAACCAGCCAAATTCTTAACATTTTTCTTCAGATGTATTGAATCCACAGATTTGTGTACTTTTATTGATTTTCATTAAAAAAAATGGTGAGAAAAACTTGTCCTATCAGTCAGAGGTGTTTGGTTTCTATTTTCTTGATATTCTATAAAGTCTTCTTTTGGGAATAAGAGCTGCAAATGTTTAAAACACTAACAGAAATATAGTAGAATTCTATTGAGCCTCATTCAATCTTGGTACTGTGTTAGTGATGTTCTTAAAAACATAACTCACTTTTATTACAATTAATGTTTTTTTAATCTTGCAAATTACAATAATTTCACTTAACATTTATTTATGGCCTACTACTTTCCAGGAACCATCCTAAAAGTTTTTTTCACGTAGTATTCCATTTAATTCTTACAAATCTTCTTCAATATAGGTATTATTGTCATCAACTGCATTTTACTGATGAGAAAATTGAGTCACAGAAACAATAAAAATCATGCCTAAGTTCACACAGCTAATAAACATTAGAGCTGAGAACTAAGCTCATATTGACTTCATAAATATCCCACCCAGTTACTATATTAACCTCCTCAGGTTATGGAGGTCCCCTGAGTAGAATGGTCATCTCCATCTCTTGAGCTGATACACCAGTAACATCCAGTCCAAAGTTGGCTTTTTCTATGATGCTCTATTTTACATACATCTTCATTCTAGAAATTTTTAAATTCTGTATATTCACTTAGCACATATCAATATTTTCTTAATTATTAAGTAATTATTCATAGCAGAGTGACTTCCTTTTTAAATTTTTTCTTTCATTTTCTGTTACACTTATTCCTTGTAAAAAAATTTTAAAAAATTGAAAGTCATAAAAAAAATAGTAGTAACTATCTCTCAAACCAAACCTTGTGAACATAGGATTGTGTATCCTTCTAGTATAATAAAAACATATGTGAGTGTTTGTCTATCTGTCAAAAAAGCAGTTCTCAAACGTACTTTTAATACATAAAAGAAATTACCCACTACACATTGTTTTTTTGTTTTCTTTTCTAGTTAATAATATAGCTCAGACATATTCTCATGTCTGCAAATAATGACCTACCTTGCTTTCAATAATTGCAGAGATTTCTACTATAGATAGCATGCTATATTTATTTAGGAAGTAACATATTAATGAAAATTTACTTATTTGAAAATTTTTGTTATTGCAATATGCTAAAATAAAGTGTTCATATAAACAAGTTTACATTTTAATGGTATATCCAGTGGATGAATTCCTGGCTATTATTCAAAGGATGCATACATTTTACTGTAGATATTGATAAATTGCTCTCCAGAAGGGTTTAGCAATTTTCATTCTTATCAATGATGTAAATGACAGTTTCCCTGCAAATTTTACAATACCAGATAGAAACTACTTTTGACAAATGGATAGGTGATAATGTTATCACTTTTTATGTTTTGAATTTGTTTGCATTTTCCTGAAAATTTATAAGAAAATATTTTAACAGTCTTATGGTAATACATATACATACACACAATCTTGTTTGTAGCTGGTGTCCCAAAAGAAAATTATCTGCTGTTTTGCAAGATTGTAGGTAGATGTGAGCAATAGAGGTAATGAATATATATATATATATATATATATATATATATATATATATATATATATATATATATATATATGTATATTGTGCAGAGCGAAGTTTTTGGAACTTATTCATAAGAAGCAAAATAGATTCTTAATCAGGAGGCATCCCTACCATTCTATGTAGGGAAATTTTTCAATATCTGCCCAGAAGAATTTCAGAATTGATAAGAATCATTTTTAAATTTACCTCCTTGACTCCTTTCCAAATTGGACTGTTATGTGGTTGTCCTGTTCTTGTTTTACTTAAGATGTGGGGAACAGCTAACTTGTCTTTTTACTTCATAGGTTCCCAAGAGAAGAGACACTGCATATAGTTATGATACAGAGCATGAGATTCTGAATTATGAGATATTCATGCAATTATTGAATGACATTGAAGTTATGGATGTTTCTTGTTTGGAGTGAGGGATTTTCATATGGCAGGGAAGTTAATTCTTATAAAAAAGAAGGAAGACTACAGTAGATTAGATTTCAGTTTACAAATCTTCATTTCCTTCCTATAACAGATTAATACATCTATATACTTTGCTGTGTGCCTTTGCCACACTTGCTTGAAGAATACATAAAGTATACATTCTTGTTTTACTGACTTTGAAGTAATCATATGGCTTGTTTTATTAAGTGGAATACTAGTGGAAGTCATATAAACAAAGTCTTTAAGTATGTTAACTTTGATTTAGCATGATATCTTTGGTTTTAGCATTTATCATAATAAGATTATGCCTGGGTAGCTACAAATCCCAGAGTGAAAGACATGAAGCTAACTTGAACCTGAGCCACATCCTAAGCAGAACTGTCCCAGGAAACCTTCAGAGCTTTGACCAATAAGTAAATGCTTGTTGAGATTATGAGAGTGTTTGTTACACAGCATTATTTTGACAGAACCCTGACTAATATTATTATAAAATTAAATATCACATGGACCACATTATTTGCTTTATATAAAGAAAGGCTCAGAATGTTTAAGTAACCTGATCAAAATGATATAATAATGAAGAAACAGTCAGCATATACAACATACATTAGAACATAAAATAGGAAAGTTCTTTTTTTTTCCGTTATATATTACAACCTTCCTAACAATTTTTAAGTCATTGAACACAGTAGGGTGAGGGCAGTAACAAGGAAATTAATTCAGGATGTAGATAATGTGTGAGTTAAAGCAGAGTAGATTGAGAAAACAAGGGTTAGGATGTCAAAGAATGGACTCATGTAATAAATAATAAGAGAAAATTCAGGATATTGAATTCTGAAGTACATCAAGAAACTCCTTTTACAGTGCTAAGTCAAGTGAGATAAGCCATTTAGCAGGTAGGTACTAGGTGGTAAATAAAGCATAAATTATTGAGAAAATTCTCTCTTTTTTTAGAAGATTTATAACCATACACTAAAATTCTTTTAACAAATGTTTAGTGGTTTTATCTTGGGGAAATACATACCTAGAAAAATCAGCATCAGAAGTATTGAGAATTCTACAATTTATCTTGCCCACTAGACAGAAGATGAATTTATTTTCAAAGACTTACTGCTTGACTTCTAAATGTGAAGTACAAAGCAATTCTTGTTCTAGTAAAAAGTGAGACATTGAAAAGAAAATTAGAAAAACCAGTGTATTTATATTGTAGTGACTGAATTGATTCAAAATAATCTTCTTTTACAGTTTTAGTTATAAAGGAAGTAGAATTATACAAGTAAGTACAGAAGAATATATAATAATGTCAAGATATTAAAAAGTTAGTGGGTAAACACACTCACATACACCACTAACAGTAAAACAAATTTCCTTGGATATATTGAATTTTTATTAGTCTTAGCTGATGGCATGGATGCTCAATTTACATAGTTGCATTTTTATTAAGCAACATTTAGGAAGAATAAGCATTTTGCCCTTGCCTCCACAAGCAAAGATAATTTGGCTCTTACCACCATAATTGAACTTTCTATTGCTAAGCACTAAGGAAGTTATATTTAATAAATGTGTATTAGTCAGAGTCAAGTCAGAAATAATACTGAGGTACTGAAGATGGAAATTTTACATACAGAATTGTTAACTAGGTTTACATACAGAATTGAAGGTTAAAAGAAAACAATAAGATTTTGAGAAGTAGCAAATTAAAAACTCAGCTACTATTTTACTAAGAGCTGAGGGAACACAAACAAGGAAGAAACAGACTTAGAATACCTCCCCAAATCCATCTTAAATTCAGATCTCTTTGGAGAGTGTGTGGCTACCACTAGAACACCAGCCTTCCAGGGATGAAAGAAACTAGCCAGAGGAAGCCAGAATTTATATTGGAGTGGCCTGCCACTTGGTAAAAACCTACTGGGTGATGAGAGTCAGAGCTTATCTATGAGGTCCCCAAAGTTAGTATTAGTAGACCTCCCATATGCTGATTTGCTAGCTATTGTGCCTTCAAAAATGGGCAAGGAACCAGAAGCAAGAAACCCTTTCCTATGGCAGTGTTCATTCAGCTCTTTCTAGTGTCAAAGCCTAGCTCTGAGACAGCTACAAAACAAACGTCAATAGGGTACACCTTCAGTATTGTAAAGTAGGACAAAAATGGGGAGATTTGGAATAGAGGTAATGAATTAGAACTGGTACAGCATGTATCAGTAGATCAGACATGCACCACGGTATATTTTCCCACTTCCATGTGTTTTCCTTTTTTGGAACAGAATTAAATGTAGCCTCTTCTGGTCCATTGTCACATTTTGAGCAAGTCAAAACTCCATGGGGGAAAAGAAGAGAAAGAGAGAGCAAGAGAGTGAGAGAGTAAGAGAGAGAGAGACAGACAGAGAGAGAGACAGAGAGAGACAGAGACAGAGAGAGAGAGAAAATTCTGTCCAAACTTGGCTCAGAGGCCAACTCCAGCAGTCTGATTTAGTTACTTCTGCCTTATAGCAACTTACATAGAGATGTCTCTCATTATGGTGGAATGTTAGCCTAATTAATTGAATAACTTTTCATGAAGTTATCAAAAAGACAAAATGACAAAAAAATGTCTTATTTAGGTACATATTTCTGGAAATACTGACAACTTGAATTTAATTATGCACATCTCTCTACAAAGAAGCAAGATGAATGAAAAGAGATGGAGTATGTGTCAGCATTCTTCAGTCTGATTTTATGCAATAAGAAAGATTTCACATAATTTAATATTAGATTAACTTTCTGTTTGCTTTATTTCCATATGATTAATTCTATTATTCTTCACTAGAATAGTTTATTCTATATATCATGCCATGAAAATCAATAAAGGTACCTAATTAATCAAGGTAGCAAACACTCTTTTATAACTTAGATTTTAATTTTTTTTTTCAAACTCAGTTCAGCTGAACTAAAGTACTCTTTTTCTTTTTAAATTAATAAACTTTGTTTGTAGAGTAGTTTTAGATTTACAGCAAAATTGAGCAGAAAGTATGGAGAATTCTCATGTACCCCTGTCCTGACATACACAAAACCTCACCCACTATGGACATCTTATAACACACTGGTACATTTTTTATGATTGATAATCCTACATTGACACATAATTATCTCCTAAAGTCTTTCTATAATTTACATTATGTTTCATCCTTGGTGTTTTGCTTTCGATGGGCTTAAGCAAATATATAACGATATCCACCATACAGAGAATTTTTAATGCCTTAAAAATTCTCTGTTCTGTATAGTTATTCCTTCCCCAACCCCAAACCATGGAAACAACTGATCCTTTCACTATTTCTATAGTTTTATCTTTTCCAGAATTTCATATACTTAGTTGGAATCATATAGTATGTCACCTTTACCAGTTGGCTTCTTTCACGTATTAATATGCATTTAAGATTTCTCCATGTTTTGTCATGGTTTGATAGCTCAGTCGTTTTTACTGCAGAATAATAATCCTTTGTTCTGATGTACCAGTTTATTTATCCATTTATTTCCTAAAGAAAAGCTTGGTTGCTTCCAAGTTTTGGTAATTATGAATAAAACTGCTATAAACATTCATGAGAAGGTAATTGAGTGGATAGAAAATTTCAAATCTTTTTGGTAAATACCAGGGAGTGTGATTGGTGGATTATATGGCAAGAAACTGGTTTTGTAAGCAACTTCTAAACTGTATTCCAAAGCAGCAGTACCATTTTGTATTCCTATCAGCAATTAATGGGAGCTCCCATTGCTCCACATTGTTTTGGTGTTGTCAGTGTTCTGGATGTTGGCCATTAAAATAGGTGTACAGTGGTATCTGCATTGTTTTCTTACTGCTGAGTTTGTGAATCAAAGTACTTTTGTATAATTAAATAATTGTTTCTAGTGTTTTCTGCAAAAGTGTAATTTCCTCTTTTTTCTCTTCCTTTCACAATTGTGCAGATGAAAAGAAAAATAACAAGAAATAGATAAGGATAAAATGCACAGTAAAATCTATGGCCATGCCACCCTGAACAAGTTCAATTCTGTCTAATCTCAGAAGCTAGTTAGTACTTGGATGGGAGACCACCTCTGCTATAGGCATAAAAAATAAGGGATAATAAACTGACAAGATCCTTGCAATCTGTGGGGTAAACCAAAGGTTGCCTTGCCTAAAAAAATAAAAAATAAAAAATAAATGAAAAAAATGCATAGTATATTAGATCAGTCAATCAAAGCATTTTACAGACTTTTGCAGAAACATATTAGTAAACACCATAAAGTACTAATATGACTAATAATAACAACAATACTATTAATGACAATAGTGGGAGAATCTGCTTTTTATTAAGTAATTATCATGTACCAGGCATCATACTAGGTGTTTCTTAATCATTAACTCATAAAGTCTTAATAAGTGAATATTAGTATATGTAGTTTTTATAGGTAAAATAAAGACTTAGATGTTTTTAATTTTCACAAGGTCATGTATATAGAAAGCAGCAAAAACAATATTTCAGTACAGGTTTGTCTAATCTCAGACAAAGCCAATTTTTATTGAACTATACTACTTAATCATGTTGAATTCTGTTGTGTAGATTATGCATGTCACAGGAGTGAAAAGAAGAGCTTGTAGCAGCCACACTTGTCTTCTGCCTCTAATCATCCAGAGAACCATTTGAAAGAAACATTTGAAAAAGGCAAGTAATGCTTAACTCCTAAAATACCTGTTATTGTCAATTCCTTGCACATTAGCTTATCTCTCTCCGTGTCCAAACTTCTGCCTCATTATTCAATTTCTGTTTAAGTATTCTGCTCAGGCCTTGGGTGTGATGCATACCTTGATAGTCATCAGCATCTGTGGCAGAAGCAACAATCTTCCAGCAGTAGAATTCAGCTCAACCTTTAGTCTGATTAAGTGACAGAACATACCAACCCAATGTGGAAGGGGACAGGTCACTGGATTTAGTAGAGTCAGCCTCTCCTCATCCATTATTAAGGGAATAACGACATAATCACTTACCAGATGAAGACACAGAATTTTCTAGAACTTTGGATGGCCCACTACCATGTACTCTTTCTACATCGCATGCTTTTTATTTTCTACTCAGAGAAAACATCTCAACTTTGATGTTAATAATATTTTATTTCTAATTTTCCACTTATAAAATAATCTTTTTACTTTTGCTTATTATTTAAATGTCAGTAGAATATACTATATATGTTTATAGGTAACTTGTTTCTTTTGCTCAGTATTCTGTTTGTGGTCTTCATTGATGTTATTCTGTATAACTGGTTTCTTTTGTAGATTTTACTTATTTGTTTGTTTGCTTGTTATACTTTTGACTGGTGTTTAAATTGTGCCGTTTTTTGGTGTTTTTATTTTGTTATTTACTATTTATTATCAATGAAGTTGTTAACATTCTTGAACATATATTTCAATGTAGATGAGAACTCTAGGGCAGAATTTCTCAGCCTCAGCACTATTGACATTTTGGGCTGGATAATCTTTGCTGGAGTGGGAGCTACATTGTGCCTTGTAATATGTTTAGCAATATCCCTGGCCTCTACTCTCTAGATGCTTTTGGAACAGCCTTCTACTGTGACAACCAAAAATATTTTTTATACATTGCTAAATGACCCCTGAAAGGCAAAATTGCTTCGAGTTGAGAACCAGAGCTACAGGGCAATGTGATTATAATTAATTTTGTTGCCTAGCTATTTCAGAATATTCACTATCTAGACGCATGGATCAGTTGTACTTGCTGACTCCATGTGGTTGAGTAAGGTGTACGACTATTTGAAACAGTGAGTTAAAAGAAAAACAAATGAGTCTCCCCTGGGTTGTTGGAATATTTAATTGCCAGTGCAAGAACTATACCATTCCTAAAGTTTTGCTTCATCTAATCAGTGTCCAGCAACATTCAAAACAATAACTGATTTGTACACTTAGATTGCCAAGAGATTACTAGAAACAGAGCACTCTTATCCAGTAGATATATGTGATGTGTGGGAAAGAAATCGTTGCTTTAAACAACCGAGATTTTGAGGATTGTTGTTTAAAAAATGTTACAGAATGTGTTATAGAAGCTGGTACCTAGAACTAGGGTACTATCATCATCATCATAATAATAATGATAATAAACTACAACATATAATTGGCTTGGTTTCAAGTAGAAAGACACTTATTATTGGGAGTTGGAAACATGGCAATCCATGGAATGGAGACACAAAATGCCAGGTAACATTTTGGTCATATATTACATAATATATATATATATATATATATATATATATATATATATATATATATATATATAACATACCTAATATGTATTAGATTTTTAGGAATAGAGATTGGAAAACAGATTGGTAATAGTGTGTATATATTGGCTTCTGTTTGGCTGTATTTGATAGGGTTACTATAAGCATAAGACTAAAATAACCCACATTCAAGAAAGAAATAAATGAAATAGAAAGAGGTCAAGAATTTAGAAACTTGGAAAGATGGATATGGCAATTTATTAATCTTAAATAGTAAAGATAAAATTGAGAAAACCTATGAGCACCAAAGGCTAAATAGAGCTCAATGTAATGGCAAATATCAAATCTAGAGTAAATCCAAATATCAATGGTTAAAATATATGAATGAGTTGAAATATACAGGGAATCTTAACAGTAGAATAATATTTTTCAAAGGTAAGAATATTGATCTCCCACAAAACTGATAAGCTCAGAAAATCTACACCAAATCCAAAGAGAAAATGAATGTCCTGGTCTACACACGTGGCTAATGACACATGGTCATTAGATTAAATAGGTAAGAAGCTGCACTGTCCAGTATAATTAAATGTCTCCCTCTTAATCAGAATCTTACTGCCTGTTATAAAAGAGAACATTTCTCTAACTTTATCATTTTTCTTCTATAAAGTAACCGACTGTGTGTTCAAGGATCATCTGGCCCTTTTTGCATCATCCTGTGGGAGCGGGAGTTTAGGAAACAGGCCCATGAACATGCAAATATTCTGGCTAGTGCTATTGCTGAGAATAATAAAATACTTTGTCCCTGTCCAACAAGTCTCATGCTTTCTGCCAACATCTATAAAGCTGCAGTAGGATAACTTGTTTAATTGCAAGTATGGTAGAAACTCAGATTCCACAGTTTTTCAACCGGCAATAACACAGAGAATGAAGTCAAGGCAACACACACACACACAGAGACACACACACACAGAGACACATACACAATGTACCAAGCTATTTTTAAAATGAAGTAGAACTTACACCTAAAATGTTGCTGCTAACCACAAATCTCAGCAGGGTAGGGAGTCTTGAAATGTTTGCTCAAAGAAGTTTTAAAACTGATAGACTAATGAATTTTATATGTTCCATATTTTTCTCTTTCTTAAATTCCAGTTTTTTGTTATTAGACTTTTCTTAAATCAAAAATATATATTAGTTGTATAGAGAACATAACTTGTGCTATTAGTTCAATAGGATTCATATCTGCAATTCAAGTTATAGCCTACCTCACACAGAGATAATGCTGCTTGAGTTCAATGTTCAGCGTGAATACATTTTGTCGGTGGGAGAAACAGTATGTCAAATATTTGGTGACTAGAATGAAGATAGTTTAAAACCTTAGCAAGTTTCCTTTTTTATGTCAGTTAGCTTCTAAGTCTAGTTCTGTTACATCTTTCCATTTGTGCTTCATAATTGCACTTTATATAAATTACTATAGTTTTATAAGTTTATAAGTTTTGGAACTAATAAATTCTTTGTTTTCTTCTTCATTAAATATACCTTTCCATTTTTTATAAAAATGTTAGAATTCAGATTATTGACTTAAATATACACACACATCAATTCTTGAGATGTTTGTTGGGATTGCTTTGAATTTAGAGCTCAATGGGGGGATGACTGCCATTTTTATACATTGATTCTTTTAGTCCAGAAACATTGTATATTCCTCTATTTATTTAGATCTTTAATTATTCTCAGTAGTTTTGTATTTTCTTTTTATAAAATTATTGTGTATATTTGTTTAGATTTATTCCTAGGTATTTTGATACTATTAGACATCAGATATTTCAATTTCAATGTCTACTTCTTCCTTTAGATAGAAATGCAATAGTTTTTTAAAATATACTAATTCAATATTTTAAATAAAAATGATATTTATAGAGCCCTTTGCATATTCTTTTATACGTATCATAGTACATGTGAAACGACTTGATTGTTTTTCCCTTTTTAATTACTTTATTTGTTTTTCTTGCCTTATTCTACATGATAGTGACTCAAAAATGTTAACTGGAAAATGTTTATAGTTATAATAATAAGTCACTTCATATCAATCCTTCCTTTTCTCAAAAGGAATGATTTTAACATTTCGCGTTTAGTAAGATAGTTGTTATAAAATTTTATAATGCTTGAATAGATGTATTTGAGTTTATATAAAAAAACATAATTTAACTAATTAATTGGGTTTAAATTAATGTAGAACTGTTACTTAGCTATTGTCATATCTTTAAAACTACCGCTAGCACAACTATCTGACAAAACTTTCTGTGATTATGCAAATATTCTACACTGTGTTGCTGTACTGTGACTACTAAGACCTTGAAATGTAGATAGTGTAACTGAAGAACCAAATTTTTAATTTTATTTTAAGTTTCACTATTTAATTTAAGTAAGCACATGCAGCTGCTGTTTCTGTCTGTTGAACATCTCAGCTTTAGAGAAACTACCTTTGCTAAATAGAAGCCATATCTAGTACAATCTTACTGTACTAGCTAGTGCTAAGAGTTTAGAGCCTGAGTAAAAAAAATAATAATAATAAAAAAAAAATCAAGGCACTGTTTTAGTTTCTTCACACTTTTCACATAAATTCCAAATTTTTTGATCATTGCAAAAGGAAGAGAGAGATATTTATTATTCTCTGTAATAGAATGAGACATTGTTCATTTCCACAGAGTGCTGAGGACATCAAAATGCTTTTCTTCTTAAGTTATATTTATGTGGCCATCCTTCCACTCAGTATAAAGCATTTCTCCCCTCTCACACATCAGGAAGAATCTTTAGATTTTCAGGTGACAACTAAGGAATCAGATGAGATAATATATTTATAGTTATTGAGACACAAAAGGATGCCACTCTAGATTTATTTATATTGCTTAAAACTCTCAGAAATATCATCTTTAACAAAAAAAGAATAGGGTTAAAATAGCCTTCAGTTAAAGAAAATTCATTTATGAAAAACTAATTATTCCTCGCATCTATTATTAAATAATGCTCTTCCCTTGTCTTGTAAAACCAATTACATCACATAGTATGTTATTATACATAATTGGACTGATTTTCATGTATGGTATTCCAAAATTCAGTTGTTTTTTAGACCAGAAAAAAATTGTTTTAATTCATACACACAAGTACACACACATATTGTTTCATGGAGGCAAAAGTCATAAAACATACAATTAACCTTTTAGAAATGTAGACTTCAATGATATTTAGTTCATTCAATGTTGTGTAATCATTACTCTTATTTAGTTCCAAACATATTCATCACCTCAAAAGAACAACCTCTATTTATTAAGCTATCTCCTCCCTTTCCTTCTCCCCCTAACTCCTGGCAACAACCAATTTACTTCTCATCTTCACAGATTTATCTATGATGTATACGTCATATAAATAGAATTATAAACAGGTGATAATTTGTTCCTGGTTTCTTTAACTTGGCCTTCTGGTTTAGAAGTTTATCCATGTGTGTATGTGAGTGTATGGATATATATATATATATAGATATATAGATATAGATATAGATATAGATATAGATATAGATATAGATATATAGATATAGTATCAGAACTTCATTACTTTTTGTGACTGAGAATGTTCAGTTGTATAACTGTGCCACCCTTTATTTGTCTAATAATCCATGGAAGAATTTGAGATTGTTTCCCATTTGGCTGTTGTGAATACTCATGATATGAACATTTGTATAAAAGCTTTCATTTGAACACTTGTTGTAAAGCCTTTTGTGTCTATACCTCCTGGAAGTCTGGGCCATATGGTAATTTTAGGTTTGGCTTTCTGAGGAACCATTAAACTGTTTTTTTTCATGATGGCTAAACCATTTTGTATTCCCATCAGCAAAGTACGAGGGTTCCAATGTTGAATTAAAGTGGGAAAAGTAGAGAGAAAGTTAAAATAAAAGCTAATATTTAAAGTATTATAAGCTCTAGCAAGTGGGGCCCTTGGCAACTGTAACCTTGAGGATTAGAAATGTCACCTTAGGCATTGTCTTAGCCAGCTCATGCTGCTATAATGAAATACCACAGGCTATGTGGCTAAAGCCACAAACATTTGTTTTTTTATCATTCTGGAAACTAGAAGTCTGGACAGTAGAGTTCTTGGTGAGGGCTCTCTTTCTAGATTTGTCTTCATGAGGTCATTTCTTGGTTCCGACATGCAAACAGGTCTCATATCTCTTTCTCTGTTTATAAGGGGACTAATCCCATCCGAGCAGCTTTACCCTTATGACTTCATCTAAACTTAACTACCTCTCAAAGGCCCAAACTCCAAATATTATCACATTGGTGATAAAAGCCTCATCATATAAGTTTGCAGCGAAACACAAATATTCAGTCTCTAGCAGGCATAAACTATATGTTAAGAAAGATACTAAAGGGTAGAAAAAGACAAAGTGAATTGGTGGCAAAACACATAGACATTTGCCAGTATCTAAAATTCAATGTAGTTTGCTACATACTAAATTGCTTAAAAAGAGAAATGTGGTGGAATAACAACAAGATTAAGCCTAATATGGCTCTTTGTAATTGAAGCTTCACTCATCTCTGATGTTCAAGTATGGTTTCTAATGTGTCTTTTGATTATCCATGATATATGCACCCCATTAATTTTTCATTTTAGCTGTCTACTTTTTACAAGATCAAATTAATGGGTCATATCTTAATCTTGTTAAAGTCATATTTGTTAAAATTTGGTTTTAATATCTTGATTTGTCTGTGTGTGTCACTTTTGATGGTAGAAAGGGAGATTTACACTCTCTATCAAACCAAGTATAAAAATAAAGCTCTGAAGAACTTTTGTGAGTTCCTGGTTTTTGGCATTTCTGGTAGGAACATATACAAAACACTCACTGCAATCAAGCTTTCTTCAAAAGGCAGTGTGGTGTAAGAAATATAATAATTTGGTTTGATTGCTCGATCTCCTTTTAGCTTTTATCTCCAGACCCATTTGCTTGTAAGGTTCTAAACTTTTATATGAAATGAGAAGAGATATACTGTGACATCAATATAGCCTGACTTCAGAAAAAAGAAAAAAAAATTATTTCTTCTTAAGTAGTTAATTATTTTTGTTAATTGAAGAATAGAAATGAGAAGTTATGATACTGTGCAGATTTTAACCCATTTCACCACAGTGTTTATATTTCTACACTTCAAGTGGTAGTTTTACTGCCTGCAAGATTGAAGGAGGCATATAGTACTCTGTCTTGCCTTTGAAGTGCTTTGCTTTTTTAAAAGGGAAATGGGTGTTTGCTGACAACAAAGTAGCAACCAGTCTCGAATCCACTACTTCTGATTATATTGCCTATGCAAGAATTAGACAAGTTCAGAGAATTTAATGGAAGAAAGACAATAATCCTGGTTTGTTCATAGGTATGGAATATTACAAGCAAAGCTGCATATACACAAACAGCATCTTGAATCTCTTCGTATTTAGAAGCTATTTTACTTCTAAAATACTATTAATGCTAAAAAGTTAAATTAAGTTACAAAAAATAGATGAATATGTTATCAAAGAGGAATAGACCCTTGGCAACAATATCACAGATTTCAGAATGATATTAGAAAAGAATGACTTGGAGAGGTCAAGTCTCTTCTTAGCTTTATTGGGGAGGAGGAGGCTTAGTTTCTCAGTGCTTTGCATAAGTAAAAAATTAAATACCTTACATGAATTAACAATGATAGATGAAAATTATCTTGAATTTTATTAAAGGAAAAACTATCTAAACCTAAACTATTAATACAGAATATGCCATGAAACTTAATCATCCATAGCTGCCATCAGCTAATCTTGCTACGTGTGTGAAGTATTCAATAGTTGTAACAGCTAATGTGTATCTGATTGCAAATTACAGAGCAACTGATAGAAGAGGTTTAACTATGAAACAAAAATATAACAACAGCTAGCATTTATTGAGCACTTTGTATATAATAAGTATTTTTCTAAGTGCTTTCCCCCTTGTATTTTACTCATCCTCACAATATCTTTCTAAGGTAGATACTTTTATTACCTTATTTTACAGATAAGAAAACTGAGGCCAAGAAGTCTATATTATAAAAGTCCATGGAAGAGAAAATCTCTACATAATTAGAAGTTCACAGTAGATATTTAAGGATTGATCAATTCCATAATTAAATAATTTCAAGGCACTGGATCAGCTTCTCGGCAATTTTCCTGGATTTTTCTCATATGGTAACGAGATGGATTCTAGAGCTCTAAGAATTAGGTCATTACTCACTAACAAAAAAAAAAAACCCTGAAGTGAGTTGAGGGTATTTGTTGGATGGGGCTCCTAATCAAAGGTCTATTTATTTAAATCAAGGAAACATTTTTTTCTATTATTTAACATGCAAATTCCTCTTTTTACCACTTTTGGAAAACTATGTCACAGGACAATTTTAAAGCTCACTGGCAATGAAGGAAGGGATTGCCGGTTGCAAAGCATCCTCTGAGAATAGACATTTTACTTCCTGATTTCTGATGATATCTAGATTATTTTAGCAAGAAAGATGATGGAATAGCTAGCTATTGGTTTGGCAACAAATGTATCTACCATATTAGTCATACATAAACATTCTTAATTGGATAAATTAAATAAAACTAAAAATGAGATTAACTTGTTATTAATAATGTTGAAAATAGCAAAGATATTTTAGCCAAATGTAGTAAAAAAAAAAAAAGAGAGAAGAAGAAGAAGAAGAATTCTGGTAGAAATTCAATAAAAAATTAACCTGGTCAAAGACCTTTCTGCCTTCTGATGTTTATAACTTTATGAATCTTTAGAATAATCTGAATATTTATAAAAGAAATTCTTAAAATGTAATGTTTTGCAGATTTTACCACACTTCCTTCTATAAGATAGACTAGATAGATAACATATATCCATATATATATATAAATGAATGATAGGCAAATATAAATTGACTTTTTAAAAAAATAATACAAATTTATTTATAAACATTCACCATTTACAAAATAGAGTATATACTATTCTATAACACAAATAAATAAATTACAAATAATAGAAATGTAAAATGTGTTATCTAAACACAATTTATAGATTATGCATTTGAAACTGCTAAAAACAACCTATATAAAACAGAAAAAAATTAATAATGCTAAAATCATATTTAAATGTTTTTTTCGTGGGGGTGGGGAGGACAATAGAATTGGTGATTAACCCTGACTAGTTTAAAATTGGAAATTGCTCATTTCAAATTCAAAAACATTGTGTTTAAACAAATAGTGTTTTATTAATGTAGCAATAGTGAAAACTACAAAGACAAATCTGAAAAGGTTTCTATAAGTGAAAATGAGATATCTTTATTTCTTAGCTTTTTGTTTTGTTTTGTGATTTAGGCTCAGAAGTTTGTAGGGCAGAATTACAGAACTAGAGTGACTTTAGATTGCTTAATATCTTAAGGCAAGAATCGTAAGAAAAGAGACATTCTAGGTGTAGAAGTAAGCATTATGTGAGTCACCAAACATTCTACAGTTACAATTACATTATTGATAGGGTTATGGTATCAGTATCAGTCTGTCTAAATAGGAAGAGTTATTCAGAGGCACATGGAACTGCCAGAGCGCATGGGGTGTGGGCACAGGTGCACTTACTGCAGTAGTGGCACCAGTGCCTGAGGCCCAGGAATATGTAGATAGTACAGGGAGCCTGTCCTCAACTCATTGTCTCACTGAAATAAATTGATGCTCTGGAAGAGTAACACACAGCAGTACAGGCCAGGAATAACACCTGCAGTGGTGCTTGGGGCCTGGGCACCAGGGCTCAAGAGCAGAGACAGCACAGGCCCTGTAGATGGTAGCTCAAAGTCTGGACTTACACAGGGGCATGGGGGTAGGGGAAGGGTGGCAGCTCTGGTCCCAGGGATGGCAAGGTACTGTGGTATCTTGATCCTGGGGAGCAGAGTGCAACAATAACTTGGGTCCATGGGGCAGGTCTCAGCACAGCAAACACAGCAATCCTGGAGAGGGGATATAGTGGTTGAGGAGGGAGAAAATGACGGGGCTCGAGGTAGTTCTGACAACTGTGTTCAGTGTCAGTGAAGACAGTGAAAGTCATCAATAACAAAACTACAGATGACCACGGAGTGATGAGCATTTCTAGATCCTACCGCTTTCTTTTTTTTCTTTTTCTTTTCTTTTTCTTTTTTTTTTTTTTTTTTATGCAGTGAAATCCCTCTTAGGAAATTCCTTTTGATGCAGAGGTGCTCTGTACTGGGGGGTGGAGTGATGCAGGTAAAATGTTTCCTATGCTTTTCTAGATGACCATTTCATATTTTGTGCTCCATGGTCTTTCTGCTTCTTCTTCACAGTGTCTGAGTTCTCTCAAAGGTATTTTTATTGGTTCATAGTTAACTATTTGTTGCTTTTGTTGTTATTTGGTAGGTGGGGTTAACACTGGGAATTGCTACTCCACCATTCTGTTCTTCTTCCTCCAACTCTATTATACCTTAAGGATCAAGAATAATACTTTTTGCTAGAGGCTCTGCCTTCCAGGCTCAGTGAGATAGTATTTTTACTGCATGGACCTAGCAGTGCCCCATGCCCTCCATTATTTTGAGTGGCCTTACTATAATAACTCTGCAGAGTGTCCCCACCCTTTGAATTTATAAAGAAAACAGTCTATAGAGAACACAGCCTGTGTTCAGAGTAGCCACCCTGATAATTTCTGAATAGCTTTTGGAGTCATTCTTCCTTTTTTCTTAAAGAACAATGCATGTATACAGCCAGATAGCTCTATTATCCAATCATATAGAATCCTAGAAGTCCAACATACTTCTTTCATTCTGCTCCATTTTATCTGTCCCTTTTAGACCCAGCTGGCAATACTTTTGCTGGTTAAATTGCCATCTCAATCCATGGCTTCAGCTGAGATGGATAGTTATATCTATGGTGAATTTCCTCATATAGTGATTGTTCAGCAATACCCTTGGTCTTCTCTTTAGAATAAAATACAGCAGCGAATTTTTAAATATTTTTTGAAATATTAATAGGATGAGAATTTTCCACATCTGTTGAGTTCTGGTTTCTTTGGCTTAACAATTCCTTTTCTTTCTTTCTTTCTTTCTTTCTTTCTTTCTTTCTTTCTTTCTTTCTTTCTTTCTTCTTTCTTTCTTTCTTTCTTTCTTTTCTTTCTTTCTTTCTTTCTTTCTTTCTTTCTTTCTTTCTTTCTTTCTTTCTTTCTTTCTTTCTTTCTTTCTTTCTTTCTTTCTTTTCTTTCTTTCTTTCTTTCTTTCTTTCTTTCTTTCTTTCTTTCTTTCTTTCTTTCTTTCTTTCTTTCTTTCTTTCTTTCTTTCTTTCTTTCTTTCTTTCTTTCTTTCTTCTTTCTTCTTTCTTTCTTTCTTTCTTTCTTTCTTTCTTTCTTTCTTTCTTTCTTTCTTTCTTTCTTTCTTTCTTTTTTTCTATTTCTTTCTTTCTTTCTTCTTCCTTCCTTCCTTCCTTCCTTCCTTCCTTCCTTCCTTCCTTCCTTCCTTCCTTCCTTCCTTCCTTCCTTCCTTCCTTCCTTCCTTCCTTCCTTCCTTCCTTGCATTTTATTGTTAGCAATATGGAGAAATCACCTTCAATGCTTTTCCTAAAAATCTCCTCTGCTAAATATCCAAGTTAATCACAACTCTATTTTCCCCACATTTTCAGAAAACAATTTGGCTAAATTCTTTGGCACTTTATAAGAAAAATCGCCTTTCCTCCAGTTTTCAATAATATGTTTTTCATTTCTATCTGAGACTTCACCAGAAGCATATTTAAAGTTTATAATTCTGCCAGTGTTTATTCATGATAATATATGTATTTTCTAAGATGATAGAATCCTTATCTACAGCTCTCCATTTTTTCTCAGCTTTTACCAGAATTGCCTTCTATGTTCCTATTTCTATCAACAGTCACTTCAATGCAATCTTGGCTTGTTTTTAGCATGCACCTCAAAATATTTCCAGTCTCTAACCTTTTCCCAGATCCAAAGCCATTTCTACATTTTAGGTATTTGGTACAGCTCCCCACTTATACAAAATCTGTATAAGTCTGCACACATATCCAGACAAAAAGCCATGTGAAAATACAGTAGAGGGAGGCATCCACAAGCCAAAAAGGAAAAGAGTTCTTAATAGAAAATAAACCAAGATCATCTTGATCTTGGATTTTCAGTCTCCATAACTTGAAAACTTAATTGTATCTTGTTTTAGTCATCGGATCTGTGGTATTTTGTTAAGGAAGCCCAAACAGACTAATATATCAAGAATAACCCAAAGTTTCGCTAATAGTACATACACTGCCATGGCTAGCTAACAGAAACCCTAAAGTTATTGAAAAGTTCATTACTACTTTATCCAAAGTGTTTAAACTTGTCTGTCAATTCTTGAGAATGGTATAATTATCATTTATAATTTTGACTAATGTCAATAAAAGATTCCTTACCATATTTTCCAGTTTCACATTTTTCATTATGGGAATTACTGCTGGATGGTGTACATAAAATTGGGTTGATGACATATTTTGGTAATTATCCCCACTAGGTTTTGCTGGTTTTATTTTTAAAACTCCAAGTACAGACCCAATGGGATATAGTTCACAGGGAATGTGGGATTCTGAATATATGAACATCTTTAATGATTACTCCATAATTACCAATAAAATTTTTGAATGGAAAATAAATAAAAACTGGGAACTTCCTTATAAAATAGGATTTTAATAGCAGTATAAATTCAGTTAAAGTATATGTATCATTAAACACAACAGAAATATGGCATTTTTCTCTTTGTTGGAGAAAATAAATTGCTTGGATGGGATTAACATACATAAAACAAATCAAAGATTTTCTGGGAAGAACAAGTGGATTACTAATGATACAATGACCCTAATATTATTTAACCCTATTATGTCCCCAGCTGCCATGGATAATGCTGCATTTATTATTTTAATATAAATATTTGTTCATTCTGAGGTTAGAATATAGTTTTTACATAACCAGACATGTCAAGTTATTTGAGCTACCAGAAAAGTCGAAGGCAAGGTAATGGCAATTTTATTTTCATCTAAAGCTTCAGGTAATTGATATCAAATTAAGTGTCTATAAAGTACAGTACTGTGTCCCTAGTCTGTGAGATTGTAATGATAGAGTTGATAATAACATATAAGTCTTTTGGAAATAATAAAGAAGCATGTAATAATGGTTTAAGAAAAGTGTTTTAAGCAAGGTCATACCATAGGTATTATTTTATCAGCAGTTTATGAGTGTTAACTGGGCAAAGTGGAAGTATAGGAAAGCAAAATTAGAGTGTGGACAAAGGAAGACATGTTAACCTGAGATATTAGACATTTGGATGGTTTTGTTTTAAAGATTGTTGATGTAACCTGTCTAATTTGTGTCACCATGCACTTGATAAGAAGGAAAAGCATCTAGAAATTCTCGGGCTATAGGTAGATTCAGATTGTCACAAATTATGTTTAGGATCTCAGTTTCAAGCTTCCATAGTTATTGACTTTAGTTAGGAGACACAAATCCAAGGATCAATTATTTGAGTTTCATGGCTGTATCAATTGTTAAAAGAATCTTTTAAGGTTCTTTCTACGAAAAATCAAGGACTACGCTTGACTGATATCTTTTCCAGAAAATCAACTCTCCAGGTTTTAGGTTTTATAAAGTTTGCTTAGAAGGATGTTGAGGTAAAGATGTTCAAATCTGTTGAGGAAAAGACTGGAGAATCCCTTGCAGTATTTGGCTATTCTTGCAAAATGACAGTGTGTAAGTTCAGAGGCAAGAGTGAGACTGTTAATAACTCAGAGAGAGAGAAATCAATGAGCTCCAAAGGAATTGACATTATTGCCCTTAAAGTCAAGGCAAAGGCAGGAAACTTGGGCCAGAAAAGTTCACATATTTCTGAAAACTTGGCTACCTTAGAGAATTTTTTTTGTTCCTTCTTCTTTTCCTGGATATTGATGATGGTATGAACAGTGGGGTTTTTTGAGAAAGTGGCTATGCGTTGTAGAACTATTAATGACAATTTCAATAAATTGAATACTTTTATCACTAAAAAGATGGTCTGGTATTCTTAAATAGAAAAGATAAAATTTATTAGGTATTTAGCACCTGTAAAATGCAGCTCTTTGACAGGAAAAGGCTTTGTTATATCCTTAAAACTATCCAATAACTAGCACACAGTAAAAATCCTCCCTCAGGTTTAAATTTTATAAAGATCTTTTGATGTGTTTAAATAGATCCTGCTATTTTGGCTCTGACCCATGTCTCATGTTCTAATTTTACCAGAATTAGTTGGCAGATGAAATATGACTGAAGACTATCTTAGAGATTTTGTCAAAATTACCCAGTAGTGTGGATTAAGAATGGTAACCATTTTATCTTTGTTGGGTATGTAAGAACTTAGCAAAGAATGTTAACAAATATTCTACTTATAATACTTTGTCACTACTAGGTAACCATCAAAGGATTGCTAGAGATTATCTTCCTATATTTTATATCCAGAACTTTTCTGCAAATTTTGTTTGTTTTTATTTCAAGGACAATTTTGAATTCACTAAAAGGTTCTATGTACTTAGCTATTGCTTACCTCCTCCTACTTTCCTAATCTTTAGTTGTTTGACATGTATGTTTTTTCCTCTTTTTGTATAAAAATTTTGTTTCTACATAAGCTTTTATGGTTAACATTAAATTCTGAGTCCATTCAAATTTTTCCAGCATCTTTGTAATATCTATAATATCTCTCTTTCATTCCAAGCTATATATAAAAATGCATTTGTTTTATTCTTAAAATTGAATGCTAGCTAGACTGATTATAGGATTGTAGGTTTATATTTTTTCCTATAGAACTTCTCAATATTACCTAAGTTACTTCTAACATCTAGTGTATCTAATGAAAAATCTATTACTAATATGAATAGTGTTTATAACTCACCTCTTCTCTCTCTTCTCTTTTTGATGTCTTGATTACTTTCTCTTTTGCCTTGAAGTTCAGAATATCACTAATATCTGTCTACAAGTCTTTAGAAGTAAGTATTTATACATCTATCTTACTTGGCACTCTTTAGAAACTTTAAATATCAAAATTCAATTTATTCTATAGCTTTGGAAATTTTAATTATTGGTTTAATTATTTCTTTCCCTCCATTCTCTTTCTCTCTTTTTTTTTTAATTGGAATTTTATTGAACAGATGTTAAAACTTTCTTAACTATTCTTTATATTTTTTAAACCTTTTCTATTTATTTTTCTTTGGTCATTTGAATTATGTTATAAAATAATTCTTCAATTTGATTTTATATTTTATTAGTTTTCTCTTCAACTATGTCCATTCTCCTACTCAAAGGAACTTTTATTTTTTTATTCCTAAAAGCAATTGTTGGTTATTTTTGTTGTTATTGCAATTTGTTTTTGAATCTCTATGAGAATATTAATTAATATTTTCAAGTTTTGGTTTTCTGTAGTAACTTGTTTCTTTAGATATTAGTTAATTTTTATTTGCTGAATTTTCTGACTCTCATTTTTTTCTTAATACTTTGGCATATGCACACACCCAAATTTGTACTTAGTCTTTATGTATATCACAACTGATATTCAGTGACAGTAAAGGAAAAACCAAATAGAAAATAGAAAAGTATACTAGTTCCTTGTGTTTGGGGTCTGGTTGTTCTGTTTCTTCTGAATTTTACTAGTCATTTAGGAATCTGCTCTGTTATCACTATGAATGCTCCAAAATTACAGTGCTAACTAAGCACAGTTTCATGATTTGGAAATTAGATTTATTTTTTCTCAGACTGTATATGATCTCAACCCCTTCAACCTCAGAAGCTTCACTCTTCAACTCTGAAGCTTCTTCCTCTAGTTTTGAAATCTCTTGCTCTTGAGTATTTAGTATCTCCTCCTATGACTCAGTATCTTTAATATCTTAAAACCAAACCAAAACAAAAAAAAACTTGTAAATCATATTTTCCCTTTCCTTAACTTCATGCTTTATGTTCACCACATTTTGCCCCTGAAAATTTGAGTCTTTTTTCTATTGTAAAACTGGTAAGATCTTCCAATAAGAAAGCCTAATCCTTATTCAACTCTGAGGCTTTCCTCCTTCTCAGGAGCTTCTTTTTATCCTTCCACTCTTGAAAGTGTCTATGCCTTTGAACCTCTAAGATATTCACGTGTGTCACAAACTTTTACTAAAAAGAAAACTTAATCTATTGCTGGTTTTTTTTTTTTTTTCTCATGCTTTCAAGCTATTAGAGTTTAACCTTCAGGAAGAAGAAACTCAGGAAGACAAGAACTTAATCCTGGAGGGATGATTCCACTTATATTAGAGTCTTTTGCTTTGGTCTTTTCAATACAACCCAAAGTCATGGGCAAATGATTAGGTACTTTCAGTGTATATATAAGTTCTCTTGTGCTTGGCTAGGTGACCGTTTCTAATGAGGGCAATCAATTCTGCCATCCAGATTGTGTTAGCCTCCTATGGTGAAGATATCCTAAGGGTGAATCAAGATCTATTATAGCAGAACCAGATTGATAATTTCCTAAATTTCCATATACTCATATATATTCTTCATAATATTGTCTATAAGCATTGAAAATCTATTGCTAAAATATTCAATAAATACATCGTTTTCTTATTTATGGGTCCAATAATTTTTATTTAAATCGTGATGTATAATTGTTGATGTATAACCATATCATGTGCTTTTTCCCATATCATGTGCTTTCTTTAGCTCCTGTTCTGTTCATTGTTTCTCAAGAAGAGCTATGTTATTTTCTAGGTCTTTTATTCATGTTTTTTTCCCCCCACCCCAATCCAGTCTTTAGAATAAAAAAGACTAGTTACATGTTATTATCTAATATGGTTAGGTAAGTTGGGATTTTAGATTCCCAATACAGTCCAAATCCATTAGGAAATGTATGCTTCTGTAGGGATGCAGAGAAATCATAATAATTGCCTATAATACAAAGTTTAGCCTGGCAGAGAGAAGACTTGTACCAAAAAGAGTCTCTGAAAGTTTATAACTTTCTGTTGAAATTGTTGTTTCTGAACTTTATTATCTCTTATTCCTGTCTAGAGATTTTGTCTTCTGTGACATGAGTTCCAACTATCCATGATCCGCAGAAGATATATTTTTACTTCCCAAATGAACTGTCAGGGACACAAAACCAAAATAAAATCAATAGGACTCATATAAGGTTTTTGGATGTTGACCTAGAGCACTTATACACTAAATGATGGTGGCCTGACAAAACCTGAAACTTGTTAGCAGTCAGGGATGCTTTTAGTCACAGATTTATTAGGACTTTTGCTGTTGATTGTTCTATATTTCTTCCCCTTAGGCAAAAAAACATTTTTGACAAAACAGATGAGACAAATATGAGGCTAGATGAAGAACATAATGTAACCAGGAATTTTTAGGCAGACAATTCTGATGAGAATAAGTTCTCTAACAGGTGAATTCTAATTGTTCTGGAAGAAAATAAAATTTGTGGTTTGAGAAATTTAATGTAATTGGGAGTCATACTCACCTTAGGTCAGTGTTGTCAAGCAGAAGAGATGAAACAACCTCAGGATATATTCCTAAAAGTTGTCTGGTTAAAAGGTCCTAGTCCATGTCATTAAAAATTATTGCTGACTTTCAATGCCTCTTCCAAATTGTAAAAATCTTCTTTGAGTAAAGTTTTTTTTGTTGCGTTATGATAATACAGAGGCTAATTGACTCCCCATAGTATGAAAAACAACACAGAGACAATTTTGAAATGGTGTAACATTAAGAGAAATGAATGTACAGTTTTTCTTGCTTATGGGTTAGACTCAGAATTTCTTCAAGTAAAATGACATAAGGAGAGTCTTTAGAAATTGGTTTATTTATTTATTTTTAAGATGAGAGTATTCTCAAGTGAGAAAAGATTCTGAGACAAAAAGTTTAGGCAAGTCAAAGGCATTCTGAAGTTATGATTGCATAATTTACATTCACACTTCTTCAGTCTTGCATTACTGATAAGGGTATTTGCTTTGTTATTCAAAACAAACATACCAAAGAATTATATCAAGAGATAGTTACACTAAAAACAGTTACAAAAACTAAAAGGGATTGAAGTAAGAAAGGAAGGAAGTAAGAAAGGAAGGAAGGAAGAAAAGGAAGGAAGGAAGAAAAGAAAGGAGGGAGGGAGAAAGAAAAGAAATTGAAATGTAAAAATTAAAAAATATATAAGAATAATTTGTTCTAGATGACATCTGTAAAAATAAAAAATTATCACTATTTCTAAAGCAGTGAGGAAGAAAAATAAATATGCCAATATTTGTGAAATAAAGTTAAATTTATAGAATGGGTAGCCAAAATGGTGTCTTAGGAGGAGTCTTTTGTATCATGAAAGTAAATAATTCTTATGTTGATGATGGTTATGAGTGATAAAGAAAAAAACTATTTTTCAACTAAGTGTAATTTTGATTTTAAAAGTTGAAAAATAAAGCATTATAATGTACTTTATAAAATTTTCTAAATGATGTTTTATATTTTTAAAAACTTCAAAATATATATTAGAAAAATAATGCTTTCCCTTTGGAATGTCACATATTCAGTGTTTATTTTTCCTTTTCTAAATTCCACTGAATTGATTCAAGTATCAAGATATAAACACTGAGCATTATTGTTAACAGCTAAAAAGTAACACAAGGTGAGAGGTTCAGAAACACTGTAGAAAACAGAAAGCAATAGAAAAATTCAAAAGGGACATTATTAATTTCTACTTATGCACAGCCTTTTCCCAAACATCATTACTTTGAAGGATTCTATGTGTGTTTGGACTGTTACCTTTGTCTTCCTTTTTTTTTTTTTTTAAACTGACCAATAATGTATAAGAAAGATAATTGGAGGAAGGTGGGGAAACTAAATAAAGGTACCTGGGAAATGAAATGGAACTATTCACAAAAGAAATGTCTTAGAGAAAGGAGTAGGAGAACTGGAACATTCTGGTAAAAGTGGGTTATATTGGTGGCTATTTGTAAATTTTAGTTTGTTACATTTCATTTTCACTGAACAATTTTTTTTCTAAAATATATTTTATTTACTCTATATTCAGCTCCTTTGAAAGCTGTTATAAAACAGAAAGGGTTGTTTCACCCAGTGCTAGCAGAACCAAACACTAAATACCAAGATTGCAGTAGAGAAACATTGGCTATTTTATTAATGAATGCAGCCATCCAGAAGAATGAGAAATTAATGCTCAAAAACCCAAACTCTCCAATGGTGTATAGGTTACAAAACATATAAGGCAAAATCACAAGACACTGTGGGTTAAGGGTTTTACATTGAGATGGAAGTTGATTGGTTGGAGGTGAGGTAAGGGTAATAATTTTTTTTTTTTTTAAGTTCTTGAGGACATCTTTGAGGTCTTTTTCAGTTTTCCTCTGTCTGGTGTCATGAAAAAGTAGCTAGAGGACTGTTCCATCTTAGGGCTCAGAAACTGAAACAACTTAGGTCAAGATTTTATCTTTAGCCTGCTATGAAGTCTGGGCCCTGTCACCATTAGTTTTGGGCTACTGTGTTCTGCTGCCTCAGGGGTTGCTGATTATCCGGGGGAAAAGCTAGGTTTCTGAGGGATGTGTATATAGGGAGAGGGGTATATGACTTCTAACTCTAGGATTTAACTACATTTAATTACAGTTATAAGGACCCACGTTTTAAAACAAAAGTAAACTAAAAAAAGAAATTTAAAATAGTTTGGACTGCTGGAATAGGAAAGAAAAAACGGTAAGAGACATGGACCAATATATGTCAAGTTCTTTACATGACACTTTAGAAATGTATTACCTTTTTTATTTTTCACAAGAGCCTTGCTAAATCACTGTGTATTTTTTGACTTTTTGTTAAAGTTTAACATACATGCTGCAAAAGTGCATAAATCACTAAGTGTACTCAAAGTGAACATATCCATGTAACCATCACTGAAATCAATGAACAAAATATAGCCAGCATCTTAAAAGCCACTTCACATTTCCTTCCTTAATTTCTTCCAATGAATACATAATTTTAGTTGATTTCACAGGTAAGAAACAATATATTCAAAGAGATAAGCCAAGGTCACCAAATTATTGAACAAGGTATCTAAATATTAGTGAGCATTGCATTTCTCTTTCATGTCTTTCAGTGATTTAGCTAATGGCAACCTTCTCTCCAACCTTATTTACTCCACAATACTTTTTGTTTTTCAAAACGTCAGTAAAAATCTTACCTAGAGTCTTTTTAATTAAATTTCTTTCTGCCTGGCTTGTATTGATATATTTGTGTCAATTAGTAAGCAACTCTTCTCATGCAGATCCGTGATCAATTGTCTCCACAGAGACAATTTGTATATAAAACTGCATAACCTATTGCTCTCAGTTTATCTGTTAAAACTAAATCTTCTCATAATAGTACTTATCACTTCCTGACATATTATGATACATTTATGTTTGTCTGTTTATCATCTGCTACCTCACTAGAATGTAAACTTTCTTAGAAATGGGTAATTTGTCAGTCTTGTTACTGATCTAGCATTTTATAGAATATCACCTGGTGCTGAGTGGGTTGTTCAATAAACATCGGTTAATTGATTTATTTAGGAAAGAAGAATGGCAGCTACAGATCAAATCAAAGTCAAGGCAAATGAGAAGAAATCATGGAAAACTGTTTACAAAATTTAACTCTAAGAAATTACCTGAATTCAAGAATGGATACCTTAGTGTCTCAACCTAATATGATCCTGAGGCTAAAATTGCAAACAAAATTTTATGCTTAAGCAACATCAGAAAGAAAGCAAACCCAATAGCATTCTTTGTTTATAAAAATTTTCATGACGTACAATGTTGTTTTTGCTTTCCATTTATTACTTTTAACCTGGCAGTGGTCTAGAGAAGTATAATGGAAATCTTCAGAAATAACAACAGAAAGCACACACCTAAGCCAGGAAGGGTTACTATAATGCTTCAGAGTGCATTGTGTGTCCTGTTGAAAAGTAATTATCACATTAAAACAAAATTAGGAGGGAACACATATCTTCATAAGAATTATTGGAAGACCTAATTCAAATTTTCACTCTTGTAAGGTCACATGAATTCAATAAGCAGCAAAAATCTCTATCCTCACCATTTTCTTGAGGCATTAGACTCTCCCAACTTCCCAGTATAGAAAATTCTGACTAACAGAAAGAACATCACACACAGGTGAGAGTAGTGAAGGAGGATGACATCTTAAAAATCCACTTATTTAGATCAGAGAAGGAAATATGAAAAAGTAAGAAAATCTGTAACTTGTCTCCTTTCGTTTCTTACCTCAGGGTATATTTTTATTTCTTTGAGGAGGAAATGACTTAAGGAATATCACTGAACTTTCCAGGAATGACCGATGACTAAGGAGAACAAAAGAATTCCACTATTACAGTCAAATTAATTCATGTAATTTCCTGAAGCAACTGCTCATTTTCTCTAAACTCAAAAAAAAGAATGATTCAATTTGGGTGTGTGTTTTATTAATAGATTACTTTTTAAGTTTTATATTCAGAGAAAAATTGAGCAGATAGTGCAAAGAGATTCGAATGTCTCACATATAATTTCCTTTATTATTAACATCATATATTAGTATGATACATGTGTAATAATTAATACATTATAATTAAAGTCTATAGTTTATTCAGATTTTCTTAATTTTTACCTAATGTCTTTTTTTTATTTTAGGATGACATTACACTTAGTTATCATCTTTCCTTCAGCCCCTCTAAGTGTGACTATTTAACAGATATATATTTTTTTAATGGCTTTGACAGTTTTGAATAGTACAGGATACTGGTAAGGTATATTGTAAGATGTCTCTCTATTAGAATTTGTCTGATGTTAATCTCATGATTAAGCTAAGGTTATGGTTTTGGGGAGGAAAATCACATCATATCAAGGGCATATATGATAAACATGATTTATAAAGGTTGATAGTAACATTTATCATCTGGTTGACTTCTCTGCCATAAAGTTATTCTTTTCTTTCCTTACCATTGTACTCCTTAAAAGAAAGTCAGTACGCATGGCTCACATTTAAGCTGTGGAAAGTGATGCTTAACCTTTTCCTCTTCCCCACATTCAGGGTGGAATATCTGTATAATAAATTTCGAAAACTTCTGATGTGAAAATTGTCTCTTCTCTCTTATTTATTAATTTATTCAATGATTAGTATTATTTTTTCTGTCTATATTTAACAAAAATTACCAGGTATTTTAAAATTGATTGAAGTTTAACTCAAAAACAAACAAAACATTAATTAAATACAGCTGAGCATTCTTGGGACAAATATCTCTTGATCATGATGTATAATCATTTTACTATGTTGTTGGATTCAGTTTGTTGGTAGTTTGAGAATTTTTCCATCTTTACTCATAAAGAATATTAGTTTTTTATCATGACACACCACCACCAGCTTTGATATCTGGCTAATGCTAGGCTAATAAAATGATAGAAAATTTTCTATCCTCAAGTATTTTTTTTTTAAGATTTTGAGAAGGATTGATGTTAGTTTCTTTTTAAATATTTTTAATTGTTGGTAAAATTTATCAGTGAAGCTACTTGGTCCTGGGCTTTTCTTTGTTGAAATGATTTTGATTACTGATTCAATAACTTTACATCTTATGGATCTGCTAACATTTTTAAAAAAATTATCCTTGAGTTAGTTTATGTACTTTGTGTGTTTAGGGATGTTCCTATTTTATCTAGATTATATAATTTTTTGGTGTGTCATTTTTCAGAGTACTGTCTTATAATTATTTTTATTGCTGTAAGGTCATTAATAACATTTCTGCTTTAACTTCTAATTTTAGTTATTTGTGTTTTCTCTCTTTTTAAATTTTTCATTCTAGCAAGTGTCTGTCAGTTTGTTAATCATTTTAAAGAATCAACTTTTGGTTTTGTTTTTCTTCCTTGCCTGTATTTTTCTTCTTTATCTTTTCTGCATGTAATATTATTGTCTTTCTTTTGTTTTCTTTGGGCTTAGTTTACTCTATTTTTTTCTAGTTCCTCAATAAAGTTAGGTTATTGATTTTAGATCTTTCTTTTTTATTAATGTAGGCATTTACAGCTTTAAACTTCATACTGTGCATTACCTTTGCTTTATCCCATAAACTGTGGTATATTGTGTCATTATTTTCTTTAATTTCTAAGTATATTCTAACTATGTTATATTTTCTTTGACCCAATTGTTGTTTAAGAGTATGCTAATTTTTATATATTTGTAAATTTTCTAGGTTTTCTTTTTTCATTCAATTTCAGCTTTGTTCTGTTCTGGTCATAAAAATATTTTGAATAAATTCAATATTTTTAAATTTATAAAAATTATTTTGTGACCTAACATATGGTCTATATTGAAGAATGTTTTTTGCATACTTGAGAGAAATGTGTATTCTGCTGTTGTTGGGTGAAGTTTTCTTTAAATGTCTATTAGGCCTCATTGGTTTCCAGTGTAGTTTATGATCTCTGTTTCTTTATTGATGCTTTTGTAGATGTTTTATCTACTATTTAAAGTGATATATTGAAGTCTCCAACTATTATATTATTCTAGAAGCATTACTCTTTTCAATTCTGTCAACATTTGCTACATATATTTTGGAGCTCCATTTTTGTTGCATGTTTTTATAATTTTTATACTTTCTTGATGAACTGACACTTTTATTAGCACATAATGTCTTTTTTTCCTCTTACAACAGTTTTTGACTTATAATCTATTTTTCTAATATTAATAAAGCCACCTATATCAAAAAGAAAATATCTTGAAGTTTATTAGACAATGGGACAACTCTTAAGGTAAAAATCAAGGCCTAACCAGCCATCATCCTCTTCAGGCTGGGGACGCACACAATGTTTTTGCAGTGGGTTTCAGAGTATTTACATACTACTTCTCCTTTCTACGTGAAGATATTTATTGTAGCTATCTTAATCTTATTTACCATTGCATGTTGGCTGTGGTGGGATAAGTTAACTTTATAAGTTAATTCGTCTCAGGACCATAACAAAACATCTGTGAGGTCATTGGAGAGACCACAATATATCACATAGGTATCCGAAGCTTTAGCTAGAAACTCAAATATTTATGACTTGTATTCCTTGTAGAAAGGTTGAGTGTTTTATGGAAAAGGAAATAAAGGATGAAATGGTTCCAGAATGGCTGACTCTGATAGAAACAATAATTTTCACCATGTGTTTCATTTGACAGTTTTCAGCCTCCTTGCATTTTGGCAGAGCCCTGTTATGGTTCTGCTCAGTAGCTCATAAAGAAAAGCAAACTGGGCCACTTACTAGTTGAGTCAGTAAAAGTCCATATAAACTTTTCCAAACTGTTTTTCCTAACAGTGCCTAAGTGATAAATAGACCTTTGTTGTGTTAAGTTTTGGGGATTTCATGATTAATTTGTTATTAGTTGCATAAAATATTTATTCCTAACTAGACATATACCTAATGTTTATTATATCCCACTCTTGATATAGTCAATAGCACTATTTTTATTTTTATCTCATTAGCATTTCTTCAGTCAGGTAGGAATGTCAGAAAAGGAATATTTTAGCCTTCTTTGTGCTTCTCTTAAATGACTGGCCATGAATTAAAATTCTTTTGTATCCTGACTAAAACTTTAAAGCAGGAATGAGTCAGCCAGATATATGGAATAGATGAAACCCCACCTCTTTTTTTTCTTCTCTTGGAACCATGGGCTTTTATTCCTTCAATTTTGAACAGTACAGGTCACCACTGCATTTAAGTTTTTACCAGTAAACACAAAAAGATATTAAAGCTACCAGTATTGCTCCCACTAACATACTGAACAGTGTGTCATCTCCCTAAGCATTTTTACCAACAAGCAAGCAACCAATTCTCTCAGTGTAATATTTACTTATTTGGTAAACTTCTTTATCAGAAGCCCTTAAAATTTATTTTTACTTAATTCCTTCCTGATTTCTTTTAGAAGATACTATAAAACTTCTCACAATCCATTTATTTCTTTGTTAATCTGATTTTTTAACTCAAATTCACTGGTCATTTTTGATAGTATTTGCTCTAATTTTAAAATAAATTAAGAGGTGATTTATATGGTTATGGAGTGTTGGGATTCTGCAACTTTTCAGGCACTTTCGATTCTTCTCCAGTAATCCATTCAAATCCCTGGGTACCTGACATTTGACTATTAAGGTCCTGATCTTAACCACGAAATCTTATCATCTACAGACTTGTTTTTCAGTCTAATATACTGTACATATTTTTTTCAGAAGATCAGTACAAGAAGAAAATATAACTTAAAATAAGTTTATATGAAAATACTAGTTTTTCCCCCTTTTGTCTTTTTTTTTTACTGTAGTCATTTAGAGGCAGGAGAAGTCAACCTTTACTTCTACACTCTCTATATTACTCAACACATTGAAAGCATGTCAAAGCTGCAGTCAAAGCTCTGTTTTCTGTAGAGAATTGTTTATATAAGAGAATATAGGTAATGGTTTCATCATCAACTTTACCAACACCCTGTGAGCTATGACCTATTGCCACCTCCATGTGTATACATATCGTTGCTGGTTCATAACTTCCAAGGCTCTCTGAGGATCTATTACTTGAAAAATAACTCCAATAATTATTTTAGATAGTATTATTTTATTTTTTTAAACTACACATAACATGGACTAGCCTTTCTTGCCTCAGTTAATGGTGGTTTATTTTTTAAGAACAGAAAAGGAAAATGAGAGTATCAAAAGTTGTGTAAGCAAGGTTCTCAAATTGGAAACTAATTCAGGTCATAGTACTGTTTCTAGGAATCCTTTGTCTCAATGATGTGATGCCTCAACTATATGTACTTTCTTAACAGTCAGTTACAATTATTATTTCATACACACAGACACACACAAACATACATATACCTCACCTGCTCTAAAACTTCTCATGTCATTTTGTTTCTTATGGAGTTCCCTAGATTCTGTTATCACTATTCTTGTGTCATTAGCTGTCACTTCCACTATAAAATTCACTAAATCCTAATTATGCTAGCCTAGTCCATTATAATTAAACATAGAGTACTTTTATTAAGCAAAATATTTGTTTAAGACCTTTAATTTCTGGCCCAACTATCAAAATAACTGATTTAGGGTTATTATTATGTGATACAAAATAGAAAAATCAATGCAAAAATCACTGGAACTGATTTTCTGGTATGTGGCCTGTCATGAGGCTAAAAGTGGAAGAAGGAAAACCTTTCTGAAAGTGGTTAAAAGTGAAAGTGATGAAAAATTATTATGTTGTAGGTATATCTGGGATCTTGCTGATAAATTGAGAAATATAAAGAGAAAAATAAAAGATAAATTACAGATTTTTTACCAGAACAACTCATGATTTGCAATTTACTTTACTGTGAGGGAGAAGATAAGAGTAGAAAAGGATTGGGAAATAGCACTAAATTTTGCTTTGGGCATGTTAAGTATTAGAGGCCCATCAGATATCTTAATGGATCTGTTAAATCAGCAATTGATTGTCTGCATCTAAAGATGAAAAGAGAATTTGGGGCTGAAGATATAAGTTAGGGCATATCAGCATTCATTGAGAGGATGTGGAGTGGGACATGACTTTTAAAGATTGTAGAAGATATGTATTAAAACTGTGTAAAATAATACCAAAAATAATAAAGTGCTACTCTATAGTTGTATAACACTATAAATTTTCAAGGAGTGGTCATAATAACATTCTATTCTTATAAAAATTATGTCATAAAAAGGAATTAATATAACTTTTTCATATAAGAGACTAAATTGCCAACTGTTAAAGTTACTTGCACATAGATACATCTGTAGACCATAAGAGACCTAGGATTAGTCTTTGGATTATTTGTACAAACCTATATTTGCTATCTCTACATCTTATAGACATTAAAGAAGGGCACAAATAAATCTTCAAACCTTACCCAGACTTCATATCCTATAAACTTGAAAAAATGGATTTGTCTATCAGTTTTTACTAAGAGTAATAAAGATAGCATGAGAACCCTGTCTCTTCACCTCCACCAAACCCTTAAGCTGAAAGAGGATTCCTATGAGGAAGAGATGTCTGTTTATGATGCACCTTCAGGTGTGAAATTTCCTTAGCTATTAAGGTAACTTGCTGAGGCTATATTCTCTTTGTTTCTGGAATTGATTCTCTATCAGCATACATTACCGGGTTATCTTCTCTTTGCAAATGGTCAATCTAATCCCTATAACATTTACATTGATGATATGAAGCTACAAGACCAAATATTGGAAAAGATAAAAACATGTTTATCAAAATCATTCATGTGCCTTCTCAAAGGCAATGCAAAGGACAGCATAAGATCTGAGTCCAAGTGATATAAATTGAGAAAATTGTAAGTAGAAATTTGAATTTTTTTTTCTTTTTCTTTTTTTTAATTTCACCATCTGTTACTAAGACAATTCTTTAACTTTTGAAAGTAAAAATGAAGATACTGTAAAAAGAGAATTTTTACACTGATAAACATAGTTGCTTACCTTCCCTTGCCACTTCTTTTGGTATGTGTACCTTTGTTTCCATTGGGAATACCTTCACCTTATATCTCAGTTCATGTGGTTCACATATGGCTGATCTAAACTACTGATTTAAGGAGAACCAGACCTATTCATTCAAAGCATATCATTTCTCGAAATAATAACTGACACACAGATGTCCATGTAACTGCAAAAAGTCAATGACATTCCTTCTCAAGCCTTTGTTAAAACTATTAGAAAAGAGGAATTCTATCATCATTGATATTGCTCAAGAGATAGTATATAAGCTTTGAAGTGGGGCCCACAAGGCTGTCAGAGAACAAAGCCAGGAGAAAAGATAGAAAATCTAATCTGTAGAGAGAAAGACTATCTTTATGAATATGCTGGAATCTCTGCACATTGTAATTACACAGCCTTTATTTTCTCTAAGGCCTCCTCAAGTAGTTTCTATGTTACATAAAACTGAGATACTATTTTCTGACAAATTGTTATTCAATATAGTCGCTATTTTTTGTAGTCTGGTCTCTTGTGCTAATACTGAGATTTAAATAGTGTTTACTTATAAAATAATAAAATTTTTGACAGAGATTATCATAAAGGCTTTTTCTTTAGAGAAAAGAAAGATTAAGAAGTTGGTAGGGAATTTGGTTCAAGGAAAACCACTCTATAGAATGGCTTGGAGACCTCATAACTACAACTAAACTATAGAACAACCATCACTGAGAATCGTCTTGTCTAGTTGAACAGAAGTCCCACATCTAAGGTTTTGCAGAATAAGCCACTTTAAGACTTGTAGGAAAGGCAGAGACCCAGAACGAGCTGGTCCCACACCCATGTGTGACAGTTAAAAATAAGGAAGGATATTTCAGCTGCAGCAGTTTCCCTAAGGAATAAGGGATCCCAGTCCCACACCAGGTTCCCTAGCCAGAGTTCCAGTGCCAGGAAAAGAAATCTCCATAATATTTGACTGCAAAAAACAAGCAAAGATTATGCCGAGTGAGACAAAGAGTGGCTGAAGTCTCAAGCATTCCTTTTAAAGGCACCTTCCCCATTGATTTACTTGTTGTGAGCTCCAGTACTGGGGCAGTAGTTCAAAAGGTGCCAGGGATATACAAGAAGAAACTGAATTATCTTATTTCAGGGCAAGGGGTGGTGTGGCAGTTTTCTCCCAGACAGAATGCTGGTGGAAGCCATGGGTTTTGTTGAATCCTCTCTCCATCCAGCCTGCACCCATAGGCAGGTGCCATATCTGAGTCTTCATCAACCTGGCTAATACATTTCACCCCACCTACTCTGGTGATTCCCTGAAACCCTGTCTCACCCAACTTGTAGGCCCACTCAAGCCACTTCCAGTGGCTTTTCCATACATAAGGCTACCTTGAATAATACTGTGGAATTTCCTAAAGTCTCTCAAAGGTTCACAAACCCCAAACAAACAGCGTTTGACCTTGGGGTGCCCCATACCTTTTTCTAAACAGCCCCAAGTCTGGAACTAGAACCAGTCAGCCTCAATTCACACTTTAGTTTCTCTCAGGTTACTTCAAGCCTAGAACAAGTGACAACCATTGTAGGTCACTTATAGCTCATACCAACTGGCCCTGGACACATCACAGGCAATAGCTGATGGGCTGCAACATAGCCCCTTCCAAAGGCCCCAGAACCAACACACCTGATAGCCAGCTTTAGACCACACGAGAGTACCACCCAAACACCTTCACACATGACACATCCAAAGGGCAGACTCATTAGGCACCAGAGTCTCACTAAAGCAAATCCTGCTCCATCCACAGTGTCAGCCCATGCATGACGGCTCCTCCACTGTAGTCATGGCCAGTCCTTAGAACCAATCAGCCTGAGGCTTTATATCTCCCATCGGCACGTCAAAAACAATCAAGAGTCATTTATAACAGGAGGGCACACACAACCCACACAAGAGACACACCTAGGGCACCCAACTCACATGACCAGAAAGGCTGTGCTGCTAGGCCCCACAGAACACCTACTACCTAAGATTGGAAGACATAGCAGCTCTATCTAATAGATAGAAACAAAAACAAAGAGGCAACCAAAATGAAGAGACAAGGAAACATGTCCCAAATGAAAGGCAAGAACAAAGCTCTAGAAAAAGAACTAAACAAAATGGAGGCAAGCAATCTGTTAGGATGCTCAATGATCTCAATGAGGACTTCAATAAAGAGAGAGAAACATAAAAATAGAGGTAGAAAACATAAAAAAGAACCAGTTAGAAATGAAGACTATAATAACTTAAATAAAGGCTACATTTGAGGGAATCAACAGTAGATTACATAAAGCAGATCAGCAATTTAGAAAATAAGGTAGTAGAAAACATTTAATCAGACTAGCAAAAAGAAAAATAAAGAATCCAAAAAAAGTGAAGATACTTTAAGGGGCCTCTGGATCATATTTGCATCATATGGGTACCAGAAGGAGAAGAAAGAGCAAGGAATTGAAATCCTTTTGAAGAAATAATGATGGAAAACTTCCCTAATCTGGCAAAGGAAAGAGACATAAAATCCTAGGAAGTTCAGAGGGTCATGAACAATATGAATCCACACCAAGACACATCATAATGCCAAAGGTTAAAGATAAAGAGAGACTCTTAAAAGCATTAAGAGAAAAGCAGTTTGTTATCCACAAGGGGACTCTCATAAGACTGCCAGCCGATTTCTCAACAGAAACTTTGCAGGCCAGTGTGCTTCCATATCATTTATAAATAATGCTTTAAAAAATATATGAATACATGTCTTTTCAATTTAGTGTTTTGGTTTCTTTCCTTCAGGTAAATACCAAAAAGTAAGATTACTGGGTCCTTCTTGTTATAGCCTTTGTTTTAAATTCTACTTTGACTGGTATAAATATTGCTAAACCAGCTTTTTGTTTGTTTGTTTCCACTTTTATAAAATACCTTTTTTCCATATCTTTACTTTCAGTCTGTTTTTTGATCTGAAGTCTCTTTTAGGCAGCATATGTAAGGATCTCTTTTTCTTATCCATATTTCATTGTTATTTGGAAAGATTAGTTAATAGGACCCTTTTAGAGTTTTAATGGTCCTCAAAATTTAGCCATGTGATCTTCTGCTTACTTGAAATGATTGAGTATCAAGAACAGTTTTTGGATTTAGCCATCTCAAAAATTACCTTTATACTAATAACTTATACTTGGGTAATGGGATATTATAGCTAAATAAATGTTATAGTAAATTATTACTAAAAGTTTATATTATCCAAGTTTAATGATTTATTTATTTCTGTTTTCAAAGAACCCTCTATCTGCTCACCTTTAAAGAGAGTCACTATGAATTAATCATCCTTTAAGGAGAACTTCTCCGTTTCAAAGGTCTTTTTACTTAGATTTTCTTATTTGTGACTTTCTATTATTTTGGACTTCCTATTATTTTGGACTTCCTATTATTTTGGACTTCCTGCCATATTTAACCCAGTTATGAAATTAACCCCTTATCTTATTCATCTTAACTTTAGTCTTTTCTATAGCCAATAATGGCTGAGTTACAAAATCTTAAAATCAGGTTTAATAAAACATTCATTAGTGCTATATATGTTTTTGAAAAATTTGTAATTTAAATTTCAGAATACTATGGAAATGATATTAGTAGTGCCTTATGTATTTGCTTTAACATTCTTTTTATTTTTAACTTTATTTCTATATTTTATCATCCCAATTTTACTAACTCTTATTAACTTTGAATGTTTATATCATTTTCCCAGGGTATTCTGGACACATGACTTTAGGAATGCTCAGCATGTGATATTAATAGAAGATATGACAATTAAAATGTATTAAGATTCTGTAGAAATTGATACCTTGGTCAAAAAACAATTACTAGAATCTATCATGTTTATCATGCCTTTGACACCCTATTTGTTTATGTAAATTCTATAATTTTCTTTCTCTGTTTTCCAAAAGAAAGATTGCTCAAATATTATATCTTTCAAACTAAAGTGTTCCATTTGGAAACTGGAAAAGTAGGAAGTCTCATTTTACTTATAGTTGATCAATTAACTCAGTTGCATTTCCAATGACATTTTTGAGATGAGATAAGACTATTCTGAAAATCATGAATTTTGCTTCATTTTAAATTTTCAACTATACATGAAATTATAAATCATATTTTCAGTATACATATTTGAATGTAGTTTTAACTAATTCAAGTAGATCTCTCATTTCAGAAAATCAAAACATCTTTGTGGAGTACTTCCTAAATGTAAAATCTACTAAATTTCAAGGATTTGAAGATGTATAAAGATGATCTTTATTCAAGAATCTCACAGATTATATTTGCATATTTAAGTTTCCTTTTGAGTTCTAGATAAAATATGTTCTCATAATTTATGTCTTATGCTGTAAATTGAGTAGTTCTTTAATACTGTCTGGATAATGCTGTTTCTTTTTCAAACAAGTGATATATGCTTGCATATAAAAATTTGTCAAAGAGGTAAAATTCTGATTTGATCTCATTAACAATGGAGAAAGATACTCATTTGTAGATAGCAACAAGTTAGGTCACTTTCAGTCCTTTTACTTGTCTCCTTCTGGGCTTTACATTTTAAATAAAAATAATAATATAAAGTCAGATTTTTATAGGAATTATATTCAGAATATTTAGTCAGAAGTAAGGTATGCTCACTAACTAATCAGAACTTTCTCCATAGCAAAAAAAAAAAAAAAAAAAAAAAAGCTGATATAATTTATAACTAGTACTAATTATCAGCTAAATATTCACCCTAGTTTCATTAAATGGAGTTTGGGCTATCAATACATCATCATTGACATCAACCAGCAGTCTCATAACAAGAGTTATGTTTTTGAATTAATGTTATTTTGGGAGAATTTGGAAAGATAGCAGTAACATAGTTTTAGAATGTTTCTGAACATTTACACAAAAATAAATATTTGTATAAAGACAGCAAAACAATAAACATGGCCAATGTTTAGAACAAAATTAAGTGACAAGGTACATCCTGGCACATACTAAGTTTCCCTAAATTTTAATGTTCACTAAAAGTACAAATTTATTATTGGTAACGAATACAGTCAGTTGTTTTCCTATAATTGCAGGCTTTCTTAATTTTCAAATATATATGGTTTTAAAATATCCAAGTCTGAATACCCATAATTTATGCTGGTCATACTTTTCATAAAAATTATGATCCATTAATAAAGTAATTAGTTCAGCTTTCAAATTACACAATGGCTCAAGACAAATACTTTTCCTCAAAACAACCATTAAACTTTGATATGTAGAAAAAGTGTTCTATGAATATTACTTATAACATCAAATATTAAAAAGCATGCCCTCCAGTATAGTTGTGTGTTTTGAGGACACAGTGCCTGGAGATGTACTGTATTTGCTCAAATCCTGCTTTCATTTATTGACTGAGTGACTTTAGGTAATTACTTAAACTTTCTGTGCTTTTATTTGTACTACAGGAATACCAACAGTCCCTACCTCCAAGGGTTGTTACAAAGATCAAATGAGTTATCATATGTAAGTCTTTCAAAACAATAAAAAAATATATAAATATCAGGTATAATTATGATAGCTACAATTTTACAAGAATCAAAGATTACTTAAAATCTCATCATCTAAATTATGTGATGTGATAGGGGATTTTTGCTAACACTAGGGTGGTAATCATATTGTAATATATAAATGTATCAAATCAACATTTAAAATTTTAACTTGCACAATGTTACATATCAATAATTTTTAAATAATCCCTTGAAAAATTGTACCCTTAGTGGTTGACATTTAATAATGATTCTATCTATAGCTTTGTCAAAACATCCTTAAGTGAAACTTTTTTGTTTATCTGTTGTCCAGGAAGTGTATGGTAGGATAGAGTACCATAACTGCTAGTTCTGTTTGGTGTCACTCACTGACTTGATTGTTGTCAAAAATGCCAGAACTTTTAAAGCCCCAAACCCATTGATTTTTCAGCATTACTTTAAATGTTAATACAGTTATTCTCAGATAAATCATAAGATGAATGTAGATGCCACTACCTTCAGCAGATTCAAATATACTAGTGAAAGCAATTAATTAGAAGTGTAAAAATTTCTTGAATGAATCAAAGAAAACATCCTGCAAATGAAGTAAATTTCGTAAAGTAGCTGATTCAGAAAACGACATAGAAAGCCAATAGCTTTTATGTGTACAAGGAAAACTAGTTATAAGAAAGAAAAGAAACTATTTACTATAACGAATAACAAAAAAGAATAAAAATAAAAATTTCTAGCTTAAAATGAGACATGTGGATCCATATGAGATAAACTACAAAACAAGTCCAAAGATGTGCTGTGTTCTCAATTAGGTAGACTCCACATTATAAAAATGTTACTTCTCTTGAAGATAATTTATAAATGTAATATAATGCCTCAAAATAGTAAGTATTATTACTATTATATTTTTGTAATATGCACCAGTAGCAAAGCATGAGGAATACATCCTGACGTTCCTATGGAATGATCTCGAGGATTTATTTTTGAGTACAAATAAAGTAGAGATATGTCTTAAAATGACACTTTATATTTAAGATACTGGAAATGAGTACTGATCTCTATATATTTTGTCATGTCATACTGTTTAAAATGAATACATAAGCCATACATTTAAGTGTTATGTATGGGAGGCAGAATAAGTCAGGGATAAAGGAATAGGATCTAATTTATATTCCTTTTTTATGAACTTAAATTTTGAATCATACAGGTATTTTTGATTATTATATTGAAACTGTAGTATGCAGAGCTTATACAGTTAAAAAATAAAAATCAATAATCTAACTTTATACATAGTATAAAGTATAATTATATTGAAAGTTTTTCTGCAAGTGATTTTTAAATAATTTGTCATTATACTCCAAGGATTAGAAAAAAAATCTTACACTGAATAATATGATTTACTAATTGTATTATTAGGGGCAAGGTAGGCATGCTTTCTGTGAGACTGAAATGTAGAATTATGAGCTAAAATATATAAATAATTATTTAGTTTCATTAAGAACTAAAATGAGTACTGGACTCATGTCACATTTAAATTTTTTAAAATTATATTTCCTAGCTCTGTTCATTGAAATAGCCTAGAAACAATGGTTGACCCAGTAACAATGGGCAATTTCATTGTTCAAAGTGTAATATATACATGTAATTTCATTCCGTAAAGAACCAGAGCTCCAAGTCTGGAGAAAGAAATACAAGAAAGCATAGAATATTTTGTCATACCACAAAGAAAAGAAAGCTATCACAGACTATCTGGATTATGCCAAAATGACACAGGGACCAACCTAAGGAGGTTCCAAATGTGTGACAACAGTATGTTTTGAGCAACAGTTAGGACAATAACTTCAATGTATTAAAACTCATAAAATATGTTTAAATTTGTAAGTTTATAACAATTTTCTAACTAAAAAAATACTCAGTAAATTTAAAGAACAATAGGTAATCAAGCATTTTAAAAAATATTAAATAAAAGAGAAAACTAAAATACTTGTTTTACTTTTCCTACATTACATATACTGTAGGAAAATGCTTGATAGCAATATATTTCTTTATAGAAATTTTTAAATTAAGAAGGATGAAATATATGATTTCAAACTCTGGAACATTTAATAAACAACAAATGGATCAAGCTAAAGATTATAAAAAGTTTGTAAGAGCACAAAATGAATATCTTATATGTTTTTTCTGAAAAGACATATGTAATGGGAGAAATTATTTGCAAATCATATGTATGATAACTGATTAATATCTAAAATATTTAAAGACTTTTAAAAAGACAAATAGCCAAATTAAAAAAAAGGCAAAGATTTTGATTAGCTATTTCTCCAAAGGAGATATAAAAGTAGCTAATACATAAATTAAAAAATGCTCAATATTATTAGCTATTAGGGAAATGCATCAAAATCATATATTGCTTTACACTTAACAAAATGGTTATAATAAAAAATGGAAAAATATCAAGAATTGTGAAGAAATTAAAACTCTCCTACATTGCTGGTAGAAATGTAGAATAGTATAGCCACTTTGGAAACAGTTTAATAGTTCCTTAAAAGTTAGAGTTTCCATACAAGGAAGTAACTTCCCTCTTAGGTCCATAGTCAAAAAAGTTAAAAACATGTCCACATAAAACCTTGTACATAAATGTTTATAGTAGCATGATTTATAATAGCCTCAAAATGACAAAACCCAAAAGGTTCACCAACTGATGAATGGATAAGAAAAAATAAGATATATCAATACAATAGGTTATAATTTAGCCACATATAGAATGGAGTATTGTTACATGCTAAAACGATCAATCTTGAAAACATTATGCTAAGTGAAAGAAGCCATTATTAAAGTCTACATAATGTATAATTCCATTTACATTACAATGACAGAATAGGTAAAAAAAAAATAAAATAAAATAAAATAATAAAATAAAATAAAATAAAATAAAATAAAATAAAATAAAATTAGTAGTTTTCAGGATCCAGGGTAAGAAGGACATGGAGGTTGACTGCAAAAAGTTATACATTTTCTTTCTGAAATGCTGAAAATATTCTGAAAATAATGGTATTTTTTGCATAACTTTATGAATATACTAAAAACTGCTGAATTGCACACTCTAAAACACTGAATTATAATGGTATGTCAATTATAGCTCATTAAAACAAATTTAAGAAGTTTATAGAGTCTATACATTCAGATCTCTTCATGATTCAAAAAGTCACAATTTATTGATAATTAGAAAGTAGCAGGATTAAATAAGTCTCAGAACCACAAACATCTAGTAAAACCTGTCTTTTGAATAGAAGATCAAGGTAAAGTCAAATTAAAGATGTGGTCTTTCATTGCTACCGATGGTCTTAAATTAGCTAAAAATATTTTGAGTGTTATGGGAAAAAACTTTCATACCCTATTCCTCAAAATATTGTGTACATTTTTAAACCACAATTTTAAAAGAATTTAGATTTACTTACTGGCTATAGACATGTTTGAAAGTGAACAAATAATAATTTTCATTTTTAAATATTAAAAATGTTTGTCTATATTAAATAGCATTGGCATGTTTAAGACTTACAAGGTTATTTGGCTTCCCAGCTGGTTATAGACAAGAGGCAGGCTAAGCTGTGTTACTCCTCCAAGCAGACATACTTATTTTTTTTTCTTTCCAGACAAGGCTATTTATTTTGGTTATCCCATTATCGTTCCATCATTAGATGGAGAACAGAAAACTGATCATTTTAAAATTTAAATGTCTTTAGACCAAAAGGAGTCTTGTATGAACTTATTATAAAGACTACTGTACAACACTCAAAAATCCTGGGCTTTGAGCTTCAAGGGATTAGGGTTGTATCTTTAGGAGTGGAATTGACTGTGTTCTGTGTAATCAAAAGAGTCAAGTGAATTTAATTATTTGATGGCCAGAATGGTGGACTGTACCAGTGACAGATAGTGCTTCCTATACTCTCCATTTGTTCCCCTCCATTTTCCGATCTATTTGCTGTTAGGTTGAGACACAAAGAGCTGTCCTGAAAAATGAACAACAAGTAAATGTGATGAGTATTATCTTAGAGACATGGCAATTGAAAGAGAGTATTGTGTTTCTCCTTCAATCCTCTCTTCCCTTAAGTTTACAGTATGGAATCATATATTCCAGATGGCAGGTGAGAATAAAATAGCAAACACTTGTTCGTATATGACACTCTGTGAGAAATAAAGTTTTATTTCCTTAACATATTGAAATTTTTAATTTTTTAAAAACATCTATTACTATGACTAATTCATTAACTTTCAGTAACTCATTTAACTTTATTAAATTCATTTACATAAGTTTCCTCATGTAAATATTTGGATAGTGATTGTACTTAATTTATGTAGCTGCTTTAAAGTCTATTAATGATCTTATCCTAGGCTCTGGTACAAATTAAGAAATTAGTTATAGTTATTATTATTGTTGTTATTATTACCTTTTTATTTCTCTAGCAAATACAAATAAGTTAAGGTATCATATAAATTATACATATTAAAAAGTATATATGAAAGAGGCATTATAGTCAATGAAATAGAAAATTAGGGAAAATTTGGAGTTTGAGAAGAATTGAAAATAACTGAGATATGTAAATAAGGATAAAAAATTTCAAATATTGTAGAATCCAGATGAAGTTAAAAATATAATTACATAAACAAAAACTTTTAACTCCCTCCTCTAATACCAGTTTGGAGACAAAAGAAAAGCAGGCAAATTATATGGTTTCTTGGGTTTGCAGAATGAGAAATGCATACGGATAAGGTTAGTAAAACACAAAGAAACAGATTGGTTTTGGGTCTAAGCTGAGTAGACACTAAACTGAGATATGAAGGCAGGTAGGTGGTAAGCTAGGGGTATTAGGTCATTTCCTTCATTTTTTATTTCCTGGAATTATTTATCTTTCAGTAGAATGCAATTATTTTCTTCAGTTAAAACAAAGCTAAAATACCACACACAAAAAAAATACTGTCCTTCTGACAGGAGTGATTTTGGTTGAGGATAATTGTCAGAAAATGGCAGGAATTTATTATAAATTTCCCTAAAATTGAGAGTGGGGCAGAAAGCTGCATTCAGACCAACTGCTGTTCAGTGTGACACTGGGTTATGAAGCCCTTTTGACTTGGATAAAACAAATACACTCATTATGGGCTATTTATTCAGAGGAGATGGGTCCAAGGGAAGAATGTAGGCAATATGGGGAGTATTATAAATGACTCAATGAAAATCAAAATATAATTAAATATGAAAATATTTTTTAGTAAATGGTGACTCAGCTATAATATCCCAACTAAAATTCCCATTTATACGTTAGATATGTCAATTAAATTGTGCTGGAAAAAAAGAAAAAAGAAAAAAAGGATCCTTAAGCTCTATCAATATAGTATCTGGCATGAGTCATCACAAAATAACTCTAACTTATTTCATTATTTGAAAACAACTTTGAAGTTCAAATTGTCTGTTAGTCTGGGCAAGAAAATTTACAATTTGTTCTTCCCCAAAGCTCAAAATTCATTTATATCATACAGACCATTAAAAGTCATACATGCTGTCCTAAAGGGGGAGAGTTGAAGTGTAATGAGAACTACACTCATTGAAAGTGCAAATAAATGAGGAGGCTCTGTTACCTGTGCTTCCTTGTCAAGTCTTTTTTTCCTCATTGGAATATGACTTATGTAGTCAATCAATCAGGAGAATTAATGGTGTGACTAGCAATTCAGGACATACAGAGATAATCAACCTCTCATAAACTGTGTTAAAGCAAATAAAGCCTGCAAAATGGTACCATTAACATAGCAATCAAATTTCAAAACTGTCCGCCTGCAGTAGAAAGTGTGTCAATGACCAAGAACAGAGGTGAAAAGAGAAAATGTTGGCTCGGGAAGAGTGTATTAACTCTTAGAAATAGAGGATGAAGCAGATGTCTGGGGTCCTCTGGGAGAAAATTGAGAGACCTTCAAAAGAAGGGTCTGTGTGAAATCCCCAGCCTTTGTTGTTTAATGCTTTAAGCTGTGCCTCTAGCTGAAATGCCAGCATTAAGGATCCTATTGCCATCAGTAGGGTATACTTATCCCTTCTGTGCCTATATGTGTTCTACCATTCTTACTTGTTGCACCTTAACTAAGGAAACTGTAAATTTCAGATATATAACTTCCCAGTCACCCTTCTATCTAGGATAGGGGCTTGCAACCAAAGCCTGGATGAAGGGATTTTGAGGGAATTCTGCTAAAAGCTTCTGGAGAAAATTATTTTTCTTTATAAAAAATGATATAGTCACGCCTCGCCTATCAATTCTTGGATATTGCTGTGAAAGGGCATATTTCCTGAGGCACTTGCAATTATCCTGAAGCTCATGGAAAGAGACAACATAATGAAGCTAGAGAAATAGAAAGGTGGGGAGAGCTTGGGATTGAATTCCCTCATTGATCTGTTAAACTGCCCCCAGAAGTACCCAACTTTAGCTCTCTTTTGATGTGAGTAAATAAAGGTTCTTGGCATTTAAGACAATGCTTCTCAAAACTTTTCTGTGCCTTCAGATCACCTGGGGATCTTGTTACCATCGAGTTTCTGATTTAGGAGGTCTAGGGTAGTACCTGAGACTCTGAATTTCTAACAAAAATTGAAGTGATGGCCAAACTGCCCACATATTGGTTCTTTAGTATTTAAGCCACTTTTAAGTTTGCTTTCAGTTACTGGAAGATGGATGCATACTCACTGGCAATGCTGAAGAGTGAAGGGCTTGAAAGTTGAATCCAATGTAAAGATATGCATGATGATCCTTAGGAATTCACCAGCTACAAAATTCATTGATGTGACTATTGCATTCGAGGGCTTTAAGGTCATTATGGTATTTGTTCAAATCCTGGATATGCCATTTACATTCTGTGTGACCCTGAAGGAAAGTTATTTGACCTCTCTGAATCTTGATTTTTTCATCAGAAAACCTCACCATGTATCTCACATAGGTTGGCCTGAGGATTAGTTGAGAGGATGTGAAAAAAAAGCCCAGATGTTGAACAAATGTGAACTCCATTTCTATGATGCTACTGGCAGTATGAAATTCTGTGTTGTCAAGCTTCACTCATGTCAAAGGTTACTTATTTGAAATGGTGAAATGGTGCTAGGCCTGACAGAAAGACAGATTGTGGTAATAAGCTGAGACTTTCCTTGTAACTAAGCTTCTATATCAAAAGCCTGTGATGCTTGTATTAGACTAGCCTACATTTAATTAGAGGTATAAAAAAAAATAAAAATTGTACTTTGATATGACTTGTTTCTTTAAAAAAAGCTGTCTACCTTGTCTTTGATGAGAAAGGATTTTTAGATTTGCAGATACTCTCTTCCAAAATTTCTGGAATATTGCCAAATGAAATGAGTGTTGTTAGCAAATCTGATCAGTGATAAGTAAAGCCTATTGTCTATAGTGATGTAAAAGTGAGAGGAAATGCAATTTTCCTAAGTCAAGTTGTAAATAGGATTATGATGTCAGCTATGTTTCTAAGTATTGTGACTTCCTTTCCTGATTTTTAGAGTTTGAAGGCTAGGTGAGGTTATCATGTTTACAAGCTTGGGTGCTTCAATTGACATAATGTTTTGGATGCCTCTAGAAATGATTTTGGAATGCCCTTGGCATAATGCCAGAGCAAAGGATTTTACTAATACTGTGAAGCATGTAGTCGCGGCCTTCTGGGAAAGGTTTTCATAGGTAGGAATAACTCTTACATGTCTCCAACAGAAAATGAAAATATGTTCTAAAATTATAAATGTTCTCTTGACATTGAGGAAGTTACATAACCTCTTTGCAGCTACAGTGGTACACTGGATGATCATTTACATTTTAGTATTACTGCCAACAGATAATTCTCAAAAATATCTAGAATTACATGTTCAAATATTCAGAATTCTCACATGGGGTGAACTTGGGTTAAAACTCTCCTTATTGCAGGAGTACTGCAGAGCAGAATGGTTGAGAACATGGACTTCTAATTGGCTGGAGCTAGGTGTTAAGCTATTCACTCATTAGTTATGTAAATGTGGCTGTTACTGCTCTGAAGCTCAATTTCCTTATCTGTAAAATGGCAATCATAATACCCATTTAAGGCACATTGAGATAATTCAATCTAAAAATAAAAATAGAACATCTTGTGCATGTTTGGTACTTAATAAGAGTCCGATAAATTTTAGGTAAAAATGGCTTATGCGAACTTGAAAAGAAAGCACTTTTTTATTTTCATTTTATTTCTTTATCCTATAATATTCACAGTGGTAAGTTCTTGTGAGATGAAAGGATTCCCCAGAAAGTAGTGTCTGAGCCAACAGCTATAGTTTGTTTTGGAAAGTGATTCTAGGGAATAGCAGCAGGAGACCGAGTCCAGTGAAATGCGAAATAGGGAAGTAGAAAGGTACACTGGTGCGGGCATCTGAATTTCCTTGGGATCAAGGACCATGTAGAATGTCTGAGGGAAGAAAAAAGGAAAACAAAGACATTTGCTCCTGTTTTCCATTAGTTGGGTTTTTATGGGGTTATTACCATTCTTATATAGGTTTGCAGTATGGAAGTGGTAAACAGCCACCATTATATTAGTGTCAGAAAAACCCCAAAACAGAAAGTGAAAGTGAGAGCACAGCTGAAGACTCGGGTTTTATTTATACAATGCTCACTGCTGTAGGATGGGAAGGTGGTCAGAGAATGTGAGGAAGGAAAAAAGAAATATTTCATACATGATTCTTTACAAAAATCATGTGCCCGCTATGACCCTTGAGATTTGAGAGCAAATCAGTTCCAGGTGCCTCTGTTTCAAAGCCCACCATTTGAAGACAATGATTTGAATAATTCTGCTGAAAGACCAATATGTAAGTCAGCTCATTCTAGAAAATCTACAACTGGCATCTACAGGACCCTCAGTGGAAATTTCTATGCTAAACATCCAATCAGAAAACACACATTCTCAGGGTGAGCTGAAATTCATGTTTTGAAGAGCACCCTGTTGCCTCAGTTATGTCAGGAAACTCAAATAAACCTTGGTCTCTAAGTGTTGAATCAGAGACCTCAATGGATGAAGTCAGTGAAAGAATACTTTTCCCCTTTCAAAATAATTTACAAAGTTTATATGTTGTCTGGATGATTTAATACTGCTTACCTATTTTATTTTATAGTTTAGCTTTTTTTTTTTTTTTACCTTTAAGGGGGAAAAAACACTTGAAAAGCTTGCTACAAAACTCTTAGAATGCATACATACATATAAAATAGTGGAACTGTGGTCAAAGGCAAATGTATAAAGCAACTTACATGATTCCTTTAATAATTATTTATGACGGCTCAATTAATAAAATAAAAAATCAGAGACATGAAAATTTTCCACCTTCCTAATAAAAAGTATGTCTTCATTTGAGATCTATTTAGCCTTTAAGGTGAAAGTGGGGTCCAGACAAATGTCTCATATTAAACCTTGCATTAAATTAATTGAAAAATGGGTAAGCACTGATAATAATAATAAAACAAGAGAAATGATGAACAGCAAAAAGTAAATACTTTTTAAATGTTACTCAAATACACATTCAATAAAACCATATATTTGGACAACATAATTATTTGCATCATAAAAATCTCTAGTGTTTGAAATTTTAAAAAGCTTCAGTTGGACTTCAAATCAGCCTAAAAAGAAATTTCCATCTTAATAAAATAGGTAAAACTTTCCTTTTAAACATTACAACTTATTCTTTTAAAAATGTGTTTACTATTCTTGAAAAAGATCTGAAATGGACCTTTCAGAAAAAAGAGCCTTTTCTATTTTAAATCGAATCCAATGGAGCAGTGAAAACACAATTTCAAAGCATCCAAAAGAAAAGTAGAATATCCGAAAAACAATTCGTATGTTCACAAGTACCCAGAATTGGGGGTTGATTCTTTGACAAAGCTGGAGGTTTACTGAACAATTCCATGACATTTTTAATTTTCTTTCTGGTGTTCAGATGTGATGATTATCCAGGCTATACTAAGAAATTTTTAAAATAATGAAAATACAGTATATTCTCTAGATTTATCTGAACTTTGAAGACTTTTAGACATCTTTTGGAAGATCCCTAAGTGAAGTGCAAAGATACTGCCTTACGAAAGCTAATGTTCTTGAGTCCTAAATTGACTTCATACAGTCAAGTTTATTTTATACTCTCATTTACTTACTATGGCAAGTCAATACAGCCCAGGAATTTTGTGTCTTTGTCTCAAATTAAATAGCAAACATTGCTGTTTGTAAAATTTTGACCAATGATTAAAAATATTTCATTTCTAATTCTCACCATTAGAATTTAAACAGCAACAGATGGATTGGGTAGGCACTGAATACTAAATAGAAACTGGCAAATGAAATAATCCAGCTCTTTGCTTTTACAATGAAAATGTGAATTGATTCTGCATTGAGAGAGAAGTAAAAGGACCAAGTGTTTTTTTTTTTTAAAAAGCCTTCTTCACCAAAAGAGCAAAATAGTACTCAGTAGCATTGCATTATTAACAAAAGTTCTTTATCAGAAACTATAATTTAATATTTAAGTATCTAATTTACATGTGACAAGGTATCATATTCAAAAAATTAAATTGCAACTAGAAAACTATTAACCACTAAAAACAATACGAAACACAACCCAAACATTTATAGGAAAGCAATAGCTAGAATTTGAATTGGAAAAAATCTCGCATTATATTTGGCTCATTAAACAAGATATCCATTATAGCCTGTAAAAGAGCGTCTCTTCTAATTCATCAAAAGTTTATCCTTTGTAGCATGAATAACATGTAAAGATAGATTTATTGACTGTATATGCACACATGTGTATATATATATATTGTGACACACACTTGTGTGTTGATTTTAAGATATATCTACTGATAACTGGCTGAATTTTAGGAGGTGCTGAAATCCATATTTCTACATGACCTTTAACCCATTTAATAATTTTTTTATGAACAGAAATTACATAAAATACTATGATTTTTATTAACTGAATATTTTCTTAAGCATAATAATAGACAAGGAATTGCACTTATTGTAAAGGTACAATAAAGTGTTAGATTGCAGCTCAGCCATCAAAGATCATGGTCTGTAGTACCGATAAGTTATGCATCATATGCAAAGATGATGGTGGCCATAGAAATTAAAATGAGAGCAATAGTTACAGAACAAATAGGGGATAACAGAAGAAAACATGCACTATTCCTACTTTAATGCAAAACTAATTTGTCCCAGGAAACAAACCCTTTGACCTTCCTTACACCAAGAAACAGGTTCTGCACCCTTGGCAAACAGTAGACTTGGACTTCTATATTCAAATTCTAGTTCATTGTCTCTGAGTGTGCTGTTCCAGTGTCATCTCTTTAAGCTGCCCTTGAAATTCTGGAGCAACTACAATATTACAGTCTTGTTTAGATTTCATTGAGCCTCAATATTCCATTAAGTTCCATATAAATAGAGTCCATTATTCATCTTCTTCTGGTTCCTGTGGTAACATAGATATATCTTCCTTCAAACAATCACTGAAAAATCTGAGGATTGTGCTGTAGAGATGATATTTGCTTTTCTCAGATACTTTGTGATCTTCATCTGGGTAGACCTAAGATGTTGAGGGGAAAGAAGATTTAAAGTTACAAAAGTGGGTACTGTCCCTCGGAATTCATTCTTTTAATTCCAGTGGCATGGGAACTATGGAAAATAACACCTAACCAAAATCTCACCTAATTCAACTCTGAATTCTTCATAATAAATTTTTCTTTTTTATTATAATTATATCATAATTAACATTTGAGACAACATATAATTTTTATGTGTTTAAATTAGAATTTGTTGGCCAAAAATTTTAGTTTCTTTCTGACTATAAGCCCTTCCTTGTCTTCCTTATATTAGAGCATTTAATATAGAGAACTTGCAACTGTAAATTTATTCTCTGCCCCTCTGAAATGTATTTAAATCTTCTTGCTTATTGCCAGTTTTATGACTGAGAAAATGTCTTTCTTAAGGATCTGGAAACATCTCTTTTAAATGTAAACATCGGAGACAGCACTCCTATCTCTCAGTCTCTGTGGAAGGGAAGAAGCCTCATTCCAAGTTGTAAAACCTCCTATTGTCAAAAGGATATAAGAAAGTTTAGTTTTCTTTTTGGTAAGACCAATTACCAAATACAGGTGGACAATGAGTCCTTCCATCTCAGCTTAAAAATTCTGCAACCCCTTGGTTCAAGTTGAATTTAATATTACAAATAGTCTTGAATAAAATTTTCCCTGTCTGTTTAGTCTCGTATGGCACAATTTTTACTCTGACCATGTCCTTTCCAATATAAAAGACATTAGTGATTTTAAATACAAATATAAACACAAATATTGTCACATCAATTCCTGGGTGTAAAGTTTTTAAATAGTCTCTGATTACCCTCTGAGTAAAGACATACTCTTTCAGATTGTTTATGGCATAATCTGTAATTCTAACCGTAATTCCTGTGTTTAAAATGTTGAAATATTTTTAGTTCTTCCATTACTGAGAATTTAAAATTACTTTTTTTTCTCTCTATGATTCTTCCTTCAGAATGAAATTTCTTGATGTTGTGAAGTATGTCTTATTTATTTACCCATCTATCACAGTGACTGTTTTAAAGGAAATCCTTGATAATTATTTATTAAATATGATTGAAGGCATATGTAAATGATGTTTTACCCACTCTTTTTTTTCTCATAACATTTACTTAAACCATCTTTTTCCCTCAATTTTTAGGATGAATGTGATGGAAAGTGAGGAAAAGACAGATTAGAGAGAAAAGAAAATTGTTCTTTCAAAAGAATTCATTATCAGTGATATGAATAAAAATCTAAGGAGAAAAAGATATTGCATAAGAGTTTATTATATAAATAACTTGTAAAGCATAAGCTGATTCACAATCTCAGTGTATTTATAAAAAGAATACAATCTTTGGTAGCTAAAAAACAGTAAAAATAATAGTGAGGAGACAGAGTAGTACAGAAACTGTGTTCTAAATCTCTTGTAGGTAAAAAACCTAGATAGGTTACACCTGTCAGAATGGCCATCATCAATAAATCAACAAACAACAAGTGTTGGCGAGGATGTGGAGAAAAGGAACCCTTGTGCACTGTTGGTGGGATTATAAATTGGTGCAGCCACTATGGAAAACAGTATGGAGGCTACTCATTAAATTAAAAATAAAACTATTTTATGATCCAGCAAGTCCATTTCTGGGTATATATTTGAAGAAATACTAAACACACTAATTTAGAAAGATATATGCATCCGTACATTCATTGCAGCATTTACAGTAGTCAAGATATGAAAGTAACCTAAGTGCGCATCGATAGACAGTTGGATAAAGAAGGGGTTGTGCATATATACAATGGAATATTACATAACCATAAAAAAACAGAATGAAATCTTACCATTTATGAGAGCATGGATGTACCTGGAATATATTAGGCTAAGTGAAATAGGTCAGAAAGAGGATGAATACCATATGACCACACTTAAATGTGGAATCTAAAGAACAAAACAAATGAAGAAACAACAGAAACAAACTCATAGATGTAGGGAACAAGCGGTTGTTTGTCAGATGGAAGGGAGGTTAGGGGCTGGGTAAAAGAGGTGAAGGGATTAAGAGATACAAATTGGTAATTACAAAGTAGTCATAGGGATGTAAAGTAAAGGGAATATAGTAAATAATATGATAATAACTATATATAGTACCAAATGGGTACTAGACTAGTCATGTGAATTACTTCATAAATTATATAAATGTCTAACCACTATGCCATATTCCTTAAACTAAAACAAAATAATACTGAATGTCAAAAAAAAATTCTAGATAAAAAACACATTCTTCTGAAAAAATGGCTTACCTGCATAGTATAATTTACTCCGGCTTTTATTAGGTGTTTGATTAATTCTGCTGAATGCTGGAAATGAACTTTTGCTGCAATAAATTAAATTATGATATTTGAAGAAAATGTGTTTATTAGCATCAGAACTTTTTAATGTAATTTTTCTTCAAAGAGATTAAGAATTTCACTTTATATACATTGCATATTTAAAAGGCAGATACCTGGCTTTAACTTGGAAGTCAGTAGATGTGACAGTGATAAAACTTTGAGTTTCACATTATAAAAAAATAAACTGAAACAGTAGCTACTGCTAAGGTTCTAGTTATTGTCCAGTGGTACTTAGATTTACTTTATTGGATATTATTTATTATTTCTAATTGTTCATATACTTTATACCATTCTAACAATTTTAACATAGTGAATGCCTATCTGGATAGTAATACAGCAAATCAGTTTCTATTTCTTTCTGCGGAGTTCTTGTGCCCACTCTCATTTATATACTGGCATTCTGTTTTATTTAAAATTAGAAAAGAATAGCCCATGCTGAGAAAAGATAGTACACATCTCATTATTCAAGGGCTAAATATTTACTGTATATTATATTGGGTTTTCCAGTTTCTTTCTATCCTCCTTCTGCTTGACCTTAAAGTCCAAAACTCTGAAATAAGCAGCACAGTAGACAGAGGTTGGGGAGCAGCATTGGCTGTAACTAGCTTTGAAGACATGGACGAATCACTCAAATCTCTGAATATCACTTTGCTCACACACTGCTTGGGCTATTTATTCCTGTATTATGTACATCTTCAAATTTCTGTAAATAATTTTTAAGTTAATATTTTTGAAACTATCTTTGTAAAACTAGGGCAGGATTATCAATAGTTTAAGCTCCTTCACTGCTCTAATTCTATAATACTAATTAATCCTATGACTGCATAATAGACAATAAAAGGTTACAAGGAATAATTTAAATCTTTTAAAAAATCTACCCAAGATCTTTTTCAACATCTTCCTATTGTATTTAATGGAAAATGACCCTGTCATCTCTATATAAGTTTACAAATTGCTTTGTAAATTTAAGTTACTAGAAATGCTAATGAATAGGGGCAATGAAAAGTAAAATAATCTCTTACATAGGTCATTTGTTTCTTGTAGGAAAATATTTTGGAAAGAACTTATCATTTACTTCTGTGGATACAGCCTAAAAGACAAATTTATAAATGGATTTGACAAATGAATTTATTTCTGTTTAGTTTGTAGTGTGGAACCTATTGATGTTTGTCATTTGTTCCCTTTCTAAATATAAACGGGCATTAAAGGTATAATTGGATGAGGGAACTAATTAGCTGGTAGTTATTGACGATGATAATAATAGTAGGAGTATTATAATGTCATTGAGCACATACAAGCCACCAGGCCCATATGGGGTTGCGTCTGAAGTATATGTATATAGGAGTGTGTGTGTGAATTGTGTGTGCACATACACAAATACACAGGTACATTTCCTTTAATGTGACTAGAGCTGAACCTCTGCTTGTATTTTATCAGATGGGTGAAGCACCAGGGCTGTAACTAAATGAATCATATAGGAATAACATGATTTATCTTAATAGCTGTAACATATTGACAGAGAAATTTGAATAGCACTAATATGTTCTAGGGTGATGGCTAGATGTAAAATAATTGTATCCTGAATATAATTTATTCTACAATTGAAGCTTCAGAGCGCAGTGAATTCGAGCCTCAATCCTCCTCCTACAAATCAATAGTTGTATGATTTTTGGCAAGTTATATAAATTCGCTAATATTTATTTTTCTCAATATGTTAAATAATAATAAGAATAAGAATACTGCACAGTACTTTTGTAAAAAACAGGTAATAGTAAAAATTGTTGGCACATTTTCTTACATATAGTCAGCACTTAATGGCTACTTATTGTTAGTACTATTAATATACTTGTAAAGTCTTAATATCTTAAAACAAAATTCTAATATCCTTCAAAATGTTTATGCTTCCCTTTCATTATGTTTCACCTAACACAGGTCTGGTATTATCTAAGCATTTTTTTAGATTTTAATAGTAGTTTTAGATTTTCATAAAGTTACAAAGACAGTACAGAAAGTTCTTATCATGTATGTATCTCTTATCCAGTTTCCCCCATTGTTAATTTTTAATTATTGTGGTACATTTTTCACAACTAAAAAGCATTTAGACATCATGTCTCTTTAACCTCTTTCAGTTTATCAGATTTTTTCATACTTTGTTTTTGATGACCTCAACAGTTCTGAGGAATACTGGTTAGGTTTTGGGTAGAATATTCCTCATTTGGGTTTGTCTGATGTTTTACCCAGTAGACTCAGGTTATGGTTTTTGGGGATACAAGAAAATAATGGAGTACCATTCTCATAAAATTATATCAAGGATGTATACTATCAACATGATTTGTTGCTTTTGATGTTAACCTTGACTGCCTGGCAATATGGTATTTATCAAATTTCTCTACTGTAAATATACATTTTCTCTTTTTACCCTACAGGGCGCTTGAAGCAAATCAGTAAGTGCAACACTACTTAAAGTGGGGAAGGAGGAGAGTTAAGCTTTGCTTCTTTGAGGGAGAGTATCCATGTAAATTATTTAAAATTCTAACTAAGTGAGATTTGTATATATTGCACTGAACACTAATTTAACCATAGCCTGGCATGCTCGAGAGTTAAATTTGACACCTGGTATGGTGTTTGCTATAAAACCTTTTTAGTTATATTCTTTGTATGAAGGAGTAACAATACTGAGTCAGGGTAGGGTAGACTAAGAAAAACAAGTTCAAGATTTAGAAAATATTGATTCAAAGATTTGACTGTCTTTGCTCATTTTCCAGATAATCCTGAATACGTTTACTTTACTGCTTGAAACTGATTTTTCTCATCTGATAATGGGGCTATAAATACTCAGCCCTCTGTTGTAAAGTTTTACACAAAATTAAAAAAATACATATATAAATTCTCTGAGCCCTGAACACTTTATGTGAATATAAAATATTATTTCTTATTAGTAATATCAATCACATCATGTTAAATGTTTAACATGATAAAAAATGAGAGGTGATATGAAAGTGCTTTTTTAAATATTTCTGTTTTAACTTAAGTGGGTAGTTTCCCAATAATTTTATCTTAGCATTGTTGCCTTTTTGCTATCCCGTTGTTTTCTATGTCAGTTTCCTTTTGAGATACACTGAATATCACTGCAATGGTAGTCACTAGCCACATTTGATTATTTAAATGTAAATTAATTAAAATTTAAAAAAACAGTTCTTTAGTCATACTAAACACATTTCAGCACTTATGAGCCCCATATGACTAATGGCTACTGTGTTCTACAGCATAGATAGAACATTTCTATCAAACTAGAACATTTTACCGCACAGTGCTGCTACTGAGGCTCATAACTTCCTGACTTCCTTCTTCTCATTCCTCATCATGCATTGGATTCTTTATACCACTCTTCTCTGCTCTTTTCTTTAGTTAGTTGATAGGGCCCCCTGTGAGTAAGTTCTTGAATATATCTGATTGTTCAAGGTCAGATCCCATCAATCATTAGTAGAATATAGAATACTTACTGTCAGCAGTCCCATGAATTACTAATATATTTTCCTCCTTTAAGCCATGAATATTATGTAGCACACTGGATGCCTATAAAGAAAAACATAGATCTATCTATGTTTGCATTTTGACTGAGTTTATAGATCAAAAGTAATCTTTTCTTCATTATTTTTTAATTAGTTACCTGGTATGTGCTTTCTTCTTTACTTGGCATACCGAGATATCTTTCAGAGAAAGCTGAGGCTGTAACCGAAGAAAACAAAAATTTAGCAATAAATTAAAAAACATTGGAGTAGCATATTTCATTAATTTCTACATTTTACATTGCATTGTCATGGTCTAGTAAAATTGATTAAATCATGAAGATGATAAAGAGCTGAAAACATATCCTAACACTTTGAGGATTTCATAGTCAAATGAGTTCTTTCTGCATTGAGATTTTATTTTTACAAATCATTATGTTATATTATGTCAGTCTATAGAAAGTACTCACCATATAACTTCAAGTCTGTGATAGGTGCAATCACTGATCCACATTTAAAAAGCTTTTCATCTGATTTTAAGATCATTGATGCAATATAGCCGCCATATCCCTAACAAAATCAAATAGACAAAATATATAGTTTGCTTTATATGTGTGTGTATATATATATATATGTGTATATATATATGGATATATATATATAAACAATTATTTCTAGATATACATTCAGCCTCATTACTGTTAAATAATATACATATCAGAATGTCACATCGTGTCTCAAACATGAACACATGACACACAAATATCACTTTATATGGATAAAATTTTTGAAAAGAGTTGTTTAAAATTTTACATAACAAGTTATTTTAATATTTTAGGGAAAATATAAAATTAATTATATACCACCAAGTGTCAAATGTTTGCTCTTTGATTTCATACTGTACATCTATAAACAGCCCCTAAAATTTGAAACTAGGTAAAAATAGCACTTATTAAATCATATATAACTTTAGGCAAATTATATAGATAAATAAAATAAATTTACATATAAATAAAACATTTAAAATTTATGATTACATAGAATTAAGAAAAGAGAGTTAAATACTTAAAATCTAGCATCACAAATATAGATTCTACTTTCAACTCCATACAGCTAGAAATTTGAAGAAAATGAAATACAGTAGATAATGTTGCTACCTAGATAAATTGTATTATTGATTAAATTTACTTTAGAAATGTCATCTTGCAGTGTTTTTGAACTGATTTAATTATAAATTCTTAAAAATAAATAAAGGTACTCATTTTTCTTTTGTAGGCTATGAACTGACCAGAAAATTCCCACAGGAGATTGTATCAATTACAATAATACTGGCTAAAAGAATGATCTACTGCATTAGCTATTCATTTTAGAAGTTAATTTTTAGCTGTGCTCTGGGCTCTGGGCAATGTTCTTATCAGCTGGACATCGGAGTATCTTAGGAAGTATTAAAAAATATTAATACCTCGGCCTTAGTCTAATGCAATTGGTTCATGATGAGGTCCTCTTTTTAAAGATTTCCGGATGATGATAGTATGCTTCAGTGCTATAGGAATCTATTATTCTCACTAAACACTTTAGATGAGAAATATAGAATTTCATTTAGGTTTATGTGGAGCACCATTTAAATACTAGCACATGAAAGTCCAAAATGTAGTCAGACATTACCGAAGTGGCTGAGAGAACATATGTGAAAAGTAGCATAATATTCCAACTCAAAAACATGCCACTATGGCATATTAATTATTTTGAGCTGCAGGTACTTAAAAAACATATAGAGAGAGCTCTTCTCTGAACTCTTCTTATCCTCCAAGCCAGATTCTCCAACATGAGATCAATTGTTATAGATCCCCTCCCTGGGAATTTCAACAATCAGCGAAGACTGACTCTTGTCACAGAAGAGACTGGAAGTTGACAACATATGCAGACAGACTGTCACAAACTGTATCTCCCATCTATTCAAGGTCCTATTCATCTTTTTTAATAGTCATGTACTTCTTCTAAAGGGCCTATGTTCCTTTTCTCCTTTCCTTATTAAGATAGTATTTAAGCCTGAATTATTTCTTTTATTATATTCCATGTTAATTTCTGATATACAATATATTGGTGAGACATTTATATAGTTTATGAAGTGATCCCCTGATTATTCTATCACCCATCTGGCTCTACACACAACCATTACAGTACTATCAACTATATTCCCTAGGTTTACTCTACGTATGTTTACATGATTATTTTGTAACTACTAATTTATACTTCCTCATCTCTTCACCTTTTTTTTTTTCAGCCTCCCAAACCCCTCCCTTCTGGCAGTAGCCAGATTGTCCTGTGTATTTGTGAATCTATTTTTGGTTAATTTGTTTGTCTTGTTTCTTAGATTCATATATAAATGAAATCACATGGTATTGTTTTTCTCTATCTTATTTCATTAAGCATAATAACTTCCAGGTTCATCCATGGCATTGCAAATGGTAGGATTTTGGTATTTTTATGGCTGAGTAATATTCCAGTATATATGAGAACCAGAACTTCTTTATCCAGTTTTCTTTTGGTGGACATTTTGGTTGCTTCCATATATTGGCTATTATGAATAGTGCTACCATGAACATAGGGGTTCCTAGGTCTTTACGAATTATTGTTTTGGTTTTCTTTGGCTAAATACACAGAAGTTCAACTGCTAGGTCAAAAGATAGTTCTATTTTTAATTTTTTGAGGAAACTCCAAACTGTTTTCAATAGTGGATATACTGTTTGGGAATTCCACCAACAGTGTACGAAGGCTCCTTTTTCTCCATATCCTCACCAGCACTTGCTGTTTTTGATTTACTGATGGTAGCCATTTTGATAGGTATGAAGTTGGTATCTCATTGTGGTTTTAATTTGCATTTATCTTATGATTTATGATCTGGGGCATATTTAAATATGTCTATTGGCCATCTGTATTTCCTCTTTAGAGAAATACAATTCAGATGTTCTGCCCGTTTTTAATTGGATTGTTTTGCTGCTGTTGTTGTTGTTATTGTTGAGTTGTATGAGTTATTTATATATTTTAGATATTAACCCCTTATCAAATGTATCATAGATGAGTATCTTCTCCCATTTAGTATGTTGTATTTTCATTTTGTTGATAATTTCCTTTGCTGTGCAAAAAGTTTTTTAGTTTAATGTAGTCCCATTTGTTTATTTTTCCTTTTCTTTTCTTTGCCTGAGGAGATAGAGCAGGAAAAAAATTACTAATAACAATATCAGATAATTTACTACCTGTGTTTTCTTATAGAAGTTTTATGGTTTCAAGGTTTACATTTAAGTCTTTAATCTATTTTGAGGTTATTCTTGTGTAAGAAGGTGGTCCAGTTTCATTTTTCTGCATGTATTCATCTAGTTTTCCCAGCACCATTTGTTGAAGAGACCATATTTACCTAATTGTATATTCTTGTCTCTTCTATCATAGATTGAATAACCATATAGGTGTGAATTTATTTCTGGGCTCTCTATTCTGTTTCGTTGATCTTCGAATCTGTTTTTATGTCACTACCATGATGTTTTGATTACTATAGACTCATAGTACAGTTACTGCGATACCTCAAACTTTATTTTCTGTCTCAAGATTGCTGTGGTTATTTGAGATCTTTCAGAGTTCCATATACATGTTTGGATTATTTGTTTTACTTCTCTGAAAAACGACACTTTATCCATAGATCGCTTTGGGTAGAATGTCCATTTTAACCATGAGCACGGTACATGCTTCCATTTATTTGTATCTTCTTCAATTTATTTTTTGAATGATTTATAATTTTCCAAGAATGGGTCTTTTACCTCCTTGGTTAATTTGATGCCTATGTATCTTATCTTTTATAATGCGATTTTAAATAGGATTGCTTTCTTAATTTCCCTTTATGATAATTCATCATTGGTATAGAAAAATGCAACTGACTTCTGAATATCAGTTTTGTAAACTGCTATTTTACTAAATTCAGTTTTTTTTGTCAAATCTTTGGGGTACTTAAGCCCAAATTCTAAGCCACTTTCAAGAGTTACTAATTTTCTTTTGTTATCTCCCATGTAAACATGAGGTATACATATCAATAACTTCATTTTTCTATTGTCAATGTCTTTTTTACAGGAGATCTCATCCAAGAATTCTGAATTGTAAAGGAGAAATTATTTTCCTACACTACATATGTTAATTTGTACTGGAATATTTAACTAATAACCATAAGCTTGAGCAGAGTTTCCTTAATAATTAGGAGCTAAGGGAAATAAAATTATTCTTTATAGAGCTAAGTCACCAAAAAAGCCTTTGCTCAGTCTCTTTGGGAGAGATGAAAATAGCCTTTGTTTAGCGAAATTTGAAAGTGTTAACACACTTTCCATTGTGTTTAATTGTGTTAACATGTATAAAGAAAAAAGTGCAGGGAAGGAAACAAATTTTGTTCTACCCTCCTGAGTTCTTGACTGAGATGTCTTCTAACAGATTAACAGGTAAGAGACAAATAGAAGTTTCTTAACATGTACACATGGGAAATACCCAGGGAAATTGAATGACCAGGCTACCACCTTGAATGCCATCTTCAACTAAAGACAAAAAAAATGTTCAGGGAGGCTATTTATAAGAGGTGACCAGGAAAAGACCACAAAACAAGGGTAAGGTTTGCTATACAGATTTAAGTGCTTTATCCCTTGATAATAGTTTCTTATGATTTATTAGAGTTATACCTCTATCCTGGTGCAGAGAGGGAGACACAAATGGAGATTTCCTTTATAAAAGTCCATGTCCCTTACAAAAGGATAGCTTCTACTGTTTTCAAAGCTTTTCTTGTGGCTGCCGTTTCTTAAAATAATCAGCTCAAAATATTCCTCACACCAAAGAAGTACACTCTGGGATGGCATATTCTGCTCCCCTTTGATTTATGCAAAGGAAGTAAATAAATAGCTAGAGTAAAAGTGTGGGGAGTCCTTGAAAGTTCTGTCCCTAGAGGGAGCCTTCCCAGTGTATTGTTGCTAGTTCTCTGTCAATAGAGATGAGATAGGGGTATTATTACACCTAAGAGGTTTCAGGTATTTCCCATAGAGTAATATTTCTCCCACAGTAAGAAATGCATTTTAAATGGTAACTTTTCTGTTTTCTGGTTCTGATTTCACAGTGACCAAGCAAACTCTCAATTGATTATGATTTGGTTATATATATATATATATATATATATATATATATACACACACACACACACACACACACACACACACACACACACACACACACACATACACACACACTTCACTAGTTTGGGAGAATAGTTGAATGTTCCAAGCTATGGAACAACTGTATGTCACATTTAAATAATATAAAATAATAAACTGATAATAAACCTCAATAATAAACCTCAATGTCACATGATTCTGATTTTCATTATCTCTGGAAAATAAGAAAAATGGTGTTTTCTAAAGGAGAAGGAGGTCCTAGAATAATCCTTCTCAAATTGAATGTTCATTCAAAATACTTGAGAATCTTCTTAGAATGCATTTTCTAATTCAGTAAATCTGAATTGGGCCCCAAGATTTTGCACTTTTAAGAAACTCCCAGGAGATTCCTAGTCTGTGGTCCACATTTTGAATAGCAATTTTTTATAGCATAATAACAATAAAGAACCTACCAGAACATTTTAACTTCAGCCAGCATTCCCTAGACCAGTGGAGCTTTAAAAAATGTATCAGTGCCCTTGAAAATAATTCAGTCTGTGGAGAATGGGCTGTAGAGCTCTCCATGTGATTTTTAAGTGAAACTAGGGTTGTAAATCATTGCTGCTATACAAAGAATTGTATTTTACTACTTTTTTAAATATGAAAATTTGAGATTAATGAAGCTAAATACCATTTAAGCTTTACTGAGAGTAAAAGCTGTTGAATATGATTCTCTCTGTACCATTTAAGAACTTAATCCAAAATGTTGCTTCAATCTGATTTATTTGATAGAAATAACTTCTATTTTTAAAAGAAAATCAACATCACCAGGAATTAGAATAAATTAAATTGCTCACCTTCTCTATCATTTTATACTTATTCACTGAATGTAAAAGTAATTCATAAAAATGTTACATGAAAATATATTCCAGAAAAGGGTAGGAATTAGGTAGAAGATCTATCTATATATAAAGATGGTAATTTTAATTTAAAACAGCTCACATCTATCAGAAAAATGTCAAAAACTGGTGATCATCATATTGACTCTGTAGTTCATTAGAGGATGTTTTTGACTTTTTGTCTTTCCTCTGGCTCTACACATGGCCATTACATTATCGGTGACTGCATTCCCTATGCCATGCTTCCCATTCTCACAATCATCTACCCACTAGTAATCTGTACTTCTTTAATCCTTCATTGCTTTTTTCCAGTCCCTCAAGTCCCCTCCCCTCTGGTCATCACCAGATTGTCTGCTATATTTTTTTTAAGTCTGTTCTTGATTAATTTGTTCTTTTTGTTCCTTAGATTCTGCATGTAAGTGAATCCAATGATATTTATCTTTGTGCTGCCTTATTTTACTCAGCATAATAACTTCAAGGTCCATCCATATCTTTGCAAATGGTACGATTTCATGTTTTTATGGCTAATATTTCATTGTATATATGAACCAATTGCCTGTTGATGGGCATTTAGGTTGCTTCCATTTCCTGGCTATTGCAAATATAGTGCTGCCATGAACGTAGAGATGCATAGATCTTTATGAATTATTGTTTTGGTTTTCTTTGGCTAAATATTCAGGAATGCAAATTGCTGGATTAAAAGGTAGATCCATTTTTAATTTTTGAGGAACCTCCAGACTGTTTTCCATAGTGGCTATACCAATTCACAATCCCACCAAGAGTGTTCATATCCTCACTAACACTTACTGTTTTTTGATTTTTTGATGAAAGCCATTCTGATAGGTGTCAGGTGATATCTCACTGTGGTTTTATTTTGCATTTCTCTGATTATTAGTGACTTTCAGCATTTTTTTTTTCATATGTCTACTGGTCATCTGTATTTTCTCTTTGGAGAAATATCTATTTAGGTCTTCTACACATTTTATCATTCTATTTCTTAATCAGCTTACATGGTTAGAAAGCATAGTTTAGAATTGCTTTCCAAATTCTTAAAGATTAAGTTATTAAAATTATGCACAAAAAAATATCAACCAGTTTCTCAGATTTCATTATTTCAGCTTCATGAGAACAAAAATGAAATGTACCTCAGAACTTCTAAGTTTAGTTCCTGCTGGCAAAGTCAAATATAATGAATAAAATTAGTTAACTAGTTAGTTATATGTAGATGTGTATGTAAATATATAGACTATAAAAAAGATAAATTTTAGACTAGAAGAAAAAAAAGCATGAACTGGATATCAGTCAAATATTGATGAACAAAAAAAAAAAGAAGATGATCAAAGATGGTAAATTTTTGACCACTGCTGCCATTATCTTTCTTTTCCCAATAATATTATTTGACTATAATTAATATCAGTCAATTGCTTTATTTGAGTTTCTCCAAACGTGTCCTCTTTACTGAAACTGGTATCTACAGGACACTACTTTCCTTGCCCTCTACTTAATGAGTGATTTTCACCAACCAGTTCATGTTACACATTTTCAATGAGGTTATTTACAAAATTCTGAAATATTCTAAATTTCCCTACTAATGAATATTTGTATAACTCATTTGGCCCTTTATGCCTGTTTACATGTACAGTAAGTATAGCACTGAAATACATAAGCTCTGAGTCCTTTGCAAATTATTACACACATTGGGGCTATTAAGGAGTAAAATGTTCTTCACTATAAGCACTGCTTTTGGAAATGGTAAAAACACAGAACACCTTTACTGCTTTTAAATGCATAGTTCATTAGCATCAAGTATAATCACATATATGTGGAACTGATATCCAGAATTTTTTCATGTTGTGAATCTGAAATTTTATACCTATTAAACAAATACTTCTCTTTTCCTGATCTCTCCAGACCCTGGAAACCACCATTCCACTCTCTGTCTCCATGAACTTGAACTCTCTAGCCTCACATAAGAGGAATCACACAGTATTTGTGTGACTGGTTCACTTCACTGAGCACAACATATCGTCAAGGTTCATCCATGCAGGAACATGGGACAAGATTTCACTATATGCACTTTTTCACATATCTAGACTTTCTATTTCTTTGAAATGATCATTTTCTTAGACATTTTCATTTTTCATTAATATTTTTAATGCTAATGATGGCTTTAATTCATTTATTTGTTTTCATTTATATTAGAGAATTGTTTTCAAAATATTTTTTTGATTATTTGAATATTAGTGACAACTAGAATTAAATATACCAAAGACATGGTGCACTGCAGATATTTAAAGTAGGAAGAATTGAATGATTTATGCTGATTTATATTTTACTCATTTGTTAAGTAGCTTTTTATGTACCTAATTGTCAGTATACACTATTAAAATGTATGACTCAGGAAAATTATGTTATTCGTGTCATGTATCTCTAAGTTCATTTATGAATAGTAGAAAATATTTCCTATGTAAATCCATGAGCACCAAGAATTTGCTTTGTCTAAAAAGTGCAAGATCTTCCTTTCATCTTCATATCCTTATGGTAACTCACCTGTTGATATGTATAAACTAGGTGTTCAATAAATATATACATAAGGTCAATTTTTTACTATGAAAATGATGTTGAATCTGACATAAAATTATTTCAATAAGAAGTAAATATCATGCAGAGAGCATAGAAGAAATAATTATGCATTAGGTCATATTTCAGGTTCTAAGCCACGTTAGTCTTCCCAAATGCTTGGTGTTCCTGCTGTGCCTTAAATCATCCACATGACTGGCTCCCTTTGATTATTTATGTATGAACTTAAATATCACTTAATCAGAGGGGCCTTACTTGACCACTCAGTATAATTATATTAGACTTTCCTGCAGTTAAATTTTATCCATTGATTTTTCGCATAAGAGAAACCATACTCGTTAGCATATACAATTATTTTTCATATATTTGTTTACTGTTTTCCCTCTAGAAGGTAAGTTTCATTAAAGCAGAACAATTTTTTGTCCTGTTGTTACTCTAACACCAGACAACAATTAGATATTCAATAAAAAGCTATTAAATTACTAAATGACTGAATGCATATGATAGTAATTGTATTACATTTAAAAGATAATATAAATTGTAGTAAATTTAGAAAAGTAATTGTGTATTTATACATACAAACACATTCAACAGAAACAGACACACACACACACACACATATTTACACACACACACAATAATTCTATTTACCTTTCCAAAAATGCTTAATCTTTTGGAGTCAATGTATGGCTGTTTCAGTAAAAATCTGCAATAAAAAAGAAAAAATATATCTTGAGTCAAATGCACAGGGAAGTTCATTCTTGGCATGTGTTTGTACACTCGCAAACACACACACACACACACACACACACACACACACACACACACACACACCAGAAATTAAACAAAAATGTTTTAGTGCTTTATTCATGTAGAAGGGTCATGTATTCCAAAATCTTTCTAGTTACAGGGATGGTCTAGTGGTTTTGGTATCACCTGGTAGCTTGTTAACAAATGTTAGCCTGTGAGACTCCACTTCAGTGCTACTGAATCAACATTTACATTTTAACAATATCCTCACCAACTTCGATGCACTCTTTTAAAGAATCTATTAGATTTCTTAGAATGCTCTTTCATGCCTGTGTGGTAATGGTATCTGAAAGCTCAAGGTTTGCTAATAAACTAGGGAAATAATAGACATTGTGGGTTTTTACAAATCAATAATATAGTGATATAATTAAGGTCTTTTTAAAAAAAATCCAAAGTTAATTCTAATTTGAGAGAGAAGGTATGATAATTCTCTTATTAGGATACTAAAAGTGAAAGGTACTTGAAAAAAATGCAATTGTCTATACGAGTAACTTAGAAAATTGTCCAATCACTAAAATAAAAATCTCCAAGGGATTATTAATGATATTATATAGCATATATCTAGCTTTTGTCAGTATACTAAAAACAATAGGAAAATGTTCAGCCACTTACTTTGCAGCTGCTATTTGGTCCTTTACTTCCACTGAACCTAACCTTCGATGAATCTCCTGCAAAATTTTCAGGCCCTGGAATCCACTTCCTCTTCCATCAAATCGTGCTATGATGACATTATCTGTATCAATAAGCACTGAATCCCAGTCAATATGGAACTTATCTGTAACCAGCTGGCTTCCTGGTTCTTCATTCCTGCAAATTCCAACACATTGGACCAAAACAAGAGTGATTGACAATCTGTTAGAAATTTTAGCTTTCACCCTTATTAGTTAACATAAATTATCAGAAAGAGCAATGATGGCTATTCATAGTTCTATTAATTCTTGATGATAAACTTGAAACTTTAAATGCAATTTTCCTTTGTAAAATTTTAAATAAAAAGTTATCTGAATTAAATGAAAATATTAAACAAAATTTAAAACTGTATATGAGAGATTAAATTAACTCATTTTTCAAAAGAGGAAAAAAATACACGCACTTTTCATAGGCATTTCTAAAGAATGATTGTCAGGTTGACATACAGGTTCCTATTTATTGGATTTCTCACAGGCAGTTTTAGAAATGTCTTACAGAGAACATACAAGGGCTAATGATTCTGACAGACAGCAGAATCAGTTATGGAATATTAATAATAATTTAACAGAAAATGTACCACCCTAAAGAATGTCAGACTCAAAAAGAAAAGCTACATTAATATTTTCTAAATTGGTGTGTGTGTGTGGGTGTGTATGTGTGTGTATGCATGCATGTGTGCACATGGTGAGATTCTCACTGTAGAAAATTTAAGAAAAGAGTAAAAAAATATATTTTCATCACTAAACGACAGAAAGGAGAGGAATATATGTTTGAAATCTATGAAAGCTAGAATTAAAAAAGGGGCACACAAATTATAAAGATTGAACAATCACTCCAGAAGGAAAAGGTGATATAATTTTGAAATATCAGATTGCAATAGTATTTAATTTTTTATTTTCCCCAACATAGAAGAGGTAAAAAAAGCAGACTCTCATAAAATCAGATTATCATGGTCCAAATGTTGGTAGAGTCCAAATACCCACTGGTCCATGTAATAAATTTGAAGAGCATCAACATGACTAATTCTTTTAAAAGATCTACATTTTGGTTGTGCTTTATTTCAGAAATCTTTATCCTACTCATTCTGCTGTAAAGGTACCGAACTCCCTTTCCTCTAGGTTTAAGCAAATGTGCAATCCTGAAGCACCAATACACAAATTAATCTTCATTTACAAGCTTTGGAATATCAGATTTGCATACATACATACACACACACACATATATACACATACACACACACACACTTCTAGGTAGCAAATAGAATGAAGCAGATACCTAAGCTGTGTGGGACTATTGAGTTAGGTCAAAGAGGAAGTAGGGAATAGTGCAAAACATCAGAGTAAATTTATTGAATTCTGTTATGTGTTAAATTTCTAATGCTCAGTACCTTAGAATGTGACTGTTTGGAGACAGGGCTCTTACAGGGTGATTAAATTGAAATGAAGCCATTAGCATGAACCTTAATCTATCTGACTTGTGTCTTTATAAGAAGAAGAAATTAGGACACACAGAGACCCCAAAAGCATGCATGAACAGAGAAAAGGTCCTGTAAAGAGGCAGTAGAAGGGTAACTAACTACAAGGTAAGGAGAGAGGCCCCAGAAGAAACCAAACCTTCTGTTACCTTGATCTTGGACTTCTAGCCTCTAAAACTGTGGGAAAATAAATTCCTGTTGTTTAAGATACTCAGTCTGTGATATTTTGTTGTGTTAGTCCCAGTAAACTCATATAAATACCTTCTGTGGTCTAAGTACCAAATTTCGTTATTTTATTTACTATACACAACCAACATTTATTTAACCTTTTGGGGGAGGAAATTATCTGTTGCATTGCTTATTACATGCATTATTATTCCTATATTATATTAAAGAAACTGTGCTATAAAAGTTTCTTAATCATAAACCCCCTCATTCACTCCTAAATCACACTGGTGATTCTATGATCCAAATCTAGATCTGCTTTGTCTTCCCATAATGTTTGCAATCTTAATTATTAATTTAATTTTATTTTTAATTTTAGTTGCAAACTTAGCTCTGATCAGATTATTAGGAATTGTTCCCACATATAACACATGCTCTAATCTGCCGAGTTTAAAATGAAGTCTGGAATTAGTAGTTTTTTTCCAGTTTTCTAGGTGACATTTGTATAACTGGTTTATCATTTGAGAGAAAGCATAAATCATGCCTAGCACAGTTTCTGGTGCATTGAACACATAGCCAATGCTTGCTGAACTATATCCTTTCAGGAAAAGTATGCTCAGGTGAAGTTTAAAGTGAAAAGACTTTTAAAAGCATTGAGTTCAAATAGATACACTATATTTTGAACCTTTGAGATTTATTGCAAATATTAGAAAGCAGAACATGATTCACAGAGAACAAGACATAAGGATTAATTTCACCCTCTAGGTTGAGTAAAAATACAACATTTAGAGTCCCAACTTCACTCTGAACATAGGCAAGATACTAAAATTTTAAGACTCAGTTTCCTCATCTTTAATAATAGTAAAATACTGCCTTGTCTCTCTCAAAGTATTTTTCAAATATTAAAAGGCATAATGTATTTTAAAATATTTTATGAAATATAGTAAGCAATATAAAACTATTGTTAGATTCATCAAACAACAGAAACTGTTATTATTCATTTGTTCAAAGCCATTTTTACAAAGCTTTTACATTTCCCTACAGGTCAAAATAAAGAACTACATAAATGATTTTGGTCTGTTATGCAGAAATTAAATTGGGTAATATCTGTGGACAAAGATAATGTGTCATGTCTCTGAGCTGTTATGTCAGAGGGGCTTCCATTTTCTAAATGGACCAATGATATCTAAAGACTTAGAAGAAAATAAAAAAGTAAATCAACAAATCCTTTGAAGAACTTATTGCAGTGTTGTTAATTATTAAGGCAGAATTTTCCAACTTTAAAACACTGGCATCTCCTTTAAGGTAACATTGTGTTTTTTTTTTTATATGAAAGATATAATTTTCCAATTTACATATGATTCCCTGCAAACTAAGTTATTTTAGGAGTTTACAGTTAAGTCTAGACAAAATACAAATTACATTTTATGGAAGGCAAAATATAGTTTAAAATGAGACATTTTTTCAAACTTTTATGATCAATAAATGGTTGCAGATTTTAAAAAACAAAAACCATAAATCATTTACCCATGTTTGCAATACCCAGGGGAAAAAAATACAATTTCACTCCTTTTCTCTTTTTCTAAACTGTCATTTTTAACTTCAATCTTGTTTTCATGAAGTTTTAATGTTAGAACACAAAATGATCTCAACACTTTATCAATCACTATTTTAAACACATTATCTGTTTAGTTGGGTGTGCTGTCCTTTCTTTTTTGGTGCATAACACAAGCACATCTGTTTCAAGAAGAGTTATAAGAGAATGTAAATTATGATGTTGATATTGCCATTATAAGGAACCCAGACACTTGCTAATTCTTCATAAAGTTTGAAAAAAAATAAATTTTTCCTATAAATAAAGGCAAGAAAATACTACTTATTAGGTGAGTTAAATATTCTGTAGTGGCAATGGTCAAAAGGAATGCACTATTGACCAGATCATCCATCATATAATAAACAGGTATCATAGCCTGTGTGTATATTGGCCATGTAGAATCCAGCCGTTTTTTTGTTTTGTTTTGTTTTGTTTTATTTTCCTCTGAGCATCTTCCTAATCTTTTTCTTTCTACACTATTTTGCTTTACTCTGTTTCAGAAATCTCTGGGGACCCACTGAAAGAGGAGTGTTTCAAGGTTAAGAATGGGGACACACAATTTTGTTGAAAGTTGTGTTTAAAATAAAAATTCCATTTGTTTTAAGCATTGCAAAGGGTGCAGCAATATAAAACTTGTTTATTCTTAACACAGGCAGCAAAGTCAAATTAATACCGCAAACTTTTTTAGAAGTTAAGATCTTTGAAGACAGAGTATTCATCTATTTCAGTACCTTCAACACTGAATGTGTGTGTATGGATGAAGAGTTCAGGTGTGAGAATTTAATAAAATATACAAAGAGGGATGAGTAAATGCATAACATACAGGAGATCTTTAAAAAGACAGAACAAACTACCTTTTATGACATAACAAGCATTATCTACACTAAAACTGAATTAAAATGAAAATATTTGTTCTGAGAAATGTTTGGTCAGATTCACAAAGTGCTATTTAATTTAATTTGATAAAAAAGAGGGTTGAATATATGTTCAAAAGACAAGATTTTGTCCTGACTTTGTTATCAATATGTTGAGCTACCTTGAGCAATTATAAGCTCTTTTTATTATTTATTTATTTATTTATTTATTTATTTATTTATTTATTTATTTATTTATTTTATTAAATAAGATTTTGTAGATAGTTTACATTATGGACAGCACATTTTACAAGCCTGTTATTTACCAGTACAATGTTGGTTAAAATAAATGGAATAAAAATATTTTCTAATGAGAGGACTTTCCATGACTGATGTATTGCATGGTGTTTATTTCCCTACAGGTAGACTTTTAAAACTGCTAAACTGTATCTAGAATGAACCCTGAGAACATTATTCTAAGTGTAACAAGCGAATCACAAAAGAACAAATATTGGATGATAGCCATATATAAAGTACCTAGATTACTGAAATAGAGACAGAAAGTAGAATGGTGGTTACCAGGGGCTGGGGAAGGGCAATGGATGTTATTACTCAACGGGGACACATTTTCTATTTGGGAAGATGAATAAGTTTTGGAGATGGATGGTGGTGATGGTTGCACAACAATGTGAATGTATTTAATGTCACTAAATTTGACACTTAAGGGGGTTTAGATGATAAATTTTATGTTATTTGTATTTTGCCACAATGAAAAAAGAGCTTAGAGAATGAGGTATAAAATAAAAATAAAAATTAGTAAAACTGTTACACTGACAGCTATACATATCTGTGTCCATTGGAGAGAGGAAGAAACATAGAATTGCTTATAGCCTCAGTTATTTGCTCTTTCCAGGCCTAGAGTAGGTAGAATTCAATGCTAAAAAAACTCTAGAGTCATTGGGAACTGTTACAATTTTATTTTAGATATAATAAATTCAAAGACAGTGTGAAAGGAAGGGTGAAGAATGGAAGGCAAAACAAGGGAAAGGAAACTGATGCTGCAAAGAGCCACATCATGCTAAATACTTCAGGCAAAACAATTGTCAACAGTTCTAATTTTGTTCTTTAGTACATAATTCATTTCAAAAGTGAAAATGAGTTTGACATAGGATAATGGCCTTAAACAGTATTTGTATTATTTTAATCTGAAATTTATAGGCAATGATGAATTAGTTGTAACTAAATATGTACATCTAAAGTTTAAGGAAGTTTGCCTTCTTTCAAGAGATATACACATACAGATACATACATTAGCTAAGGGCATCTTGGGCCAATTCTTCCTCTCCAGTTCTTATTTTATTATCTTTATATTTCTTGTCGTGGATGAAATGTCCTAAAAGCAGAGTAATTTTTTTCATATATTGACTACATAATATGAGAAATAACATCATTTTTTTTCCTGTCAGGGAACTGATTCTTGTCCACATCTTCATCTTCTTCCACTAGAAATATTAATATGAAAATTTCTGATTCATAGTGTGTTTATAACATAAGTTTTGGCTGAATTACTTTTCTTCTAAGTTATAAATAGGGAAGTGTTTGATATGGTTGAAGTTATTGGTGCATCTACCCTGACCCTATCTTACAATTCCTAAGCCTATGTTTCTAGTGGTGACTGTGACAAGATCTACCTGATAGTACATAGAAAATTAAGCTTATCAACTAATTTCTCTTATTGTATTACTCCCCATCACTTGTGTTCATACATGTTCATAGATTTTATCCATGTTAAATTATTTAGAAAAATTGCCTGTATTAATGACCTAAACCTTATAAGTATGTGGGAATGCCATCATGAACAGGGTACGAGTTATATGTTGATAAAACTAAACTGAGTTGAGCCCAAGCCTAGTGGCTTTAGACAACTTGCTTTCCTTTCCTGTGCCTAAGATTGCTTATCTTTGCTGTGAATTATAATAAAAAATTCTACTTGGTAGAGTTATGGCAAGGATTAAATTTTATATGTATTTATATATATTTGTATATATTTATATACAAATGCACATATCTATGTATATATTGCTTAGCAAAGTGTCTGATTCTTGGCAGGTGTTAAGTCTTAATAATTTAGTTCTAGTTTGTACTATGGAACTTGACTTTTTCATCTTCAATTATTCTCATAGAAGCTGAGCTCCCAAATTTGGCCACCTTTAGGCAACTCTACATTGATAACTCCTGTGTCTTTACATAATAGTAGTCAAATTTTCCTATTTTGGATTAGTATAAATAAAGGGACACTTTAAAACTTTAAAACTTCTCTACTTTTAACAATGGATGGATCTTTAAGTTAAAGTAGAATGAAAAGATGTGGGTATGCATTTGTTTTTTTTTTTTTTGGTGTATGTAGTTGATTTCTTTTCATACATAGTCATGTGTATTTGTGCATTTGAGTATAATTTTTGTGTATATTTGTAAGTTCTTTCTTCTCCTGCTTCCACAGTTGTATACGTTCAGTACAACAAAAAAAGAAAATTCTATCGAATGTATATTTCTAGATTATAGAACTTGTGTCATAGAAATTAAGTCTTTTTTGAAGTATTATTTTTTTCAACAGTTTTATTTATATTCAAAAAGCTGCTCAGAAAGTAAATTTACTTTTTTTTTTTTTTAATCAGAATTTGGATCTCTGAATTTGGGAGGGTATTTTGCATTAATAAAACTGAATCTTTTTTTCATCTTTTCCCTACTTCTATTCTTCTCCTCCTTTCCTCTTTCTATTTTTTAATAAGATACTCTTCCTCATATTAAGGTCAATTTCTGTCTACTAAAGGCAACTTACTTTTCTTGAAGACAATTCAATTATATTTTGTTCTTTTGTTTTTTCATGAATAGAAGCCAGAGATTGTTTTCTTAGTGTGATACAAAAACTGAATAACAACTATCATTATAGCAATGAAGAAAAAGCAGAATCCAGTTCTTTAAATTATTATTTATATTCTTGTAGAAAGCCAAAAAATGAAAAGCTTACTAGAATACAGATTGAAATACTGAACAGCTTGGGTATTAATGAGTCAGCTATAAAACTCAAAAATGGTCTGTTAGTGTTATCTACACAGAATCAACGTTGGATAAACACCTAAAAATAGCAGAAAATAACAAATGGAAAGGGAGCTTAGGTATATCTCCCTGACAGAAATTGTGCAATAAAATGGGGGTAAACACCAATCCCCAAGTCATTTCTGCCATCAAAGTTCTCCTACATTAATTCTTATCCAATGGTCAATTGGCATTTGCGATAGTTTCTGACAGAGTGGTTGAGGAAGTAGGAAGAGAAAAGATTTCGTGGTCTTTACTTTCAGTTGCTGGGAAAGGCTATATTATCACAGAGCTAGAATAGCATCTGATTCACTCTCTTGCCTTTAGATAGGGTCACATCTAAATCACTCACAGTCAAAAGAAAGGTTAGCACACTGTATAAAAATATCGAGAATAGAATGGATCTTTAGATTACAATGCTAAGGGAAATAAGTCAGACAAAAAAGGTGAGAACCATATGATTGCACTCATATGTGGGACATAAAACTGAAAGCAACAAATTAATATGGCAAACAAACAGACTTATGTACATAGACAACAGTTTAGTGATTACCAGAGGGAAGTGGGGAGGGAGTGCAATAGACAAATGTAAAGAGGGTCAAATATATGGTAATGAAAGGAAACTTACCTTTGGGTGATGAATACAAATACAATATACATATGACATATTATTGAATTGTACACTTGAAATGTATATGATTTAATTAACCAATATCACCCAAATAAGTTTAATTTAAAAAAAGGAGAATCTACCTTACAGTATATAACTGTTACATAAATCTCTGTTTTAGATATTATAATGGAAAATATCCTTCATTCTGATTTAAAGAACATGGGAATAGTCTAGATAAAAACAGAGTAAAGTATGTGTATCTTTAAAAAAACAGGTAATAATCTTTATAAAACTATCATATTTCTTCATTTTCTAATAAAGAATACAATTTAACATTAAAATGTGAGTACGAAATTTAGTGATTGAAATGGATGTATAATATCATAATGGATGTTAATTATCTACAAACTTTGAACCTGCATTTTATTCTATGTAAGGACTCATTCACCTTCAATAATATAGTGGTTATACAATATTTTTTTTTCTAACTAAAGAATCCTTTAGCTGGATTTTAGAAGTAAATTTATCAACTTAAAAATGTGTCTGAATAAATAGATACTTTTAATCATACTTTGTTGTGCCAGTTGATTAGAAATTGTAATAATTATAGTATTAACTATGGACAAGTATTGCCAGCAACACCATTTTATAGTTTAGTAAACTGAGACATAGAGAAGTAAAGCAACTGTAAACTGCAGATGAATAAATAACCCAGCTCTTTGAGAGAACACAATTATAAGTTGACTTTAGCAAAATATTTCCAAAGCATCTTTGACATAAAAGAAATTGCATTCTTAAAGCAAACAAAAATTGGAATTTTTAGCCAGAATAGAATTAAGATTTTAACAGTTTTGACAGTTTATTTTTTACTAAGTTCTAACTCTGGGTCTTTTCCTGAATTTACACCATAGTTTTAAAAAGTCTTTATCCCTAGAATTGTTTAGGAAAATGTAATAAAGCCTAAAAATGAAACTTTCTGCTAAATTTTTATGTCTTAATAGATGTTTGACAGGTGGCATGTTACCACCCACTTCAGTTACAGTATCTGTCCTTATATACTCACAGGACTGTGAGAAAAGAAAGGTGAAATAATGTATAAGAAGTCTTTTGTAAACTGCATGTTATATTGATGATTTTTTCAAGAGTGTCTTATATACTTATATATATATATATACATATACACCTATTTATATGTGTGCATGTGTGTGTGTGTATATATATATATATACACACATATATATGTGTATATATAAACTTTTTACACTTTGAATTCTCAATGTGGGTTCATTTGGTACTATATAATTCACATGTGAAACATAAGAGGGAAATGAAGCATAAGATAGATGTCACTGTGTTCCTGCATACCTTCTCCCTAGACATTAATATTTGGAGATAGTCAGGGACACACTTTCCCACAATTAAAGGGAAAACCATAGCAATATATTGATACCTCAAGAATAAAAGTTGAAAATCAGGAGAAGCACCTTGCTTAGGGCAAGTTATGGCTAATCTAAGAGCTTTCAAAATTTGTGTGTCCCTCTATGTGAGAATTGTGACAACTGAGAATTCTGACTGTAAAGGCTATAAAGACGTGAACTAGAGTAAAACAGTAGGTTAGTAAAGAGGCTACACCTTGATCAGGTTTATAATTTGGATAAAATTCCATAATAAAAATGGTTAGAAGAGAATGACTTCATGGAGAAAGTATAAATGCTAATTTCAAGTCTGAAAAGAACTAATTCTAGATTTTTAAAAAACATGATTTAAGATTTAACCCTACTAGTTTTTTAATAGATATATTATTGTCTGAATTTCGGTTCTATTTAAAAAGTTTATTAGTTTTGAGTTCTTTCCAGTCTCATTTCTCCAAGATACATTGTAATTTCTAGTGTGTGATTTTGTATAAAACTTGTTTCTCAGGAAACAAGTGTGATGTTATAAAAGAAATGCCTATATTTCTGGCACAACTTCTCATCACCATTGACATCCTTAATTCTTCTTCATTATGCCTACATGCAACATACTTCTATATGATTCATAATACAATGTTTTTATTTATGAGGCAAAAGGAAGAAGATTATAAGAGAACCCTGGAAAAAATAATGTAATTAATGCTCTTCCTTAACTCAGGGATTTGTTGAATTACCAAGTGAAAAAACACCCTATCTTAGTATCTTTAGGTTAGCCTTTCAAAGACATCTTAAACTAACAACATAGTTAATATTCTCTTCTATCATAAATTTTAGAAAAATAAATAGATCATTTAAACAAAACCCAGAACAAGTTAGGAAGTTTTTCTTATGAAAAAACATTCAGTAGTGTATATTTAAATATAGAATATACTAGTATGTTTTAAATAGGTACTAGTTACCAATTGATATATTCATATGAAACCATTCATATCTGAAACCTGTATTAACAGAGGAAAAGAGCTAAAGTAGTATATCTATGTAAATCATAGACATGATTTTATATATTTCTATATGATATACACATAAATCTGTCAAATTAAAAGAATAATCAAAGACAATATTATAAATTATGCATTATATACATATCTGTTGTAAATTTAGAATTTTTTCCCTATAGTGTTTTCTTAATACATCAACTTTGAGTTTGTATGATTTTAAATAGTAATGCTGACATTTAAGATACATGATCTATAGACTGTAAAAGAACAAGGTCCCATTTCTTGAAAAAAAATGTGAAAAGCAATGATCACCTTCTTCCCTTCTATTACCTAGATTAAATGCCACTGTCTTTTCTGTTCTTAATCATTTCCTGTGTTTTACAGTATACATACATTTTTTATCCACTTAAGTGAGGAAGGTTTAAAAAATGAGAAAAAATTCAAAAACTTAAAATTTAAGCTTTGAACCTCATTACATGGCAAAACAATAATAATAACTCTTTCAGATGAGTACTAGCTATCTCTCTCATCCATATCAGACAGTATATATGTTATTTTTATAAGAAACTGAGAGTGAAATAGGTATGTATCTGAAATGAACAAAATGGTCAAGTGATATTAGAGAAGTTTTAGAATACGTATTTGTTTACTTTTGGGAAAGAAAACAAACTTACCTCTTACAATCTGATCTGCTTAAACTCTATGCAACCACAGAATAAATAGTGTACAGAATTTCCATAAAATGAACACTTCAATTAGAATTTGAAATTTTATAAAATGTCCTGGATTTAGAATTTGATCTTTCATATGGAATATCTGGGAACTTATAATGTCTATAGTCATTATTTTATACCAAAGTATTAATATGCTACAAATAAAAAATAAATGTTACATTCAAGAGATTATTATAAACTGTTAAATGAGAAAAAAAAGGTCATAAGAATTGTTTGTGGAGAAATCTCTATTCATTTTGCATAGCATTTTTGATAAATTTCCCTAATACTTAGCATGCAATGGCCTATGCAAGCAGACAGTATTTGGTAATATAAAGAGCAGATTTTTTTTAAAGAAACAAACAAAAAAATCAATTAAATAAAATTTTAGTTCAAACCTTAATTTTGCTCTACTCAAAATTTTAGAGGTAATATACATACATGATATAACTTAGTTATACTTTCCTTGTGTTAAAATGAAGATAAGGTATTTTTCTTGTATAGCTTCTGTAAGGATTAAAGATGTATCTACACATTCTTAGCATAATATCCCTTATACAATAAACACTCAAGAAATGATAGTTATCCTTAAACTATTATTTTAAGAAGATGAATTCACTAATCAAATGTAAAAGAGAAACAGTGGAAAGATCGCATGAATATCAATTATTATTTAACATTATTCAGAAAGTCTGTAAGAGAAATGAGAAAATCCACATTTTTCTGTGTGTAAAATTAAACTACATAGAAGTTGATTTATCCGAAAGGCTGAGTTTAAACACATTATAAATTTTCAAATCATTTATTTCTCCCTCTTTCACCACCTTGACTTAATTCATTCCTGATAACCAACTAAAGGTTGATTGACTTCTTTGCTCATTCATTCATTAATTCATTCTATCAATGTTTACTGAATACAAATAATGCTCCAGTCACTATGTTAAGGCAAAACAATACAAAATTAATTCTTAGCAACAAGGACTTTTTAGTTTAATAAAAGAGACAGCAAATATTGTAAACTTTTTTGGTTATATGTTAAAATAGAGATGTGTATAGAATTACATGTAAATAGATCTTGAAGTATTAATAGAATTTTCCAGTTAGTAAGTGAAATTAAATGTACTTGGAGATGTGTAAAAAGACACAGAAGGATGATTGAGTAGCTGGTACTTCCCAGAATAAAGCAGTCAAAAAATATCTAGAACACTGATCCTCTCTCTTTTTTGGAACTGAATGGAGTCAGATGAAGATGCAGAGAAAAGTAGAAAACATAAAAAATTTGTATGCTGTGTTAGGAAATGTGGAACTCTATTAATTGGAAAATAAAGGATGGGGATATTTTGGCCGAGAGAGTCACATTTTCAGATATCAATCTAAAAAAGTTCACCTTAGCAGCAGAGGAGTAAAGCAACTAAAAAAGGAAGAGCAGAGTGATAAACTTAAAAAAAAAAAAAAGGAAAAGTAGGTGGAGTGCAGGATGATAGACTAGAATTGGACCATCCAGATCTGATTTCTGACTGGTATGGAGCTTGAATAAAAAGTGTGGACTCTTGAACAACCTCGTTGGTTCAAAAATCACGGTAAGACACTGTGGTCTCATGAGCATGGTACTATTCACAATTTTAAACACTACCATATTGTTTGTTCAAAGGGAAGTGTGTATGAAAAAATATTGATGTTATCTTGACTGTTGGAGATGTGTAGATGTATAATTTCACTTACTACAAATGTATCAATTAATTATATCCTTCTATTTAACAAAATACTTATACAGAAAAGATGACACAGCTCACTTACATCAAAATGACCAAGTTGTAGAACTTTGATATGCATGATATTGATTGAATGATGAAAATATCTAGTGAAAAATGAATAACGCTCTCCAGTTAGAACTGTAATAGTAACCATGTTTGGTTTCTGGACATTGTACATTTATTCATTCAACACATATTTGTAGAGTGACTTTTACAACAAAAGCTAGCTGCTATGAGAAATACACAAATAAATTGGGCATTGTTTAATTTATGGAATATATCAAATACAAATTTTAGCATTTCTGTTTTCTTAAGATATCAAGATTTTCCATTAGCAATACAATTAATTATTTTTCTAAACACTCACTTCTAGAATATAAATTTTCCTTTAGAAACATTGGTCCAAAGTCTAGTAAGAGTCAGAAATTATTTAAATAGCATATTAAAACATCCTCACAAATAATAAAGTGCAAAAATGACAACATGACCGATATGGTTTAAGATATATGGATAGCCTTTGGAAAGAAGTCTGTAGCTATATAAGAAGACATTAATTTAGAATTGTAATAGGATTTGAATGGACTGATGAGGAGGGTGAAAGAAAGCTCCAGGAAGATAAGAGTTGATGGATGACCAGGAATTCATTAGAATTTCAAGAAAGATATACTTAGGGAGGGGGAACAAAGTCATAAGGACAAGATAGAGTACGGTGAATTCCGGAATCTAACTTGTTGAACAGTCACTGCCTCCCTGAGTTAGATATTTATCAAGTGTGGAATGGATAAGTTTAACATCAAAGAGCAGAAAATGGAAAGAAGAGGTGATTTCTTGGCACTGAATAAAGAGTCCTAGCTTAACACTGCTTTTCTCCATACATATAGCAAACAAACAAACAAATAAACAAAACCTTTCATATTTAACAGCAGTACATCTGTCTGGATTGCTTCCTACCAGGGTCGAGGCATTTAGATTCATATTTATGTATTTATCAAATAAACATATAACTGTAGGATGTCTCACATAATCTTCAGTCTTGCTATAGTAAGATAATTACAAGTTAATAGGTTTTCATAAGGTTCCTCTATGTGTGCAAGGCATTGTGGAGATATACCTAACAAATTCAAAAAATTATTACAGATTTCAAGATTCATTTAATCTTTTTATCTCCCCACAGCCATTAGTACAATTTCTTACCCATAAAAGCAACATGGTAAATGTGCATGCACTAAATTACATATACATGAATAAAAAACAATATCATGAACAACAACAATTCAAGATGATAAACAGTGAAATGGATATAGATGTATATATAAGTGTATATCCATTTCATGTGTTTATAGGCATAAAGATGAATAGAGACTACTGGTTCTTTAAGGATTTTCTTTAATGCTAAACAGAAAGATTAAAGATAGGCAGGCATCTGGAAGAGTAGGAGGAGTACCAAAAGAAAAGGGGGTTATGACCACATAGAGATCACTGTCAATCAAGGCCACTAAGATATATTTGCAGTGGCAATGTTTCTTATATTTTCTATTATAGTAAAATATGCTGTTGGTATTGATTCACTGGCACTTTCAATATGAAATTAGGTTATGGACACAGAGAGGTATTCAGAAGATCATTTCTTCTAATATTCAATAATCAATATTTAGCAGAAAGGAGTTTGCAAATTGTCAGTGGTCACTTTCTTCAAGGCCAGCCTTACCTCCAGCTACTCAGGTATTTGCTGCAGCCTCTCTTTAGCTCTTGCATTTATCATAGGATTTCTTGTTTGTAAACCTATCTGTGTAGTTGACAAAATGGCTCATTCCGCTGGGTACTCATCATACTGTCCAGAATAGCGATAAAGTAGTGACACCAAGAAAAAATGAACTCTTAGATTCATTTAGATAATAGTCACTTTATTTATTATTCTTTACTGTCTAATTGTTCATTTAGGGAAAAAAATCCATTCAATTATTATTTTCTTCTTTTTTAGAGTGAAGAATCCATTTGTCACTGAAAACAGGGTTTAATATTAAGAAAAAATATACCCTTAATTATAAGCAACATACACAAACACTTAAAAAACACTTTATACTTAATCAATTCTGACCTATATGGGTTTCTAGGCATAGAAATTTTAGGAATAATAATAAAGCTTAAAGCAATTCATTTTACAAATTAAATTTTGAAATCTTCAGTTTAGTTTTGTAAGTCATACTCTGCAAAACTTCTAAGAATTTACCTCTCAAAACCACGGATTTTGGATAAATTAATATTTAATGTAATCAGCATACAAAAACTAAAGAAAACTAATGAATTAATACTCACTTTCATTCTGTCCTATGTTAACCAAAAAAAGGACAGAGTAAATTCTATGGATCTGACCATTTTATCTACATTAGTAATGTTTATTAATAACTTAATGAATGCTTAAATACATATTTTATAATTGTATTGATAATTTTAGTTATAAAAAATATTGCTACTAACAACAATAACTATCATGGTAACAATTTATTAAACACTAAGTGCAAGTGTTTATTCTCTCCCAAACACTGCAGTGACATGTTGATATAAATTATCCAATGTTATTATCTCCGAATTTACTTATAAGGAAACCAGAACTTAGGAAAAGTAAGCAATATATTGATAAATCATTGAGGCAAGATCTGAATCCAGGCATACCTGATTCCTAAGCCAGTACCTTTACCCTACCATCCTGCCTCTAAAAACGACCCCATTATCTCTAACAAGAGAAACTGAGTCTTGTGCTAGTGCTTACATTCCTCTTATAAACTAAAAATCTGATGCCAGACATGCCAGCTGGCTTCTCTATCTCCAGGATACATAGAGAATCTGTAACTCTTATCTATTTTTTCCTTTAAATTGTGACTCTACTGTGGAGCAAGTAGATGTTCAAGAGGGCATAAGTATCCACATATCCATCTGCATAAGTAAGACATGCTTCAAAAAAGAATGCCTAGTTGGGTTTTTTTTTCCCTTAAAAACCTTATTTTTCAGTGAATAAAAGAAATAGTCTTTTCCAAAAGGGAGATACGAGTGAAACAAAAGATGAGGTTGATAGTTAGTTTTTCCTTTTTGTCCAATTTTTATACCTTCAATATTTTCACACATATAGCTCAAATAGGAATTGAAGACAATTAGGTTAAAGAGAAGAGTCAGAAGAAGTTAAGATAAAGAGTGCACAAGAACACCCTCAAAAGATACCAAGAGCATTTAATACCTTCTAGCTTTTAGTAACAAAGGAGAAAGGTCTGGGCATAAGACACTAAGTGAGGTCAAGGCATTAGTTAGAAATAAATACATAAATACTGGAGTAATGAAAAATGTTAAGTAGTATATTTTCTATATTATTGGCCATATTAAAATGACAGATAGCTTCTACTTATTTATATATCTAAGTAAAACCAATGTAATATACATAAAATAATGAATAAAATCAGAATAATTATAAGAATCACAAGTGCTAAGTATTTTACATGATGTTTTATTTAACATAAACAGCCCTAAAACATTGGTTGTATTGTAACACTCACTTATATTTGGAGAAACGGTAGAGGTCGAGTAACTTGCTCAAGGACACACAGCTAGTAAATAACAAAACTGAAATTTGAAGCCAGGAAGTGTGATTCCACAGACTGAATACTATCCTCTACATTTGGTAGTCATAACAAATAATGCCATTTTATTTTTACTATTCCTTTTAAGGTTCTAATATAATTCTAGACATTTTTAAATGCTGTCATAGCAATATGTTTGCTGGGTTCTTAATTAGGAAAAATAATAATTCTCAGGAATACAATGCTACATTGATATCAAGTTAGTTAACCAGTATCTTTTAGGGGCTTCTGTGCGCAATACTTGATAGTCACAATATAGACTCACAGAATGTGAGGATGAATTTTATTCCAAAGTCAATTCCAAGTTGGAAAAACCTAAATGTCATGTTTTCTGAGCATGGGAGCTTCTTCCTACTGGCCGTGAATCCAAGAAGGAAACCTAATAGGAGTGATACAAATATAACCAATTGTTTCAGCAATGGAAATAAATGTCCGTCAATATTGCATAAGCAACTGATGAAGAGCATAGGCATGGAAGCAGAGAGTAGAATGCTAGTTGCCAGGGTCTGTGGAGAAGGGAATAGGGACTCACTATTCAATGGGTATAAAGTGTCAGTTGTGCAAACCAAATTAAGTTCTGAAGATCAGCTGTGCAATACTGTGTCTATAGTTAACGGTGCTGTAGTGTGATCTCAAAAATTTGTTAAGAGAGTAGATCTCATGTTCTGTTGTTAGCACAATTAAAAAAAACTGCTTTTATGAAATAGCATAACTTTGATAGGACAAATATATATACCAGAGGAAGAAAATTATAGACCAATATCCTTAAAAAATAAAAGAAAAAAATAAAAAAGAAAAAGCATAGGACTTGAGTAATAGCTAGGCAGACATAAACGAAACTCTATGTGTCACTATTCCCAGTAATAACACTGAGTTTAATTTGGAATGCAAAAATACAAAAGTTACACATCCCTTCATATTATTAACGGTGGTGCTCTTGAGAAAAAAAACTGACAGCTGCCCAGCTGGCTACACACATAGGTCTTATGTTGTTTTCTTAATCAGAATGCTGTCATATGAGGCATTAGAAAAACTATAAAATCTTTAGATTCTTTTATTTAAAAAACAAATAGAAATACTTACATTATTAATAGTACAGCATACTTGTTTCGGTCTGTAAACTCTTTGGGAAAGGACAACTGTAAAGGAAGTTCTTGTAAAGAAAGAACAAAATATTAAAGATGGAGAGTCATTTATATGTAAAGCTATAAGATATAGGAAAAGTTGTTTTTAAATGATATAGCATGCACAAAACTTTACCATAGTCGTCAATATGAAGCATGTTAATTTCTGACTTTACTATCTTCTTCTTCAGGATAGCCTCCTTCAATATAGAATTGCTTTCCAATATAAAATATTCTATAAATTAAAAAGGGTAGCATAAATTACTAACTGCTGTTGCTGATCAGCGCAACAAGAATCAGCGCAACAAAATATTATCCAGCTGTTATTCTTTGTCAGACACTGTGTTAGGCTCATAATTTCTCTCTTGGATTACTACAACAGTTTTCTAGCTGAGCTTTCTTATTTCAGCAAAATTTTCTCTAGTTGCTCCTATACTTGGAATTAGCATTGATATTTCCAAAAGGCAAATCTTATTATGTTACTACTCTGCTTAGGAATTTGTAAAAGAATATAAAATTATCTAGTGCACAATGAGATGAAATTCATAATGCTAAAATTATAATGCAAAATTACCAAGCAAAAAATCAGAAAAATGGCACCCGTGATGAGTACAAAATTCAACCAATAGAAATAATTTAGAAATAACATAGATGATATAATGGATAGATAATTACATTAAAGCAAAAATTATAATTTTATTCATTGTGTTCAATAAGATTTAAAAAACGAGAAACAGAGGAGAAGCAGTTAGGAGCAGTTAGGAGCAGGAGCAGTTAGGGGGATCATTTTATAAACTATATAAATGTCTCACTAATGTACTGTATACTAGAAATTAATAAAATTTTAAAAGATGAGGATGTTAAAAAGAAATATGAAATATAAGAAAAAGACACAATTTAAATTTCTAAAAATTAAAACTGTGAAATCTGAGATACATGAAAACTCTGAGATCCAAGTTGAAAAAAATACTTGGTAGAATTAAAGAGTATATTAAATACTGGAGAAGAAATTAGTAAATCTTATGAAATAGCAACTTCTCATGGTTTCTCTTTATTATCAAATATCTATATGTAAACTAATTATATGAGTATGGGGCAATTGAGAAATTTTTACTGCTAAATCAAAAGTTGTTCATTTATTCATGGAATAAAATCAATCCATGGTCAAAGAAAAATTAATTCTATTTAATACAAAGAAAATACTAAAGCCATTTTAAAAGATAAAGAACACACAGGATTTTTGTCATGATTGAGTCAAAAATATACTTAATACTCTGCTCTTTGCAAATATTTGAAGTGTTAAAATATAATTTTAAATGGAATTGAGGATAAAAAGAAAATAAGAACAGAAAATTAGGAAAGAGAAAGATAAGAGGGAGGTCTGAATAGAAAGGGGAAGAAAGAAATAAAATGGAGAGAAAGAAAATAAAAGAATAAAAATGAATTAATGTAAAAGGAAAAAGAATTCTATATGCAAAATTAAGAAGATAAAATTATAAAAAGAAGGGAATGATCATTATATGAGACAAAAGATTTTTGAAATATTAACTAAGTAAAATTTTACATAATTATACCTTGCCTCAAGTCACTGAGTATTTTAATAAAAGATTCTTTTAATTTTGTTGTAAATATAAGTTTTTATAGTAGAGCATTAGGGAAACACTCAAGATGAAAGAACTAAAAAGTCACCGAGAAAGCTGCCAGTCAAATGCAAGAATTTTTACATTTTTGAATATTTTCTTTTTGAATTTTTCTATTATCTTTCAAATAATTTTGTTCAAGTGGCATAAACATTAGGTCTCTAATCACTTAGGAATATAGCTTAACAATTTTGAGGAATTGACTTTTATAAATTAAACACAAAATATTAAACACATTTTAATGTTTAATTCCAGTAGGAAACCAAAGGAAACTTTATTAGAATAAATTGGTGCAATTTTAATAAATGAGTATTTGCAAATACATGAACAATGGGCAGGTGATCATAAGAGATAGTACAGTAACCCAGGGCTTGTAATGACAGTGGCTAGACCTTCAGGCCAAGGTAAAAAAGGAGTTAATATGAAGGTGGTTGTGGGAGAGAGTCACAGTGACCAATCAAGAGTCCTAGCTACCTGGGGTGATTCTTCAGGGATAAGGCGGGAAGGAGTAGCTATATCAAAGTCATGTTCTCCCTTCATTTGTCACCTACATGATTCACTTTAGCTGAACTCAATTGGCAGTCAAGTGGTGAAAGAATCTAAATCATCTATATACACTACTTTTGGGGCAGAGACCAGGAGACAGGTAAACAGTTAAGAGTTATACTGGAAAAACAAATGTAAGATATTTGGTGCATTAATTAATACTCCATTAAAGTTTATTTATAAACCTTCCTTTTTTCATTTATATTATACTTTTCGACTATCATCAATAGCGCTATTATAATTTTCCTTATTTAGAACAATTTTCTCACTATAAACCATTAAAAGAAAAAATTTCAAATAACTAGATATAAAAGATTTAAGGCTTATGATGAGTTATTATTAAAAAAACATTTGCTATAATTTATATTTCTATCAGCAAGTTAAGAGATCATCATCCTATCTTCGTTAGCAATATACATTTTTTGATGTTATTAATTTGTTAGAAGAAATTACATGGCAGTATTTTACTTTGCATTTCTTTATAACTGCTGAGTTTAATGATTTTGTAGTTTGTTAAGTAATTTCATTTTTCCTTTTCCAATTTACTTTTCATGCCCTATTGTACTTTATGTGGCCCCCAAAATGAATTATGGCGGATTCATTAGTATAACAAACATTTACCCAAAGATCCTTAGCCCAAAGATTTACTTGCAAATGAATATAAATTTATCTTAACAATTGTCTTTTAAAAGAAAATTTAAGCGCTGACCACTATTCACAGCCCCTTTTTTATTTTTCTTGAACACAAGAAGATCAGAATTGGCTAATAAATAAAAAAATCAGAAAGATTTTATTAGACAAAATGTTTCATGATTTGTAGCAAAATTTATTAGAAAATAACATTGCCTTGTAACAATAGAATAAAATTAATTAAAATCAGATAGGGCCATTTGCGACAACATGGATGTACCTCGAGATAATCATGCTAAGTGAAATAAGCCAAAAAGAAAAAGTTAAAAATCACATGATATCATTTATATGTGGGAGATAATTCTAAAAGCAACAAATAAACAGAAATAGGACAAATAAACAGAGAGGCATGGTCACGGACTATAGACTAGTGGTTACCAGAGGGTAAGGAGTGGGTGGAGGGGGAAGTAGACCAGGTAAAGGGGATCAAATATATGATGACAGAAAGAAATCTAACTATTGGAGGTGAACACACAGTGTGAAGATTACATATATATATACATATATATGCCTACTGTTAAAGTGTACAGATGAAACATTGAATTTTGTTAACCAATGTCACCATAAAAAATTAATTAATTTTTTAAAAAGTAAAAAAAAAAAAACAAGTAAAATTTTTTTAAAAAATTGGATAGGGAATTTTTTTTAATCATCATTTTGGAAGAATAGAAATTACAACACAAATGGTTGCCTTTAATTGAGTGCATCCTATGTTGCAACTATATCTCCTCCTTACAGAAAATGTATTTGCTAATTTAACTACAGATAATTGATCCTATGAGATATTAACTTGTCTCAGATCCTGCAAAATGTATGTGATAGACTCATTTTATACACTGATTTTTTCCATCTATAAAATTCAATCTTCCTTCTATCTTATTAAATATAGTCTTTATTAGAATTATTATTGTTAGTGTTAATATTGAATACATTTATGTTTCTTACCATAACTACTTTAAGATTTATACGAATAAGAAGAAACTAAAATATGTGCAACCTATTTATAACCACACAAAACTTTATTGCAAATCTAGAAATTTTGTCTTTTTTCTAAAACAGGCAGGAAGACTTCATATGGTGGTCTTTAAAGAGTGAAAAAGGTATTTTTTCTGTTCTCTAAAAATGATAGTTGTAATCCAACATCACACTTTTGTGACTGCAACTCCTTTAAGTCAACGCATCTAATTAATACTCCTACTTAAATATAGGTATGTGATGTAAGAGACATAAACAAAATGGAATCAGGTGCCATCATATGGTAATGATTACAAACCCTGTTCTGGAGTCAGACTATCTCATTTGATTCCTGGCTCTGCCCCTATTATCACTGTTTTCAAGTTATTTAACCTCTCTGTGACTTAGTTTCCTCACCTGTAAAATGAAGTGATAAAATTAACTATCTCAGGGGGTATTCTAAGGATTAAATACATTAGTAAGTATAAGCTTAATTTATTAGATTGTAGTAGCCTGTAGTAAATCATGAGAGGATAAGGTACTGATTGATTAAATTAATTTTAAATCATCAGAAGAAAAAGAAATATAAATAAAAGTAAGAAGAAAAGGAGTCAGGAGGCAATTTGGCTATTCATTTTTAAGATTTGCTCAATTACATATTTAATAATTCAGTCTGCTCTAAGTTTTTAAACACTTTGAATACATCTTATCAACAGTATACACCCAGGCTTTGTCATATTGCTCAATAAAGTAAGTGCTCACTCAATAGATGATGGACAGTTAAATATATAAAAGAATAAATGAATATATAAAACTAGAAAGCCCTAAATATGTAAAATAATTTTTCTCATAATTTTTTAGAAGTATACATAATGTGTTACTCTAGAGGATTAATTCATATGAGGCCCAGAAAAAAAATAAATCACAGCATTAAGGAGCCAATAGGCTATAATATATCTAAATGAGCCTCATCAATTGCTCTTCATTTAATCTAGACACAGAAGACACCCTATTTCAGGCATATAAGATCCACCTCCAGTTATAATATTGCTCAAACCACTTGCTTTACCATTTCTCTTACATACACAGGTCAAGTTGAGGGTGCCTACCCAGGTTTTTCCATGCTGGGTCTCCTTTAAAGAAGATTCTATAAAGTATGACATTAAAAGTAAATAATATAATACCTAAGACCAATGCCAACCATGAGTATTCTGTATTGTGTTTATGTACTTACTTGCTGGGTTGTCTGTATTATGTAGGCTGACCATTGGGACGCCTGGACCTGGATTTTTAAAATATACATATAAAAAATTTTTAAATATATATTTGTAATAATTACTGAAAAGGCTACATAACAGAGTTCTTTTTTTTTTCAAATGAAAGGATTGCATAGTTAAAATATAATATAATATAATGAAACAGAAACCAGACTACATTTCATTCTTTTCTATGGATGTTTTATCCAGAAAAGTAGGAACATAGCAGGAAAGAGACTATTTATATAGATTGTTGTTAAGATTTATGATCCTCACTTCTCCAAAATTCCCTATACTTCTATATTTATATGCTTTTAGCCAATCTCATGCACCTCACTCACTCTTTTTCTAGTCTTTTACAGAAAGCTGATTTTACAATTCTGTGACCACTTATCTACTTGTCCAAGATTAAATTCTATTTACCAGTTAGCCAAGAAAGAAAGAATGTATGCATATTAGAACTATCTCATACAAAAGCTAATAAAAATAGAAGTTTATTATATATTAATTTAAAAATACATTAATTGGAATTACCAATTATTTCAAACATACTAGTTAATTCAGATGTGCCCATAAGATGTTATCTTGAAACTTCACTTGTGTAATGAACTCTGTCTAGAGGTCTAATATTTTTTCCCTGCTGTCATCAAACAAATGTTTTTCTTTTTTAATGACTTCATTTTAGATATCAAGAGAAAACTTAATTAAAAAGAATAAGTGCTGATCTATTCTTCATGGTGCCTTAAAATGGGACAGCTTAAAGTACCAGCTGAAGCAGTGAAACTCAATTCATCACATTATAAGAGGTCACAGGTCTCCCACTTCATCTTTGAAAAATACAATATCCTATTAAAGGGACAATAATTTCTATTACTATAACCTAGAGTTATCATATTCCTATGTAGTACTATAGAATACTATTTTCAGGTAGATAAAATAATTGGGGTTAATGTAATTTTTCAGAACTGAAGGGAACTAGACCCAGGAAATTAAATTTCTGTATGCTTAAATCTCTCAATAATCAAGCCCATATTTAATAAGACTACTGTTTTTCCTAAAGCCTAGGTAAATTAGTTTGTTATTGTGGTATAAGTTTGCTGATATAAATATGTTTATTCACTTTTTTAAAAGGACCATGTTCAAACAGCCTTTATTAATCATGTGTACATGTGGACTTACAATTTCTAGTTCAAATGAAGTATATGAATATAATTTTTATCTCAGTAAATCCATAATTTTTAGCTTCTTAACAAAATATTATAAATTAAGAATATTAAATCATGTAGCTAGAGAGTAATAGTTACTAATTATAGCAATAGATATTGATAACAATCCATAAAATAAATTTTATCAGAAATCATTTATTACCTTTACAGAATAATAAAAAATGTTGATTCATGGGACTAAAACTGGCATCAAAGTATGTACACTGTTCTTTCATAAAATTACATGAAATACATTGACGATTCAATAAGCCTTCAGTAGAAGCACTGGGAAAGAAAAAGAAAGTTAGAAATGTTTCCATTTCTTGTATTTGAATGTGTGGCATCTAAATTTAAATATTAGCATAAACAGAGGAGCTACAGCATTACCCATATTGAGGTTCCTTGTAAATTATGACTACCATACAAATCCAAAGTTAATTTCTATTACTAATATTAAGACATACACATATTTCTTCTCTGTAATAAAATTAAGATTACGTACACCTTTATCGATGTGATATGTGTGTATGCTTATAAAAAAAAGTTTTCCACAGGACTCAATATAACATATTTTTAACTACATTTTCTGTATAGATATTTTTTTTTGTAATCTTAAAAGGAATTGCTCACCGAGAACTGCATAAAATTACCACAAACAAACGTTAGTTGAAAGAACTAATAAATGTTTTCACAAGTTACAAAAAAAATCAAGCTCATTATTTACTAAGTTCAACATTTTAAATATTAAAATTTGATATTAGTGGCATTTTCTTTTTCACTAAAAACTTAAACTGAATTTTTTGGTAAGAAAAAGTTACTTCTGTATGACAATACATATAGTGTTAATAATCATACATAGTTTGAAATATTAGAAAAGTAGGAAAAAAATCATCTCTTCATTTTACAAATAATAATGCTTAAGTTCAGAGGGATTGAAATGTGTCCCCAAGGTTACATTTTTTACATTGAATCATTTATTTTTTTAAACTTAGATGAATCATAAATTATCTATGTTGATAGATGAAAACATTGTTGATGATACATTTAATAAAACTGGATTGGACAAAATATTCTGTTTTATTTTAGAACAAAATATGATTTTGTAAATGAATCATATATGTGCTGATTTTGATGTGCAATATGCTACAGACATGAGGATGTGAATAAAAGTATTAATGTGGGTATCAGAAGCACCAGAAGCAATTGAGGATAAATGTTAAGTATAGTTCACAAAGTCAGAATTTCACGTTTGGAACACCTTGAGTTCACTACAGTGCAAAATTTTCCTTTACTAGTCAAGGTGATAGGTATACACTAGGTACTTAAACACATTAGCCAGTTATACCCTTAAGATCATTTATAAAGTAATCATCATACCAAATTTGTTTTTAATTATTAAAATATGGTATATATATTATATATATGTAATGTATATTTTATGTATATATAACATATGTATGATAATACTTGCCATGTTATCCATTTTAAGTATATATTTCAATGTCATTAATTATATTCACAATGTTGTACAACTATAACCACAGAAATTAAGAATTCATGCCAGTTACACACAGCTATTTATTATATATCTAGAATTTAAAAACTTTCTTTCTCTATTCCTTCATATAAATTTTCAGATCCAAGTTCCCTAGAGATTTATGTTGGTGGGTTCTCATCATTCAGACTATAAAATTAGTGAAACACAGAAATGCAAAATTTGAGACAAAATTATAATACTGAATATGGTAAAAGTTCTGATTCCACAGTAGCATCTAATCTCATAAATTAAGTCAACTGATGATTAATTTTATGGCCTGGACAAGACATTATTTGAGCTTTCTGGATTAAACACTAACATTATCTTACAGAGAAGCCAACTGGCATGTGATGTGCTATTTAAGGGGAAATTTATCGGCACTATATTTTCTTTATAGCACAGCCTGCTACACTAGCACTGTTCACAGATATATTGACTGTTCTGCCTCAGTCACTAGAAAGATAAGGCAAGCACACGAATCTAAGAAGTGATTGTGACTCAAATCACCGTTTAGGCTAGGAAGGGTAAGAGAAATTAAGGCAGTTCTATTAATTTAATTTAGCCAAGTCTGTTCTTTTGACACTGTCATTTTTCTTTAAGAGTTTTATAAAATGAAAGAAATGAAACACTGATCAAGTATTTCCAGTTCTCTAAAGGGTTATTCATGACTGCCAGTAGCAATCATAGTATAAGTTTCAAGGAAGAAAAGTTTCAGATCATCAAAAAAAAAAAAAAAAAAAGGTTACCAGACCTCTAAACCAAAGCGAGAAATCCCTTAATTAAATGGCTGTTTTTCCTTTGGAATTCATTAGAATTGAGAATATGGGTTTCAGACTCTAAGAGAAGAAATAGAAAACGATATAAATGATATATTGGGACGGGTGAATAAAAGGAGACTTGCTTTCAGATGGAAGCAATTTATGTATAAATAAAAGTATGTGGGTAAATTAGAGGGAGTTAGGCCACTTCATCCATGAAGTTTTATTCTCAAAGAAAAGTCTAGGCTACTTGGTAAGAATCAGTGGTGACAATTCTTCAAACATGATAAATTTCCACTGAGAATATGCCATGGCAGTTTTGACACTTTAAAACTGTGAAATGGAAATTAGAAAGTGTATATAAAGTCTAGAATTAATAAGTTGCTTGCCAGTCAAAAATAAAAGTGAAGTCTTGTTGAAAGCTTTTTGAAAGAGAAGACATTTTAATACTAAATAGGTATAACCTTAAGCTCCTTCAGTGAATATAACTTTCCATCTGGGAAAATTAGTCAAATGAAAATATCTCCCATCCTTTGCTTTATTTTTGTAACAAGGATTCCTGGTTTAAAAAACAATCTCAATGGATTTTATATTCTATGGGAGCAAAAATGAAAAGCTTTACTTGATCCATTCTACTTACTGTTCACAAAGTTTTTATTTTGTTCAGGAATAAATTGCATGTGTGCATTATTAATGCACTGAATTTTTAAATGAAGCAGAAGAAAAGTCTACTCGGGAAAACACGTGAATGCCTGGGATGGTAGTTGAGAGAAGCAAGCCTCAGAAAAAAAAAAAAAAAACCAAGATATTTTGAGGCTGTGAAAGTAGCAAAATGGTCTCAGTTTCAAACATTCAGCCTCCAAAAGGTAAGAGCTGAAAGAATGAACCACGAGTGTGAGGTTTTGTCATGGAGATTTGACTCTTCCCTAGCCTTGTCAAAATGAACCTTCAGATTTTTCCATTCCATAGTTAAGTTGAGTAGATGGCCTTTGAGACATCAACCTGTTTAGGAAAATCCTTGAACATTGCTTACCTGTACAGCTGTCTCCCTCTGGGAGAAAACTCAGTGCTCAGAAAGTAACTGCCCAGGAAAGAAAACAGCACAAACATTAGTCACAAATAAATTTTGCCACATTATTTTCATTTGAATTTTTACACTGTCAAAGAATGAGCAAGAGTTTTTCTATTATTCAACCACAGCATTTTGATCCATTTGGGAAACATATATACTTTTTATTCTTAAAGTATAATCACATTTTTCCATGATCTCTCTCAATCTGTGTGTGCTTGTGCACGTGTTTCTGTAAGTGTCTCTCCAAATGACGTATAGAGAGAATCTTTAAAGAAAAGTTGTTTCTACATGGCCAGGTTGTTTGGACTAAGACCATGATAAGCAAAACTTATCTCTGGCAAAAAAGATTACAGTTGACAAGCCTGACTTCCAACCTGGCAAGAGAACCAAAATGCTCACAGTTTTTGAGTAGTTTCATCATATGCCAAGATCTTTACCACTTCCCAGTTTCCTGATGTTAGATGCCGCACAGTAATTTGCTCACTTTTACTCTGCAAAGAAAAAGAAAATATTTATTCTTTTTATTTAAACAGAAACTCTCTGTCAACACAAAAATACTGTCTGTGTCACTTTTAATTTTTTAATTCTCAACTAAAATTTAGTTTATTTTTCCATCTCAAGAATGCACACACATTAGTATAAACGTAGACCCATAGAGGACATTGCCTGTCTTCCTATACTGTAGGAAAACTATTCAGAAAACACCTGTAGGTGAGGATCGCCTGTGCATTAATGGTCATAGGATGCCATCTGGCATTTGATGTAGACATAGGACTTTGATAAGTCTCATCTAAAATGGCAGCTGTGCAGTTTGAACAGCTTTAAATAAAACATTTCAGAACAAAAATTTTTCCAATAAATACTAAAGATTATATACTTTTAGCCTTTCTAGCATATGCATCACTATAAGATTTACTATTTTCACTGAATAATTTATTTCTGAGATTAATCCATGTTGATATTTATAGCTTTATAGTTTACTTTCACTGCTATATGGTATTTTATTGTATGAATACAGTATAATTTGTGTGGTTTCTTTTGACATTTCTGTGCTTCCAAATTTTTGCTCTTAAAAACAAATTTATGAACAATTTTATTAAAGTCTCCTGATGCATGAGGGGGAGTTTTCTTGAGACAAACACCAAAAAGTTGGATTGCTTGGTCAGAGGATATACATTTCTCCTACTTACTTAGATTGTGACAAATTGTTTTCCAATGTTGTTGCAATTTATAGTCTACTAGCAATATGAGTTCCTGTTGCTCCACATCTTTCTCTCTTACTTGCCAACAGTTTTCATTTTTTTTTTTTTTGTCAAACCAATGGGTATGAAATTGTATTTCATTTGTTTTCTCTTTATTGAGAAAATATTCAAAACTACAGTAAGGTCAAACAGTACATGAGTATTCATACAATCCTTACCTAAACTCACCAAGGTCAACATTTTGCATATCAGCCTTCCATTCTTTTTTCGGTCTCCTGAATCATTTGGAAGTAAGTTGCAACTATCAGACTATTTCAGCCCTAAATACTTCAGTATATATCTTTCAAGATTAAGAATATCTTCTCATATAAGCAAATTGAAAGCATACCTATGAATATTAATACTCATATCATCTAAATATATCATGTTATCTAATTTCCATAACAGTCCTAAGTAACCAAGTAAATTTAAATATAAAGTTATGTATAAAATATGGACACAATTATAAGTTTTCCACTCATGACAAAATTATTTGCATGATAATTGTGATATATTCATTGTAAAAGTACATTTTACATTGTAATTAAAAGCAAGATAATATTTGCACATTATATGAATAGCTATATCTCCATGAGGTTTCCATTCAGTAGTTTTGGCATCCATTTATGACCTTTACCTTTATAATTATCATTTTAAAGTGATTTTCTAATTCTGACATGCCTTCTATATTTATTAGGTAGCATTCTTCTGTAAAAAGAACTTCCCCTACTTTTCTCCATCACATGTAAATCTTTCTCTTACCCTCCTCCTATTATTACAGATTTAAACATCTTTAAAAAAGATATTACTTTCCATTACTGTTGTTATTCTTTAGAATGACGAAATTGTTAAAATTTGGTTAGTGGGGAATCTTTCAAGTCAATCTCTCTATTCTTTAAAAATGATTACATTAGTCTTTGGGCATATCCTTGTTTTTTGAATAATAGGATGTTCTAAGAACATTTTACTTCCTCTGTCTCATATCTATAACCAAGAATTTCTCCAAGGAGTTTTTTTCTGTTGAAGTATGGTATTCATATATCACAATTTGGAGTTAGGTGTGTCCATTGTTATTCTATTTTATTATTTCTGGGCCCTTTCAGAGTAGATAGAAAGATGATAGATTACATAGATGATAGATGATAGACAGATGATAGATAGATAAATAGATAGATGATAGATAGATTAGATAGATAGATAGATAGATAGATAGATAGATAGATAATAGACTTCCATGCTTTCTCTCTTAATATATACTCTGTTCATGTGGGGGTTCTTAATAATATCTTCAGTTAAAATTCATATCACTTTGATTTACATTCAGATTCATTTGCTTCTTTTAGTATTTAAATTTAGGCTTTGATGTCAATATTTCTAAATTTACTTTAAAAATATGTACATGGTTCAAAATATATTTTATATCTATATCTATATATATTTATATAGTTATATATGCCAAGAATAATGCAATAGTAACAAATAATTTAAAGGTGAACAAGGATATTGTTGAAAATATGCTAATGAATATCAAGCAGAGAAACAATGACAGCCAATTGAATGAAATAAAATAAAGAAGTGAGAAGGTTCAGAGTTATATAGGTAAGACAGGGAAACAATACCCATCTGATATTTAATTGAATTCTTAAAGAAAATAAACAAAACAGTGGAAGAAAGGTAACATTTAAAACCGTAATCCAACAATAGCAAACCAGAACAAAAATGTTTGTGAAATAAATGATACCAAAAATTTTGGTCTCATCCCATTCTCACCCATTCTCACTATACACACACACACACATACACACACACACACATATGTATACATATATACATATATATTTATATTTCTTTTTTGTGGGGAAATTTTTATAACCAAAAAGATGATATTTACTACTATAGATATAAGTGTAAACCTAATAAATGACATCATTGTTATAGATCTTTTTTTTCTGTTTATTATTACCAATACTTCTGCATTATATGGCTATACTATAATTTATTCAACTAGCCTCCAGTGATGTACATTTCAAATAATTCTGCAGTGATTAACCCTGTGTATATGTTTGTTTGTTGTTTAATGCTTAGAGAAATATCTTCAGGATGTATTTCTCCATTAGAGAAGTATCATTTTGCACATCTACCAGCAATATATAAGATGCTCGTTTTCCCATGGACATGTTAGAGAATATGTTGTTCAGTGCTTGAATTTTTGCCAATTTGATTGGTGAGAAATGGTGCTCTAGTAAACACCAAGATATGCCAACCATAACTCTTCTCAAAAAAAGGACCGACTTTGTTAGCAGCCAGCAATGTTGCTGGAAGAAGGCCCTCAGCTGTTGGACTGAAGACAATGGCCTCACTTGAGATCATACTATTCTAAGTACAACCTGATCAATACTGGAACAAAGAAGCCCAGTCCTCTTGCCCTAACTCAAATCTTCTCTGAAAGGCCTTCCTAGTCTAGAGACCTTCATTCAGATAACACTGAAGCTCAACTTCTGTCCAATCTTACTTCTTTCCCCTCCTTTCCAAAGTTATTGATTTCCTTTGTAATAATTGCCCTGGAGGCTAATCTTCCTTTTGGAATTGACTTTCTGTGAAACTTAACTGTGACAGGTATATTGGTGGGCTTGAGAATTTTAAACTATCTTTTTGGTCTTAGTGCTTTGGTGAATGAAAGCTCTTCTGTCTGGTACTGAGATTTTAACCTTTAGGATTACTTTGTTTTAGATATGTATTTTGCATAAAAGATTAAATTACTTTTATTTCATGAATAGATCTAGATAATGTATTTTTTAATTGTAGATCATAAATTAGTTTACATTTATTAGTATAACTGATACTTTAAAAAATCTACCATATTTTATATATTTATCATACCTATTATGTTTAATGAATTGTTTCTTAGGTAGTCTTTTAATATTTTTTTAGAAATAAAATGCAGTGCTAGATTATTATTTGTTTTATATGTTGTATTTATATTAATAAATTTAATAATGCTCTTATCATCCCCTAAAGGTATTGTTTGTTTCAGAAACATTTTTGTTCTGGTTTGCTGTTGTTTGACTATGGTTTTTAATGTTGCCTCTCTTCTACTGTTTTATTTTCTTTAAAAATTCCAATTACATATTAGGTGAATATTATTTCCACATCTCACCTATATAACTCTGAACCTTCTTACTTCTTTATTTCATTTCATTCAATTGGCTGTTATCATTTCTTTGCTTGATATTCATTAGTATATTTTCAACACTATTTATCCTTGCTCACCTTTAAAATAATTTCTTTCTATTATTGTATATTATTCTTTTTTTCAATTTCTTTCATGAAATCTGGTTTCACTTTCTGGTTTATTTTTATATTTACATTAAAAAGCCATTCCTAAGTTTTGGATATCTCATTTGATAATTTTATAACTATAATTTATTTAACACTATTTTACCTTATTCCTCTATTTCATAATTGTTTTTTTTGGGGGAAGATTATCTTTATCTCCTGATATTTCTTATTCTTATTTTCTGTTTTCCTCATATAATACCTTTGTATGTCTATTGCCAGCCATATTTTTATCTTTATTAATATCTTGGATTTTCCAGGATACAAGTGCATTAAAGGTAGTCAAAGATTAGGTGTCTCATTAGACTTATTACTGTTCTAAGGAATGGTGTGCTTAAGGAGTACTATTACTAGTATCCTAAGAACAATTATCCCAAGTAGCACACTAAGATATACCATAAGATTAGATCTAAGTATTCTGATTACTAATACATTTTTCCCCATAAGGTCCTTAATTTCTACCTTTCCCTTTGCAACTATATTTCAAGAGAGGCCTCTTTCTATAGCGTTTTATTTATTTTTTCACATGGTGATAATTTTTTTTAATGGTCATATTGTTTTAATGGTTTTGTGCACAGTTAACTGAGTTTATTTTTACTCCTTGTCTTACTACTAATTTTTAAAATAGATGTTACTAATATTCCACTATAGATTATGCTATACTAGCTAAGCTTTTGGTGTCTTTCTCAACTTAAAAATGTTGCCTTTATTCTTAAATTTCTAAGGTTTTTGAATGAGAATTTTATTGAATTTATTGAATTATGTTGCTACATCGATTAAGATGATTATAATTTTTGCATGTATGTGCAAATGTGAATTATAGACATTTAAATTTTAAGCAAATTTAGCATTTTTGTATGAAAAGTAACAATACAGTTTTTAATCCATTGAAAAATCAATTTTCCAGTATTTGTCTTATGAATTTTTAGCTGGATTGTAATTATTATTTCTCATATTGTCTTTATTTGCTTTGGTTATAATACCTGTTTTATAAAATGTATTGAACAATACTGTCTTTTTCTCTTTCTGAATGAATTTCTACAAAATTGTATGTCTTTCATGAATATTGAGAAAAACTCTCTTTTAAAACCCACGTGTGCCTGATGTGAAAAAATGTTAAAACACTGATTCCATTTTTTTTAAATTATGAGACAACTTGAGTATCTTTTTCTTAAATCATGCACAGCATTTTTTTTAGACTTTATCCATTTCACTCAAGTTTTCAAATTCATTTTTAGTATTATTAACATAATCATTATTTTAAAATACATTTTTAAATTTGAAGTGTGCCTCCTTTCCATTACTTATATGTTGAGGGCTTCCCTACTTTTTAAATTAACCTTGATAAACATTATAGAAATATTTTTTTCCAACAACCAATTATTTATCTTGTCCAAACTCTCTATCTTTGCTTTCTACTTTATTAAATTCTACTATTGCACTTTTGTGTCGTCCTTTCAATTGCGTTGTATTCAGAGGATGTAAACCATTACCTGAGCAACCCTTCAAATGCATTTTTTGATGTAAACATATTCAGAACCTAGTGTTTTTGATGTGGGAGAATTTTACTAAAGTATCTACTTTCTTATGTTAATGGAAACAGAAACTAAAAAGTCATTCTATATTTCATAATGCATATGTAATATTAGAATCTTGCTTCAGAAAATTCTCAATATCTTGGTACACATCTGTATTTTGACATCTTCTAAATTGTCTATTTCTTACTCTTAAAAAGAAAATTCTCTAGACTTTTAGCTGTTTAAAGACAACAAAAATCATATGCCTTCTTTCTTTTAACTTTTTAAATACTTTCTGATTATTACAGTACTTTACAAGTACTTGCTGAATAAAAGTACAAATGAAAAGAAGAAACAGAATTTCTGAGACAGATGTAGCCCAAAGACTGGCATGAAGTTCTGAAGTCATGTATTTTGTTGTGACATTCTCACAGGACAACATCCCGTTAGATGGTTCCTCTTATTCATTACCAGATCTTACTTTAAATAAGCCAAGGGCAGAATACTAAGGTCTCACAGTTTTAATTCATCTTTGTGCCAAATTTCAAGATGAGAAAAAATTTAAAACATTAAAAAGTAAAGATACGTGGTTTGAAATTTGTACATATCTGTAGATGCTTTTGGTTTACAGATTTGATGGTTGATTATATTTTCTCTGTTTTCCAGGGAATTATACTATTTGTGTGTGTGCTTGGGTGTGCGTATTTATGTTAAATACAAAAGAATGGCCACATTAAAAGTGATCATGAGTAAAATTCCAATGCTTTGAAAAATGTTTGAACACAATGTATGTAAGAATAAAAATCGTACATTATTCTCTTCAATGACATATTTAGGATCAAAATATTATGCTTTTAAGTGTAGGACCAAAAATTCTCTTGCTGAAAACCATAATAACAACCTCACAGCCTTTGGGTTTTACTTAAAACGTCTGTAATTGCCATGCTCATTTTCTCTTCCAGGGCTAATCTGTGTTGGAGAATAAGTCTGAACATCATTTCACATATAATGGCACAGACTATCTTTTATACTTATATAGTTATAGTTATGAGATGCAAGTTATTTTCCAATACACAAAGAATTATATCATAGTAGTGAATGTATTAAGTTTAATCTGGACCTTGGTACATAATCCTAAAACTAATAAAAATATGGTAGACAATCGAACAGTAAGTTAAAAATAAATATAAAGGTACTTGACTGTCATCATGAGGGGATGTCTGTATTTCAATTTGTTTTCCATCATCCTTCAGCAGGAATGCCATCACAGGCAAGATAATTTAACAACGTGGGAAAGAATAACCATTTTTACTTCAACATAATAATTCTTTCTGTGCAATCATGATTTCTATTATATTAACTTGGTAGAACAGAAACACTGATTATGAAGATGAAGTCATAGTATACTTTTGACAAGGAAAACATAGCATTATGCTTTAAATTGAACTCAAATTTCACTTTTAGTTTAGAACAAACAATAAAACTAGTGATTTCATTAATATTCAAAGAAGAGCTGAAAAAATAGGATACACAAATAGCGTTTTTATTAAGGACATTAGACATCAGATAACTCTCCTTTAATTGCTACAGATGTGATCTTATTCCATAAAGTTAAATATTAATTTTATATTTCTATTTGCAAATTGGAAATATATTGGCACCAGTAAAAGTTTAATCATGCATGTGATTTTTACCTGATTACACAGTACATTCAAATTTCTTATACTAGGTTCTGTTTAATTTTTAGAACTTTTAGACAAGGAAAATATTGCAGTGCTTAAAAATAGCATGCTTTAATTTACTGTCTATTCATCACATGGGGTGAACTAATTGTTTTTAGACAATGCCCTAATCAGATACAACAGTGAAATTTAATGAAAAATTGTATTAGGATGATTAGGTGGTAGAATTGTGGATTGGGGGCATGCTATTTTCTACAGTATTTGTAATGAATAATAGCATTTAAAATTGTTCCAAGTGAAATCATCAGCTCTCATGAGCAAAATTTGGCACTGCTGCATAGAGAAAGTGAATGGATTCACCAACATACATAATTTTTCATTTAACACAATTTTGGAAGATGACAGGGCAATTGCTTATGCTTATAAATCTGAACACTTAACAAGATTGAAACACTGTTCACCCTATATTTGAGGTAAAAAGTTGGCCATATCTTTGAGAAAAAAAAAATATTTATCTTAACCGCCACCCGTATTGCGGGATGTAAAATGCTATAGTTTCAGATAAGGGAATTCAGAATTTAGAAGTCTACATAAAATATGCTATGGCAGAAATGGTAGGGAAAAATATCTAGTGATCAAAGAGTTTAATAGTTTGAAGTAAAAGAAGTTTTGCATTATTTGAGTCAGAAACTACATAAATTGATATTAATACTGAATTTTCAGAGAAATAATTATTTTAGCTATGTAGATTTTTGAAAAAGCCATTTTTTATTAATGTAAGATTTATGAAATATGTAAAAATATAGAAAATGCTCACAAGTTCTACTTTCACATACTCATATTGAAAGAAAACCAGAATATATATATAACTGTACATATATATTTAGAAATATTTGCTTTTAATGCAGAAATTTTTGTTCTCTTAATCAAAACTAAAGAAATGATCCATAATAAAAATAAGCTTTATCTACGTGACCTTTATAATTACAGCAAATTGACACTAAATTTATTATGGAACAATAATGATTAACTACATCCAATCAACTAAATACTAATTTTCTAAAGAATTGTTTTTCAACATTATTTAGCATTATGAAAAAAGTAGCCTTTAGATTAAAATTCAAATTTAAAATATCAGGATGAAATATAGTAGTCTACATAAAATTATAATTGTAAGAAGACTGGGTGAAAACACTTGGATTCCTTCTACTTTTATTTTTTGGAATTACTTTAACAAGGATCACTTTCTTAAATGAGAAAAAAAAAAAAACTAAAGTATTTGTAATGCCAAACATCACTCTCTTGTGAAAATAGCATAAAAGCACAAATTCTGTAGCTTGCTCTTTAATTAATAGTTTTACTACCAAGTGATTGTGTAAGAGAGCAGAATATTTGCAAAATTTTACTAATTTTACTTAGTAAGATACTTCAAACAAGTAAATATATCCTCAGGTAATGCAAAAACTCTTAAACATAACTAAGTATCAAGCTCTTATAGCTAAGCATCAAGGCGTTCTTCCAGACTGCAGGCTGCCAAGTTCTCTATCATTTATCTCTTTCTGGGCATGTCAATTTTAAACAGAATTCTTTTCCTTTTAAATTGTTTCTTCCAGTTCACATAAAAAAATAAATTTGCCTTAATCCCACCTATCTGATGTAATCATTTAACAGTTGGATACTGATTTACCAAAATTTTTATTTATGTTTAAATGCATACATTTTTTAGGATATCAATGAGATTATATTATACATTAGTCTACAACCTGTTTTTCCAACTTAATAATATACTATAAAAATTAATCTACATCACTATTGTGGAAATTGTATATGTTCAAAATTATTTATTTCAGCTTTTATTAAAATTAAAGTTAAAATCATGATAATTACTTTAATAGTAAAAAGAGGGTAAAAAATCATCAATGTTGGTATGCATTATTGCTTAGACTATAAATTATACTTTTTTGAAGAACCAGTTAGGCACTCCATATCAAAACATAAAGAAATCCATATGTATACATACGCTTTGCCTAGGTATTTTTCTATAACTATAAATATATTATATGAGAATTATCACATAAAATAAATATTTTTGTATAAGAATTTTTACTTCTGATACCTCTGAATACATTATAATATACAAATATTAGCAATAATTATAGTGATGATTAAAATTGAATCATTTAAATACAGTTTAGTGTATTTCCTTGACAAAATGTAGAACAGCTATTAAAATCACATTTAAGAATAATATTAAATACAAATATTACAATTAAGTCATGGAAAATGTTATCTTGTTATTTTTTAAATACTACAAGTCTATGTATGTGTTTTGATGGTAATCTTTAAAAGAAAATGATATATTTTTAATATAAAAATGAATAGAAATATATACACCAATTGATTTGCAGTGTGAGAGGGTGTGAGTGACAATATTGTGTTTGATTTTATATACTCCTTTGTTAATTTTTTAGCATTTTACAAATTTTTATAGTGTGTGTATATATATAAATATATATGTCAATATGGTAATCATAAACAGTTAATGAAAGAGCTTTTTAGATAACTATTAAAAATTGAGGCAAGGGGATTCAAACTATTTACTAAAATCATCTGTGTATGTGTGTATGTGTAAATTTAAATATAAACCGTATTTACTTAAGTACTTACCTCTGACTCATTAACAAAATAAATTAATTTTAACCATATTATCAAAATATCTGCAGTAATGTTTATTTCTCAGTGATGCAAACCACAAATTGTCTGACTGAAACCAGAATAGACCAATTTTTTTTATTTCAATGAAAACTTTGCTACAATCTCCATATAAAAGAATCAAGTAACCACATCTGCTGTAGTAAGTTATTCTGAACATTTCAGAAATAATGAGTTAGACTGCATATCAATCTTGTTTGATTGGGGGACAGAAGCTAATTTTTCCCAAGACCTAACAAGGAAATTTCTGTTATGGGTATAAATATCTTAAGTCCTACATGTCAAAATCATCAGTCTCCCTCAAATCTATACTTTTTAAAATAAACTATTTATCTTCATAACTTGTTGAATAGGATATATATCTTGGAATTGTATATAGTATAAAGATGTATTATATGTATTTCCCTATTCTTTATTATGTCTTATAGATATTCACAATTTGTATATAATTTTGATCACTTTCAATTTTACACAGCTTCTTGAATATAAAATACTGGGATTTAAAAATTCAATAAAATGTTACAGTCAATTATAAGATTTGGAAAGTACAATTTATTTTTTAAGCCAACATATCTCCCTAGTATTTATAATAACAAAATTTATTATTAGTTAATGACAATTAATCAAGGAAAGCAATTTGCTAGTGATGCTTCTTCCAATTCACATTAAAAAAAAATTACCTTAATCCTACCTGTCTAATGTAATCACTTAATAGTTGGATACTGAATTACCAAAATTTTTATATATTTAAATGCATACATTTTTTAAAACATAAATAAGGTTATATTGTGCATTACTCTACAACCTATTTTTCTAACTTAATGATATACTATGAAAATCTACATCTCTACCGTGGAAATTATATATGTTCTAAATTATTTCTTTCAGCTTTTATTAAAATTAAAGTTAAAGTCGTGATAATTATTTTAATAGTACAGACCTTTGACAAGTGTTAAAATTTAAGCTATTGACACAAGATTTTGAGAATTCAAAGCACTGAACTCTCCAATATAAATATGTATGTAGATTATGATAAAAGGTTGAGAACACACACAAGACTTGAAGGTTCTAAGAATGTAAATGTATCCAGGTTGCTTAATGATCTTTTTCCACCTTTATATTTATATTTTATAAGTATGAAATTGTTTCTTGACTAGTTTATCTGTATAACTATCATAGAAGATTCTAATTTACCTGCAATGTTTTATCTTTATAAATTGTCTTTTACTTGTGAGGCTAGAATGTTTATTTGGTTTTAAAGTAAACTTGATTCTGCATGAATATTTTAAATTGGCAATTAGATTCAAATTGACTTGATAACCTTGTCATATTTAATCCATTTGTTAATTCACTAATTTTTTTTGTAATTAGACAAATTGTACAAACTATTGACATTCATTTGAAGTTTAGAGAAAAAAAATAATATTTTTCCTTTTTCTTAGAAATGCCATAAAAATATAACACTGACTCTGAGTCTTTGACAACACATTTAAAAAAATTCTACTTTATCTTGAGTTTTAAACCCTGAACTGTATGTCCTTGTGTAGGTGTACCATAATTTATTCAACTATTTAATTTCTGATGAACATTTAGATTGCTTGGAGTAATTAAAACTTTTAAAACTCCTTGAAAATATTATTTTTACAAAATAAGTAACGTGTTTGTTGATTAATCAAACAAAATTATATTCTCTAGATTTCTCCTCAGGGCCTTTTCATTTATTAAATTTTATATCCCAAGGCCCACAACTCATAGAAAAGTGTAAATCACTAAACTTTGTAGAAAGTTCAGACTATTTTGTTAGATGATACAGCTTGAATTATGGCTAAAAATGGGGAATGTCTTCCTAAAATGTCCTTAAGTTGGAAATACGGCTGGACTTCACAGGCATTAACTGTAGGTTCAGAATCCCACAAGAATTGTGATTTTATAAAAAAGAGAGAGATGGAACCAAACCACAGAAGTAGCACTTACCTGGATGAGGAACATAGCTATGTGGTGAAATTCTCCACGGCCTCCTTGTTTAACAGGAACTGTCATAAAGAATTTGCTCCCATCTTTAGAAAATACTGGTTCCTCATTCTAAAATATAAAAGTGATAAAACAATTTAAAAATGGCATATAAAATTTCTGCCACCAACTATTGGTAATTAATGCATGGACTAAACCAATTATTAATTTAGAAATTGTTTGAAAAATGGTCAAATTATTTCAAAAACTAGCTGTATGACAGTATTTTGAAAAGTGAACTTAGGAGTTTGGAGAAACATGGCAGAATGAGACAGGTTCTGAGATCTCTTCCCTTGAAATAACAATAAGCTGAACATCTAAAACTAACAAAAAACACCCAAACTGCACACCAGCACATCTAAGCATGATATCTGCACATAAGAGCTACCACAGGTCAGAATCCTGGGTGTCGGGTGGTGGACTGGGAGAAACAAAGGAGCTGCCTCTCACAGCCACTGAAGTGCCCTATAGGAGGATCGAGAGGAGAGAAGGTACTGTAACTTCCCTGAACAGTCCTGCCTGGGAGTGCTGTGAGCTTCATGTGGAAAGTGGCAGAGCCCAGTCATCAGGGCAGAAAGCAGAGAAGTAGGAAGGCAGAGAAACAACAATTGACTTTGACCACCAAGGTTGCAAAATCGAAGCTGAGCTGCATCCCGCAACCTGCAACCCAAAGGCCTCCTCTCATTATATCTGCTGAGAGCAAACACTGCAGAGGCCTAGGGGAATCTGAGCAAATGCTACTGAAACTGTTGCTAACACTGACAGGGACTGAAACTGAGGGTAGTTAGCATGACTAAACATTTATAAGAGAAAAAGGCATTATTAAGGCTTTATATAAAGTGGGGATACAAGAGGTTTAAAGGTCACCTGCTAGAAATTAAAAGAAAGGCACCCTCTTTGCAACAGGTTAAAGAGATACCATAATATAATAAATCTTCTTTTTGGAGAAAAAGTAGAATATGTTTTCATTAATGCCAAGCGAAGAAATAGTCCATTAAATACCATGAACAACCAAGGTGACGATCCATCTCAAAAAGAAAGAGAAAAATCTGAAATTAAGCTTACAGACATAAAAAATAAGCCATTTGAATTACAGAGAATTCAGGAGGGTACTTCTGAAAAAATTCCATGAGTTCCGAAATGAGTCATATTGACAATTTCAGGAATTGAAAAAAACAACTAGGTAAGCAGAATGAGTTCTTTAGCAATGAGATTGAAACACTCGAAAAGAACAAGATAGATGTTGTGAAGATAAAAAGCACACTGTAAGAGTTGAAAATGAAATAGCAAGCTTGGGAAATAGAATTGAACGAATGGAGGAAAGAATCAGTGATATAAAAAACAGAAATCTAGAAATAAATCAGAAAGAAGAAGACAGAAACTGAAGAATGAAAAATAATGAAAGATATATACAAAAACTAGCTGATACCATCAAGAGAGGAAACATAATAATAATGGGCATTATAGAAAGTAAGAAAAAGGAACAGGGACTAGAAACCATTTTCAGACAAATAGTGGACAAGAATTTCCAAAATCTAAAAAATGAGCTGGAGCTTGGTATTCAAGAAGTCAACACCCAATTATCTCAACTCAAAAAGGCCTTCACCAAGATACATTGTATAAAAATGATCAAAAATCAATGACAAGGACAGAATTCTCAGGGCAGCCAGGAAGAAGAAAACAGTAACTTATAAAGGAAAACCCATTAAACTATCATCAGACTTCTCAGCACAAACCTTAAAAGCCAGGAAGGAATGAAATAAAAAATTCAAAATATTAAGTGACAGGAACTACCAACCTAGAATAGTAGTATATCCAGCTAAGCTCTCCTTTAGATATGAAGAAAAAATTAAGACCTTTATAAGCATACAAAAATTGAGGAAATTCTCCATTACAAGGCCTGCATTATAAGAAATACTACAAGGGGTCGCTCAAATAAAACAAAATGACAAAAAAAATGGATAATTAAGAGGAAGTTGACTATCAGGCAAATAGAAGCAGAGAAGTACAACACTTACTAAGAACAGGGCATTATAAGCTTAAATAATAAGAAGATAATTGCTATAGCAAGAGAGTAATGAATGTTCAGCATACATAGGAACAAATTGAGACAACAATGATGCAAAACAGGAGAATTCAAAGATCCAAATTTGCAAAGGGGAATGTAGAAAAGGCATGTGCAGAAGAAAATGGATGACTGTATACATATAAGTATCCTTCATATATTTATAATGGTAACTGCATACCAAAGACACAGAACTAAAATATATAATGTAAAACAAGAACCAGAGACAAAACCCACAAAAGTCAACCAAAATAAAGTAAACAAAAACATAAGGACAATGAAGAAATGGAAACATCGTGCTACCATAAAGCAAAAGATAGAATTGCTATAAGAAGATCTCATAGCTCAATAATCACCCTAAATGTAAAAAGGCATAGAGTTGCAGAATGGGTCAAAAAACAAAACCCAACCATATGCTGCCTCCAGGAGACACATCTCAGTTCCAAAGAAAAATACAGACTCAAAGTTAAAGGGTGGAAAATATTTCAAGCAAATGTCATTCAGAAAAAAGCAGAAGTAGAGGTACTAATATCAGACAAAATAGACTTCAAAATAAGAAAGGTAAAGAAAGATACTGAGGGACACTTCATAATGATAAAGTGAATAATGCACCAAGAAGACATAACGCTTATTAAAATATATGCTCCTAATCAGGGAGCCCTGATTATGTAAAGCAATTATGAATAGAACTTAAGAGAGAAACAGACGAAAACACTATAGTACTAGTGGACCTAAATACCCCACTGTTAGATATGGACAGATCTTCCAAACAGAAAATCGGTAAGGAAATAACATCCTTAAATGACACATTACACAAACTGAACACAGTTGATATTTACAGAGCCTTCAACCCCAAAGCACCGGCTTATACATTCTTCTCTAGTGCACGTGAAACATTCTCAAGGATCGACCATATACTGGGACACAGAGGTAGCCTTAATAAATATAAGAGGATTGAATTCATATCAACCATATTCTCCAATCATAATGCTTTGAAACTAAATATCAACTGCAGAAAGAAATCAAGAAGAACCAAAAATATATGAAGATTAAACAACATGCTACAGAAGAATAACTGGGTCAGAGAAGAAATAAAGAGATCAAGAGATACATATAAATAAATGATAATGATAGTACAACATATTAAAACTTTTGGGACACAGCAAAAGTAGTCATAAGAGTAAAGTTCATATCATTACAGGCCTATCTCCAAAAACAAGAACAAGCCCAAATAAACAACCTAATACTTCATCTTAGAAAACTAGAAAAGGAAAAACAAATGAAGCACAAAGTTAGTAGAAGAAAAGAATTTATCAAAGTTAGAGCAGAAGCAAATGAAATTGAAAACAAAAAAAACTATAAATGCAACAAAAAGCTGGTTCTTTGAGAAGGGTAATAAAATTGACAAACCCCTGGTTAGACTCACTAAAGAAAAAAGAGAAAGGACACAGCTACACAAAATTAGGGATGAAAGAGTGGAAATTACAACAGACACCCAGAAGTACAAAGGATTATTCAAAAATACCAGAAAAAGTATACAACACCAACTTAATAACCTAGAAGAAATAGACCAGTATTTAGAAAAATACAACCTTCCTAGACTGAATCAAGAAGAACTGGAAAATCTAAATAGATTGATCAGCAGTATGGAAATTGAAACAATCACCAAAAACCTACCAAAAAAATAAAAGTCCAGGACCAGATGGCTTCACCAGTGAATTCTACCAAACATGCAAAGAAAATTTAATACCTATTTTCCTCAAACTCTTCCAAAAATTCGAAGAGGAGGCAATACTTCCCAACTCATTTTATGAGGCCGATATTACTTTAATGTCAAAACCTGGTAAAGAAAACACACAAAAAAAGAAAACTACAGGACAATATCTCACATGAACACAGATGCAAAAATCTTAAACAAGATGTTAGTGAACTGAATACAGCAACTTATTAAAAAGATTATACACCACAATCAAGAGGGCTTCATCCCATAGGCACAGGGTTGGTTCAACATACACAAATCGATTAATGTGATACACAACATAAACAAATTAAAAAATAAGAATCATATGATCATACAATAGATGCAAAAAAGCCTTTGACAAGCTACAGCATCCATTTATGATCAAAATGCTTAACAAAATTGATATAGAAGGAAAGTACCTAAACATAATAAAGGCCATCTATGACAAACCCTCAGCCAACATTATACTTAATGGTGAAAAACTGAAAATCTTCCTTCTAAGATCAGAAACCAGGCAAGGCTGTCCACTATCACCACTATTATTCAATATAACATTGGAGGTCCTTGCAGTTACAGTGAGGCAAGAGAAAGATATCAAAGGCATCTGAATAGGAAACAAAGAAGTCAGACTGTCACTATTTGCAGATGACATGATTCTCTACATAGAAACCCCTAAATAATCCACAAGAACACTATGAAAAACAATAAGCAAATACAGTAAAGTTTCTGAGTATAAAATCGACATTCAAAAATCCATAGCATTCCTATACTCTAATAATGAAGTGTCAGAAAAAGAAGTAGAAAAAATAATTCTTTTTCAATTGCAACAAAAAGAATAAATACCTGGAATAAATCTAATGAAACATGTGAAGGACCTATATAATGAAAACTAAGTCCTTGTTAAAAGAAATAGAAGAAGATACAAATAAATAGAAAGATATTCTGTGTCTTGAATTGCAAGACTCAACATAGCTATATTGACCATATTACCTAAAGCATTATACAGATTTAAGGCATCCCCCATCAAAATCCCGTCAGCAGTTTTTAAAGAAATGGAACAAAAACCATCAGATTTGTATAGAAGCACAAAAGACCCTGAATTGCTAAAGCCATCCTGAGAAAAAGAATGAGGTTGGAGGCTTCACTCTGCCCAACTTCAAATTATACTACAAAGAGACAGTAATTAAAACAGCATGGTATTGTCAGGACAACAGACACATGGACCACAGGAACAGAATTGGGAGTTCAGAAATAAACCCACATTTATATAGGCAAATATTTTTTGACAAAAAAGTCAAAAACGTACAGTGGAAGAAGAAAAGCCTCTTTAATAAATGATACTGGGAAAACTGGAAAGCCACCTGCCAGAGAATGATATGAGACTGTTGTCTATCACCACACATCAAAATTAACTCAAAATGGATTAAGGACCTGAATATAAGACCTGAACAATAAAATGCATAGAAGAATACACAGGAACGAAACTCAAGGACCTTGGACTTAAAGAGGATTTCATGAATTTAACTTCAAAAGCAAATGAAGTAAAAGCCAAAATAAATAAATGGTACTACATCAAATTAAAAAGCTTTGCTCAGCAAAAGCAATCATCAACAAAGTAAAGAGACAAGCATCTGAATGGGAAAATATATTTGCAAGCAACGCTTACAAAAAGAGGTTAATATTCAAAATATAGAAATAATTCATACAACTCAATAACAACAACAACAAAAAATAAAACAAATGATCCAGTCAAAAATGGGCAGAGGATCTGAACAGACACTTATCCCTGGAGGGCATACAAATGCTCAACAAATATTTGAAAAGATGCTCAACATCAACTGCTATTAGGGAAATGTTAATCAAAACAACAATGAGATACCATCGTACACCTATTAGAAAAGCTAAAATCAACAAGATAAGTAATAACAAAACTTGGAGAGGATGTAGAGAAAAAGGAAACCTCATACACTGCTGGTGGGAATGCAAATTGGTACAGTCACTATGAATAACAGCATGGAGGTTTCTCAAAAAACTAGGAATTGATCTACTGTATGATCCAGAATGTCTCTACTAGGTATTTACCACAAAGACTTGAGAACCCTTATCAGAAAAGACATCTGTATACTGATGTTCATAGCAGCATTATTCATAGTGGCCAGGACATGGAAGCAACTGAAGTGTCCTATGATAGATGATGGCTAAAGAAGCTGTGGTACATATACACAATGGAATATTACTCAGCCATAAGAAGAGATGAAATTCTGCCATTTGCAACAAGATGGATGAACCTCGAGATCACCATACTAAGCGAAATAACTCAGACAGAAAAAGTTGAAAATCACATGATATCATTTATATGTGGGTTTAAACCTAAAAGCAATAAATAAACAAGACAAACAGAGACTCATGGACATGAAGTATACTATAACCACTAGTCAGAGGTTATCAGAGCATAGAGGTGAGGGGAGGGTGTAAGTAGATTAGGTAAAGGTGGTCAAATATGTGGTAACAGAAAGAAATCTAACTATGAGAGGTGAACACACAGTGTAAATATATATATGCCTTACTGTTAAAGTGTACAGATGAAATTTATTTGATTTCATTCACCAATGTTAACTAATTAGTTAAAACATAATAATGTTATTGAACAATCAAAAAACAGTGAACTCAGTGATGCATTGTGTGTATGTGTATGTTTAAGTGATGGGAAGGATGGTGAAGTCTCTTAAATACTAGATAATGATTTATAATTACACAAAGACATTTTTAAAATTGGTTAAAAAAGAACTTCTGTATTTTAACATAATATAGGATTGTGTTTAGCATTTTATCCTTAAAAGATAAGAATGTGAACATATGTACCAGGTTAAAAAAATAATTTTTAATGGAAATGTTTTCAATTCTTTTCCATAATTTATTTTAAGCTATATAGTTCATAAAATGATCTCCCCCTCTCTTGACCCTCCACCTAGCCAAGGTATTAATCCTCATTGCATTCCCTATGTATAGCTTCCATCATTTAATTATCAAAAATAATTCTATTGATACAACATGCCACTAGAATTTAATTTAAAAATCATCAACTGGATATTTGTGTGTTTGTGGAGGGGTGAGCAATGAGGATGGAATTAAGTGATTTTCATAAAATTCCTTCCAATATTGTGGTCTTCTGGTTTTTGTATTTTCAGTAAATGTATGTATACATCATCAGAAATGTATCTTCAATTAACTAAATTCTAGAGGCATGTTAAATCAATAGAATTATTTTTGATAATTAAATGATGGAACCTACACATATAGATTGCTTTCTCTTACTCCAGGAAAAATGTTAAGAAAATAAATTTACATGACAACCTTTGAGTTCTTTCTTATTGAATTACTGAAAGTGATTATATATACGTGTGTGTGTGTGTGTGTGTGTGTGTGTGTGTGTGTGTACACAATGATATAAAGAAAGGCTTTGATATAGTTTCCTCTGTAGGTCTTTAACTATCCTCTTATAAGCCCTTGTAGGTGATCTCGTTCTCTGCTCTTTCCAATCTCATTTTCTTCCATTCTCCTACTTCCTCATTTGCATGTTTCTGCTCCAGGGCCTTTACACTGATTATTCCTCTAGTCTGGGTCTTTCTCTTACATCTTTCATTCTATGCTCTATTTCACCTTATCAGTGAGGTGTTTCCTGATTATCTCATATAAAGGATGATAAGGGAAGTGAGTCCTCCAACTCCATATAAATCTCTTAGCCCCTTATTTTTTCATTGTTTTCCATAGTGCCTAATGCCATTCAACACATTATATTTTATGCATGTATGCATTTTTTATTTGAATGTATATGTATATGTAAGTATGTAGGTACATAGGTAGATAGCAAGTAGATAGTATTCCTCTAGAATGTAAGCTCCATGATGCAGAAACCTTGCATTCATCACTACTGCATCTCCAGAAACTGGAACAGTGATGGTCGTAAATTATGCTTAATAATAATTGAATAAGTAAATTAATAACCATTTTAATAATCTCAAGAATCTGATTCTATCTTCAGTAGAAAGAATATCTCTTAACAGAGATGTAAAGATAATATTTTCCTTTTCTATTTCATGGATACTCATGAAAATCTATGATATATATAATAAATTTAAAACTCTGAGGTAACATACAAGGATGGAAAAAGTGCATTACTGGTGATGTACTAAATACTTAAAAAATGCCTGACTCACATCTTTCAATTATAATAGAATCAATAATTCTTTTAATTCCATCTCTTGCCCCTCTGGCATATCACTATCTTAGATTTGTGCATGTAGTTTCTTCTGATTGTAACAACATTTCTCTCTTCTTATTTGTGTTAAATCTTACTCATTTTTTACTTAAATGCATAAAACAAAAACCATTTGCAAATTTCCCTGGGTAGAGATTCTCTCCTCATTAGAAAAATCTCTTTTCAGAGACTCTAAAACTACCCTGTATTCACCTCTGTCATGGCTTTCAATGCAGTTATTATATGGTTGACTTTCTTCCCTAGGCAAGTAATAACTAAAGTAAGCTTGTAATTTTATCTTTTTAGCTTTATTTCCTAGGACACAGCAGGTGTCCAACTCATAATTTAATTAAAAAATGTATGTATACAATATTTGTAATATATACCACTATCTCATTTACTCCAACCTATTGGCTCCTCCCTTATTTAACATTTTCTGTTTGTATTTTGCTTTAAATAAAATTTTTAGTCCCTGTCCTTCTCCAATTCTGGTGCCCTAGAAATGGTTTAGTAATGGAGTAGATGGAACCCATAATTTGAATGAATTGCTGGGCTTAAAAACCTTCACCACTAGAAAATATCGGGCTATAATCATATAGTTCCAGACAAAACATTTTTCTACAATCAAATAAAGGAAGTAGAGCCATTTTCAAGACTGTAAGCATGCTGGTGTTTATGACACACAGAGCATTGAATCCAGATGATCACAACAGAAAAGTTGTATGAATTATTTGACGGGGATAACAAACTTTACCCTTGACCAAATAGTTTGTATACTGGCTATCCCAACTGTAATAAAGGTCAGTCGTACCCATTTCTCTCTGCTCTTCCAACCATCCAGATAGTCAGCATGTGATGATTAAAGTAAGTTTCTAATTATCTTAGTAATTTGCTTCATTTAATAACTATTATAATTTTCATATTTTAAATTTCATAAAATTCTAAGCATTTCATGGAATTTCCTTAGAGCTTCTGGAGAAAAAGTCAGCTATGACAAACTACCACCTTCATTTTCTTACTGAATAATTGATAACTGGTTTCTTTGCTTTAAAAAAAGTTTTTATTAAACATTCATAAAATTGGTATTTAAATCATAGAAAACATAATCCCAAAAGCATGTATTATGATGATGTATGTTAGGCTATTATGAATGTCACTGGCAAAAAATAAATAAATAAAAGATAACAAAGTAAGTTTAATAATGCAGAACAATTCAGAATGCATCAATATCCATATATTATTGATTTACATTGTTTTTATTTTCAGTATTTAATTTTGTGAGAGTCTATAATTTGCTACAAAATCAATTTTGTTCTGAACTTTGGCAAAGGTTAAATAATTCATATTAAGATAGATGGTAGATGTTAGGTAGATAGAGCGAGAGATACATACATACATGAATGCATGCTTACATATGTTTATAGTTAAACTGAGCAAAGGTTTTCGCATATTTACAATCTTCCTTACTTTTTCTTTATTTATTCATCAACTATTAATGGAGCTTTTCTTATAACCAGACTGTTATTAGGCATTTGGTTTGTAATGGGAAATAAAAAATAAATATCTTTCCTGTCCTTATGAATTTAGTAACAAAATTAATAACACAGAAATAAATGTGTATCACACAAAGATTATATCAGACTTTAAAATAACTTGTATTGAGAGATGTGATTTGGTTAGGGTGACTGGAGGAGATGACTTCTTAAGTAGGTGGCTTAAGGTGAGGTTTGCAAAATGAGCAGCTTCCCCATAAGAAAGTAGTTTTTCAGAAGGAAGGGTTCATGTAAAGGCATTGTGAATACGAGGGCTAGTGTTCTGAGAATGGAGAAAATGACTTAAAGGATGGTATGAGACAAAGCTAAAAAGCTTTCAATTCAATACCCTGTTGACTCTTTTAAGAATGTTGGTCTTTATCTGTAGAACAAAAGGATAGACAAAAATTGTTTTAGTTGTAGTGTAGTGATGATCAAATATATATTTCAAAAAGGTCACTCAGCAAACCTGCAGTGTGAAGAACAGATTGGCAGGTGTGTGAGGGGCTGAGCTTTCACTAGTTAAGGAGAAACTGCAGTGACTACAGTTTGCCCTTGGACAGTGTTTGTGAATTGTAGAAAAGTAGATTGACTTGAGATTTTTAAAAGTAAAATCAAAGAGATTGTGATGAATATGCAGATAAGAATGAGAAAAGATTTAAGAATAAGTACTAGGTTTATGATTTAATTGCTGAATGAATAATTATGCCTTTGACTCTTATAAGAAGGCATAAGACTGACTAGAAATGTTCAGTTTAGATCTGTGTATTGTGTGGATACTTTTACAGATTTAGGGAGAGATGCCACACATGAATTTGGATGTTTCTGAACTCAAAAAAATGAGCTGCTTGGGGCTAACATTTGGTGGTGTCAATATATGGGTAGTATTTGAAAGTATACATGTATATATATAATTATATATATATATATATATATATATACACACATATACACACATATATGTAACTATATATATATACATACATGTATATAACACCTATATATATAACACCTATATATTTATAACACACACATATATAACACATATATATAACACACATATATAACACCTATATATATAACACATATATAAATATATATATAAATATATATATAGTGCACATATATATAGCACACACACACACACACACATATAGCATATATATATAACACACACACATATACAACACCTAGGGAGAGAATATAAACGATCACTGTAAAGAACAAAACAAATCAAAACCAATAACCAAACAAAACATTTCTCTTTGCAAAAAGAAATGAAGTTAGTAGTAAAATGTGTTTAGGCATATGTGGATAATCTATTTGTGATTCCTTCTAAAATGTCCAGTATGAGACCATGTTGTAAAGACATTTGGTAGTTTTTCTGTTGTGATCATCTGGATTCCAGCCTCATTGATGTCTCAAATTAGCATTGTTAGCTAGAATACATCTAAGGAAAAAAGCGTTCATCTGAATAATCTCCACATAACCAATTTATGGAGATGTGTGATCAATTTTTCTGGGAAATTAGAGCAATTCTGATGGTTTCTAGTTTTGATGGGTTGAAGCCTTTTCTCTTTTAATGAGTTGCAACTTTTTCTCTTGCATCTACACAAAAATTCACTTATATGAATGACCCTGAAAATGAATCCTGGTACATATTCTGCAACTTATATTCTATAGAAAACAGTTTTCTTTTCACAAATGACATCATAGAAAAGCCAAGTCATAAATATTTTTCATGGAAAGACAGTCAAACATAGCAAAACCTTAAATCATACTAAAATAATTTTTCAGATTAGGTTTTCAAATAAAAAATGGGTGAATCAGGGTGGGCATAATTGCCAATTTGTGACATAAAGAGACCATTTATGTTATACCTGTTTAGAGATCCACGTATCTGATGTTATCTCGTATTTCTGAAACAAAAAAATTAACTCCATGAAGCATCTAAAGACCAAAATGAGCATGCACCAATTTAACAATTTTTACACTATTATCCTTCAGACATTTTTTTTTCTCTTCTCGACTGCCAAAATGCCATGAGAGATCCTATTGTCATTATTACTTTAAACTGAATAAATAATTAGAGAGTTGCGATAAATAATAATTTAATTATAAAGTCTTTGGTGAACTCCTTCAGTATTCCCAGTAGTATGTCACCAGGGATAGATCATTTACCAGCTCTGTTTGATGACCTCATTCAAACTGTTTTGAACCACTTTGTTTTTACCTCTAGGTATCAACAGGAAAGAAAATTACTAAATCCTTCGAAATAACTGAACAGCTAGCAATAAAATTAAAAGGTGGACATTCTTTCAACACTCAATGAAATCTTAAACATAGACATTTTTTTCTGAGGGAAAAAAAAATTCTATAAGAAAAGTATTCAAATGAAGAAAATTAAATCACAATATATGTGACATTTACCTATATGTAGAGGTATTAATTTAAAAATTGTTAATAAAAATAGTGGTTTTTTTTATTTATAGTGTTTTAACCAGCTTTCTTTTTAAAAGGTTTATTATTATTAGTTTATAGTTGACCACTTTTTCTTTTCAGAATCTTTTCTTTTTCAATAGATTTTTTTTCTACATGCAGATAATAGAAAAATAAATAAATCATTTCTTGATTTTCTATGTGCACATGGGCAATAACCATTCATGATATCTATAAAAAACAGACACAAAACATATTAATTACCACTACTCCTTAGTATCACTAAGTTTTGTTAGAATTCATGAGAGCACTAAATTCCACATGAAATTACTTGTCTTTTTCATTTATAGCAGTAAGTAAATATTTTAACTCCACAAAAGAAATTAAATAGAATATTAATAGGAAGTCAAATCAATAATATTATACAGTTCCTATAATTTTTATGGAAGCATTTTAATATACCCATGCACTTACCTATATAGATTATTCTCCTATAGAGATGATAGGTTTTCTCTAACTAGAACATGTGCATGCCAATTTTTAAATGACTTAGTAATCAACTGAATAAGAAACCCTCCAGAACAGCTTAACTAATAAATGGTGAAATTCTAGTCAGTCTATAAGCTAGCCAAGTGAAAGAGGATGACTGAAATAAATTTTTTAATAAGTACAAGTTAAATGAGAGAAGTATCAGTGAAACCAAGTAAATGGCTGACTCATCTTCCTCATTTCTACATGTATCCTCATCATTCCAATGATAAATTTCTTCTTCTTCATTTCTTCCTTTTACAGACCATGAAAAACTGTTTTAAAATAGTGACATATAATTTGATACAGTGAAATGTATTAATCTTAAATTTTGACTTATTTACATGTTGTCACGATCTAAGACTTTTACATTTCCTCACGCATTTGCTTATGTCCCTTCCCAGAGGTTTCAAAAAGGCAACACACATCTGAACACTTTCCTATATATTAGTATTCCTATTTTAGAAATTCATATAATTGAAATCATATATTATGAACTTTTTTATGTGGGGCTTCTTTCACACTTGTTTTTGTGATTCATTCATATTGTTCAGTGCGTCAGTATTTTGCTTCTTCTTAGATTGTTAAGTAGAATACCATTGTATAGTTATGCTTCATTTTGTTTATCTTTTCACTATTAGTGGACAATTGAATAGTTTCCAGTGTTTAGCTATTGTGAATAAAGCTTATCTAAAGATTGTATTTTTTATAAATCTTTTGGTGGATATAGAATTTAATCTATATTTTCCTAATGTCTAATGATGTTTAATATTTTTTCATTCATTTATCATACCCTTGTATCTATTCAACATGTTTTAAACTTTTTATTGTGTTGTTTTATTACTGAGATGTACATATTTCTTTGTCAGTTACACATTTTACAAACTATTTTCTTTTAGTCTGTAATTAGATGTTCAATTTCTTAATGGTGACTTTGATGAGAAATTTCTAATTTTGATTGATGTCTAATGTATTTTTTCCTTTTTATGCTTAGTTATATTTTTCATATTCTATATAGTAAAACATTTCATATTATTCACCTAGAAGATTGACAGTATGAGCTTTGAGATTTAGGAATGCAATTCAACTCAGATTAATTTTAGCCTATGGTATGAAATAGATATCAAATATCATTGTTTTTTTTTCATTTGGTTGTTGATTGTTCCATTTTCCTTTATTGAATTGTTTTGGTACCTATGTTTAAAATGAGTTGATCATGTAAATAAGGATCTATTTCTGGACTCTATTCAGTTCGATTGATATATTTGTGTATCTTTATGCCTCCAGTATATTGTTTGAGTTTCTGCAGCTTTCTAGTTTTTGAAATCAGGTAGTGCAACATTTCCAACATGGCTTTGTTTTGTTTTGTTTTGTTTTTTACAAGATTGTTTTGGTTCATCAGCTATTTTGCATTTCAATCTATATTTTAGAACCAGCTTGTCTGTTTCTAACAAAAAAGTCTGCTAGAATTTTAATCAGTATTATATTAAAACTATAGCTCAATTTAAGTGGAATTGATATCTACAATATTAGGCTTTTCAATTCAAGAATGTGGCATAGCTTCTATTTATTTAGGGTTTTTTTAATGACTTTCAGCAATGTTGTAGTTTCCAATATTGAAAATTTTCACATTGTTTGTTAAATTTATCCTTAGTATTAAATGTTTTAAACATTTTATGATATTTTTTGTTTATTTCCTATCATAATATTACAACTATATAGAAATATATTTTGTTGCTCCTTAATTCTTTATTTTGAAACTAGTACAAACTACAGAGAAGTTAAAAGACCAGTTTTAAGAAACATCTGTATATCCTTTGCAGATATTCTTCATTTATTTGTGTGTGTGTGTGTGTGTGTGTGTGTGTGTGTGTGTATTGCTACATTTGCTTTATTATTCTCTCTCTCTACTGTTTCTAAACCATTTGAAAAGGTGCAATCATATTTTTTCAAAATAAATTAAAGTGAGGAATACTATTCTTTTTACATTTGAATTTGTAATTTATTTCAAAGCTATTTCTTTTGTTCTTTTATTTTATTATTAGTTTTAAGTATATAGTACATTGGTTGGACGTTAATAAAATTTATCAAATGATCCCCCTAATTGCTCATTCTCTCCTCTGGTTCTCCACCTAGCATTATATTAATACTAACTGCATTCCCTATGCTGTGCTCCCCATCACTATGACCCTCTATCAGCTACTGATTTGTACTTCTTTAACCCTTCACTCCATTCTCCCAACTCTCCTACCCCTTTCCCCTCCAGCTGTCACCAGATTGTCCTCTAGAGAAATATTATTTTTTTCTAAACAATTTGACAACAATCTTGAGGTATTGTATCCGTTATCCACAAATAATTAATGAGTATTTCTTAGTAAAATTACAGTATTCTATATATTTACCTATTTTTAACAGTAAAATGATCAAAATGAGGAAATAAAACAATTGAAGTAGATTGATTTGTGAGTTGTGACCTAATCTATATTTTTTGTAGATTTTTTTTTTACTTTTTATTTATACAGTAATGCCATCTACAAATAGTTTTAGTTCTTTTTTACCAATTGTCATAATATTCATTCCTTGCCAAGTTGCTCTGATTACAGTCTCTAATAGAATGTATATCTTTACCTTACTGCAATTCTTATGGTAAAAAAGAAAAAAATGTTTCACCATTGAAAATGATATTTAATGGGCTATTTTGGGGTTATCCTTTGTCAGATTGGGGATGCTACTTTCTATTCATCTATGTTGAAATATATGAATGTGTTGAGATTTGTCAATTGCTTTATTTATCTACTGAAATAATTATTTACTTTTCTTCTTTTTATGTTAAAATATGAATTACATTGATTGGTTTTCAATATCAATCTTAAGCTCTCAGAATAAACCCCATTTAGTCATGATATCCTATTCTCTATTGTGCTGTGAATATATATATCAGCATGTTTAAGGATTTTTTTGTATGTATGTTTATGAGCGATATCAGTCAAAATGTTCTTTTCTGTAAAGTCCTTGACTATAAAGCACAACTGTGTCTTGTAGACAGGTAATTTACAGGAACACGAACTTAATTCCTTCAAGGTTCAATTTAAAAGTTTATTGAAAGGCGTCTAAAACAGTAATATTCCTAATGCATTTTCTCTCTGGGTCTTGAGTTAAATGGGCAGGGTTTCCAGTGAGAGCTTTCCATTTTTGCTGTTTAGAACTCCAAAGTTTCCAGCATTGTGCAGCATGCAATTGTTCTATTTGATCTGCACTGAGGAAAAGACTTAAGTCCTTTACATAGATAGCTGGGATTCTCTATGCAGCTCCTAATTCTGTATTACTGTCTCGCAAATTTCAGCCACTGATAGCCTCAAACTCTGATTCTTCCTGCCTACTTTGGTTGGTGATATTACTGTGCTTTTTTTGGGCTAGGTCTCCTTGCACTGTAATCTCAAAAATGTCACCAAAAGGCAGTCCTTTTAGGCTAATTTTATGTATTTACTTTATTTCACCATTTATATCCTGATCCTCTTGTCCAACATCTGAACATAAATGTTGAATGTGTTTTGTACAGTTTTGTAGTTGATTATAGCAGAGCTGGCAGTCTGATAACATTTATTCCATCTTGTCCCAAAACAGAAGTTTGAAAATTCTATTGTTAAATAATTGGGACTCCTTTACCAAGTACCACATATATAATATAACAACTTAAACTGATTACTGTATTTCCTCTGCTAAGAAACTTAAATGACACGTATAGAATTATTGATGAGTTTACAAAAACTGATTATAGAAATCTAAATGCCATCTACTTTTAAAATTCAGTGCTTCAACAATTAGTTTTTGCTTTTTTTTTTTACTCAAGACATATATTTAAGAAGACTAATTTGAATACAAAAAAAAAGAATTTTTGGAATGTGTTTAAAGAAGACTGGAAAGAAACATCCACTTTCTCAAGTTAATCAAAGCCAAAATACAGAGACATCCATATTGAGAATGAAACTGACATGTCTTGGAATATCCTTTATATTACATAAGAATTCATTTTTAAAAAGTTACTTTGTTCTCGTCTGCTTATCATATATATTTCTAACTTCAAAGTTTGAAAGCTTTATGGAATTAAGGCATATACTTCTAATAAAATAACTCTTTTTCTATTAACTTCGAGGTTAAATATTGAAGTCTTTGAACAAAAAATTGCTTGATATCTCTCAGAATGGTAGCATAAACTATTTAATTTTAAACACATAAAAATAAATTATACTCACTCTAGTACAAGCACCAGTTGTGGTCTCACAGACTGTGAGGATAGAGATGTTTTGAGGTCGGTTTAACCATCTGACCACTGTCTTGGTATTGCTCACCCATTTAACCATTGTGATATAGTATTCTCTAGTTTGGAAACAAAAATTAAAATTTACATTTAGAGCCAGAGAATCTGTACAATCCCAAAAATATACACTTGTTAAATGCAATAATAAATGAAACACTATAAGAATGTCACATCATATGACTTTCTATTTATGCAAATATACACATCTGCTTTTTCAAATATTCATATATGTACATACAAATGTGTTTGTGTATGTATGTAAGCATATGCACATATGCATACATATATAAATATACAAAGAAATTGAGAATAACATTGAAAGTAAATGGTTTTCAGAAAGGAAATCCTTAGAAAGAAAAATAATCAAGATGCCAGATTTATGAATAATTTGTTATTTCTACTTACTAGTCCAAAATACATAAAAATGAAGTATAATTTTTCTAAGGTACATTTTATTTTATTTCATTAAAGTATAATCAATAATCAATTAAAAGGCAAAGCTTGTTCTTGACTTATTTCTTATGTATGACCTTCATGTTATTTCACTTTATCCATGGTGACTTGGGCTATAGAACTATAAATAGTTTGTTTTGGTGTTTGTCAGTTGTAATAGGCCACTCCCAATCTTATTCATAGTATTTTTTTACAATATTTTTAAAACTTGTTTATTTGAAATAATTGAAAACAAAACAACAACAAAAAGGAATCAACTGAAGGAGATGAAGGGGCTACTGAATATTCAGGATAGTGAGGATACTAATTAGTGGAACCTATGATGTCCTTAAGCTGGTTGTAAATTGGGGAAATTAATATTATTTTCCTTTATAAGTTTATGTTTCTTTCATAGCAGATTCTACTTGGAAATTTACATAATATATCAGAAAATTCATAGCCCACACAGAACAAAATATAATCAACAATATTGATTCAATTTATAATAAAAAGTAAAAAGACAATAGCTTTCAAACAAACTTGCCCAGTTTCAGAATAGATGAGATGCCTTAGCATTCACTTTAAAAGTGCCATTCATGAGTATTTTAAAATTAATACACCTGGTTTTTATGTAACTTAAAAACCAAATCCATGTGAAAAAAAACATTGCAATACTAATCACCTGTTCTTATACAGACCTGGGTTAGACATTCAAATATATGAATTTTATATTTTTAACTATACTGAGTAGTTACTGTTTCTTCTAGAAAACCTGTCATCCCATCAAGATAAAGATGTCAATGGAAGGACAAACATAACTTATCATACAGTAAAGCCTACCATGTTTTCTTCAACAATCTCTTTAAGACATCTGGAAGCTTTCACAACCAGCTAACTCCCACTTGATAACTGCCTAGAAAGTCAGTGAAATCATAGTAAAAAGTTTCCTAAATAGAGTTAACAAGGCAACTTTGAATTAAACAAGCAACTGGGTTAGGATCAATCTTTGCCCAAATCAATGGGCCCTGCAGTTCTTCAAAGAATGATGCCTTGTTCATTTTCACTGTATTTTGTTTCAACCAATTTATTTTGTGTGCATTATTATACTTGGCAGTGTGAATATTAAAAAGGATAAAATATAGGTATTAAACTTTAATAGATTTATCTAGAGGATTTAACATGGGGAAAAATATTGTGGATACTATCATCAATCAGGAAAGAAAATGCTGAATTCTGACACTGCATGTTTCTGATTAATTAGTATAAATGTTGTTTGAATTGAAGTAAAAATAATATAATTATTGTAAACAACTGACTGAAGCTGAAAAACCAAGGAGTTCATATTTATAAAAAAATCTAGATAGAATTGGTATGGAGAATATTTTCAAACTGAATCAGACATTTTTCTCAATTAGCTAAAGTGGGTACTATCTTTTGAGTCAAGTGAGATAAACTAACATGAAGAATTTTTAAAATACATAATAACATTAACAACAAAACAGAATTTAAATATTCATCTTGAGTGTTTTCTCTTTCAAAGTAGCCCTCAAGTAAAATGTTTCAAGAACATCTTTTTTGTATCATCTTCACAGACATTGACATCTTTTATATTTATTAGTTATGATGGAAAATCTTGACTTTTAAAAAGGATTTCATATTTAAAAAGCAATCAAAATTCAATCAGTACAAATCTTGTGAGTAAATGATTTTTTTTTACAGGGAACACCAACTTAAATGTAATATTAAGTAAAAAATCACTAATTTATACTCATACCACTTACATTTATTTTAAAATAAATAATGTGATTATTTTGTGTACTCATGCATTATGAATTTATCTTCATAAACAGAATTTATTCTTATTTGAGATATCTTAGTATATATCATATTTATAATCTAAAGAATGAGTGTTCTGCCCAAAATTGAATTTGTAGACTTTCAAGGATAATTTTAAATCATTGCAATTTCTATGATAAAGTGTTGGAAATGTTCAAAATGAAGTTAAGGTATAACTTGACACATAAGAAGGGAGGAAAGATATATTTACCAACTAAATCATATTCTGTATTCTTTCTATATTTGTCTCAGGATCCTGGGTGCATATATTTACAATTCATATCTACTTATTCAGTTTGCTCATAGGTATTCAGGCTTCCTCTACTTGAGGGACTAAGGAAGAGCCCTTACCTGGAAATGTCACTCCTTGGCCTGCCTGCTGCAGATGTGGCTGTCCTCCTGGAATGCCATCTCATGAACACATTAGATTTGGTGTCACATGACCAGTGGCCAGCAAAAGTGTCCCTTCCTTTTAACTGGCTTTCCTGCTTGTTCCTTGTCTCCATGGCTCTGAATTACCTCGAGGATCTGGTCCTCTTAAGCCACAGAGACAGACGCAGGCAGGTTAGAGGGATTATGCTGAAGTCAAGAAAGACTTTCTTTCTAACAGCTGGGTGCTCTGGCACAGGAGATCTAATTGTTCACAAGTGTATGTGGAATGGAGTCCCCTGCATCACTAGCAGACAGGTATGTTAGAAATTACACCTGTGCTGTCACTGGCTTCCTGTCTGATCAGTACTCTTTGCAATATAATTTTGACACATATAGTTACACTGAGTTCATTCTCCTCCAGATAATTCAGGATCTCTGCCCATAAGTGTATTATGATGGCATTCACAGACAACTCAAAGCTACTGTCATTGATGGCCATACATTACTTGTAATAGGAGCTATTTAGGACATTTCCATGAACATAGATACATTTATTAAGTAAATTTTCTTGGAAGGCACAGATATACCCTGGCAGAATAAGAGATGTAGACTAGACATATGTAAATTAAGTAGGAAGAGAAAGCATGGTAATATCAAGCCCAGAGTGACAGGGAAATATGACACTGTAACATCATTGGTAAATGCTGAGAACAATGGATTCCAAAGAGTGGGTGACTATAGAAAGTTTTCAGATAAGTAAAATAATGTCAAAGACACAGAGTTACGAGAGACCAAAGACAAACCACAACCTTTATTCTTCAGCCTGGAGATGTCTAAATATTAAGAATAATCACTTTCTCAAAAAATGTAACAAATGCCCAGCATATGGGAAAATCTGCATGATTCATTATCATAAAAAAAATCTTTCTACAGAATATAATTATTTTTTAATTCCAGGCTATAAATTCTAACAAAAACTGAATGCTTGTAATACTTTAAACTTGTAGTATAAGAGTTTACAAAAAATTTCTTCATCTTAACATATGATGAATCATCTAACTCCCACTGGGCCTGAGGATTGGTCCATTATCTTAGTTCCTACCATATTACCTTCTGAGGACTCAACACAGACCATAATTCAAATAAAGATAAGACTCTGGGCTGAATCACTATTGAAGAAAGTTTGCATTCATGACCTGAATTTGTTTGATGGAAGGTCTTTTAGCTGAATCACTGACATTTTTCTTTTTAATTAAGGGAGTATGGAGCAAGAAATTGGAAAAATAAATGATGCCTTTCTTTGATAAACTTATTATTAATTTCTTTTTAAAACAATATAAATGAATTGAAATTTATTTTACATTCTTTTACTAGAGTATATGTATCTGGTTGAAGGAATGTTCTCCCCAATTATAAGAATAGCTCATGGACCATTTTCTATTATAAGTATAAACACTAGTTGTTATAAATAATTAAATCAACCAACCAAATAATCAACAGACCGAAACAAATGACCTAACACTTTCAAATTAAAAAAAAAAAAACTTCTTCTTTTGTTTGGGGGAGGGGAGCAAGGATATAGTTTTTGAGATAGCTCAAATCATAAGAGAACATCTTTCTATATTCATCTTATTAATATTCCTCCTATCTAGGTGTATATATATTTAAATATTATCATTGTCCTCATGGTGATTTCATTAGAAAGAAGAAGGCTAAGAGATGTGCATATATGAACTTCAAGTTTAATGAAAACAAAAAAAAGAAGAACCAAAAAATGTTTATAACCTTACTGAGTAATAAAATAAGGCTTTCTCATTATCTTATTGAATGCCACTGTACAGGTCATTTGAAGATAATATAAAAAAATAATGGATGCTTAGATAACATATCAAAAAGAGTACTCATGTAAATTATCACAAATCAGTTATTTAAGTATTATGTTATTGTGAGTTTTAGCAGTATTTAAAATGATACATGTACCTATGCTATGAACATAATACAATAAAAAGAGAGGGTATTTGATGGCCTGAATAGGGTATGCGGAAAGTATGTTACTAATAAATTAATAAATATGTCTTCATACTTATACATTAAAAATAAAAATAATTTGCTTTATAGAAATATTGCCACTAAGAAATATGGAAATATTATTACTAATAATGGTATAAAATAATTTATATATTTGAAATTCTCAAAAAATATAAAAAATTGAGTTACCTTAGAACGATTTAAAGATAATATTGTAAAGAAAATTAGAAAGATGGGTGAAGGAAAATAAGTTATAGAGGGAAACAAATATTACCATAGGTTAACTCCTTGTCCAAAACACACTAATGCAAATAATTAAAACATAATAAGTAACATGATTCACAATGCACACAAAAAAATATGGCAGGTTTTCAGAAGCACGGGTACTATGTAGTTAAATCACAAATGTGTGTATGTCTGTGTATGTGTATATGTGTATACAGAGAGACAGATTGAAAGACATACGCCTGCACACAAAGACAGAGAGAGACTGAGAAGACAGAGAGACAAAACAGAACAGAGAACACTTCTCACATGGCTTCAGAAAAACTATTGTGTATTCCTGTGGACATCTCCAATACATCCCTAAAGTAATAGCAATGGTAAAATTTTTAAGGCAAATATTATGTTTAAATTATTTGTGTCGAATATTCTCCATTTGCAAGATCCATTCTCCAACTCTTCTCCCAGGGTTTCCAGAGGCTGGACTCTGCTATGAAGCTGCCTTGCCGACACAAGAGTCCTTTGCTTGAGAGGAGAGTCTGAGATATTTATTACCAGGACCCACTAAGCCATTATTTGGCAATGACTGAACTGTTCTACCCATGGACAGATCTTACTGGTTCATCCTGTTTTTCAGCTGTAAGCCTCTCAAACTTTCATAAGTGATGTTGCCCTTACTCCTTTAGTCTTGGGGGCAGAAATAACATTTTTTTGCTATTGTAGACTGTTAAGTTGTTTTCCCATTCTCTGTGTTTCCCCTTTATCCTGATCATATTATATCTTTGTTAATAGTCTCTTTATTAATTGTATTTTATTACTCCTCTTGAGTGTGCCACCTTTTTAATTTCCAGGACCCTGATAAAGAAATTATAAAAAATAGTATGTTCGTTTAGAACTCAAACATCTATCTAACTAGGAAAAGCATAATAGTTCTCAGGCAAATTTTCATATGATTAAAGTACTAAATATAAATATCAGAGATAGTGATAATGCAAACCAAAATTTAAAAAAAAAATAAGATTTTAAGTTCTACTTGATGTGCAGCTAGATTAATGCAGTTTTCTTTTACTCACTCCACGAATATCTCTCTCTCTTTTTTTTTTTTATGTTTGTGTATTTCTGGCTCCTTCAAAGTAATATGTATGCTTGGAGGGGCTAAATCCAGATTATATAAATTTCTTTGAGTACCTTTTTTTTTCCCTTGTGAATTGAACTAAAGCTTTCATGAGGAACAATGAGTACGAAAATATATTTCTGTAAAACTGAAACATGGAAAATATTTGAATATACCCGTTTTGAAGTAAATTTTGATCATAAGAATTCTTACAAAAATAGTAAACCATACATTTTAGTGAGTTCCACATGCCACAGTTGGTCTTTACATAAGACCAAAAGGGGGAAAAAAGTAAAGTTGTTATGTGTAGATAAGTTATTACATGACTCTCCAAATTTTAGACTGACTTTCTAAACCAATATACCTAAATTACATTTAAGCGCTTTTTCTTCACAGGATTTTTCTTACTCTCAGTGGAATCCAATATATAATTCTGTGCACTGTACTTCTAACATCTAAGGATATGTGCTATTTCTTTGCAATAGGTGACTAATTTTATCATATTGTACCACAAATTTTAAAAAGATGTACACTTAACTAATACTCCAATAAATGACAATTGTTTCTCTTTTTAGAAATCTTGTGTCTGATGATACTCTGCTATTCCCTATCTGGTGAATTCATTAGAAACTCTTTCAGAAAGCATAAGAATGGTCAGGAATCACTATCTTTTATCAGGAAGAAACCTGGTTATTAAAAAGTTGACCTCCATTTCAAAGATCTAAAAAAAAAAACTGATGAAAACTATACATTATTATTTCAAGATTAGGGTATTCACAGCCAGAAAAAAGTAAAATGAATTGTCCGAGATCACATAATGAAATGGAGGTAGAGACATGACTCAAACACTCCAAACATTAGTAAAATTTCCTTTTATTCAGAGGATCAAATAAATCAGAAAAAAGAAAGATGAGGTAAGAACCATATAAAATATCAATAGTTTTTGTAACTGTTTCATTTGTGACTAAATTTTTCATGGCTAGTAGACTGAGCTCAGAAGTAGAAGTTTCTATCTAATTTGGTCAACTGTACTTGCATTTTATATGTCAGTTCGTATGGTCCTGTGAGGTCTTCCCTCAGAAACTGGATGTAATGCTCTGTAACTTGAAATAGCCTTTATCTCATTTTCTGACTTTGCTATCATCTAATTCTGAAGGTCTTTTTCAACAATTTTTAAAAATCTCTCAGCCTCATCTTTTCCACTAATTAAAAGAGCAGTTTATATTAATAGCTAATGAGGGCCCTTCAAGCATAAGCATTTCATAAATTTTTCCTAGCTTTTAAGTAGGAAAAATTTCCACATACAGTAGGCTGCACTTCCTATGAAAATCCTCAACTATGATGAATTTTTTTCCAAATATGTCAAAGGAACAACATTCAGGTGAAATTTCTTTTTGAATCAGTCACCCTGCTTTGATTGATTGCTGTCATCATAAAAATAAACTTTGATATTAGACTTAAATCATTCAATACGGTGTGAAAATATTTTCCTAAATTGGTTTTGCCTATCTCATCCCAGCTTTAGGACTGTTATGAATTTTCAATATTTGAAAGAATCACCCTTGACGTTTGAGACCACTCTGGATTTCAAAATCTACATTATTTGATTAGTTGTTCATTGCTGGAGATTTTGTTAATATTAAATTATGCTTCTAACACTTAAAATATGTCTTTTCTCCCCACTTGAACTTCTTAAATAAAAAGGCTTCTTATGTAACATATTTACAAACAAAATCTCATTCAATTTCCCTGCCTGGAAAAGAAAGCTAAAGAATAACTTGGCAAGTTGTGGGAAGAAAGTTGGAAAAAAAAAACTGCATGAATTATAGGGAGATTCTACTGTTTTTAAAGAGGGCAGTTTAAAAAATGGAGTAACTATTTTTAGTAAGAAAATTCAATGGAAAATTATCCTTTGTTCCCATCTCTTTGCCACATCTGCTTGCAAAAGGTCTAATTCTCAGTATCTGCATATTTAGTCATTTAGTGGTGCTGCTAATCACCTTGAAACTTTAAATGCTTCCTGGGAACAAGAGACTCAGAATGACTTCATTCCTGCACTAATGGAGGCAGCCTCAGCTTTACTTTGAGTGGATTTGTTGAGCTGATCACATCTCTCTCTAAATTGCAACAAAATGATAATTGTAGTTAAACTATCTATTCACTGGTAAAAGTGAAATTGAAATTGCATACCTTGATTTAAAGCTGTCGGGTGGCATAAGTTCCAAAGTATGAGTTGGTCCATATAGGTTTACAACATATAATTTGATTGTTGGGTTCACTTGACCTGCCTTTGAGAAAATGAAAGTTGTAATGCAAAAAAAAAAAAAAAAAAAAAAAAAGAAGAAGAAGAAGAAAAAAGAAAAAAAAGAAAAGAAAAGAAAAAGAAACACACATACACACATTAAGCATTAGAATATATTAAGGAAAAAAGAGAAAGTGCATTTTGATTCTTTTACAGATTTGTGTTAGAATGGGAGAGGGGAAAATTAAATCTTTCTGAAGTGAAATGATTTTAAATGCAATAACTTGATTCCTTTCAATTGTTTTTGTAGATTGCTGCTTCTCAAGCAATTTAGTCAGACAATTAAAGGTGATAGAAAATCATGACGGGTTTATTCATTAGGTAATACAACTATGTTCTTTCCCTAGAATGACACCAGAAAAGCTGGCTTTACAATAAAACTAGTAGATTAAGCAGCTACTCACATTATAGAATATGAAAGGCAATGGGGAAAACAAAGGTCTAAGAAAAAAAGAAAGAGAGAGAGAGAGAGAGAGAGAGAGAGAGAGAGAGAGAGAGAGAAGGAAGGAAGGAAGGAAGGAAGGAAGGAAGGAAGGGAGAAAAGAAAGAAAATAAGCAATCTAGGTGCTATGTGCTTAAAATTCCATAATATCTAATCAATTCCATGTATTAATCACCTTAATATTTCCTTTAAATTTATGAATACTAGATGGGGTACAAGTGACCCTTGGAAGGTGGGCCCTGAGCAGACTGTTCTCACTCAGTCAGTACCTAGCATGAAGAGTAGAAAGACAATGGTGAGGACAAGGACATGTAATTTATTTTTCTAAATACACTGTGAATTCTAGGGGCAGAAATAGAAACTTCCAACAAAGTACCACCAAAATGTTGATGAGTGAATAGAAGAATGTTTACATGAACAAATGATTTACAGAATCAGTTGACTACTTGTGACTCCATGTGTTTCTAAAGAAAGGCTGATATCATTGTGGTATGGCTAATGCTTTAAAAGAAGATTATATGAGATATACAGAGAAAATATAGGTAATTAAAAGTTAGTTGAATTAAAATAGTTAGTTGAATTAAAAAAGTTAGTTGAATTAAAAATCTAAAGAAAAAGATACAGCCAATTTAAAAATGGCAAAGAAAGAACCATGTTCAAGGAATCAGCATCAACAAGACCCAGAGTTAAATCAGGACAAAAAGCAATATAATGCATTCACCAATAGTAATAACTCCTCAAGAACTGTTTGTTAGGTTATCAATAATAATGAGCACAAAGAGAAGGGAAAAAAGAAAAACAGAGGAAGTAGGAGAGGATTTATAAGAGTGAAAATACTCTGTGATGCCATAACGAAAGATACATGTCATTATACATTTGTCCAAACCCACAATGTACAACACCAAGGTTGAACTATAATGTAAACTACGGACTTTGGGTGATAATAATGTGTCAATAGATTTTTGTCAATTGTACCAAATGTACAAGTCTAGTGGCGAATGTTGATAATGGGAGAGACTAAAAATGTGTTGGAGAATGGTTTATATGGCAAGTATCTTCTGTATTCTTAATTTTGTTGTGAACTGTAAACTGCTCTAAAATAATGTCTACAAAGAAAAATGACTATCATGTCTATAGGAGTGTATCACATATAGGTCAGAAGTTTTGAGCCAAAGAAAGAAGTCAGGTAAAGCTCTCACTATAGAATTGCAGTGATTATTAAGAGAGATTGTGGAACTAGTTCATATAGTAAAGGGCTTCCTGGAAGATAAGCTATGAGCCTGCCTTACAGAGAAAGCTTTGGCATCATCAGATTTTGTAAAGCCTTTTTGTTGTTCTACAACCTTCTGGTTCCTGGAAACAATTGCCTTGGACAATGTTCTACCTCAATTAAGAGCTCTCTTTTACATCACTTTTGCTTTAATTAAATTGCCATGTTCCTCCCTGAAAATACTGGCCTTATTCATATATGTATATTTTTTACTCTATCCATTTCTCTAGCTTGATCAGGTATGTTAAAATTTAGAGGTGGGAGACAGTATTTAGAAGTGCCATTTAAAGTGTTGCCTTTTAACTAGAAGTATCAATCAGTATTACCTGAAACCTTAGAAACACAAATCCAAGGGTTCCACCCAGACCTATATTTAGACTTAGAATCAGAATCTCTAGGAATCCATGTTTTAACAAAATTCAGATAACAACAATTAGTATAAAAATTTTAATAAAACACTGATTTATAACTAATAGTGTCTTTATCAAAATTTGCCTAATAATTATAATTAACCGATAACTTTTTAAAAATAGCTCAGTGGTTACCAAGGTTAAACTCTTTCAGAATCACCCAGAGGGCCTGAAGGGCTTGCTTAATCATTGATTTCTGAAGCCCACATCCACTGTTTCTAATATCTAAATAGTACATTTTTACATTTCTAAAAATTTCCCAGGTGAGATGAGACCTCTGGTAAAAGAACATTTTGTGAACTGATTTAACTTTATCTGTGAGACAGAGAACTTTGGGTTCAAATTTTAATTGTTATTTACTGGAGATGAACAAGTCTTTAACAAAAGATCCTCAAGTACTATTTTATTAAATTATCAAAAATAGGACACCTTTGAGAATGTTACAAGTCAGAAGTTCTGTGCCAAAGTAGGCTTCCTTTCTGTAGATAAAAATATCTTAAGTTTTATTATCTGGACTAACAAAAAAAGATAATTTATAAAAGTGCCTAAAATAGTATATAGTAGTGAATTAAAAATGAGTTATTATTAAGAAACTGGCTTTTACAATTAATAAAAAATTGTGTATATTTTTGCTTTCAATAAACTGATTTTTAAAAAGCAATTAAATTAATTTGATTTTTTTGTGAGTTCTTATCAATGTTACATAATTTTATATTATTATACTTTGTCAAAGATGTATATGGTTATTATTGTATCTTAAGAAAGATTTTTTCATTTTTGTAGTATTATATGTTTATGCTTGATATCTCAATTGATATCTCAATTAAGTCTAAATGAAAACAAATTAAATTAAAAATTGTGTACACATGTGGCTAATTTTATACAAAAAAAGTCAGGCTGTTTCCAAAATTCACCTGTCTAGCATTTTATATCTTAATTAGATTTTTATTTTTCCATGGAGCTTTGAAATTAGTGCACGTTGCAAGTTCATTTGTACCTTTTAATATTTGAATTGTTTCAATAGTTTGCAAATTAGAGTTCATTTACGTGCTTTTTACAGTCACATTTCCCACACAGACTGCAAATTCACAGAATCCTTCTTCTATAATTCTGAAACACAAGCCTCAATAATAATTAACCTTATTTTACTGGCAACTAAGTTGTCATTAAACGAGATAATGTTTTAATTAAGAACATTAACCTGAGGTTACTAAGATAGAACACTGCATCTCATTTATGCTGAATTGCTAATGAAGAGTATTTTATGAGTTCTAAATCAAGCTGAATTAAGTAAAATACAAATATGTTTGTTTTGTGTATTTCATTAGTAAATCTGACTACATTTGGTATTTTCTGCACTTATTTTAATCTAGTTTAATTTAAAGTGCAATTTAGTGTGAACTCTAGGCATTACTTCAATGTCTGAAATAACACTTTTTAAAAGTTTATTGCATAAATAAGAGCAAATCAAAACACATTTGTTAGTGGGAAACTAACAAACTTTTTTAACCAGAGTAGACAACAATGAGACTTAAAAAATTCAAGTAATATTTCCAGCACAATACTGAAATTTATTCTATAACAAGAACCAAAACCTAGACCTAGTTTCTTTGAGTCCTATTATCTTACCTGGGCAGGTATTCCTACTGACAGCTGCTAGATTACTTGAGATTCTTTCTCTCAGCTATGGCCACTAGAATATCTGTTTATTTTTAAAACCTCTAAGTGGTAGTCATTAACTCACACTCAGGGCATTCATCACATATTATATCCATCAGGTATTACATCTATCGTGTATTACATCCATCATGTATTATATACATCATGTATTACACATATTTGTGTGTGTGTATGTGTGTGTGTGTAATTTGGCGTGTGTGAGGCTGTTTGAGAATGCTACTAATGTATAGCTAACCCATTAACAGTAAATGAAACAAACAGAGCTCTGCATAAATTTGTTAACTTGACAAGGAGATATTTTGATTCCAGCTACGTTTTCTGAGATACAAGTTAACCTTTGGTAGTTTTATAGAAAGGGACAAAATCAATAAATTTGAGTGATTTCCCTGTTAAAGTAACTGATACTTTTATAAAAGAACAGCCTTTTAGAAGCTTAGTTTGTCTATAAAATAGAGGCAATTGTGAAAGAACAAAATGAGGAAAATATGTAAAAAGTCCTTCTGCAAACATAAAGCATGTTATTAGCATGCATGCTTTATACAATTAATAAATAATCATATTATTTCATGCTTAACTTTACTATTAAGAAATGTTAAATAACTAATTAAATAATGCCTTACTAAATAATAAAATATTATTTTATAATAAATAAATTATAATATGATATGTCAACCCAGTATCTTCTGAATTATTGTTGTATTTAAATTCTTTCAATGCTTCTATTTATTCATTTGTTTGCATTGGTCTTGTTAAAATTATGAGTACTAGGAACGTCCAAGTTCAAGCACCAAGTTCAAGCTCATCAGTCCATAACTGAGGAGATATGAAAATGTAGCTATTGCATAAGGCTTTTATGTGTGGATCCTAAAATCCCCATTTTTTTGAGAAATGAATTTTAAAAAGTTGTCTCTTCCCCAGTGCTGATTTTACTCTCTTTGTGCACTTCACAAACTGAACAGTTCTGTGTGAATATCTTATCTATTGACATATGCCTTTCACAATATGCCACTAATTTTTCATTTTGTATCTAAATTGTCAGGTGAACTTTCATTTTAATAAGCAAATCAAATCATGTGAGAACTAATAGTGTTAGAGAAGCCATCTCAATTTTTCTCTGAAAAAAGCAGATTCAAGTATGCTATACAGGCACAGACTGTCAACCATAAAACATGAATAAATCCATTATTGGAGAAGTCATAAGTACTTTTCTTGGGGTACAATAAAAATCTGTTAGTGAAAATGTTTACTTTGTTGTTAGGTCATGTTTCCATTTTCTCTGAAGAGCGATGAGTATATGTGACTTCTAATCTATGTCCAGAGAAGACCCTAAAAATAATATTTCAAAATCATGGGATCTGATTCCTCTCACTCTTGCTGTATTCCTTACCTGTCAGTCAGTCACTTGATACTATACCCTGTGGAAGGAAGATAGGATGGAAAGAAAGACAGTACAGAATCTCACTGAGGAAATACTCTTCTTTCTTATTCCTGACTCTCTATATTTAAACGTTTTGTTTCCCCACATTGGAAAACTTGAGTCTGGCAGAGATAACAGAAAAATAAGAAAAAAATCCACCTCCACCCTGACCATACCCTTATTGCAATTATAGAATAAAATGTGGTAGGTAGTCCGTCCAATACTTTGCCTGTTTAATGTAAGTCACAAATTAAAAAGTACAAAATCTATCATGCTGGGAAACACAATACAACTCACTAAAAAAGTGGCTTAAAAACAGCTTCTAAATTAAATCAGCAGCCATATCTTACCTAATTAAGAGCTAAAATGCAGAAAGTGAAATTTGAAAAGTTTTCTATAAGATATTTTTGTTACATGATTAATGCGTAGGGTCCTCAATAATAAGATTTTATTCTTCGTTATGTAAACACAGAGAAAATAAACTTAAAAAAAAAAAAAAGACCTTAAGTAATTTAAAATGGCATGTACAAGAAAAACCAACACTCTAGGTGTTTTTAAAACCTGCTCCCAGAGGTCTCACCCAACACTTGAACATAGTTTGCTTTCTGGCTGGATTTCTGTATTTGCCTCACTCAATAAAACAATTCCATCTATCCTTCCTAATCCAGGCTATGGCTGTACCCTAGCGTTTTATAAAGTATGTTCCAGAGTTTCCTCTGCCAAAATAGTACCAATGTTAATACTAATAAATCCTTTATGCTTAGACTATTCTTTATTGGTGATTCTTTATGCTTCTGGAGATTCTTTATGCTTAGTCTACTTTTTATAGCAGATTTATAATATGTATTAACATATAGTACATTAAGTGCTCTAAGAAATCATATAAAAGATGCTAGATGTTTTTTTTTTTTTATAACTAAGAGTTTCCAACATATTTGACAATGATATTTGTTCCTCCTTTATAACACCTACTGACAACTCATAGAATAGACCTGGAGACCCTTTGCCCTGGCATCAATGCTTCCCCCTATTTCTTCTCACTCTCTTTCAACTAGGAAGATGAAGGAAAACAAAAACAAGTACATCAAAGGGAAAGAAACACAGCCAGTAAAAGTCCCACAGCCCAAGTTATCTTTAGCTTTTCCTACACAAGCACTGTGTACAGTGCAAGCTCTAAAATGATGTGTGTGTCAACAATGGGGGCGTCTCTTATTTTCCTCTATAGACAACTTGTTCATGAATCAAGAATACTATCAGTCAAGTCACTGGGGCAGAGGGCGGGGTAACAAAATAGCACTTCCACATTACTTACCTTAGGATATGGATACTGTTTTCCTTTGGGATACAATGTTCCAGTAAACCGGGGAATAACCATGTTAGGCACCAGTGAATCATTTATCATCAGGAAGGCAAGCCTTTCTCCATCTGGTGACCACCAGTGGGCAATGTGAGAATGCAGAAGTTCCTCTAGAATAAACAAGTGTTATTTGAAATCGACTGTAGAGATGTGGGCTCAGTGACCCACAAACATCTGTCCTTGATATCTCCATTGTGCATGTACATTTTCTATACAATGTGTTCAATTTTATCAACTTCATAGAGCATACTCTATTTCTCAGTTACCCTTTAATCCCAGGAAAAGCAGATGCAAAGGAAGGAAGAAACAAAGCAATGGAGTTAGAATTTCATGGATTGTCAGCAATATGAACAGAGAAGATGAAAGAACTATCAGAGTAAAAAGAATGAGAACAATAATCAAAGACTGAAATATGACAGAAAATCATGTCACCATTCATTCATACCCTCATTCAGTCATATTTCCATCTTCTCATTAAACAAGTTGAGTACCTACTAGATTCATAAAACTATTTTAAGCTCTAACGAAGAAGAATAAGAAATACATTGGATATCTTTCGTGTGACCCCTGATTCACTATCCACTATTTTATACCTGCTTTCTGGTCCTGACAACTAACCTACATGAGCTATATCAAAAGAGCTCACACTTTCTCTAAAGGATGGCCATTAGAAGAAGTGAAGAGTTAGAGTATTTATATCCTTATGTCTATTCTAAAATGTCAGCTTAGACTTGTAGTGTGTTTTAAATGATGACACTACTACTCTTGTCAATGCAGCCAACTCTACTCAATTTTCTCCTTTTGTATCTGGTAATGGTTCATCTCTAAGGCCATCGGGGTAGTAATAGCTTTGCTGCTTCTAGTCTAGATTATAGCTCTATTTTTATGTTTCCCCTATACCTTCACCTTTGTAATGGTCTTTTTATACATAAATCCTCTTCAAAGTATTGAATATGCCATCTCTTTCCTTTTGGGATACAGTGATTAATACCAGTAGTAAATGCAGAAAAGAGACCTTTAAAATTAGATTTGGGTATTAGGCTGGAGATATAGCCATATCTATATTTATATCTTTGATTTAATAATATGTCCCGGGGAAAATTAGAGCATAGATAATCAATAGCAAGGGATGGAATCATGAGTAATCAATTGTCACTGATGATAACATAGAATGAAATGCAGATGGAGAGGAAAGGCACTAGAAAGACAAGTGGTTGTGACACAGATGCTACAACAGTGGCAACTGTAAAGACTGTAAAGTGAAGTTTATATGGTTCTTACGATGCTCCAGAGAGATTACTTAGGAAAAAACTAAAATTGAGACCATGACTGCAAAATTAGAGATGCACAAAAGTTCACCATGGCATCTAGAGTCTCTCTCTTCTGCAGAGGAGGTATGTATGAGGTTCAGGAGAACAGAGTAAGGGTTGCAGAGCTATAACACATCAGCGGCTCAATTCCACTTGCTTTTTTAAAGGGTAAGATAAAGATACTGTTGGAGAAATATTGGGACACTGACACAGGAAAACTACTTTAGTGAACATGTATACTTAAGGTGTCTGAATCAGTCTCATAAATAACACATTTCTTGGTAGAATGTTGTCAAATGTGTATAATTTTGTGGCTGAAGAATTTAAACCTCAAAATTCCCACAAGTCTTCTTGTTGACAGAGATAATCTTTTTCCATAAAAACATAAAGTCAGAGGGAACAATTAATTCCTGTAAAGTTTAAGAGTTCAAATCTTTAGAGAAGAATTTAGAAATCTTGTAGCCTGGGATACACTGGTCTATCTCTTGTAAAATGAGAGAAAATTTGTTTGAACTGTACCCACACAAAGGTAAAGAAGGATGGAACTCTGGATTTTGAAGAATAATATAAACCACATTCACATGCACTGCATTTTTTTATTTCCCAGTAACCTGTAGAACCTGAGCAACAGAAGGCTAGTTAGCAGATCAAGGTCATGGCATAACCTTCCATACCATCTTTACCTTGTGACCCAGAAGACACAATGTCAATGCAAGGATTCATGGTAAACAGACATGCTGCATGGAGCTTTGAACTCTCATCATATGATCATCAAAGCATGGCCATTATAAGCTTTAGCAAAAGACCAATTCTTCCTGCGCAGGTAAACATTTCTTATTTCAAAAGCAGCTCTCCACTGTTCTGGCAGAAGCTCGTATCATGGAATAATGAGTGACTATGCAACTCATATTGCCCATCATGAACTGAATGTTATCGAATTCTGACCGTGAAACTAAACACAAACAACATTTCACTACAAAACAGAAGTGGGATATATGGAACTGTCCATGGTATTGCATCTGCTACTTTATCCTCTCTCTTCATTTCACATCTATGACACATGACGTCTTTTCCAATATAAGTTAGTAGAGGAGGAATGAATGCAGGCCTGGTTTATGAGCATGTTTGCATGAGGCACTTGAACATGCTGAAATTGAATAGGTCTGTACTACAATCTGACTTCAAAATGGCATTACAGTACTATAATACATAAAAATCTTCCAAGATGGCAGACTTGAACAAGATATTTTGTTTTCTACTGCTTGCCTTGAAGCATGGATCCAGCCTGACTCATACACAATAACTAATAAATGAGCACATAAGCAGGGATATGAGAAAAGTAACATTAGAAAAATAGTGACAAAGAAGTTTAGAGAAAATTAAGTGCATGGACTTATTAGACATAGTAAAAATGTAAAAAAAATGTGAAGATATTAGTATCCTGTTTAATGTCCATCAAAACACAATAAGAGCAGAGGAGGTTCTCAATGAGAAGATGGGCAGTGTGACTACCAAATGCATATGAGCCTGTCTCTGGATCCTGCCAATAATTGAGGTTGTCACTATACTATTTATGTGGCATTATTTCCTAGCAGAACCAATTGACTGCCTGGTAGCAGGTAGATTACATGGAAACCCTTCCATCAAGAAGAGGTAACATTTTGTCAATACATACTAAGGACATGTATTCCAGGTATAAATATGCCTTTGCTACCTTCAGTCCTGTTACTACTATTCATGAACTTACAGAATAACTTACCTATTACTCTGATTACTCACACTATGTCACTTCCAAACAGGAAATATTTTTTAGCAAAAAGAAAAATAATGGGACCCATAGAATTCACTGGTTTTATCATGTTCCCCCATCATGTACCTGGCTTGATAGAAGAGTGAAATAGCATGCTCTATCTGAGTTTGGGCACTATTTGTTTGAAGTTGAGGTATCATCCTATAGCATGCATATGTCCCTCTTGAATAGCCAGGAAGCACAGATCTAAGAAGTAATCAAAGGAAAGGTAGTGTTCTCTTTCACTACTTGCACTGTACTCTTTTACTTGGTGGGTTTAGGAGTCCCAATGTTTAAGGGCTGATTGCCTCCAACAAGAAACTGAAATTTCCTCTTGACCATTTGGGCAAAATATAACTGGGAATAAAAAATCTAACAAGAAACATAGTCACTGAGCTGAGTCTGATGATTAACCCTTTCTGCCAGGAAAAAAAATGTGTTGTTACTATATGAAGGAGGGTAAAATTTATATATATTTGGAATTCAGCAGTTTCAAATATACTCCTTTGTCCAATTTCATCTTTTTCCAAATTCATATTGCTACATTCCAATTTCCATTTCACTAGAAAACTGATATCTTAACATTTTCATTATGAAAAAGAATTAAAGGGATATAATTTGGGAGGAGTAAAGTTTTGGTTTGATACACCAGGTAAATAACCTGTCTAGTCAGAAGTTGATGAAGAGACCACATGATAAGATTATTTCTTTATTAATTGAGGCATTTTCCCCAAAACCTTAAAAAAGTTATATAGAACTGGACTAATACCACTCTATAATGAAACAGTAGCAAAAGTAGCTCATTTTCTGGGGACAGAAAATTTTACTTGAATAATAAGATAGTCTCATGATTTCTGTCTTTTTGATCAACATGAAACCAGACAAATCCAATAAAAAAAGTTAGTGCATGGTATTTATTTTGGGGGTTCCCACCCTTTGAAATCATGTGGGTCTGTGTTCTTCAACCCAAACTCACCGTTTTCAATATTGTGAAAACTACAGAATTTCCTCCTTCTAGGTTCTAATATCTGTCTCTCTGTCTCACTTCAGCTGTTAAAAGCCATTGCTAGTCATGGGCTTCTGCATATCCCTTGTCTTTGATAAGTGGCCTCTTCACAGATAAACACTGAATACTATTTTTAATGTGCCTTTTTTTTCTGTTTCAGTTATGATCTTCACCCTGATTTACACAAATAATTTACAATTCAGATGAGGAGACAGCCACATGACATGCTGAAGAAAAAAAAATACTAAATGCCAACTGAGTGTAAACTCTTAAGTCTTTGAGACTTGAAGATACACGAAGATTATATTGCCTAAAATTGACACTCATGTTTCTAAGAAATGGGTTCCACATTGGTGCTAAAATATTTGTGCAAAAAGTACTCCTCAGGAATTACAGTGGCCCAGATTTGAGGGCACCTTCATTAAAATTTTGATGTCTTCTACTCTCATTTATTTTAGAGTAATCTATGCCTAATATTGTGCTTCAGAAAAATGCTAAAATAGCAAAGTAATACACACAGTTACATGACTTCCTTCAGGTACAAAACAAAGCTAACTGAAATGGGAAGGAAATAAAAAAATCATGAACAAATTAGTTTAAGAATCCTCTTGGATGAGGTACACTCTTTAATTGTAACAAATAAGGACTTTACTCATGGACTGAAACTCCCCATATTTATATTATATTATTTATAAACAAAGTATTTTTACAAATTGCATTCCACTTCATTTCTATGTAGGTTGGTCTTTTTATTGTCTTGGTTATACTGATGTAGAAAATATTACTGCTGAGCAGACAAAATTTCTAACACATGTTGTTTCATAACACAGGTATTTAAAAACATAGCCTCATTACAAAGCACTTAAAGAAAACTCACTAATATAGAATTATTGTGTTTAGATTAACATGGTATTCTAAACCTTAAGCGGACTTTATCCATTTGTAGTTTATCTACTTAGATAAGACTCTGAGGATCCTACTGCCATCCCTAAGGGGGGCAGGGTCTGTGGTTGTTTTCATTTTTCCTTATTTTCTGTATCTTGCATTCAGAAATTCTTGAAAGAATTGTCTATATTCATGGCTGTCTCAATTCTCATTTTATATCTCTCTACTGCAATCTTGCTTCTGGTATCACCAACTGTCTAATTTTGCTTTTGTCAAGTTCTAGTCACAATCCATCAGTAATTTTGTAATCCTTAGCTTGTCTGCCCTCCAGAGATTTAGCATTGTTCATTACCTTATTTTCCTCTGGCTTCTATAGGTGCATCTCTAATTTTTTGTTTGATTGTTTATGTGTCACAGTCCAATTTTACTAAGATTTAGTAAGTGCTCACTCAATAAATATTTGTTGAATCAATGAATAAATGATCGTGACTTCCTGTGTCCAAGAGAAAGCAAAAAAACAGTGAAAATAAGCCCTTTTATTGTTCTCATTACATAGTAAAAAGGTAGTAATCAGAATTTGCTGATAAAGATATTGTTATCCTGTAAATTTTGTCTTTATCATTCATAAATCTTTATACAAAAATTATTTTCTCTACAAAACCAACTATATCCATTCATCTCATCAGTATTAATTCTATCTATACTTCTATTTAGCATGCTGAGATGTAGTTTTATTTATATTTCTATTTACGATGCTTCAGTGATTCCTTATATATTAGTTATTTACAGTTTTTAATGCTACTAAGTTGAAAGTACCCAAAACATAGAAATGCTTACTCCTCATTTTATTACTCTGAGATAATCCAATAACTATTGGATTAAATTTCAAAAAAGAATTCCTTTAAATATGATTTTAAAATGTATTTACAAATAATTTAAGCATATTAGTTCCAATATCTACATAATTAAATAATTGAAAGCAGCAGTCATTTTTTGTTTCTATTTAATAGACTAAATACTTTATAGAAAATTTCAGTTATAAACTTGGCAAGTGTATAAATTTTATTTTTTTAACAAAATATTGATCCGAAATTTTATTTAGTTAAGTTACCATGTTAAATAAACTGATTTATATGAATAATCTTGGATGTTCTTTGTGTGAATTATATTTTAAATAGTATTTTTTCTTTTGAACCTTACTAATTCCTTAAAATACATATTTTATTTGATTTTAAATTTCTTAAAAATTGAATACTGCTAGAAATAAAGATGAAGAGGCTTTAAAATGATACTTTCAAAGACTTTTAAAGATTTGACATTAGTGACTTTTTGGGAACAACAGCCATGCTTATAGATTGGTCTGGGCCTAAAAAGATTAAAGCATGCCCTTAAATTTTACCATGAATTTTTTTTTTTTATCTTTCATGTGATTCCTTATCTAATCTTTTTTTTCTATGACATTTACAGAAGGCAAATTTTAATATAAAAAATAAGTGGAAATATATATTTCTTTTGAGTCTCCCACATACTAATTCAGATTGTAATTGATTTCTATAAAGTAATAAAAATGAAATCCCCAAACTAGGTTATCACACACATACTTTTGGAATTGCATGCATTCTTAGTAGAATTTACTGTGTTTTGGTGAGTTTTTTGAAAGGAAGAGAGCATGTCTGGAATCTGGGAGCTCTTGGCACACTGGACAAGCAAAGTTATAGGATGAGAATAAGGTACATGGAGGACTCTTGAAACGTAGGCAGGTAAAATATTGAGGGAAAATAAAGGACATATGAATTTCCTAAATCCCTCTGCCACACCTTAACAATAATTGTGTTAAGTTCATGGACAGTAGGGTTCAGAGCCTTTGGCTGAGGAAACAGTCCAGTGAAATCTAATGGGTTAGGTGAATAATGTATGTCATCTCTTAGGGAACAATGAAAGGCATTGCACTGTGACAGGCAGGGCAGCCTAGGACTAAACATTCAAGGGCTAGCTCTGCTACTCATGAGCTCTTGAGCAGCAGAGTTTATAAAAACATTGTAGAGTTAAGTAGGCTGGTATGTGCCTAGGGAACTAAAATTTGTTCTTGAGCCATGTCCAAGTAGCCTATCTTCCCTGAATCTTGGTTTAGTCAGTAAGTGATTAGATATACTACAGTTGTGAGGATTAAATCACATAGCACATCTGAAGTTTTGTAGTATGCTTAGAACATGAGCCCAAAGTTTGAGTTTAATTTGAATGGTAAAAACTATAATTTTTCCATTTCCACTGTGGAATGTGTCAGAACTCCAGTATTATCACAAAGTTTTGGTTACCTTTTTATCCTGCCTAATCCCCAACACACTGTTCACTTTCAGTTCAAATACATCGATTCTTAGGAAAAAAACAAACAAACAAAGCTTATTTGTCAGGCAATAATCTTTAATTTCTCTCCTTATAATTTCTGTAAAATTGTAACACCATAACTATATGAAGCTCCCTAAGGACAGAGCCGACATCATTTTGATCATTGGCCAAGTCAGTACACCTAACATTGAGTATACCCCCAGCTGACTTAAAGTACTTAAATTTTAAGGATCATATTTTGTCATGCAATGTGGCATTCTAGTATATTATGAAACACTAACGTTCCCACTAACCTATTCTTTTCCTCTTTGAAGTTCACTATTTCTTATGCATGCCTGCTCACTATGTCATCAATATTTACTAGTGACCCAAACCAGAAGCCAAAGAATCATTCTTGACTTCTCATCTATGCCATCCATTTAACCACTAAGATCTATTTAATGCTTAGAATCTTCCCTCCTTCTTCCTGCTTTAACCATATTATTATTATTATTATTATTTTGCTCATTATCTCTTCATAGAAGACAGAAAACCCTTATAGCTGCTCACCAGCTCTTTTTGCCATTCAATCCCAGTTTCGCTCTGTAGTGAAATAATCTATTTATATGAAAGATCTAATCTTGACACTCCCTCACTTAAAAGCTCTATTAATTTTCCCATTTACTAGTAGAAAAATAATTGAAATCTCAGATCACTTTTAGGGTCACTATATTTTGGTTCTTGCTGCTTTCCTTTTCCTCATTTTTTTTTTTTTTTGCCTTAATAGCAAACAGATTTTAGTTCCCTAGGCATGTACCAGGCTATTTAACTCTACTATGTTTTTATAAACTTTTACCTCTAGCTTGGATTTCTCTTCCTAGTTTCTTAGTGTCTTACAATTCCTAATCTTTCAGGCTCAATTCAGACATTTTCTCCTTTAGTGAAATATTTGCAAATTTCTAGAATGGGCTGCATCTCTCTCCTTTGTTCTTTCATAGAATCTTGTGTTTACTGTGTTTTGACAACTTATCCTACTGTGTTGATCTTATTTCTTCATCTTTCAGGGACTCACTCAGTATCAAGAAAATTTTCAAGATAAAGGGCAAATCTTACCTACTTCTTTCTTTTAGGTAAGAAATTGTTAGCTTTGGTTACCTAAATTCCCAGAACTACCCAGTTTTCATGCTTGTTCTCTACTTGCTTCTTCAATTCACTGGGCCATCCTAGCTCCTTACAATAATTTGTATTTTTGAAATAAGAAAATAAGTCAGCTTCTGACATTCTCAACCAAATAATCCTACCTATTTTGGTATTTCCATTTTTAAAAAATGTTAACATAATTATTGCTGATATTTCCATAGTAGCTATCATTACTCCTCTGAATAAACCATGGTCTCTCAAATATTTAATTATTTGATGTTGGCATATACACAGAAAAAAGATATAAATATATATGTACAATATAAATATATATGTATACATATACTTATTTATCTCAAGGGCTATAATATTTCTTCTTTAGTAAAATGGCTCCTCCCAGTAAGATTTGTTTCTTAATATAAAATCCTTAAAGCGGTACTTTATTTTGTTCTCTGATGTATCTCAGACCTAGACAAGTGCTTAGAACATAGTAGGTCATCAATGATATCTATTGAAGAAGAGAATAATCAGTGAATAAATAAGCTAAATAATTTTTTTACAGAATTAAAAATATTGACTAAAGTAGAGAGATTGCATTTGCTAATATTGGTTTAGAAAATTTATTTTCTGGATGATTTTAGCTTTATAATTTCTAATAAAATATACAAACTTGATATACTTAAATCTTGACATATTTTGCCTAGATCAGTTGCAGAGCCTTCAGTATTAAACTTAAGCTTTTCGTCTTCTGCAGACAATTTTGTACCTACATCTCAGCTGACAAAATGAACAAAGATTTTCATCATCTGATTCTTTTTTATATTCTCAGATGTTATTAAAACTTAATTCAACAGTTATTGAAAATTAACTCTTTAGGTAGGTTTTATTTTGTTCCTTATTCAATGACTTTTAAAATGTGACAGAATGTTCTTAATGGGAATAACTAAAATAAAGTAGCTTTCATGCACTCTTTGAGTATTAAAGATTTTTTTTCTTCTCCATAGAGTCAGAAAAATTCAACATCTAATTCCAGAAGGATTGATGTAAGGTGATCGTTCACTTTCATTAGTTAAGCATCTCCTAAAATAAAATCTATCTAGCCTGAACAAAATGTGCACACACACATACACACACACACACACACAATGTATATATATTTATATGATTCCATATTTGAGATATATGTATATGTATATATATCAAATATGGAATCATATAAATAGATGTAAATCACAATCAGTTAAAATATGAGCACATGCAAAGATAATGAAAGCACGAAGGAAATTTTGAGAGGAAATGAGGAATAGAAATAGTGCTGCAAGTATTGTTCTGGAATGAACAAACATTATTTATGTTCCTTTGAAACTAAATCTATTCAACTCACCTTCATACAACCAGTCAGCAATCCCGTTAAAAATAATTCCTTCTTTTCCAGAAGATGTCAGTCGCAATGAACTGCTCTTTATATCAGGTTGATAGTAGATATTATTTTCAAAAATATAAATCTGGATCAGGAAACATGTAAAACAAACCAAAAACCCAACATATTAAGAAACTTTAAAAAAAAAACTAATTATAGAACAAGAGCTGAAGAGCTAAGAGTTTTATTATTTGTCTGCTTACAATTTATTTTTATTTAATGCATATATTTGTAGTGCTTTTAATTATTAATGGCTGTTTTTTCTAATCATATCAATATAAAATTATCATTTAGAAATTACATGATACTTGATATTGAAACTTTTATATCTATATTTTCAACAATTTTTCATCTACTTAACAATCTCTCTTACCATAAAATTGGTTTGGGTTTGAGATAAGATTTTGCATTCTTAAGAGACTGATAACTGTACTAGCTACCATTTTAGTAATGACCAACTGAATGATTAAAATGCTTAACATGGGGTCTTTATTTTTACAAAAATGCAGTTGGTAACCAATCAAATAATCTTTATAAAATCTCTGATTCTATCTAGCTTGACTCACAGATCTACTGATAAAAATAGCATAGCAGTAATAATAACCTTGTGTCTAAGGGTTTAAGAAAGAGTTTTAGGTTTAAAACATTACAGAGGCTTCCAAAACAATATCAACAACAATAGTAATAACAGTATAAATTAAACAGCATCTGTCTACTCTGCCTTTAATAGAGACAATTTAGAATAAAAGTATTTATAACTCACTTTAAAATATTTTAATGCTAGACCTTTAAAACTGCTATGAGGCCTGTGATTATAACCTCCACAGAACCATGTTTCATCCACTTTAGAAGAAATAGAATATTGTCTGTTGCAAGCCAAATTGTTAATTAGATTGAACATTCTACTAAGTGCCCATGTATTCCAGCATGCCATAGGATAGTTACACAACAGGAAATACAGCAATCATAAGAATTTCTGAAATAATTATGTGATTATCAAGTCCTCAATTAAAAATTTTAGTGTGCAGTGATGAACACAATGTTAATATACAGAAAATTTCATTGATATTCTATTTTGATTTTGGTGGTTTGGCAAGTATTTAATAGCTAGAGTATTTAATAAATCATTCCACCACTATCTGACATTTATATTACAGGTAAGAATGCCAGTATAAGAAAAAGAATTTGGCTGAGGTGAAGAAAGATATATAGAATGCTTAAAATTGTGGGTTTTATAATAAAGCAGCCTAAATTGAAAATCTTAGGGACTTTGGTAATTTTCTTAAGCTTTCTAAATCTCAGTCCTCTTTTTAAAATGTTGATGTCTCACTCCTACCTTAGATATCTGTTGTGAAAAATAAATGAGATGATGAATATAGAATATACAGCACATATAGAACATATAGAACCGGGGCTGACCTCACACAAGGTAATTTGGCTCAAAGTCCTAAGTTTTTGGGAGGGTATAAACTCTAAATCAAAATAAAGCCTCTACAGCTTCATTTGATGTATAAATTATCCCAAACTACTAACCAATACTACGTATCATGTTGGTTAGATATGTATTAGAAGAGGCAGTAGAATAGTAGTAGTGATAGTGCTAGGAAGAGAAGAAGAAAAAGAGGTATTAACAAATGATATTTATTACTGTCCTTTATTCAGGAAGTTTTCTACTGATAATAGAAAATTAGAAATAAGCTTATTATTGAAAGAGTGTGGGTCACACTTAGGCAAAAGTTTATATCTCAGGTGTCTGGATAGAGGTTGGTTTTAGTAACTTCCACAATCCCTCATAACTGAGAAAAATATGTTAACTTTATTCTAGCCATCTTAAAAGCTTAATTTTTACATCTTTTGAATATTACCTCATTTTGCCTTTTAGAAATGTATATGAAATAAGCATGCTAAGTCTTCCTTACTTGGAGGGAAGCCTCTTTTTGTATATAAACCTTCTGATTATGACTTGTTAATAATGACAATTCAGATCATCCACACCAATCCTATTTAAGCACATGTGGCTATTATTAAGTCTAAGAGTGACTTAATCCAAAGTAATAGTATTCCAAATCCTCGTCATTCTGAAGGGAACAAACTCTGTCAAAATAATTAATAAAATCTCCACGATTTTAGCAGATGTATAAATTATCCAAAATCATTGACCAGTAATTACATTTATATTTGAAGAACAGATTGGATGAAATTCAAAATCCATATGAAACTGACATCTGCTTCAATGTAGAAGAACAAGCAATATGGGATTGGAATATTAATGCCATTTGCTGAAAGCTACAATACTCAAGAATGTCCCCAAGATCACTTTTTTCCTGTGGAAAAAAAATTAATGGCTGCCTTCATGAAAATATACATTTATAATCTCAGCGCATTTCAATTACCAAGGTTTTTCCTTGAATTATATAGTTTCAAATAATAATCACAAACTCTACCTTAGCCATATGACATCTGCAAATATTCTCAGGTACGATCTGGGCATTGTGATGAAGTTAAACTTAATCCAAATGGCAACCATCAAGGGCTTCAGCTAGTTTTTAATCACACTGAAAATATGACAAACACTAATGCTATTTATCTTAATTTTCCTAATTAAACTGTCATAGTATTTCTGATGCCACTAATCAATTCCTTCAATGAGCCACCTAAAGACTGTAACAAATAGAAATAGATAGCTTGACCCCTTAACTCTTTCAATCTATAGATCAAGTCAATTATCCAGTTTTTCAAAATTAATGGTCTTAATATACTTAAGAAATAATTCAAATTTGGTAAAGTCACCAATAAGAAAACAGGAAAACAACTGAAAAATGATGTGTTCAATGAGAGATACATAATAATTGTTCCAAGAAATTATTCTGATAGTGCTAGTCAATATTTCTAATTGCCAAGTGATTAGACATAACAGGTACCATCCCTGTGTAGGAGTGTTTCGGAACTGATTTTCAATTTTATGTCTTCTCTTTCTCATGTCACAACTACTAGCAATGCTTCAGATGGTGGACACCGAAGCTGGATAAATAGGCATGAGCAAAGTCTTTCCCCATTCCCAGCCAATTTGTGGAAAACATATAGCAAGAAATAAACAATATTAAAAGTCATTAATATTTTGGGATTGAGAGTAATCACAATATAAATTAGCCTATTGTGACCAATTTGACCAGAAACAATGCGCAATACAGAAATGGAAGACTATCCCAAACTTTTAGGTAGTTTAAAAAAAAAAACAGCAAAATAAAACAGAAATATAGTTGAATATCGATCCATTTTAACTGAAATATTACTGAAAATCTATTCCAACTTTATTGATAAAAGTAATTTTCATAGTTTTACATTAAAAACTATGAATTATTCAAAAATCCCCATGCATTATAATGAAGTAAGAGAATCTGTAAAGTTTATAGTAGAGTTGGGATAATATTTGGGTTGCCTTCTACTGTGGCTTGCTTCCTAGGAAAAAATATAATTAAGAGACTATCCCAGATAACACATTGCTGGCAGAGATGTGGTGAAATGGGTCCTTTCCTATATTGATTTTGAAAATATAAGGTGTTATGGTTATATAGAAAAACAATATAGCAATTGAAAACATAATATATTCTATCTCATCAGCAATCCCAAACTTGGGACCTTGTCTTATATATAAAAAAAATCTTCAATATGTAGAGAATGATGAAGAGCCTGATATTTATTTCAGCAGATTTTAAGATGGCCAAAAAGAAGAGTCAAGGTGAAAACCCATCAAAGTGAATGCTCAGTTAGATTATGACTCATCCATATTATGTAATAACATTCAGGCTTTGAGGGGAATAAATTAGTGCTACATGAGTTGACTTAGAGAAGTTTCAATGAGATACTGTCAAGCAATAAAAGAAAAAATGAAAAAATAATTTCAACATGAACTCACTTTTGCATACTAATGACAACTCTAATACAAACTTGTACTAACAGGAATCTCAACAACAAATATACATTGGATAGTGTCTGTTTGTTCTCAACCTCAAGCCTTCCCTCTACTTTTGTTATTGTGGGTTGTTAGAAGCCTTAAATTTACATGTCCAAGATTCCCTTGTAAACTAGTCTTCTCAGCTTCTTTGACAAATTGATTCTAGTTATGTTCCTCATAAAGGAGAGTTGCTAGTTAGGAACTGAAAGCCATTTGTTTCTGCCAGTAGCTCTAGCATGGCAGCTTCAGCAATAGTGGCTCAGTGGCAGTTTATAAATATATGTAAACAGTTTTATATATAATATACACATATTATATATGTGATAAACCATAACAATGGAATAATATAAGCTTGCCTTATATGTGTTGGAAAGTAGATGTACAATGAGAATGAGAGGAGTGAAAAACAAGTAGTTGACCAGAAGAGACTCAGAAAAGATTCACTAAGTATAAAATATATTAAAAGACTTGATCACATTTATGCTTGTATGTAAATTATATCAGTTAGTATATTGGTTAGTAAGTATAAATAATGTACCAACATTCATTTCAGGGGTAATGAAAAAATGATGACAGTGATACAGAAATTAGCTTGGCACATGGGTTACATAAAGAAATAGTAGATGTTTAATTTTATTTTTAAATTTGAAACTAATGATAATAAGACCGTTTTCTTAACTTAGAGCAGGATTTTTCACCTGGTGACAGGACAGACTATTTCACTGTTTTGGACAATTACCCTGACCTTGTAGAGTGATTAAGAGCATCCCTCCTTTTTATATATTTGATTTCAGTAGAAGCCCCTCCCTCAGTGTGACAATCAAAAATGTCTCCAGACATCAATTAATGTCCCCTGAGAGAGAGGGAGAAAATTACACCCAGTTGAAGTAAATGTGTTTTTTTTCTACTTTGAATTTAAATATAGTTGGCATACAACATTAGTTACATTAGTTTCAGGTGTACGATAAAGTGATTTGATATTTTTATACCTTATAATGTGATTATCTCACTAATTCTAGTATGCATCTGTCATCATGAAAATTTCTTGCAATATTATTGATTATATTCCCCTTCATTTTTTTTGCCTATTTCCCCATCTTCTCCCCTCTAGGTTTTTGCATGTATAAGCTCCATAAATAAAATAATTTTGTTTAATCCTCAAACCTTTAAAAGTTAATTTGCTATTAAAAAGTACTTTCCTAAGTATGTCTGGGGTTATAAAGATGTTTAATGTGTAGTCCCTGTCTCCAATTAGATTATAATTCTTTGTAAGAGACTAGTATATAAACTTTTAAAACCCTGTGTGAGGGGAAAACCTATTACAGCCCTCAGCCATACATGGTAGAGGTCATGGTGGGTAATTGTTTGGTGTAGACTTTTAAGAGATATCAAATCTAAATTGCTCTATAAAGAACATGTAGTGAGTCCATGGGATTAGGAAGATAGAGGAGCAAATGTCAGGTTGAAAAAAAACAGAAGGAGCTAAAGCAATAGCTAAACAATTATGGAAACATTAGGAGAATTGTTCTTTAAGATTCAAATACGTCTCCACATACTTATAGTTACTGTAAAAGTTATGGTGGTGATAATCCATTGGGCAGCTTGAATGCTAGACCAAACAGTTTGAACCCCATTTTTTTAGTAATTGACAGGTTTAAGTTGTTTATGAGCAGGTGAGTGACTAGGAAAATATTTAGGAAAATAATTGGTGGCAATAAAAGAATGGAAAGTGGAAATTGGAGACTGCTGGGAGAATAATTCAAATATTGTTCTTAATAGGCACAATAATTGTCAAAATGAAGGTATTATTCCTATGACTTGTTTATGTCTCTAAAAGGTTTGTAAATTCCAATGCCAATAATTCAGTAACTCCCACTTGGGTCCTTTTACGTTTTATTCTTCAGAATTAATCATTGTAGCTTTAATACTAGTTTTATACCCTTCAGATCATATGCAGTTTCTACCTATTGTCCTACCCTAATAGAACATAAATGTTCAGCCAACGATATCTTTGGCTCCTTTTACTCTTGGTCTATCAAACTCTTGCTTCATTTTACTCTCTGATCCAACACCAGCTTCAAAATTTGTGTGGAATCTTTGCCTTTGCTTTACAAGGACCAGATTTTAATTTCTAATTATGCCAGCTTATCAACTTCTTAAAGTAAACATGTGTTGTTAAAATAAATTTAATGCAAAATTATTTTAGAAATAAATGACAGAAAAAAATATTTTCAGTCATTTAGGATCATTATGAGGGAAATTTATCATTTTGTAATAAGTGAGAGTGTTTCATTATATGAACAGTATTAAAACATAATTATGCATATAATTTATCAAGAGACAATGTATAAAAATAAGCCATCTTGAATGCCATCATACATATGAGATGTTGCAAGTCTCTTAAATTGTTTTTAATAAATAAAAATGATTGAAATATTTAAGCCATATCCTATTAATGAATCTGGTTCCAATGAACTTGAAGTAAATTTTTCCCTTTTAAGCAATATGCTACATTCCAGTCTAGAAGACATTTTGAATAATTCTTTAAAGCATTTAATTATAAATTTTTAAATAAAAAATCCTCACTTTGATTAGTATGACTTAAATTTTTTTTGTAACATGAACAAACACAAGTAGACAAAAAAAATATGGGGGGGGATTTTGGTTTAACAATTAGAAAGACTAAAATGGAAATAAGAGGCAATAATAAGTGCTGACAAAGATGTAAAAGCATCTAGAACTTTAGTGTACATATAGTGGGAGATAAATTGGTACAATCACTTTATTAATCTTTGTAACAGTTTTTACCAAAGCAGGACATTCATAACTGTATGACTCAACAACACTAAGGTACAGATGTCCCTTGACTTTTGATAGGGTTACATCCAGATATATCGATCATAAATTGAAAATATCATAAATCAAAATGCATTTAATAAACCTAACCTACCAAACATCATAGTTTATCCTAGCCTACCTTAAATGTGCTCGGCACACAATATCCAAAAAATGCCAGCAACACAGTACATAAGAGAGTACTGGTTGTTTACCCCTCATGGTAGTATGCCTGACTGGGAACTGTGGCTTTCGGATCCTGCCCAGCATCATGAAAGAGTATCATACTGCCTATCATTAGACCAAGAAAAGATCAAAATTCAAACTACAGTTTCTACTGAATGAGGATCACTTTTTTATCATTATAAATTCAAAAAATTGCAAATCAACCAATCATAATCCAATGACTGTATATACTTAACACAAATGTATATTAATATATGTCTAAATATCCATATAGATATCCATATCTGTACATATACAGATTATATAGATAGATATATAGATATAGATATATATACATAGATATGGATAGATATAGATGAGAGAGGGAGAGAGATACAGACACAGATGATACAGATAAGATACATATACAGATGTAGATACAGATATATCAAGGGACATATACAAGAATATTCATAGCAGTGCTATTTATAAAAGCGATTTGAAATAGCAGTTGCTATTTATAATATATGTAACCAGATATTACAACTCAGGGTAAGTTGGAAGAGAACAGTGACTGGTAAAGGGCAGAATAGCCTGAGAATCTTTGGGGATATAAACAATGTTCAGTTTCTACACTGGGCACAGTGTAAATGGGAGTGTTCATATGGCTTTAGCTCTGTGTATTTGGGGTATGTATGTTAAACATAAAGAAAAAAATATTATGCAGAAATTTTATTAGTAATCATAATTCATTTAAAATATTACAATAATGGTTATGGATATATTACTGAAAGCTACAGTGCATAATTCAGCTTTATAAAAATTCTTCTTTTTTAATTTGGCAGTATGTAATAAATTCTAAATGTCCCTTTATATAATGCAAAGTAAAGCTATGAGCACAAGTTAAATAGTTTGATTACCTCTGACATTTTGACTTTGAATAAATCTCTAGGTGGGTTATTGAGTACTACTTTCATTTCTCTGCAGGACCATCACTGGGATATAAAACAACTCATTCAAATCATTCATGTCACCTTTGCACCAGTACCTGACATTCTGGAGATAGAATCACTAACAGAGAACTTTCATCTTTGACATTTGCAATTATTCATATCAGGAAGCCCTTTCAAAGAGTTCTTATTTCTTAAAACCTTTATAGAACATTATGCATTTTCAAAGAATTTAAATATATCCTTTTGTCTTAAATTCATAATTATGTAAGTCACTTACCAATTCCAAAGCTTTTTTATCTAACTTTTTTTTAGAAAAAAAAAATGGTTGCCAAATAACAGTTAGCAAACAGATAACTGAAGACAACTCTAATTAACAAAATATAACAGAAAACAATCTCTTGGCTACATCTGTCTATAAAATTCGTTTAGTGTAAGAAACAATCTTATGATAGATAATTTTAATTGAAAAATTAATACAAATATTTATGGTCTCCAATTTTAAACTGAAACCCACAGAAGACAGTCATAACATTATTATATTATTAAACACATCCTATGTACTTATTTTTGTGTCAAAATGCTAGAGGATGGTATTAGTCATTATATATCCATTTTCTCCTATACTCTTTCTTTTCCTTCACCCCCATCTTCTTACTTTATTCCCTTCTTCTAGTCCTCCATCATAAACCTAATATGTATCTGTCACTGTTCATATGCTGAGCACTGTGCTAAGTCTTATATAAAAAGACAAGTGTATATAAAGGGTATATAAAGACAAGGCCTTAACAATCTAGTGAGATTACCAATACAAGCACATAAAAATAAATTTAGATGCAGCAGGTAAAGAAATATAAAACCAATATATGAAGACATTAATTTAGGGGGGAAATAATACTGCCTAATATGTGTCATTGCAATAGAATTTGAAACAAAAAGTAAAAATAAGAACAAAAGTATAAAAATGGGATTTCCATCAGAGAGACTGCCTCATCCTGGCAGTGCTCTTTTTAAGACTGGCCAATTAAGTTACTTAATCTCTCTGATACATAGTGTGCTCACTTATAAAGTGGTAATATTAATACTTCTCATGGTGGTCTACAGAACTAAAGAAACCAAAATCTGGTCACGGATATTGGTCTATATACCTGTACATAGATGCTCAATAGTAATCGTAATAATAAGAATAAGAATAAATAATTGAAACTATTAAGTAATTAGCAATAAAAGATATTATCATAATTTGAGGTTAATCAAACATACTTATCAATTTATCCTAAAAAAAAAAGTTTAAGCTTTTGAAGATGTTAAGTTAATGACTTTATCTCATGTTTCTTTACATCAGCAACATAATGTACATATTTTCTCTAATTTAACCATTCAGATCTGATTCTTGCATTATGTGAGTACGAGGGTAAAGTACAGCCTAGTTTCCAATCGCAAAGACAAAAAGCCAGTGAAAATATCCCCAAGTCATGACCCCACCTATGACTCTGAATTTTGAAAGAATAATGTTGCAGTTCAGAAGTTATTCACAAGAGCAACAGCAAACCTTCAAAGGTCCAGCAAGGGCAGAGGCAAAATGCCCACTGAAGTAGCTGAAACTTGCAGCATCTTAATCAAATTGTCCTGAACACAGTCTTATGTCCAACAGTATCTGGCTCTTCACAGCTCCTGCTCATTATCCAGTCCTGGAATTGCAAACTTCTCATTGATTCTGAGAACTTTCAGAAATCTTTTTAATGAATTCATTTTCTCCTGAAGTAAAACAGCTGACTCTCTTGCTTACTTTCAGGAATCCTAATTGCCAGGTGGCACCCAACAATTTAACCTTCAAACCTTCATATCTAAGAAAGTCCTTCACTGTTATTTATATTGGGAACTAGCTGAATTAAACATTCTGTTCCTCAGCTTGCTCTCTTCCCTCTCAACATCCAAAGAATGGTGAAAGGCATGCTGCATATATACTTTAGTCTCTGATACTAAAACAATTTGTTTTTGTATTTACATTGTAACACTTTTTATTTCGAATGGGGAAATTCTTAAAAGAGATTCTATGAAGGAGGGTTGAGGGAAATTGAAAGAAATTATATATGCTTATCAATAGATCTATGCCTAATGCTTTCCAGTTTATAGGGATGCTGATAAAATAAATTGAAAAATGCAGAAGGTGGAACCAGCCCTGGCTATCTCATATGCACATTTTCCCTACAGCTCTAGACTCTTTATTCTACTTCATGCAATTTCAAGGCATTCTTGGCAACAAATGAAGAAATATAGTTCCGCTTTTTTGTTTGGTTGGGATTTTCTTTGCAATACAAAAATATTCCCCAAACCTTCTACTATATTCTCCAAAACTACTGAATACCTTTAAAATAATCATAGGAATGTGAACTTTATTAATAAAATGTCTATGCTCACAATTAATTTATTGATTCTAGTTAATATTCTAATTAACTTAATTTGAGTTAGTGATAAACTGAGGATAAGAATCATTTAAATTCCAGCAGAATTTGGAATCCAGAATAAAAAGCACTTGAAATATATTTACACCTCCCCTGTAAGGTTCTATAAAAATGGCTACCCATTGTGCTTCAGTAGACTGTCTGCTATACTGGGGTATAATTAAACCCTACCCAGGATATATGTGTAACTGCAACACAATATGCCCTAATAATGTATTATTTTGTGTATGAAAGCAAGTAAGAAGGTGTTTAAGAGTAATTTTGAATATTAGCAATTCATGTTTGGTTGTTTGTCATAGATTATTCACTGCTGTCCCTCCATTCTTCTCACTTGTATCTGTCCAATAAAATGACAACTCAAAATCTTTCTGTCAGTATTTTGACTGTGACATTGCCCAACTAAAGAATTATTCTATTACTCATCATTCTATAAAAAATAAAGGCTAAATTTTTAGGCTAAATTTTAAGCAAATGTTTTATTTAAATCTTATATTTAATCTATATTTAAGACAACTCTGCCTCAGTAGATCCATAACACACAAATGTTTGTTTGTTTTTGTTTTCTTCTGTTTTTGTCCATATTCATTTTATTTTATTCTTTCTTGGAGATGCACTGACAAACAAAGCAGAAAAATTGACCTTGGAAAGAACAGTTATATAAACTCCCTGGTGAAATAATACTTTTTTCAAATGCTAATGTTAGATCATATTATACATTTTATAATATTTAAAGATTAAGTTCCTTAGTAAAGAAAGTTTAAAGGTGAAAGAAGATAACTTATAGAGTATACACCAACACATTGTAGTTATGTCAACTCATTCATTTGCAGTTCTACTGTACTCAACATGAGCTACGTCAATGAGACAACATTGTCTAAGTCTTAGCCCTTGTTTTTGATAAATTCACAGTTTAAAATAAAAAATATAAAAAAGTGAATTAATTTACAAAATGTAGTATTCCTATGATATAGTGGTACACAAAGTATTATTAGAATGTAAGTGAAAGACATGAGATAATCTGAATTTGATTAAAGAATAAGGTCAGAAAAGGCTTTAGATGAGACATGACTTGCTAGCTGAGCCTACAAGTTCCAATAAATTTTGTAAGAAATAGAGGAATAAAACAATATTCCAAGCAAAGGAAATAACAAGAGAAAAGGTAGATTTAGATGATCAAATGATAGAAACACATGAATAGAAAAGGACAGAAAGGAAAGGAAGAGGAATGACAAGGCAAAGAGATGTGTTATTCAGTGGGAAGGGCCGACTACAGATATAAAAGAATTATCAAAGAACTAGAGAAAAGTGAGAAAACATAAAAATATAAGAAGGAGGTGCTTTGTTAATAATTTTCATTTTACTGGTTTGAATAATCAATCTGAAAACCAGCTCTTTCTAAAAACTGACTAGAGATACAAAGATGGATAAAGTGCCTAGAAAATAATTAATTTTGATCCTAAAATCATTCATTCCATTTTGAATTAATATGATAATTATTTTTAGTAGTTTCTGTTCTAATTGTGAAGCAGAAAGTGGAATGGTACATAAATAATTTCAATGATACTGTAATATTAACATCTAATGCAAAGAATATCTTAAACTGAAACTCCAAATACCTTTTCTACATGGGTTTCTGATTCTAATACAGAAAATATATAATATACCATCTGTTAAGATTGACTGCTTTTAATTTTAGCTTTTGGTGAGTCTTGAGCAGTTTCCAAGTTTGATGCATATAATACTTTAATGTTAGAACAGATAGCACAGAGACTAATAGAAATAGAAAAATAGAGGTTTAGACAGATAGTGAGGTGCTTTTTGAGAAGGTTCAAATTCAATTTCCACTGATGACTTGGTATCATAACTCTTGAAAAGATATAATATGATCGAGAAGTAAATGAACAATGGGCTTCTGGGGTGGATGTCACAATGCATACACATTTCTGAGTTTATAGTAGAGAATGGGATAAGAAAAAATGAAAAAATTATGATGGTTTGATTTGAATTAACTCACGGAACAGTCTGTCTGAATAAAATTTTCTGGGAATTTAAAAGTAGTAAGAAGAAGGAGGATAAAAGAGAAGAACAAAGAGGAGAAGGAGAAGGAGCATTGAGAAAATACATCCAGAATTTAAGTTATTTCCTCAAAATAATTTATGCTATGCCTTGTGATACCATTTATCCTACAGATGATCATCAAACTTCCTATGGATCCCATCACTATAGTAATTAAGTCTAGTCTCTATGCACCAGGCTTAGTGACTGCCTTCCTCACAAAGATGTTATCAACTAAATCTCACCTGGTCTTCAATAGCCATCCCAAGATTGTAACTTTTGCCACTCACAATAGTTCCTCCACCATGCTATCATTACTGTAAGAGAGATCAGTATTCCCTGGTCCTTTATTAACCTTTCATACCCTCTCACTCTACATTTGAAAACTGGCACTCAAAATCAACCAAATCTCCCTACTTTGTTTCTTCTCTGAAGGTTACTTCTCCTTCTTTGCTATTAAATGAACCCTGGTCTCCCTTGAGGACATTATTACCCAGCATCCTTTTCTAGTGACTCCTGTCTATATCTCAGACCTCATGATGCTCCTTGCTCCCTATTGTTCCTTTATAACAATTTTCCTACCGCTTTGTAAAAAGTCTCTGCTCTTCAATGTAGAGAAATGATATTATAAAACACTGATATGAAAAGGTAGGCATTACATGAAAAACAAAAAAAAAAATTTGCATGGTGTAGGGAAAAGATAAACAAATTATGATGGATAAGCAAAATCTAACTTTCCCCTGTTTTTGTATGGCCCATGAACTAAGAATAATTTTTGCAGACCAACATTTGCAATCAATTTGATGAAAGGAACACTTATGTGGAACCTCATTTAAGTAAAAAGTTTTCCTACAAAAATAATTTAATTCTTTGCATTAGTAAACATGTATTATAAAACAGTGTACTTAATTATTATTTATTTTAAATTTTATCAATCAAAATTTTATGGTAATTTGTTTTCTGTCATGTTATTTAAATATATACATAATACCTTCGATTTTGCCTCTGTCCTGCAAAACAAAAATTATTCACTATCAGCTCTTAACAAAAAAAATTTACTGACCCTTTGTTTGAGATAAAACAACTAAGAACAATTGAGCTAATCAAAATTAGAGATTCTATTTCTTTCTTTTTTTAATTCAAGATTCTTCAAAGCTTTTGCTAATTTCATTGTGAATCGCTGAGATCCATATTATATTGCATTTTCCGAAAGCATTTGATCATGCCATTTTTAAAATCAGATCATCTTGAAAGCCAAATATTGTAAGAAAAACTTTTAAAATGCATTTTGAAGTAGGCCCTATTTCTTAGATAAAAATGAACGGATATATGGATCATTATTTGCATCCTTAAGGACCAATTACTTTTACAGCTTTCAAAGCAGATATCACCTCTAAGGTGTGGGTCAACTCTATGTCGGCAAAGTTCAGTAGCAATAACAATACTCATTTTTAAGACATAAAATATCAAGTTTTGGCTAAAATTAACTTGATCAATTTAGAGCACTATTTTTATATTTTATTCTAAAACAGATGTGAGTATCTCTCAAACCAACTAATGGATATTTACACATTATCTTTACCTTAAGTGTATGTCTAATTAAACACATGGTACTTAATAAAAAGACCTTATTCCCAGACTAGCTAGCTTCACTTATCAGCTTTTCATTATTATCCCCTTGGATCTACCATTTTCTTATTTTTTTCAAGTCATACATGAGAAGTTAACTTTGATCTTTCTAATAACCTGAGCTTCATTACATAACCATATTTTAATTAAACTCCCTGAAAATAATTTATATAGATATTACTTACAAACTATGCAGCTTTTCTTTGTTATATCCACCAAGTGTAATGAGTTTGCATTTTAAATATTTATTAGAGGAACAGTCATTTCATTGGACTTCATTCCACTCAGTCTCCCCTCACTGGGATAAGTCCATCATACATACATCTGCTGGACTTTTCCCAAACTCCATTTGTGATGAATAAGAATCCACAGTGGCTCTCAACTTATAAGTTCTATCAAACTTATAGCCACCATAGTTTTCCAAGGCAATCAAGCCAACATCATTCTATCCCAGCATATGTCTTATTTTTTATCTCCGAGTTTCTCTGATATAACAGGCCAAAAATCCAGAGCAAATACCATATTCTCTCTTCCCCAAATGTCTTTGCAAATAACTTTTCTTTTGTAAAGTTTCTTTTTTATTTTCTGAGAATAATCGCATATCACTTTCAAACCCAAAATTAAGAAATCATGTTTCTAAAAAAAAAAATGCACTATTCCCCTTAAAAAGATATGCACTCAACTTGCTTTATCTCCACGTTATTGTGCTATACCCATTGCAATTTTGCCCAAATTATTTATTGACTTATCATCTACTGTTTCTGGATTTAAATATCTCAGTAGTTCTTCAGTTTTACTCTAATTGAATTCTCTAGAGTGAGAAACATATGACAGATTCTAAAAACAAACTTCTTTAAAAAGTCAAATGCTCATTTTTTTACAGAAAAATATTTTCCACATTTTACTAAGTTCTTGATGGTCATGACCTTTGGGAGTAAGTAATTCATGCTAGCAGGACAATTGAATTACTTAATAAATATTTTATTAACCATATTATTAAAACTGGATTAGCTACCAAGAAAATACATCTCAGGTTTTGGAAATAAGACTAAATGAACCAAAATCACAAAAGATTGTAATGTTCTAGAAAAAAGATAAAATAATTACATTGCATTAATCATTTAGGATGTACTTTCAGAATGACTTATCAACTTTTCAAATATATTAGGCACAAAAAGGTTAACAAAAATGAATATCATTTATAAATGTATGATTCTACCTATCATCTGACTGATGGAATTATTTAACAATTTAATTTTTATTAGTTAATTGACATTATATATATGATAAGTAAATAAATAGAAATACAAATATAGATAGGATATATATATATATTCTTATGCTGATATATTCTAACTTCTCATTTTTTTTTAAATGTATTTCTTTTCCTGACTCTCAAAGAACACAGAATAACAACTTTAAAGACCTTGGTTGAAAATTCAAGCATGTGTATCTTAGATTCAGTCAGAGATTTAACTGAGTTTATTAACATAACTGGTTATAATTCTTCTCTGATTCTCTAAGGGTTTCTTCCTCACTCTCTGGCAGTCATAATCACCCTGTTCTTCCTTCTGCTTCTGTCTGAAAGACAGGTTTTTTTTTTCTCTAATGGATTCAGCATCCTGTACATCTACCTCTGCCTCAAATACAGTCCATAGTCTAGAACCCTAAAAAGAAACAAACAAACAAAAACAAAACAAGCAAAAAGAAGGACTCGCATCTTGCTGCTCACTTTACTATTACTCTCAAAATCTTCCTGGGATTCTTCAGGCTTCTGAATTCTTGGGTGTTTTTTTTTCTTTCTTTTTTTTTATGTCCCTCTGCACCCTGGTTATAACTAAATTTGCATGAAGACTACTTTATTAGCAGCCTATTACTCCATATCAAAGTTGAGAATTTATTTATTCAACTTTATTTAAAGCTATTTAATTGATCACATTCATGATATAATATTTTTATTTTTCCTCTTCAAATTGAATGTCATGTTATATAGTAAATGATATAATTTTAAAAAGTGAGTGGTTTAAATTGAGGGACTACTGTTTATAAGAATCTATTTAAAGATCTATCAGTAGATATGTGTCCTTATGTTTCAGGGGATAGAATAGGGCCTTTCTTAAAGACATAAATCAAGTTAGAAACAAAAAAGATTAGAAGATGGTTTAAGGTTTTCAAGAGAAAATTCTTTTGAAAGACAGTGGATTTAGGTAACATAAAAAGAAGTCAAAGAAAGTAGTAAGCAGTCAGAATTGGCTATATTCTTGTTTAGTTCTGGATTATAAAATGTAATTATTAGAATAATTTTGATGATTAAAAATTTGGGTGCCAATCTGTAATATAACATTTTTCCTTCTCTTTTTCATATTAGAGCACATTTCAAACAAACCAAATATTGAACAAGAGCTTTAACATGTATTTTAAATACTGGCAACTTTTTTAACCAGCACAATTGAAGGTCCAAATCATGGTTTATTTTTGTACATATTTTGTTTTAAATATGTAATTCTTCATATCTTTTTTCTTCTCAAAGTATAATTCATTTTTAACAATTAAAACAATATAACAGTGTCAAATTTTTTTAAAGACTAACTTACTTATTATCCTGCTACTCTAAACCAGTAATTATTTTTACTTTAATATATTCCCTTGTCATTTTTTGACCTGATTATATTTGATGTTTGTAGCACAGGTAAAATCTCATGCCACTTTATATGACTATTGATGACATATACACTTGAGAACAAGATATATCTATATCCATATCTATATGTCTCTATTTCTATCTCTATCATCTCTATCTTTATCTCATCTCTATATCTATATGTAGATATATACGTGCATATATCTATATATATATATATAAAAACATACAAACTTGTCACCTTTTTCTCTATCTTGAAAGTGCCTCATCTGCTTTAGTTTTCATATGATTCATTAAAAGTAATTAATTTTGTTTTAAACTTTTTTGTATTTCTTAACTTTTAAAATACATATTTTTTTAAAATTATAAGACATGGTCATAAAAATATTGAATTAAATAATATTAAAAAAATCCCTCTCAAATGCCATTTTCTCCCAGAAAACACTACTCTCAACAGTATTTTGTGAATTCTGGAAATATTTAAATTATATATATATATATATTACATATTTTAATTGTTTTGCATATTATAATAGTGATATCATAGTAATCACATAAACTTTTATTACTGGATGGCATTATATATCTGAACATATAGAAGAATATGTTAATTTTAATGACTTCTTAATATTTTACCAGTCTCACAATGGTGATTTATTCATTTCTAGTCTTTTATTGTTTTTTAAGTTATAAATAATATTTCAATAGATTTACTTTTTAAATGTCTTTAGATATATATGCAATATATCTAGAGGATAAATTCTATGTTTAAAATTGCTAAATACATAATACCATAGTTCTTATTGGATATATCTTAGTCCAGTAAAAATGTATGTGTGTTATTTATGTGTTTTCGATTTCTATTTTAATTCTTGGATGGTTCAAGAACACACTCTGTATGATGCCCATTCTTTTATACTTATTGAGACTTGTTTTATGGCCCACCATATGCCCTTAAAAATGCCATGTATTCTGGAATTCCTAGGTGTGGTGTTCTGTAAATGTCAATTATGCCATATTGGTCAATTGTGTTCATTAAATCTTTAATATCCTTACTGATTTTCTATCTATTTGGTACATCTTTTACTGTAAGACAAGTGTTAAAATTACTAGCTAAAATTGTCAATTTGTCTATTTCTTCATTTCCTAAATCTATTAAGTGAATATTTACTTTCAATCTTTCAATCTTTCCCTAGCTCTGGGAAATTATTATTCCATGTTCCTTAGAGATTACAGTTTTGACTGTGGTTGATTAATAGTATCATAAAAGATAGAGTTTCTTTCATTTTCTTCATTTTTCTTAATAAGCGAGGGGAGCGTTCCTCTCCTGCACCATCTAATGGATGTCAAGTTATTTCTGACATGACGAATCACGACATAATGCAGACTACAGTTCCCCTCAGAAAGTTCTCTTCATGTCATTTAACAAAATGCAGTAAATCATTAGAATACTGATCTTTTCCTAATTGGAATATTTTTAGCTGAGGAGTTGTGTGGGATAGTTCACATCTTACAATATTATAATTTTATTTTAAGTTTTTATTTAGCCTGCTGATGGAAGAAGACTTCACATCACTGTAGAATAACTCTGTATGGTCAAAATTAAGAATAAGAGATATGCAAAAGTTTAGTTGTAATGGAGTATAGAGTCTAATATTTAGAAACTCAACTAATTATAATCAACATTCTGACTCCATTCAAGTGTTTTGCTTAACAGAAACTGTCCAAAGTGTTCAGTACATTGCGTTATGCACGACCTAGGTTTATGGTTTAAAATCTGTAATTCTAGAAAAACCACGGCTCTTACTCCACAATTTATTTAATTTAATATTAGGAGCAGCATGAGACAAGAAGTGCCACAGAAATTCCTATTTATGTTGGAAAACAAAAAGGGGAACAAATATATGGCTGTTTCACTTACCATTAGCTGTTATCACTAAGTAACTCAAAATTGTCTAAATATAAGTTAAGGGAAACATATGAGTTGTTATTAGAACTAGGAAACAATAGTTATTCTTTCTAGTACAAATCAACTGATATTTTATATTTCTTGCTTATTTGATATTTTTTATCTTTTCATGTTTAGGAATAATATCTGTTTGTTTTCCATTATTAAAAGTATAAGCAAAATAATGACTTATAACTCCACATAAGTCTATTCCATCTTTTTATATTGAGAACTTCCTTATAGTCCAGAAGGGTTACCTTTAAATAAAAGTTTAAGCCTTGCCCTGATATATAACTTTGAAACTCAACTTGTAGGTCTCTTCTTCCAAGAAACTATCCTATTACCTCAGATAGGGCTCCTCCTACAAAGTGAAGTCCATGATAGAATCCCCGTTTTAGGTGTTCTAAGTGGTGAGTATCCTCACTTTTAACTCTATTTTCTGTACTTAGAATATAGAAATTGTGCTTTTTATATCCCTAATGACATGTTTATAACATGGAATCTGTATAAAATGTTATAATTCATGTTGGTAAACCAACTGAAATATTTTAAATACAAATAAGGACTACATTCTCCCTCCAAAAGAGATAAGTAAATTTTAGATACCTATCTTTCATATTGATATTGTTTATGATAAAGTATCAATTTCCATTTGTTTTTTTAAATTTTGAATAAAACTTCACAAACATAATGTTTTAATATTTTAAATATTTTCCATTTCTACATGCTGGTACAAATTATAGCATAGATAAAAAGTATTGTCAAATAGCATACAGTGAATTGGTTTTCTTTTCTTCTCTCCCTCCCTCTTTTGAATAAAAGTATGGCAATATTTCTACTCACTCACTAAATTTCTAGAGCTAGCCTGACCTAGAAACTGTCAACATCTAAATATCTTCCATTTCTACATGCTGGTAGAAATTATAGCATCTTTCCTGCACAGCTTCTTTCATTTATTATTTTCTGTGATTGCTATTTACATAGCTCAGTACACAGTTATATATGCAGTCAGGGCTAGAGAATTTGAACTCCTGCATTCAGAAAGTTTATAGCCCAAGGCAGACAGCAACGTCAAATCAATGCTTATCAAGTGACTTCTAATAAGTCCAATACAAATACATGATAAAAGCAATATGAATATAACTAATAGTATGCAAGTTGCTCAGTTTTCTCCTTATACTGAAATATGCAACAGATACCTACAGAGAAATAATCTGATGTGAGTTTATAAAGAAACAGAATTTCATTTATATTTCTTTGGAAAAATCTCTAAATTTAGGTAGAAATGTCATAAATATACTACTTAAATAATTATGACACTAAGAGGTTTATGGGAGTGCTTACTTAGTATGTGGGTGATTTTTACACAGCAATGTAAATTAATTTTATTTTAAATTGTACATAATAATTATATATTTTTTACACATACATGCACATTGTTATAGTATTTTATTTATATGTAAGTGCATTTCCTGTCACATTTACATGTATCATATATTAAATACATACCTGAATATATTGCAAATTTATCAGTCAGATAGTTGAGACATTTTAAGGGTGTTTTTATGGTTTTTTTTTTGTTAAACCCAAGCGTAATTACCCCATTAGGGTTCATCAGGTATATCTGGTATAAATATTAAGTAAAGAAATAATAGGAGCTTCTTGATATTGTTTTTCCTAATGTCAAATTTGAAATGAGACTCATTAGATCTTAGGTGTGCCTAATACCTGAATGTGGTAAGAGAGATTGCTTTTATTTCTTAGAATTAACAACACAAATATTAGATTTTGTTACAGATAACGTGAAAAGGTAACCTGTTAACAATTATCTCCACTAACAAAGATGAATAAGGTAAGAAAAAAAAAGTCCAAATGCATTTTTATAGAAAAAGTAAGTATGACAAACACTTGTTAATGGTAATAGTGTCTTTACTCCCAGGCAGTTTTCTTGCACAAGTGTACTAGCTAGGAATGAATACTACACATACTATAGCAAAGGACTGACTAGAAATAGAAATTGATTCTTAACTGGCCTCTTCATCTACTTCTATCACACCTCTTGCATGCTAGGACTCTAAGTCCAAGACTTTCACCCTAAAATGTATGTGACACCAGCAGTAGGTGTGTATGTGTGAGTGAGACTGTGTGTAAGAACATGTGTGGTGTATAAGAGTTTATGCAAATGTATATCACATATTTGCATGCTTTGCATATTTCTTGAATATATATTAATGATAATTAAAATTATAACTTTTACACTAAAATATAAAAAACTAATGGGATGTAAAAAATATTATATTGATTTTTAGTATGAAATATGAGATTTCTTCAATTAGATGTTTAAAAAATCCTACTAAAGTTGCACTAGAAGTCGATTAAACTGCTTAAAATTTTTATTAATGTAAACATAAGCAATTACATCAAAAAAATTGAAAACTTCCTAGAGACACAGAACCAATGCTAATCAATGTTTTAACGCAATTTTAAAGTAAATCTCTAGTAAAAGAAAAAGTACAGGTGGTAGAAAATCTTGATAATTTTGTGTTTGGAGAATTACCTAAACATTATATTTCTCAAAAATAAAGGTAATAAAATGTTGAAAATTAATTTCTCCAAAACCCTTAGATTGTAATAACTAAAACCCTGGAAATTTTTAAAAACCTTATACTATTGGAAGAATGGATATGGTGATTTTATTTTACTCTAAATAGATTGAAAAATTATTAGCTATATCAAAAAAAGAGTATATTTTATGTTGAGTGCTCATATCACATAAAAAAATAAAGAAGACATGAGGAAACTTTTGGAGGTAATGGATATGTTTATGGCATTGAACGTAATGATGGTTTCACAGGTGTGCACTTATCTCCATTTTATCTTGTTTTATACATTAAATATATAAAGTTTTCTGTAAAGTACAGCCCGTGGTATGTATCATTTTTTTATTTGTACTTAATAAAGTTGTTTAGAAAATTAGAAACCTAAAATGATTATTTTGCAAATAGTGTGGAAAAACACATGTAATATTTGCATAATTTAATTTACTTGAATAAGTATGATATTTTTTATTGTTGAACTGAAATAAATTTTAGACATGAGTTTAAAACTTGATTTACTTATCTTGAATATGTTATTTATCAATTCAGTTCTAGATTACAATAATGGCCTCTAAACCTAGTTCTCTGATTCTGTATGCAATTGCTTATAGTCTATCATGAACTCTTTTATGAGAACTGTCTTTTTATGCATGACTTCTTTTCATATTATGCCAAGCTCAAAATCTTTGATATCCCATTATCTATGAAAATGATAGACAGGCTTTCATTAACTTCTCAATGCAACCAGATACTTCTAAAACCTACATTTTATATCCTGATAAAATAAGTTTCACAAAGAAACAGGAGGAGGAGGAAAAAGAGAATGGAAAGACAGAGAGAGGAAAGAGAGTGAGAAATTTAGCATATTCTGTGTTATATCTGCTTTGAAAATGACTAGGTCAGTGGTAGAAGATGGCAATGTAAATTAATAATACAAAATATTAAATAATTAGAGATAAAATAGAAGAATGTTAGAATCCTGAGAAGTAAGCAACTCACTTCACATGTAGAAATGTTGGGAACAAATTATCAGAGAAGTGGAAAAGTACTTGACAGAGTTCTGTTGGAAAGAAAACAATGACAAAGGGAATGACTGAGACACAGAGGAGCAGTGTGTTACCCTCTGGAAATTACAGTTTGGTTCAAACAGAGAAAAATCTGTGCTTATGCTCTGCATTGGAGTGGCAGGAGTCAGATGATGTCATTTTAGTCACATCTAGTGTGTTACATCGATGGCATTATGTATCATTTTAATGACATTTTATGACCTTGTGAGCACCATTAAGAATCTGCATTTTTAACACATGTATTTGCAGGTAGTAGGTGGATTAGACTGACTAGCAATTGGAGAATGGCTATTAGAAAATAAGTTGCTAAAATATTTAGGTTAAAAATGATGAGACTCAATTATATGGGTTATTATAGGAATGGATAAGTGGGGATCAAATTAATAGCTACAAATTATTGAGCACTTACTATGCTATGATGGCTCATTTTATGTGTCAGCTTAGGTAGGGGTGACTGCTCAAATGCTTGTCTTGTTTTGACAGTAGTTTATAGATGTTATTAATATTTACAATCAGTTGTTTTTAAGTAAAAAATAATATGGATAGTCCTTATCCAATCAGTTGAAGGTCAAAGCAGCAGGTTTCTGAAGGATTTCTTTCTTCCTAAAGAAGTGTAGCTCAAGATTGCAACCTTAACTATTATCTGAGTTTCCAGCCTGCCAGATTGCCCCTGTGATTTCACGAGTCAATTTCTCAAAATCCCCCTCCCCTATCTCCCTCTTCCTCTTTCTCTCTAGAAATACACATATGCATATATATACACTATTGATTTTGTTTTCTAGAGAATCCTGACTTGTGCTCATGACCTATCTCATTTAAACTTCAAAACACTGGGAGTAGTTATGATTTTCTTTCATTTTAATAAGAATAAATCTAAGCTTAGGGTTTTCAACCCTCCCTTTGTCATAGAAAAAACAAACAGAAAAAGAATCTGGGCTTAAGAGAGGATTTATGATTCTGGGTATCATGAAATCAGTGAATTGTTCTTTTCTTCTCAAGCTCAAACTTGTTCATCTGATTTTCAGTTTATATGGTAGAATTATAAATAAGTATATTTTATTTTTTACACATGAATTTATATGAATTCATATAATTATATGAATTTTCAAGTTGTAATACAATGAGTAATTTTATATTTTATAAAAAAGTTATTTTTGAAAAGAAAAAGAGCATACCCTCTTAAGCAAGAAGATTTTCAACTGAATAACATTTTTTTTCTATTTTAAGACCGTCATTTTTTAAATAAAATATTTACTACAGCTAAAGCAGTCTACTCACTGCCTTTTCTAAATAATGTATGTCATACTGTGTCACAGTTTTTTTTCTCCACAAAGTTTGCCATGTCCAAATTCCCTTCCCCCATATCAAGTGTCACTGAAAAATTCTGCATCTTTTGAGTTCTAACTCAGACCTTTTTTACTTATAAATATGTCAATCTCTTACCTCTTTTCTCTACAGCCAGGGATTTCTTTTGTAGCAAATAAAATTAGAAACAAATTAAGGATAAGAAATTAATTATCCTTAGTTTATAAACACTACAGGACTCTTTGATTTTAATGCAAAACTAATTAAAATATTTCATGACTCATCTCTATAGTTTACATATTGGCAAAGCCTGCCATATTCATATGAAATGGACCATTAGCTATTTGTGGAGAAACTTCCTTTAACTTTATTGAATTTCATGTTTACATGCACACAAAAGGTAACCTTGACAAATATAGAATATTTCGCAAAGCTTTCCCAAAGGACTTTAGAAAATGCCATTACAAAGAGTTTAGGTATAGTCCTGTACAAAACTAGTGAAACAAAAATTCCTAAAGAAGATAAAATCAAATGATAATTTTAAAAGTTAAATAATAAGAACACCTGCAAAATACTATATGTCAGATACTTTTCAAAGCGCTTTATATTTATACATTAAACACTAGGATAGTACTATTGGTAAAGCACTGCTATTATCACCATTTTAAAGATAATAAAACTAAGGCACATGGAGATTAAGTAATATTCTCAAGGTAAACAGCTAGTAAGGAATAGATCCAACCATCTGCAAAATGATGCCTATGAGAAGATCTACGATTTTTATAACCTATTAATGTTTTTATAATTTTCTCAAATATATTAAAGAATAAGGAACCAATAACAAATAGGAATCATTAAGAAAGTGTACTCATATAATACTACTTTCTTGAGGATATCAAACTATTATTTTGAAATAGGTATAGGTTCCTTTAAGGCTTGGAGAATAAGAGAGTGATTTAAAATCAATCAAAGTTTTAAAAAATTTTGACAGGACTCTTCAGCGACACTCACACAAATTTATCTGGGGTTTCTGGGTTCTGGAATTTTGCATGTTTGGAATTTTCCTCTAGTCTAATGAATCAGTTCTCTTGTTGACAGCATCAGAGTGAAACAAGTAGGATGAGAGCACCTGACTGCTACTTGGTGCCCACTCACCACAATCTGTGAATAATACCCTGATTCATACCTTCTCCAAATCAAACCTGGCATCTTCATATCTAGCAGCTTCTGCCATCTAGAAACAGTCCTATATAAGTATATTAAATACATTGCTTTAAAATTTCTCTAAATATACACATGATAAAAGTAAATGTACCATGTATAATCTATGGTATCTGCATTTTGTTTTTCACTTTAAATAACTGGCTTGTTTTCTTCATAATTATTTAATCCATTATTTAGCCATTTAGCATGGATATGGATGGCAGTGAATACAGTTTTCTATAGAATTTAATTGTGAAACATAACCATGAAGATGTTTAAGCAGCTTCAGGTATAATTTCTGGCAACTTAGTATATGCTTATCTCAATATTTTTGGTAAATCTTTGTTTTCTCAATGTCCATTTAGTCTGAATCCATAAAATCATGTTCAACATGTAGGGAATTAAAGTCTTGGGATAACCATTTATTTTACAAGTGATTCTTTTTTATATTATAAGTAGTTTCTTATTTTAATATTATATTTAACACTTGTTTACATATTTAAGCAACACAACTACCAAAACACAATGAAAGTTGTTTTTGGATGTGAAAAAATATGTTTTTTCCTTTTTCTGAAATACTTATCTATTACACAACTGACTCTAAAAATATTCCTGCATGGCAATTTATCATTTAAAAAAATGAAAAAAAATTGTCATGGCAATTACTCCTTAACTCTTTTCTATTTTCATGTTCTTCCTTCTCCTTTATCCCAATCAGTCTGAAAATAAAAAATAAAATAAAATAAAAAATTAAAATATATTTAGAATTATATATAATGTAATATGAATAAGGACCATAGGGCTCAATGTTGCTGTTGATGAAAATAAGTTTCCAAGAAGAAAAATGACTTGACCAAGGTCACACGATCAACCACTGGCAGAGACTCTATCTCAAGTATATTCACTCCAAGAATATTTCAGTTTCTAGAAGTATTTCCTATTTAAAAAAGCATCATTTATTATTCTACAGCCTTCTTGTGATGTGAAATATCTAATACTACTTCCTTATTTCATTAATCAGATTAAGAAAGTATTTCTTAGATTTATAAAATGAAATAAAATATAATAAAATGGATTTAATTAAAGTAAATATTTATATTTATCTAATAATCATTATAATGATATGTTGGTATAGATATTCTATCTTAATATGAGGACATTGAGGCTCATGGGAAATAAGAAACACATCTTAAGTTAATCAGCTATTCTCTAAAGCAGCAATTCTAACTAAAAGAACATCTGGAGAATTTTAACTTCTTTTAAAAAAACTCTGTTAAAGGTTAGATTTAGGGATGGTCAATTAAAATCATTAACAGTAAATAGAATAAACATACTGATATGAACATCAAGATTTCAATATACTGTAAAATTTATTTAACACAAAATTTCTCACTCTTCTGTACTTCAAATTACATAGTAGAAACCTGATAGGAAATAGCCACTATCACTGAGAAGGAAATAAAAGCCTTAAAAAGATAATTTAAAGAGAACTAATAGGCACCTATAAAACACTGTTCTTATTATATGGAAAACATTTATAAAAGCTGTATTAAGCCATACATCAAATTCTATCACTTTCAAAGTCACTATTATAAAAATTTGTTTCTAAATTCACAAATTGTTTTAAAACCATTTCCACACTTTTGTAAATTTAAAAACAGAATAACCCACATGAAATATAAACATATGATGGAAATTTTAAAATACTGAAATTAAATAATGTTAAAATACTCTTAGATCTGTTAGATGAAGATTAAGCAAAATTGAGAGAAAATTCTATAGTCTTCAGTGTTTATATTACAAAAGAAAAAGAGAACACTAACATTATAATAGAAAAGATCAAATAAATTTAAAATTTGGCTTTTTGCAAAAACAAATGTAAAATTTATAAATATGAACCAAAGCTGATTATGAAAAAAGAGAAAATATACTTGTAAATAATATTAGGACATAAGGAAAAATACAACAAATGAACTATTAAAAGAATACTAAGAAGTTATAGAAACATTATGCTAAAAGTTAAAAATTTAGATGAGATCAATTTTTAGAAATGCATAAGTTAGCAAAACTAAATAAAAAATAAATGTAAAACATAATCCTGAACTGCAATAAAATAAATTTTTAAAAATCTTCTCACAAAAAAAACCAACACTTTACATAGATATATTCATAGTGTAACTAGTACAATATTTTAGTAAAATAGAAAGTATAAAACTTGGGATAGAAGAAACAATAATGTCATTATTAGCAAATGATATGATAATCTGAAAAAAAACAGGCATTGATGAGGATATAAAACAAAGAGAAGGAACATTTTTTGCTAGTAAGAGTACAAATACTATTTATTTTTATTATTTATTTAAATAATATTTTTGATTATAGTTGGCATAAAATATTATATTAGTTTCAGATGTACAACATAGAGATTAGACATCTATATAACTTATGAAGTGATCACCGCAATAAATTTAGTATCCATCTGGCATAGTATATAGTTATTACAATGTTATTGACTCTATTCCTTATACTTACTTTATATCTCTATAACTATTTTCTAACTACCATTTTGTACTTCTTAATCCCTTCTCCCTTCTTCACCTAGCCCCCCAACATCCATCCCATCTTGTAACAACTCAAAATGTTCTCTGTAGCTATGAGTTTTTCTGTTTTTGTGTTTATTTTATTCTTTAGATTCCACATGTACATGAAATCATATAGCATTTGTCTTTCTTTATCTGACTTACTCCACTCAGCACAATACTCTCTAGATCCATCATGAAGTATCTCTTTACATTCCTTTAGTTTTAGTCTGTGTGTCTTTTAAACTGAAGTGAGTCTCTTGTGGGCAGCATATGTAAGGGTCTTATTTTCTTATCCATTCTGCCACCCTATCTTTTTATCAGAGAATTTAGTTCTTATTCATTTGAAGTACATGTTAATAGATATGTAGTTATTGCCATTCTTTATTCATTTTTTTTTTGATACATATGTTTTTCTTTTTTTTTAAGAAGTCCCTCCAACATTTCCTGTAACATTGGTTTGGTGGTGATGAACTCTAGCTTTGTTGGGGAAAGTTCCTTATCTGTCCTTCAGTTCTAAATAATAGTTTTGTTGGGAAGACTAATCTTGGTTTTAGGTCCTGGTTTTTCATCACTTTGAATATTTTGTGCCAAGCCCTTCTAGCCTGCAAAGTTTCTATTGTGAAATCAGCTGACAGTCTTTCAGAAGCTCCCTTGTAAGTAACTAATTGTATTTATCTTGTTGCTTTTAAGATTCTCTCTTCATATTTAAACTTTGGCATTTTAATTATGATTTGTCTCGGTGTAGGCTTCTTTGGGTTCATTTTGTTTGGTATTCTCTGTGCTTCCTATATGTCTATTTCCTTCACCGGTTTAGGGAAGTTTCCAGTCGTTATTCCTTAAAACAGGTTTTCAGTTTCTTGCTCTCTCTCTTTACTTTCTGGTATCCTTATGATGTGAATGTTGTTGCACTTGATGTTGTCCCAAATGCCTCTTAAACTATCCTCATTTATTGGATTCATTTTTCCTGTTGTTGTTCTGATTAGATGTCCTCTGCTACCCCATCCTTTAAATTGCTAATTTGATCCTCCACTTCATCCAATCTATTGATTCCCTCTAATGTACTCTTCATCTCAGCTACTGTATTATTCATATCTGACTCGTTCTCTTTTATGTTTTTCATCTCCATTTTTATGTTTTATATCTCTTTGTTAAAGTTCCCTCTGAGTTCATTCACTCTTCCTATAAGATCATTGTGTATCTATATAACCAGTGTTCTAAACTCTGCATCTGATAGATTGCTTGTCTCTACTTTGTTTAGTTCTTTTTCTGGAGGTTTTCTCTGTTCTTTCATTTGAGACGTGTTTCTTTGTCTCCTCTTGGCTGCCTCCTTGTGTTTGTTTCTATGTATTAAGTAGGGTTCCTATGTCTCCCAGTCTTAGTAGAGTGGCTTTATGTAGCAGGTGTCTTGTGGGGCCCAGTGGTACAGTCTTCCCTGGTCATCTGTGGGAGGTACTCAAGTTGCGTCCTTTGTGTGGGTTGTGTGTGCCCTACTAAGGTAGTTGAGCCTTGGTTGCTATCTGCACTTAGATGGGAAGAATGAACCTTGGCTGATTGGTAGTGAGGACTGACTGGTGAAGGGGTGACTTTATGGAGCAGATTCACTTTAGCAGGGCTCTGGTGCCTGCTCAGTCTTTCCTTTGGGTGTGTCTTCCTCAGATGCAGGCCTAGGTGGTGCTACCGTTTCATTGCTGATTGAAGCGGGCCACTAGGTGTACTGGCTCAAGGGCCTCCTGGGAGGGGTTCAGCTATAGGCCAAGTTCATCTACAGCCTGTACACCCCTAAGGCCACCTGGTAAGAACCACCAAGCAATCACCTGTGTCTGGCTTAAAGGTTCCTTAAAAGGCCAAGCCAGAAACAGGCTGGCTGCCATTAGTGCCAGGCTTGGTGATGCTCAGCAAGAGGTATAGGGCATGCTGAGGCCTATTTGTTTGGATTTGGTGAGCCTTTGAGAGATGTTAGGAAATTCTGCAGCATGAGTCAAGACAGGCCATTTGTATGGAATAAACCACTGACAGCAGCTTGGGTGGGCCCACAAGTTGGGAGGGGCAGAGTCTCAGGGAATCACCTGGGCAGAGTGAACTGTGTTATCTAGCTTGATGGAGACCCAGATATGGCAGTCGCCTACATCTACACTCTGAGAACAGGGAGTGCTCAATTAAGGAATGATGGACACTGTCAGCACTTCTGTCTGGGAGAAAGCAGCCCCTCCAGCCCTCTCCCTGACACCTGACAATTCAGTGTCTCCCTGTTTATCCCTGGCATTCTTCTTGCAGCTGCCCAGCACTGGAGCTCAGAGTGAGTCTGTCACTAAGTCTAGGCACAGACCCTGTTAGAAGAATGCCTTCAACTCCTGCAGCCCTTCGTCTCACTCAGCCACAACCTCTGCTGGTTTTTCACACTGGAACCCTAGGCTGGGGAGCTCCATGTGGGGTTGAGACCCCTCGCTCCTCAAGGAGGAGAGAGGCTTCTGCAGTCAAGATAACCTTCCCAATTCTGTACTGTCACATGCAGTTTTGAGACTGATCATTCCATGTGTTTGCCCCTCCTACCATCCTTGAAGTGACCTTTACTGTATGTCCCCAGTTGTATGACTTCTGTTCAGCCAGACCTCAAGTGACTCCTAGTAATGGTTGCTCTGTAGTTTCATTATAATTTTGGTGTGGTCATGTGAGGAGGAGTGCACAGCATCTATGCAATCTTGGCTATCTCCCCAACACTCACATAATTTAGTAATCAATTTGGCCATGTTTAGTACATTTGAGGATGCATATGCCATATAGGCAAACACTACTGCTTAGCAAGCAGTATTTTCTCTACGTCATTATATAGGTACCATGAGATATGCAGAATATAGTGTTGCCCAAATTGTTTTTTACATCAATAATTCTTTTTTTGAGTTTGTGATAATTCCAAAATAGGATACAAAAATTCTTTACTAAAAGAGTATTGTCAAGTGTAGACTTCTGTCTTAAATTTTTACCCTGAACAGTGCTTTAAAAATAAATTAAATTGACAACATTATATAATAGAAATGTCACAGAACTAAGCCCTAGTATGACTGAATCTCTTCTAGGTTTCATTATTAATTAGCAGCTTAATCATATACTACTCTATTAGATATTTCTTTTGTAATTAACTGATAAATATACTAGTATTATTTGATATATACTTAAATTAGAATACTAACTACAATAAGACAATTTTTACAAGGAAGTGGTTACTGTAAACATTTTCCACAGGGTATGGCTGAGAGTACTTGATGCACACCAATGCCTGTGCTTACCAGCTGCTGCCCTTGGACACCCCAGGCCGCATACTGCAAGATGGAGTCCTCTACTTCTGGAGGATTTAACTCCCAAACTTCCCTTAAAAATAAAGGTAAATATTTTTACATGAACAATTTGACATCTATACCAACAATCTAGTTGGTCAATTGCTCAAGAAAACCAGAAAATCAAAGAACTTACCTAGTGTGTATGTTGTAAATCACATATGAAGCAGTATACGAATAATGAAAAATCTGAAATTAAAAAAAAAAAAAGGTTATTGACCATAATATGAAATAAAGGCTCTGTTTATGTATGTTCTTATTAAAGTCCAAGAAATTCAATAATCAGTTTTAGAGAAATCAAAGTGTGAAATATTCTAGTTTTACCTTCTCTGAGGTAATAAATTAACTACAATAGCTTCGAACTCTTCTGACCATCAATCACTTCCATCATTCAGTCTACTCTATACTTAGTATGATTGTGATTGTAATGCTACTTTGTTCAAAGTATTGAGTAATTCCTCAAGCCTATGAAATAAAGCCTATGTTTTAATGATGTTCAAGAATTTGGGTATTTAGGGTTCTGCCTGCTTTTGCATCCTTACCTAGTCTATCCTTCAACAGCATTAGACAAATTCCCCCTGAAAATCTTGAACTTTAACTGATTTTTTTTCTAAAACATCCTTCCTCCTTTCCTAACTTAAGAGGAAATTTTCCATCCTTGAAATACAGACTACGCATAGAGCTTATATTGATCTCCTCAATTGAAATCCATCTCTCACAGTTTACTCTGGGTCTTAGGACACTTCTCATCCTACAGTGTAAACTATGTAATGATTTTAATTACATGTCTCCTTTTCCCATGAGAATGTTTTCAGGTCCTTTTGTGTATTATCTCTGCATCCTCCACACACCTCACAAAGTGTATTTTTGTATGCTATATGCAATCAATATTTATTGAATAATGATTCTGATGAAAAAAACTCATATATCTTGGGGTATTTATTGGTGAAAACAAGGTGAGATACCACTGAACTCCTACTCCTTCATAGTAACAGTTCAAAATCATATATTAAATAGTTGATTGCAAGTATATAATCTTCAAGAGATTTTATTTTATTTAAAATTTAAAAAATTGTTAGATATTTATATAATTTATAAAGTGATCCCTCCAATTACTCTAGCACCCATCTGGCACTACATATAGCCATCACAATAATATTTGCTATATTCCCTTTGCTGTATTCTACATCCTCATAACTGTTTTATAGCTACTATTTTGAACTTCTTTATCTCTTCACCTTTTACACCTAGCTTCTTCAAACCCCATACCCTTTGGTGATCACTAGTTTTCTCTCTGTATTTGTGAGCCTGTTTTAATTTAGTTTGTTTCTTTTTATTTTGTTCTTTAGATTCCACATATAAGAGAAATCATATGGCATTAGTATCTATCTTTCTCTAACATTTGATTTAGCATAACACCCTCTAGGTTCATCTATGTCATGGCAAATGGTAAGATTTCATTTTTATAGATGAGAAATATTCCATTGTATACATGTACCATAACTTCTTTATCTAATTGTATATTGATGGACATTTAGATTGCTTCCATATCTTAGCTATTGTGAATAGTGCTGCTGTGGACATAGGGGTGCACAGATCTTTATGAACTTGTGTTGTTTTCTTTGGAGTAATAGCCAGAAATGCAATTGCTGGGTCAACAAATAGTTCTATTTTTAATTTTTTGAGAAACCTCCAAACTGTTTTCCATAGTGGCTATACTAACTTGCACTCTTATCAACAACATGTGAGAGTTTCTTTTCTCCACATTCTTGCCAACGCTTGTTTTTTTGATTTATTGATGATAGCCAAACTGACGGGTGTAAGGTGATATCACATGGTGGTTTTAATTTGCATTTCTCTGATAATTAGTGACCTTGAAAATCTTTTCATATGTCTATTGGTCATCTGTATGTCTTCTTTTAAGAAATGTCTATGCAGAATCTCTGCACATTTTTTAATTGGATCATTTGTTTTTTTGTTGTTGAGTTGTATGAGTTCTTTATAAATTTTGGATATTAATCCCTTGTCAGATGTATCATAGGCAAATATATCTTCCAATTGGTAGATTTTCTTTTCATTTAGTTGATGGTTTCCTTTGCTGTGCAAAAGCTTTTTAGTTTGATGAGTTTGTTTATTTCTTTTTCTTTTGTTTCCCTTGTCCTAAGAGATGTATCAGAAAAAAATTACTAATAACAATATCAGAGAGTTTACTGTGTATGTTTTCTTCTAGAAATTTTATCAATTTGGGTCTTACATTTAAATCTTTGACCCATTTTCAGTTTATTCTTGTGTATGGTGTAAGAAGATGGTCCAGTTTCATTTTTTTTTTCATGTATCTGTCCTGTTTTTCCAACATCATTTATTGAAGAGATGATCATCAAGATATTTTAGTACCATTTTATAAAGAATCCTGTTTCTTTTCACAGGCAACCTTCCCAAGGATCACAGCACCCATGATGGGGTGACACTAAATCCCAAAAATAGAACTATAGTGGATAATACAAAAATATCTCTACATTTTGGTTATTATTAGTTAGAGGTGATGAAAAAGTAGAATACAGAGTAAATGAGAAAAACTGCAAATGATGGGTTAGGGAGAGAGATGATAAATATGTTATATTTCAGTGAAAATTATTTTTCTATAAGCTATCTGGGTCTAGTGAAGAAAATGTTTCTCTATCTGGCTATATTAATTTATGTTATTATTTTCAGAATTTACAGAACTTATATCTATACTTCTATTTTCAGCATGCAATTATAAAAAGCCTTTTTTATTCCTGTAGTGAATATACATTGTACAAATTTTATAACACGGCCAATTAAAACTCTCTAGAAGTCAAACTGTTGTTTTTTTTTTGCTGCAATAATAGCTTCAATAACATATGATTGGCCACATATTTGGTAAAGCAACACTAGTGTTCTCTCTGCATTGCAATTACAATTCTTTCCTCATTTGTTATAATGCTGTGTTTTATAGTGAAGCTTTATTACTTTTGGAATAACTATTAAATCTGAGATTGCTTTCACTATAGAGTTGTAGAAGCAAAAATAATTTTTCCTGATGTCTATTTTAACATTCACATTGTATTCTATATAATTCCATTTTGAATACACATGTTAAACCTTGAATTCACTACTATTGCTGACAGAGGTGAGAAATGTGACCACTTCTATAAACACTTTTATTTCACCTCAGAAATTTCTGTTGCCAAAGCAAATTGCCAAGTGAGCACTCGATCTTCAAGGTAGACAAATGTGTAAATGATATGAGTAAAAGACTATACATCCTGTTAATCACCTAACACACTGAATTCTAGGCTCCCATCCATCTTGAGGGAAAGAGTTTCTCTTTTAGTCAAAGCAAGCCAAAACAGTCACTGAGACAAAACTGGTTATAACCATTGAGTTTTGGTCCCTTTCTACAATATTTGTTATAGAGGTTACTGCTCTTCTCAATTCATGAATACAAAGGATGTAAATGTCCTCCAAATTATGTGATTTGGAAAGGGAGATACATAAATACATTTTCTGTTTGGTAGTTCTTATCTTGATACAGTATCTCTCTCAGCTGAGGTGGAAGACAACAATAAAGAAGTTACCTTGATTTGTCTGCAAACCCACAGCAGGTTCAAGTAATAAACTTTACGGTTTCAGTTTTATTTATAGGTGTCCTACAAAACCAGCAATTTGCCATCTACAAATAACTAGCCTTTTACTCTTAGTTTAGAGCTCTTTCCTCTAAACACACTGTCTTTGATGTGTGTATGTGTGTGTGTGTGTGTGTGTTTGTGTGTGTGTGTGTACGTAATCCCAGAAGATTGGAAATACTTCTTGTTTTATAACTTTCCATAATTAAAATTACATTCCATGTCTACAACACAATATAAAAAGTATGATTAGGAGGAATCTTAAACAGGATTAGAGGTAGTTTTCTTTTGGTTTATTTGAGTGCATAAATTTGCAGCAATTTTAAATGGGGGCTTTTTCAATGAAAATTGGGTTTAGCTTTAGTGAACATCTGTACTAAGGCACACTGGTCTAAACTCACTCTGTGTCAATTGGCATCTCTCTCCCTGTCCTCTCTCTCGTTCTTTAATGCTCACTCTCTCTCCCCTTTGGAATGCATTTCCATTCTTTTTTGGCACCCCTCATTTTTTCTTGTCCTAGGTTCCTCTGCTACACTGGCTAGGTAGGTCTTGTTTCATGGTGCGAGTATAAAATTAAAGTCACTAAAGGTTAGAAACAGTCTTTTTTTTTTTTTTTTTTTTATTGTAATGAGTGGCTGCTGCATTATAACAGCCAAACTGAGCATCTGATGAGATCCTTGGGGACAAATGCATTTCACAGTTGAAAATCACATATTCATCCCATCTCTGCAAATGATATTTCACTGCTTGTTACAGAATGTGAGTAGTTACAGCAAAGGTAGTGGGAGTAGGGAAAAAGTGATATATAATATGTAAAATCTTAATCAAAGCCTCCTCTTGGAAGTTGGACTTGAAATGTTCACACGTTTAATCTCATGATGCCAAAAGGTATTTTTGGGGAGGTATAGAAAGCGTCATAAAATCCTGCAATGCAATCTGATCCCCATTATCTCTACATTTCTTTGGGAGCCCCAAGAGGAGGAAGATTACTAAATGATTATTACTGAGTAATATAATCAGTTCTCATTATTTGCTATAGTTATGTTCTATAAGTAATTGTATACACTGAGTTTGCAATATTGTATGAGTGCCCCTAGGGGGAATACAGGTTCCTCTGTGAGCCTCTGGTCACATTTCCATCAACCATTCAATACATAGCCTTATTTCACATGTTTCTTTTTGAAAGCACTGTATCTGATATTTAATATTGTTAATTCATTAGTATTTTACTCATGGCCAACAGCATGATAACTCATGCCAGAGCAAAGCTTATCTATTACTGGTACTTTCTCTGTGTAATGCATCACAGCCTTCTTGCTTCTACGAACACTAGGCAACACCTCAGCACTACGCTGGAGAGTTATCTTAAATAGCAAAACTGTCAAAAAAGTAGCAACATGCAAAAAACCAAAATGCTCATGAAAAAGACTTTAATTTGCAGAATGAAAAGCAGAAACAAGAAAGCAGAATGTTGCTTAGTATGATCTCTGCTGGGAAAGTATGTACCATGCAACTCGAGTGTTCAGCAGCTCTGCACATGTCTATGTATGACTAAGAAAGCACAGTGAGTGTTGATTTTGAGGTTACAAATAAATTTTAGAAAGTAGGCAAATTTGCAAATTCAGAATCCATAAATAATGAAGTTTGACTATAATAGTAATATAGACCTAACTTGAAATATTACCGGTAAAGAAAAAGCAGTCATATTAGGGCCTGCCAGAACTTGAACACAAGTGTAGAAGATAAACAGAATGGTGGAATACATGCTCTGTAATACTTGCTCTAGCTATTTTCTTTTACTTAGCAAATGTTTGTTAAGCAACTTGCGATACAGTCACTGCACTAAGTATTATAAAAAAGTGGTGAAAATATAATTATTTTTTAAATAGAATAAAAGACAATAGAGTATCAGTTAATTTTTATTCCTATCTGTCATTTTATAAACATTTATGGAATACTAATTATGTGCAAGTTCATAAGTTAAGTGCCTTCCCAAATGCAAAGACCATAATAAACATGAGCCCTGTCCCCAAGGAGTTCTGATACAGTCAGGATGACAAGGTTAAGAAACATTACATTATTACAGAGCACTCCGCTGTAGGTCATGGCTAAATTAGGACTCAGAGAGTATAAATTTATAGGCCTTTCTATCATAGAGAAGATAAGAGTTGAATTAGGCATTAACGGGACAAACATAGCTGAGAAAAATGAAGCAAATGTATAAAATTTAAGGTAAGCTTATATATAACAATTTTTTAATTGAACATATTTACCAAACTCTTCTGAGTACTTTACACATATTACATCATATATTATTTAAAGCAGCTTCAAGAAGTAGATGCTATCATTCATAATTCAAATGATAGGCTCCGGTAGCAACGGAAATTTAAGTAGGAGACAGAAATACAATTTGATCCCATCTTTGAATACAACTCATGCTTTATCTCTCTGCATTCTCTCAGGGAGCTAGGGCATAAAGCATGGCTCCAGCTTTGCAAAAGATTCTTTTCTGAAAGACTTATTAACCTACCATCCAAAGATTTTTTGACAGGAATAGGTATGAATTAAATGTGATTCCCACAGTTAAGAGAGATTTCATTTTGGAAAGATGATCTAATATATTATATTAAAAATGTAAATCTTCCCCATTAGTTGTTTTTCACAATTGTTTCTTGCAATATCAGTTATTACCTAAGACATCTATGGGAATTCATGTCAAGAAGAGTTATACTTACAAGAAAAAAGAACAGGCTACTTTAGTAATTTACATTTAAACCAGAGGTTTATATTTTTGAAGGCCAAGCCTTATTTTGCACTGCAGTTAAACTGCTGAACTGGTATAAACAGTATGTATTTTCATGGCCTGGAGAATATTTAAAGTAGGATTATGGATTTGCCATTGACCCCAACAGTTGGGGAAACTAACCTATGAGAAAGCAAGACTAAGTAAAAAGTATTTATGAAAGAATGCCAGGGAGAGAAAGACAAGAGAGGCAAAAGAATGTTTGTTTCTTTTGGAAGAAAGATGTAAAATTTAATTCTAGAATAATAAAATACCTTTGAAAATGAGTGACTAGTGATTCTGATGTTAAAAAAAAAAACATCTTTATTATGTAGCAAAGAACTGGATTATCAGGTAGGGTACTCTAATACACTACATACAATTCACTAAATTATAGGCTGAAGCTCTACAATTTAAGTATTTTATATAAAAAAGAAGGCTTTGTGAACATTGTAAACAAATATTGGTTGAAAGGGAGAATAATATGGAAGGGGAATTAAAGGTATAATTAATATTTGTCAGTATTTTAATCTACTTTCATTTGTTTTCTCCCTTAGTGCTCATTATGAATTTTAAGATATTTTACATCCAGGATACACACTAATAAAACTAAGACTGGAACCAAGATCCTACAAATTTCAAACATGCAAGCATTGTTTTAATGTATTACCATGTAAAAGAACCACATAGGGTTCTTTCACTGACTATTATGGTAAGTGGCAGACATAGTAAAATACTCAAAATGGGGACACTAAATATAAATACTGTTAAAGAAGATAAAGTTGAGGTGTTGCTTAAATTAGACTCTATTTATACCAAAATCTATAAAAAAATAATTATCTTCTTGCTAATTAGAAAAAAATGAATGATGTGTCACAAAACCAATTTATTCTATTAGCCTATAGGCATCATATGCCACCACTATACAGAACAAGTAAAGTTACATTTTCACTTTTTCTTGCTTTATTTGGGTTTGGTAGGCCTACCAATTGGAAAAAAATAGAATATTGGTTTGTTTATTTTAGCATTCATAGTTTATTCACTCTGAATTGAATAGCATATTCACTCTGAAATAAAACATGATACTGTCAATATACTATGAAAGCAGACAACATAAAAAGAGATTGCATGAGTTATACATGTTTTCACTTAATATACTTATTTTATTTAAGAAAATGGATGGCTAATGACTCCAGTCCTAAAAGCAGACAGCTCACCAAAAATTATCTGGGCATCATTTTTTTGTGTAGGACTATCGTGTCCAAAATATAATCTAAATATCCTGCATATTAACAACAGCATGAGAAGAATATACTTTATGATATAACAGAAGATTTTTTAGTGAGCAGAATAAAAGATTTTTTGTTGTAATCCTTGTTAGATAAATGAATGATCCTCATAGACAAAACTCTTTCAAGTTGTTCTTAGAATTCAGGAATGTCTATAATGCAAAATTCCACTTCAAAGATACTCTACAGCATTAGTTTTTCAATTACTGATATTTAACATGTAACTTTAACCATAATATACAGCGATTAATGTACCAAAATCATTGACAATGCTACTCTTTGTAAAAAATATTTTCATATACAAGACTTTTTTGCGTTAATTAACTCAAATAAGCTACTTTCTCACTAATTGGCATTAAACTATTTTCTATGTACCATTATTGAAAATATTCTGTTTGATAATCTGAATAGCACTTAAAGGTCTATTGCTATACCAGTGGTGCAAGAAGGTTGTCAGTTTCCACTGAAATAAATTTAAACATCGTCTAACTACCTACAAACTATTTTCCTCTCTTGCGTGTCAATGCAGAAATAAATATATTGCAACAGGACAAAATGAGAGACAAACTGTCAACCTTATCTTTAGTGCTAAAATTAGAAAGGCAAGGATGAAAATAAATGCTTCCACACACGGGTATTCACAGGTCCCTGTTAACAGAGCCGAGTATGTTCCTTAAGAAAAGGGTTATTTCATTCCACAGTAACTGGTGAAAAGGTTCTTTCTTCATTTCAATGGGATCAAGTCTTAGCTTGTGTTTTCTCAAGGACGTTACTTCAAATTTTAATTTACTCATCAGAAAAATGAGAAAAAACCCCAAATATTTTCAAATGTTTTATTATAAAGGTCAAAGGACAAATTATATGAAAGTTAATTAATTATTACATAAAGCTAGACCAAAAAAATAGAACCAGAAACAAAATTATTTCAATGGTAGGGCAGCTTGTTAATTTCTCTAATAAAAATTGAGCAGGAAAAAAAATTGTATGAATTTTGTACTACTCACTTTTTACAATACTATTATTTCCATTGATAATTAAGACTCTCCTGTATTGAGTAATTTTTTAATATTGGAAAAATATAATAAATATAATTTTCAAGAAGGTATTATAATTTATGTGACTACTAACATATTAATAGCTATTTAGGTTGATATTACATATATATTATATATATGTATGAGGTATATAGTATTATATGATATTATATGTATATAATATCAAAGATTTAGCATGAAGACCAAAAATCACTCTAAATGCATTAATGAAGATAAATGATATTCAACAGTAGTTATAGAAGAATAAAAATGGGAAAGAAAGAGCAAAGATCACCAAAATACAACTCCAAAAATTTCATGGCAACTGTTTTCTAAAGTTTTATGTAAAAGTCCACTTCAAAATAGCTGGATATATAGATGTGTATATATGTCTGTATATATGTCTGTATATATTCACATCTATCTATCTGTCATCTATCTATATATCATCTATCTCTCTATCTCTCTATCTATCTGAATTTCTAATAGATGTTCCATGGCAATTCAATGAAGAAAGAAAAAATAATCAAACTTTTCAGCAAATGGTACTAGGATAATTAGATATTCATATGCAAAATAATAAATTTTTATCTTTTGTTTTTTTTGCAGCATGCATTAAAATTAACCAAAAATAAATCAGAGTTCTAAATGTAAAATCTAAAGTTTCTGGAAGAAAACAATACTAGAGAAAATATTTGTGACTTTGGTTATGCAAATTTTCTTAGATAGTCAAAAGCACCATAAATAAAAGAAAATTGAATTAGATTTCATCAAAATTAAGAATGTCTGATTTAAAAAAAATCACTTATTTTAAAATGAAAAAGTCAGTCATGGTCTAGAATAAAAATATTTGCAAATTACATATGACAAAAGGCTTTTTTGTGTCCAAAATAAATAAAAAACTTATACTTCAACAACAAAACTTGCACACCCTTAAAAAATGGATAAATATGTGAACAAACATTCATTCAATGATGTATGGATAGCTATTAAGCCCATGAAACCATTTTCAAGAAAATTTCATGAGGAAAATTCAAATATCAATTCACACTATTAGAATAACAAAATAATAATAGCACTTGGAAGTTTCAAATAATTCTGGTGGGACTGTCAAACAGAACTTTAGAAAATTGTTTCACAGGTTTTTATAAAGTTACCATATGATTCAGCAGTTCTTACTTTTGAGTATTTATCAAAGTTAAATGTAAATTTATGTTTTAGAAAAATCTATGTCCATATATATACCAGTTTTTTCGATAACCATCAACAACTTGAAATCACTAACATGTCCCTAAACTGGGAATGAATAAATAAATTGTGATATATCAATCCAATTAAATATTGTTTGCAATGAAAGGGAACAAATAACTAATATATACAACATACATGAATCTCAACATATTCTGTAAAGAAACCATATTTACAAAGCTAAATACTGTATGATTCTATTTATATGACATCCTAAAAAATGCAAAATTATGGAGATAGAAAGCAAATCAGTAGTTGACATGGATTACAATTAAAGAGCAGGGTTGACTACAAAGTGACGTGGATAATTTTTGTGATGGCACTATTCTATATCTTAATTGTACTGGTAGTTTCATGATTATATATACTTGTTAAAACTTGCAGACCTGTACACTAAAAAGAAAATTTTTATTTTGTATTTAAAGCTTACCTTAATATAAAAAAGTATATGTTACTTGTCATCTGAGATAAAGCCAGATTCATAAGATGAATAAAGGAGTAGAAGAATATTTTAAGAAAACTCTCAATCCATTAAGACACTACCAAGTATAATTTCCTGTATTTAAATTATCTTAAACTATATTGTAAGATATGATTTTGCAAATGAATGGAAATCTGGCTTTTGACTAACTTTACCATATTTCTATAAATCTAAGATGTACATTTTTTCACATTTTAGCATCTCTGAAAATGAGATGACTAAAAAAAAAATGGAACATCATAATTTAATTGCTTCCTGGAACACAAAATAATGGTGCACCATTTAATTGATGAGCTCGGATTGGATGAAATATAGCAATTATTCTACTTTAGCAAACAAGTTGTGATGAAGAGAAATAGATATGTCTTTGTCAAAAGTATTAAAAGCTAAATTGCTATGACCATTGTACTTTTCTGTGCTTTATCTCAGAAGAGGCTACTAATTACCTAGTGGCAACTACTAAATGGAAAGGACACAATCAATATGAGAATGAGATTTTTAGTATATTATTGTTGTAATGCATGATTCTGGAAAATTGTAATCTAAAAATAAAAGTTCCTAAGTGCTTAGGTCAAGATGGTCAATAGAATGTTCTTCATGAACATGAAAATGTTCGACCTGCCATGGCCACAAATGACCTGTCACTATAGAGTACTTGAAATGGGATTACTGAAACTGAGGAACATGTAATTTTATTCAATATTAATTCAAATTTAAATGGCCACATGTGATTAATGGTCTTGTATGGGACAGCATAGTCTTAGACATTGGGTTTGATCAGATTTAGAATTAGAGTGAAAGGACCAAGTAATTGATGGTCCTACTACACAGTTTTGAAAATACAAGTGCTGCTTTGGTCTCGATAGTTTTGCATTGCCAACCTATTTGGGATCAGAGAGAAACAATAATTAAGAAGATGATTAGTTCAGGAAACAGGCCAGCAATAAGATTACCAATCATTTCTCTTTTCTTATATCCTTCTGACAAGCTAATAGGTTTTTTGTAAAATTAAGCATTCCCTTTTTAGAAGAGAAATCTCTATTTCCAATTTTCTTTTTTTTTCTCAGTGTGGTAGTAGGAAGAATAACAACAGTGGAAAACACATATTAAACATTGTCATTAGTTATATTTTTTAAATATACAACTGATGATGAGAATAATAAGATTTGGGACCTTAACCCAGATTTGTACTGAAATTAAACAGAGGTTAAAATCCTCCTTGCTGATGAACCATAAATTTATAATTAGTAATTGACAATATTTTATATCATTTTTGATTATGCTAGTTTGTCATTTTTCAGTACATGTTTGTGTTTTATATATTATATTCTTTGGGATAAAAAGTTTTGTAAATTAAAAAATATTTTCAGTATAAAATAATTACTAAATTCATATTATTTCCAAAGCATCTAAAGATTTTTAAACTGTAAGAAGTACATAGTGATTTGAATTCCAGTAAGACTGAATAATCTATCAAAATCAACTTGTCTTATTTTAGTATCATCATTGACATACCACATGCATGGATATTAATATACACATATCTGTACTATGTGTAGATATATTAGGTCTATTTCATAGGGATGTTCAACTTGTGCCCTGTGCAAAACAATACAACTGAGAGGACAAAAGGAGGGGAAAGCCAATCGTTATCCTGGCTATACTGTAGCACAGAGCTGTGCTTAATCAGTGGAGAAAAAAATATTTCATCACTCAACTCGCTGAGCTCTGAGTGAACTGTGTGTCCATAGATGAAAGTGCTCAGAAGGGATTGTATCATGATCTATTTGTATATATTTATGCCTCCATTATTTAAATAAAGTCTTAAGAAAGGCTCTATCAGAATTCTTTATTAAAAGTAACAGAATTGGATTTTAGCTAATTAAACCTAAAAGGCATATAGTAAAAAGATATTAGTGCTCTTCCTGTAATTGACCTGCAGTGACCTCTGAAAATGGTTCATTATTCACTTGATCCAGAAAAACCCATAAAATCATGCAAATCAAGAGGTTCTAATCTTGTCTAAGGCCATGCCACCTGAACAAACTTGATCCCGTCTGATCTTGGAAGCTAGGCAGAGTCTTGCCTGGTTAATACTTGGATGGGAGACTACCTAGGAAGACTAGGTGCTGTAGGTGTAAAAACAAAAATTAAAAAAATAAAGGATTGTAAACTGATAAAGTCTTTGCAATCTGTGAGGTTAACCTAAACAAACAAACAAACAAAAAACAAAACAAAAACTTCATGCTCACTCTAAGAACACTCATGAAACTGCCCAGGCCATCAAGGGTAAGCAAGTCTGAAAAGCCACCAAGTATCTGAAAGGTGTCACTTTACAGAGGCAATGTGTGCCATTCTATTGTTACAAGGGTGGAGCTGGCATGTGGGCCCAGGCCAAAGAGTGAGGTTAGAATGGCAGGATCAGAGGCCCAAAAAAGTGCTCCATTTTTACTGCATATGCTTTAATTAGAGACTAATGCTGAACTTAAGGGTTTAGATGTGGACTTTGGGCATTGAGCACATCCAGGTGAACGAAGTTCCCGAAATACAGCGCAGAATTTACAAAGCTCATGGGAGGAGTAACCTCTGCACAAGCTCTCCTTGCCACATTGAGATGATCCTCACTGAAAAAAAGATTGTTCCTAAATCAGAAGAGGAAGTTGCACAGAAGAAAAAGACATCCCTAAAGAAACTGAAGAAAGAAAAATGTATGGCCCAGGAGTAAATTTAACATCAAAGAAATGCTAATAAAAGTTAAAAAAAAAGGTATTAAAGGTATTAGGGATCACTTAGAATAGTTGGGAGGACTAAGGAACCCAAGGTGAGAGCTAAATTTCTAGGAATTTTGGCTGAAACAATGCCATTAAATGGGCTGGTAAAAAAAAACAAAAACAAACAAATAAACAACAAAAAACATTGCAACTGCATGAAGTGCAATAGAAAACTTGCACCTCTTTCAAACCACAAAAGCCATTTCAGTGCTACGAACAGGACTTATAACACCTGAGGCCAGTGAAAACCAGACATCTCTGAGACCACCAACATAGCAAAACTTAGAGACATCACAGAGAGCCTTCCCCTTCATACTGATCAATTCCAACCTAAAGTTTAGTTGATTGGTGTTTAGATCATAAGCCTCCATCCTAATTCTAGATTTCCACAGTAAAAACATGGAAATAATGGGAACTATAGAAAAGCTAATCAAAAGGTAATGAGGAGCCAATTGAATTATGTTATCTGGTACAAAACCACTTAGGAAAGTTAGTTGAAATAAAACATTTCATGAAAAAAAAATTAAGAGTTTATAACAAATGAGTCATTAACTGCAGACTTATTTCTCATTATGATTATTCTTGACTTTCTTATGATGACACAGAAAACTGAATTTTAAGAATTGTGTCATACTTCATCTGGCTCAATAAAATTGGTCTATAAATGTGGTACAAAAACAATATTATGTATAGGGTATGCTTTATTAATTCTAAATAAATGTAAAAACTCTCATAATTAAAACAAAGCAAAATAGAGAACAAAAACATACAATGCAAGTATAAAGATAAAATTAGAAAAAGATATACAACCAGACAGAGAGAATACATGGAAAACCTAAGAGCAAGAATTATGATGGGAGCTAGGAACTAATTTCAATTAGGCTATTGGACTTTAAATAGATTGAAGAGTTGTCTTCCAAAGAATTTAGATTATATAAATAAGCCATCAGACTTATTAGGCTCCAAGTATTCTATTTTCAATAAAGGAATCCCCATCTCCCAGAGATATTTGTATAATAAAATTTTGGAGCCAGAAATAACATTAAAACCTATTTAGCCTATGTCTTTTATTTGATAAACAAATATTTATTATTTATTTTAAAATGACTAGAGAAATGGTCACAGAAATTTGAATAGAATGGCAAGCATCTCAAAAACAATTCACCTTGACTGTGCTAAACATAAAGTTGGAAGGAAAAGAAGACACAATTACCATAGTTTTTGTGATCAAGAACTCTGGTAATGTAGATGTGAAAGTGAGAAAAAGACATTTGGAGTAGATAATAATATAACAAACATAGAATTAAATGATAAAGTGAAAGGTACTGATTCAGAGGAAAACAAGGTTAATGCAGACTACAGAAAGTAGAGAGTGCCTCATGGAACTCTTGGTCCAGGACAGTGAACACATAATGCAATGTGACATACTGTTGAATTGTACACTTAAAACTTATTGTATTCTGTTGATGAATGTCACCCCAATAATTTTTAATAAAAATAAAATAAAATAACAACATGCAATCCTGATTTCCTCTTGAACAATTTTCTCTTTTTGAGATAGCTTTCTCTTTGGTCTGATTCTTTCCTTGTAGTTTTGAACAATTCATCATGAAATCTTTTGGTTTTTGTTTTGTTTTGTTTCCCCACTTCATTTTTATCCTTGGTGGTACCTTAAACGTTCCAATGTGTATTGCCCTAGTTTTGACTTCTCTTATCAAATTATTTTTTGACACTTAGATTTTTTAAAATAGCTAGCATTTATAAAATGTCTACTTTGCCAAATACCATTATTAATCTGGCAACCATGCTTAGAGCTCTCTCTATATATCAGAGTTGGTCCTCAAAAACTCCAAGAGATGGGCATAATCATTCCCACTTTATGAGGTTATATAATTTGCCCATGTTTATCTAGCAAGTAAAAATCTAGATTTTCTGTTTCTAAGGCTGATGTGCGTTCTCCCCAAACCAGTGCAACCTAAATTTCAATCTAGCTTAGAGCCATTGGAGCCACCCAACAATTGGCACATTGTCTAATTTACCAGGTATTCTTTAACAGTTCCCTGACTTCTCAAATTTCTCAAATTTCAAGGAGACATTCTTGTAAGAGAAAGAAAAAATCTCCTGAATGGAATAGATGGAATAATCCCGTTTTAACTCTCCTTTATATAACAAGTTTTCTGAAGGCACACTGTGTTCTTATCTTTCACAGGAACCACTAACTGAACTGGCTTCATGGACATGTGATTGGGTCTCATACACAGAAAGGCACAATGCTTGGATTTTACTATTTTTAAAATTTCAACAATTAGATATTTGAACTTGTGTCTTATAATTGAAGTCTGTTGGTACAGGGAGCATGCATGTCTGCCACTGCTTGCATCTCATTCACATACTGTAGTATTTATAATGCTCCCTAAGCATTAAATTCTGGTTAGCCCATAATGTGTGGGAGTCCAGAGATACTCAAATTGAATACAATGCTATGTGTGTCATGCCTACCTTGAGTAAGTGGGGATGCTGATAGCCATAAGAGGTCATGTTCTGTGTTTGAACCAGAATTTATTTGAATTAAAAAATAAAAAATGAATGACCAAGAAACCATATCATAATATTTTTTCTTGTGTTATCTTTCTGTATTAGTCAACCACTTATGCTGAAAATATTGCCATTGAAGGAAAAGGAAAAAGTGAAACATAATTCCTTTTCCTTTTAAGTCCCATCTTACTCATCATTAAGCCAAAGGTGGATTGTCAGCAGAATACATACATGTAAAAAAAGTAACATAAAAACAGCTAAATTAATTTTGTTTAGCATTTCCATTACCCAGTAAGAAAGAAATGCATAAGTATGTAAAAGCTAAGAAATGTGAATTGTCTAACTTCAGCAGTTCTACATATGAAAGAATAACTCTTGTATTTTCGTTTTAAATTGGCATTGCATGATATAAGTGTAAATGCTAAAATACATACTAATAACTAAATTTTATTTTTTCTTTAGTTAGAATGACATTAAGTAGTATGTAAATCATCATCATCATCATCATCCTCTTCCTCCTCCTACACAATAAAAAGTTGAGAGGCACATCATGGAAGAAAATGTGTTACATAGTTAAATATCTTTAACAGCACTTTCTTCTCGCATCTTGAATAAGGTATCTCACATTTTTATACTGCCTTGGGCTTCACAATTTACGTAGCTGGTCTGTTTACCATTCTGAAAGTTAGATATTTTTAGTATTAATTACTCTGGTATATTTCCTACATCATATTTTTTCAAGCATTTATTTAATTAAGTTCCATTTCATAACATGTGAACAGAAAATCAGGTTCAGTGTCAAAACACTTGCAACAATAAAAATCCTAACTTTCAGGATTAATCATGCTATCCACTTAAATGGTTTTTCAACCATCCAATTTGTCCTTAAAAGGACAAAGTCACTACCTCTAAATTCTCAGAATTACAATCAAAGAGGTAAAAACATAAGATTTGGAATCCAGAGCCCAAGAACTAATGTTGGCTTTTGCACTCACTTGTCATTTAACCTTTGGCAAAATACTCAAATATGCTGAACCTTGGTTTCTCATTGTGAAAAGGGAGAGGTTTCAATGAGATAATCTTCAAGTAGTTTCCAGTTATAAATTGGAAATTATATATGGAAAAGTCTCAGACACAGACTGTTACATAGCAGGGTTTCAATAAATGAAAGCTATTATAAAATTCTAGAATAACCTATTTCTTGAATTAGAGTCCAATATCATGAATGTATATCCTTAGATGGCATAATGATTAATCCGTCTGTGGATTGTTGTGTGAGTACAAACTGGGGATGTTAAAATGATAACATACATAAAAATAAATAAGTTCTTCAAATGACTCATTGCTTTTAGCACTTAGAATATGGTTAATTAATTAAAAGTCAAAACAGAAAGACATTTGCCTGGGGCTGGTAGAACTGATAAATAAAAACTGAGAAATTCTTCCTTGCAACAGTTACTGACTGATATTTTTACATCAAACAGGCAGACTCAATAACTCTGGAAATTTCTCTCTATAGCAGACATATAAAAACCTATCTTATTATTATAATTATTACAAAGACCAACACTTATACCTGCATGTATGCTATGGAAATAATGTCCAAATGTCAAATCTATAGTGATTTGGGGAAAAAAGTGGCTAAATCAAAACACTGACTTGTGGCTAGATCAATACAAATGATGCAAATTTTATTTCTTCTCATATTTGAATGTAGCTTTAGGGCCTTGGCTGAATTGCAGCTTCTTACAGATACATAGCAAAGTGGATTTTATTTGCATTTTTAAGCTAATTGGAAATAGATTTAATCTTAGATTATGTTTATAAATCACTTTCAATTTAGAAAAAAGAAAAAGCACTTTGTAGAAAGTGAGATGAGAAGCTTGTCAGGAAAAGAGATCTGATCTCAAGTTTGTTAAAGAGGCATCATACAACCTGGGATAATTATCCTATCTGGTATTTGCAATTATGTAGTTTCTTTACAAAATGGGAGGTTGGAAAACTTTCTTTCACGTTTAATATTCCCAGATACTTTCATTTAGTCTGTGATTCCACATAGGGAGATTAGTAATGATTTATTGCAGTGCCTTTAGACTATCCCATATTATAGAAAAAATAATATTTTTTAAAATTCAAAAACAAAAATATTCTAAATTAACAGTAATCTGCCTCCTTCAGTTATCTTTAAGATTCAATTTCTACAGCTCTAATAGATTTGTGGCACCCAAGTTAACTGACAAGGTCATAGCTTTGCAAACACCACAATTATTTGATTCAATCAGCATCAACTACTCCCTGGTGATTGATAACAACTAGTGCCTACCATAAGTCATAATATAGATGATATTAACACTCTGGGGAGTGAAATACAGCAAGTCATAACTAATGTTTGCTGCCAAACTAAAATAAATGCAAGAAGAAAGAGATGTTAAGACCATCTAATTCATCCTTAAGAAAAAAGGTTGTCAAGTAGACCTAAACATGTTAGGAAAAGAGATTGGGGCAGAGAAAGTGAATGGGTCAAACCTAAGAGCACTACACAACTTTAACAAAAAAATAGTGATGGGCTGGCAGGAAGGAAGTCTATAGAGAGCACATCAGTTAATCATTAATTATGCTCATTGTAAGCAATTATAGTTGGCTTTTTCAGATTGCTGTTGCATTTTACAGGATAGAGATGTATTGTTAGCATTTGGATATGTACTCTTAAACACAGCACAGCAATTCAACAAAGTGAATTCTTTCCAAAAAAAATAAAGTTTATGTAATTTATCTTGAAAGACTAATATGTCATTGTCACATAAATGTCATTAGTTTTACTATCTTGAGACAATACAATTTAGATATCACATATAATGATGTTTTTTTTTTTCAACTGGTGTGATTTCAGTTAATTTTAAATTTCTTCATGACATTCTATGTTATCTGAATTTTTAATACAAACATCTCTAATGCTAAAAAAAGTTTTTTTCTGCAATATTGAAATAAAAACTGAATGAAGAATGAAACCATAAGTAGAATTTATAATTTTCTTTTCTCATATCCACAGATTTACCTCTCTCCTTTTTCAGGCAATAAAGCAAGATAAGAACAAAGCAAAAATTTTTTATATCTTCAGAATGTAAAATATTAGTACTCCAAATATGCTTCAGCCTCCAGTTTTTCATCCCCCCAGAATTAAAAAAAAAATGACTAACTTCCAATTTTTAAATTTGAACCTAAGTAAAAGTATTTCAAAATATGAACAATATCTTGCAATGTGTCATTGTCTTACTAACTTTTTCAGTTAATTAACACATAATGTCTTAAGGCTCACTCATTTTCAGTCTTCTTTCCCAGTCTTCTGTGAACTTATTTGTCTTAAATAAAAAGCTGATTCTCTGCTTAGAATCAATTCAGTGTTGAGCAATTTTATGTGATCAACCTCTTAATAATTTGTATATTTATTATGTTTCTTTTGTTATTGATTTAAGTGAATGATAAAATTATTTTGCAAATAAATGATCCATTGTTAGAAAGAGACAAAGATCCATTTGACTTGGTAATTTATATTTATGTACCTGAACCAATCACTCAATAGAACCATCCAGAAGGAAACAGGAAGAAGCAGACAAGACATATAATCAATGAGCAAAGTATACATAGTGACTTTATATAATTTAATTTATATAATTTATATGCAAATTTATATAATTTAATTTTTATATTATTCAATTAAAAATATTTCTAAAAGACTAGGTAAACTCTAAATCAAAAAATAACATTGCGATATATGTACACTATTCATAAGTGCTTTTAATATATAGTACATTGAGAATACATATGATAAAGGTTGCTATTCTTTTTCTTTAAATCTGAACTCAAAATTCTCAATTATAACTTTCAAGGGTGCTTATTTGACCAAACACAATTAAAGACATCTAAAGAAGTTATGTATTTGGGACACTGTAAATATTATAAAAAGGCAATATACACTTTCATATAAAGTGCTTCAAAGTCTGAGTTTCAACCTACCTCAATCTCCAATTGATGCATTTATAGAATAACTAAAGAGTGAAATTACCAAATAAATAAATATAGATAGATAGAAAGATAGATAGATGAATGAATGAATGAATGAATGAATTCCTCTTCAAGTATCTATTTGGAGAAAAAATTTACAAAGAAATCCTGAGAAAAACAAAGGAACCTAGAGAATAAATGTAATATTTTAAAAATTAGAAAAGTCAGGCTGATTCCATGAAGAAATCTAATCTAAAAGACAAAGTTGTGGGAATTAACATCGTCAGATAGCTTTCTCTGTCCTGGTAATTACTCTAATGAGTCTATCAACTACTTCATCTTGTCCATGTTAATATTTATTGTACTTCCTTTGCCCTCCGCTATCTTAATGATGACAATGAGGTTACACATTAGGATAAAAAAATATTGATTGGTCTATAAAAAATAAAGACCACTATCCTGACTCTTAATGGACAACCATACAAGGGATTCATTTAAAAGAATGTTTGAAAAAGCATATGGTGTTGCCTTATGGAAGAGTATTTAAAGCAAATTATTTAATTTTCATGTTTTCCATAACTAATGCAAGAACAACACCCATCCCAAAATAATGACTTATAGACTGTTTTGTTTACTTAGACAATCTTTGCTAATTTGGTACATTCTTGATATTTCTATAGTTATATCCTTCAGTACTTCTCTTTTCAAAGAATTTCCCCAAATAATAATTAAGAAAAATAATTACATTTTGTGTATATATCTATTGACATTATAGTAGAAAGGAATTTTAATATGATTTTATCTCTCTTAATTTTTAAAATAGCAAAGAAAATATGCTTTGATTTATTAATTTTACTATTGGGTTTATAGCCTTCATTTAGATGTATCTAGACTTTATTTTTAAAATATTTGTTTATATTAATAAAATGTTATAAAGTGCTTATGATGAACTTAATTTTGTGCAGACCATGGCTGTGCAGGATGCAGGCTGGGTAGAGCTCAGTTCTAGATTTAATGAAACCAAATCAATTATATTGATGTGTAAATAACTCTAATATGATTAGATACAATGTAAAGAGAACATATTGGGGACTTTACAAGTTTTTAATTTTTATTATTAATAAAAGAGTTCTTAGAAAAATCCATGTGGGTAATTTGCTGAGTGGATTTGGTATCCAGTTGAATTAAAATTGTTCTTATTAAATAAGTCATTCAATCTCTCTATGCTACAATTTCCACAACAGTAAACTGTGAAAAACAGAACCTAGGGGTTTTTTTTTGTAAAAATTAAAAGAAATAATGCAGTTAAAGCATTCTGTACAGTACTTGGCCAGAAATAAGCAATAAACGAGAACTAAATTACCATCACTCTCTTCTTCCCCATGTTATTATCTTTCCCATTATTGTCATTGTCAACATAACTTGCCTTTCAAGAAACAGTGTTCATCAAGCTGGAGAAAAGGAAATGGAGCCATCTATGCAAGAGAAGGATAAGTAGTTAACTGTCAATGGAGTTTAATGTATATAGGGGAAACAGTAGCAGGAAATGAGAATAAAATAAAAATCAAGGCAAATTGTTAGGAGCATTTATGGGATAAAAAAGAGTTTGAATTTCATTTATGCAGTGTGGTTTTCCCAAATCATTTTAAGCATGTGAATGACAATTAGATTATAGTTTGAGAAGCAAACTACTGGTTTTAATGAAGATGGATTAAAATAGGGTACAATAAGAGAAGCTAGAGTTTGATATCCCTTTTTTGTAGTCATCATTTGTTATAAGAATATTTAAAAAATTTTTTTTCATCTTGTATTATATTCTATTTTGCTTTGTCCAACTCTCTGATTCCAAAAGTCCATTCCTATGCCGTAGTTACTTCAAATACTTGAGATAAGTAGATATTCTTTTGTTAGAATTTTCTTTGCTCTGCTTTTCCTATATTGTCTTCTCTAAGTGCCCTGTAATTGGGTTAAAAATTAATCTGGGCATGTGTGTGAGGGTGTTTCTGGAAGAGATTAACATTTGAATCAATAGACTCAGTAAATGCTGCAATGAACATCAGGGTGCATATATCTTCATGGATAAAGTTTCAAATTTTTAGAATAGATATCCAGAAGAGGGATTAATGGGTTATATGATAATTCTATTCTTAGTTTGTGAGAAACCTTCATGCTTTTTTCGATGGTGGCTATACCAATTTACATTTCCACCAGCAGTGTATGAGGGTTCCTTTTTCCCCCACAGCCTCTCTAACACTTTTTATTACTTGTCTTGCTGATAACAGCCATTCTTACAGGTGCAAGGTAGTATTTCATTGTGGTTTTGATTTGAATTTCTCCAATAGCTAGTGAAGCTAAGCATCTTTTCATATGCCTGCTGGTCATTTGTATGCCTTCCTGGGAGAAGTGTTTATTCAGATCCTCTGCTCATTTTTTAAATGGATTTTTTGTTGTTTTTTTTTTTATTGTTGTTGAGTTGTATAAATTCTTTATGTATTTTAAATATTAGCTCCTTATTGGAGGCACTGTTTGCAAATATCTTCTCCCATTGAGAAGGTTGCCTCTTTGTTTTGTGTTGACTTAAAGAGATTTGATTTTGGGTGGTGAACACAAAGTGCACAACATACAGATAATGTGTTATTGAATTGTTCACTTGAAACCTATATAATTTTATTAATCAATGTCTTTCCGATACATTTAATTAAAAGATAGAAATAAAAAAAATAGATGCAGTAAAGCAGATTATCCTTCTTAATGTGGGTAGACCTCATCCAATACACAGAAGACATGAAAGAACAAAAGCAGAATAAGAAAGAATTTAAGTCTGCCTGACTATCTCAAAGCTGGAACATTGGTCTCTGTTTTTGGACTCAGGCTAGGACTGGAACTGACTCTCCTGATACTCAAGCATTTGAGCTAGAACTGAAAGTATTCTATTGGCTTTCCTGGGTCTTCCTGGGTCTTTAGTTTGCTAGTTGCTGATGGACTTCTCACTGTCCATAGTTGAGTGGTCCAATTTTTTTTTATAATGGATTTCTTTCTCTTTCTTCATATATTATATATATATGTATGTATGTATGTATGTATGTATGTATGTATGTATAAATACATGAATAATATGTGACTAATAGAAATAAACAATATATGTTTCAGCTATTTACTGCCTAATATATGTCAAGTCCTGTGCTATACACTTCATTTATCAAATAATTTATAATTTATTTGGTTCTCAGTTTTATCATCTTTAAAATAGGTACAATAATTGTACATAAATAATTTATTGAGTTAATTTGTATAAAGCATTTGGAAGAGTGCCCAGCATGCACTATATGCTCCATTGATATTAGCTTTTTTTTTTTTTTTACTATTATCCCCGCAAAACTTCACCTCCGAAGAAGTGAAAACCAGGCCCTGAAGAGAAAAATTAACAATGTCCAACATCACGTATAAAGTCGATTTTTGAGGTCCAGAATTGAATCCCAAACCCACATATATCTAAGTCTTAGGGCATGCTCTTAACCTATAAATATTGAATTGACGTGCTTCAAAGAGACTTTGAGAAAGGAAAATTAATGTTGATAGCTAAAGATATCCTAAAATTTAATTCAGTTTGACTCTGATAGCTCCAAGAATTTAATATAGCTTTATTTGTTGGGAGAAAGATGGAAAATTTTCGAACCTTCAAAAAGCTATTCAACCATGGAAGCTGTCTGTTCATTCTCATTACAGTAAAATTTTCAGCATAAGTGGAGGCTAGAGAATATGAATAAAAGAATGCACCATTTCTCACTTTTTCCAAACTACACATAGTATGATCAAAATTGATATAGTAAGTAAATATCTCTTTCCTCTTTCCTCTGACTGGCAATATCACATTAACCCATCAACCATCACCATAGTCATATTTTTATCTTGTTATATGTATGAAACCTTTTGGCCTCTAAGATTGCCATTCCTAAAAATTAGTCAGTTCCTCTCTCTTTTAAATTCTATGACTTGAAAATAAAAATTATGTTTATTTTTCTAATTGCTTAATAAAAATTATTAATTTTCTATTTGAATGAACCATTTTAGAAGATAACTAAGGGAGGAAATGGAAGAGGCAACAGAAAAACTGAAAGGTCCCAGTTATGTTCTCCAAGAGCTTTTAGTGTGATATCCTACCTTAATTTTCAGGATCATTGATTTTCTTCCAGCTTACCAAGAATACTGGAAATATTAATTTACATGTGTACTTCTATTATACAAATAGGGTTGTATAAAAGAGTTTTATATTGTTGGCTTGTTTGTTTATATATATATATATATATATATATATATATATATATATATATATATATAAATGTGGTTTCCATTCATCCCTTCCCTCAAAAAAGAAAAGTTTTAGCCTTTGAAGAGTGCTAAAACTGTGAGAGTGTTTCTGAAAGAGATCAACATTTGAAGCAATAGACCAAGTAAAACAGATCGCCTCCTCAATGTGGGTAGACCTCATTCAAAATTGAAGACATGAGATAGACAGAGAAGAAGACTCAGACTCTTCCCTCAAGTTTCCAACCATCTGTAAGGAAGGAAAAAAACATGAAAATACTTCACAATACCATATAAGTTTGGTACAAGGCATGGCGGACTAGGGCTATCTTTCAGGAGAGCTTGGGGAGGCCTAAGGAGGAAGGGACATTTGAAATAAGTCTTGAGGAATTAATAGCAGTTCTTTCTTTCCTCCTTTGTTTTCCTTTTCATTTGAGTGCTAATAGAAGAGAAATACCATGGGGGGAAAAAAAAAGACACATAGGGGAAAGGGAGTGTGTTAGAATTACATTAGATCAACATTACTAGAGCAGGAAATCCCATTGTGGGGATGGTAAATGAAGTTGAAGGGCCAAGGAGGGGCCACAATGTGAAAGAACATGTTTGTCAGAAAAGAAAAAAATAATAATTCTGTAAGCACTATAAAGATACACGTGTTTTCAAAAGATTTGTTATATGCCAAAGTATGAGAGACAGAACAATCACTTTGGAAACAGTATGGAGAATGGAATAAAAAGAGAAATTATAGTCATAATAACTTATAGGCTTATAAATTAACATTCCATTCATCAAAGAATAGTAAAAATGCAGATATCCTTACTAGTTGCTAAGTGCATTTTTTGCTTACTGCACGGCTCCTGTGCCAGCATGTATTTTCATCTAGACAGATTTTTCAAGATCAAAAAGATCAAAGAAGTCATGTCAAAAAATTACCAGAGAAAACTTTAAAATGCTCCCAGAAATGATCACATTAGTAGGAAAGATTTCATCAGCACACAGATTCAAGCTTAAGGGAATAAAGGCATTCTATGTTTCTAATAACTCCTCAGAAAACACCCCAATGACTAAAATTCCATGTGACTAAGCTGTTGATTTAAAATTTATTTTTTAATATATATTTTTATTTTTCAAGTACAGTTGGCATTCAATATTATATTAATTTCAGGTTAGACATTTATATAACTAACAGTGATCACCCTGATAAATCTAGTACCCATCTGACACCATACATAGTAATTACAATATTAATTACTCTATTCTTTATGCTATACTTTATATCTCTATGACTATTATGTAACTGCCAATTTGTACTTCTTAATCCTTTCCCCTTTTTTATCTACCCCCAAATCCCCTCCCATCTGATAACCATCAGAATATTCTCTGTATCTATTAGTTTGTTTCTGTTTGTTTGTTTATTTTGTTCTTTATTCCACATGTAAGTGAAATTATGTGGCATTTGTCTTTCTCTGTCTTATTCCTCAGCACAATACCCTTTAATTCTACCCACATTGTTTCTGATGGCAAGATTTCATCCTTTTATTTACTTGTTTACATTTATGGCTGAGTAATATTCCACTGTATACGTGTACAACCTCTTCTTTATTCATTCATCCACTGGTGAATACCAAGGTGTCTTTATATCCTGATTATTGTTAATGTTCCAATAAACATATGGATTTACATGTCCTTCTTAAGTAATATTGGGTTTCTTTGGATGAATATCCAGAAGTAGAATTTCTGGGCCCTTCTTTGTCTTGTTATAGGCTTTGTTTTAAAGTCCATTTTGTCTGGTATTAATATTGTAATCCCAGCATTTTTTGTTTATTTCTGTTTTCATGAAATATTTTTTTAATCTCTTTACTTCTAGTCTGTGTGTCTTTTGATCTGAAATGAGTCTTTTGTATGCAGCATATGTAAAAGTCTTGTTTACTTATCTACTCATCAATCCTGTTTTGATTGAAGCTTTTAATTCTTTGTCATTTGAAATAATTGTTGATATGTAGTTATTTTATTATTCATATTTTTAATATATATTTTCTTCTTCTTTTTAAAGAAGTCCTGCTAACATTTCTTATAATACTGTTTTGATGGTGATGAGCTCCTTTAGCCTTTTCTTGTATAGGAAGCTCTTTGTCTATCCTTTGATTCTTTGATAGCTTTGCTGGATAAAGTAATTTTTGTTATAGGTTCTTACTTTTCATCAATTTGAATATTTCATGCCAAGTTCTTCTGGCCTGTAAAATTTCTGTTGAGAAATCAACAGCTGACATCTTATGGGAGCTCCCTTGTAGATAACTTACTGTTTTTGCTGCTTTTAAGTTTCCCTCTTTGTTGTTAAAATTTGGCACTTTTATTTATAATGTGTATTGGTGTGGGACCCATTGAGTTCATCTTGTTTGAGACTCTCTGTGTTTCCTGGGCTTGTATATCTATTTTCTTCACCAGGTTAAAAAGATTTTCTGACATTATTTCTTTAAATAGGTTTTCAATTCCTTGGTCTTTTTCTTCTCCTTCTAGTGCTTCTATAATGCAAGTGATGTTCCACAGGCCTATTAAACTATCTTCATTTTTTTTTGTATTCTTTTTTTCTTGATGCTGTTGTGATTAGGTGTTTTCTGCTATCTTAACTTCTAAATTGCTGATTCAATAATTTGCTTCATCGTACCTACTGTTGATTCCCTCTAACGTATTTTTCATTTCAATTACTGTATTCTTCATTCCTGACAGCTTCTTTTTTATGTTTTATATTGCCATTTTTATGCTTTCTATATCTTTTTTAAAGTTCGCACTGAGTTCATCTACTATTCTTCTAAGTTTACTGAGCATCCTTATAACCAGTGTTTTAAACTCTGCAATTGATAGATTGTTTTTCTCCATTTTATTTAGTTCTTTTACTAGAACTTTGTTCTCTTCTTTCATCTGGGATATTTTTTTTTTGTATCTGCATTGTCACTGCCTCCCTGTCTCTGTTTATATTTATTAGGTAGAGCTCCTATGTCTCCTGGTCTTAGTATAGTGGCCTTTTGTAGTAGGATGACCTGTGGGGTCCAGCGGCACAGGCTTCAATGGTTACCTAAGCTGGGTGCTCCATGTGTATTCTTGTATGGATGTTGTGGGCCCTCCTGTTGTAGTTGACCCTTGGTTCTGTTTGCACATCTATGGGAGGGATTGACCCTCAGAATGACTGTCAGAATTGGCTGTTAATGGCCTGACCTTATGGAGCAGGATTTGCTTTAGCGGGGCTCTGGTGCCTGCCCAGCCTTCCTTGGGGTGTGTAGTCCTTGGATGTAGCCTCATATGGTGCTCTGGCTTGGTCCAAAAATAGCGACCAGGGTATGCCAGCACCTAGGCCTCTTTTGAGGGGGCTTGCTACAGGCCAAGTTCAGCTGCAGCCTGTGCCCTTCCCTTGGTCATATGCAATCGCAATGGCCACTACTTGTCCTGAGCTGAAGGTGCCTTAAGAGGCCAAGGCTCAAATTGAGGCAGCTGCCACTAGTGTCATGTGTGGGGATGCTTAACAAAAGGTACAAGGCATGTGAGATGCAGCTCATTTGGGTTTTATGAATTTTAGAGAGATTTTAGAAAAGTCTGCAGCATGAGCCAAGACAAACCATTTGTACGAAAAGCCAATGAAAGTGGATAAGTCACATGGGGTCTCAGGGAATCATCTAGGTAGGACAATGAGAGTTAGCCATGTTGATGGAGACTCAGATATGGCAGCCACTTGAAACTGCACACTGAAAGCAGGGAGGGCTCAACCAAGAAACAAAAATATGCCCTTTGTCAGCACTTCTTTCTGGGAGAACATTGCCCCTCCAGCCCTGGTCCTAACTCCAGAAAATTCAGTTCTTCCCTGTATGTTCCTGGCAACTTTCAAGCTGTTGTCCCAGTGCTAGAGCACAGAGTGTGTAAATCCACATGTGGACTCTTTAAGAGGAATTCCTAGGACTCAGACAGCCCTTCATCTAACTCAGCCATGAATTCCATGGGTTTTCACAGCCAGAGATTGTGGGGACTTCTCTTCCCAGCACTGGAACCCTTGGCTGAGAAATGCGGTGTGGGCTTGAAACCCCTTGCTCCTTCGGGAGGACCTCTGCAGCTGAGATAACCCTTTGGATTCTCAACTGCCACACACAGGTGTTGAACTGGCCAGCTCCATATCTCTGCTCCTCCTACTATTCTTGAGGTGGCCTCCTCTGTATGACCTCAGTTGTAGGATTTCTGCTCAGTTAGACTTCAGGAGACTCTCATTGATGGCTATTCCATAGTTTAGTTATAATTTTGATGTGTTTGTGAGAGGAGGCAAGCATGGCATTTACCTATTCCAATCTTGACTGAAAGCCTCCAAAATCTATTGTTAAAGTGAGGCCAACAAAGAGAAAAATGAGTATTATTTTATAATATAGAAATTCTTTGTGTCAAGATTGGACACATGAAAAATATCATACACTGTGTTTTAGTCTGTTTTCTACCAACAAATCCAAAAGTTCAATGAATTGACACATTACATACTCTGAACCAAAAAGTATGTCTTAGTCCTTTCATATTGGAAGAAATGTGATATTCTCCAGATGACCTTAATTGCAGCCAGACTCCTTTGTTGGTATTAAAAGTGATATAAAAATCTAACCACTGATTAGAAGACAAATAGAAGGAAAAGATGTAAGAGAAGTAATGGAGGTAAATTTATTTTTTCACTACTTGAATTAATATGAAAAACTAAGGGGCATATATACTCAAAATATGGGGCACATTTCCATTTGAATTAAATAGTATAGGGCATAAAATATAGCACACTATACTTAAAATACACATCTTAAAAAATGTAAAATTCATTTGAAGTCTTTTATTCACCATTGAAAACAGAACATCGTTAAACCCAACATTTTTTAAAGTAGTCTAAAATCAACAAAATCTTATTTTAAAAGGTAATCTAAGAAAATGAAAATATTAATAAGACCTTAATCAACAGTTAACTTAAAATCATGTACCTATGTAAAGAGCATTTTGAAGGGAAAATAGAGTAATATACAAAAATGTGAATATAGCAAAATTTAATCTGTAGTTTCTAAAATGTATTTTCTTAAATTAGTATTAACCATGGATCATACTATTCTCCATAATAAATTTCCATCTCACATTGCTGATTGCCACTTATCCTGTCAAAGTTTGTAATAATCCTTTTGGTTGCTAATAAACCAGGAAAAGTAACATAAGGGTAGCTCCTCTCATTTACATTGAAAGTTTGACCCAAGTACTCAGATCATTTATAAGCATTAATTTACTAACCTTTGTTATCATTAATATTCTCATCCTTGCTATTGCACTCTAGGTTTTATTGTTTTCTTCACATCAATGCTGAAGAAACAGATTTTCAGGAGGATAATTATGATAACATGGACTCACTCAGGACTCACTTGTGCCAGTACCTCTGCCTTGTCTCATTTACTGTTTTCTTTCCAACTGAGTTTGTGTTTCTAATTTATTAATTCATAAATCTTGGCTCATTCTATCTTTGCTAGGTGCTAAAAAATGGTGAGGATCCTTCAAATGATTTCAATTATTACTTTGCTTTCCAACTCGCTTGGAATCTCTACACTATTAATCTGTAAATTCTCATTTCATTCTACCTTTGCTTTTTATAGGTTGTCATTATCACCCCCTACACCATATAATTGATATAAATTAGTTAGAACAACCTAGGCTTCCTATAGTTCTATTGTATTACTTTTAAATAAAGAAGTTATCAAGGCTCACCATTGTTATTGTTCCAGTGGATCCTTCTCATGGTCCCTTAAGTGAGAAATCGCTTTTGTTTCTCTTGACAAACTAGATTGGGGGAGGGAGGTTACTTGCTATCTCTTTAGACATACAGAAAAAGTAACAGCACAAAATATGTTCTTTCTTCTTACTAGGAATAAAAGTGATGACAGAGCCTTCACTGTGTATATTTAGTCACTTCCTTACCAAAATTATCGTAGTCTTTTGTATACTAATCGTATTCCAGTTCCAATAATTCCTCATTAGTCAATTTCTCAGGAATCACCTCAGGAGCTCCTCAATGTCTTCCTCATCCACAGCCTGGTTAAGGCCTTTTGCCATCTCAACCACAGCCTTGTTTATTTTTGCAACCTTATCATCCTGTGCAAATTCTTTGATGTTATGGACCTTTTGAATGTCTTTTTCCAGATGCTATTCATACACTACTGTGTGGTATCACCCTAAGCCCAAGTAAGGCTCTTTATATACATGCTATAATTCTTCCAAAATTACATCAGTGTCTTCTCTGTCTTCCTCAGTAGCAGCAATAGCCTGGGTAAAGGTCCTCAGGTAGTAGGCTTTAAAAGTTTCTATACCAGTCTGATGTTAGAATGAAGATCATCAATAAAAGGAGTATTTCTGGGAACATTATTAATAAGAAAAATTGTTAAATACATGCTATTTTCCAAATAGTTCTGCATTTCAACTGACATAGCAATTCAGGAGGGCATCTTGGAAGAGATGGATCATCCATGACTTCTTATTGTTCCTACAGAGCACTGGCAGTGTATGCTCACTGATACACTTAATAGCCATGGGGTTCTCAATGTGCCAGATAACAAAGGATCTCTATTTGTAGTCTATAACATTGCCCCCCACAAAGACTGTTATTCTCTCCTTAAAACCCTCGAAATATGGCATTGATTTGGCCTCCTTATAGATGAAAGTCCTTGCAAGCATCCATTTTTAGAATAGAGAGGATTCATCCATATTGAATATGTGCTCTGGAAAGTAATTCTCATCCACAATCAGCTTATCTAGAGTTTCCAATCTTCAGCTGGTTTCACATTAACAATGGCAGTCTCACCATTCTCTTTCACATTATGTGAAGAATAACAATTCTTGAATCATTTAAACCATCAAGAGCTAGCAGTAAATTTACCATCATAGTTAGGTTTAGCCTTTTCTTTCAATATCACAAACAACCCTTTTATTTTGGCCGTGATTGTTATGGTGCTGAGAGGGACACACTTCTGTATCTGATCTTTAATCTAGGTCATTATCCATATCTCCAATTATTTTGTCAGTCTTGTTCCCTTAATGAAGCCAATCCTGTAACAGTTTCCATCATTTTGCTCTTGTTTTTCATGATCTGGTCATTGTGGAATATAACGTGCCTGATGGGTGAGCAGTAATTATCACTGATTTTTCACCTTTGTAGTCCTAATCAATTTTAATTTCATTTTCAAGTCAGTCACTTGATTTGGCCTCTTGTTTGAAAAAGTATCAGCAGATTTTGTACATTTAGGGGCCATGGTGAACAAAGCAACATGAGATTAAATCAAGGATGCAGTCAAGAAACATAAACATGAGATGTGTGAGGTTGCTGCTGGCTTACCACAGCATCACAGCAACATCTTTTTTATATAAATAGAAATAGCACACAATAAAGTAATGATAAAATGTACAGTATAGAAAATACATAAACCTATAACATAGTTATTTATTATCATTATTAAGTATTATATACTGTATTAATTGTATGTGCTATACCTTTATATCACTGGAAAAGCAGTAGGTCTGTCTACAAAAGCATCATCAGAAACACACGAGTAATGCATTGCACTACAACATTATGACAGCTACACTATCACTATGCAGTAGAAATTGTTCAACCTCATTATAATCTTATGGGGTCACCATCACATATGGAGTCTCTGATTGACCACAACATTGTTATGTGGCATCTGACTGTACTACATCTGAAGTTCCTATCACAGTGCCTGGCAAATACTAGCCATTAAATTACTTTCTGTAGAAAAAACTATTGAATGAGTGTAATCATTGTATAGCAGCTTGGAGAGGTTTAGAAAGCTTTCTCTCCAAGCTGCTATACAATGCTATATTCTAGCATTACGAATGCATTTCTGTGAGGAATGATGAGAAGGATACTCAGCAAATGGGTTATACTGCTGATATAAACAGTCTTTCTTCTCTGATAGCTCCACACTAAGGAAAGCAAAGGTTCTGATGTGCCTTCATACTTCTGTGTTACCTTCTTCCTTTTTTCTGTCCATACTTCTGAAGCTCATAGGGATTGCAAATATATCAATCAATTTCTAGTCTACAGAGTGAGGAGAATGATATTCCTTCATCTCAATTTGATAGGAATAATTTTTTATGTTTACTTTAAGGAGATATATTTTACTTCCTATTCATGACCTATCAGTTCTGATTAATTTACACACAATGTTTTTTCTTATCTGTTGAGACTTCTCTAGGAGCAAATGGTGTATACATAGTGGAAGAAAAAGGGAGTTTGTAATGGTTCAATTCAACCTCTTCAATTTAGAAAGGAGGAAATTAAGACTCAAGGTTGTCAACTTTCTCAGACTTGTTTGAAAACAATTTTTTAACCTGTGAAGACAAAGTATTATGGAAACAAGATTCATTCAGATCTAAGAATATTTTAAACTGGTGTTAAATAAAATATCTCAGTATAGTCATTTACACAGTATCATCATACCTACTAGTCAATGTGGGCAAAGCAAACACCTAAATGTATACTAAGCACAAACATACATACTCCTAAAAACACATACAAACACACTCTCACCCTATGTCTTAATGACATTGAATCTTATACCCAAAGTTGAGGATACTTGTGTTTCATCAAAAATAATAGAACAGGTGGGATTGACTAAATTACCACAGACCTTCTGAGAAGCAATATTATTATTTGTTTATAAACTTTTGTTTCTTTATCTCTCAATTTTGTTGATATAATTATAGATCTACCCACACGTTAAGTCTTCAATTGTTTTCTTACCCAGAGGCAGGCTGTGTTCCCATTTCCAGTGCTAATAGCTCCACTGTAATAACTCTTAGAGATCGAAGTATGATGTGCTATTTTTGTCTTTCTTTGTCTTCATAGCATATTAGACCCAATATATCACAATCTAATTTTCATTATACCCAGACAGAAGCAGGACCAGTATAGTGACTGACTTACAGTAAGCACTCAATAACTCTGTTGAATGAAATTATAAATAAGAGGAAAAGAGAGCAAAATGTGTGTGTGTGTGTGTATGCACGTGTGTGTGTGTGTGTGTGTGTGCATACGCATGCATGTACACATACACCCATGTATGGTCTGGAAAAGAAAACATACATATTAATTAATTATCAGTTAGGGTTATATTTGACTTATTTAACAAAAGCCAATCATAGTGGCTTAACATTTTCAGGTTTTTCTATTTTTACTGACTGTGATACTTGTACTTTTCCTTTCTTCCCAATAACTGTTGCCTCATGATCATGACATAACTGCTCCAGCCTCACCTTTATGTTTTATGTAGGAAAAAGAAAAAATGAAATAGAGAGTTGACAAAACTTCCCAGAAATCTCTAATAGATTTATGCTTGTATGATATTGAAACATAGTATGTCACATGGCCAATCATTTTTGCAAGGGGGACTGGAAACTTAAGGATTTTTTTTCTTTTGATTAGACATATAATCACCCTAAATGATACAGTTATTTTTGTAAAATACAAAATCTATATTTATACCCAAAACTAATAACATAAGTTGAAATATATTATAAATAAAATAAGTGGTCTACTGTTTGATAATCAAGTATCAACAATTAAAATAAATCATACTGTATTGAAATAAATACATAAAAATTCAACAGGTTGCACTGCTATTTTATGTACTGTTATCTCAAAAGGGGAATAAAAGCATAAAAAATCATCAGTATCCCAAATAGTTAATACTGATGGACAAAAAGTGGGGAAAAGACATTATTTTTATGTATTCAGAAATGTGATTAGAAGAAATCTGAAAGCCCGAAACATTTCTTTCAGCATAACTCAAACTGACCCATTTTCAAATATATTTGGTGATTTAAAAAAAATACAGTTTAAACTTCAGCCCTCTATTATCATGTATCTCATTTTAAGATTTACATTAATAGTCAAAGAAAGTTTTCCATAACATTTACTGGATTAGATAAAACTCAGTCATCTTGAAAATGTGTTAATCTCAAAAATAGGCTATAAAAGTGCAATGCTATGTAAACAAAAATCTATATTATGTACATATAGCTAAGCTGGTGAACAGGAAAAAAAGGTAAATAGCGTACATTTTCCTGATGCAATGTCAGCAGATTGATCTCAAATTAGGTCTCCCTTAAACTTGGGAGTTAAGACTTCTTTACAAGTATGCTGCATGTTTCATTTTTAAAAATTCAGGATTCTTTTAGGACTTTATCTTTGCATGAATAGAAAAAGGAAGAACAAGAAAAATTAACAGTGTAAACTTATTTTCAAAAGTTTTCTTAATAAAATATTTTATGGTAAAAATGTTTGAAGAAGAAAGGCATACGACATGATGGCTTAGTACAGATGAGTTTCATTCTCCATAATTTTAAGCAAATGATTTTCCCTTCATAATCCAAACATTTACATGGGGAAAAATAAAAGGTTCAGATTAAATAAGAGATGGCAAACCCATATGGTTACAGAGTCCAGGCAGGTGACATAAAACGTGGCTGGTGGGGATTGTGAAGCCCTGAGGAAAATTCACATGAAAGGAGAGAAAACTGCTCAGCTCCAGCTGATCATGGCCATGCAGGAATGTGCACAAGATCTCAGTTTTCCAAATCAATTTAAAATTACCATCTTTGTGTAAAAGGCAGCATTTTCAATGCTGGTAACTAATATAAAAAGTTTAAAATACAATGCAACAAAGCAAAACACATCTGGGGGTTGGAGTTGGCCTGTCATGAAGAAGTGCGAGGCAGTAGCAATTCCCAGGACTCTTTCGGTAAAAATTGACTATGTCTTGGCTTCCAATCTGATTTTGTTACAGGGTACTTCTCACAGCATCACCAAGGAGAACACTTAAAATTTTTAAGAGGAGATAATGCTGTAAGTCCAAAAGGAAGGCTCCTGGTCAATTTGCCTCTGGAATCTGATGCCTTTGGGCTCTAATTTTGCTATTCTATAGATTTCCTCTGATTTATTTACCATTAAAAAGAAACATAGAACCCAACTATTTTATTGGACATGTTTATGCTTCAACATAAATAATTATATCTTTGGTGGGTATAATTTACAGCAACTGCATTAAATTATGAGAAAAATTTATATTGGCTACTAAACTCCATCCCACATAAACACTTCTATTCAATGAATACTACATTAAGAAAGATTTCTTTCATGTGGGTTAAACATATTTTAAGTTTTTCTAATTTACAGGATAGGTAACCACAGTTTCTGTGTAGCATATAATTGGATTTAGAAATTGTAAGTGGATTGCAGAGAATCAAATTCAAAAGACCTGGTCAGTCAGTCATGTGCTAATAAATACAACAATGACAGGAGAACCCAAAAAGATGAGCACCAGAACTGCATAAATCATCTCTAAGTAGACTTCAAATACATTTTTTCACCAAATGTTCCAAAATAGAGTGTTTAAAAGATGACTTGTCTTGAGCTAACTCTGATCATGTATAAAATAATTGACTAAGTATATCAGTGGCTGTATGTGGAAGAAACTCATAATTATTTATTAATTAAAGACTAGCTTAATGAAAGCAAAAACCTGGGGACCTGGGAACAAGACTGATAATATTACATGGGGACACACACATACAAAGTCGTCAGTTTTATGAAAGTATGCTGAATATAGGTATATTTGGAAGCCAAACTTAATATTACTGAGTACAAGTAATTCTTGTAACTTAAAATGGGCCTTGATTAATAATTTGGTTGCTATAACTTCATACCTGCCTACCGTCCCAATCTCATCCAGTTTTCTTTAGTAAACCCCTTACCTTTTATACTAAACCACCACGTCATGGTTTTATATATAAATCTTCATGCAGAATGTATATTTCACAATCTGTACAGGTAGACCCCTTCAGCCTTCAGTTTTATTATCTCTGAAATTTTTTGTGCTACCATTGTTCTTTATTAGCAATCATATTAACTATAAATGCAATGATTTGATTCTTTAAACTCTCTATGCAAAGTGGCCAATTTCACAGTGGAGTGTCTTGAGCAATTAAGAAAAATTGTGCTCAGTGTAACTTTGAACTACAGAGATTATTTGCACATATTATAATGGCTAATCTAAGACTAACCCACTAAAGCCAGCAATTTCATAGAATATTAATACTGTCACACTTGCTCTTTCTCCTTTTTTTCCAGAGAATTTTATTGCTAGATACAAGACTAGATTTAATTGTTAAACTAGAGGAAATAAAGTAAGTTAAGTTTATTTCTTCATTTATCTTTTTTAATGTATGTTCAATAATTAAAATGACTTCATACTTCATGGGGTATTATTTATCATCTTTTGATTCTTAGTAGTAATCTTTTTATAGACTTTCAAAAGTGGCAGATGGGGCCAATATGTTTGATACTGAATGTATAATTAAATTAATAACCAAATAAATATTTGGATAGGTTATATAGAAACCTATGTTGTATATTTGGATAGGTTAAATAGGTTATTTTAAGAAATTTACTCACATGATTATGGAGACTAGGGAAGTCTAAAATTTGGAGTAGAAAAGCAGTTTGGAGACTCAGGAAAGAGATGCAGTTTGAGTACAAAGGCAGTCTGCTGGCAGGATTCCTTCCTGCTTGGGAGAGGTTAGTCTTTGTTCTATGTAGGCCTTCAATGAATTGAAGGTGGATAGTCTGCTTTCTCAAAATCCTTTGTTTTAAAGATTAATCTCATTACAAAAGAAAAGAAAAAAAAAAAAGAGAAAAGCTTCATAGAAACATCCAGAAAAATATTTGGCTAAATATCAGGGCACTGTGGTCCAGCCGAGGGGACACCTAAAGTTAAATATTTAATCTGTTACACTTCATCTCATTGAATTTGTGAGGCATTGCCTCATTTTTAAACACGTACTGATTTTGAAAACAGAAGCCATATTTTGATTGGACTAACAGCAATATACAACATGAAAATAACATATTTATAATTCTCTCATTTAACCACTGCAAATCCAATGATTTGGACACCAATGCCATATCGATCCTTTCTGTGTGCGTTAAAGAGGATTTTTTTTTAAGTTATCAACTTAAATTCTGCATGAACTTTCTGCTCATTACTCCATCTGCTTAAAGGAGAAGTTCTTTCCAAGGATAATAAGTGTATTCTGTGTCATTTTTTCAGACCCCGTGGTAAAAAAGCGTAATGCTTTGCAAGACTATGATATATGGAATGACATAAAAAAGGTTTTTTTCAGAACCACCTTTAATCCATAATTTTTCTGAATTTGGCCATTTATCCAGCTACATATATAAGAGAATCCCTCCCATTTATTCATTCATTTATTCAACATGTGCATTGAATTCAGTATATGACAGACAACTAAGAATTAGGGATATGTGACAAACACATTACCCTTATTAAGCTTGTACTTTAGTGGCAGGGAACTAATACTAAACACATAAACTAGTAATTGACTTAGGCTGGTTTAAAAAGGCTTTTCTGAAGAGGTAATATTTGAAGACAATGAGAAGAGCAAAAACAAAAATGGAGGTGAGTTGGACATGTTTGATGATCAGAAAACAAGTTTGTGTAAGTTTGTTATGCTGGGATGTAGAGAACTAAAGGAACACTGGTAGCAAATGAGGCCTGGAAAAGTGAGCGAGGACAAATTATATAGGGCCTTGAAGCCATGGAAAAACTTGTACTTATTATAAATAAATGACAGGATCAAAATTAATCTGAATAGACAATAGACTTTTGAGGAAGTAGACAGGACACAGGGAAAGGGGAGCAAATTAGGAGACTTGTAGCCAGGAAGAGATGATGGCTCGTGCTAGTACAGATAGTCAAAAGCATTGTATTGGGGACATTGAAATCAACAGAATTACTGATATAGGATTTTATCTCTCCATGCTGTATGTACATCATGTAACACATATCATTTTACATATTTTAAAGCCATTTTATAATTTTTATCATGTTAGTCTTAAAAATTCAGTCAAATGTAGGAAGATAGTTTTAGCATAATTAGGTAAATGACTAGATAATAGAATGAAGTTAAAGTTGAAGGTCTGAAACTTTGTGCTTTATAAATTAACAGTTTATAATGTCCCTCTATAAAGGCCAGTCCATGAAAAATATCTTTCATATAGAAGAATTATCTAATTCTCAAGGCAACTCACATCAGTTGAGCTATCTCTGATTGCCAGAAGACTACCTAGCAATTTAGCAGTCCTTGGAACACTTCTGGTGGTTCCTAAATTAGAATTCAAGGATTCTGGATCAGAGCTCAGTTGCCAAAGCCAGGCTTACCTCAAAAGCTACAATCTGATCCCACAGTTTTCTTACTTGCACTCACGCATTCCTTCAAAAACATGATTAAATAAACTTAGCCAAGTGAGTCCACAGCATCGCTCTCAAAAAGGTCAGAAAATAAAGACAGCTTTTGTTTATTAACTGTAAAATTAATATTATGTATGCAAGCCAGAGACTTGATTTTCTGACAATAAGTGTGAATGTTCTGAATGCTAATCACACAAAGATAAAATAGTTCATATATAGCACTTGTTTGTATGAAATGGATCCACAGAAATATAGAAAGAGGTGGAACAGGAAACAGGACAGTGTTTAATTCTCATTTTTGCAGGGGAGAGATTTTCTCAGCCCCTAACTTGTCCATCATCTGTTCACATTTTGTTGGGGGAAGGGGGTTATCATCCTCCTGGACTTTTCTTAGAAATTCACACAGACTTAGCTAATGGGAGACCAGCATTACCTTTCCTTCCCTGAGGGGTCTCATTGATATATGTTAAGCAAGTATATGAATGATTCAGCAAGCCTGGCCATTTTTCCACATTCAGTAGCCCAAGGATATACTACAGAGCCAAACAAATCTGAATTAGAATATGAACCCCATCACTTACTAGATGTGTGACACAAATAATTTATTTGAAATCTCTAGTTTCAATTTTCTCTTCTTTAAAATAGCAACATCTACTCTATTAGTTAGTTTAGTTTAGTTTCGTTTTAATTTTCATTTATTCCTCTCTTTGTCTAATTTAGTCCCTAGTCTCAGTGCTGAAATAGAGCAGTACCTCTAAAGGACCTGATGTGAGGTTGGAATGAATTAGCCACTCTGCAAGTTATACTATACTGCACAGAAAAACAATCTAAAATTTTTGTTAAAATGTTGATTCTTCAGTCCAAACCCACAAAATTCTGGGTCCTAGTTCTGCAAGAAGGTTTCAGAAATCCACATTTTTAACGAGCACCTCAAAAGTTGCTAAAATTTATGTCCTGCTAATTATGTTTGAAGAAAAACAAAACAAAATAAAACCTGTAACAAATTTGACCTTCATTCACTTTTGACCCTTATTATCTCAGAAGTAAATCTTGCTTCACTCTGGTTTGTGCTAGGAAGCACAAACCTTCTGACATCTGACTTCCTACCTACTGGCATGACATACACATAAGGACAGAAGCCATCTGTGTGGACTCTTTGTTTTTATTTTTTTTCCTGTCTGTCCTCTTCTGGGTGATGAATTTGTACATAGGACCTGACATTTCTTGATTACAATTATTTACCTCTCTTCCAAGCTTGCCACTGCTTTAGACTTCTAATTGTACTAAGTTACATAGAAATCTCCGGCTTCTTACTAAACTAGCTGGGTTGTGTTATATCAGGCTAATACTCAGTATTGCATTTCCTGAATACCTTTTTTCTTATAGTTCCAGGCTAGAGTTGGCCTGGAAGATATGGAAGATATGGAAGAGAGAGAAAGAAAAGCCACTAATTTCAGAAGGTGATCAAAGACATGTTGATAGACTAAGAGGTACATGGCATGTTCCAGTTTATTCTCATTCTCCTTTTCTTTTAATCTAGTGCATCTTCCCAAATCTTGGAACTGCTGAACAAAGGCAACCCCAAACCTACCACTGAGCATATGTCTGTGGACTGTGAAGGTGGTAGTTCCCAGAGGCAATATTTTCTTATAGATCTTGCATCAAGTTCCCCCTGTAGAGTTACATTTTGGTGATAGACATGTTTGATTTCCTACATTTCCCTGTAAGTTCTTACCTATCTACCAGGACTGGTACTTCAGACAAATCTGTTAGTGAGTCTTTTCCTAATCTTTCCACTCCCAGCTAAAAATCATCATTTTATCTGTTGCTCCCATAATTGTGTAATTTCTACGGTCTAATTCCTATAATAAATACCTATGGCCCACAATGATTTCAGTAGCTCTGTTTTGTTGACTGAAATCAGATGAATAGACTCACTAAACCAATACAGCTCTCAGTCTAGACCCTTCATACTTTATAGTTCAGAGGAGGACTCTAAAAAAAAAAACTTGAGACCTAATCTATTTTTTATAAAACATACCAGATTATTTTGAGTGACCTATGGGCAAAATATACAGAATCCTTCAGACATTCTTATTTAATTCCTAAAAATTAGTGTCAGTATTTTAGGCACAAAACATTTACTTGACATTTTGACCTAGAATCTAAGAATGAAGAGAGAAAAAAAGCCATACTCTCTCTCCTGAAGACCCTGGTTTATAGGCACTTGGATCTGGCCTTAGAGATAAATGCCAAGATTGATTGAAATGCATAGATGGAGGAGAGATTATCATTGCAAATTGTGTTAACCTACTTACTGCATGGTTAGCCATCACCAAAAGAGTTCAGCCTTCCAGATTGCAATCACATAAAACATCAGATAATTAAATCGCCCATTACCAACCAACCCTTCAAGCATAGTCTTATTAAATGTACCCTTAGAACTCTGAGTAAGTTTTGATGGAAAAAGAAATGTGCAATCAACTGATAGATTTCAGTCTCATGATACTTTTCTTTCCAAAGAATCACAATGCAATACCTATTAAAATTAGGCTGAACCACAGATGCATATAAAACTGTATATATCAGAGATTTCACATGACCTATTCAGTTGAATAAGGAACTTTCCATTCCAAAGATTTCATTAACCCTCAGATTTCCCTTCTATGCTCTATATAAACTATTATGGAATCATATTTTTGGCTTTTATTCTACATGCCACCTTCTTATTTTACAAATTCGATGACTTTAAACTTACATTTGAATTATACCAAATGAATGTCATATTTGTAGTGGCCACAAAAATTATACTAGAGGTCACAGACTTTTAACATTCAGGGTTAATAGGACTTCACACAAATTTTGTTTGAAGGCCGCAATCACCATTCATATAGCTTAGTGAAAGCTGTACACAGACTTGCCTTACATATAGGTAATATAGACCTCTCTATATCCTGAGAAAATGGAAATTTAATCAAACCCTTATGTTTATGAAACATGTTGTATTTCTGGCTCACTAGCAATTTAAATGATATCCTTAGTTTTAATTCATATAAAATAAACTTTATTCATAATTAGGGGCTGCTAAATTTCTTCATGTCTTGGAAATTCTCTCCTAATAATATACTGAACTGATTGTTCCAAATTCTGCATCTTTATTATCTTATTCTTGCCCAGTGTTCCTCTGTGACTTGCACCGTATTTTTCATGTTTCTCAAGGCTTAGTTTTTTGTCTCATGTTTTCTTATTTCACTTTATTCTTCTAGTTTTTAATGTTTGTGCTTTCTATCTTTTCAGTAATAATCCTAATTTGATTTAACAAATTTAAAGACAGTTAAGTTATCTATTTTCCAAACCATACAAAAACTATGGTATACTACTAATTTACTCATCTTCCTACAAGTGCTTTTGTGATCAGGTTTTTGTTTCTGTTTGTTTGTTTATTTATTTATTTATTTATTTATTTATTTATTTATTTTATTTTTTAAGAATAGTTGTTTTTCAAGTACAAATTAGTAGTTGATAGGTGGTCGTGAGATCAGGGAGCAAATGGAATGCAGTTAGCATTAAAATATTGGCTAGGTGGAAAAGCAGAGGAGAGAAGGAGCGATTAGGAGAATTGTTTTATAAACTATATAAATGTCTTACCAATGTACTGCACACTTGAAACTAATTTAAATAAATAAATAAATAAATAAATAAATAAATAAATAAATAAATAAATAAATGTTTTTCATCTTCACAAACTTTTAAATCATTACTGTTTATACAGTCATTTGTTTAGCTTTAATATATATAATTCCTCATAATTTCTTCTTCTATCTCTGATATCACTTTCCTTTTGCCTAAATTATAACTTCGGCATTACTTTTACTGCATGTTTTTTCTTTTCTCTTTCTCTCTCTCTCTCTCTCTCTCTCTCTCTCCTTCTGTTTCTCTCTCTTTTGGGGGGGGGTTTATCTCCGCTTGTATGTTATAAAAATACCTTTTTTATTACCCTTGCTCATGAAAGATATATTACCTTATATAGAATTTTAAGTTATCTCAGATCGCTGAAAATATTATTCTAGTATATTTGTGTTTTTCTTGATTGTTGGGGAGAAGCCTGTTTAATTAATTGCCCATCTTTTGTAGTCCGTCATTCTTCCTGCATCTTTTAATATTCCATTATCTTTTTAATTCTGTAATTTTACTATGATATATACAACATGGGAAAAAATCTATCTCCTTTATTTCTCTACTTCATCCATTTTCACAATAAGGTATAAGTTAATTATGATTTTTTAAAATCATAAATCTTAAAGAAAAATGAAAATAACTCTTATGAAGACCTAAATAATCCTCACATTGATTCATCAACATTCAACATCATACCATATCTGCTTCATCTCTATTTTTTTTCCCTGCATAAATACAGCAGAGCAATTTTGTCAAACAATCTAAGGTAAATTACATATATCACAATATTTCAGCATGTCTTTCTCAAGAACATATGACCAAAACAACATTACCATACATTAGAAAAACATTTTCTAACACACAAATTTCACCAGTAGTTACATACAGATTCATTATATATATTTCTTTAACTCGTGATGCAAAAGAACCCCATAAATTGTAAATGACTGGTACGTCACTCGTATGTTCTCTATTTTAGCATAATTGATCCAATTTTTGATATTCTTCCTGTATTAAATCCTTTGAAAAGTCCAGGCCAGTTGTCTCTCAAAATACATAATTCTTTTTAAAATGAGGCATCTTCCCCCCATTTTGTCTTTCTTCTTTATCTTTTGTGTTGCTATGGGTACATGCGGGATTTTTTTTTTTTTTAATTCAGCATGTTTTCTATATTTTTTTTACTGATGTAGCATAGCCTAAAATAGGTCAATAAATTCCCTATACATTTTTACCCTTTTAACCTTATGCTATTAATCTTTGAGCACTTTTTTACTTTCTGGCATAACAAAATGTTTCAGACTCATCTCATTTTTCCTGTTTCAGACCTGAAATAAGCCATTTCTTTCAGTTTCCCATTATTTATATTGTGTGGTGAACTGTATTTAGAAGTCATGATCTGGGCATGAGATGCACATAAAATAGTTAAATGTTCATTAGTAAAATAATGATTCAAGTAAAAGCTTTTTCAATTATTTTCTTAGTGTGGTATTTATTATTTTGATATTCGGTTAAGATAATTTATTTCCATTTGAGTCAACTGCTTTTTATCTTTTAAAACTTAGGTTAAGTATATAAAATACTTTTATATTAAAACATCAAACTATATAAAGAGAACTTTTAGAGAGGTCAAACTTCCATTCTTATTCTTTCTACCTCATGTTCATATACTCCTCAGAGGGAACAATTTTTATTAGTTTGTGTTTAGTTTTCTTTTGTTTCTCTTTGTCAAAAAAGGTATAAACAGATACAAAGATAAATAGACATGTATAGAGATATCTCAAATGAGAGAGTGTGTTAGCTGGAGAATTACTGTTTAAAAATTAATTACTTGCTAGAAATTACTGTTTGGCTATCGCCATAGGAACATAGGCTACTAACTATGAAAACATAACATTCTAACAAGCTTTCTGCTTCTGTACCCCGGCTTGCACACCTAACCAGTGGGTTGACAGGTAGTGAACAGAAGAAAAATAGACCTTTGTGTTTAGACAAAATGAAGAATGAGATTTGGGGCTTAAAAACCCTGTACCTCTACATTTTGGGGCTGCTTAATTTGGGGTCTGCGTACCCCTGGCAGACCCAGCTGGCTGAATAAAGAGTGTGATTCCTATAACTCATTGAGAGTTCTGGTAGTCTGTGTGTCTTTCGGAGGCTGGCGGCCACAGCAAGAGTAAGATTAATATGTTTTTATATTTCCTTTTGTTACACAAAAGTTAATATACTATAATCATTCTTTATATCACGTACCCTGAAATCACTTTATATTGATTCACAGAAATTGGTTGTACACAAATTGTTCCATCAGCGCTTTAAGCTGTTTCCAGTATTTTATAGTTAAAACTAATGGTGAAATTTAGGACCTTGATATATGTTGCTTTTCAGTGTAGACTATCTTCATGATCAGTTCCTCGATGGGAGGTTATCAGAGTGTAGTTTTGTTAGATATTTTCAGTTACATAATTTTCATAGTTGATTTTCAAATCTATATGACTTCTCCTAGTGTCTTAATCCTTTTATCAACAGCTGCCACCAACTACTTAACTGTTCTTTAATATGTTAACATTTACCTTTATCCCTCAGAGTAGAGTGACTACAGCTAAATCCAATACTCTAATAATCAGGTCCAAATTGAGGAGGGCAATAATCACCATTGTTGCAGATTTTTTATATCTATTTGGGTTGGCTATCATAACCATAATTAAATGGGATTGTGTTGGCACATTTATCTCCTTATGAAACCATTAACTCTTATTTTACTTAGTCTTTTTAAATGCCTATGTATATTTCACACTTACATCTTATATTTCATAGACTTATATGATGCTATTTTTAATCTCAATAAGAATCTTTCTCACATTTCTTTCTTTTAAAAAGCATCTCATAAATTAGATGCATTTTGCCATCTATCAATATGGTATTATCATCATTCTGTTATACAATGTATTATCAAATCCTTCTGGCTTTAAGTCAGTGACAAATTGAACTAAATCGCCTTTACATCTTTAACCAAGACACTGATAAAAGTGCTCACTGAAACAGACTATGAACACTAATCCTCAATGGATCCAGAGAAACTTTCTTCTAAATATTAAACATCTTTCTCAAATGTAGATTTATCCAGTTTTGAATTTTTCTAAGTCTTCTATATTCTAGGTCCATTATTCCTTAATGATAATCAAAATATCATAATATCTGAATTCATTAAATCCTTTGTATCTCACTAATTTATTAAGCTGGTAACTGACACAATAAGATAGATGAAATGTAATTCAGGACACTATTAATGTTTTCACCAAAAAATAGTTGTCTTCCTAACAAATGCTTCTTCATTTGATAGACCAATATTATGGATTGGTAATTGTATTTATTGCATGATAATTATCTACTTGGTATTTCACAACAGACTAAGTATCATTAACTCTTTTGATACTACAAAAGAGAAAAATGAGTTATAAAGAAAAGAAGTTATTCATACAAACTAAAAGTGTTCTAAATGGCACTGTGGGAAATTGAGCTTGAGTTTCACTTAGTCCAAAACTGTAGTTAGTAGCACAAAAAATTTTCAGTACTCTCCTAGACTGCTTGTTACCATTACTTCTAACCTAGATGAACCTCCTCGACAGTGCTTGTTTTGGCCTTTGTGGTTGGAGTGGGGTCATTTCTGAGGAATTTGACAAAAATTGGCAAAGGGACTGTAACAGTAGTTTTGAAAATGTTATTCATACATCAATTAGTCAAGAAAAAAGGAGGAGATAAAAAGATATGTTTGGCCTTTGAGAAACAAACACTGAAAAGTTATCTCAGTAAAGTCAATTTAACAAAAAGGTAAGACATAATCCTTTAAAAAATGTTAGATAGAGCCCAAGGAAGAATAACATATTGTATTATCTTTCCTTGAACTTTCTTCCCCATGATTTTAAAGTGTTTTAGTAAACTCAGGAAAGGTATAAAATAACAGAAAAATTTAACTTCAAAGACCCTTTGAAGGAGGCATTACCATAACTAATTTACAGACCTAATATCTACACAAGAGAATGTTTTAATATCTAAAAGGTCACATTGTACTAGGAAACCAAAAGTGTTGAATATATATATGATCTCATTTTGCTTCCAGGAGCTTTTATGAATTTTTTCCATCTTCAACTCAGCTCTCAAATAGCAAAGTCTAAATCAGATTTTTTTTCTAAAAAATGTTTTATGAAACCTTACTCCTATAAAAAAAAGTCTATAGAACTTTTTTAAAAAGTGATAATTTTGGGAAATCAAGTTAGAGATCTGTGATGAACATTTCACTTATTAAAGTCTCTGAAAAATTATATAGAAAGAGATATCTGTTTCTCAGAACCAAATCTCAGATATTATACCAGTTTTTTTTTCTTTCTCACAGCACTGAGAAATATTCTCACACTTTGGGAAATACTGTTCTAACAGTTCTTTATCCATTCTCATTCCTCAACTTCCTTTAGGCCCTCAGCTCCACTGTGCACCCCATACCTCATCACTTCCACCCAATAAGAGGCAGTCTTTCCATAAATTGTGAGCTATATTAGGGCAAAGGCCTTGCTCCTTCGCACTGCAATATTCCCCAAATCTAACATATCTACAGGTAAACAGTAAGACTTTAATCAATATATGTAATAAATGAGTATTTGATAAACATGTTGAATTAACATGATTGAATGAATTACACCAATCACAAGTTCACAAAGAAATCTAGTCATTTCAATTATCTCCTCCAAATATACTTAGATACACTCATAACTCTTATTAAGCACCCTAATGTATGGAAATTTACATGAAAACAGAATATATTTGAGGATGTGGATTTTTAATTTGCTAAAAAAGTGGGTGGCAATCTTCTATAAAGAGCAAGAGTAAATATTTTAGTCCTCTTGGGCCATATATTCTCTGTTATAATTACTCAATTTTAATATTATTCTGCAGAAACAGCCATAGATGATAAGAATAAATTAATGGATGTGGCCATGTTGCAAGAAAACTGCATTTATCCAAATAGGTAGAGTTGCTCGATATCATTGTTCATCTAATAAAATGCCTATATTAAAAATATATGTATATATGATATGGGCAAAGGTATGAAGAATTTAGAGCCCTCAAGACATTGCTGGTGCTATCACTTTGAAAGCATCCTGGCATGTTCTCAAAAAGTTAAATAGAATTTTTATATGACTCAGAAATTCTACCTCTAGGTGGAATTCTATAAAAGAGAAATTAAAATATTTTCCAAATAAATATGAATAGCATTATTAATGGTCAAGAAAGAAACAACCTAAATTTCCATTAACTGATGAAAAGGTAAGCAAAATGTGGTATTATCTATGCAAGAGAATATGATTAGATAATAAAAAAATGAAGTATTGATACATGATACAAAACAGATAAAACTTAAAAACATTACACTGAGTGAAAGAAGCAGACAAAAAAGACCATATAATATATAATGGCATTCATATGAAACACGCAAAATTGGCAAATATATAGAGAGATAAAATAAATGAGTATTGTCTATGACTGGGGCCCAGGTGAAGGATAGCCAGTGAAAGGAATTGGGAAGACTGCTAGTGTATTCAAGGTTTCTTTTCAGGGGATGATAAAATGTTCCAAAATTAGATTGTGATGATGGATGTGCAAGTCTATAAATAGACTAAAAACTATTGAATTGTATCCTTTATGAGTGAATTTTATGGCATATAAATTATATTTAAATAAAGCTGTTAAAAACACAGATCTTATCAAATAAATAAAAATAATTTTTATGAACTTCTAAGTGGATATAATCATGTAATAGTAAGAATTCAAGAAATAAAAAAAAGAGAGACTCAAGCCTTTTAGTAGCAGAATCCTAATCTGGAGACCTTCAACTCAAGGATAAAGTACAGGGGTGGTTATAGAATTAATTATTTGCATTTTTCTCGGTCCATGTTTCGATCAGATTCTCAAAGTGGCTTATGGCTACCTACAATGTTAGGAATCATTTTACCACACTTGTATAACCTCAACAACATCAAGAACAAAAATACAACATGCTTGGAGTTTAAGGGACTCATATTGTCCTTTTCTGATATCAATTAGAATATAAAGTCTTAACCATAGGTAAGTAATCGCTAAACACTGACTGGATAACAGATCTTGCTAAATCCACATATAAAGAGCATGGTCTTATACTCAGTACTTACTGGGCATTTTTTTTTCCCTGTCAAGAAAATGGATTTTTTGTCAGTTGACTTGATGATCAATGGGATATATATACCTGTCTCTGTTATGGATTGACTTAGGTGAAGTTTCCAGGAGCATACTGAATCCATTATCCCAAAACTCAATGACTTTTGGCTATAACCAGTTTTCATAAAGCCCTGTGCAGTGATTTAACAGTCAGAATAAATTATATGCTTCGTTTATTGGGGTTTTCTTTATGAGATATTTTTAAAGATGTTCCCAATCCCTTTAAATTAGCATATTCCCCAAAGCGTTCTTTTACCTTTTTCAGATGATGCTATAAGTATTATAAAAAACACATTTTACATTTTATAAATATGATTGTTCTTGAGAGACAGTTATTTTGTTTTTTATTTTGAAAAGCACCTGCTTTAACTCAAAGGTGAGAAATGCAAAATTATTAAAAGGTCATATTAAAAAGTTAAAATTAATTTGCCCTTAATAGAGATAAAGTAATGTAATGAAAATCATCTTAATGCAAATGGATAAATAACAAAAAAATCTCCAACATTTAAAAAAAACATTAATTTTTAGAGACATTTGTTATTTTGTCAAAGATCTTTTTTTTTCCCCTCTATAATGATGTTTCAGAGTAGAAAGAAAACTACTCCAAAACAAGTAGAATATAGTGTTTTTCTTCCAAAGAAGGTCAATATCAGGCATATTAGAGGTGTAAAGAAATATGAAGAAAATTTTCATGCCTTCTCTAGAGCCAGTTCTGGAAGAAAATATGAATTAGTTGATCTCCAGTGTTTCTCAAGTGACTAAAAGTAGATGGCCTTTCATGGTACTAGTCCACTTAAGAAGTCATGTTGAGATTAGAATATACCCTCCAAATTAATTTTTCCATTAAGAAATTTACCTTATGAATTTTACAGTATGGAATTTCATTATAGCAATAGTCTTTACATTTTTAAATCCCCTTTATACCAACCATGTAGCTTACAACCTATAGAAATGTAGTTTATGAAAAAAATCTATTTCTAAATTAATGGGGCTCATCTTTTTTTCCAATTTAAAATGTTTCATGCCAACTGTGTATATAAACACTTTCTATTTGTTATCAAAGTAAAACATCATGCATTTAAAGACACAGATAGAAATAGTTACTATAATTAAAATATAATTTCTAATAGAATAATAATTGCAAATGCAGTATTTATGGTTATTTCTGCTTTTTCTGAAAGCTGACATTTAAGTTAAAATGATGCCTCAAATTAAAAAAAGTGTTGGAAGTGGTGTCTGAAATAGTTTAAAAGTTAATTGTTATTCCATGATCCAGAAAGAGATACTCCAGGCTACATTTCTCTGCATCTTTTTTTCCTTCATTTAATGTTGAACCAACAATTGGATATAAGTACAGGAAATATTTAATGTCATACATCAGTGTTGCCACCATCTCTTTACCCCTGGATGATAAGTACATCATTTTGAAACATAAATCACAAATTATTTTTTCACAATGGGCTTGAAGTCTCTGGAGGTGTTTAAGATATGTGTTATTTGGAAATATTTTCTCATAAAAATGACCTCCATGGAATAGCTGACCATACATTTCAATGCATGCCTGAGTACATTGAGTAGAGTGTTCTTTATTCTTAAAGAGTGACTTAACTTGGACATAGTTCTCACGGAAATTATCTAAATAATGGAAAAGATCTGCTTAGAGTAGAAGTTTCTGAGAAAGAAGACATTACTGATCTTTGCTGTCTATTAAGAAATGCGAATTAAAAAAAAAAAAGACTACTCTTAAGCAAATAGATGAAGGATTGTGACTGTCTACTAAGCAGTCTAAAAGTGCCAGCTCAACCAGAATCGTTAGTATAGACAGGCAAGAATCATGGTTTCTCTGTAAAATATGACATACTTTCTATTTGACAATGTTTTGCAGGCTTGATTTCTAACCATAACATTTTAACTTTGTCTTGCTTTATTCTTTTAGGTTACCTTATAATTTTTTAATCAGAAAAGAGTAATAAACAAATGTTCTATAAATCCTACTCCACTCTTCCAAAGGGGGAACTTAAATTTGGTAGCTCTAAGCTTCTGAATGTGAACAATCTTATCTCTTTAGGCTAAAACATCACTATGTGTGCTAAGACATAAACATAAAATTATTCTTTTGAATGTAAATAATATGTAGGTTTGTGTATAAAAAGCAAAGGGAGATAACATGGAAAGGAAGGCTAATTCAGAGCACAATGGTGTCTAGATTATAAGTTTGAATGAACCAGTCCTTTGTTTGGAAAGCCAGGCTTGGCTTCCAGTTTGTATCATTCACTCTCCTAAAGATATATATTAACAGTAGTGAGCAATGAGTTATGGAAAGGAGAGCCTACTTCAGTAAAGCAGCAGTGGTGTAATATTCCAATATGCTATATATAAAGCATAAAATTACTTCACTTTGAGGGCAAACTTAAACTCATAGAGTGAATCTTCTTTCTCCATTTATGTTCATTAAGGATATATCGCAACTATGGAGCCCAGTTCACTATACTTTCCAAATTTTTAAAATTACTCTTTTATCTATTCAAATAGTATCAACTCTCAGGTGTCCACTTTATCTGTTGTTGAAAAACAAAGTTAGAAAGAATCCATGTTCATTGAGTTAATAGAAGAAAATGGAATAGTAAATGAATACATTCAATTAATGACAACAGGTGTTGTGATTGACATTCACAGATTAAAATGGGAGCACTGAGAAAGTCAGTTTATGTCTGAGTCAGAAAAAGGCTCAGTATAAGTAAGCTTTGGGTAAACCTTGAGAGAAGAGTAGGTGACTAAAATAGCAGAGGATTACACAGAAGAATCAGCAGGAGAAATGACAGGAATGTTTGAAACATCTAGGCCTATTTTCAGAACACTGTGAGTCTATTCTTGAGATTGATCTTTTATGAAAAGGATGAGAAAACTGTAAGGATAGGCAATGCTGTGCTAAGTACATTAGACTTTTTATTATAGATAATGGGAACATAAAAATATTTTAAACAAAGAGGTGATATGTGCAAAAATGAATTTTAGAACTGTAAATAGTATGGATATTTGAAAAACAAGTGAGCAGGTTTGCAATACAGGCATTTATTCCAGACTTGAGAAGACTACTGCACATAGGTTTTATCTGAGCTAAAGTTCAAAGAATGAACAGAAGCCAACCAGACAAAGAAGTTGTTACAGATAGGAAGGAAGGCCCTAGGATGGAATCCCAAAACTAATTTATACAGTTTCAACAAATTAAATCACATTCTTATTTCATTTAAATCAGACTCACTGAATTTAATCAGGTTTGAATAATTTAGAATTTCTATTAATTTCACAAGTCCTATATTAGAAGGGAATGATTTCGAATTTTTAAATGGTCAGTTTAACCACTCAGACTAATTCCATATATTTCTAACCCCTATTTAATTGATACTTCTAACATTACCTTTTTCTAAATGTACTGCAGAACTCAATTCTCTAACATAATCTCCATTTCAATTCCCAATGAAAAGAGAAAGAAATAGGAATTCAGAATTAAATTTCTAATTCATATTAAATAATTATGAACTATATAGATGTTTAATCAATGTACTGTATACTTGAAACTAAATTAAAATGTTTTTTTTAAATGTTTCTATTTTAAAGGTAAAACAGCATGAAATAAAACAAAAAAATGTGTTTGTGTGTATGTGTGTGTGTGCACATGCTTGCGCATGGGGGTGGCAAGTGATTATAGTGTTTGGTCAGCAAATTTTCAGGTAATAAAAATATAACTAGTTTTATAACTATGATCTTGCTATTATATATATGTATATAGTTTGTACTTTTGCATCACTTTCTTGGTAGTTTTAAAATAAATTTCAGCACTTGCTAAAATTATTTAATTTGGTTTATTTCTTTTACAAGGTAAAGGACAAGGTTGACATTTTTATTCTCATTTTCTCACTTATTTAACATCAGAGTTATTTAATTTTACATTGATTGATTGACTGATTGACCCCAACATGTTCTCAATTCCTCCTTTAAAGTTTTATTCATTCCTAATTCCAAATTCCCTCCAGTAATTTTTAGGGTTATTTTTCTATCCTGATGGCCCAGCTATTTTTAAAAAATTTTGCAAACCCAATAGATTTTCAACTCTCAGAACTAGGACTGATTTTGAAAGTGTCTACAGAAGGAATAGAAAATACAATAAGCCAAAAGGAGGTAGGAATATAATCTACACTAAGAGAGGAAGGATGCCTTATTTTACAATGCCTTCATTCACAGTATCTGAGTTTCTTTCCCAATGAGATTCCATTTACTTAAGAATCCATGAAGACAAAGAGTACTCACTCATTCAACTTGACAACACTAAGCACTTGAAGAGTGTATGGTTAAAGAGATGAAACTACTCAGATGAATAAGTGTTTTGTGATGATATCTAGAAAATAGCAAGGAAGTTCAACAACATACGTTTTTTTAATGTGCAAATATTTTTGCCAACTTGCAATGATTTTAAATGGATTCTCTTTTACCTTCCTCCACCTTTGTGCATATTTTTATTTAAGAAAGGAGGTTAAAAAAACAGATGTAGGGTTGTTTGACTAGTCCACATAATAATTTAATATTTTTTATTCACTCAAATACTATTATATACTTATATGTACCCAGTATCCACTGGTATCTAGATACAAAAAAATCATAGACTTGGTCTTTCTCTAAGAGATGATCTCTGTTCTCACTGCATGGGCATTCAGGAGACTTCCACTCTAGTTGCCAAGTGTCTTAAGCAAGTCACTTTGCCTCTTCAAGATAGAAGTCCTTCACCTATTAAATTGTGGAGTTCAGAAAAAATTTTAAACAATGGTCATGCTACTTTCAGGAAGTACCTGAAAATGTGTTGTAGTGATTTGTGTAGTTAGAATAACTGGGTGCTTGACTGACACTATACTGGGAGGTCCTACCATGTGCATACACAGCTCCATGTGATGAAGAACTATCCCATCTAAATTGCTCTCAACAACTTTTTAAAGATAGATAGCTGGAAATAGATCTCTAAATTGAATACCCAATTCTAAAATTGTCTAAGGGATATGTCTTAATGATAATAATGGTGGACATTTCATTTTTCTTCTCATTTCTCATGGCCCTTATCATCTTAGTGCATGCTCTGAATTTCACGTGATAATACTTTGTGATAATACTGGGGCTGCTCTGCTCCAATGCCTTCAGCATTCCACAGACTACTTGGTAACTAATGCCCCTGGATTTACCTTTAAATCAAGGACTAAGTCCACATTTCTGCCTCCTGTGAGCCGGCATGGCAATATCTCTGAAGTGTGTGTTCTATACTATCTACTAGAGCTTCTCAGAGAGTTTAAACTCCAGCTGCCCACAGTGCTAACATGCTTGACAATGTGCCCTTCACTGTACCTTTCCTTCCCTATCCCATTTTCTCACTGAGGGTTCTTAAGATCATCTCCAAAATAATCTACTTCTACACAAATCCATGCCTCAAAGTCTGCTTTGGCAGGATTGCAAAACGAGACAATAATGCATTGACTCTAAATGTTAAAGAGATTCAGAGAAGAAAAGTATATTAGCAGTATCTGTCCAAGCTTCTGGGAAAAGATGAGCTAAAGACAGAGACTTGTTTTAAGAAATTGAAGTGGAAAAAGAGAGAGCATAACATGGAAATATTGAGCCTGTCCTATGCAATGGGTGCTTTTGAATCACAATGAAGAATTTACATCATGGAGAAGCAGTAATTATGTTAGAAAAACAAGTTGTAGGCACTTAGCCATAAAGAGCTCATGGACATTCAGGCGGAGAACTGATCTGATGATAACACAAGAATTTCTATACACTAAGGAACAAAAGATATTCTATCAACATATATAAATCAGAAACCACAGATACATTATGAGAATGTTAGTTAAATACCTCCTTGGTGCTTATTAAACACTGGGCTAAGCATTGGAATTTACTGACCATCACTCATGAAATGAACTTCCCACCTTGTCAACCACCAAAAAAGAAAATACCATACCAGGAACCTTTAATAAGTTGAGAGAGTCCCTTCTTGTCTATATTAAAATAACACCCAAGTTTCTGGCTTTCTTAGAAATCTCTTCAGCAGTAGGTCACAGAAACAAACCACTGAACAATGTGAGGATATAATTCCTTGACGTCTTGGTTAAATATAGATTCTCTGAGAAGCAAAGTGTGCAAGTTATGAATTAGTCATGGTTACAATCATGAAAAAAATAAACACATTCTTTCCTTCATGTCCCATTTTATACAGTTGAGTTATTAACTTAACTCTGTTGGTGGTAAGATTATTCTTAAAATTACCAGCTGTGATTCTGTTATTGTGACTGAAGGAAAGTAATGGAAATGGTAAAAAATAAATAAAACAAACAAACAAACAAGAAACAAGAAACACATGTGCAGAATTTCTAATGCATTTAACTATATTAGGGATACCAATGTCTCTATTTCATAATTTTATACAATTTCATACACATATATATTAATACACACAGTTATATGAAAGAAGTGCTATTAGTTCTATTTTACAGACAAGGAAACTGAGGCTCAGAGACATTCAGTAACTTTCCCAGGATCACTATAACTTTGAAGCACAGACATGAGATTCCAATCTAGGTCCTTCTGCTTGCAAAGCACATGCTTCTTGCTTGCTACATTTTGGCAGAGGTTATTAGTATATTAAAAGTCTGTTGGTGAGAATTAGAGAAATTGTCTAATTAGAGAGATTATTTATGTAGAAGAATAAATAAATATAATTATGGTAATAATGATGCATTTTCTAGTGGATTTCACAAAATGTATAACTTTAGGCCTGAGGTCATTTAGCCAAAACACATTGGCAAAATAATCCTACAAGTAGCTAACTAGAAACTCATTAGGATACTCATTACACTAAACTAAAGTATTGCTATATTCTAATCAAACACCCTTGTTTCCAGAATGACTTTCCATCTTTGACCCAGAGGAAAAGAATTCATGTGTAATAGTTACCAAATGCTTATAGTATTGGGTCTTATTTTTGTAAATGAGATTATGTTGGAATATTTTATGCCTCATCAAAATGTTAATTTGGTCATATTAAAAAGAAGTCAAATCAAGCATGTAGTTTGAAGCTGATGGGGATATAAAAATATGAATTTTGGTTAGACATGTCTCACTATTTCTGTATAGTTCCCTAATGAAAGCCATAGAAAAGTATCACAAATGGACATCATTTTCCTTCCATAAATTAATATATCTCATATTCCCAGAAGTGTATTCTGAATAGATACATTTTCTCTACCATATGATCCAGCATCCCATTTCTGGCTATTTATCCAAAAGAACTGAAATCAAGATCTCAAAGAGGTATTAGCACTCCCATGCTCATAGTAGCACTATTCACAATTGCCAAGAAGGGAAAACAGCCTAAATACTCATTGAAAAAAAAATGTGGTATATATACAACGGAATATTTTTCAGCATTAAAAAAGAGATGGAAATTTTGCAATATGTGACAATATGGGTGGACCTTAAAGAAATTATGCTGAATGAAATAAGCCACTCACAGAAAGACAGATATTTCATGATTGCACTTATATGCAGTATCTAAAATAGTCAAATTCATGGAATTGTGGTTTGAGGGGTTGGAGAAAATAGGGAGTTACCAATAAATGGGTATAGTGTTTCACTGAAGCAAGATATATGCGTTCTATAGATCTTTACAACACCACACTTATACTAAATAATAACATATTATACAATTAATCATTTATGAGATTAGACCTTACGTTGTTTTCTTACCATAATAAAATAAAATTAATAATGTGAAAAAAGAAGGGAAAGAAGGAAACAAACCAAAATCATAAATGTAGTATCTGTGAAGGAATCAAACTGAGAGTCAAGAGATATCTATTCTAAATTTGGTTCAATCTTAACTCTCTATTTAGCACGGAGTAACGCTAGAGCCCAAAGAGATCTTAGCAGCCGTCAAGTTCATTGCTGTCATTTATAGATTAAAATAATAATAATAAACAATAATAAGAATATAGACTCTTGCATGTAAAGTGATTGACTTAAGGCAACCCAAACTGATAAGTGTCTAAGCTAACACAAGGCTTCTCATTTTAAGATTAGTGCTTTTTAAACATTTATGGGCTATTTCCCCATTGTAATATGGCTCCTGCAACATGATTAAAATGTTAAATTCTGAAATTAAATCATCCTATGATATTCTCATATTTATAAGTTACAAAAGATGAAACGAGAGAAATCTGGAACCACACGTATTTCCTTTGAAGAAGTTAGAAAGTCATATAATTATAAAGAAATTTCACTTGAAGAAGGAAAAAACAGGTCAGCTTTGTATTCAAAGCCTTGGATAGACACTAAATTCTGTAATAATAGGCTAGGAGAGTAAGAAAAAGAAAGTTTTAGAATCAAGCTTTGCACAAAATTGTTGTTAAAGCCGTAATTACTGTGGCACTGCAGTTGGTTCCTCTAACATAGTATATTTCATTCCCTTGAAGATATTAATTTACTTCTTGAAATGTTCATTGCTTAGATTAAGATTGGATTTTTGAAATATATTCCCACATAATTTATGTAGGAGAAAACTATTCCTTTCCCCCAAAGTGCAGAATACTAATTTGAAAATGATCTATTTTCTATAATCATTTTACATTTCATTCTCCTACTGAAAGTAAGAATCTTGGTTATTTTTTTTCTCTTTCATTTCCTGCATGAAGGTTTTTTAATGCACTACAATTCAAGAATATTCGTCACACAATCAGCTTTTATTAAAATTCTATTTCCTTTTACTGTGAGGATGTAAGCTACATCGATCTGATATAATATAGATATGTAGAAAGAAAGATCTATGTCTTAAGATACCAATTTCCAGCCATTATCAAGTGGGTAGATTCATTTCCTGACATGCCTAGGAATATCAATGTCCTCCTAAGAAGTATGCTTTCTAAAGACATTCATTTCTGCCACTATTCATTCTCTCTCCTCTCTTCTCTCGCTCTCGCTCTCCTTCTCTCTCTCTCTTTCTCTTTTTCTCTCTCTTTCTCTCTCTCCTATCCTTCTCTCCCTCCCTCTCTTTCTCTGTCTCCCCCCAATCTCTTTCTCCTCTCCCTTTTCCTTTTATTTTCACCTATATTTTTATACTAGCTTTTCCTTACCATCCTACTCAGTACTTGCAGTTTTACAGTTCTCTTAAAGACATTAATATAAAACATCCAAATCCAACTACTCATATCCTGCTTGTACCATGTTAGTGGTGCTGGAGAGCACATATACAGAATTTATAGAAGGTATATACCTTATCCTCTGGTAGTTCAAGATCCCCTTTGATAATTAACCTGCTAAATATTTGCAAATATTTTAGGAAGAGGGGGTTTGAGATATAGTTTTATTTGCATGAATTATTACAAAACTTATTCATTTTCAAATACTGGGGCCTCTGCTCATTCAGTTCTTTGTTAGCTGTGTTGAGAGTAGTTCTAGAATTTACCTCATACTGAACACACACACGCACACACACACATGCTCATATACTACTTATGGTAGCTAGCCTTCAAGGTGGCTCTCATGATCTTTTCCTTGTATTTCAACCCATGTCAAATCATCTCCAACTATGAATTTAGACTTGATCTTAGTAACTAATAGCATCTCATGAAACTAATTTGTGACTTTGAGACTAGTCATAGAAGACATTTCCTCCAGTGCACAGTTTCTCTTGAATCACTCACTCTGGCATATTATGAGTTTTAAACAGCCCTAGTAAGGAGAGGGCCATGAGAGAGAAACTAAGACCTCACTCCAGTAGTCTACCTGCAATCTATGTGGGTGAAACATTTTGAATGCTCATCTTTGAGCATGAGTAAAGGCTTGATGACTGTATCCCTGGCTAACATCTTAACTCTAATCCCATGAAAGACTCCATCCACATAGTTAAGCCTCTCTCATATTTCTGACCCACAGAAGTGATATAAAAATAAGTCTTTAATGCTCTTTAAGCTACCAAATTGGTTATATAGCAATAGATATCCTGAGGTGAGCCATTAAACACATTTTTATTTACTTGAAAAAGTTTTGGGTTCATTAAATTTTATTCTTGAAAAAATTTTATTCTTAGTATTCTATTTAATTAAAACTAATTTATAACCAAACTTTTCAAATGGATTTTAAATATCACAATAGACTCTGGTATTCCATCAGAGTGTTTGCTTGCTTGCTTATTTTTTCATTTACTTATTTATTTTTATCTCATCATATTTGAATACCTCACATTGAAAAAGAGACACTGAAGGCTGATTCGAAATTCTCATCATAGACATAGTTTGAGGAATAAGTATCCTCACTGTAGAGTGACTAGTCATTTTATTTGAGATAAGTATGTGATGATATCTGTGTATCTTTACTCTTTGATTGCTCCACTTTCAGATAAAAGCTATCCAAATCCCTTCATGCTACAGTACAGTTAGCAGGCAAGGTTTCTGGATGACAGCTGAGGAAAGAAGTTGAAAATATCTCTATGAAGGATACAGATTTTAGCTATCACTTTCTCTCTGTTTCATGAGCACTTGTGCCCAGCTGACTGTGTCTACATGGCCAGAGATAAAAATGTGTTTTTATTCCACCAGGTTTAATCAGATGTCCAGGGTCATTTTATTTTATTATTTTATTTTATTAGGTTTTTGGAATATTTTTAAGCTTTAAATTGGCTACAATAAAATATGTTGAATTTAGATTAATCTCTGTATGATTTCTACATATTGATTCTGGGCTTGTGTCCTGGGCTGCAATATATAATATATCCAACTGGGCCCCAACATTCTTATATTACACACATTAAATTGTCCTTGAATATCACATACCAGACACTTTGAAGACATACCTTGGGCCACATATTATACTAGACATAGGATGAACATGTATTAGAGAATAAAACAGATGTGATGTGGAGCTTATAAGCTAATGAAAAGAAAATACTTAGCAAGTAAAATGTAAATTAATAATATTAACTTGTAATAAATGTTAAAGGATATAAGAAAGGTAAAATGCAATGGAAGCACTATCTGCTTTTATTTTTACACATTGCTTCTAAACACGCTACCTAAAATGACTTGAGAGTCTTTTGAAAAGCCATATTATGTTATTTACCATGTTGTACTAAAATATTTATGCATTTTTTACATAAACAGTTGTTGAATAGCCTCTCTCCCTAGATATTTGTGCTAATATCTTTGTTTTCATTTGTTTGTTTTTCTAAATGTGAGTTTTTACACACACGCACACACACACACACACATTTCCTCTTGTGAGGACATGTCTAATTTCTTACAGTATTGAGATTTATTTGAATTAATTTGTATTTTTTAAACATATTGGCCATGTCCCATAGTTATGTCATTTTCAAACATGTTACGCATACCTTCTTTTTTCTCCACATTTATTTATCCAACACTGATTTATAATATAAAGATAATTAAACTTTTTATTAAACATACTTTCTCTGGCATTAGTATCCAAATCACTAAAAAGATGGTGAAAAGATCAGCATAAAGCTCTACAAGTACTTCATCTGGGCTAACACCATTTCATTAATCAAATTTAGGCATCAGGTTTTTTGTTTGTCTGTTTATTTGTTTTTAAACTTTATGTCAGTCTTTGTTTTTCCTTCTTATTCCCCATTATTAGGTTGCAGTCAAAGACTACTTAGGCTACTTAGACTACCAGTCTGAGATGGTCCATGGTACTAAATTGCATTTGACCAGTTCTAATAGAAGCAAAAGTAATATATTAAAAGCTCTTATTCTTTCTCTTCTTTTTCCCTGATATGGCTTGCATTACTTCTTATCTCTCAAAGTAGTAAAACTCAATGATTTTTATGAGATAAGAAAATAGGAACACAGCTCTTATTTTTTATTGTGGAAACACTTGTATCAGCCTCTCACCAGGCAAGTGGAAACCAACTTGAGAACCAGCTTGGGAAATCAGCACTGGCATTCATACCCTATGTTTTCAACTTCGACTTTTATGGTATCTTTACAGCAGGAATGAGTCTAACAAACAGATGAAACATTTCTCCCCAGTGCTTGAAGGGTATACCTTTAGAAATCATTTGAACTCAAAGCTCTCTGTTATTAGAGAGGCTGAGAGTTCTTCAGCCAAGTGTTTATAAGTAGCTGTGATCTGTGGCCAAGTTCATCAATCTAGCTCCTGAGAGGAAAGTGAAACAATTCAAAATAAATTAATCAGTATGCAGTGACAAGTTACACAAGATGAAGACAAAAAGAGATTATCTACACATATTGGCTCATTTATATTTTTAAATAGTACTATTTGGTTTAGTTTGGTTTTGTCATCTAGACTTGAAATTTTGATCTGAATCATTTTTTAAAAAATAAAATAATGCTCATAATATTAATAAAATCTTTTAAATTTACATTCATTCACATCTTTGTAGTGTTTTTTTTTTAAATGTGACAGCTCATCCTGAGAAATGAATGTCTAATACTCGAATTTCCCCTGTAGAATCTGAAAAAAGCATTTTCTTCTTTTCAGTACTAACATTAAATCTCAAAATGTCATTAATGCTTAAAAGCAAACTTTTTGAAAAACTCTTCTTAGGCAATAAAATTTTAGTTTTGTCAGTAAATATCAATAGGAATGCATTAATTCAAAATGCTTATAGGAGACTCAAGATGGCAAAGTTGGTAAATGCTGTGCTCACTTCCTCCAACACTGACATCAAAATTCCAACCAAATTATACAGCAATTACCCTGAATAGTAATTAAATAAAACTACTATAACTGAGGATATAAAGAAGGCACATTGAGACTGGTAGGAGGGGTGGAGACATGAAATGAACTGGATCCACATCCCTATGTGATGGTTAAAAATCAGAAGGGATTTCTAACCATCTGAAAACCCAAGCATCCTATTAAAGGGCTTGCTAGCAGACTGCTAGCTGGTGAACTTAAACAGGCCCACACCAAGAAACATCATAATTAAAATTCAAAAGTTTAAAGACAAAGATTGAACATAAAAGCAGCAAAAGAAAAGCAGTTAGTTATCTGTAAGGAAACTCCATAAGACAGACTATCAGCTGATTTCTCAGTAGAACTTTGCAGGACAGAAGGAAAAAATAAAAAACATTTAAAGTGAAAAAAAAAATGAGGATGAACATCAAAACTATTCTACCCAGATAGGCTATCATTTAGAATCAAAGAAGACAGGAAGAGCTTCTCAGAGAAGAAAAATCTAAAGAAATTCATCAACACCAAACCAGTATGGCAAGAACTGTTAAAGAAATGTCAAATAAGAAGAAGGAAAAAAAAACATAAATATAAATAATAAAATGGCAATAACTACATACCTCATCTACAATCACTTTAAATGCAAATGGAGTAAATGCTGCAATCAAAATACATAAGGTGGCTGAATAGAGAAGAAAAAGATCTATACATATGCTATCTACAAAGACTCATTTTAGATCAAAAGACATACACGCACTGAAAGTAAAGTGATGGGAAAAGGTATTTCATGCAAAAGGAATTGAAAGAAAAGCTAGTATAGAGATGTTGATATCAGACAAAATAAACTTTGAAATGAAGGCTATAATGAGACAAAGAAAGGCATTTCGTGAAGATAAAGGAATCAATCCAAATAGAGTATACAACCCTTGCAAACATGTATAAGAAATACCTAAATATATAAAGCAAATATTGATAGATATAAAGAAATAGATGGACAGTAATACATTAATTGTTGGCAACTTTAATATCCTATGGACATCAATATATAGATCAGATAGAAAATCAATAAGAAAATAGTAGCTTTAAATAATGCATTACATCAGATTAATCTAATTGATATTTCTAAAATATTTCACACCAGATCAGCAGAATATACCTTCCTTTCAAGGGCACATGGAAAATTTTCCATGACAGACAACATGTGAGGCCATAAAACAAGTCTCAAACATTTTAAAAAGAATAAAATCATATCAAGCATCTCCTCTAACCACAATAGTATGAAACTAGAAGTCAATTACAAAAACTGGAAAACACAGGAACATGTGGTGGCTAAGTAACATGCTACTAAACAATAAATTAGTTACCAATGAGGTCATGGAAGGAAAGAAAGATACTTTGAGACAAATAAAAATGAAAACATAATGACCCCAAAATTATGGGACACACGCAAAGTAGTCCTAGGAGGGAAATTTATAGCAATACAGACCAATCTCAAGAAACAAGAAAAATCTCAAATAAATAACCCAAGCTTACATCTAAAGGAACTAGAAAAAGAAGAATATGCAAAGCCCAACGTGAGTGAAAGGAAGGAAATAATAAAGTGCAGAGCTAGAATAAACAAAATAGAGTCTAAAAGAAAAATACAAAAGATCAATGAAATCAAAAAATGGTTCTTTGAAAAAGATAAACTGAATTGACAAAATTTTAACAGGACTCATCAAGATAAAAAGAGAGAATACCCAAATAAATAAAATCAGAAATGAAAGAGAAGTGAAACTGACACCAAATAAATACAAAGGATTATAAGAAAATACTAAACACAATTATGTGTCAACAAATTAAACAATTTGGAAGAAATGGATACATTCCTAGAAACATACAATCTTCCAAGACTGAGTTGAGAAGAAACAGAAAATTTGACAGATAACTACTAGCAAAATTTAATCAGTAAACAGACAAACAAACACACAAAAACTCCCAACAAACAATAGTCCTGAACAAGTCGGCTTCACAGGTAAATTTTGCCAGTCAAAGAAGAATTAACACTTATTCTTCTCAAACTATTCCAAAATATTCAAGAGAAGGGAAAAATCCCAAGCTCATTTTATGAAACCTGCATTACCCTAATTCAAAAACCAAAGACTGAAAATTATAAGACAATGTCTCTGAGGAACACAGATGCAATAAAACAAAATATTAGCAAATTGAATTCAACAATATATTTAAAAAATTATATGCCATGATTAAGTGGGATTTTTTCCTGTGATGCAAATCTGGTTTAATATTCATAAATCAATTAATGTGATATACCACATAAACAAAATAAAGTATAAAAATCATATGTCCATATCAATAGAGGTAGAAAAGGCATTTGATAAAATCTAGCATCCATTTATGAAAAAAACTATCAGCAAAATGTGAATAGAAGAAACATATCTCAATATAATAAAGGTCATATATAAAAAACACACAGCTAACATCATACTCAAAGATGAAAAGCTAAAATAATTTTCTTTAAGATCAAGAACAAGACAGGGATGTTTCTTTCACCACTTTTATTCAACATCATATTGGAAGTCCTATCCAGAGAAACTGGACAAGAAAATGTAATAATAGGCATCCAAATTGGGAAGAAGCAAAACCATAATTATTTGCAGATGACATGATACCATATCAAGAACTCAAAAAACGACACCAAAAAACTGAGAATTGGTAAATAAATTCAGTCAAGTAGCAAGATAAAAAATAATATTCACAAATTGATTGCATTTTTATATACCAATAATGAACTATCAGAAAGAGAAATTAAGAAAACAATCTCATTTACAATTGCACCAAGAGAATGAAATAAAGTACCTAGCAATAAAGTTAACAGAGATAAAAGACCTGTACTTAAAAAATTGTAAGACATTAAAGAAAGAAAATAAAGAAAAGATAAATAATTACAAACATATACCATGCTCATGGTTAGGAAGAATTAACATCAATAACATGTACACACTGTCCAAAGAATGCTATACATTCAATGCAATCCTCATCAAAATATCAATAGCGTTTTTTCCCCACAGAACTAGAATAATACTAAAATTTGTATAAAATCACAAAAGGACTCCAAATGGCCACAACCATTTTGCAAAAGAACAAAACTGGAGGCATCACACTACCTGATATCAAATCGTACTACAAGGCTGTAGCAATCAAAATAGCATGGTACTGACATAGAAGGACAATAGGTCAATAGAACAGAATAGAGAGCTCAGAAATAAACCCATGCTTAAATGGATAATTAAACCATGAAAAAGGAATCAAGAATATATAATAAGGTAAAAATATTCTATTCAATAAATAGTATAGGAAAGACTATATAGAGACATGCAGAAAATTAAAACTGGACCACCTTCTTCTCCAGATACAAGAATAAACTCAAAATGGATTAAAAATTTAAATTTCAGAGCTGATATTATAAAACTCGTAGAAGAAATCATAGGTTGTACACCCTCTGACATTGCTCTTAGAGATTTTTTGGGAGGGAGGGATCTATCTCCTCAGGCAAGTGAAACAAAAATAAAAATAAGCAAATGGGTCTACATCAAACTAAAGCTTTTGCACATAACAAAAGATAACCTGCCAAATGGGAGAAGATATTTACCAATGATAAGTGTGATAAGGGGTTAATACCCAAAATATATAAAGAACTCATAAAACTTAACATCAAAAAATAATCCAATTCAAAAATGTGCAGAGGACCTGAATAGGTATTTCTCTAAAGGACATACAGATGACCAATAGACATATGAAAAGATGCTCAACATGATCAGTCATCAGAGAGCTGCAAATTAAAACCACCATGAGATATGATCTCACACCTATCAGAATGGCTATTATCAATAAGCCAACAAACAACAAGTGTTAGCAAGGATGTGAGGAAAAGAGAACCCTCATACGTTGTTGATGGGATAGTAAACTGGAAAGCAGTATGGAGGTTCATCAAAAAAATAAAAATAGAACATTCTATGACTCAGCAATCCTACTCTGGTATTTATTCAAAGAAATCCAAAACCCTAATTTGAAAAGATAGGTTCAATTCCAAGTTTGCTGCAGCATCGTTTATAATATCCAAGATGTGAAAGCAACTTAAATTCTCATCAATATATGATTGAATAAAGAAGTTGAACATATATACAATAAAATATTCTCTGGGTTTAAAAAATAATAAAGTCTTACCATTTACGACATCTTGGAGGAACCCAGAGGGTATTATGCCAAGTGAAATAAGTCAGACAGAGCAAGACAAATACCATATGATTTCATTAATATGTGGAATCTAAAAAAACAAAATAAATGAGCACAAAAAATAGAAAGAAATTCATAGATATAGAGAAAAACTTTAGTTGCCAGGTGGGAGTGGGGTTTGGGAGGCTGGGTGAAAAAAGTAAAGGGGTTAAAAACACAAATTGGTAGATACAACATAGTCATGAGGATGTAAAGTACAGCTAGGGAATACAGTTGATAAAATTGTAATAACTGTATGGTATGCAATGGATACTGGACTTATCAGGTAATATCGTTCACTTAGTAAGTTATATAAATATCTAACCATCATGCTGTACTCCTGAAATTAATATTGAATGTCAATTGTAATTGAAAAAAAAGAAATGCATATGTAATCATGAAAAGATAATTTTTTAAAAAATAAAATACTTTTATTAAGCATTAGGAATCAGTACATTTTTATTAAGTTGTTTTCCAATGTAAATTTTAGCTAGAGTTCTTCATAATACCAACAACTCTATACCACAAGTTTGAGTGATACTATCAACTAAAGATATATTAAAAAGCAAAGACTTTGAACTTTGAATTCATAAGATCTGTGTTTGAACCTGTGTTACTTTTAATTAGATACTTAACCTGTCAGAGCTTAGTTTCACATTATGCATTATATGAATAATAATTTCCATTCATAGTGTTACTGGGAAAATGAAAGAGAAGATGATTCTATCAATGGTAGACAGTCCATAAATGTTGATCAAATTTGAGTTTAAAAGACAAAGTTCCTGTTTTTAAAATAATTTACTTTGGTAAATTTTACTTCATTTGATAACAAGATAGAAATGTGTCATGGAATGTGTCATGCTTTGACAATAGGTAGACACTTTACTTATCTGATGGCTTTGTACCTCTTCATTTTTTCAATTTCTCTCATCCACATTTTAATCTATACTAAAGATCAGGGATACTAAGGTCAAATGCCAAGTTCTTCACTTAAATTTGAGAGGAAATACACTTCTCTTTAGCTCAGCATGAACAGAATAAGAAAATAAGAAAAGCTAGAAATCTTGAAAAAACTGAGAAAATAGTTAACAAAAAAACCAAAACTAAGAATACTGAAGTTAGAAGCTCTTAGTTAAAGCAAAATATTAAGATACAATAAGTTTATTTAATTACTGTATAGTGTCATTAAGTTACTAGATTTTGTAGAACTTCAGTAATAGACACACTTACTTCCTGAGGTGGGCAAAAGCCTTCTAGGTAATATGAATTAAATAAATGGCAAACTTAGTACTACATAACCTGTTTTCTAGAAACAAAGAATGACTAAGAGAAAGACCTAGATACAATGTGAATCATTACTCTATTATAAATTCTGTAATATTATGAAGATTCTTGGCAAGAAAAGGGGTTTAGAAAATGATAAATCCCAAATTAAGTATTTTAAAATATTTTTCAATTATAAACCTGCCAACTTCAATTTGATGAAGATATTCAGAAAATAAATAAAATGTGTTGTTTTTTTTATTTTGTGTGTGTGTGTGTGTGTGTGTGTGTGTGTGTGTGAGAGAGAGAGAGAGAGAAAGAGGGGGGGGAGAGAGAGAGAGAGAGAGTAAGGAGCATGTATAAGAGAATCACATATGCAGTATTTTTATTTACCAATTTGTTTACTTTCGGAGATGTCTTGCATAGCTGGTCAACTGGGACCCAGCATGATTACCTCTGGCATTTGAGAGTAGAATAATTTTAATGTTGATCAGTCCCCAATTTTGCTTATGTGCTATGACATAGAAACACATTTTCTTTCTTAATTTTTCCCTCTCTGCCTTTATCATTTTTCTTTCCATCTCACCTTTCATTTCTCCCCTTTTACCTCTTCCACCACCTTTGCTTTTTATCTCAGTTAACAAAATTTAAATGCAAAACAAATAAACAAAGAAACCAACCAACCAACCAACAAAAAAACAAAATACCTGGCCAGTTCTGGTTTAGAAACATCATAAGAGAAGTTCAACAGAAAATTACCTAGGTGCAAACATAAACTATTTCTCATGTCTTAATAAGTTTACAAATACTGAAATATATACTATACAGTTCAATATTATATTGTGACAAAAGTAGAAGTGTTTAGGACTCCAAGAGTGGACAATTAATGAGAATTTGGGTAGATTAGGAGATACAAATTTAATTTATTAGAGAACCAATGACCTTTAAACTTTTATCATCAAAATTCAGGGAGACAATATGAGATGATAGAAACTTTTAAAATTTTGACTCTATTGCTCAAAAATTGTATCCTTTTAGAAAAATTATGATACAAAATCTAAGTCATAATGTTCTCAACTTCAAATGAAAAAAACAACAACACAATTAGTATTTCTTATTGGCTTTAAATGATATAATATATATGATATCTTTGACACTGATTTTACTCAGTAAATTCCTGTTAACCATCATCTGCCCCAAAAGACAATCCACAAATTCCTTTATTTTTGCAAATATAGCCATGACCTACTCCTACAGAGCAGGCAGATGTCGGTGATTATTTTTCTAACTCAATTATCATCTGCTCATCTTTATATTCTCCTGTAAGGTCAGGAAACTCTCTATAGAATTCATTTTTAAGCAATAAGTTATATAAAATTAGTAGTCGGTAATGAAGGTCTTTATTAAATTACAACAAACATTTTAAAAATTAGAAAAAATGCAATAGAATACATTATAATTCATTGGGTAATTAATTTCCCCCCAAATTTTGGGGTATGAATGTCCAATGAAATTGCAGATTTTCATATTTTAAATGACCCTAACAATCTTATAAAGGAGTTTTGACAATGTGGTAGAAAGAGGTGCTTACTTAATGTTTTTTAAAAAATAAACGACCCAATGAAAAAATATAATGGGCAGTAATATTGATATTGGCACATTGGAAGAGAGTACAATAATATTTAAGAAACTCTGTTAGATGAAGAGTCATGAAATGAAAAAGACTTGGATTTAGGTGATAGTATTCAAGGTGAAGGAGGTAGGATAAATCTGAGTGACATTTTCTTGAGAGAAAGAGAAAGCAGTTGTGAATTGTTATAGCAATTACCTTGACAGAACAGAGTATGGTGCTGACCAGTTCAGGCTCAGAGTGCTGTTACATTGCATTAAGAGGGCAAGTAGTCTAGATTGAGAGTTCCTCTAGGGTCAAAGAAGAAATGACAGGTATCTGACTTACATTTAGGCAACTTATCTTTAAATGAGAAGCTCAACAGTTCTTTTTATATGAGATATATTATTTTAAGACTGATGCCAGAGAAGCAAAGTTTCTGAGATAGAGAGGGAAGTCTAGAAAGTTGAAAAACTCTGAAAATAAAGTCCCAGGCTATTCTGTCAGGAGGACAACCTTGAGAATCAGCTGTTAGCATCCCATTTTTTTTTTTTTTTTTGGAAAAAAAAAAGTAGTTGAGTCACACAATATCAATTTGTTTGAAAGGACATCTGTATATACTAACAGATGGCACTGTTTCAAAAGATACTACAATAAAATAAAATATCTTGAAGGGAGATTTATTCAAATTGTAGCTTGTCCATATCTCTGTGTTTTTTTATAAACCTAAGATACATTTATTTACCTCTCTTTTATAAACCATGTCTTTATAAATGCACGTTCTTATTTGGCATTCAGTTGCTGATGCACTTTATGTCTTCCTTAAGAAGTAAGCTCGTAGGTGTTTACCTTAGTTTAAGTTTGTATAGGTTACTGAGCATCAAGCATAGAGTCTGCAAAAACTGTGCTTAATGAGTGCCTCCTGATAAAAATCACCTCATAAATATTTTACAGTACAGGAAAAATGAACCCTTTTTTTATCCCACCTTTTGGACAGTGGACCAAATTCATTCATAGATCCAAATACTGATGAAGAAATATCACTGCTCTGAAATGGTTAAGATTTATCTTTCACAAAGTGCAGGTTTAAAACCATGTCAGCATTGCACATAGCAAGACTGATGTTTTTTCTCCTTTTTTATGTTCTTATGCTGACATAGTAATACTTGTCAAGAAACCCAAAGAAAAAAATATAGCTGAAGGGAGGCAAAGTTCTTCCAGGAAAACTTTGTTATGCCCAAAGGTTACATAGGAGCATTAGTTGGCACCCTATCTTACCTTCTTCTTCAGACACTGGAGAGAGCAGAGAAAGCTGAGAAATAGATCTGATCTATTTTCCTGGTCATTGTCACTGTCAGAGTTGAGACTGGACTACTTTTTGTGCCTTTTGTAAGTCACAGTTCACAAACAATATGATACCCTTGTCACAAACTGAAGAAAATTAGATAATGACAGGCTGTATGTATTAGATAATGACAGAAAATTTTAATGCAAATTTAGATATATTTTTAAGTAATATCTAGAATGTTGACAAGATAAAAACAAACACGACTCATACATTCCAGGTAGAATATAAAATATACTAATTTTCTTGAAGGTACTATGTCAAAATATATCGAAATTATAATAACATTTGTCTTAAATGATATACTTTTATGTTAGTTAATAATAATTATACTTCATAGTAATTTCACAAGGAAATAAAGAAAGAACCATAGGTCAATGTATGTATATGTGTATTCACTGTAATATTATTTAAAATCGCCAGTGACTGACTGGCTTTTTCAGGGCACTAAATGAATCCCTGGCTGATACAATTAGAGAAATTTGCAAAGCTCTGAATTCCCCGGAAAAATAATTATATGATTTGTGTGTACAAGCTTGCAATGAGTGCTCCTGGAAGAGCTGGCACCTGGCAGATACATATTTTTCTTCTCATACATTTTTCTGTGAGGAAGATTCTTGTTTCCTTTCAAAAAAATTCCAGTTTCCTAAAGATCAGCAACTTCACATCAAGAAGCAGAAGAGGCTCCAAAGGACAAATAGAAATACTAAAGAAAATATTTTTAAAATATGCCTTTAGATTTTGAATAAGATAATCTGTTCACTGGACATAGAACTAAAAATCAAAAGAAATTAAGGATTTTAAATAAACTATTATCGTAAATTTGATTATAAGGTCTTAACAAGTTTCTGTGTTAAAAATGCATATTGAATTTAGAAACAAACATAGTCTGGTAGCACTTTTTGAACCATTCACCATGTTTTCATATGTATAACCTTAAAATATTCCATACAAATAGCTTTTTCACACAAGGACTGCATCTAATAGTTTTTTGAGGCCACTGAATATATACAGGTAAATAAGATTAAGAGAAGAATCATTGCTTACAGCCTTTTCACCTGTTGACAATAGACTTTTACCTAGAAACTTAAAATTCCTGCTTGCATTCCAAAGAATTTGTGGAAATGTTAATTTTTGAGAGAAAAAAATGTAAGAATTGATTTAATACCAAATCTAATTTTACCATTGAAGAAATAAGCCTTGAGAGATCAAATAATTTGATTAGTTATAAAATTAGTGTTGTCCAACTAGTTAAGAATTAGGCTTACAGCCAAAACTTATTGAATTTTGTAAACCAATGTCACCATAAATAGAAATACATTAATTAATTTAATAAAAAAGAATTGGGCTATCTTCTTACCTAATGCTCCTTAACCCAAGTAATAATTCCTTCTTTTACCTCTATAGATTTCTACTTAATGAGATAGGATGTCTGTCAAATGGCCAAACTTTACTATTATGATCAACTTTAATAGGAATACACTTATGTAATTTATCTGCATTACAAATTTCAGACAGAAAATCCCACATTTGCCAGTATTTAATGTGAAAAAGATAAAGCTTTTACTCATTGACTTATATATGGTAGTTGGTATAATATTGCTGCTATTATAAGAGTAATAGGACTGCTAAAGATAATAAAAGTAATAATAAATAAGTGTTAAACTGTTAATATCATTTTGAAATTCAGATAATGGGAAAAGTGAAATACATTATATTTTACATGGAACCCATTTTACTTGTATAAGTTCTGTGTTCAATCCCAGAATATACTTTAAGATGATCTTTGGTTAACTGGAACACTGCCCATGAATATCAGTCATAGTTCAAAGACTTAGAATGAATTAACTCTTTTCTCTTTTAAGAAGTAGTTAACTGGGGAAAAATGGAGAAATATTCTAACCTCATAAGTGCTGAAAAAAAGAATAAATAAGTAAATGAACATGAAACAAATGGATTAAAGTAAAGCTTTTTATTGCTTTTCTGTTCACTAAGCATTAATTTTTAAAAGGCCAGTTCACATCCAAGTGACTCAAAGCTCTGCTTTTATACAAAATATAGTGGAGAAGAGACTCATGTTGGTGTCACTGTTATATTGTAGCAATTTTTCAAAAGAAGTTATACTTTTGTGTAAATTTAAATTGTATGGTATTTGCTTATGGATTATTAATCAAACGGAAATATTCAACTACAGTTTTCCCTCATAATTAAACATTCATTTTGCATAATACACCATTTGCACTTCATCTCAAGCTGTAATCTCATTGATATAAAAGAAATGTCAACTTCAAAGTGACCATCTCTTACAAATTATAAATTCAGCTTTGTGGATTAATGTTATAAGTGGCCTACTCTTATGATAATTAAATGTGAATAAACCATGCTTTAGAGGCAATCAAGCAGAAATCATTTCCCCAAAGATGCACAAGAATAGATTACCTGAATAATTCAGTTCTATGCATTTTAATACATATACTGAAATCATTTAACAGAATTTCATATTTAATAGGATAGATATGTAAATACAAATTTCAGGAAAGCACCATTTTTATTGTTCTTTTTCAAAATATATGTTAATGAATCTGCTAAAATTTATTAAAATCTGTATTATGCATATGAGGTAAAATAATTTATTATTCTTTGATTTATTAAAAATATTCTTGAACATAAAGTTTGTACTTTTGAGATGGAGAAGTGAGCTCCTAACAAACTTATCCACACAAATAACAGCCATAAATATTTGATAAAATATAAAAATCAACTAGATAAGGGTTTTGGAGGCCAAACAAAGCAGAATATTTCTAGAATATTTCTTCAAAAGTTGGAGAAAATTACCAACATGTAGTACATCCCTATTTTATTGTTGCTTTACTCTTTGGTACATGCAGATTCAGAGGAGACAGGCTGAAATGACTTCTGGCCAAAGGAACAAGAGGAAGGAGCATGGGGGTAACAAGGCTGCCAAAAGTAAGGAACAAAGAGAGTGGGGAAAGGAAATCATTAATTCAGTGCATAAACTCAGCCCAATTTCCTGGCTGGCCACTGAATGACTAAAGTGTGAGTGGCAGATGGTGAGCAGAATTAAAGTAACTTACAACTAAGAATTAAAGGCAAGAAAGATGGGAGTCACTATGCACTGCAGCTATGGCAGTCTGCAGTATGAGTCTACACAAGAAAATTGCCTGCTAAAATTAAAAATATAAACAATCTTTAAAGGAAAAAGACAAAACAAAACAAAAAACAGAACCGAATCCAGAATCTAAACATTATAGCACTCACGATGTCCATAATGCAATCCAAAGTTTTAGATATAAGAAGGTGAAAACTGTGACCCAATTCCAAGGTAAAAGATAATCAACAGATGCCAGCCTGGAGAGTTCAGAGGCTAGAATGATCAGATTAGGACGGTAAATCAGTTAATATAATTATGTTTTGTGAGATAAATGAAGATGTATTCATAATGAATGAAAATAGGAGACCTCAGCAAAATCACAGACTGTAGAAAAAGTAAATAAAAGGAATGTTAGAAGTGAAATAAATATCTGAAGTGAAATCACTGAGTGAACTTAATTGTAGAATGGAGATGACAAAAAAACAGTGCATCTGAAAACCTATTAATAAATTTTAGTAAATCAAAAAATGAAAGAAAAAAAAAAGAAAATGAACTGAGTCTGAGGGAACTATGAGACATCTGTAGCTTTAAATGACACCGAAAGCTTTAGTTAAAGAAGAACAATGTAAATGCAATGTAATGAAAGAGCATGTTAATGATAAGAGCAAAATTAACAAAATAAAAAATGCAAACAGTAGAGAAAACTTATAATGCTAAGTGTTCATTAAAAAAATTTATGTTAAAATTTCCAACAACAAAAAAAATACACTACAAATCACCAGTATCAGAAATGAAAGTTCTTTTAGACATTAAAATAATAATAAATTAATATTTTAAGCAACATTATGCCAAACGATTGACATCTTGGATGTAATAATAAATTTCTTGAAAAATAAGAACCCTCAAAGTACACTCAAAAAGGAGTAAATAACTTGGATAGCTTTATATTAATTATTTAAGTTAAACTAATAGTTAAACATCTTTTTATAAGTAAAATCACAGGCTGAGATGGCGCCATGGGTAAATTCTACCAAACATTTATGAAAAACATAAAACCAGTTATACACAAAGTCTTGCATAAAACAGAGAAGATATTTCAACTCATTTTGAGACTTTGACGTCATCGAAAAACTAAAGGAAACATTAGAACAAATAATACACTGTAACAATAAATGATAAATGTCTTTTTTCAAATCAATAAAGAGGGTAAACTTTTAAAATTATTATTTAGAAACAATTAAATATCCAAAATTAAAACTGAAAAATCATAAACTATTCCTCACATCCCATACAAAAGTAAAAGTCCGGTGAGTCACAGATATGAAATAAAATTAAAATTATTCAAGTACTAAAGAAACAATAGTTTATTTTCTTTATGTCCTTAGAGATGAGAAATTGCCTATGTTTTAAATTGCAGAAGCATTAATGAAAAAGAGAACAAGTTTGTTTATACAATTGTTTAAAATTGTTATACAACTGTATGTGCAAAAAATACTTAAGCAAAATATGATAAACTGAGACAAATGTCTTTCAAACATATGAAAAGATGTTTAAGTCTCTTATAATAAAAACTACACTGAAAATTATCATTAAAACTACACTGAAAATTATTTTTTTTCCCTAAGAAAACAACCAAAATTCTCTGTTGGGCAATCTAAAAAGTCTGTGGGAAGACAGACACTTTCTTTCCTAATTGTCGAGAATACTTTTGACCCAGAAGTCCTATATCTCAGAATCTTTCAAAAATATGCAACAAAATATGAGATAGTGTGTGGTAATGACTATTTTTTGACATTTTTAAGAGCAAAAGATTAGAAATAACCCAAATGCACATAAAGAGGTGACTGGTTATATATAAACTGTAGTACATCATCACAGTGGATTAGTATGTGATTGTAAAAACGCATGAAAGAATCTTAATATCTTGCTATGCAGTGATCTCCAGGATAAATGATTAGGTAGAAAATAAACAAGCAAAAACAAGATGCAGAACAGTGTTTAGAATGCTATCTTTTGTGTAAGGAAGCGGGGATATGAACAGATAAGTGGATTAACACATATATATTTGCTTCTGTTAAAAAAAGAGAAAAATCTGGACTAGAAATATAAATCAAAATTCAATTAAAAGATTACCAATTCAGGGACAGAAAGAAAAGCTTTGGGAGGTCAGCAATGGAAGCTAGAATTTCTCAAGTGACTATGGAAAAGCTAATTCATAGCAATGTATCTTTGTTGCTTTTTGAAAAATAGACTGAAGGAAGGGAGAGAAAGAGGGAAGAAGTGGGAATAGAGGAAGAAAAAGAGAGAAAGGAAGGGAACTGAATAAATTTGAATTAATTACCTTGTTTGGTTGTGAATCTCAAATGATATAACACATGAGAAACTGCAGTGTTTGCATATGGAAGGCACTGCAAGTAGCAATAACAAACAAGAATCTTGATGAATTGGCTAAGTAATAAAACATTTTTACTCTTTTTATTTTTTTTTTCACTGCATGTGTTATTTCTATTATATCTCTTCAAGATGTCATTTATCTGGATTACCCATGCCTAAAACTAAAATTAATGTCTGGGTTAATTATTGCAATTTATTAAAATGAAAATCATAGAAATTTCAGTTAATAATAATCTGACATGATTCATTTACTTTTCAGCTCACACCTGCTTTGGGGACTTTGGAAATATTCCCTGAATGAATTTGAGAGCTGGTATATTGCCCCCATTGCTTTCAAAGGAATATTTTTTCTTAACTACTAATTTCTATGGCTAGCAAGCCCATGTAGTAGTTACTCCATGTCAGGGCTATTGCTACTATATCTCTGCTGGTGTGGATGTTTTGGTATAATTATGGTCAATGGGACATAATAAAAATTAATGGTATGTGTTTCTAAGGCTGACAACTGTTGATCATATCCCATTATATAGAATGAAAAATCTTTTATTTCTTTCAATATAGCATCATCCAACTGGCAGACAAAGGCAAGCAATGAAAAAGATTGTGGAGAACCATGCAACCTGTACTTAACTAAGTTGAAGCCAAAATAAACACCTATCACTTTTGCTTATCTTCCATTATTGTGAACTAGCCTCACTAGATGCCAGGGCATAAGGCCAGGCTTAGATTTTAATTGCTAGCCTGGACAGCTGCTGCTTAGCAACAACTCTATACCATGGAATGGGAATGTAGTTTTTTGTTGGTCACCAAGTGATGTCAAATATAGTACAGCTTTTTAAGTAGGCAGCAAAGATAAGTTAATAATAATGCATTTTGAGGAGAAAGCAAAAGAAAGCTGTGAGTTCTAGACTAGGTCAGCAAACTTTCTCTGCAAATGTCAAGATAGCAAATACTTTAGGTTCTGAAGGCAATAAATGTTCTCTGCCTTCTTGCCATTTCTGCCTCTCTTTCTCAATCTCTCTGTCTCTCTCTCTCTCTCACCCTTTAAAATTTTAAAAACAGGCACGTATGGCTAGCAGCTTTGTATTAGACAGTATAGGTAGCCCAACATTTTTCAAAACAATGTCCTCATTTCATTTTTTGAAATTACATGTAGACTGTGAATTATACCAATGTTTTCTCAACCAGCTGCTTCTTCCTGAATAAATTAGATCTCCAAATATTATACGTTTATTTAACACTCAGAAGATTTTGTTCATAAAATTTGCATTCTTAGTATATTTACTTTGGTTGCATGATCATCTGGGAAAAGTTTGGCTCTCCTACTACATTGCAGAATCTTTGAGGAAAGGTTTTATGCCTGATTTGTTCACTGCTTTAGTCCCAAGGTCTAGCACAGAACTTGGCACATGGCCAGCAAGCAATAAATATTTGTTGAATGAAATTTGCAAGGCCCATAATAAAGCAACTCTATGGTCAGTCTGGCAAACACTGAGTAAAACTAGTTTTATTAATGTTTTACATAATATAAACATTAAATTTTCAAAATGTATTGACAAATACAGCAATCCCCAAAATACTGAAAGCCTTTGTATTTTGTGTTTATTTTCAGAATACTTATTAAAACCTAGCTGAATATTCTTTTAAATTTTTAAAAAATTTTTAATTACAGTTGGTATATATTATATTAGTTTTAGGTATATAACATAGTGATTAGACATTTATGTAACTAATAAATTGATCATCTTGATAAATCTAGTACCCATCTGACATTGTACATAGTTATTACATCATAGATTATATTCCTTATTTTATACTTTATACTCCAATAACTATTTTGTAACTACCAATTTGTACTTTCTTAAATATTTTTTTTTATTTTTCAATTATTGTTGGCATACAGTATTATGTCAGTCTTAGGTATACAACATAGTTATTAGACATTTATATAACTTATGAATGATCATCCCAATAAGTCTAATACCCATTTAACAGCATACATATTTATTATAATATTATTAATTATATTCCTTATGCATACTTTATATCCCCATGTCTATTTTGTAACTACCATTTTGTATTTCTTAATGCCTCCTTTTTCACCCACTCCCCCAAATCTGCTCCCATCTGGCAACCATCAGTTTGTTTTCTGTATCAGCTTGTTTCTGCTTTGTTTGTTTTGTTCCTTATTCCATATGTAAGTGAAATCATATGGCATTTGTTTCTTTCTGTCTAACTTATTTCACTCAGCACAGTATGCTCTAGGTCTATCTATGTTGTTACAGATGGAAAGATTTTATTCTTTTATTTATGCATTTGTTTATATTTATGGCTGAGTAATATTCCTTTGTATATGTGTACCACCTCTTCTTTATCCATTCATCCATTGGTGAACAGTAGATTGTCTCAATATCTTGGCTAACACAAAAAAATCTGAAAAAAACATATGGATTCTCATGTCCCTTCAAAGCAGTGTTTTGTATTTCTTCAGATAAATGTCTAGAAGTGAGTAACTGAGTCCTTCTTTGTCTCTTGTCATAGCCTTTGTTTTAAAATCGATTTTGATTGCTATAAATGTTGCTACTCCAATTTTTTGTTTGTTTGATTTCATTTTCATAAAATATCTTTTTTCATCCCTTTACTTTCAGTCTGTGTGTTTCTTTTGATCTGAAGTAAGTCTCTTGTAGGCAGCACGTGTAAGGGTCATGTTTTCTTATCCATTCAGCCACCCTATCTTTTGCTTGGAGCATGTAATCCACTTACATTTAAAGTAATCATTGATAGATATGAATTTATTACCATTTTATTATTCATATATTTTTTTCTTAAAGAAGTCCTTCCAACATTTCCTGTAAGAATGACTTGATAATGAACTTCTTTAGCTTTTTTTATTTGGAAAATTTTTGTTGAATATTAATTCTTGATAAACTACAATTTGAGAAATGTTATTCTAGGTCTTATATTAGAGGAATGAAAGTTCTTGTAACTCACCAATATTTTAGCCTAGCATAAAGTTAGAGCTTTATAAAGGTAAATGATGATTTTTTTTCTAAACTGGTCTTGCTTAAAGTTAAAAATAAGTTTAAAATACCTCTAGGATTCTGATATGGTTAAAAAAATGGGCAGCATGAGACAGCAATTTGGAAACCACTCACTGACTTAGAAAACTTCATAGATATGGCTGTTGAAGAGGTTGTTTGCTGCAAAAGAATTTAATTATTTAACATATTTTCCAAAATCTTCACCCCACAGACAAAAATAATAGGAAAAAATGTTAGGAGAATAGCAAAAACAAATTTTCACAGTTTTTCTACTTTTTGCCTAGGGAAACTTTTCTCCTCAGAGACATGAAGCATCTTCTAAAGGTTACCATCCTTAGCATTTCAAATCTATGCCCATCCCTATTCTGTATAGCCCACATTGATCAGGTCAGATGTTTGCATGTTCATCATCATGGAATAGAAATATACAAAATATAAAGATTAAATATTGCCACAAATTCTGTGACACTTTACCCAATTAGAAGTGGTGACTATACTTCTATTCCTTGAATCTGCATGTCCCTTGACTGCTTTGACCAATATAATACAGTAGAAGTGATGCTACCAGTTTTGTTGCTAGACCCTAATTTGTTATTAGCTTCCTATCCTTTGAAACACTCTCTATGAGACCCCTGAGCTAACATGGAAAAAAAATCCAACTACTTTGAAATCGCCCTGTATGGCATTTGTTCAATAGTCTCGGCAGAACACAGTCCTCCAGCCATCTATTCTGAGGTATCATGTGCTCCAAGAGACTGTCTCCTCCAAGGCAACAAGGAGGAGCCTCCTTGGACCTTCCAGACCACCAAATTTGCAACTGAATACAATTAAGTAATCTCCATTGGTGTCCAGCTGTAGAGAGAAAGCTCCTTAACCAAGTCCCTGCCATAAAACTATGATATGTAATGCAATCCTGCTGATTGATGCTAAAAACCTTGGCGATGGCTTTGTTATGCAATGACATAGAATAGAATGAAATAATTCTCAGTAAAAAAAGTCATTCTAAAAGGGACAAAAAAAAATTAGTTTCCTTGTAGTCCTGACAATTGAGAAAGCTTTTTTGTTTGAAATGTGGCCTGGAACATGTAAAATCAAAGTAAGTGTATTTTTTTATTAGTTAGACTATTTAGGATCAGTTTTAAAATCTTTCTAAGCCTCAGTTTTTCTTTCATGAAAATGAGATTTAATACCTGATCATCTCACAGAGCTTCAAGATGAGTGATTTACTTACAGAGTAGGGATAACAAACAAAAGAAAACTGATGTTAACCAAGTGCCTCGTATATGGCAGGTTTGTATCAGTTCTTCTCCTTTCCCATTACAGATCAGTGACAAAAGAACAGACTCAGCACCAGGAGATTAAATAATATTAACACTGAGGTGTTAGATAAAACCATTAACATCTCTGAGAAATTCTTTTACAATTTGAAAATGAAGGAGAGTGTTATTTTATCTACAAAACTCACTGGGTAATTTGTATTGGGATTCAAATATGTTGATTGCTATTAACAGACTTTATACAGTTAAAAATTGCTTAAAAAGTAGAATATTCTCTATGTTGGCCATAGAGAATGACAAAAAATCTATTATTTTTTTTTAATTGAAAGCCTCTAGATCCATGATTCAATTTCCAGTCCATGTAATTTATGGCGAGCACCATGGGGATACCTACAAGGGGTACCTGCTTATTCCTTGAATTCAACTTCTCTTTAATCACTGAAGAATCCAGGTTCTGGGATCTCTGTAAAATTCAGGTCCAATTTACTGGTAGAATCCTATCCTCAAATAACCAAATGTTCTTGCTCAACCTCCTAGAAACTTTGGGTAGTGCTAAGTAAAATTAACTCTAAGTAATGTGGTCATTTGCAGGTACCATTGAGAACTCTATTCTTATCATATCTACCATTTTGTATGGGTATGAATTGCTTATTCTGTTCAGAAGAATTATTTTTTATATTACAGAGGTTAGTAATATGTGTAGCTGAATAAGATATTCGGTAGTGAATGATTAGGTCAGATATTGGGAACCTGGGCCTAGTTCCATCTTGATCACATCTTTGCTATATGATCTTCAGAAATTCACTAGCCCCTTGAGCTGCAATTTCAGCATCCATAGAAAAGTGATAATAAGCTCCATTTATTAGTCCCTTATGAAGTAAAATGACATAATATATGTAACAGTACTAGGACAATAGTAAAAAGTTCTAAAAATGAAAGTTACTTTTATAATATTACTATGAAGAGTACTTATTATTTTTATTCAGATTCTTTTCTGTAGTTGAGCTGGGCACAGTAACCATAGGAAGACAGAGACATTCATATGTGAACATCAGCTTTTCCATGAAGAAGATAGATGCTCCACTAATTATAGCTCTCAATCATGAGCCTGAGCTTTAGTCATGATCTGTATATTTCTCTCAGGTGATTAGATATTTAGTAAATAAGAACTTAGTCTCTAAAATAATTTACTTATGTACACACCTTTACTTTGCCATTTTCTAGATTTTGTCTTTAGTCAAGTAATTTAACCTCTTTGTACCTCATTTTCCTTACCTGACCAATGGACATTTGTTCAACAGATATTTTTGAGGCCTTCCATACATCAGAAACACTTATTAGTGCTGGGAGACTGAAGTGCACAGAGGAATGGAAGAAGAGAAGGGATGAAGGAACTAATGATGTAAAATTTTAATATTGAGTCATCCTGGGTGAAGGATATTGGTTTTTTTGGGGGGTAGGGCATTGATAGTATCTTATTATGGCAATGTCTATGTAAATTTGAAAATGTTTCCAAATAAACATTTACAAAAATGGGGCAAATTCGTAAGCATGGTTTGGGTGGAGCCCAAGATTTTGTCTAGCAGTAGTTTGAGCACATAGAAACATAGAAACTTTAGCTTTCCCTTTGCTACATAATTTGAGTTACGCATTAGGACTACAGAGAGACTCAGTTGGTTTGAGGGATGTGAACTGAGCCCCACCTAGGATTTTTCTTTCAAATATTTCTATTATAATGTTTTTAAAAACTTGTCTGGCTACCAGAGCTCCTGACATCTAGTAGGTATTCAATAAATGTTTTTGCTGTTCTTTTTCCCAAACAGGTAGGTATACATTATTGACAGGAATTATTTGTTTATGGGGTTAGTTGTTAGGTCTGTGTGAATATTCTTTACTGGGGTATTTCTCAGAGTGTGAAAAAATTGGAAAATTTGCATCAGTATGAGGTAGCAGCATAACACCAAACACATGAACTCTGCAATAAAGTCCAGATCCCAGCCCTGAAACTTACTAGAGTTGTGTCCTTGGAAACAACTTGCATCCATTTTTTTCTCATAAAACACAGATAACAAAATGTAGTGTTTTGTGATTTTAAAGAAGTCAAACATTTATAAAATGCTTGTAACAGTGTCTGGCATGTAATAAACACTACATAAGTGTTTGTTAGAAACATAAAAATTACCTCAGGGAAGTAAGACTTGATACAATGTAGGTTTATGGGTCTGGCTTATGACTGAATGTATCAGAATCCTTGAGCTTGTAGTATTTTAACAAGATCTCCAGATAATTCTTTAAAACATTAAAGTTTGAAAGCCACTGCTTTGGTTATTAGGAGCCTTGATGAACTGATCCCACAGGAGCAGCTAATACAGTAAAATATGACTTTACTTTCTATGGCACAGTCTTGGGTCTAAAAAATCCCCAAATTCTTATGGGAGATTGTTCTCCAAATCAAATTAAATGGACCAGTAAAACACTTTTCTGGAATGATTAGCATCTCAAACCTGACTATGCAGGTTTCCTTGACTTGTTTTTTCCTGGTGGTTTCTTCTCTCCCTTATCAGTTTTTCCAGGGGATATACATTGTTCACTCCATTTATTTGCTTGTCTGAGGACTAAGTATGGATGGTGCTCTTGGGAGTCTGGGATATAGCCCCTCTCCCTAATTTAATCAGTACTTTCTCTGTTCCTGGTAGAAGAGAAGCTCTAACAGGAAATTACAATTAAGCATGACAAATTTTAGCAGTGTTTTATTTATTTATTTTTCCAAGATGAGAATTTAGAGTAGCTGCAGGGAAGTTGCTGTTTCTCATAATTCTTTTATCACTGGAGTCAGTTTCTATAGTTAAACAGAATGACTTTATACAGTACAGATAGAACCACAATTTGAGACCAGTCTTCCATGTTAAAATTGACAAAGTCCCTGAGGTTAAGGCACCTGCTTCAATGGCTATTTGAGCAAAGGGAGGTACTGGAACCATGCCACTAGCTTTTATTGTTCCTTAGAAGTGGTCGCTTTGTGACTCTAAGTCTTCAAAGGGACCTGAAATAAGCATTCACTATTTTTAAAGATGAAGTTCACATAATACAATAAATATTATGTAGCCACTGAACTAGCATTAATCCTCCTCCTTATCATCATCATCATCTTCATCATCATCACAAAATAATGTCATGTGCTGAATTGTGTCCCCAGATCCACATTCCATATGTTGCAGTCCTAATCTCTAGTACCTCATAATATGACTATATTTGTTAATAGGGTCTTAAAGACATAAATTAGTAAAAATGACATCATTAAGCCCTATTTCAAAATGACTCGTGTCCTTTTGATGGAGAAGAAATGTGGATACATACAGGCACCAAGGAAAGACCATTTGAAGACACATGGAGAAAATGGCTATCCACAAGCCTAAAAGAAAGGCTTCAGAAGAAACTAACACTGTCAATATTTTGATCTTGTGTGTCTAGCATCCAGAACTATGAAAAATAAGTTTCTGTTGTGTAAGCCACCCACTTTGTGGTACTTTGTTATGACAGCACTAGAAAACTAATACAATAATAACTACAGAAGTACTAATATTTTGTAGCACTTTAAATTTTACCAAATATTTACATGATCTCACTAAAATTCACTCAAAAATACATAAACATTTACTATGAGAGAAGCATATTGAGAGAAGTATATCAGTGCAATTTTACAAATGAAGAAACTAAAGCCCAGAGAGTTTTTGTGAGTCACATGAAGTCCCATCCTTAATAAGGACTGAAGATAGAAGTGCCATTCATGTTTTCCTATTAAAAGGATTACAGTCTTTCATTACCTTACGTGGCTTCCTTGGGCCACCTGCTTCCTAAGATCATGGCTCTGTAGATCACTAGGTAGGCAGAGGCACTAGATTCAGTGTCTGTCTCCAGACTGGCTCCTTTAGATCTGGAAGTCAGTGCTGGGGCACATGTTGGGGTATGTTTGAGGACAATTCCTGACAGTTGCATCTTTCAGTTGCTTTAGTCATCATCCCTCTTGAGGTAGAAAAAGCAATAGGGGTTGCTCCAAGAACTAGTTTGTCCATGAGAAAATTTCCTTGTTCCTTTAGTATTCTTACATTTGTCTTGAAGGATAGTATCATCTAAGTGTCTCTCCTGCCTTTCAATAACTGTTTTTTAGGTCCTGACTTGAAAGAGATTAAAAACCAAAATACTAGTGGCCCTTTTTTCTAAATTTCCTACAATTTGGGCTTTATCACTATTGAGTTAGTGGAGAATGCGTGAGAGATTACTGTTTTCTGTCTCATTTTCAGAAACTATTTACTGCTAACTGCTCAGGTGAGGAACATTGTGTGTGTGTGTGTGTACCTGAAGTGGGAAGAGCCACTCATTTTGTGGAAGGTTTTCAGCAAGTGTGCATTATTTTTTAATGTCTCATGTGGTAAAACAGACATTGTTTACTTTGAAACAGTGACCATTTTTTTTTCTCTTCAGGAAAGCCTCTCCCCCACTTCCTTTTCCAAATCATTCCTACTCAGACATTAATGCTTGGTTCTTACACAGGCTCCTTAATAGTTTCTTGAAAACTTCAACTGAATACTCTGAATGCCTACACTCAGTGTCATAAAATGTTCAAATTAATTATATGGCATCAGTTTACATTAAATAAAGCAATATTTGTAAGGTTATCCTTCAACTCTGTACTTATTCTCTAGCATATATTTGGGACCATGAACCTGAAACTCATTTATTTTGATTTCTTCATTAAGATTCTGATAAAAATTTAGTAGAATTCACTTGGCAATTTGTTATACCTTGCTATATTCCACTAAACCAATTACAGTCTCAAAGTATTGCTTTGTTCTTTCATTGCTGTTAAAATTTCCACGTGTTTATATATTTCTTGACAATTAAATTGCAGTCTTCTTGAAAACAACTTTGTCCCTATCAAAGATAAGGTGACTAATGTTTCTGATAGAACGTTGTACTACTTTACTATGCTGTAGTATCAATTTGTCACAAACATAGTGACAAAACAACACAAATGTATTATCTTATTATCTTACAGTTTGGGGCAGACATTGACATGGATTTATTCACCAGAATAAAATCAAGGTATGACGTTTTCTGGAAGCTCTGTGGAAATATCCATATCCTTGCTCATTCACGTTGTCAGCAGAATCTAGCTTTTTGCAGTGGTACGGCTACAGCCCTTGTTCCTTGCTGGTTGTCAGCTGAGGGCATTTACCAGTTTCTAGAGGCTTCTAGGCTGCCTACATTCTCTACAGGCTCATGTTCTTCTATCCTTGTAGCATCTCTTTGAATGATTTTTATTCCTCCCTCTTCTGATAGTAAAGCTTCATGCAGACCCACTTGTATAATTCAGTATAATCTCCCTATTTTAAGATCAAGTGATTTACAATGTTAATTCCTTTTGTCATGTAATGAAACACATTCACAAGTTCCAGAAATTAGAATGTAGACATTTTGGGGGACCGTTATTCTGCCTACCATAGTCATCAACCATAAGTAATTACAAGGATAAGATCTTGTGCTACTGAGGTCTAAAATTCTGTTTTAGATAGTTCTGAAAACAGTGAATTCAACCACAGAGCTGGCAGTTTCTGAGGAAGTAGTAATTTCCTTGCTCCTGTATGCACAGGGAAAACCTGCTTTGATCCTTTAGGAAGAAGGACTATAAATGTAAAAGAGACACTGTGCTGCTAATGATGGAGCTGTGAAATGTCTCCGGAGGACAATGACTCCTCACACTTGAAACCTTTTTCAAGGTGAAACTCTAAAGCAGTACCAAACTCTTTTCAAAAAAAAATGATGATATTTAAAGGTATGTTTTACCCAAAGAAAATAAAACCAATTATACTAAGAGTAAAAGTTTATTGTTGTTGTTATTATTGTTTATTATTATTATTATTATTATTATTATTATTATTATTACTTCTTTCTAAGCCTGTCTGAGACACAGTGCCAGCCACACACTGGTTGGGCACAGAGGGTGAATAAGTTGCCATTTGACAATCCTGCTGCAGAGAAGATTGGGACCATATGGACAGTGAGAGGACTCTGGAGGTCATTTAAATCTAAGGCACTGCAATACTTATGATAAATTTATTCAATAAAGATTTATTGGTATATTCCAGGCACTATTCCAGGTTTTGTATACTATAAGCAGTCCTCATAATCAACAAGATTATAGCTTGGTGAAAAAAAAAAAAAACAGATGATTAAGATACTTATGCAGTGGACAATGATATGTGCTATGTTGAGGTAGCATAGCTACAGAGGGCCCAACATATTTAAGAAAGTCTTCTTAGAAAAACTGTCTATTTAATTAAGTGTTAAAGAACAAGTGAGAGATACTCAAGGAAATAAAAATGGGACAGGCATTTGAATCAGAGGCAATGGGGCAGGAAGTGCTGGAGGAGATAAAGCTGGAGAGGTTGAGAGAATCGAATCTAGAGAACATAGTATAAGAGGACAAGAAGCTTCTAATAAGGCTCGAATAAGAAGAGCAAATAGTCATATCCATGTCTCATATCAATCAACCTAAATAAAATGTGGACTATAAGGAAACAAGATCAGTGGGAGGGAAATAGTTACCAGGTTCTCACAATAGTTCACAAAAGAAATAATACTCTGGTGAGAAAATAGTATTAAGGAAGAAGAGGGTTAATTAATCCTGAAAATTAGGTGGCAGGACAGAGGGATGGAGTTGAGAAGGGGGAGGGGGAGTCCATGAAGAAAAGAGTGAAGTATGATTTCTAGGTTCCTGGGTTATGTGGGTGCCTGGTAACTGAATTAACTCACTGTAACCCAAGAAAACCATGGTAACTGGCATGAACTGTAGTTAGGAAGGACATAGTTTTAATTAAGCTTTAATGGTTCATCGTATAGAGACCTAGGCTAGCCAGAGTAAAGGCTGAGGTTACTCTAAGATATATACAGAATGATGAAAAGATGAGAATCATGTCAGAAATATCAAAGTTTAAAAATCCCAGTAGGTTTCATGCACACCATATGTCAGGCAGGGTTATCACTTCAGGAGTAAGAATGTATAGTTCTTCAATTTATAGTTTGCTCATTAACATGACTCCGTCTTATCTGATGGATAGTCTATTTCCCATTGGCTAATAATAGGTTTTCTCACTCTCCCCCCTTCATGTCACTTAGGCATTCTAACTCTCTGTTTTCTTGGGAGCCTGGTTAACAAATCCTGCTTAAACTACTTCCAGAGGACCAGGAGTACAATATCAGCCTTTTTAGGGGGTACTCTAAAATAGCATTTAGACACAGCTTAAGCAATAAGCAGTATACTTTTAGTATGTTGCTATCACAGATGGAATTGTAGACCCACTCTCTTACTTCACTCTCTTTCCTGTCTACTGGCAACAGGAAATAGTTATGGTTGAGACAAGTCAGTTATTTCCATAAGACCAAATGTCACCCTCAAAACTGTTCAAAGATAGTTTTATTTTTTAAGAATAACAATAATTAACTTTGTTCTCATTAATAAATGAATAATTTCTTGAAGATTCTGTTAAACCAGCAACCCAAACTTATGCTAAGGTTCTAGGTCCCTAGAGAAATATCCTTTCCAAACTTGCAGGCAATTAAAAAAAAAATCTGTATGATGACTCTTACATAGGTCAGTTGACCTTTATTCTGTCCCATGAATCTTCATGTGAGTATTACGTTTAGACATACATAAAGAGAGCAGAAACAGATCTGAAGGAACAAATTCATTCACCTACCCACATCATGTCTCTATGTGTTTATATATGGATATGTGTATATACATATAAAATGTATATAGATCATATAATCATTTTTGCAGGCCAAGTTTGAAAATTTTAAAAATATAACTTTTCACTGAAAATTCTAAACTGAGGGAATTTATCAATAGAGAGAATGAATCAGAAGAATTAAAGACATGAGACTGGAAAATGCAGCTAATTAAAAGGCAGATAATGTCTTACACCTGTATCTGTCTCAGAAAAGACACAAAAGATATCTGTGGGTGTGTAAGTTATAGTTAAGACTTTAGCATCCTTCTAAAACAAATGCATTTGTCATTAAATTTTTTTAAATCTTGATAAGATTTAGACATCTCTATAGCAACCCAGGTGTTCCGTTACATATTTTGATCTGTAAATATAGAAAGCTTTTAAAGAAGCATAATATATAATACTGTAATTAGCTTTGGTTTGTTCAGACAATAGCTGGGTAAAACACTTTCTATTTAAATTGAGTGACATGAATGTCCAATAGAAGAATGGCCCTTAATAGTTTAGTCTAAAAGGTGAAAATAATTTACATTATATCTTCTTTGAAAGTGCACAGTTTTACTTTATAAGACACATATAATTATAGACATGCACATGTGCACGTGCATTCAAAGATATTGGAGAATAATACATGAAAATTGTTCAGTAGGTTCTTTTTGTATTTTGAAATTAGGAGTGATTTCTTTTCTTTTTGAATTTTCTTCATTTTTCATGTTTTCATAATGAGTACATATTTCTTCTAAAATCAGAAATGAAATAACAAACAACTTTACATATTGTTTTAAAACAACAGAGGTCTAAGCCCTCTAAGGTAGTGTCCTTGTAACTAAGGAATAGCAAAGTGACATATCAGTGCTCCTTTTCAGTATGTTGCTATTCCTAGCATATTTCTATATTGCGCATTTGATTAAAGATATTGGCAACATTTAAGTTGCTATGATGACTGAATGCTTTCATAGTTCTTGCATTTCATTGCCTCAAAATGTCTTGATTTAATAATTTTTTTTTTCTTTGTGAGTTGAGTAAAGAGAACTAAGCTGAGAATGTAGTCACATGGGAACTAGTCTTGGTTTCCTCAAACAATAACTAGATGTCTGAGTGCCAGAGCCAGATGACTCGATCTGAAGTCCCACATCCTGATTTACACTGTAGCTTATACCCACCAACTCTCCTCTCAGTTTACAAGAGTTAGTGAGTCAACATAGGCCACATGAAATGTTTTAATGACAGCAGACTGATACAGAGAAGTAAGCAAGACAATTATCTTGAGGAAGAATTTTCTTTCATTATTATACTTATATTTATTTTATATTATCTGCTCAAATTATTTAGTCTTTAGTTATGAAGAATTACCATAGTTTGTTTAATAAGTAAAAGAAAAGCAGTCCTAAATCTATGCTTTAAACAAAAGAACTTTATTTTGAGGCCTTTTTCTCCTTTAATTGGCATTTGCGATTGGAATAATTATGATACTGTATTATCTCAGAACAAATATTTGGCATGCCACAAAGATAGCAAAACAAATGGCCGATGGGGAAGAAATGATTTCTTTAAGAGAAAAATCCTACAAAAGATTCTAAAACTTTCATGAAACATGTGGCCATAGAAGAATTGTAGCAAAGGTACAGATTCAATGTGATTTGAAGTGGAGACTCCATTTAAAATACCAAAACCTTCAATACTAAAAGTTCCAATCAAATATTTTATTTTTAATGAAATATGTGAAAGAAGTCTAGTAGCATAACGACGGTTTTTAACTAGTGTGTCTTCAAAGTTGTTGGGCCAAATTAGTAAATATGGATTTAGAAATTTTCTCTTGTATTTTGACTCTGATAAATTTATGGAATTATTTTAGGGATGTCTGCGTATTTTTGTTCTGTAGATGTACCTCAGAACCTTATTTATTGTTCAGTTTCTGTCAATGATCTCTGATAAATATCACTTGCACAAAATAAGAAAACAGCAGGCATGAAAGACAAAAGTTTTCCAGTTTTAATTTCTCTGCAGAAATAAAGGTTCTTTAGAAAACAACCCTTCAATGCTAGAAGAAATATATTACTTCAGACCACTGATTTCAGTCTGTATTTCACATAGATTATAGTAAGGTAATTGTAAATGCATTGAGCCTGATTTAAACAAAATCCGATGGTATGAAAATTTGTTTTCTCATTATCTTTTAAGTTATTTAATTTTAAATAATTAGCACTCACATGTAGTACATTTCAAATTAATTTTAGTTTATACTTATGATAAAATTGATTCATAATAATATTAATAATGAACAGGATTGTGGTCATAAACCAATACTGTAACTGTACACAAGTTTCATTTCTTTAATATAGTTTATTTTCTCCCATTCAGGCTAGTTTTGCCCAGATAAGAGCATTGTGACTCACTTGCTTTTTTCCCCTCTCTATGCTTGCTCATTTAACCATTAAGCCTTAGGACATAAGATTACCCAAGCCTCAGGTCTATGATCATGAAAAATTAGGCTTCCACTGAACTTTAGACTAAGAATAACATCTTGGCTATAGATGTGTTTAAGCCTCAAGCTCATCAATGCAGAACAACAACCCACCAGCCCCTGGACCAGATGGGATGGAGCCATGTCTGATTCTAGAACCAGACACAATGATGAATTACCTCACCCCCCCCTAATTCTCTTATCAGTAGCAGCCATGACTCCAGCTCCCTTAGTTTCCACAATTACTGATTTTTCTCTAAATAACCTGTATTCTAAAATACCCCGGGAGCCAGGTTGTTGAGAGCAAAAGCTCACCTGTGTCTCAGAGACTTGGAACTCTCTAAATAAACCCTACTTTCTTTGCTGCAAAACCTGTAATATCTCTTTGGCTTAGATGCTCACAGGCAAAGAGACTCCTTTTTTGCTCCAGTAACAATTTTGACTGAGTCTCTCCTGATTTCTGACTTAGATGACTTCACAGTGTACCCAGCCAAGGCAGGTGTTTATATAATCTTCAGTCTGCACATAGATGTAGCTGTGAATACATAGTCATGGTGATCCATGCTAGATAAAATTACTTCTGTTAAGTAAATTGATCAGGAGAAAGTAAACATCCTCACTGATCATTTTTTATTGTATCATATAACTTTTGTGCCAAATAAAAGACATCCCTCAATCTTGTAGATATGATCTGATTATGTTTTATAATCAATCAATGCAATCTCTTATTAGTGGATTCTGTATTAATTACTCTCTCTCTACAAAGTATAATTAATGTTTGAATAAAGCTAATTAAGCATCAATTAATTTTCAAAAACCATTGACACTATAAAATAGTAATATATAGCATACTATTAAACTTATAATTATAATTAAATATCTCATTTATTAACATATTATCAAGCAAATTTTTGTTTTTTTCAAAACCAATAAAATATATATTTCCCTATGCAACACAACAATTACTGGTTTTATGTTCAGGCTCTGAAAGCAGGCTGCCTGGGTCCAAAACCTGGCTATGTCTATTACTAGCTATATGAACTCAGTTACTTCATCTCTCTGTAACTTGGTTTCTCTTTTTTACTTGTAACTGTAAACTGTGTTAGTGAAAGTATATATCTCATACAGTTGTTGTGAACTATAATTGATATAGAACAAAAGAAGCAGCTGAGATACTATTTAAGCACGCTTAACAAATGAAAGATCTTTGTCATTGACAGCAGAAAAAAATGAAGACTGCTAAATATCCATATTAAAATATTGATGCTAAGTAAAGAGAAACAGTATAAGAAAAGATTAAAATTCCACAAAAAGATCAATGGGACTTCTCATCAACCAGTGTGGCCAGTGCAAGTCAATTTATTCTGGCCATGATCACTCAAGGTCATTCTTGAAAACTACTTTTTAGGTGACAATGAAATGGTGCTAGGAGAAAAGTATCAGAATGGAATGAAGAGACGAGTGACAGCCTAATAAGGGAGAAGTATAATTGGAGAACACACCCAGGTTAGCTTTATGGGAATTAGCAGAAACAGAAGTGTAGATAACCTTATAAAGTAATATTGAATGTCAAATTAACTGAAAATTAAAATTAAAAAAATAAATAAAAAGAAAAGTAGAAAACTGAGGTTCCACAAAACTCAGGTATAGCATTTTAAGTGTATTTGAAGATGAATAGTGATATTACTGAGGACATCTGAGTAGGAAAATGGCATTTCTAAGCTTTCTCTGGTAGGTTCCTGAGCTTTCTCTGATAGGACTGAGTGGGGAGGAGGTAAGAGATTACATGCAGGAATATCAGTTAAAAAGATTATTTCAAAAAGTTTTACAAACTCATGGTTTCATGAGTTATAGGAAAAATAAAGTCAAGTGTGTTTGTGTATGTAAGATTTTCAAATAGCAGAGAATAATGATGATATAGCCCATGTGCTCTCAAAAAGAATATGTTACAACAAGAAAAACAAATACCTACAGTAACATCCCAACTTGAGCATGATTAAAAATTAAGAAAAAAAAAAAACCAAAATTATGTTTATGTAAAGAAGAGGAGGAGGAAGATAAAGGGAGGAGTAGAGAAAAAAGAAAGAGAAAAAGAAAAAGACCAAGGTCCTATGAGTTAATTGTTCTACTCTTACAGCAAACCTTTTCCAGGAGTAATGGTGGCAAAGAAGAGAGGACCAAAGCTAGAGTGGCAGGTATAAAATTAAACTGCAATCAAAGCCAGAAAGAGAAAATTCACTTTAAGTGTACAAAGATCAAAAAAGAGTCATGGTGATTGAGAACACTTATTATAGAAAAGCATTTGAGGTTTTAATCTGAAAGCAATACCTTTGAGAAAGAGGAAGGAAAAAAGAATGGGAGAGGTGCTTTTAGAGATCGTTGATTGTTGACAGAGAAAATGAGCAAATGGGAACTTTAGAGTCCTACTGTAAAAAAAGAAAAGCAACAAATTAGAGGTCAATATAATCCTTCCTTTTCCAAATAAAACACAATTAAAGAAATAATAAAAGTACCATTAAACACTGGATCTTATAAAGCACCACAAATAATACAAATGACTATAAGTGCATGAATTTACACATTTATAATAAAACAAAAAATGAGAACTACATAAGGAACCTAAGCTGATGAAATCTTACTTCCTCGTGTATGACTAAAAATCAACTATGAAGCAAAAAACAAACAAACAAACAAAAAAGACCAACAAACACCTAAAACTCAACACCTCAAAACATTTCAGAATATGGAAATAAAAAACCTTAACTCAGATATTAAAATGTAAAAAATAACTAGAAAATAAACAAGAATGACTTTTTAAAAAGATAGTTGATTAAACTCAAAAGCAAGTGGAAGAAAAAGATGAAAATCATCTCAGACCTGAATATTAATTTAACAAATGTCAAGGAAGAATAGACTCAAATAAAAATCTAATAAGTTGAAGTCAGAAAAATTGCCAAGAAGATGAAATAAGGTAAAGAAAAAAATAAAATAGATTAAGAGAAAGTGGCTGAAGTAGAATACAGACAAAGCAGTATACTATAGAACATTACTAATATTTAAAACTAAAATCCAGAAACTGTCTTAGAGAATAAAATCTGAATTTGCATGCTGAAATGGTCCACTGCATATCTGCAAAAATAGACTGAGAATGAGCAACTAAGAGATGTGAATAAATTTACTAGACTTGATTCTTAGAGAAAATATAGTTGATGGTTTCAGGTTTTTTAAATCACATAAGTCACAAGAACAAAGGAATTAACTAGTTATACTTCTTCAAAATATATAAAGTAAGAAAGTAATAGAGCAGGATTAAAACAAACAAACAACAAATGTGAAATTTAGTATATGATAAAGGGAATATCTCAAATAATTGGGCAAAGGTGAAACTTTTAATACACAGCTCTAAAACTATTGGATAGACATTTGTTAAAAGAAAGTGGAATTCCTCCAAGCTTGTAATATATAGAAAACATTTTCCTATAGGAAGACATGTATGATATATTATTTTTAAGGCCTAACAGCAAAATAAAACATACATTTTAAATTAATACAAATGGAGGATGTCTAAAATGCTGAGTACGATGATAAAAAACAAACGGCCCCCACTTTAGAAGCAGTCAAAATGCTGATTGATGTGATTAAGAGATGATGGTTCTATGTTTTTATGTTCTGCATACAATGGTCAGTAAATGAGAAGTTAGTCCTCATACATGCTCACATATTAAATTCTAGGAAAAATAGTTAAAAATTTTATGCCTTTATGCATAAATAAAGAAAATGTAGAAAGAGATCCTACTGACTTTGTACATTCATGACTAGGAAGTTTTTATTAGTTTATCTCAGCTTCCTGATGGTCATCCAGTACTAATGAGCTGAAATTGACAGCTAGGGAACTTATTTGACTATTCATATCAAAAGCTTTTTTAGAAAGATGGCTTAAAGTTATAAAGAAAAAAGAAAGTATGAAATAATCTTAGAAATCGGAAATTGAATTAGTCCTGTTCAGTAATACAAATGTACTTTGGGGAAATGTTATTTACAGGAAAATTCAACAAATTATTAAGTAAAACCCAGATTTGATCTATGACTATGTTTCAGCAAGAGAGACACAAAATAATTGAAGTGGTTTGCAAAATCGTTGTTATTATTCTGGACTTGGGAATCTATCCTGATTAAAGAGAGAGGTGAAAACAGGAGATGACGGAAAGTTAAGAAATACTTAACAGGGCAGGGTGATGTAGAGGTATAAAAAATGATACAATTTGGAATTTTTAGAATCATGATTGATTGTGGAGGGAGTGCCATTAATGAAAAAAAATTGTAGGGTTTGAGCCTTGGAATGATAAACTGAGTTAAAGTAGAGGGAAAGATTTTGGAAACAAAAAAATCAAGAATGCATTTTGATGTTGAAGTCAAGCAGAAGAGAGTCAAGAGGAGAGATGAAGATAGTGAGAATCCAAAACCATGAATAAATGGCAGTAAATGGCAAATATATTAGTAGAAAATGACTATGAGAAGGGGGAGAGATTTGTACAGCTAGATGACTTGAGCTTCAAAATAATCTGGGTTCTGGAATGAAGAAAGGAGAAATATGATTTGAAAGTTGAAATGAGGGTCAAGTAAAATATCTACTCTACATTCTAAATCTAACACACAAGTAATGAAAGAAAAAAAAAATGTCATTCCTGACAGAGGCTTTAAAAAGTTTGTTTTCCACAAACAACTGTCAAATTTACATAAAGGAAGAGGATGAAGAATATATTCAGAGAAAAATATAAGTATATAAGGCAGTTATGAGGATCAAAAAAAAAACAGTAATTCTAAGACACTAGAGTAGTTATTTTTGTTTACTTGTATTGTTTTCCTTTGCTTTGGGAAAGGTTGAGAAATGGCAAATTGATTCAGAACATATATTTAAAGTCCCGAATGTAAGAAAACCTACATTTATTTTTTTTCAAATTATTCCCAGAAACTTTAATAGATTGAGAAAGAGATCAATAATAGGTACTTGCATATTCTCTTTCCATAAGAAAATTTAATATCCACTGCAAAATGTAGGTAATTATTCTTTATTATCTCAAATAGTTTAATGATCTTATTTCTAAAACATGGCTTATTTTATTTGAAAGAATTATTTCTTTAATTTTTGTCTTTATTTAAGCACTTCTTATATATACTATAATAAATTTATCACAAAATTATCTTAATTCTCTCACATCAAGGTGTGGATATACCCTCTCCTTTTGAGCATGATAACTTGGTGCTGGGTCAGTCCTTCAGTCCTTGAGATTTCAGTAGGCAAATCTATCATCTCAGTGTAGGTAACTGGCTAGTTTTTGTAGGGATCCTAGTATAAAAGAACACCAAAATATTGAAACTCCTTTGCTCTTTGTTGTAGACATAACTTCTTCCATTGACAATCTGCTCTTTCTTCTGTTCACTTTCACTGAGAGCTATAAAGGGGAGGATGTCTAAATGAACGGAGGTGTCTGTATTACAAAACACCAAAATCCCGGACTCAAAGAGGGCCTGGTGATACATTTAGAAACATTTTGGCCATTTTAAAATAGAAGAGTAAAAGGTCATATTAAAACATTTATTTCTTATTTGCTCTTTCTTTTAAATACTCAAAGTGTCACTTTGCTTGATTGTTTTGTTTTGCTGTGCAATCCTGGGTCTCAGCAGGTTACCACCTCTTGCAGATGTGGGGTGAGGTAGGTAACATATTCTAAACAAAACTACCTGGTAGACAAGAACTCTGTGAGCATTTCTTTTACGTACTTGGCAACAACAAATCAAAACCTGCAGACTGTAAATACATTTCCAAAAAGACAATTTGTAGTTTGCTTTATTAATTTAAAAATTATGAAGACAGACTTTTGTGGCAATGGGTCCTTTGAACAGAGACCTCAAGCGTAAGAAGGAAAATTCAAAGCATTAAGTCTTGATCAGTTCATACAGAAGAAAATATTTTTTTTTCTTTAGAATCATGTATATATGACCATAGATAGATTAAAGACAGGATTCTAAAACCATGAAATAATGTACCTTTTGTAGACAGTGTCTAACAGAGAATCACCACAAATTTATGTAAGAACATTAAAAGTAATTTACTTACAGTTTTTCACAAGAAATTAAATGTTTTGACAAATTGTAATATCTATCAAATGATGTGCCCATACTCCTCATTTGAATTTATTATACGTAAAATGAATTTCGGGATACTGTTTGAGCACTGTAGTTGTCAAGTTGACAGTGGCCCTCCACCAGGTTGCACACAATTTGGAAATTAAATGTGCAATTCTTACACGCAGTTATAAAAGTAGAAATGCACACCATAAAAATAATGATTTTGATTATTAGTGGAAATAAAGTCTAATGCGCCATTCTATCATTTTAACATTATCTATATTACCCAGATTAATATAAACACCAAGAAGTCTCCTTCAAGTTTGTAAAGTAGAAATAAAACTACAAAACAACTAATGATCTCTATTAGGTCACTTAATGATCTCAAACTAAGCAGGATATTGTTATAAAATTATAATACTGTCACTAATAACTATTTTTAGGATATTAAAAAATTCGAGACAATAACATTAAAAATCACTTTTTAAAATGTTTAGTTTACTTTAAATTAGCCAGTTTTAGAGTATTTTGCAATTTTTTTAATGAAACAATTTTCATTTTTACTGAACTTGCCTTTTATACAGCTTTGATATTTCCATTAGAACATCATTTAAGTACATTTTTGTGAGGTTGAACAACAGGAAATTGATAGAGTTCAATAATGTAGTGAATATTCCAAGATATAAAGTCTATAGTGAATCTAATAGCTGAAGAGCAAATTAAGGACAAAAATACTACTTAAAATTCCATATATAATGGTATGCTCTAATGATTTTCTCTTTATCTCCCAAGAGATTTATCTTTTTTCTTAGTCTTATCTAGGAAAATGCCCTTCTTGACCTGGAAAGTTTGATCAACTGAACTAGCTCCGTGTGGGCAATTCATTTGCATAAGTAAGTACCTGTCTTTCACAAATACAGTGATTCATTATGATTAAAGTAGATAATGGCACTTAATGTAATAGAGAGATGGCAGCTGAGAAGGGAAAATGGAAGTTCTCCAAGTGGCAGACAGTCTCTAGTCTCGTGAACTTCCATAAAAATTGCAAATATATTAATGTCTCAGTTGCATATCATGCATCAAATACCATTTTCTGAAGAAATAAAAATAATTCAATTCCCCAGAGCAGATTTTAAAAATATAAAAACCTAACCATATCTAGTTTTCTTAAATAAAGTAAACTATAATCAGTGCATTTTTGTGTGTTCTATATGACTTAGGTAGTTCAGCGTTTTTCACATGAGAATACAGATGTCAGAACCTCCTCAGTTGCTTGTAAACATTAACATTGCTCTTCCTCATTAACTATCCATCACATGAAACATTCTAAGACTGCAGTCAAAATTTTAACCAACACTTGAGGTGAATCCTTATGTTCTCTAAACTGAAAACCTCTGACTGATGGTTCTCATTAATAACCACCTCTGCCATCATTTAATAATGGCATTTAGTGAAATCGCCATAAATTCTTACAATGTACAAAGCTATTGTCTTTCACAACCCTAAGTTATTTGTGAAACTTGTAGTTCACACACCATAGTACATGGAAATATACCACTGGGATCTCCTTCAAGAGATCCTATTGTGATAGCAGAGCTGACTAGTAGTTTCATGTGCTGTCCCACTGTATCCACTATCAGATTCACACTGAGGCCATGAGCCCCCTGAGGGCTATTTTTGGAAGGAACAAAGGGAAGCCCATTTCAGGTAGAAATCCTTGAAGGGCAATTTTGGCTCAGGGGATCCCCAAGAAAAGTGTGACAGAAAATTACTCAAATTTGCCCTATAGTCTGAGATACTTCTTAACCCTACCTCCTTCATTGTCCTTTCCTTCTACAAGTATCAAAACTGCACTGAGGTTTGAGGACTCTTCCTGTTTATTTCTGTGCATTCTCTTTATCCTTCTAAAACTTTTCCTTAATAAAAACTTTGCATGTCTAATTCCATCTCAGGTTTGGTTTTTGGAAACACACAAACACACTACAAAATGTATATATAATGTATACAATATAATGCCTTATAAAGAGCATATGTTTTTATCTTCATTTATGCAACTTGTCCGAGGTCCCATAGGTATTAAGTAGTGATGGAGTTAAAAAACAAACCTAGCACATTTCGACTTCTAAGCTTCTAAATCTGAGCTTTATTCACTGGACAATGTTGCTTCCTCCTTTTGAGCATTTATGTTGGATTTAGGTTGACACTTGAAAACTTTGCAGTAAATAAAATCCTAAGAGTCCTCTTGGCACCTGAAAATATCTTCCTGAGAACAAGCCTCTGCATTTCAGAATCAGTGACAAACCTGAACAGGCCATTCCCTTTCTCTCTGACCTGGATCCATCTTTCATCAACAGAAGCTTTATAATCTATGACAGATCTGTGACCTCTGAAACATCTGGAATAATGTTCTAGGTATCTCTGAGGATTTCCACAATATGCTTGCAAATCTTAAACCTAGGTTGATTATAAAATTATACTTTGAGAAAGAGGTTCGTATGAAATTTAGAAGAGCAATTGTAAAAAGTCAGGGTTAAGACAACGGAGCAAATTCTGAGTGAGGTAGTGCTTCAATTTACAATCTCTGCACAGTTGGTGGGCAGGGATCTTGATGAAAAAACTCTCAATGGTGGATAATTCTATGGTTGTCCTATGCAGAATCAAAATGGTAACTGGTTTAGTAATCTGCTTTAAAAGGTGCTTCGACCTCTTTTCTGCTGCTGTAAAAAACTTCTCATCATAAGTGACATATTGAAAAAAAATTTCTGATACGACTAGAACTCTTTTGACAGCATTTTATTACATTAAGCAATTAAGCACATATACACATACAAATATAGGTCTTGCATGTGGTTAAATTTTAATCTTTACTCTAATACAATTTACTGTTCATGGAATTTTGGTATACTTCCAAGTTGCAATTGTAAAACTACTGTAAAGCTAATTTTTACTTAGTAAGGTGGATGTAAAATAGTTATCATTCAGAAAAAAAAAATTGTTTAAAACGAGTTTAGAAATGCTCTGTGACCTTGAGTAAGTGATAAAATATCTTATCTTCACTTGAAAATGATATAAATGTGTTTATATTATAAGACTGCACACGTTTTACATTTTATAACTTCATAGTACTGTATAAAGTGGTAAGCAGAATGCTGTTCTGTCCATTTTTGACCCATTTCAGACAGTGGAAGTAGTTAGCTCTAAAATGCATATTTATCTTGGAGGGGAAAACAGTAGCTTTGAGCACCCTGGTCAAACTAATTTAACCATAATGACCTTGTAGAAAAAGATATGTGATAGATAAAATATTTTCTTAGTTAAAATAATATGAGAGTGTGCAATGCATGACTGAATGCTTGAAAGTGAGCACTAATTAAAACTTTTGTAAGAGAAAAAAATTCTAAGACTACTTTTATTTGGCACATGATTGTCACATGTAAGCAAGGCACATTCATAAATGTGCCGTGGCACCTCTTCTCTCATCTAGCTAGTTTTCCTTTCTTATTTTCCCTATATTCATATTAACAGTATAAACAGTGTCCATTTATTATGAAAGGTTTGCTCATCTTTTGTACAACTGTGTTAAAAGTATAATAAAAAAAACTAAAAGTTAACCCTTGGTTATGCTTTTTAATACTCAAAACTTTTTTCTATTTCAAAGATAGACTCTAAAGGTTCTTCAGTGATGATTCAAGAGTTAGTGCCTGTTAATGACACTGACTTGGGAACACATACAGAAAGGAAAATACATCTTGGTGATAGATTTGAAGAAAGTAGAAGTTACAGAGAAATTTCCCCCAGGTGCCCTATTCCCTGGCCGTAAACACTCACCCCCAAAAAAGACATGCACATTTCATCAGTATTAGGCTTCCAAACTTTAGCGTTTTCACTATTTCCTCAAGTGCTAATAAGTAAGAAGGTGGAAAAAAATCAAGAATAATTAAGAGGATACAGTTTTTAGATAACAAAAAGAAACATAATCACATGTTCCAAATTTCTAGGGAACAAAATATGACACAGGAAATAAATACCTTTAAGAAGATTTATTTTTGCCTGATTTTTATTTTAGATTGAGAATAAATTCCCTTCTCAACATCCATATCAAACATCAGATATCAAAGTAAGGAGAGCAAGAATGAGATACTGACCTCAGGTTAGTTACCTTCTCCTCTCTTTCAGAGGTGTGAAAACCTGGCTATTAAGTGCATGCATTAGACGTTTTCCCCCAGCATGCAATAGAGAATGATGAGTTAGAGCTTCTATTTTATTAGAGGGATATGTTCTAGAAAGAACATCAACAAAGCACTCAATTTAATGTGTACTGAGTGCATTATACAGTGAAACAAGGGATAAATACTATAATTCAAACTAAGGGAATATTTTTGATAATTTGGTGCAAGATAATTTGATGCAACATAAGAGGCTTGTATTTGTATTTTATAATATAAAAATATTTTATAAAATTATTTAAATATAAATAAGGGCCCCTGTAAAACAGCACACAGTATACTTTCTTTTGTATAAAAGACTACATATGTATACATCTTTATGAAGAGAGGAATTTCTGAAAGGGCCCATGAGAAACCCTTAACAATAGTTACCTCTGGGGTATAAAACTATGTTGAGCCCCTGAGATACTAGGATTGACTTGTAAACAGAGCCTAGATTTGAACTATTCTGACCAATGTATGTAATTAATGAGTGTGGTGAACAAATACATTTGATTTATTTATTTTATCTCCCCATCATATGGTAGATGTCCAAATTTCTGTTGGTCAAATTAGTATTGCTCTTTTCACTGTACTTGTTAATCCACAAAATAATATCTCTGTTGGTATCTTTCTCAAAAATGACAAATTGCTGTCTTGTGGAAAGAGGATGATAATGTAACTGAAAACAGACACTTGAATCTCTTGTTACCATTTGTTTTTTTTACACCAAACTCATAGGAATGCACATTTATAATTTACGCCCTACTTTCTCATGTGTGATGAAATTTCAGCAATTACGACCAATTTTACCTCCCCAAGTTTTGCCAAATGTAATGTCAAAATTCTAGGTAGATAAATAAGGTAGGTTTGGAAGAAGGATACTTAAGTAATCACTGGCTTTAAAAACAAGATAAAGTTTTTCAATAAATATCTTTATGAACCTGAAGAAAGTTGCTGTTTGTTCTGTGTGTGTGTATGTGTGTGTGTATGTGTGTGTGTGTGTGTGTGTAAAAAGAAAGGGGTGTCAGAGCTAAGAAGGAAGTCATGATTTGTTCTTCTCCAACTACTCACTCCAGCTGAAATATTGAATAATTTTGTTTGTAGTGGCTTATTTAGGAAGTTACTTAAATAGGATAATAAAAATTACCTAAGGCAAAGTACACTGAGCATAATTTTGGGATCCAAAAGAGCATTTATAAGAGCATCTTACCAGCACAATCATAAATCCAAATTGTATGCTTACAGCTGTCTACATAAAAAAATAACAATAGATTATTTTGCTATAAGGGCCATTCCATAGATAAAGTAAAATATGCTTTCTTGTTTTGTAAACACTAGAATGAATTTACTCAATAATGCATTTAATCAATGTCCTAATCTAATTAGGATCCTTTTTTTTACTTCCTATAAAACACCCATGCAAATGTATTATACTCAATAATCAGAATATTTTATGCTAATTTAACATATCATTATATTTCACCATTCAATGTTAAAATGAAAGATAGTTATACATTTTTGAGGAAGAACTATAAATGCATGCAATAATATAAAATAGTTTAATATACATTCATATACTTATTAATCCTAAAAAAGTGATAATTCTCATTTACAAACATAACTTATATTGGCTTTATATTATTTCAAAGGGCAAGAAGAATTGCTAAGAAGAAAGACACAATCTGTATTTGAATATAAAGATTTGTGTCAATGTTACTGTGTAATTTCATAACTTAAACCAACTATATCAGGCCCATGATATCTACAGAACATGCTTTGAAAATCAAATGACTGCAGACTTGCATATAAATTGATAATATCTGGATAGTACATGAATAATGCAAGAGTGTACATTGAAATGTTCACATTAACTTTATCTGAATTGCTTTTAGAATAATGAATTCCTTTTAAATCCATTCACTCCTTAGGCCAGGCAACAACAACTCTATGGCGGTTTTAGTCTGAGTCTTCTCTTTTTTATCTTATTTTGATTCATTATTGCTGGATCAACTTAGTTTTAAATTTTAGGCCTCCAAATTTGGAAATTGAAAATGTAAGTAAATTTTTGCACAAATTGCATAATATTAATCTTGCCTAAAATCAAAGGAAAAAGAATGTTTTAAGGAGATAAAGTCATAGAGAAATTTTGGTCTTTTCTGCCTGTCTCTTTGGTTTATTCTTTCTTTAACACTCTTCCTATCAGTAAATTATGATCTTGAATTTTCTGAAATATATTTTCATCAATGATTATTCGATATACATATTACATGGTGCTCTTTAAATCAACAAAAAAATGTTTCTTAACATTATTTTTTGACCTCTGTACTTATTATACCCTAAAGCAATATTTCCTGAGAAACATCTTCCACCTCCCTCAACATAAGTATCACTTGCCAAATCAAATGCAATCCAAGATAAAACATAAAAAGCATGAAGCCTAGAGAGTGAAAAGCTCAGTAGCCTCATTTATCAGAAAGTATTAATTGGTTTGATGATAATCGTGTTAAGTATGAGACCCTGATGATCCTAGGGATACCTTCCTAAAGTAAAGACAATTTTATAATTAAGTTCTTTGAAATTGACTGGGAGTAGAGAAGGCTTGTGTAGCAGATTTTCTCACTGCCCACATAACTGCCTTCTCCTCCTTTCCATACCCTATGATAAGAGAATTCTAGAAGATATGTTAAACTCAGGGAGAACAAAAATTATGATTATTCTAAATGAATCATTGTAATCTCATTCCTTTTGAACAAAAATTTTTGCTTTAATTAAAGTCAGGTAGATAGGATTTATGGAAATATATTTCTTCATTGATAAAAAGGGACAAACATAACTGATATAATCATTCACCTTTTTTATCATCTTCACCTCTCTGTTTGAAATAGTCTGGTACGAGGGTAACCCTCTTATAACAACAAGATGACAAACATGAGGGAAAGATTAAGAGTGTAGAGAGGTGCCAACTCTGGCACTATAGAGCCACAGAATAAATAACATTAGCTACTTACATTTGGACCTCCACTTATGTGAAACTAAAAACTCACAAATTTTTTACACAACTGTATTTTAATTTTCTTTTACTTATAGCTAAATACATTTCTAGTTTATTCAGTTTGTAATTTGTTAGCCACTTGAGTGATTTTTTCTTAAGCTTGAAATTGATATTGAACATTGAGCTCCTTGAAAAGTTTGTTTTGGTCAAATGCTTTGTTTTAGAGCTTCACATTGTGATAAGTAATTATTATAATCTGAAAAGTCTACAAAAGGTGACAGAGAGAATGAATAAGTGAAATGTGCATCAGTAAGAAAATATTAAAAACGGTGAGTAGCAAGGTTAATTGGAGAAGAAATGACTGACCTATGAAGACTAGTCATTGTTTGCCTGAGGAAACACCATCTGAATATGCCAATATTGTCAGATATTCCAAGTATACAAGAAAAAAAGAAATATGTATAGGTTTATATGTAAAATTTTATAATTTTTAAATGGTTAAATAACTTGTATTTTTTAGTCAATATTTGAACCAATGCCATGGGGGTCAATTCAAACACATCTGTGTATGGGCCAGATTACTATCTTGAAGTTAAATTCTTTAAATGAAGAAACCAAGGCAGTGCCTTTCTTGACACGTCACACTTTGGCAAAATGATGTAATATGCAGCTTTCTTCAGTTGTTTTTTCTACTTCATGACAATGACATAAATAGGTCTTAAATTATCTCTGGCCATGAGTATTTCGATAGAAAGTCTGAACCAGCTGCAAACCATATTTAGCTTTTTCACATTCCTTTAAATAAGCTTTAAAGTTGATTCTCATTTCAACTGAAAAGTTGAGAAAGAAAATAGGTCACAGCCTAAGCAGATGGCTACTGAGAATTTCATGCAAAAATAAAAAATGAGAGTTAGTTTCTACATGAAAAATAGTCAGAAAATGAAGTAGATATTTCTGTGTTGTGAAGTGTACTGGAGATGCTCATTATCTGTTTCAGTAATGGACTATGCATATTCCTTTGAGCATGGTTTGTGCAAATTTTCTAAATATCATATATTTCATTATAGCTGTCAGTTCTGAAAAAAAAGTTTTAGAGATGCGATGATAATAATGATTTAAAAAGACTGGTGTTATGAAAATGAAAACTTCTAACAGTCAGCTATGCTAGCTATTGGACTGATATGTATACTTTGATGAGTTTTCTTCATTCTTACTCATATCTCAAGAAATCACTACATAGCATAACTGTGTACAGAGCCTCTGTAACTATGTAGTATTATAACAGCCATTAGTGACTGTAGTGCAGTTAATTGTAGCCTAACTAGCATCTAGTCTTTCATTTTCTTAATAATATTTGGACTTTTCTTACAAAATTGTCTCTATTTCTTTTTACATAAACAAAATGATTTGAGTGAGATTAATTCTATTCAAGCTACGTAGATAGACTTGATTTCTATATACTTAGCAGTAGAATGACATCTTCACAGTGACTGACTCAGGGAATATTATGCTGTAGGAAAGAGAGTATTACAGTTAAGGGAGTAGGATATGTGAAGATTGAGGTAGAGGAGTGTAATATACTCAAAAATGCATCTGTCTAATGTGCCTGGATTACAGATAGTGGAGAAAGACAGTGGAGAAAGACAAAATCAGAGATATAGGCATAATCCAGAACTTACAAATCATTGTATACCCTAATACTTTACCTAATGGGGTATCATTGATTAATTTTAAGCAAGTGACTAGGCATGGCCATAGTTATATTTTGGTTTTTTATTTTTGAAATCATTCTAGTTTCTGTGTAGAGAATGGACTTGAGAAGAGAGGAGACACCATGGTTGTAGAGAAACCAATTAGGAGGCTATTGTATGGGAATAAAATTAAACAGAAAGGTAAAAGACCTGTTCTCAGAAAATTATGTAATTGAAAAAAGAAATTAAAGAAGACACAAATGAATGGAAACATTATAATGCTCATGGGTAGGACGAATCAACATTATTAAAATGGCCATACTACCCAAAACAGTCTATAGATTCCCCATGATCTCTAACAAAATACCATTTTTTCAGAGAGCTAGAACAAATAAATCTAAAAATTTATGTGGAACCATAAAATACCCTGAATATCCATGGCAATCCTGAGAAAGAAAAACAAAGTTGGAGGTATCACACTAGCTGATATCAAACTATACTATAAGCTTAAGGTAATCAAAACAGCATGCTACTGGCATAAAAACAGATACGTTGACCAATGGAACAGAAAGAGAGCCCAGAAATAAATTTATGCTTATAGCTCATTTAATATACGACAAAGGAGGCAAGAACATAAAATGGAGTAAAAACAGTCTCTTCAATAAATGGTGCTGGGAAAATTGGACAGATACATGTAAAAAAAAAGAGAGAGAGAAAGAAATTGATCCACCTTCTTACACCATATACAATAATAGACTCAAAATGGATTAAAGACATAAATGTAAGAACTGAAACCATAAAACTTCTAAAAGAAAACATAGTAATTTCTTTTCAGATCTATCTCCTCAAATAAGGAAAACAAAAGAAAAGATAAAGAAATGGGACTACACCAAACTAAAAGGCTTTTGTACAGCAAAGGAAATCAGCAACAAAACAAAAAGACAAATGAGAGAGAAGATATTCACTTATGATACATTTGATAAGTGGTTGTATCCAAAATATATAAAGAACTCATACAACTCATCAACAAAAAAACAAACAAAAAAAACAAACAATCCAACCAAAAATTGGGCAGAAGAGCTAAAAAGATATTTCTCCAAAAAGAAAATCAGATGGCCAATAGACATGTGAAAAGATGCTCAAGGTCACTAACCATCATAGAAATGCAAATTAAAACCACAATGTGATATTACTTCACACCTGTCAGAATGGCTATCAGCAATATCAAAGAACAAATGTTGGCAAGAATGTGGAGAAAAAGGAACTCTCATATACTGTTGGTGGGATTGCAAATTGGTATAGCAAGCATGGAAAACAATCTGGAGGTTTCTCAAAAAATTAACACTGTATCTACCTTGTGACCCTGCAATTGCACTTCTGACTATCCAAGGAAAACCAAAACAATAATTATTAAAGACTTGTGCACTCCTATGTCCATGGCAACACAATTTACAATAGCCAAGATATGGGAGCAACCTAAACACCTATTAACAGATAATTGGATAAAGTTATGGTACATATATACAATGGAATATCTCTCATCCATAAAAATGAAATCTTATCATTTTCAATGACATGGGTGGATGTAGAGGTTATTATGCTGAGTAAAATAACTCAGGCAGAGAAAGATAAATACCATATGATTTCACTTATATAAAGAATCTAAGAAACAAAAAGAACAAACTAATCAAAAATAGACTCATAAATATAGAGGACAATTTGAGGATGGCCAGAGGGGAGGCGGGTTGGGAGGTTGGGAGAATGGAGTGAAGGGTTAAAGAAGTACAAATTAGTAGCTGACAGATGGACACGGGGATTGGGGAGCATGTCATAGGGAATACAGTTAGCATTAATGTAATGGCTAGGTAGAGAGCTAGAGGAGAGAAAGAGCAATTAGGGGATAATTTTATAAACTATATAAGTTACTAACCGATGTACTATATACTTGAAAATAAAAAAAAAAAAAGGCTATTTTATCTTGTGGTTCAATTTGCATTTCTTTGATGATTAGTAAGGTTGAATACCTTTTTATGTGTCTATTGGCCATCTGCATGCCCTCTTTGGAAAGATGTATTTTCAGGTTCTCTGCTCATTTTTTAACTGGATTGTTCAGTTTTGTGGGTTATATGAATCCTTCATAAGTTTTGAATATTAATCCCTTATTAGATGTATTATTGATAAATATCTTCTCCCATTCAGTATGTTTTTTTGTTTTTTGTTTGTTTTTTTTGTTGTTGTTGTTGTTGATGATTTCCTTTGCTGTGCAAAAACTTTTTAGTTTGATGTAGTCCTATTTGATTACTTTTTCTTGTTACCCTTGCCTGAGAAGATATATCAGAAAAAAATATTATTAAAAGCAATGTCAGAGTTTACTACCTATGTTTTCTTCTAGTAGTTTTATGGTTTGGGGTCTTAACATTTACGTCTTTAATCCATTTTGAGTTTATTCTTGTAAATGGTATAAGAAGGTGGTACACTTTCTTTTTTTTTCTTTTTTCTTTTTTTTTTTTTTTACGTCTGCCAAGTTTCTCAACAGCATTTATTGAATGGCTTTCAGAACAGCTATCATCAATACATCAAACAATAAGTGTTGACAGGGATGAGGAAAAAAAGAAAAGGAAACTCTTGAGCACTCTTGGGGGACTCCAACTTGGTGCAGCCACTATGGAAGACAGTTTAGAGATTCCTTAAAAGATTAAAAATAGAACTACTTTGTACCCTAGTAATTTTACTTCTGGGTATTTATCAAAACAAAACCAAAACACTAATTCAATAAGATATATGTACCCCAATGTTCACTGCAACACTATTTAAAATAGCCAAGATATGGAAAGCCAAGTGCTCATCAGTAGACAGATAAAAAAGGGCCCTAAAAAAGAATTAAATCTTATCATATGTGACCACATGGATGAGCCTGATTACAGCACTATGTGAAATAAGTGAAATAAGTCAAATTGAGAAAAACAAACACCATATGATTACATATATATGTGTGTGTGTATATTCACACACACATACATATATACATACATATACATATGTGTGTGTCTATATATATATATATGTATATATATATATATATACATATATAAAAGAACAAAATAAGAAAAAGGAAAGCAAACTTATAGATACAGAGAATAAACTGATGGTCGCCATGTGGGAAGGGGGTTGGCATATGGGTGAAAAAGGTAAAGTGATGAAGAAGTGCAAACTGTTTGTTACAAAATATTCAAAGAATATAAATTACAGCATAGGGAATATAGTCAATAATATTGTAATAACTATGTATAATGCCAAGTGGGTACTAGGCTGATGAGGGGAATCACTTTGTAAATCATATAAATTAAACACTGTGCTGAACACATGAAACTAATATAAAATAATACTGAATGTCAACTATAATAAAAAAATAAGAAAAAAATAGAAAAAAAATAAAAAGAGGCTACTATAGCAATTCAAAGGAAAAATGATAGATATTCTGACTAGTATGTAATGTAGAGATGGAATTAATAGACACGGTCAAGTGCCACATTGATGCTGTGATGCCCACAAGTCAATATTTATAAAGTATCACAGGAGTTGTAGATAAATTGGTAAGATTTCAGTGACAGACAAGTTCTTCTTGAAGTGAGAAAATAAGGAGCCAATGCCTGAAAGATAAAATCTTTGGACTAAACTTTGAAGGATTAAAAAGTTTGATAAAAGAGATGGAGGTCAGAGAAACATCTGTGAGCACATTTAGTAAAATAGGAAAGGACAAAGAGTGTTGGGTAGGGCCAAGACTAATTACATACATTTGAAACAAAGTGAATACTTAATGCAGGTATAGAAAACAATGTCAGAAAGTCAGTTCTGAACTTAGTGTTGGCCTTGATACCATGTAGACTCATTTGTATATTATTCAAAAGAAGGCATTGGACCACTTAAGATTGTTAGAAAATCAATTTACCTAAACAAAGCTACGTTTTAATAGTATGGATCTGCAGTAGTAAAGACATGGCTTCTGGAGTCTCAGCTAAGAAGGAGACTAAAATAGGCCAAAAGTAAATCCTTGCAGTGGAAATTCAGAGGAAGCATTAGCTGGGTTTGTTGATATCAAAACATAACTGGATGAGTGATAGTGATGGTAATATAAAGATAACTAAAGCTTCAAGTTTTGTTAATTGTTTATTGATAGCATTATTATAAACAGAAAAACAAAAGAATATTATATTTTGGTGAAAAAAAGAATTGCATAAATATTTCAAATTTGTTATTTGATGTCATTGTCATATTTCCATAGAATCAAGTAATACTAATTGTAGCTGAGATGGGAACAAATATTATTTTCAAATGAATATATAGCTGCTTCAAAGTGCACTTGTGTATATTGTTGGAACATCAAACATGGTTATGCCATTTATTGATGGCTGTTTTCATGTGTCTAATTACTGACCTCCCTCCATCATCCATGGTGGCCTGGAATGGTGTCTTCTTTAGAATCATTGATATTTGCATTACTAAAATGTCTTGAATCTATTGAGAAAGTAGCTAAACTCTTTTATATGTTTCCTTATGACATCACTGACTTTTCTACACTGAGGTTTAAAGATTATACCCCTGTATAATGGCTTTCTCTCTGCATTTCTGTGTTCTAATTTGTCCACTTGACTAACTCCCTTATCAGCCTCTCCAAGTATATATTTTCAGCATAAAGTCCGCAAAAGCAGAATTTCTGCTGGACCCCAGTTAACTGAAGAATCATCAGAAACTTTTCTTTTATTCTTTGTTTGTCATAATTTCTTTGTAAGGAGACTCTAAAGCACAGAAGGAAACTTGCTTTAAGAATCCCAGAAGATTAAATATCAAAATTGTGATTTTTTTTTAAAAAAGAAAAGAATCAGAATTGATGATTATAACTTTCAGCTTATTTCCCCCAAATTTTCTATTATAGCATTCTAAATTTCAGGTACTTTTAAGTTGCTATAATTCTTTCTGGTTAATTAGTATATCTTGTTAGTTTTGTTCAAACTAATCAAGATTATATTGTGCAAAAGTTAAAATGACATTAATTCGAGTACTATTTTCAAGTATAACTGGGTTATTAAGTAAAATGCACTTAAACAATGAAACATAAAAGAAGTAGATTTTATTCTAACAAAGACTCCAGTTCTACTCAAGACTATCATGGAAACGTTTTTCTTACATGTGAAGAACTGTAAAATATGCCCAATATGCTCTGACATTTTGTCCTAATAAAACCATTTATAAGCCATTTTAAGAAAAGTATATCTGATATAGACTTATGGAACAAATTTAGAAATGGCAAATGAGATATAAGGCATTGTGTTTTTTAATATAAGCTACTACTATATCATGGAAGCCTTAAATATTCTCCTATACAAAGAGATTTTTCAATGATCTTAAAGTTCTAATAAAAAATATTTCAGTGCTATTAACTCTACAAAAGCATCCTTCCAAATCAGCTTTATATGTTAAAGCCAGACAGCTGTTAAAACAGTTCTCCAAGTATTTAACAAAGTGAAAGATAAAGAATGACCTCACTGGGAATTATATAGTAGCTTAGCATTCATGTCTTGTTTAGAGTTTTGCTGTAGGAGAATACTTGGATGAAAATGAATACAAGGTGACATATGGTGTCAGGGATAAAGGGTAATATTCAGAACTAAAAATGAGTCAAGGAAAGAATATAAAGTTATGAGTTTCTCAAAGGTTAGGGTCATAGCTTCTAAAGATTTCATCTTGATTCTTCATCAGTCTCTGCAGATATTAGTTCTATTAGTAAGAACCCAATAATTAATGCTCAAACTAAATTACATTTGTAAATGTGATAGACCTGCAATATTGCAAACAGAACAAGAGAAGCTTGAAAAGTGTCTATTCTGACAGCTGTGAAATAGGCAAAATGTCTTCAACCAACATTTTCATGCTGTCCAGTATGCCATCTAACTTTGACAGTTCTTCCAAAGAATTTAGACCTTTGGTTTCTCAATAAACACTCCCCAAGTCCTTTATATCTGCAAAAAAAAAGAGGGAACTGAATGCAGGTGGCATTGCTAGTCTTTGAGAGGTTAAATTATTAGTGTCTTCTATTTTACTCTACCCCCACACCCATTTTTTATCACAGCCATGATTATTTATTTCATCCTAGTAAAACTAGATAATCTTCTTAGTTATCACTTTTGGGATTCAAAATAAATAAAGAATAAGAATGCTAAAGGAATAAAAGAAGGTATATACAATGTGGAGAAAAAGAAGGAAAAGAAATAATTTCCTATCCCATCACATGGAAACCATGGCTTTGTTATAGGTTTTGGTTTTTCCAGATTGAGGATATCTGACAAATACAACTGCAGGATGATCTACATACATGAGTAAAAATACATAAAAGCATTCATATATACATAAAATAAATATACTCATTATTGGGCTGGAACAGAGATTGATAATCGACTTACTTATTGCAGTTTAACCAAAGAAACATTCATCTGCCTGGAAATAGCCATTCAGGTCCTGACTGTTTTCCCTTTGATAGATGTTTTAGTGAACAATTAAGGGAAAGAATGGAACCCATCAGTGTCACCATGTCTCAGAACTAGAAAATTTAAAGCAAATGTTACCAAAACCCAATGTAAACTAACTTGTCTTAAGAGGTCATTCCTAACTTAAGGGGTTGCTCAGACCTCTTTCTTGCCACTTTCATTCACTCCCACATGAAAAGGGTATTAGCAAGGCTGAAAAAGGATTGGAAAGGCCTTCATACCCAGCATGAGAACATGGAGAATATGGGTCTAAGACACCAACTTTACTGCTTGTCCTGTGTTCAAGGGTGAAAACAAGACCCTGTAGTTTGCCAAGCTTGTTAGGACTAGAGGTGCCTGCCATATGAAAGCAAACACTCTCAAATAACAAATAGGCAGCTTTGCTTAATATCAAAAACTTATGTACTATCATAGGGAATACAGTAAATTGTATTGTAATATTGTATCATGGGGATGATAGATTTGTCTGGGAAGATCACATTGTAAGTTACATAAATGTCTAACCACTATGCTGTACACCTGAAACTAATATAATACTAAATATTGACTGTAATTGGAAAATAAAAATTAAAAAATTATATACGCTTTGTGAGACTGTGATTGAGGATTTGGAGATTTATTATTTTATTTCATTACAACTAACTTCAGAGATTGAAAATAACTAGCAAGTAGAAGAATTAAAAATCTTCTGAACCACTTCTACATTTCATTTCCAACATTCCTGAAACACTAAGTATCTCACTGCTCTGAATACCTACTCGGGCTTTTGGGACTCTCGTTCTGTCTATGTCTTAAGACATCTTCCCATTTTACCTTTTTAACCCTAGAAAATTTTTACTCAATCATCAAGATACAGTTTTGATTTTCTCTTCTGAAAATTTGAGCTTTCTCTGACTCTTGAAAACCGGTCCTTGCTTCTATGTTCTATAAATCTTTTATTTATACAAATTTTCCCACTAGAGCATAAACTTTTAAAATAAAAGCCAGAAATTATATGTAATGATTTTTATTCCTACTTCCTAGCATATTTCCTAATATTAAATTATTTAAAAATGAATGAGTAGATATGTGGGGGAAATGCAATGTAATTAGTTTTTGAAAGAGATTAAGATACATGTGGCTTTTTCAAATTTTTTGGAGGGAATACAATTTTTCTCTCTCCCATTGATATCATATATTTTAAAGAATAATATGAAAAGTCTTTTACTTGAGATTCAGAGACCTCGAATAGTATATAGGTCAATTGTTAAATAAAAACTCATTTACTATTAACTCATTTACCACTACCTACCTTTATGTCATTTGACTTTTCTGGGCCTCACTTTCTCAGCACTAAATCAAGGTGTTCTAAAGTCCCCTCTAACATAAAAATTTTGTCATTTCTTGGTAACCCTGCCAGAGGATCTTCCTTTACCCAGAAGAAAGGCAACGAACATTCAAGACCAACTTTCGGCAAACAGTTTCTCTTTATATCAAACAGAAAACACAAAATGAAGTAAAACCAAATAAAATATCCCCAAATTATAACTAACCCCATTGCCACCCTTTAATTCACTTCTGGCAGCAGGTGAGGAACATTTTGCACTTCTTTCTATGTGGAATTCCAACTCTTAGGCAGGAGAAGTTTGAATGTCATGGTGCCTTAAGGACAGCAACTCTAAGTGAAAACTAGTCTAAATATGATAGGCCTAATATGGCTTTGACCTTTAAAATAAGCTAGACCTAAAATGAGACAGACTGGAAGCCTCTATCTAGATTTTTACTTTTGTTCAGAAGATAGGGCTGAATAAATAGAATGTATAGTTAAATTTTGTGCTGGTATAAATTCTGGGATAAATACAAAATAATCACTTACATGAGGTTTACGTCCTTGCCCAAGTCTTGTATTTTCTGTGGCCTCTACAAGGTTATACTTTCACATCGAATTTTTAAAGATGTGAGTAGATAGGAATTAATATGAAATAAATGGGAAATTTGAATAAATATCAATTGCTTTTTTCCCATCATGTAAACACCTATGTGACATATGTATAAAAATAAGAAATAAGTAACAACGAAAACCTATAATTCCAAACAACAGGCTATATTAACAATTTTCTAAGGAATGTTTAATATCCTATACTTGAACACCATAAATGAGTTCTTATTTTTATTATTTTTTGTGACACAGTATTATAAATAATTCAAAGTGCATTTTAATTTGTTCATTTTCCCTAACACTTTAAGGAAGAAAATAAGCACGTGAGAGTGTTTCTTCAGTTTTTGTTTTTTTAATTTAACTACACAATAGAGGAAAAAACTTTGAATTCTTTTAGAGAACTAATTTTTCTCATTTGAAGATACAATTGTTAATAAAAACTCATTTACTATTAATGCCACTTGCCTGCAAGCACTCAAATCAACACAAGGACTACTTTCTCCTATTTATTTTTGTCAGTTAGTTAGGTTTCATCTCTTAATTCCTTGCTCTAGGCAGGGGAAATAACAATCAGATGTTGATGCTCATTAAAGGTATTGTTTAGAATTATTCACAGTAGTAGTAACATTTCCATGTGCACCTGCAGGTCATAACTTGTGTACTTTGATGTAAAAGAGATGCGTCTTTTTCACAAATAGTGATGAATACTTACTGCTTTCTACTACATTTTAGGCATGGTAGGGAAAATAAATAAAAGAAACAAAAATATAGTGTCTGCTCTCAGGGAGCTTATATGATGGTGGAAATACAGTATATCAGCATACTGAGATAGGTAGGTTTCTAATTCCGTACTACAGATAAGAAAAAAAATAGTTTTCATGAATAAACTAGTATTTAGCATAAAATAATGAACATATGTGTATTTGGCTGTGTTTTTACCTGAGAGTTTATCATCAGCAGCATGTTTGTGAATAAAATTAAAATTGACAGCTCTCCCCAGAACCAGTTCAATTCCATTCTCACTAACATCTGCAACTTTGACTCCCTGGGTTTTGTTCATTTACTGAGCTGTTTTGGGGACTTATCAAAAGGATTCACAACCCTTATTCTTTGACAGAATGAAAGGCTAAAACTTATTTCAGGTCATATGACTTCCCAAATGGACTGGATTTCCTGTCAGGCCACTTAGTGTTTACCATCTGACAGAACTCAAAGAAACACAAAAATTGCCTGGTAAGACTTTGTCTCTATTTCTCCTGTCGTCCATGAGATTTTGCTCTGCTAAAGATGCCCACCCTGATGCAATGCCCTCTGAGTCACAGGGGATGCCACCTCTGTCCTGCCAGCAAATTTTTAAGACTTTTGTGCCCCCCAAGAGAGGTCTGCAGGCACCAGTGGGTTGATGAAAAAAATGAATATGTGTGCCTCCTAGCTCATGCCAAAAACACTTAAAGATTTGATAAAATCAACACAAACATTTTATGGAATATGAAGTTTACTTAATCCTTTTAAAGATAAAATTTCAATAGAGATATTTTCCTATTATTAAGCAACCATTTTTACTAGAACCCCAGAGAAGCAAGAATCCTTTCACTCTTCCCAGCTTTTGGAAGTAACTTCATGGGAAAATGTTAAGTTGCTACAGTTAGGTGCTACAGCTATACTAAGTGGAGGGAAACAGAGCCTTCTACCATATCTGACCAACTGTTGACACTGATGTCATCTCCAACACTTGCTGTCTCTCTCCCACTGCTCTAACCACAATGGGCTACTTCGCTGCTCCAAACTTTACCTCAAGACCTAGTCCTTGATATTCCCTCCACCTAGGAAACTCTTCTCCAGATATGCACATGCTCACACCCTTAACTGTATGCTTAGGTGTCATCTCCTCAAGAACACCTTCAGAAACCACCCATTAAAACTGAACTCTTCTTAATGGCACTTCCTTTTCTGCTTTATATCTCTGTATACTTCTCAGCAATAAAAAGAAACAAACTGTTGATACATACAGCAAATAGGATGGGTCTTAAGAGCATTCTGAATGAAAAAGAAAAGGTAATCTCAGAAGGTTATAAAATGGATAATTCCATTTCAGAGGTAACAAAATTATAGAGATGGAGAACAGTGGTTGCCAGAAATTAGAGAAGGGCAGGGAGAGAGGGTGTGACTATAAAGGAGCAGCGTAAGGAATTTCCTTTGTGGTGACAGAATAAATCTATATCTCCATTGCAATGGTGATATTGGGTATACGTGATAAAATGAAATACAATTATATACAAAGTCATGTCAAAAAATAAGTGTATGCAAAAACTAATAAGATCTAAGTAAGATCTATAGTCCACTTAATTTTATTATGCAGGCGATTTTTGATATATACACTATTCCTGGTTCTGATAATACACTGTTGTTATGTAAGATGCCACCACCAGGGGAAGGTTGGTGATGGGTACAGAAGACAGACGTCTCTCTGTTAGGTTGCAACTTCATGTGACTCTATATTTAAAAGTAAAAATAAAACTAAAAGCAACACAAAATTCTCCTGAGCGCCTATCACCATCTAACATGCTATGTAATTTACTTCTTTATTTTTTTTATTTTCTTAGTATGCAAGTTCCATGTGGACAAGAAATTCTCATTTGTTTTTTTTCAGTGCTATATCCATGGCACATAGACCAATGTTTGGCACACAGTAAGCTCTCTATGAATTGTTATTAAATAAACTTATGATTAATGTAGATAATACTTTACATCTTAAAATCATCTTAACATTGTGATTAATATCATGACCTTTAATTTTGATCCCAGCTCTGCTATTATCTAGTAGGTCTTCATTAAGTCTCTTGAACTTTTTATTCAATTTTCTCATCCAAAAATTTAATAATGCTTAAAAGGTTAAATTAAAATAACATGCACAATAATACAGAGCTGAAGGAAGGGATCAACTTCTCAAAAATAAATATACTAACATGCTTCAGTAACCCTTACAAAATTAATAACATTTGATCTAATTATTTATCAAAAATGTAGACATAGTTTTAAGTGCAAGGATGATTATCACAATATAATTTGTATAGTGGGAAAATCTGAAATAACTAAAATGTAAAATAACAGGAAAAGGGCTGTTTTTAAAATCTTGTACTGCAATTTCGGGCATTTTCTGAAAACAAAGACCTCATTTTATTTTATAAATGAATAATAACTACAGATCTAATCTACAATAATTAATATGCCATCAGATTTTAAATTTCTATTTTTATTAACATTATAACTATCAACAACACTCATTATTTATAAAAACATTCCTTTCAAAACATCTTTGGCCGCATGCCTATATTTTGCACTATACTAATAAACACAAAATAATGTCATCAACTATAAGAGAGAATAAATGAGAATATATCCTACTATTTTGGTCTCAAGGCATCATTGAATCTGCAAATAAAGGTAATCTAAATTATTCATAAAATGACCTCTTCCTAGAATGTGTTATTACATATGATAGGCATACATATTAAGTAAAATGCTATTGCAGAGAAAAAAAAAATGAAGATCTCCTCAAATCCATACTTAGAGAAAAGTAATAATGATAAAGTGATACCCTTATATTAAAAATTATTAATGTTTTTGCATTTGAAAGATTATAGGGAGAAATATTTTTTCCTATTCAGAAAGTAAAAATGATTAAAATCATTCAGACACCTTTTATAAAATTAAGTGTAAAATTATAGATACAAAGCTAGTTTCAGATTAAAATTTATATGTGAAAAACTTTGACTATTTATCTCTCATAAAGATCGAATTTCACATAAATACCCTGGCTATATCATATCTGGAAAGTATGATTATATACTCTTATTTTAAAACAGAGTATTAAAGCTTGTTAAGAAGAAGCAGGGAATGCATCCTCCTTCCGAGTTGTGAAGCTTTATCTCCCATCTACTAAGGTCATTCAATTACCCAAAAAACAAGCAAATGAGAATAGTGCCCATTTGCACAGTTCTTGGTATTGATCTTAAATGATCTCAAAGGCACAAGGGGAGAGAAGTGTAACAATTTGAATTAAACATAATTAAATATAAATAACTAAAATTAAGCATGATTATGGAATACTTCAGGATATTTTAGGTACACTGGATTAAACATCTCAAAGAAACAAAAATTTTGCCCTTATCTGTAACCTCAGTTTTCTCATCTGTAAAATGGAAACAGAACTCCTTTGTTATTAGAACTACATTATAAAATATAAATAAATAAAACTCTTAACATGGTGCTTAGTAAAATAAAAAAAAAGATTAGTTGACTGTATATGCATGGGTTTATTTCTGGGCTCTCTATTTCGCAGCATTGGTCTATGTCTCTATTTATGTCAGCATACTGTTTTTTATTACTATACCTTTGTAATATAGTTTGAAATCAGGAAGAATAAAGAAAGTCTCAGATTTTTGATGATAAGCCTTGGTCATTTTCTGGCTGAGATCTTTTAAAAATTAATGGCCTCATTACACTAATTATATTCTGTACTCCAGGGTCCCCCAACCCCCGGGCTACATACTGGTATCATTCTGTGGGCCAGTACCAATCTGTGACCTGTTGGGAACCAGACTGCACAGCAGTAGGTGAGCAAATGGCGAGCCAACAAACCTTCTTCTGCATCTGCAGCCACTCCCCAGTGCTAGCATCACTGCCTCAACTCCATCTCAGATCATCAGGCATTAGATTCTAATAGCAGCACTGGTCTCTGGTGACAGAAGATTTGGAGACCACTACTCTACTCCCTCTATTCAGAAATGCTAAAGTTCTTTTCATTTGGCTAGTTAAACGCCATCCACTATTTTTGAGCTCATTAATTTACTAACACACAGTCTTTAACTGTTTTTCTTTTTAAAATAGGCAACACAAATGCAAATAAAAGTAATTAGTGTAAATTCCAAGTAGGAATCATAATGTTATTTCTTATAATGTATAATCAGAAAACACTACTTCTGGATTTCTTTCAGTGTGTGACTATTCTGTTCGTTTGGTTCTACTTAAAGTATTCTATTTCTAGTAAAAATTATTATTATAACTGTTTTCTGAGAAAGATTTCCTATATATGATCCTATTCAAATAAATATAATGAAATAAAGCAGACTCTTTTGCTTTTGTTTGAAATCTCTAGCAAGGAACGTCAATGACTGTATATTCTGCAAGATTTCAAACTTGTCATATTAGTTAGAGAGTCCCACATCTCTTTCTTCCTGTATTTAAGGTATGATGTATTTCAGAGGGAAAACTTATCTCTTATAAATTAAGTAAAGACATTAAAAACAACTATCCCAACATGGTTCACCTGTGCAAAATTGTTTTGCACAATGCCTCTAATGAATAGTTATCCATCCACCTTTTGGATATTTCTAAAGAAAGTAGATACTGACTACCACACTGGCCCCTGTATTATTGAACAAGCAAGTGCTAGAGAGGTCTTCTTTATGGAGCCAAAATCTGCCTTTCTGATGCCATTTAATATAATTGACCTTAGTTTTGCACTAAAAGGTACATCTGAATTCTATTCTCCATGATATTCAGTACACAACATACCTATTATCCTCCCCTTAGTTTTTTTTTTTAAGTTTTCACTTCACACAATACATATCTAATTGTTTCATTATAGTCTCTAAATCTTTGAGAATTATAATTGATCTCCTTCCATACAGTCTCTAGTTGGGTACAGGATACCAGGTGTATTCCAATTGGCACTTAGAACACAGGGAACATTTACTGCCAGTGTTCTAGAGCAGCACCAGTAATAGAAATATAATGTTAGGCCTACATTTGTAGGTTTAATTTTTTTGTAGACATATTAATAAAAAATAGAAAAAGGTAAAATCAATTACCAATATGTTCTAATTATTTACAAAATATTATTTCAACATGTTATGATTATGACTCCCTATTAATATTTTACATTTTTTAACTAAGCCTTCAAAATCTGGAGTGTATATTTTACACTTATAGCACAACTCAATTTTGACTAACCATATTTCAAGTGTTCAATAGCCACATGTGGCCAGTGGTTACAGTATTAGACAGCACAGTTTTAGATAGTTTAATTAAGTTAACATACAAATATATCAATGGTTTTAAAGTTCATGTGGCAGTAAGTTTATACTGAGTTTATGGTCAATTAAAATACCTAAGTTGTCATATCAGTTATTATCCCTCCTCTTATTTTAAGTACCATATTTTCTATAAAACTTATGCTTAAATTCATTGTAACTGGTAATACATTTAATTGTGTTAACTTGGGCAAGCATTTCCATCTCTAGATTGTCTATTATCTTGATTCTGTAGTCTGTTAATTCAACTCTCCCTTCTAGCTTGTTCATTCTAAACTTTTAGAATTATTCTTTTGTTTGTTTATTTGTTTAAAACTGGTTTAATCATATTGAAGAGGAAAGGACCATAAAAATAATAGAGGTTTGCAACATATTAATAGAGATTCTCATACATAATATTAATTAATTAATTAATCACTGCATAGTTAGCCATCCTCAAAGCCACTGAACAGCACCAGCATTCAGCATGTAATCTCTACCTAACGGCTGCAGTGATTTCATGATGTATTTATTGTCCAAAGCCTTCATGCAATTCAATTGCTTCATCTCAGGATCTTTGGCAGCTAATGATTCTCGTCTAGCTCACATGGCCTAGTACGTTCCCCTCCCACTTGGAATCACAGCTGCCCCTGATGTGAATATAGTGGCAATGAAGGTTTATGAATCTCAAGGCTAGATCAAAAAATGCATTGCAGACTCGCCCTGCTCCCTTGTATCACCCACTCTGAGAGCAGCCAGATGAAGATATCAAGTAGCTCTGAGGAGAGGTCCACCTGGAGAGAAACTGAAGCTGTCAGTTGTCAGCAGGTATGAACTTGCCAGCTATGTGATTGAGTTGACTTGGAAGCAGACCCCCTAGCTCCAATCAGGCCTTCGAATGACTGCAGCCTCAACCAACATAAGAGATCACAGGTGAAAATTTTGTGGCCTACCCCCTCCAAAATTTTAGATGCATGGAATCCGTGATTATTATAAGTTAATGTTTTGTGCCATTAAGGTTTGGAGTAGTTACACAGCATCAGGTTACCAGAATAAGACCTTAACACTTAGAATGACAGTAGTGTCCTAACACAGTGTTTCTCAAAGAACTGTAATGATTTTTGTCTATAAGTGGACAAAACATACATACCTATGACAAAAACAAAACCTGAATTAGATAAATCAATGTATTAACAGTGGTTTTCAATAAAAAGAGGTAATTAATTATATGCATTATAATTATCTTCTATATATTTTTCAGTATTTTCAGATTCTCTATAACAAACATTATTTTCAAAATAAAAAATGTGTTTGAAATAGTTATAAACTGATAAATACATTGCTACTATGAAAAATAAAAAGTTATATATAAATACTATTTCTAAAACTTGTTTTTCTTCCTCCCATTCTTCTTTCCTTCCTTCCTTATTTTCCTGATAGAATTCTTCTGCTTTAACCAAAAAATAAAACATTCAAAAATTAATATTGCTATCTTTTTTCATACTTTATTACCTCTCTTTAGTTAGGAGGGGGTTAACTAAAAGAGTTTAGCAACAACTACAACAGAATATAGAAGGTGCATTTTATGACCACTGGAAAGCAGGAGGCTCTCATGATCAATTTCAAGTCTCATATATTTGAACACAGTCACTTTCCTATGCAGCAATTTCCCTGAATTTATTATTAATAGGATTATTTGAAATATTAGTGTTCCCCAAGTGTGTGAATCTTAATAGCTTAGAAATTCCTATGACTAGATCATCTACTCCCACAGACTTCTTAAATATGTGTCTATAATTGTAAAGCACTGAAGTATTAAGACCCAGAATTTAATTAGATAATTCACTAGAGAAGAGTTACTTCTTCAGGCAGTAGTGCATGCAGGATTCATTTCATTATGATTATTTCTTAGTTAAAATAGATATATTTATCATAAAGAGGGTCTTGTCTTCAGAGCTACAGACCAGTAAGAAAATAATCTGAAATGAAGGCATCTAACTCTAGAGAATATCAATACTGTTCTTTTGCAGAGCATCCACTCTGGAGGATACTAAGACAGCAACTCTAGCACAGTATAATTGATTTGTTCCTTCTATTAGACAGGATTTAAAAAAATCATTCAATTCTTTCTGAATACGTTCTATTCAGAAAGAACTTATTCTCACAAAAATTTATGTCCCATTAGGCATAAAGAATAGTTCTAATTATGCCAAAACAACAGTAAACTTAATTTACTGACCTCAAACATAAGACACAATAAGGAAGCTGACAATGTAAAATAAGTAGTTAATTTATTCATTAGTCTACTATGCATTGTTAATTCAAACAATAAAACTATAAACAAAAATTATTTAAAAAAAAATTTTAATACTTGTTTCTATTTGTCTTCAAAAAAGAAATGCTTATATAAGACACAATTAATTTTTTAATAATGGCTAAAAATGCAATTGTTAAATAATCCAAATGGACTAATAATTTCAAATGTATTGAGATCATATATAAAGTAGAATGGATTTAAATAATTGATACTATTTATGAATTAACATGACTCAGAATAACAGAAAAAAACTGTTTGACATGGGAAATGGCAAATGTTTGATGTCAACTTTTAACTCCAAAAATTTCATAATATCTAGAGTTCAACACATTTTGAAACACATTTTTCTTCTTTAAAAATATTTTCAAATGTATGGCATTGAAATTAATCCTATGATAATTTAGCTATTTGGGGAAAATAACTTCTAAGAAGTAGATATAAAAATAAAATCTATAACCACTAAGTCTGGAGAAATATAATAAATTCTACCTGACTATTGCAAATAATATCAAGTAGTGCAAGTTCCATTTGTCTTACAGTTTCTTAATTAGAATACAGTTGACATCATTTCAAATAAATGAAAAAACTTATTCCAGAGATACAGAATAAATCTATGAAGACATGTAAGAACATTTCAAAATGACAGTATGATCAAAAGACTTTGGCACTGGAAAGATGGAATTGTGTCTCAGCTCTGCAAGTGTGAAATGGGGCCCTTAAGTAAGTACTTACCATCTTTAAATCTCTTACCTTTGCCAAATATTATATCTCTGACAAAGGAGCCAGGACTTTGAGAGGTTTAAATTTCAAATGCACTTCCTAAATAAGAGGCACAATTTGAGTTCAATAAAGGTTCATTCCCTACACTACAGCCCCTTTTTAAAATAGTGCTAAAGAAGAAATAGTGTAATAGATATGAAAGGGAGGATCAGAGAAATAACACAACACAAAAATCTATTATTCATATAAGAATGTACATATGTTTTACAGTCCAATCAGCAGGAGAATGGATAAACTACAATATATGCAGTAGAACATAGTATAGTAAGGAAAATGAACAAGGTACTGAATGATCCAAATATTGAACAAAATTGATATATTTCTTAAACTTACTATTGAGCAGAAGACACAAAATAATACATATTGTATGAATCTATCTACCATTAATCAATCTATTTATCCATCTAAAGTACAAAAACAGACAAAAGTAATATAAATGGTTAAAAGTTTAAACAGTAGTCTCCCTTGTGATGGGTAGTGACTGGAAAGGAGCATAGTAATATTTTGCTTCTTGATCTGGGTGATGGTTACAGGAGAATGTTCACTTTGTCAAAATTCATTGGGCTATCGTCACAATATGAGTATGTTCCTATATGCATGACATACTGTAACCAAAAACTTAAGTATGAATAGCTTAAATATAAACACATATATTTTGCTCCAAATTCCATGCACTCCTCACTAAGCCACATCAATTTATAACATGACTTTAAGCATCAAACTTGAAGGGCAAATAAGTCAGACCAATATTTAAGGCCAGAAAGAAACAGTAGAATATTAAATCCAGGATCAAATTATTAATACCAAAGAAAAATAGTATATCATCTTTCTTAAATATTTTTTCTATATCATTGTCATGTACACAGGTAAGTTCTAGGTGCTTAGGCCTTTCCTTGGGTAGAACACTTGGATTTTAAAAAGTCAGACTCTCTAAATAGGTGGTTCTCAATCTTAAACATGCATCAGAAACATGTGGAGGGCTTCTTAAACATGGATTGTGATCTCTACCCCAGAGTTTCTGTTTCAGTGAGTATTGGCAGGGCCCAAGAATTTACACGGCTAACAATTCCCCAATGTATTGGTGCTGCTATGCTGGAACCATATATTTACAACTACTGTTCCAGAAAAAAAGAAAAAAAATGTATCAATCCTGAGTTACATTTGACAAGTTTGGAACTTTCCTTTGCATCTATATTTCTACCAAATCAATCAATAATAATAATATTAAGAAGAATAATATCAACTACTATAAAGAGAAATTATAGGGAATAAGGATGTACAAGTAAAGACTTTGACCCAGAGTAGGTGCAGTATGAAAAAGCTAGTATTTTTATTTTTGGTTCTAGTCTTTCCCTTATTAGGAGTCCTGGAAAGTCTTCAACAGGTAGAAAAGACCGGTTCACGTAAATTCAGTGGTCTTCAACTCTCACTGAACATTACAATCCCCTGCGGAGTTTTTAAAACTCCAGTGTTTGGGCTATATCCCAGACCAATGAAATCAGGATTTCTTCAGGGTGGGAACTAAACATTAATAATTTAAAAAACTGTCCAGGTGATTCTCATGTGCAGCCAAAATTAAGAATCAATGCTTTAGTTCTATAAATTTTGTATACTATGTCCCATTCGCCATAGAAAACTGCGGACATTAAAGTGAATGAAGCAACATTTTGACTTTAAGGTTCTTATAGTTTAGTCAAGGCAACATATTCAAAGATTGACATGTTCAATATAATGACAGAACTATAAAGACGTACATATGAACCAGATGCCAGGAAATGCATAGAGAAGTCTCACTTACTCCCACCTGTCACTTTAAGAAACAGTTTGCTAGAGGTTCTGCTTTATTAATTCATATATTGAGGGGGTTTTTTTGTTTGTGTGTTTGGGGGTGTTTGTCTGTTAATATAGCAACACTGTGCCAGGCATTGTATTAGACACAATTGCAGTTGTGATAAATTTTATAAAGGAGAAGTAGAGTACCATGAAACTTACTATGATTTAAAAATTTGACCAATTTGGAGAAGTCTGGAACAGCTCCAATGTCTGAGGCAAAGTATGACTGAGTTGGCATCTAAACAATAAGTACAAGTTATCAACATCAAGGAGAAAACATGGAGCAAGAGTATGCTCGAGAAAGAACAGCATTGAAACTCTCACAATGGGAGGGTACAGAGGGTTTCCAGGAACTGTGGGAGATTCCAGAAGTACTGAAAGCAACTGGGCAGTTGTGAGGGGCAAGGCTGGCAGGGCATGTAGATGGTTATGACTTTTGGTTTCCACCCCACAAAAAGCTTTGGGACTGTTTTCAACAGAAGATGACATTTATATTTTCTTTTTAAAAAGAAAAATAAAAAAGAATAAGAGTGATTGAAGAAAAACCAGCTAGGGGCTGTGCAGTTTCTCTCAAACAAGAGATGAAGTAAGCATATTATCTCTCCATTCCCAGAACTCTTTTTTTTTTTTTAATTGAAATGTGTTTGACATATATTATGTAAATTTAAGGTGCATCGCATGTTAATTTGATATATTTATATGTTGTAAAATATTGTCATTATAACAATAATTAGCACCTCTATTGTATTTCATAATTACCCTATCTTTTAAGTATTTGGAATAATTAAGTCTTAGTTTCTTAGCATGTTTGATAATTATAATATAAAATTGTTGTCTATATCGCTGTATTATGTATTATATCTCTAGGGCTTATTTGTTATTCATTGTAAGTTTGTACCCTAAAAAATATTGTCCTGTTCCCCCATTGCCATTCTCTGGTAACCACCATTTTATCCTCATTTTTTACAAGTTTTGCTTTTTAGAAATTCTTCACATCAGAAATATTATAAAGTCCTTGTCTTTCGCTCCAGGACTCTTCATCTTTATCCTTCAGACAAGGGTGCAGATGTGAGAATGCAGGCAGGAAAATGCCTGCTGAATTTTTGAAGAGTCATCAGGGTTCATATTGGTGGTCACAAGCCATGGAGGAGAAAAGCACTTATTGGGTTCTCTTTCCTTGGTCTAATGGTATAACATTTGTTTTAGAAATATTTCTGTGATTCTAGAAAAACAGATACACTCAACAATCTGAATATAGGAAGTGGGACTTATTTTGTTTTTGTCTATTCATTTGGCATTTGATCACACAAATTTAACATCTAAGAAAAAGGGAAATGTTAAAGATTATCTCATACCCTGTTCCTATCTCCAGTATCTCAGGACATCCATCTGAAGGTTTCTATGTCTGCTTTGCTTTAGAATCTCTTTCTGTGTAAACAGAGTCACCAACTGAGATGCCTTCAAGGATCAGACAAGTACTGTGGTTGTGAGAAGAAGGCTGGGAATAAAAGAACTGCACTACCAGAAATATCTTCACCAAGGCTCCGCAACAGAGGCAGCCAGGTTTAAGCACTACTTCCACCAGCACACTTTTCCTTTTGCAAAGGTTCAAAGTGAGTAAGGAGAAAGGAAGGCTCTCACAAGACCACCCCAAAGCACACCTGAAGCAAGACCATCTTTTCAAACATTTAGTTTCTGCCTCTCTACTGGAAGATTCATCCTTCCTTCCAATCAGAAATTATCTTTCTTCCTCTTTCCACCACTTAATCTACCTGTTTTGCCTCTGTAATATAGTTAGTGGAACATGCATCTTAGAGCCTTTATCAAACTGTAAGATTCTTACAATCAAAAAGCATTCATCATAATCTGTCTATAGATCCCTACTACAAGTATTAACACATTCTCAAATTATGGAGGAGCATAAATGAGGTAGAACCATATTGTAGGTTCAGACTATGAAAAACATTAATCTGGCTAGAAAAAAAAAAGCAGCTACTCGTTTTGTTGAAATTAACTTTTTGAAATTCTTGAGCACAAATATTTATATTGGAGGAAATAGTTTTCATATTATCATATTAGTGTCAATAGTCATATATCACAAGAGAAAAAATTCATCCCAAGTTTGATATCAAAATATAATATTAATACAAAAATATTATTTTGAATTCTTTGAAAACTACTAAGAATTGTGGTTTTATATTTTACACTATTTATTTATAGTGTAGCTCTTGATATGGAAGCTGAAAAATCTATTCATAAACCCATATTAGTAATTATATTTGTTTTATGACTTTGGACACTATAATTGCAGACCATTGCAGTGTTTGTTAAAATAGTACAATTAACATGAAAAAGACTAAGAAAAAAGTCAGAATCATACTTTTTATACTTTGAACACAATGATTGTATCAGCTCAAGCATTTCAACAATGGTAATCCACACAGCGTTTCAACACTGATTGCCTACAGGTAACATGCAGAACTCAGTTGGTGACCTATAAAATATCTTCTAGATTTGTCCTTCTCTAAATAATTGGCATTTGATTCAGGTTGGGAGCATTGCTAAAGAGAGAAAACTAAATTAGCTCTATTGAGCAAGTGACCCTGACTCAAAAAAAAAAGAAAAAGAAACAGTACAGATAGTTTATAGTCTCTCTTCAGCAGGATCCTTGAGGTAGGATTATTACTACACACCTCTCTTTTTGTAAAGCAATTACTCAAGATAGTAAGTTTGAGAAGTATTCGTGTTTCTTCCTCTCCCTTATAGTCATGAGAAGATTGAGGCTGAGGGCATGTGTGGCACCCATGAGTCAGGTTACACCTCTCGATGGTGTTGCGACGCCTCCTAATATATTAAAAATGTTCTTTTGGTGTCTTCCAGGTAACTGCCTATGATTACTTTCATTCATATAAAAGATAGGTCTTCCCATTATTATTATCATTAGAAAAATAGATTTTGATCGTTTATCACCATAGACATTTAAAAGCAAAATGGAATATTTATGCATAAAAATATATAAACATAGAAAAATACAATTATGTATATATTGTGTTGATGGGCATTTTTCTAAGCCTATAGACAAAAGAAAACACAGCAAAGTAAAAGATAAATTTTATCACTAAACTCAAACTTTCTTTAAGTCAAAAAATAAATAATTCCAAAAAATAGTAATTTGTTTAAAGAAAGGGTAATAGAGCTAATAATTAAATTATACAAATGAACATTTAAAAATTACAAAGATTATAGAAGATAAAGGAATAGAGTATATAAATACATTATTCATAGTGAAACTAATACAAATGAGTATACTGAGAATGTTAGCTAAACTGATGTTCAAATACAAATTAAAACAAGCATATATATCTGTATTTATGCCTAAAATATATGGGTATCTTCTTATAAATATGTATGACTACATAAATATATTCAAAGTACTGTAGTCAAAGAACCACGCCTGAGACTTCTCAGGACCTTGACCTAATCTGCTTAATAAAATGCCAGGCTGTAATACACAAACATTGGGGATACCTTAGAGAGAACGGGTATACTTTGACTGTAGGATGAATAAGAAACATTTGGGGACTATTAGCCAGCCTCTAAAATGGTCTCTTCAAATCCTCACCTCCTGGTAGTCCTCTTCAACACTGAATTAGAGCTGACTGTATGACCCAAAAAAATCTCACGATGAAAGTAACAGGTGACTTCCAAGTATAGATCATACAAGGCACTGAAGTTTCTATCTTTATCTTTCACATCATTCACTCTGGGGAAACCCAGATACTATGTCATGAGAATACTCAAACAATACAGAGAAGTTCGTGTGGAAAAACCAGAAGCCTCATGCCAACAGCCAGCAGCATTCAGTGAACCATGTGAGTGATCTTCCTTGGAAAGGTATCCTCCAACCTCAGGCAACCTGTCAGATGACTGCAGTCCCTTCTCCCACATCTCCTCACTACAGCTAATACTTGATTGCCACTTCATGAGAGATTTTGAGCCAGACCCACACAACTAAGCCAATCCAACTGTTGGTACACAAAAGCTATGAGCAATAGAAAATGCTTTTTAAAAAGTCATCAAGTTTGGGGCAATATTTTATACAATAATATAAAAGCAATACTGATTGTATGGGTATGTATTTGTATGTACGTATTTATTTGATTAGCAATTAAGCTACATATAACCTATCAATATAATAATTACTTATTAAAAAGGTATATTTCTATGTTGGTAAAGATGGTAATAAACAGGCCATATACAAATTAAGGTCAGTATCAACAAACAGAACCATTTTGGAAAGCTGTTTTTCAATATGTAATAGGAGACTTAAATATATCCAAAAATTAATTCCAAAAGGATCAAAAACCTAAATATAAGAACTAAAACCCTAAAACTCATAAAAGAAATCATGGGGGTAAAATTTCATTACCTTGAATTTGGCAATGGATCGTCAGAAATGATATTAAAAAGCATGTGTAACAAGAGAAAAGGATCGATAAATCATATTTCATCAGAATTTTTAAAAGGTGTACATCAACATACATTACCAAGAAAGTGAAAAGAAAACCTACCAAGTAGGAGGAAATATTTGCAAATCATGTATCTGATAAGGCCTAGGAATTTTTAAACTCAACTACAAAAAGAAAAAAAAAATCTGGCAAAAGACTTGAATAGACTTTTCCCCAAAGAGGAAATACACATTTCAATATATATGCCCAACATAATTCACCATAGGGAGATGTACACTAAAATCACAATGAGATATCAGTTCATACACACATAATAAAAAGAATGGGGAAAAAAACTACTGGTGAGGACATGAAGATATTGGAACTCATATATTGTTAATGGGAATGTAAAACGGTACAATACTTTGGAGAACAGTGGTTCCTCAAAAAGTTAAACATAAAATTATAATACTACCCAGCAACTCCACCCCTCAATATATACTCCCACATTTGAAAACTGGTAGGCAAATAATAATAATAATAATTCTTGTGTACAAATGTTCATAGCAGCACTATTCATAATGCTTAAAAGGTAGAAAAAAAACCCAATATCTATTAATAGAGTATTGGATAAAGAAACTGTGATAATACATACAATGGGATATTATTCAACCATAAAGAATCATGTACTGATATATACTCTAATGTGGATAAAACTAAAAATGCTAAGTGAAAGAAGTTAGAAATAAAAGGTCACATAGTATATGAACCCATTGACATGAAATATCTTAAATAGGTAAAAACATAGAGACAGAAGTCAGATTGTTGGTTACCAGAGGGTAGGATAGGAAAGAGTGAGAAGTGACTGATTAATGGGCATGTGGCTCTTTTGGGGTGATTAAAATATTTTGTAACTAGATAGAGGTGGTGGCTATGCAAAATTGCGAATGTACTGAATGTCAGTGAATTATACACTAAAATAGTTAATTTTGTGTTAACTATTATGAATGTCAGTTCCATTATAAAATCTGCTATATACTTTCACTCAGAAATTCCACTTATAAAAATGCATATGAGAAATATTAAATTAAGAAAAAAAAGGTGTATACTGAAAAAATTTCAAACATTTTTTTAAAACATGAAAACAACAAAGTTCCAATAGGAAGAATCTGTAAGTTGAAATAGCCTTTAATTGAGTTTTTCTAGTTTAGCTCATTTACCTTATAATAAAGATAAAGACAGATCACTGTCCAATTGCACAAAGACAGTTTGCTAGGGTGAAGCTATTAGTACCTTCTTGAAAGACCTTGGATAAAATTCTGAGTCTGTCTGATCATGCATTTTCCAGCTTCTCTGAGACTAAATTTTCTCCTCTCTGAAATCAGGATAATAGCATCTCCCTAAAATAATGCTTAATATATGATAAGTATTATTTCCCTACTTTTATATATACAGGAGGATAAAAGGAATAAAACACATCAAAATAATTTTAGAGGTTATATTTGGATGGTTAGATTTTTTGAAATTGTTTTTTCCCATCTTTGTTAATGGGAAGAATACACATGTGGACCCACTCTCAAATACAGTACACACACACAGGGTAATCATGACATTTAATCACTCTAAAAACATCAATAATCCCAAATTATTATATCAGTATAAACTGTATAGAACAGAATTAGATTTATGTTCTTCTTTAATTTGGACTCAATATGACTTACAGGTTTTTTCTCTCCAAATTGTCAACCTGTGGGCAAGACTGAATTGATTGCCATCCCTAAAATACTTAATGCTGCTTCCACGAAGTCCCATGTTATCTGTCCACCTGGAATGTTTTTCATTCATCTTTACTTGATTCAAAACCCAGCATATGCTTCCCTGTCTAACATAATTATCTTGTATTAAAATTTTCTCTTTTCTTTATATTACCACTCTTATGACACATCATTCAATACTGTATGTGGTAAATATGTTTGGTCATATTGCTTCTACCTGACTATATGTTTATTAAAATAAATGATTCAAACTTGTGTGTGCATATTGTGTGCAAGCACACACGAACTCTTGCATAATGTCTATTTCAGTAGTTTATACATCATAAACTATGAATACATAAAATGAATGAATGAAATTGAATAAGATCGTGAAATTTAGTTTGGTCATATTTTAACAATACTTACAATAATCCAGAGATTGATATATCATAAACTATCTTTATTTTTCCTGAATTTAGACCAAAAAAAAAGAGAGAATATTGATTCTCTTAATATGTTAATGGTATTCATTTATATTTTGGTATTAATTATATTCTCATATAATCAACATACTTTGCCTGAATCTCTAAAGTTAAACTAATTTTATACATTGCATTCTAGATAGCCTTACCATTATACATCCCAACAGCAATGTATGTGATCCAGTTTCCCTGCATGCTTTTCAAAAAAATTTCATCCATTCTGATATGTGTGTAGAGACATTCCTTATTGTTTTAATTTGTATTTATTTAATGGCTAATAATATTAACCATATTTTTATCTACTTATTTGCCATCTGCATATCTTCTTCAATTAAATGTCTCATGTCTTTGCCCATTTTCTGAATGTATAGTTGCTGTTTTTTTGTATCTCTCAAGTTCAAGAGTTTTAATATAGTCAAGATATTAGTCCTTCAGTGAGTATCTGAATTGCAAGTATTGTCTTCCAGTCTGTAGCTTGTATTTTCATCCTCATAAAAGGGACTTTCACAAAACAATACCTTTTCCTTATAAATTCTGTAAATATGATGTATAGTGTAAGAACTACTTCATAGTCACAGTTCCCAAAGATTTTCTTACACTTTTTCCCTAAAAGTTTTATAGATTTACATTTTTACATTTAAGTCAATAATTCATTTTCAGTTTGTATGTTCTATGAGGTATAGGTCCATGTGTTTTTGTTTATCTGTTTTGCCTGTGGAGGTCCAATTTCCCCAGAACCATTGGTTGAAAAGACTATCTTACTTTTATTAACTGGTTTGGCACCTTTGTCAAAAATCAGGCATATTTGTATGAGACTACATCTGGGTCTTTATCCTGTTTTATTGACCTATCTGTCTATCCTTCTGCCAGGTCTACTTAGCTTTAATTAGCTACTGAGACCTGATTATTTTAAAGTTTATTATGAGTTTACTATAGCAGTTATTTTAATTTAAAATTATTTAGATATACAATATTATTTAAAAACATTTTTAGGATGTTGTAATATTTTTGTTTATAAAAATCAAGTATTTTTCTTACTCTTACATGCGAGTTTTTAAAATCTCAATGAATAGAGATAACACAGCAAAAGTTAAAGAAGGCAAAATTTGTAATAGATTACTTTGATTGCAATCTCCATCTTTTTTCTGTTAACTATTTTAAATAAAAGGGTATATAAACTCAGCTAAAAATAAAGCATGTGTGTATTTCAAAAAACTAAAACCACCAAACAGAAGGTCCTTTGAACTGTAAAATTTCAAGTGCTCAATAGATTTCAATGGATTATATGAGGCTTTCTGTCTTAAGTCTATAAATTTTTATTGTCTGTCTTAAAGCACATAAAAAACTTTCTTGAATGATTTCCAATCACTTATTTTTTACAGAGACTAATCTGCTGAACTGACTTTTCAAAATTTACTTAGCTTTATAACAATGTGAATGATATCTAAGTACAAAATATTCAACAACCATACTTATGCTCTAATTGTGCTATAAAGGTGACATGGAATACTAAAGCCCTAATTGCAATTAGAGCATTTTATTTGTTCTGAATTAATTTTTTGGCTTGTCCCACTTTCAGAATTTTCTAAAATCAAATACCACTAAAGAACTCTTTGAATATAACCTGAACCAGTTTTTCACTTGTCCTTTCCTGCTATCCATACTACCACTCAGGGCATAGCCATTAGCAAACTCCCTAATCTATCCATACATAAAACAATCAAGTATAGAATAAACCTATGCTGAAAATGTCAAAAGCCCCTAGTTTTCAGGTTTGCTATACCCTGAAACACTCCCCTCTAATAAAGATGGACAGGGATCAGTACCAGCACCTGGTATATTGCCTCAGTTATTCACTCCATCCATGTAAAGGATATCGTCGGCAAACATCTCTCAAGTACTATTGGTTATTAGTGAACCCTACAGCTATAAGATATGCCAAATTTTCTCTAGGTGGGTAGATAACCAAGGAAAACTGTGAACTGTCACTTAAACGCATCACAAAGAAAATTTTTTCAAAGAAGATCGTTCCTTTACCTGTTTGACATCATATGCCAGAAGAACATATTTTAAATCTGGTGAAACAAAATATCTTGATGCTTTAAAGGTTACCTAAAAACAAAAGGAAACAATTATTTTAAAAAGCTTAACAGAGAGATAAATGTGCATTTGGATACAGAATTATAAAAAAAGCTTGATGTTAATTACACTGTGAAATAGGCATTATCATTCCTGCAATTAATATGAACATGCATGCATGTATATTATACAGATGGATATAAAACTTGGAGAGGCTCTATTACACATTTCATTAATAAAAATATTAACATACCTTTTCTACATGTTATCACTCAAAGACTATGTTAATATATTCATTATAAAAAAAAAGTAAAAACTCATTGAACTTCCTAAGTAACCAAATGTTTTTACATTTGCATGTGCAATTAATCAAAAGGAAAAGAAACAGTGACATTCTGTGGTATCATGATTTTATGACATTCTGTGGTATCATGATTTTATGTATATAGTTGGTATATTTATATTGAAAGAAGCCACTATATTAAATACAGAATCTCTTTAAATTCCCAAAGTGAAATAAATTAAAACACAATACACAAATATGTAATTAATTTTATACATGTATATTTTATATATATGTATGTATGTGTATATACATATAAACATATAAATATATATAAAATATATATATGTATGTGTGTATGTATGTATGTATGTATGTGTGTGTGTGTATATATATATATATATATATATATATATATATATATATATATATCAACACTATACAGCACCTGATTGATTCTGAGTCTATAGTTTTACCCAATGCCAGAAAAAAATGAACTAAAATGAAGGAGAAATATTGAGAGTGGTGAAATGATTTTATTTGAAATATAGATTACGGTTAACTTCATAAGTGAATAGAAGGCAAGCAAATTGAGTTTATGCATCAAAAGCTTACATAATATAAACAAAAGTAAACTGTATATGAATTTTATGCAAACTAGTTTGTATAGTTTTATATTTTGCAGAGAAATATATATATAATTATATATATTACATTATATTATTAATATATATAATTATATATATAAAATTTTGTGTACCTTATATCAAGGCAGTTTCCACAAGACCATTCTCCATTGAACAGAAAAGGGTAAAGTCAAGGTTTTCTTATTTGAAATTTCCCAAAACATAAGGGGCCGGATGAGAAACTCAGACTAATCAATGTTTGACAAAGATTGTGTGGAATAAAATAAAATATACTTGCTATACTCCCATCTTGGGTTTTGGCACAGAGCTTCTAAAACCCTGAGAATTTCATGAGTAATGGGAGGGTCTTTTGTTAATAATATTTAGTCCCATTTGACCCTTCCTGATTTATAATAATGAAATGACTTAAGGTTTAGGGTACAGGGAGAGGAGCTAGATAACTTCTGGATGGGGGCTGGCCACTGGAGGAACCAATTCAATTGATTAGAGGCTTAGAACTTTTAACCATATTTGGAGATCAAGAAGGGTGGAAGGGCTGGAGACGAAGTTCAATCAGGTGGCTAATGATTTAATCAACCAAGCCTAGGTAATGAAACATCAATAAAAAACTCTGAACAATAAGATTTGGAGAAGCTTCCTTGTTACTAAACATATCAAAGTACTAGGAGGATGGTGCACCCCAACTCATAGACAGAGATTTGGTACCCTTTTGGATTCACCTTATTAGCCTCCTCATCTGGCGCTTCATTTGCATCCTTTATAAACCAGTAATTGTAAATATAGCTGACCCTTGAAAAACATAAGTTTGAACTGAGTAGATCCACTTGTACACATTTTCAATAAATGCAGTTAGCCCTTTGAGTCCATGTAGGTTTTACATCTACAGATTCAAGTAACTACAAACAGAAAATGGTATTTTCACATTCTCAACCACAGTTTCCCACCTACAGATTCTCAATTGGGGATGAAAACTATTATTTTAGATCCTCAGCTGTTTAAATCTGCATATGTGAAGTTCCAACTCCCTCGAGAAAAGATAAACACAGATTTTTGCGTAGGAATCGGCGCCCCTAACACACCTCAAAACCCACGTTGTTCAAGGGTCAACTGAATAGCTTTTTCTACGAGTCATTCTAGCAAATTATTAAAACTGAAGGGGGATTATAGAAACAGCAAATTTGTAGCCAAGTCAGACAAAAATGCAGGTAGCTTGGAAACTTGGCATGTGCAAATGGTAGGAAGTGGTGGTAATCACTCAGTCGTTAACTTCTGGGGTCTGCACTTACACTGGGTAGGTAGTTAGTGTTAGAGATGAATTGTAAGCCGTTCAGTTGGTGTCATATAATTGTTGTGGAGTAACACAGTGTGTTAATCTTGAGCCAGATATGCAAGAGAGTGGAGTGGTCTGAGAGAAAATAAGATTATATGGAAATGTCAAGATTTAGAAGTTTTGTCTATTTACATATATCTTGTACAGGCCATGTATCAGACACTTTAGAAAAAGGTCACAAGAATCACTGGCAAGGATTCATATAAAGATATTTTTTTCATTTTTTAAAAAATTCATTTCAATAACAATGAAAATAATAACAACAATAAAGCTATTGTTTATCATAATTTCTGTAAATTGCTTAGATTTTTGTAGTTCTCAGTAATCTTCAATCCTCCTGACAGTACTGGGAGGTTCATAACCTCATTCTTATTCTTTCTTTTTTTCTCATTAATTTATTACATATTGAAACTTGGTAGACATTAGTCTGTGGGAATTTAGGGTGACATTGAGAACACATCACCATCTCTCTCAACATTACCATATCTTGTACTGGAAAGTGTACTGTCACACAATAAGAGGTTTATTATTTAAAAATCAGTTAAAAGAGCAATGCTTTCATTCTATACTATGGAAATTAGGAAACTCTAATGCCACAGTTCTTAAACTTTTCTCAAGATCACAGAGGAGCAAACATAACAAAAGAACATAGGAGGAATTCCTTTCATAAGTCTCATTATCCCACCAGCAGGGTTTTCTTTCTCATTCTTTTTTATTTTAAGAGAGCTTCCCAGTCTGAAGTCTGAATTATTTAAAGAAAAGCTCACTTCCCTTGTCCCCACCCACTCTCATGTGATGTTCCTCACAAAAATTAACTTCACACGTTCACAGGTGCATCTGTACCTCCGTTAACAACATTTTAGTATTTTTTACAGTTCCTACAATTATCCAGTCTAGCACTTTATTAATTATCACTACACTGCCTCCAGTTATGCAGCATAAACACACTGGGAAACTTTCCAAATACCTTTTTAGGGGACAATCTGTTGAACCTTCTTTGAATATAGAGTTGTGTTCAGGTCACTGGTTCTGCAGAGACTTGCTGATAATAACGTACTAAAAAACACATCCTTGCAGCTTAGTCAAGGAAGATTGGAAGTCTCAGGCAAATCCCTTCTAGTGTAAGCTATTAATGTTATCATATTTTGCATCTGGAAGATTAATTTTTTCTATCAGCCACAGGAGACCCTTGGGTCTACGACTACTCTAATTATAGACATAAATATAGTTTGGCTGAGTGCCAAATTTATACAGCTTCAAATTAGGGTTTGGGGAAATTCATTATTGTTAATAATGATATTATATTACCTATACATTTAATCACTTAATTACAGTTAAAATAAAAGAAAACAGAAATATTTTCTACATGTGTTTATTGGTATCATTTAGCAATGATATCTACCAGTGTATTTTTTGATCCTGAGCACAGGACAAAGGGCATTAAAATGCATGAACTCTGCCATCTAGGAACATTTAATTAAGGAAAGCAAGGTAAAATAAACAAGAAAAGATAAACATGCAGGTGGTTAGCTAAACCTATTAAACAAAGAAGACAAGGCATTTGATCAAATTGAGAAACAAATGTATGCTTTTGGAAAGCTTAGGAAGCTTTCATATTATCTCATCTGTATGTATCATTCTCTTCTACCAAAACTCATTTAATGAACATTCATAATATGATGAGCATCATGGTAGACACTGAAAGTGTTACAAAGATGATAAACGAAGTCCACTAGAAGCTTCTCCATCCCACACTGGGCAAGATAAGACAAGCACTATGATTCTCTATAGTCTGCTGTAGAGCAGGGGCCAGAATCCCAAATGCCTTGCGAGGCTGGGTATGTAGTAGAAGAATTAAGCTGTCTGGGTAAATTGAGAGCAGAGGAGTCAGGTTGTTTAAAGGAAACAGTAGTCCCTCAGTTCCAGATAACTGTTATTTTATAGAAAAGTACATATAAGTTCTATTTTTCCATTTTTTAACACAAGCTAGAAATCAAATTTGAATTTATAATCTCATGATATTTAAATCATAGCCTAATATTTAAAATATATATTCTGCCTAGGAGCTGTCAGTTCAAAAATATTTGGTAAAGGAATAATTGCCATAAGAATGAGGGAGCAGAAAAAAGATGACATGAGATGTAAAGAATAGAATGGTAGTTTTTTCATATATTTGGTAGCAATGTAAATGAAAAAGTGAACCATTTTATCCAGTTAAATGAAATCCTAGACTACATTATGAGAATAATTTTCACAATGAATGAGCAGCTTAAAAAGAGTCCTGGTGATGTACAAGCCAGCCTCATGGATTACCACTAATATTAATAATGTGTGCATTACTGCCAACATGAATTTGGCAGGGCTGATTATTGTTTCATGAGTGGTGAAATGTAAAGCCAAAAAAAAATTTGAATTTAGAACAATTACTCTGGTAGTCAGGTAGAAAATGAGTTGGATCTGTTGACATCTTGAAGTCATGGGATCTGGTAAGATGCTCTATGAAGGAATTGAGGAAAAAGAAAGCACAAAGACATATGCCAATGACAAGAAAAATTAATGATTAGATTCAAGACTGAGAAAAAAAGAATGAGTATAAAAACAATTCCAGGTTTTAAAGTGTTTATCACTAGGCTAATGTTGCTATTGCAATCTAAGCTGAGAAAAAGCAAAAAATGAATACGTACATACCTATATACATACGTACATACATACATACATATACATACATACATACATACATACATACATACATACATAAAACAGCATATTTTGAGAAAAATTTTATACATAGCTGTTTTAGATGTGTCAAGGTTACAGTACCTTAAGGAATTTCAATAGGAATGTTTAGAATCTTTGTAAAAAAGCATGAGGTTTGAGAGATATCTGGAGTGTCACCCTTAATCAGGTTGTAGAATATCAGATGAAAGTTTGTCCAATGAAAATCCGTCCTAATCAAATAAGAGGAAAACCCTCAAACAATGTGTTCTGCTAGAGGTAGATCTATAATAATGCAGATATTATGAGTATTCTTTACAATTACTTTTACTTTTAAATGTGTGTGTTTTTTTCTCTTGTACTTTCGTTCAACCTGCCTTCACCTCTTGTATCTTTGTTGTAATACCTTCACCTCTCCCTACTTTTTATTCAAATTGTATTTCTCTAAAATATCATTCGAACTCTCTCGTCTTCCCTGTCCTCAAGTGATTCATTTGGCCTTGTCTATATATAATTATATGTGCAGTTCCTCTAATCATTGATCACTGATTCATGTTTGCTCTTCTATGTTGTCTTGAACTGCAATTTACATTTTTTTATTGCAACAGCAATGCTTCTATTAAGAAGCTCCATTGCAATGATTCACTCTTGTTAGTAGCATTATAACTAGAAGAAGAAATAAGATAATGATGGTGTTCCAAGATGTCAGACATTAAAGATCATAACAAGAAATCATTACACACAAATTTAAGCATTAGAAGTACTAGAAACTATAAAATATACATTTGCATGACTTGAATCTCAGAAAGGACTGATGAAGAGGAGAAGAATAAGAAATGAGATTAAAATGAGCACAAATCAGTAAGAAGGAATTGCTTGCCTTAATATTGAAAAATGACAGAAGCATAAGAACTGTGCAGTCCAGGTGAGTGTTGTTCTAGATCTTGTAAAGAGCTGGTGTTAAAAAAAATGTATAGGCGTCTATATTAACAAGCAAACAAACAATCAAACAAAATCTAGTCCAGAAACTTGAGCTGGATGATCCTTTAAGTCTTAAAGTGTTCGTGAGCACATTTTTCAACAGAGAATGATGAAAACAAAAAGGTAAGTCTTAGTGGAACTTATGGTCTTTTCCTTTCTCTTCCTGCTCCCTCAACCTCTACCCCAGCAAACTCCCTATACACGCGTGTGTGCGCACACACATACACCCCTTATATTTAATCCATTTGGGCTATAACTTCCCTCATTACTTAGTTTCATTTTTAATTTACTCATATGTGAAAAAATGCTTAGAAATGTCATCTTATTCTAGAAAGGTAAAATATTATTTTTTGAATATGCGATTAAGTATATATTATAAATATGTTTCTTTTACAGTGAAATCTATAAGTGATCATGAAATAAGAATGAGGAAGGGTTTTAAAAAGCCAGTTGACCTTAAGAAGATGGGGAGAGAGAGAGATGGTCACTCTGCAGTGGATAAAGAGGAAAAATGGATCAAGAGAAGCCATAAAGGAAGGCAACCAAATTGTGGTCCATGGTGTATGCCCAAGATGAGCTCTCTTTCTATGCATGGCTTCAAATAAAAAAAGGGGGTGGGGGGAGAAGCAAACATATTTTTTTTAAATCACATAGCTCTAAACAAAGCAACAACTATTGTTATGTGCAAGGAACTTTAAAGGCAAGTATTTTATTGAGCTTTTTTTCCACATTCTCTTTTCTTAGCTGCCTAGTTACATGGTAGAGTTCTTAAATTATATTTCTGTGTAAAACCTACAAAATCCATGTTGTATAAACATAATAGGTGGCTTTTCTTCTTTTCTTTTTTCTTGGAGCCATGTATTTTATTGATGCTAGAATATTTTGTAAAACCACTGATTGCATAAAATACTGTGATACAAGTAGGTAGTGTTTTAAACTATTGAATCAGTACCTACTAACCTATGTAGAGTACCTCACTTACATATTTACTGCTCAATAAATGTGAACAGCCAAATTAACATTTTATTGATTTAGATCATAGACCAACAAATAAAACATTTAAAAAACATTTTTTTTTTTATTTTTAATAGAAGGTGAAAACTAATGGTCTCTGAATTCTGTGTTAACTTACAAAAAGGGGGACAGACAAGGAGACTTTGAGGAGTAGAATGCCAATATTCCTCCACCCAAAAAGTCAATAAATTAAAATCTTTGGTTGAGAAAGAAGGAAAGAATATTGTGAATTACATATTTATAGAAACTATTTCTTTGAAGTTCAATCTGTGTTGGTCTGATTCTTCAAAATTTCTTAATGCTTTATAATCATATTTCAAATGCTTTCCTCTTAAAAGATACAGTTATTTTCAAGCTGCACTAAAGAATACAGCCTATATAAAAAAAAACTAAAAATTATAGAAGTCCTAAAAAATGTCACATTAAAGTTTCTGGATGAGTTTTCCTCATCATGGCCTAATATAATGTATTCAATATAATGCTTTAAAAGATAAGAAAAGTGAACTAGAATTCTCTAGTAGCAAATTACTTAAGTTAATTTTTGTTATCATATTCCATTAGGTAAGTATTAGAGAGTATAATTTCATAGACCTCAATAATAGAATTGATATTTTAAAATATGATACATACATTTCAAGCATTTATGTCAGTAAAATGATTTGATTTTTGGTATAGGCAAGAAGATGGCTACTGAGACTTTATAATTCCTGTATTTTTTTTTTAAGAAAAAATATAATGACCAATATTGCTTTATAAAAAAATATTAAAATGTGTTCTTATGGATCAAAGGCTCATTTAAAATTGACATGACATCATTATTTTATCATTATCAGTAATAATCCCTCCAAATAAGATGGAATTGAGGTTAGTAATTAAAAAGTATCATATTTGTTACAAATTTGATATATTCTGGTATATTTCTCATGTTTGTATCTACTTGTTCCTTCCTATTTCCTTTCTTTGATATTATTATATACAAATAGTATAATAACGAGTGTTTTTATCTTAATGGATCTTGAGTGTACAGAATTAGATTAATCATAACTTTTGTCTTTTGACATAGTACCATTCACGATGGATTTAGTAAATAAAAATATAAGATGGACAGTGAAATTTTAATATCAGATAAAGAACAAATATATTGTAATTAATGAAATAATGACAAACCATATAACCTTGAAAATAACATGAAAAAATGAAATATCTAATTGTAGTCTTGAACACAAGTGAACTATAGTTAAAAGCAATATGCATAAATCAATAACAGAATGCTGAGTAGTGATAAAGGGAAGAGTAAAACCATGGACTGCCTTATGCCTCTATGAAAATTTCAAAGCCAACTAAGATTAAATAACATTATTTAGGCAAACATATGTACACATACATATGCAACATATGTATATATACATATATAACTCAGTTTGATATATGTATATGAGTGTATGTATATAAATAGTTCGAGTTTTCTGATGCACAGTACAACCATCTTCTTATGGTAAATGTCTAGGAAGGAATATGTGGGTAGTAGGGCATGTGAATATTCTATTTCACACAAAAATGACAAACCGTTACCTAAAGAAAAACACAAATTATACTTCAGCTTATAATGTGTAAGAGGTTCTGTTCTACACATTCTTTCCAGTACTTGGTAATATCAGTTAAGTTTTGCTAGTGAGATAGATGCAAACTATTATCTCCTTGTAGACCATCAATTGATCTATTTGTAAAGTATGATAAGCATCTACTTACTTATGAATAATGTTTCTTTTGTGAAAAGTCTATAACAATGCTCATTTTTCAATCGAATTAGATGTTTTTTATAGTAATTACATTAAACTTTTCTCAATTAACTCTTTTTATCATGCGTTTATCATTTCCTATTTAGCATTCTCTAGTTTGCAAAATATCTGAATACTCTAATTTTAACATGAGATTATAATAAATACATGATGCAACAAAAACAAGATAGAAAAATTAAAAGTTCTGAATAGACAATTCATTTGAAAAACCAAGTAACAACAGGGCTCAGGTTCTTAGCTTTGAACATCAACATTTCTTGAACTTATTAGCAGGTGGACTATTACTTCTATGCTCAAGACACATAATTAAAAGATTTTTCATTTTCTTCTCATTTGTCAATATACATTTGATTTTGTAAGCAGATATCATAAATGTACTTTCTCTGCCAAAGCTAAGAGCAATAATAAAGGAAAAGAGTAATTTCAGGTTTACTCTTGGTGGCATAGCACTTTCTGCTTAGCTGAGGAAATAGAAAGGGCCTATGAAATCATGTAAAATCTAATGAAATGACAATGAGAAACAATCAGCAGCTACCTCCAGATTAAATTTTTTTAGTCCAAATCTCCAGCTCTGAAGTAAGAACAAGATTCTCTTTTCTCATCTCATTGTTACAATTTCAAACACTGGTGATCTTTTCAACTGTGCTTAGCTCTATTAGACATTCACCATAAAACCAAGGATGGATATACAAATAATTTCCTGAGTGAATTAGTTTAAAAGTTGAATTGTTATTTATTAACCTTAAATTTTAATGGCCCAAAGCCAAAAATCATTTCTTGAAATGTCCCTTATTAAGAAATGTTTATTAATAGTTTCAATATGTATATGAAACACAAAATGCTAAGATCAATCCATTTTTGGCACATTTTTAAATGTCCAGATGAAGGTTGCATTAAGCCTAAAGTATAAAGAAGGTGCTCAACTTGCATGTTTCTTTTCTTCTTCTTCTTCTTCATTTTTTATTTTTTTACAGGGGAATATTAACTTATTTTACTTGATAAACTGAATTTTTAAGGGGCATATTTTCTATATCTTATGGGGCAAATGATTTCTCTACCTTTTTTTAAATAGGTATTTATATATAAATGAGTTCATTATACACTTTTACTCACAATTACTCCCATTGTTCCTCCTTCCCTAACACTCATTATTCATTTCTTCTTCCACCAGTAAATAATAGACGTGGGTCTACGAAGAGATTTGAAATACATAAAAACAATTCACTGGACTTAACAAATGGTGGTGAATAAATAATTTTAATAAGATTCAGGTTGAGTAGAAATATCCAAAGAAAAAATGCTACTGCACAGGGGTATCATTTGCAAGTTCCAATTTTAAAAAGTTTCTGCAAAGAAACTCAGAAAAAATGAACATTGCCAATACACACTCAATAACGCTTGACTTCACTCAAAATTAGATAATTACAAATCAATATAACAATTAAGTGCCATTTTTTATCAGCTAAGTTGATAATAATTAAAATGCTGGCAATATTTAGTGAAAGCAAAAATAGACTAACAGTCAATATCAAACAATATTAGTGAACCTAATTAATGCAATTTGATACTATTAAATTTCTAATTGACCTTTCCTTTGACCCAGCAATATTAACTACTGCTATAAATTTATCCAAGAAATATATTTTGAAAAATGGTCTCCTAGCATATTTACAGGTATATAATAGGAAATAAAGGATCATTTAAGAATATTCTATATAGTTATTAAATATTAGAGGAAAACAAAAGGGTGCATATAAAAAGATCCTTAATTTACATTATTAAGTGGATAAAAAGTGTATAACACCCATACTGTTGAAATTAAATACACACACACATAAGCAGATATATTTTGAAATGTAAGAAGACATACAGAGAATTTATTTAATGGTACAAATATTTACATGACAACCTTCAAAAAGGTGTACTAAGTGATATGAAAGAAAACTTTTATTTTTATTATATGTGCATATATACCAGCTTTGTCTAACAGAACTTTCTATGATAATGAAAATGTTTTGCATGTACATTTCCTATGTGGTTACCACTGGTTTCATTCAGTAATGGAATCCTAAAATGTGGTTGGTGTTACTAAAAAAACTTCTAATTTTAGTTAATTTTTAATTAATTAAAAAATAAATTTAAATAGCTATATGTGGCTAGTGACCTTCATATTGGATAGTTCAAAATACTATTTATGTTTTCTAACCATATGTTTTCAGTATCATGCTCTTAAAAGTGGTAATAAAGGAAATTAAGAAAAAATATTTATATTCATAATTATATTATATTTTATTAAAATAGGTTAATATTTTAATGAAAATATAAATTATAAAGAGAGTGAAGCATAACTAGTCATAAGAAAAAAATCCATCGCGTTACTTATATACGTAGTATTAAGCAAATAAGCTCTGATTTATTTAGGACTTATAAAAATAAATGTATTTTTCCTATCAAAGAAAAATTAGAGTGTAATTTTGTGGGGTTTTTTTAGAAAGACAGTATATAAGGGTATATATAAAGATGAAAGATTATTCTGGGTGTTTATATGAATTAAATCTGTATTTACTATTTACTTTATGATGAATATAATGTCATTCTAGTATTTTTCTTCTATAATAAATACCAGCATGCTACAGCCTGAATATAATGATGTGTATGTTTTCTAATTTGGCATTAAACATAATTCTACCTCTTTTGTTAGATAGAAATATATATTTTATCATAATACCCTTCCTCAAATTATGATGTAGCTATTCATTTATTAGGTTTTTTTCTTCCTTAATGTTTTGTTAAAACCAATTGTATATACAACAGGTGATTTTTTCTAGGTTTTTTTTAATGCTGTTAAAGTAAGCTCATTATTCACAATTATCATCAATAACCTAACAAAAATGGATTGAGAACATCTACATTCTGAAGGACATTTTAAAAAGTAGAATAAATAAAAGACATTCTATTTAAGGATATTTTAGGAATCTGAAGTAGTCTGAAGTAGCTAACAAGTGGTAGGATTTTTATTATAGTATCTCCTAATTTATGTAGGTACCTTGCCCACTGATTATTCACATTAATGGTTGTAGAGTAGAAATTATTCAGTCAATACAAGGAGTCTATTACCTCAAGAAGAAAAAAATAAAAGAAAGTAAAATGAAAAACAAAATATTGAATTACAGTGAGAATAAACTATTATATTTAGCTATATTGGGAAATCCCTTATACTCTATCAAGTTTTAGTAAAAGTGAATGTAGCATGTAAAATGTATGTAAACACACAAAGAGGAGAGTAAGAGAAAAAAATTAAAATGACTCAAAACTTCTCAATTTCATTTTTTAAAAAAGGTTAATATATATATATATATATATATATTCAAGAAGCTCAACAAATTTCAAGTAGAATACATTAAAAAAGGTCATCTTCTAAACTCATCAAAGTCAAATTGACAGCAATCAAAGACAAAGAAAAACCTGGAAAACAGGAGAAAAATAATGTCATACACAAGGAATCCTCTATAAGATTAACAGCTGACTTCTCTTAGGAAACCATATATGTCAGAGAAAGTTAGCATGATATATCCAAAATATTCAAACAAAAAACTAACAACAAAAAATTTTATATTGAGCTAAATTATCCTTCAAAACTCAAGGAAGAATTAGTCATTTCTTGATAAAGAAAACCTTAGAGAATTTGTTGCTACAAAACCTGAAATGAAAGGACACTAGACAATAACATGGAACTACCTGTAGAAATAAAATAGCTCATTAAGGTAACCACACAGGTATTATGAAAAGCAGCATGAACATTTTTAATTCCTATATTTTTTAGAAGACAGCTTATAAACAATAATTACAAGATTATATTGATAAGAAGGTTATACTGTATAAAGACATAACTTGTCTGACAATAATAGTGCAAAAGAGAGAGAAGTAAAGTTGATGTGTTGGGATAGTTTTGTATACTATTTCCATGAGAAAAATATGTTATTATAAATATATGCACATATTAACAGAGCTCCAGAATATCTGAAGCAAAAAATGACAGAATTAAAGGGGAAAGTGGACAATTCAACAGTAATAATTGAAAGCTACATAATCCCAATTTCAGTAATAGACAACTAGGCAAACGATCAACAGAAAATAGACGAATTGAGCAACACTATAAGGAAACAGGGTCTCACAGACAGAAAATACTGGCAGAAAACATATACTAATGAGGAAATAAATTAATACCAATCCTGACAAATTTTAAAAAAATAAAAGAGAAAGGAGCACTTAGTCATCCATTCTATGACATCAGTATTATCTTTTAGCAAAAATAAACACATGACTAGAAAAATAAACTACAAACCCCTATCCCTTATAAATGTAAAACAAGATTTCTGAATAAAACACCAAAAACAGAATCTAGCAACATATTAAATAGATAATATATCATAACAAAATTAGATTTATCTCAGGAATACAAGTTTTGTCAAGGTAATACATCATATTAATAGAAAAAAATGATTTTTTAAATGACAAGATCATCTCAACAGATGCAGAGAATGGAATTAACAAACACAAAAACCCTTTCATGATAAAACAGTAAACTAGGAAGGGAAGGGGAAACCCTCAACCTCAGAAAGGACATCTACAAATAAACCCCTCAGTTAAAACCATAGTTAATAGAGAAAGCCTAAATATTTTCTCCCTAAAATTAGGGACATGACAAGGATATCTGCTCTCACCATCTATTCAACATTTTCCTGGAGGCTGTTAGCAGGTTGATTAAGCAAGAAAAACAGAAAAATACTTTCAGATTAGAAAGGAAAAAGTGAAACTACCTCTATTAACAAATTACATGATTTGTATAAAAAATATTAAAAGTCCATAAATGTCAATATGAACTAATAAACAAGATCACTAATGTGGCAGAAGAGCCACAAAGGAATAAAATATCTATAAAAAATTTTAACAGAAAAGTACAAAATGTACACACTGAAAAAATACAAAACATAGTTTTAAAAAATTAAAGATCTAAATTGAAAGAAATTTCATGTCCATGGATAAAAAGACATAATTTTTTAAAGATAGCAACATTTTTCAAACTGATATTAAAAAGCAATAGATTATCAAAAGTGCAACCTCCCTTTTTTAAAAAAAATCAATTGGCTTTAAAATTCACGTGGAAATATGAAGAACTCAGATTATTCAAAACTACCTTGAAAAAGAGTAATGAAGTTCACAGACTCACATATCTTGACATGAAATCTTACTACAAAACTACATTAATGAAGACTTTGTGGTGCTAGCATAAGAAATGGCATACAGATCAATAGAATAGAGAGTCCAGAAAGAAATCCATATGTTTGTAGTCAACTGATATATTACAAGAGTGACAAAACCATTTAGTGAAGAAAAAATAGTCTTTTAAAAAATATTTCTTTTCATTTTTCAGTTACAGTTGGCATACATATTATATTAGTTTCAGGTGTATAATGTAGTGATTAGATATTTATATAACTCATGAAGTGACAATCCCAATAAATTTGGTATCCATCTGACATCATACATAGGTATTACAATATTGACTATATTCCTTTATGCTATACTTTTTATCACCATAACTATTTTATAATTATTAATTTGTACCTCTTAATCTCTTCCTCTTTTTCACCCAGTCTCCCAAACACCCTCACATCTGGAAACCATCAAAATGTTCTCAGTACCTATGAGTTTGTTTCTATTTTCTATGTTTATTTTGTTCTTTAGAGTCTACATTTAAGTGAAATCATATGACACCTGTTTTTCTTTGTCTGACTTATTCCACTCAGGACAATATACTCTAAGTCCATCCATGTTTTTGCAGATGGCAAGATTTTATTTTATTTTTATGGCCGAGTAATATTCCATATTATATATGTACCAATTCTTTTTTATCCATTCATCAACTGAAGGACACCCAGGTTGCCTCTACATCTTAACTATTGTAACTAATGCTTCAATGAAAATATGGATTACCATTAACCTTCAAGGTAGTGTTTTGGGTTTCTTCGAATAAATACCTAGAGCGGGATTCCTGGGTTCTTCTTTATCTCTTGTTAAAGCCTTTGTTTTAAATTCTGTTTTGCCTGATATAAGTATTGCTACACCAGCTTTTTTTTTTTTTGTCTTATTTTGTTTTCGTTTTCATGATATATCTTATATATCTTTTTCTATCCTGTACTTTAAGTCTGTGTGTGTTTTTTGACCTGAACTGGTAGGCAGCATATGTAAAAGCCATATTTTTTTATCCATTCATCACCCTAGACTTCAAGTGACTCCCAATGATGGCTGTTCTATATAATTTAGTTCTAATTGTGATATGGTCATGGGAGGAGGCAAGCATTTACCTACTTCACCATCTTGACCAGAAATCCAAGAAGAGTCTTTTCAAGCAGTGTTGCCTGGACAACTGGACATCCACATACAAAAGAATGAGTTTAGACCCTCTACCTCACATCATATACAAAAGATGCAAAATGAATCATATAACTGAATGTTAGAGCAAAAACCACAATATTCTTATTAGACAAAAATATGAGTAAATGTTCATGATCTACAGTTAGACAATACTTTCTTAGATTAACAGTAAAGCTCATAAGACAAATTAATTAATTAATTAATTAATTTGACTTGATCAAAATTAATCTGAAAAAGACTTGTATTTTAGATAAATGAAGACACTTAAAATTCAACAATTAAAAGACAAAGAGCTCAATTAAAAATAAGCAAAGTATTTTAAGAAAAATATTTTTCAAATAAAATATACAAATGGTCAATAAGCACATGAAAAGATTCTCAATATCATTAGTAAACTAAGGCAATGCAAATTAAAGCCACAATGAGACACTACTTTATACACACTAAGATGGCTAAATTAAAAGAAAGATAAGAACAAGTATTAAAAAGGTTATGAAGAAATTTGATTCCTGTTACCTTACTGGTAAATTGTTGTGACCACTTTGGAAAATAATATTACAGTTCTTCAAAATGCTAAACATAGAGTTATCATATGATCCAGGATTCTCCTCAAGAATGAAAATATGTCAAGAAGAATAAAAACATGGGCCTACACAAAACGTGTATACAAATGTTTATAGCAGCATTCCTCATAATTGCTCAAAAAATGAAACAACCCAAATGTCCATTAAGTAATGAATGGATGAATATAATGTGGTATTTCCATACAATTGAATGTTATTTATCAATAAAAAAGAATGAAATATGAATATATCCTAAAATGGATGAATCTTTAACACACTATGATAAGTGAAGAAAGCCAGCCATTAAGACCATATATTATAAATTTTAATGATCTGAAATGTAAAGAATATACAAATCTATAGAGACAAAAAGTAGTTTAGTAGTTTCCTGGGACTATAGATGGGGAGGCAGAGAGGGAGGCAGTTTGTTCGTATGTACAGGTTTCATTTGGGACATTAGAAAATATTTTAAAATTAGATTATGGTGATAGTTGCACAACTCTGTGAATACATAAAAAACCTGAATTGTACACATTGAATGAGTGAAAATTAAAGTATTTGAAATAAATCACAATAAAGCTGTTCAGAGAGAGAGTGAGGGAGACAAAAAAATTTACAAGTAGTGTGATACAGTCAGGGGTTAGTATAATTTCCACACTCTAATTTCTTTCCAAATTGTTAAAAGTAAGTTTAAATTCAGCTCTGATTTTCCCATTAGCTATAAAGTAGGAGAAAATATCAATTATGGAAATCATTTTACTTACCATTTAATGTTAATTAACTAAGAGATGAATAGATTTTACTGGCTAATGTGTAAGAAACATTTCTTTCAATGTCTAGTTAGCAATGAGTACATTTGAGGATGAGAAGCATCTTCTTGTACTTATATAATTTTGAAAATATCCTACAAATTAACAAAGTTTCAAAAAATAACAGAGCTATGTTGTGAAGAATTAAGTAGTTTTTTTATTTGATCTTCGTAAAAAATAAATATTAACCATTTCAATAATCAGAGAATCTGTTTACCTGCTTGCAGTCTAATGGGCTCACATTAGTGTGTGGAGAAAATAATTATTTTTATAGGTGAGTTACTTTTATTTACAGATGATTAAAATTCTAGGAGATTTAATTAAGTCTCCTATTTCTTCTAGTGGACTGCTCTGAATTAAATACATATGTGATACTTCATGAAAAAATATATGATTAATTCATAAAATGTACACTAGATGTCTGACTTGTACTATGCCATCATTACTCAAGTCATGAAGACACAAAGTTGACTAAGTCTTGGTTAGTCTCTTCTAAAAAACTCATAAACTAATAAGAATTTTAGTTTAAGATATAAAAATGTATCATAACTACTTAATCAAATTTAATCAAAAGTTGTCTGAATAAGCTTATATAGTTCTGGATTTCTAAATCAATAAGAACTTTATTAATATATCAACCATCCATTTGAACCTTTTGAAATTAATGTTTTAATTTTAACATTTCAACAAAGGAATATTATGTCCTAAATTGACAAATATCCTTATTTCCTATATATGACTTAATAGATATTTTCAGCCAACCATATCCTCAAACCAGATTCTTACACAGGATTCCCCATCTCAGTGGTTAACTCCCCTATTCATTAAGTCACATATCCAAACTCCTAGGATTTATTATCCTTGAAAAAGACCCTTTGTCACCTTCCCATACAATTATCACTGTACTTATTCCATTAACTTCACTTTATTTTATTTCTCGTTATCTTCCAAATCTTATCGCTTCTCTCAATATCCACTGCCACTTCCTAATTTCACCTTGTGATAATTTCAAGTGAAGGTAACTCAAATAATATCATTATTTGTCCTCTCTCGAGCAATGTCTTTTTATTTTAAATTATTCCTTAACTTTAAAAGAGGGAGATCCTTATTTCAGAAAACAAATAAAATCATCTTTAAAAATCTATTACCATGACTTGAGTGATCTAACCCTTATCAATTTTCCAAACTTCATCTGGCTTTTGTTTTCTTGTGCTGTGCCAACTACACTGGCATTCTTTCAGGGTTTCTATTGTTTCACGTCTCATGCTATTTTTGTTACCCTCGATCTCTATTTTTACCTAGTCAATTTCTCTACACACATCTTGGCTTTATTGGGGAGTGTCTTACTACTTCTACAAAAGCAGATTAAATCAATATATCAGAAATTCTAACATGGATGTAATATTTTACTTTCAGTCTTTTGTTCCTATGCTTCAATTTATTCTATATTATAAACTGTAAATATTCATATATCTAATTATTTAATTAGTATACTCCTTACTTACTAGACCGTGAGATCATTACGGCCGGGACTCTTCTATTTTCTCATGATCGTATCATTAGCAGCTATTACAGTGTGTGGAATAAAATAAGCACATAATAAAAGTATTGAATGCCTCGATCAAATGGTCATTAGTAAAATAGTACATTTCTAACCCTCGGGGATGACGGATTGTATTTTCTATGTACTATGTTAATATCCCTATTTCACTGCAGGTCGTTTATTCATCGAGGCCACTAAAAATTCCTTAATTGTATATACAGAAAACACATGTAAACATATATGTATATATATAGAAGAATTAAATACTACATATATGCTGTCAGAAATATTAAAACATAATGTATTTAAAAACCAAATAAACAAAGTTGATTCTTCTATTTCTAGTAGACATGAAACAATTAGTCAAAAGAGACTTGTCCCTCTATCCTCAAACAAATTTTTGATACACATTTTTTTTATCTTTTTTTTTTTTTAGGTTTTAAAACTTTATTTGCATATTTTAAAATGTGCATTCCAATAACTAAAATCATTTGAACAAAGAAGTGAAAAATGGCACTCTGAGGAACTGCATTTTACAGCCCGCAGGACATCTTGGAAGAACTTAGTTTTTACTCTAGATTTCACTGTGTTCACACCCACCTTCTGCCTTCACCAACATGTAAGTTCTTTTTTTTCCCCTGCTAGTCAGACAGGCGGATGGGAGAGGCAGGTGTGGCCTTTGTTGTCTATAGTTCTCAAATGTGAAAAAGGCAGCACAATCATTTAAATTTGATCCAACCTCTTTGCATCTTAAATAGCTAAAGGAAGTAAAATGAGAAGGCAATGTTTGTGGAATGTACAATGCATACTGGTGATGCATGCCACATTATGATCACCTGCTTGCTTTTTCTGTTCAATTGTTTCATTGAAAGATAGTAGATTTTTCTCTTGTGTCTCCATCTTTAATTTCAAGTTACCAAATTTCTCAATTCCATTTATATTGGGTTTGTCAGACATGGTTGCAGAGGAAGTGGAGCAAGATACAGGAACAAGTGAAATCAACCTGCTCAGTGGTGGTTGTGAAGTATCGATACACTTATGTTTCATATTTCATCTTCTCTTTTAGTACCATTCTAGTGCAAGCCCTGAATCTTCTCTTATCTGTACCACTGTCATGAACTTCAAAGTAGTCTTATAGTTTCTACTTCAATTTCCCTAGAATGTATTAATTACATTGTAGACAAAGTATTCTAAAATATGACTTAGATATTGTGACTTTCTTCTTTTGAAATGTGATTATTGTGCATAAAACAAAACCTAGGCCTATAAAACTCAACCTCATCTTTTCCCTAGTTAACCCACTGGGTCCATCTGGTACCATTCTTCACATCCCCTACTACTTATATATTTCTGTTCTTGGGCTAGATTGATATATTTCCCATCTAAGTTACTTTGTAATTAATGTTTTTGTAGCTTAAAAACTCTTCAAACTGACTTTGAAATATTGCCTCTACAATGGGCCTTTCCTAAGCACCTAATCACTCTTTAGCCCTCAACTTATGTTATTTTCTTTGCAAGGACTTGATGCCAGTTGCAATTTCTTGTATTAATATTTGTTTAAGAACAATGCTAGATTTAATCAAGAAATGTGTACTCTAATTTAAAGATTATACTAGATGTATCAAGTCACTTTATTTCTCTGGGAGAATCCTTTCAAGCTCTATAATGTGCTGCCATTATCATTTAACATTTGCTGAAAATTAAACCTCTTTGAATACTCATACATAGTCCATAAGCAAACTAAAATACTAATTTATTTTTATTATACTATGAAAAATCTGTACTCCATAGTATAGATACATTATAATCTGCTGATACATGGTTGCCCATCAACAAAGCTACACAGATCAAGGTATTCTCAAATTCCAAAAAGGGAAAGAAAAAAAAGTAACAGATATCTCTATGTCATCAACTCTAAAAACCTTCAAAGTTCTCTTGAAAACTTTTGTTTGCTTAAATTCCACCATAAACTAATAGAATCTATGTATTTTTAAATTTTTAACTGGCTCTCCATGACTAGGAGATATCTAAATATAAAATCTTTAAGAAAAAAAATGAAAGGCAGAAATATCTATCAAATACTCAAAGACATATAACTAGCCTAGAGTTAGTCAAAATGGACTAATTAGTCATGGATACAATCCAGATCAGTGATCTCTCAGAAAGCCAAATTAAAAAACAATTATAATTACATGCTGCAAATCTGACTGCCTATAAGCTTCAATCATCTCACCTGACATACACTAAAACTTACACTTCCAAGGAGACTAAATACGAATCTATAAAGAAGAAAATACTGGAATTATAATAATTTTATTGCACATATTCAAGAGAATGAATCCGACAAGATTGAAACAAGCTCTGTCCAAATGGTCAAGTAAGTAATGTCTAAAAAAAAAAAGTAACATTTATCTGTGTTTTATTCTTATCTAAATGAGACTTTAGATATATTAGGTAATTTTGGTTTCTCTCAAGAATGACTTACTCAAGAATCTGGGTAATGCTTTATATAGTTGTTGATATAGTTTTATTAGCAATAATTTACACTGTAGAGGATAAAAATGGTTATATCATCTGAGATAATGGTCCCAGGGAATGAATCTGCTTCCTATATCATTCACAGTGGTAATTTAGGGTGAATCATAATATGGAGATGTCTTTTTTAAAGCCTTTCTCACTAAAGAGAACTGCCTGAAAAACTGCATGAAATGACAATAGTAATCATGTCACACTTTCAAACATATATAAATAAGCAAATCTCTTCTCACATTTTAAATTCACACCTAAGTAAATTTCCAAGGTAAGAATCAAAATTTTTCTAATTTTCCTGTTTCAATGACCATAGCTTTTAAAACTATGCTGGAATTCATTTTCACATTCATCTAACTTACAGAAAATTTTAAATGAGTTAAATATTCCTAGTAGAGTCAATATTTTCTTTCCTAGGTAAATAAATATAAAAAAATATTTCAAACTTTGCTGATAAACATGTTACTTTATTTCTACATAGATGGCATGAATAAAGTTAGATATTTCTTTGATTATTGAGTTGAAAATTATCCAAATAATACAAATAACTATAATAATTATGTTCAAAATCAATGATATAACAGTAAAATTATCTTTATATTTTCAAGATGAATAATAAAAGTGAAAGTATATTAAAATGAATGGTGATTGCTACTGGGAAGGGCAGAGATAGATCCAATCTAAAGATGTTTGAATTTAATATTTTATAAACAAGGTGCACTAGTGAAAATAATTATGTTGGCTGGAATCTCCAATGGTCATCAGTTTTTATCCTCTAACTTACAGAGGAGCATTTGCTTCCTGGTCAAAGGAATTGACAATAGTCAAAAAGTAATGTTAGCTTATCTGAACAAAAAAATGTCTCAATTAGAAGTATCCTTAGAAAATTATAAGAAAACTAGATCACACTTTTGGCTGTAGCTCACACTATCCAAAGGAGAGGAATTCAAGGCCAAGTGACTCATATGTTGGTCTTCTTTGCAGGGTTGTACTTTATAAAAGGAAGAAGAAAGAAAAAGAAAAAGAGAAAACTTTCTTGAGATAAGAAAATCAGAAGCCACAATTTAAGATCTGCCCTGACAATTACTCACTGAAGAGCCATTACTTTGAACCCACCTTGAGAAAACTACCTTCTAACTATCACGTAGTTTCCCTTCTATCTCAGGCTGGAATAGAACTTCTCAAACTTTGCACAACTGACATTTTCAGCGGAATAATTCTTTGCTGTGAGGAGCAACCTTATGCACTGTAGAATGCTTCCTGGCATCCCTGACATCTACTTACTGGACTCCCATGGCATACTCCTTATGTCTAGCCATAGCAATCAAGAATGCCTGCAGAGTTGCCAAATATCTTCTAGGGTCAAAAGCACCCCTTACTGAGAACCACTGGTCTAAGGAAAGAAAGAAACTGTACTGTCATGTACACAGCAACATGAATAATTGTACCATACAGTTCCTGTGACTTCACTGGTTAATCAATATTCACTACACTACTGACGCCAATCACTACTGGGGTACTGACATATATTGCAAAGGCCAGATAATTAAAACTTAACAAATTTTCCATGATTATAACCAGTATGTGAGGCCACTTGGCCATTCAAAGAAATGTAATAACTTTTCTTTATTTCAAATTTTAAAAGGTGAAATTTTAGGTGACTTTAACAATTCTTTACTTGTGCCATAAATTTTTACAGGGAACCTATTTTATCAAACATGAATCAGAAATAAGTTCTTTGGCAGTACAAAGAGTTGGATTTATCCCCCAATTCCCATATACCCAATGGCAGAATAAATAAAAAAGAAACAAAAATACAGCAATGGCTTATAAGCCAACAAATTCTATCTTGACCCATGGTAAATCAACAAATATTCCCTGGTTCTAGTCAAATCTACTGTTTTGTAATGACCTATAAATATGTAGTTGGGCCAAAAAATGTGTAGCTAACATATTTCTTGGACTCATTCTGCTACCATATATGAACTTCCTCACTTTGTTTTAGGCTATTTATATAGCATGTTTTTAAAAGCTTACAGATTTTCAGAATCTAAGAGATGTAAGATGCTTATCTATTAGTTATCCTATCCCATATTGGTGCATGCACCCCCCCCTTTTTTTTGTAACTTTAACAACATTTAAGCATATAGCTTGGACCCATATTTCCAATTCCTTTTTAATATCAAAAAGTGATTCAGTAGATTTAGGGCTGCCAGTGTTTTCTGCCAAGACAACTGGTGATATTCAGTATACTGATAGCAGAAAGAGTATAGCTAATACTTATAAAACATTTTCCTCATTATGTCATTGTGAGTTTTTGTTAGAAATAGTTCTGGCTTTAAGAGATAACATTTTCAAACACTTAGAAATCATTAAGAATAGTTTTGGGACTGAATCACTTCTTTCATGTAACTTCTCTTCTAAAAGTTATATGCCCTTTAATTTCCTCCTTCATTAGAAATATACCTATGGTTAATCCTAAAGAATGCCTTAAGACTTTAATATCAAGAAAAGATTTATTTTTATTTTATTTTTAACAGTCATGCCTTTTATTGTTACTCAGAGTCTGCTAATCATGATTATGAAGCTAAAAGTACCCACTATTCATATTTAAAATGTGTTTAAGCAGGAAAATGACGTGATTTTTTTTAATTTTTAAAATAAATTGACAGTCACATTTTAGAAAAATACGTCTTATTACTAGTAGGCTATTCTGTTATCATATTTTTTATCAATAATGTCTTTTTTTATTTGACTTGGCACACTTTTATTACAAAGCTGTTTATAGTGATCTGATTCAATTAGTGAAATTGTAATTGAAATATTGATAATTGCTCAATGAAAATAACTGCAGTATAAATAAAATTGCTATGGTCTGAAAACATATCTTTATTTTTCCCTAAAAAAGAATGGCTTCAGAGAGAACATTAATCAAGACTTTAGCCTAACATAATAACATCCCTGTATTTAATAATACTATCTTGGAGTTGAGAGGGAATGATTAAATGAGTTCCTCTAAAATTATCAGGATAGGTAATTTGTATTTTTGTCTGCAGTTTTGGGTTAACTGGTTGCAAATATGGGCCACAGTTATCTGCCTACTCCTCCATTGAATTCTGATACCTCTAGGACTTACAAATTGCTTAATTGTCTGTGTTCGAGATAAATGGCTTTAGGGAGTCTATGAATCTTAGATCAGTAAATTAGAATATTTGCTAAATATGACTCTGTGGTAATTAAGAGTTATAGCTGACATAGAGAAGAATAGAAAAGACTTTAAAATGATTTAAAAGGATTAAACATACATGCACAAAGATAAAATGGCATTAATAAGAATATGAAGAAAAGTACAATGAGATGAGGTGGAGGTGGTGTGAAGTACTAATAATAAAATTGAAATAATGGAATAGTAATCAAAGAGTCTAAAAAAACAAAGAATATTTGATGGCTAAATAAATAAATAAATAATTTGTGACCATTTATGTAAGGAAATGATCATTAAGGAGCAGTCATAAAACAGTCATGGAGGTACTGAATTTCAATACCTAACTAAGTGCTTGGCTATTGGAAGCCTATACTCCATCCCACCTGCCAAAAAAAATAAAAGTGATACTTTATGATAAAGAAGACAAAACTGAAAATGCATTTATTTTTTTTCTATAAACTAATTTTATCAAAAATCAATTCACATTGACTTTACTCAGCAAACAATTAGCATACCCTCTCATCATTACCAATTTCTGCTTTTTATATCCTGTCCTATCTTTTATTGATGGCTTCCTTTTTTGCTGATTTCAGCAACACTCAGTAACTTTTTAACCCTTTCTCTAGTATCCCTGAGGACCATCCAATTAAGAAAAAATAGGCTATGCTCTATACAGTTTATTAAACTTTTTCATGAGGGTTATTATTATCTCTCCTAAGGAAAATCATATTGTTAGAAAGTGAGCAAAATAACTTACACATACTCAGCATTCCACGAGTGCTTTAAAGAGTTGCATTCAGAATAGGTATTCTTTTAATATCAGTGAATTACCCAATTAGTTTAAAAACAAAAATGTCATTATTCTCTGTTAGTTAATAATTTAATTGCTAAAGTATATAAGCTGGTTGATTTAATTTTGCCTAATGTATTCTATATAGTCACTTCATGATTTATAATGACCATTTTCTCTTAATATATAAAAGCACTAAATAACAGATGAGTCCAATCCATCTCTTCTACCTGACCATTCTATAATACACATGAAGTCTAAATATTGATTCCGATGAGAAAATCATCAGCTACTTGTTTTTTTAACATATTTCAAAAGTAGCTAATGATTTGCTCATTGCTTTAATTTGTGTAGAATATCTGAGGCCTTGTACTATGTTTCCTCTGCATCATGAACTTGTTCTAAAAAGCAATATATTGAACTTTTGCTTACAAAAAACAGTGAGCAAAACCCTGTATGTTGTTTTCCAGTAATGTTTGATAGCTATATTTTGAACATTTGAACATTATAACTTACTCAATAGGTAATCATAGCTAAAAATAACCGTAAAGAGAAAGACGAAGTTTATATTCCTTTGTTAGAGCTAGGTAAATATATTCAGTTATTTGGACATTGTCAAGCTACCTAATGATTCTGGAGTGGGAAAATTATACTGATAGAATCTTAAATTATAAAAGTAAAACACATCAACTCCAGCAAAAAGCCCATTTTAGAAAGGCTGTCTTCTGCTTGATCTGAAAAACCATAACAAAATTTGAAAGTCAGAAAGAATGAAAAGTGAAGGGGGAGAAAAAGTTAATGACAAGTTGTGTTAGAGTAGCCATTTAAAAAAAATCTTAGCATTTGTATGACTAATAATACATAAAAAAATATTGGAAAAAATACTCATTGTAAGAAATTGTTATTACTGGAAATATCTACTCATTTACTACAAAAGAGGAAAAAGTGAAGCAGATGGTTACATGGGTATTTTCTATCAATAGTATACTGATTCTAAAGATATTCTAGCCATATCTTTATACCTGAAGCGTTTGCAAGTGATAGAGCTGAAGAAAGGAAAGTTATGTACACCTAAAGAGTATTCTAAACAATATTGACATGCATAAAGTAATTAATTATCCATTACTTACAAAAGTTGTGTTTTCCAATAACAATGTGGTAGCATTTGTTTCTAGATTCAGTTTAATGACATGTCCATTTTCGCTTTTATACACCACATCTGTATCTGCAACAACAAAGATATTAATAATAGATAAACACATTGACTAGGTAATATAATAATTGTAGTGGAGAAAAGGTGAATAATAAGCAGACACTTTAGAATAAATATTGTTAGCCTTTAGTAACCTGAGCAGATTTCTATTCTTGGTTCACATTAATCCTCTTCAGTGATCAGAAAGTCCTCTTAGTACATGATCTATTGTGCAATGAAAAAGGTTAGTGAGAAGGTCACTCAGGTTTAGTTTAACAAATGAAAATTAATTAATATATGAAGAATTGGTTGCTCATTCTGAGATGAGGAAGAAGAAACCAGTTTTTTTATTTAAGCTGTTACTGATTAATGATCTAGTTAAACTTGCAGAAAGGGCTGCCAGTTAACCATAACTACACAATTCTAAGGCTACTAATACTGAATCACCTTCATGCAAAGTTTGTTATGTAACCAGTTCTACCACCACTCAGTTTCTATTTAACCTATTTCTCTTTTTAATTGAGAATTTTGTCTCCAGTATTTTATGTATTGTATGATCACAGATCAAAATCTCTGAAACTGGTAGCATACCATTGTATCTACTTCTCAACTTTAGAAAAATTATGTCTTCATTTAAAATAATCAAATTGCTTCTGGACAGCTGTTGATTTTATAAATTTTTGAGCTAAATTCAATCACACTCATAAGAAAATTAAATCATCTTAAGAATATCTCCAAAAAAAAAAAAAAAAAAAACCTCAGACTAAAAATATCAACATGAAGAAAAACTGTCAAAGATACTCACAAGTATGTGTGTGTGTGTGTGTGTGTGTGTGTGTAAAAGGAAGGATACCCATTAATCTTTCCATGACATTGTATCTCTCAACTCCCTGCTTATTCTTGGAAGAAAGGCAATATTAAAGAGGACTTGGTCCATTCTTCATAATAAATGAAGTTATATAAGTCCCAATCTATCAGAACTTAATGTCTTAATCTGTATAATAGTAAACAAGCATTCATGGTGGGTTATGAACATTATATAACCATGTCTGACACTTTGGCAGAGCAAGATTTTCTGACCCGTTCTCTAGTTATTTCTTTATTATAAATAGTAACACTAGAAGTCCTATGATGAGAAGCAACCAATATCAGAATGAATAAAACTTGTTTTCCTTTTTGTTTGTGTTTAATTCAGAAGACCAAGAGTCCAATATGACGCTCCTATCGAGTCAAGGATGGTACAGAAAGCCAATAGTTCTTTTTGACCTTAATCACATGGGATAGTGACAAGTTAAAACTGTGGTCTGGGAATTAGGAAAAAGAAAGTGTTTTAAGAAAAGAAAAAAAAAGACAAAGAAATACTTCCAAGTTACTTCCTAAAGCAGACTGTATGGACTAAAAGACAGTCCTGTGTGATATTTAAAATAAGGCCTTATAACTCCTTCTGGATGTCTTTTATCAGCTATAAATAAAATGTATTCTTTTTATCATGAATTTTGCCGGTTGTCCTTTCTAGTGATGTTGAACAAATAATAGGTTTATACAAGTAATAAATATTTATTTTGATTCATATTCCTTTCATGGCTTCCTTTTCTAGTCATAGTTTATGATCACAGCACAGTGGCAATACCTGTCACCTGTGTTACTCATTTATTCTTGTTAGCTAATTCTGGTATCCTGTCTTCCTGATCTCAGTTAATGTCTGCTTGAAGCAATTGTTGAACTCCAACTAATCCCCTCTGTTATTTTTCTTCACAGCCTCAATTCTGTACCGCTTCTTTATATTAATAAACACTATCATCAGAGATTAGCAAGAAGAGGAAAAAAAAACATGCCTTAACAAATCATTATCGTAATAGTTTAACTATAAATTAGGAGAAAGAGGATTTCCCCTCTTCTACTTCACCATGGAGATAAGTGTTGCAAAGTCACTCGATGAGTGGTTCTTCTCTCAAGAAATAAGTACACTGCAGAATTCTAAATAGAAATGAAGTCTGTGGCTTAGGGAGAAAGAAGAGCTTAGAGAGCAATTTTAGTGTGATGGTGGTCTCTTTTCAATGGAAGAGAAAGAGTAACACATGGCCCTATGAGTAAAGAAAAATCCTCAGGCAAGTGATAGATTGTATTAGAGTTGGAATAAAAAAAAAGAAGTTTTTATTTCCCTTAGAACCAAAGTAGAAGGAAGTGAAACTTGTTTGAGAAAAACTACATTTAATTTTTAAAGTAAATTTTGTTAAATCATTATTTAGTCTTGAAAAAATGCAGAATTTGAGATTTATAGATTTACATTTCTGTAAATTTTACTATTAGATTGTCAATGTTGCATTAATAGAAAACACCTTTTTTTCAAGTTAAGTGTGTCTCAAACTTAATATTTAATAAGGTTTCTCCATAAATTATTTTAAAAGCATCTAATATCTGCCATTATTAATTCTTAATTTTTTTCTAGTCTTTAAAATCTGGTCTTCTGGCTCCCCTACTCTACAGTTTGATTTATAATTACTAGTGGAATCTCCCAGTTTTGGAACTTCCATTATTGCATTAATAAATTGCTTCCTGGAACTATATATCAAAACTGTCACTTCATATTTTGTTTAATATTAGGTAATGAAATATGAGTGAATCAGATCAATGAATAAAATGTATTAACACAGGAAGATTAAGGTAGGTGTACTTTAAACATACTTAAAACACAGTATTGTGCATGTCTATACTGTACTTTGATTAAATAATCTTTCTTTTTTCAATGAAGACTAAGCTCAATGAAGATAAAGAATCAATTATCCTGAACACATATTCAATTTAGTCATTTTTTTTTTTAATGAAAAGGTGTGTAGCAAAATGCATACTGTCTAGTCTCTCCACCCTGAGCTCCAAAATTACATTTTTGGTGTCTGTTACCTTAAATGATTATTATTGCCATTTCTGTCCAATTCCTTTTTCTAACAATTTGCTATTGAAATTGAGAATTGAATCCTCTGCATCCTCTTTAACTCTCCGGACTAAGAACAATTACCAGCCTACATCTATAAGATTTTACTTTTAGTTGCTGAAAATTCTTGCCCATCAAAATAAGGTTGTAAATCAGTACAGAAACTCATTTTTTTTTTCAGAAACTTGATGAAAATTTATTCATCTAAAACATACCTTATTAAAACTGAGCAAATTTCTTAATTATCAAACAACTGTTTACTTAATACTGACTTAGAGATGCTTACCTCTCTGTGTCCACCAATCTTAATCTATTACATCATATATGTGCCCACCTCCAACCAGAGCTTCATTGAAAAACCTGTCTTAACCAATCAATCCTAGATTCCCAGCCCTATACCTATGTCCCCCAAACCCTGCAAACACCTTCTTCTGGACATTCTGAGACTATCAAAATGTTGTAGTCTATGATTGCAATAGGTAATAAACTCAGCTTTTCTTAATGGGTTATTTTACAGGTTTTCTAGGAAGCTGACAGTTGACAAAATTTACCTGTCATGTATATCACTAAAAAGTCACCTTGTTGGCTACTGTTGATGATTTAGTAATGTAAGTACACATTTAATTTTGGCATAATTTCCTCAATGTTTCAAAATTAATCTATCATCTATCGCTCTATCATTTATTTACAGGGAGAGTTTTTAAAAAGTGGAAAAAATCAATTATCTGTTACAATTTAATCCAAATATGATCTTCACTTTTTAAAATCAATTTTTGGTATATATAAAATAAAAATTCTATAACATAAACATTTTAAAAAGTTTACACTCAAAAACTAAAGTGACCATTTTTAAAAAATACTGACACAAAATCATGAAATGAATATCACAGAAAATGCTCAAATGAATTTAGAGAGGATTCGTTAAATACCAAGTTAAGATTTAATAATTAATTAAACATATTAGTGGTAAATCTAGAATATTGAGTTAATTATAATTGAAACACAGCAGGTCTCTCACTCAACTTTTCTAAAACATTGCTCACAACTATGCAAAACTTTTCTCACTTTAAACCTGAGAAACCTTAGGCCACCAGAAATGCATGCATTGTTCTATTGGTCTGCTTCAAAATCTTGCTGCATATACATTCTTCTTTCTCCCCAGACTTGTGGAAAGAGATGGTCTTTCTCCTTAGCAAAACAAAAGCTGTTTTGTAAGCAAATCAATATGCTTAAGTGCATAAATATCTTTGATATTTGCTATCTCTTGCCTACTCCTTGTACTTTTCATGGTGTATATGTTTCTTTTCTATATATAAATGATAATAATCACTTTCATTCCATTCTTTTGCTCTCTCCCAGGATTTTTCCTTTTACAATACGCCTCAACAAACCTTTTGTACATGGGGTTTTGCCTTATTCTATGTGTCTGCCATACATGCTATTCTTCATAACTCCCTGTATTACAACTTTAGTGTGTACTCTCTTAAAATTTCATATATATATATATATATATATATAAAACTTTGAGGGAGCGTGTAGCCAAAAATGTAAAAAGTTTAATTTTTGTACAGTGAGATTTACGTATCAGCAAGACATTTATGTCACTTAACAGAGTTGGAAAATAAAACTGAGATGTGGGAGAGGTCAGGATTTGAGTTAAAAATTTAAAAATACACACACACACACACACACACACACACATATATATTATACCTTCTCTGTCTCTTCAATTCATATATTAATATTCTTTAAAACTTCTCACTTGAAGGGTTTTATTTTTTTTTATGTTCGCTATGCCTCTAGTTTATTCCCATTACAGTTTAACACATTCTACATAACACTTGGTATATGTTCCACAAAGACTCATAATTCCTTAATAATAAAATTTAAAATCAAAGACTGAAACTTAGGTTAATTTCTGTGTGACTTCAACATATACTTCGATAGTTATTATCTCCTGACTATAAAATAGTGCAAATCATCTGTCGTTTGGAGTCATCCACATATATCTTACTTCATTTCCACTCAATTTTGATTACGACACACACTAATAAATGCCCAGGTACTATCCAGACTTTTCATCTTTTTCACAGCATTGTTAAATTCCTAAAACTTCTAAAGTCCTCACTCGGTCTTTCTCTTTTCTGAATTCCTATACAAGTCATTTACTATACAATCATATAACTCCTTTCAAAAATTTTACTGTCCATTTATACTTCCTTTTGATGTGTTTGTTTGGGTTTTCAATTCCTTTATAAACTCAAAAAAGGAACCTATTTCTTGTTACTCTCAGAACTGAAACTATCCACATCCAAACATCTTACTGTCTACATTAATATGAGTTTATTATTCATCTGTTTTCCATATTATAACTATAATATTTCAGGAAATTCTGACTAGGGAGATGACACTGCAAATAACCTCATCATTTTTTCAGGAACTTTCTGAAAACCCACTTATTTGAAAAATGGACTACTCAAGTAATATTCACTAAATAAACCTCCTTCTCAGAAGGATACATAGCTCAACCAAATTACTGCACTATTTAAAAGCTCCTCTCAAACCCTCACTTTCCTAAATTCACTAATCCTAAACTCCTACAACATAAATGTCTTCCAATCCTTATCAACACTTCTTATTGAAATATCTGTCAAACTAGATCCAAAAAAACAAAAACAAAAACATACAGGCATCCCTCCATTGCTCTTCCCTATTGGTAAGCTGCTCATTCTCAATCAAGACAGTGATCTCCTTTACCAAAGGGAGCAATAAACTCAGCTGTGCTTTATCATGTTTAATAGGTTATTTCATTGGTGTTTTGGGGTTACCAGTACTTAGCAGTTTGTAACCTCTACAGTATATAATATGGCACCTATCCCTTTGAAGGAGAATCTCAACAAATATTTTTCTCCGCTATAAGATTAGTCTTTCAACTACTTTTATCATTCATATTTTACTTATTTCACTATTATAACTCTATTTAGAAATACATTTAGCACTACTGACAAAGACTACCTCTTTGACTGAAATTTAGTTAGGTTCCTTCAATGTTTCTTCTCAATTAGGCCTCGACCTTGGCTTGCTTTTAGTAAGAATCCTGCTAAGTCAGTTTAGTAATTTTCCATCCATTGCTCCTCTGACTCTTCCTTTGCTACTAATCTTCAGGAATCTCTGCTGTATTCAGAATTGAGTTCAGTCCCTCTCACGTTATTACAATAGTCTCTCCTCTATTCTTATATGAAGTCTTCCTTACTATTTTAGCAAGCATCAGAATAACTTTTCTCTAAAACCATCTTGTAAATCTAAACTTATGTAAGCTACTTTCATAATGTTCTGAAATTAAATTATAATTATATAAGTTAATGTAAATTAATTCTAATTAAATTAATGTAAATAATATATTTTGATGATTTAATTAAAATACAAAATATTTCTTATATTTTTAATAATTTTTAGAAATTAAATATAATGTAAATGATACTGTTATATAGATAGTTGATTAGAGCTAGAGCTAGAGCTAGAGCTAGAGCTAGATAGAGATAGATTAGATATAGAGATAAATAGAGATAGAGAGAGAGGAGGTAGTGAGTTAGTTTAGTATGCTAGACCAGCATTTGACAAACTCTGGCTATGGCTGTGGTCCAAATTCTCACCCACCAAATTTGGCCCATAGCCACATTAATTCATTTACATAAGCCTATGACTTCTTTTGCACTACAAGGGCAGATTTAAAGTATTTGCAACAGTGACCTTATGGCTCACAAAGCCTAAAATATTTATTACCTAGTCTTTTAAAAAAAAGTTTACTAGCTCTCTGTTAGACTATTAATTGTTTGCCTCATTCATAGAACACATTTTTACTTTCTATATTTATAAATGTTAAGTCACTTCATTGTAAAGTTCTTTTAATCCCCAAAATATCTATATACTCAAAGAGTTTTGTTTTCCAACCTGGCATGAGAAATATATTTGCCTTAAAATGATTTGAGTTTCTGGTAATATTATGAACATAGGTATACACAATAAATGCATTTTGGTAAACAGTAACCAGTATAAAGGTCATATTTATTTAAAAGTCATCATAACTGTAAGTAATCATCAATAATTCATAAAAAAGCGACAATCCTATAAATGGCACTTCCTGTGATAGAGCCCTTTTCAGGCTCAATAATAGAGCAGATTATGGCTACTCAACTAAATGATGTTTCTTTGATTTGTAGCTAAAATATGAATAGCAGCAATTTTCACATGATAATTTCATTCTTGATTATTTTTAAAAATGTTCATATAAGAGGAAAATAAAACACCCCTCTCCAGAATCTCAAATATTTCTTTTCACAAGAAGGTTTGTTTGTACTGCGGTAGCAAAAGTACCACTTGTAACTGATTTTAACTTTCTTCAGTTAAAGCCTTCAGAAATTACTAGGGCTTTACCAAAAACTGTCTTAACTTCAGACACATAATATCTCTGCTGTGGTCCAGTCTACTGAAGTCAGTAGGCAAAAGGAAGACATAAATAGATCCATGCCTTTTCTTCCCTGAGCATCTCATGTAAAATGAAAATAAACATTGGTTAAGTTTCCATTATTTTAAAGGTCTAGACAACTACACCACAGAGACACATGCAGAAATAGAATTTACTTTAAAGTAACATGTAAACTGCAAAATATAAATGAAAAAAAAAAAATCAGGGGCTAAGCATATATCTAAATTGCTCCTCTATCCTCTAATTTTGTTTTTATTTTGGTCAAACATTAACTTGTCACTATTCTTTTTTCTCATTCTGAAAAGATTCAACTGAGCTGATCTCAGCCTCAAAATATACTTTTGGAGATGGGCAAGTCACTAGCAATCCCATATAAGATGAGAGTTTATTTGCTTCTTTGTTATTTAATTTCGGGGTTTCACTTGTGTAAGGCACCTCACTCATCTGAAGATATCATCTGGTCCTCATCATATTGCCTGGTGGTGATTCATATAATGCCTTGAGTAATAATAAACTCTCTTTGTCTCTGACTCAAAGGCCTCATGTTTATATATGTTAGTTTTCAAGTAGGTCAAATTTCAGATCCTTCCCAGCTGCTCACTTAAAAGCTAACCTTCCTCATTTCTAAACATTTCTCTCATGGTTTTAATTTTAATATCAATTTCTACATCACTAATAAATGGCTTTAAAGTGCATAGTGACATTTCACTAACTTAACCTCGAATCAAAAAATTTTACATCAAACTTTTTAATTAGAAACTCAAAATAAACCTTAACTCACCACATCCAATTTGTGCTTTCAACCTGCATCATTGACTACCATTTAAAGCTCTGAATTCCATGATTTAAATATCTATACGTGCAGATTTAACCACTAATCATTTAGCTATTTTGTTATTCTCCTTAGTTCCTTCCTGGCCAGTCCATGTACTTTCATAAATTTCTATTAAATATGGGCATTGTCCCACTAACAAACATATTTACTCTCTAATATATCTCATAAAGCTATGTCCTGATACCATTTCTTGCCATTGGTCTTTCAGTTAAATGGACAGATGAATCCATTATCTTTGCCTTTCAAGGCCAGCTCACCTTATGAATATTTTCTTTTATCTTACGAAAATGTTTTTCTAGTCATGCTTAACATCAGCACACTCAATACAACAAAAGAAAATGACATATGAAATAAAAAACCCTGATGTTTTGCTTCTTTTCTGATTAAATAGTAAAATATATCATTGTAAAAAAATTGTATAATGTTAACATGTCAAGAAAAAAAAATTGAAAATTTTACTGTGTTTTAAAACACACAGTTAAGATCTCAATGTAATCATGGTTTTCATCCTTTATCTTCTCAAAATTTTGAATTAGGCATTATACCTAATCATTAAAAATTCTCCCTTGGCTATTTCAAATGCCTTAAATTTTTATCCCAAATTAATGATATAGAAAGAAAACTAAATTGAAAGATGACAATTGGAAACATAGAAGAGAAAAAGTAGCAATACTTAAAATGTAGAAAAAGGGAAATACATGTGCTGTAGCCATGAGAATAGTTTCACAAAGTAGCATTGAATAATTTTGTTTTCTGACAAACTAATTTATACATCTAAACAACAGATGTTTTGATTCTTCAAATGCATAATGGTATACCTTTATCAATTTCTATGCTTTTTAATTAAATTTCTAGACACCAAATAGATCACTGCACTCCACAAAGTATACGATTGAACCATAAGACTTAATGAATAGAAAATTAAGTTGGTTGAATAAAACAGAAGTATTTCATTGACTTAAACAGAAACATTGAAATAAGTGACAAAAGAAATGATTTAAAATTCAGATACTCAAAGACTATAAGAGCTTGGAATGAACAACAAATATAAAATAGATGAAAATACTTATAAGATGATTACCAGTATCAGAAAACTGTAATTAGTTCTATGGGTAAGTTTAATAGATTGAGGCAATAACTTTAGTCTATAGGTTTTTGTTTTTTGAGTTTGGATGAATTGCTTTTCAAGCACATAAAAGCTTTTTAAGAAAAAATAGTGTTAAATTTCATGAGAAAAACTCAGATGATTACAGAAAAATGCTGATGAGTCTGAGAATTATAATGGATTTAATCATATCTGTCATGTGCCTATGATGGAATGTAACTTATTTAGCTATAAATAGCTATCATAGAAATTGATATTCTTAAAAGAAGATTGATCAGATAAGAATACATGGATAAGTCATTATTACCATTTTCTATTTCAGGGTAGGATCTGGGAGAAAAGCAAAGGACTATTTTTGTTTCAAGTAGCAGAAGCCCCAACCCAAATGGACTTAATTTGAAAAAGATTGTATTGTACCTTCGGCTGCAGGTACAATTTGATGCAGGGGCTCAAATGAAGTCATCAGGGGCATGAGTGCTATCTTACAGTTTTCTTTGCAATGGCACCAATCAGACAGGCTTTTTCATTACAATCAAAAGATGACCATAGCACCTGTAGCCTTTCTAGAAGGAAACCTTAGAGACTCTCTCAATCTCAACAGAAAAAAATTAAGATTCTCTTTCTAGTATCTTGTACAGAGCATGTGTCCAATAAGTGACCTTAGGTTTAATAATGATGGAGGTAACAATACTGATTTATTTAGAATTTTTTTTTTCTCCACATGACCTCTATTCCGTACTTACTGTTATCAGATATTGTCACTAGCAATTAAAAAGTGCATGTATTTTTCTGGAAGGAAATATTCAAATTTCCTTATTTACCACTTTATTTAGAATAGAACTGAGTCTATCGTTGATATTTATGTGTATCACTAAATTAATCTCTAAATCTTCCTTTTTTGAGCATTTTGTAATCACCACAAACAAAAAAGCAATCTAACTGAAAGAAGCTAGTCTAAGAACTATATATTGTATAATTTAATATATAAGAAATATCCAAATAGAAAATTCTATATAAATAAAATGTAGATTAGTGGTTGCTATGGGCTGGGGGAAGAGGAGAATACAAAGTGAGTGCTAATAAATACTGGGTTTCTTTTGAGGAATTATGAAAACATATTGTACATAAATAATAACAATGGTGGGATAACTCTGTGAATATGCTAAAACCAATGACTTGTACTTTTAAAGCATGAATTTTTATGGCATGTGAATTTTATCTTCATAAAGTTGTTATTAAAAAATAAAAAATAAGAAAAAAGGGCAAAGATGGCTAAAGAGAAGAAGAAGGCTGATATGCCAAAAATTTAAAATACAAAACATTTTTTAGTTGTCTTTTGACTAAGAAACCAAAATTGTTGTGGAATAAACAAAGAAACATATACTATTTACCTGGTATGTGTTCCAGCTACTCAAAGTAAAGCATCTTGGAAACAAAAATCATTTTTTCTTTTTATATTATGATCACTATCTGTAAGAGCAAGCATATCTTTCCCCCTGCTCTGTACCTTCTCATCCTTACTTTTATTAGTGCAGGGCTCTACACATAGTAGATTATGAACACACTACAAATATTTAACACATTAGTCATACAGATATATTAGATTATCTAATTGTTTTATTAGTAATTTATATGCATCATTTCCATTAAAGTATCTTGAGAATAAAGTTGACAACTAATTAGCTCCAAAATATTTTGAAGAGCTGAGAGGAACCAAAAAGGCAATCTTGTCCTTTCATTTTATCAATGGAAAAACAAGGCCACAGAAAGTTAGGTGAATACAGTGAGGAATCAGTAACTAAAATTTCTGGAATAAGATTCCAAATCTAGTCCAATTTCTGCAACACTGTTATCTCTTAAATAATGACTAGCACTTATACTGCTTTCTTAAGCTGCCCCTCTACGTATTCTTTTATCTTTCAATTCAGCTTCCAGGCTTTAAGAATCTGCTTTATGAAGCTCAGAGAGTAATTACTTAGTCATAATTAACCAATGAATGAGCAATACATTAGTTATGTTATGACATAAGCTATCTTCCCTATAGCTGTTTCCAAGACAGCTTCAGTTAACCCACAGTAGTCTGTTCAGGGAGGCACAGGGTACTAGTGCTCCATCTGCTCTTTAGGGGGAACACACTAATGAGAGAATTACCACAGACAAAGAGAAGCATGCAGCTGCTTACACATATAAGTGAAATAGCAATTTGAAAAGATACATGCACCCCTATGTTCACTGCAGCACAATTTACAATAGGCAAGATATGGAAGCAACCTAAGTGTCCATCAACAGATGACTGGACAAAGATGTGGTACATTTACACAATGGAATACCACTTAGCCATAAAAAATGAAATATTGCCATTTGCAATGACATGGATGAAACTAGAGGGTACCATGTTAAGTAAAATAAGTCAGACAAATATTTCCATACTTTATTTTCTAATTCAGTCAATAGTTCACATTTCTCATCTCACTCAAATTACTCTGGGTTTTCTTCAGTTATCCAAACATGATTTTTAAATAAACGACATCATATTTTATTCAAGCCAACTGTTTGCACAGATGGCAGCTTATTCACTTTTATGCAAGAACTAGACATCTAGGCTTTACAAAAGACAAGAATTAAACTGTCATTTTACTTTGCTTCTCCAAGTTTAAAGTGAGTTGAAGAATCAGAGAAAACAGATGTCTCTCCTTAAGCATTTTATTTCACTTTTTCTGTCCTCTGTGATCTTTTAGAAATCATGATATGAAAGTCTTTGCACTGCTTCAAAAAGGTGAACCTTCCTGTCTCTCTTTTTAACTTGACACTTACTGTACACATCATTAAGCAGATAAGAGACACAATCAGTAGTAGTTCCTGCATGACTTCACCTGCATTTTACCTTTATCACATTCCCTTCCAGCACAGCTGGAAGCACAAATATGATAAACGGGAAGATAACTGTATGCACAGATTAAGATATGATATAGAAAACAAGCACTTTTTTTTTGTCCTTATCAAAGTGCTCTGATATAACAGGTTACAAGATGCATACAATGTTTCAATCTATGGTTAGAATAGTCAATCAACTACCTTTAAATATTTGCCATGTTGCCTGATAATATTAAAGGGAAAAAAAAAAGGCAACGAAAATCTAATCAGTAAAATAAAATAATGTGGTACATTAAAAAAAGCAAGCATTTATTAACATTTATAATAGAAAAAGCATTTTGTTAGGTGATTATACTTATCTCACTTAATTTTCACAATACTGGTCCTTTCACATAAGAGGAAAATTTAGCCTCAGGAAACTTAATGAACTTAACTAACATTAATAATTAAGAGAATGGTAGAGCCAGAATTCTGATGGGAGACAGACTTTAAATACAATTTGGCAATGAGAGTTGAAATAGGTTTTTTCAGGGTACACTAGTACCTCATCTCTATCCTCTTCCAGCATACATCTTGTCCAGGACTAAATGTCGTCCTGACCTGTAGAACACAGGTAGTAGTGGAAAAGACTGCTCCTGAAAGTCATCACAGTTTTCCAATATGGAAAATAACTGAGCTCTGAACTTGGCAAATTCAGGAGTATAAACCTCTATGTCTGTTCTGCAGGATGCATACTACTACTTCTTCTAGCCTTGTCAGCATCAGCCATCAGAACCTTCTAAGAAACTGATAACAGCAGCACAGTAGAATTTGGCTAACAGTGGAGTGGGTCACTGCTTGACTGGTGAACAAAGACCCACCTCTGAATCTCAGCAAGAATGAGTGATAACATCCATTCAAGAATCTCAAAATCCAGTAGGACCAGCTCAATGATACTCATTGAAAACATTATAATCCACTTGTCAAAAACCAAAGACAAGAGAAAATATTGAAAGCCGCAAGAGACGCAATTAATCACACACAATAGATTCTTATAAGATTGTCAGCAGAATTCTCATCAGAAACTTTGGAAGACAAAAGATAATAAATAGGCAGATATATTTAAGGTCCCCCACGCAAAAAAAAAACAAAAAAACAAAAAAACAATCTCAAGTCAGAAGTCTATGTTCAGCAAAATGTCCTTTAAGGATGGTAACACAAATTTCACTAAAAATGGTCCATAGGTAAAAAGTTCAGGAAATTGTTTAACAAAGCTAACATATTTGCCTGTTTATGCTTACTGCAGTGATATTTGAATTTCCTATTATGATAAAATATTTTGCATAAAATTTATTGTTATTACTTCCACTTTTTTTCTAGTAATGGGAGATTTATTAATATCTCATAAAATCATGGTACACTATTTTTTGGACTTAGTACCAAATATAATTATATTTATGAAAAGAGTTATATTAGCTTCTTGAGGGCACTTTGTATTTGGCGACTATATTTGTATAAACCCAGTTGAACAATTACCAATGTGAGATGTCATTGTGTTCAAAGGTCATGGTCAAAGTCTGGTTATTTCTTTTGCTTCCAGAATGTCTGTGGCTGAATTTCTAAGCACAATTTCATGTGGTCTCTGGTGTTTTTCCTAACTCCTGCCTCCATGGGTTGAACCCTTAGCACCCTGGTACTAAGATTTAGATTTTTGAAAGGATGATTGCACTTAAACCTCAAAAAAAAAAATCTACTGCAATTTCAGAAATTTCACTTTGTGGTTATGGACATTCAGTGAATAATAGAGTAGTATGTGTTTATAATTTGTATTTCCCTATATAATGATGTTTCTGAAGTCACAAATATAGAGAATGCTGGATAATGACAGGACTTAGCCATTCCTAGGTTCAAGGAATTAATATCATATCATAGCATCCTGATTCCAATTCTACTGCTAACAGAAATTTCAGCTTCAATATACACACACACCAGACCCCTGGGAATTCAAAATTTTAGGTTATTATTGAACTTATAGCCCATCAGTAAAATGCTTTTTCTCTTTCTTCCACTATAGTTGTATGAGGCAGTCAATGATGGACCAGACTCCAAGCATTGCAAGATAATGTTCATGCATGGACACATAGCTGTAGTTCTAGATATAAAATATCACAGAAAAATAACCACTTTCCACATCTCCCCAAAGTAGTAACCTAAAACAACATTAAATAGTTTATTTAAACTATTTAATGATAATCTAAGTAAATACAGAGTTAACTTATCTCTTGAGTGTTACGTAAAACTGCACTCCATGCTCTCGTGTATTCCCTATGGAAGTCAGCCAGAGAGAACCTTGAAAGACAGAAAACTAATCCTGGAGCCTTGGAAGTTCATTCTTGCCCTTTCTGGAAAATTGTCTGATATTAATAATTGCTTTAAAAAGTTTACCCGATGAGCCTCATACCTGCCAAAAATGTAATTGAAATGAATGGAAGGTTGGTATTAAGCTTGCATCTGGTTCTGCGTCAAGAAGCCCTCTTTGATTAGAATCAAGGGAAGCTTCTTTCATTTAGGGAAAACAGATGGACCATTTGACTACAATGGAATACATTTTGAGGAACTATCCCAGCTTGTCCAAACTGATATCATGTTGAATAGATTTCAAATAAATAATGAATACTTATAGGAGTTGAGGTTACTACCCCTGGCTCAAAAAAACACACACACACACACACACACACACACACACACACACACACACACACACACACACACACACATAATATATATATATATATATATATATATATATATATATATATATATATGCATAATTTCACCAAATATCATGTCACAGAACTAATTCTGACCCTTTTTTTCACTAAACTAATGTAATGAAGCGCAGTATTCTATAATCACATTTTTTTTCAGAACACTTTTAGACCACATTTTCATTTATTATATTAACATATGGTTATAGTGAAACTCAGCATTTACTTACACTCTTTAAATGGAAACTTAAAATATATCCTATTGTCCCTGAGAGCTCCAACCATTTTCCTGGATGTATTCTCAATCTACATGACCTGCTCAAGCATGGCAAATATGCCTTTTAGAAAGTTAGTCTAGTGTTTGAATCTCTTGAAGTTTCAACTTAATGATGACCAAAAAAAAAATGTATCCATAAATATCTAAACACTAAAGTGACTGCAGTACTTCAGCAACAAAACTCAATGACCATTTATTAAATCTATACTACACACCAGGCACTAAAAAGTCTGTGCTAAGGATTAAAAAAATATGAATAATACCTTCACTTACAGTTCAATGGAGGATATAAGCAAATAAAACTGATTCAATACAAAGAGGAGTACTGTGATTAAGAGTAAAGACTTGTGCTATCAAGTAAAGGTAATAATTAGCTACATGTACTTTAAAACACTAGCCTGAACTGAAATATCCCATATGTGTAAAATATATACCTGATTTTGAAGACATAGTTAAAAAAATATATGATATTTCATGTTTAAATACTGATTACAGATTGAAATGCTATTTGCTATTTATTGTATAAAAATATATTAATACAATTAATTTTGCTGTTTCTTTTTTATGATTTAAGGTGTCCTTTAGAAAATTTGTAAATTACATTGTGACTTAACTCACATTAGATTTCAATTGTGCAGTACTAGTAGGGACTCTAATGCTAAGCCTCTTGTCTTCAAAACTCATTCTATCACTTACTAGCTGTTAGACCTGAAGCAAGTTACTTAATTTTCATTGCTTCGATTTCTCATGTATAAAAAGATGCTGATAATAATTACAGTAGTTTACTAGATAGGGTTGTTGGGATAAATAAATAAATAAATAAATAAAACATATAAGAGGCTACTAATATTAAGTAAGTAAACATGGAGTATTAAGTAGGCACATAGAAAGAGTACCCATCTCAGGCCAGGAGAAGTAAACTCAAAGAAGAATTTGAGAATGAAAAAAATAATAATGGTTTTACTAAACTTTAATGTCAGAAAACTGTCTGTAAGAGGGGAAGAGTATTTTTTAAGAAGAAAACAATAAGAAATAAATTCATCAAAACTTGAAAGAACTGAAGAATCATGACCCAGTCAAGGAATTGAAAGTGGTTTTCAAGTATAAGACTGCAAACTTCTTTGCAGCAGCAGTGGGAAGGGAGACTACAGAGGTAGCAAAAGCCAGGTTACTGCACTACAATATACTATTTAAAGAATTTATGGAATTAGGAATTCCCTCTATAAAGTTAGCCAAGTCTTTGGAGAGTCAAGGGAAATATACAATGAGAAGAATTTAAGTAGAAATATATGATGTCATGTAGATTACTAGAGTATTACTAAAAGAATTTCTAAAAAGTAAGGCATGTTTTCTCCTTCCCCAGTTTGTTAACTCTCCAGGCAAGATGGTACCTAGTCATCCTTTTCTACTAATTTAACCAATTAAACCAACAAGCCTCTAAGTGTGCTCATTTATTATACACAGAGTAAGCAAGGTTATGAAAATGAATCTTGAATTTTATAAATTGGGTATGCTCACCAAAATAAATACTGATGCTCAGATTTATAATTATAATAGATTAATGCCAACACTCATATGTTGTTTATAACTTATAAGGACAAAATAGAATCAGACCCACCTCCCAAGTGAAAGAGAAAAGATTAGAAACTCCTCAGAAAAAGTTCCTTAGGTGATAGACATATAGGTAGTGATAAAAGATTAAACTAAAGCACATTAAAATTTTCAAGAATTTATTTGAGCAAACCCATTCAAAGTGAACAGCACCTAACTGAAAGTGGTTAGGAGCTCTCTGCCAACAGAAATTAGGGGAAAGGTTTTTATAGAGAAGACACAGAAGGAAAACAAAGAAATTATTTGGTTGGCTATAGCTTAAGCTTTTGCCTATTTAGGAAAGCCTAGATGGCTTTCTTAAGTTTTTTGTTTTTTGTTTGTTTTTGTTTTTATGTATTCTAGCACATTGAATCTGTCTTAGATTTTGGTCTGCTGAACAGACTGCCAAGGCATTAGAGACAGCTCAGTCTAACAACTTCTTTGTTTAATAATATTTTAACAGTAATTACACTGGTATGCCATGAAAACAATAACATCATAAGAAAAGTGTCTCTTCTGGAAGAGACGCAGTGGGTTAAATTTTAAATATGTTAATAGAAGATAACATTATAGAAGTAAAATAAATACATGTATACAAGGTATATGTACAATATACAAAATTTGTGATAAGAGATCTTATAACAATAAGCAACAGAGAAATATTTCTGAAATAATTTCCTTAAAGTCATTTTGTTGTCTTCTCTGCTCTGTTGTGACTGTCCTAGACAGCTAGATAAAAATAGTAGGTCTGTGCCAGCATTATACAACAGTATCAAGGTGAATTTTCCCTGTGGATGATAACACAATAGCTTTCCAACCTAAATATTTCTCAGTAACATGTTATTAGCATACTTCTCAGAGTTTATCTTTGTCCCAGCTCTTTGTCACACCCCACTTCAGTGGTGAATGTGACACTAGAAGATCAGCACATCTGTCCTCGTGTAAGGAATGCTCTTTCTCTTATGGCAGCAGTTTTCTTCTGCACAATCTCATTAAAGAACCATATTCATTACTCATTCATGGCTCAACAATACAGACTTTCTTCTGTTTATTATATTATTATATTAGATTTTTATTATTATATTAGATTTTTGCATTTACTGTCCTTCAGGTTTAAAAATTAATGACATAATTAACATTAATTTTGAAAAGAATAAAATTCTAGCTAAGACTGAGATATATCATATGAATGAGAAATAAAAATGAAAGGAAAATATAAGAATATATATTACATTAAATAATTTCTAATATTATTTCAGGACTTAAGATCTTGGGGTGGTCTATATTTTTACTGACCACTTAATTTCAAACCTGAGGCTTTTTCAGAGGAGAACATAGAAAACCAAATTTTGAAAACAATGAGCAACAGACAGAAAAGAATGATGCAAAAACAGCCTCAGTGTTGAGAGAGTAGACGGGGAAATGCTCAAGAAAACAATGATGGAATGTGACAGAAGGTATTAAGATAAAAATCCCCACAAACACTCAAAATATTCCTCATCTGGACACAGTCTCTTCTTTTCCCTTTGTATGAAGTGCTATTGGAACCAATTTCAACCTTTTTAACCAGGGCCCAGTGAAAGAGGCCTGTTTACGCTTTCCAACATTTGGGCCGTCTGGTTGTTCATATGCCCAGGTTTTTTTTCTATGCCATGAAATCCTGGTCCAGGATAAAACTGAAAAAAAGATGGTGCAGTAACAGGATGATAAATGAGGTTCACCACAGTAAAAGGTTGGGTTGTTCTCTTATATTCTTGGCAACAGAAATAGATTTACCAACATATCTGTCCAGAAATGCATTCTTTTATAGAGTTTTAAAGTCAAATAGCCAAGATATACTGAAAGACTAACAGGCAAATCTTTTTTTGTTTTTACTTAAGTAATCAAATTCAAAATTATTCCTTTAGAACAGGAGACTTATGTAGATAAGGATTTTACTGTTTGTTGTAACTATAAGCAAATGGATATTTTAAAACTTACAAAATAAAGTACATATTAAAGTGCAACAATTCTATTTAATGAGGTTTCTTTCCCTTACAATAAGATTCATCATGTCTCATTTTAAAATTGAATTCATCCAATGCACATAAGATGCAACCAAATGTACAGACCTTAGCGGACATCTAAAATTTTAAGAAACTAGTCTTTCAAATAAAACCTAGAGCAGCTAATTTGTTTCAAAAGTAATTTCAATTTATGATGATAGAACTTTTGAAAAGGGGTTGCTTCTTTGAACAGAGATAAAATTAAAGTAAAAAATTTTTAGTTGCATTATTAGATATACCTTCTAAATACCAGACCTTTAAAATGGACTGTGAGCTAAAATCACAAAGTAAAAATGACCACCAGTAAATCTGTCATGTGGTTTAATTATGTCAGTCAGATACTTCGTCACCTAAAATTCAATCAATAATGTTCACTAGATTAAACTGAATTTGAAAACTTATTATAGAATACTTTTAATTTGAAAATCAGTTTAGTCTTTCCTCGACCATTTCTAAAATCACTACTTTATACTTGATTTTTCTTTACATAATTTTCTTGATTCTCCTTATTTCTTCAAATTCTATTAATGTACATTTAGCAAAATTACAATACAGCTTTTAATTAAAGCCCTGATTTTGTTTCCTCAGTTGACATTTGTAATCTCTCCTGGTCATTAAGGATTATGATTTTTGTTTATTAACAAAATAACAAATGTTGTTATTGTTCCACATAAGAAAGCTTGCTACAGAAATCAAAAGTAAATACTTCAGATGGCATTATTCTTATAACAATTTTTTAAATTTTATTAAAAACATCTTGTATCCTTATATTTGCCATAATAAATGTTGTCCAGTTCAATCAGTCCAATAAGCATAGTGAGTACCATGGTCTATTCTCTCCTTTTTTTAATGACATTTAATTTGTGAGTATGTTTGTGTTTTGTGGGCATATGCACTTTCATGCATGAAAGTACATGTATTTGTATGTTCTTCATTTTCACCAGTTCTGTTTATACTTCTGTTTTTCTTCTTTAGCCCTACACTAAAGGCTTTCCAAGTTTTCTAAGGAACCTTTAAATATTTATAACAAAGCTAAGCATTTCTTCAGGATAATAATTAAATTTTAAGAAAATGGATATGGAGAGGTAAATTGTAATCAATGATCCCATCATGGGACAGGTATTTTCCACATACAGGTTATTTCTTTAATAGTATAAAGTCTTTAGGAAGATAATATTATCACCACCATTTTATCTATGAGTACACACACTCAGGGAAATCCAGTAGCCTGCTCTCAGTCAAACTAATAATTAGATAAGAACCCAACATTGAACTAGATTTTCAACAAGAATATCTATGCTTTAGTGCAGCATCATTGTATTTCAAGATTCTATGTAAATAGTAGTGATGTAAATAGAAAGCCAAATTTTAGATAACTAAGGTCTGATTCTGCAGCCTTTGAAATTTTTACAAATAGAACACAATTTATGTTACTTTGCCATCTTAAATGTTAATTTCATTATAAAAATATTAACATTATAGATGGACATGAAGTTTATTATAGGATATGGTTATATGAAATAAATTTTGGCAATAATCTTCAAACACTGAAAAAAACTTACTTTACTTTTGATACATCCAATAAGAGTGGGTATTTAGTATAATTTGGGGAATATTAATATTTCTAGAAATGTTCTATTTGTAAAAAATATTTCCATGAAAGCACCTCACAATCTGTTTTCTGAATACTACTACTCTGCAAAATGTTTCCTGGTGCCTAAATTATAGGTTCCAGGATTTTAAAAGTTTAAGAACACCGTATTATAATTCTCATCTTAGACATTTCAAAATGTATTTTAAAGAATTGAAAAGGTCCCTGATTAGAGGTAAAAAGATGAAGATGTGTATGGATTGAAATTACCACCTTAGTTTATAAAGCATAGGTCTATTATTTTTTAGAGAGAGATAATAATCAGAGATCTACAGACAAAGATCTTGGTGGCATTATTCTAAAACAATGTTTTTCACACTTTTAAATTATTAGTTACTTAAATAGTTAGTAAAAATAAATTCTTTAAAAATACACTTACCCATAGTTACCTATAATGGAATTTTACATTGTCTTTAAAAATGCAAATTATTATAAAAGTAAACTAATTTTGGAACCCATAATGTTTGACTTATGGAAAACTTAAAACTTCTGGACATATTAACTAAATGACCAAAATGTTTTGCTTATTACTTTACACTTTCCATTTCAGTACATTAAGTAGTTTCTCAAATCTTAAAACATAACTTCTCATATTAAGTAAGGATATTTGACTATTACCATTAATCCTTATATTCTGTACTAAATATTTTGACAAACAACAATTTACTTCAATAGCTTTTTATCCCTTAGTGTAGAAAATATACAAGATCTTTTAAAATGTAGCACTTCTACAACTTTTAAGATCTCCTTTTTAGTTATGTTTTAATATAAACTTTTATTCCAAAGTTCACATTGCACAATAACCATATTCTTTAAAGAAATAATAAACAACATTATTTGCAAGCTATATGAGGAATTAACTGATGAATGTGAGTTCTTGTTTTTGTAACAGAGTCAAGAACAGTATTTATAGACAATAAGAAAAACGCACTGCAAACATTAAGCAATACCTATTAATTTTACCTTTATATTATTATTTTCTTGAAGCTTTTCTCCTCAAAAATTTATTTTTCCCAGGAAAACTATGTTGGTGATTTGTCTTTTTTAAGAATATGAAAGGGGAAATAGAGTATTAAATGGTTATTGAGAAGACCACAGTGTGTTAAATAAAGGCAGTGGTGGCAAGAGAACATAGCTTTTCCCCTTGAGATTATGGAAAAAAAATACCTACATGATAATCAAATATGGCTTTTAAATGAAGGACACATTGGCCTTTGAGTTTTACAGAATTCTCTATCCCTCCTCTAGCTGCACTCCTACTCATGGAGTAAAGATTCCATGAGGCATAGAGGATGATATAGTTATCTATTGGTAACATACCCATCCAGGACCCACATCTGCCAGGATTATAGAAATTCCTACCCAAGTCCTCTTCCAGAGCCTGCAAGAGTTCATTTCTTCGGTCTTTCCTCCTTAGGATAGATTGAACCACCTGTATTGACATTTATAGCCCTAATGAGTAGAAGAGGATAGTGGGGAGATGTCAAAATCTTCAACATGCTGGCTGGGCACCCACATGTTTGTTTGAGGCTCCTCAAGGCAATCAGAAAAGGGAGTTGGATGAAGAACCAGATACCAGGTGCTAGTCTGCCTGTGTCACTGAATTTTGGTACAGAACCCTAAGAAGTCAGATAATTCGCATTTCAAACTTGACTTTTTGGATTGTGTTTTTGTCAAGATAAAAGGATGGGATATATTTTATTTAACAGCAAATCAGCTTGGTTAATGAATTAAATATTTAATGTGAAAAGGTATCTCCATTTCTATTCTTGCTCTGTTTCCAAATTATTATGATCGGTCCTGTTCACATCATATTATTCTTGCTAATGTGAAGAGGCACACTGTATCATTTTAATCATTTGGGATGAATGATGAATAGAATCAAATAGACAAACTGGCCCGGAGGTTGAACAGCGAAGACCTGATGGAGGCTGAAGCCATAATTCAGAATGTCTGTAGAGCCATCATGAGCCAAGAAAAGGCTGAATAGACAAGAGAGTACCACCAGTCTCTACTCAAAGCAGATGGAAGATGCCAGTCTGGGCTCCACTAGTTTAGGCACTCAGCCATTAATATCAACAGAGAAAGCAGCATCTACAGGAATGTGGTACAAAAACAGTTGAGACCAGAGATGCTGGAGGGCATTACAATGTATGGATCTTATCTCAGCACCATGAGATTGGAAAACATTTCTTCCCCAGAAGCTACTTTATGGTGAAAGTCAGGAGAGAGGTATACCTGAGAGACTGAGCATTTTTAACCAAGGGAGTCAGCATTGCCTAAAAGGACAGACAAATATAATGCATTATAGGTAATGTGATAGATTACATATAAATGGACCAAAATAAAGTTATGATTTCCTGCTGCTAAGAAGGTAATGACTAATAAGGAAGACTGAATCAGGTAAAGAAAAAATAAGTTATATTTTATCTGTATATTTAAAGGGAAATATTAGCAATATTGTGACATAAGTACTCATAGATAAATATTTGTTTATATATCATTCTTATATATTTAAACAGATGAGTGATAACAGTATTATGATCCTATACCTAAGTTCCTTCCATTCTAAATACCTCAAAACCAATTCTTCAAGTATCTCTTTTGGGTTTTATTAATCTTACAAGCCTGGGATCAAACCTTTAAAGCATCATAATTTTTTCAGCCTCAATGAATCATATAAAATGTGAATAGCTATCAGTACCTTGCCAAGGTTTAGTTTACCATGTGTCAGATGCCAGGCTAGGTGTAGGAATCTTTGAGATAATTCAGTCATGGATGTTGACCTCAAAGAACTTATAAGGTAAATACAGAATCAGAATGCTGTGGTAACATAAAAAATGAGTGTTCAGTACTCCTTTAAATGAATATGAATAATTTATAAATTTGGGCAAAACTGAGTGGCTATTTGACCTATTTGAGTAAGGCCATTCAAAGTAGAGGAAACAAAATGCAAAGTAGTTAATGTATCATGGTTTAGGAATTATCTTAGTTCAAACTTCTATAACAAATTATCATGGACTGGGTGGCTTAAACAAATGTATTTCTCTCAGTTTTGAAGTCTGGGAAGTCAAAGATCAAGGCATCATCAGAATCGGTGTCAAATAAGAGTTTACTTCATGGCTTGCAGATGGCTATCTTATTTTTTCTTCACATGGCAAAAAGCATGGAGAAAGAGAGAGATTGAGAGAGAAGGAGAGGGAGGGAAGACAAAAAGAGAGAGAGCACTCTCCAGTTTCCTTTTATAAGAGTACTAATCCCATTCATAAGGGCTGTATCTTCATGACCCAATTAACTCTGCAGGGTCCTACTTCCAAATATCATTACATTGGAGGGTTAGAATTTAAATATATTAGTATTGGAAGAACAAAAACATTCAGTTAGTAACAGGGACCAAATTATTAAACATGATTGGGATCTATAATTATGGAAGACATGGATGGACTCCACACCATGAAAAACCTTATGTGTCAGACTAAGAGATTTGGCTTCTAATTTAGAAGGCAATAACAAGTCAGCAAAAGAAGATTAAGCCAGGAACCAATCTAATCAATTTGATATAATGATCCTGTTGCTGCCATAAGGTGCATGAATTAGAGAAAGCCAAGACTAAGGAGAACAAGTAGACGAAGAAGAAAGCTAGGCAAAAATGAGTAGAGACTGAATTCAGGTGAAAGACAGAGGATAAATATAAGGGAATGAATGACTTCAAGAAGTTAGAAGGAGGTACAAATGATTTAAATTAGATGTCACTTAGATGAAACGTGTCAGGAAAAGGGAGTCATGAAGGAATTCCGCATGATTTGTGCGGGAGCCGTATCTAATGCAGCTGTCTGACAAGGTCACAGCATACAGTGTGGCACCTCTGCAAGGCTTAGGTTGCCCCAGATGGGTTCTTTGTGGCTCCCTCGGTGGAGTGTGTTAGCGTGTGTGTTATGTGTGGGATACTTAATGCAGCCTCATATGCAGATCAGATATGGGGATTTGGGGGGTCTGGAGGAAACAAATATATTAGAGCCAGAAGAGGAGCCATGTCCTGGCTTATATGAAAATTTATCAAGAAAGTCTTATGCATTGCCTCTGAGAAGCAGGGTGGGAACATCAGAACATCTTAGACCTACTCGGAAGCCTATAACAGTCAGTGTACCAAGAAGGACAACTTAAGACTTATGAAAATAGGTAATGGGAATTATATAAGAATCCTAGAAATAAGTGTTGTCATCCAAACAAATATTATAGTTGATAAGATTAGTAAATGATAGAAATATAAGATAGATATTATTAATAAATAGAACAGTAAAAATAGTTTAAGTACTGAGAAAAACAAGGCTGCAGTGTGGGCCCCAACTTGGCAGGCAATATGGTCAGGAAACGATAGCCGATAGCCACAATCCACAGAAAGAGATAGTATGAGGGAATAGCCTAGTTGAATTTTGAGAAATCCAGAAGAAGGACGGGCTGACCACAGATGATTGGTGAAACTGTAAATCTGTAATGATTTGATTAGAGGGGTCTGCTGAAGCAAAACAACCGTGGGTTTGAGTATAAAAATGCAGCTATTTAGGCAATAAAGAGAGATTATGATGCATGATCCCTGAGTGTTGTCCCTTCCTTCACCGACTCCACAGACACCCCTTGGGACCTGGACTCTGGAGCTGGGGCTGGCCCCCGGCAGATTGGCAGGTGACAATATCATTCATCATAGTTTGGAAAACATCATAGTGAGAAACAACAGTGAGTTCAAGTTTGAACATGTTGAGTTTGAGGTGCCTGTAGATATTTAAAATTGGAATTCTTCAGTGGAAAATCAGTAGGGTAAACTAAGATGTTAAATCTCAAAATACTATCCAATTCCTATAAGGTATAACTGAATAAAAGGTTTATTGAATAAAAGAAACTTCAAAGCACCATCAGGTCATAGAGTTATTTGAAAAAGCATTGAAGAGTAACAATTGTTTATGTGGTTGAACAGAGGAAGAGAGAGGGTAGGATAACAGAAAGAAGGTAGGGAAAGAGAGTGAAATTCACTCCATTACTCCACAATCAGAGCATCAGAGCAAAGGGTGTCGACATAATCTCTTAGTGTATAAATCAATATTGACAATATTCTTTATAATAATACTATTTGAAGCAAATAATATACATACTATCAGAGAAAGATAAGCCACTATTTTAAAATCAGCTTTTTGGGATGTAATTTATATATAATAAAATCTGCCCATTTTAACAGTATCAGTGTGCTTTGACAAATATAAGCAGGCATGTAACTATCATCACATTCAAGATATAGAAAATCTCAACTACTCTACAAAGTTTTCCTTTAGTCACTAGATTTTGAGTTTTACTAAAAATGAAAAAAAAATGTGTGTGTGTGTATATATATATAATACATATTATACACACACACATTACACACACACATTACACACACACACACGCACATATATAATTTACTACCATGTTTAAGAGTATTTGGGGGTTTTGAGCTGACAACATATAAGGGCATACTAGTTTTATTCACTTTTTTATCTTCTTGACATATAAGGCTGTTTGCTGTGGCAATTATCAAGTATCAGCCTCTACCTTAGCACACACCCAATTCACTCAGATTGTCTCTGTTGTTAAAATGTAGGCATAAAAGAAAGAATTATGTTTTAATTGGGTTAATATTACTTGTTTTTAGAGAAAACCCAGCAAAATATAAATCAAGCATTCAGTTAACTTGCATATTTTTTACACTGAAATTTATTAGGGGGTTCATGCTATATACTCAATAAAAATAGGCACACAAGTAATATATGTGGACAGGCTAAATATATACAGGATATGGATAGTACAAATGCATCCTTATCACCTTTCATTTTAGAAAGTTACTATTTTATTTTTATTGGTCCTCTATATCATAGTTTGATATACTTGATAATTATTTTGATATACTTGATAATTCCAAAAGTCTCAATATTCTAGCAATGCTCAAAAACTGGTATATAATTTAATCATTAGAGAGCTTGATAACACACATGCACACATGCACACATGCACATGCTCATATACACCAAAGTCATGAATATTCAACCAACACAATTTGAACATAGTTTGTCTCTTTGAAAACCTCTCAGAGTCCACTCTTCATGTCAAAAGAAAATAAGCCTAAATAAAGCATACTGCTGAGACCACAAAATGACATTTACCTACATAGTTTTAAATTTTAAATGTTGAGATTAATGGAAGACCATTTCAATTTTTAGCAACATTATCAAGATAGAAATGTAGATTAGTGCTGGAGAAAATAAGTGCTGTGAGGAAATCCAAGGCAAGGCTAAAATTCAGAAGAAATATGTACTCCTTAATGAGGAGTCCCAACTAATCGTTAAGCTAAAATGAATTATTTTGTCCTAGTAATCACCAAACTTATCAAAATTTCTGATTTAACTGGAGAGAAAGGTAAGTGGTATCAGATACTGATTGAGTCTTTTGATTAACTCATAATCTATTTCAAATATATTAGGTAAGCATTTTTTAAAAATAAATATTAGACTATTCATTGATTAATATGATAGTAAATACTAATATATTTCTCATATTTTTAAATTAAATTGTTGAATATTCTCATTATACATATATACACACATATTGCAATATATAAACAAAATATTGATCAAATATTTTCTACTGAATCCAAAATGTTGCAGATAAAAATATAGACATAAGTCATTTTTTTGTGTTTTGACTGATTGCGCTTCATAGATATTGCATGTTTTACAAATTAAAGGTTTGTGGCAAATCTGCCTCTACCAAGTCTATTGGACGTAATTTTCCAATAGCATTTGCTCTCTTCATGTCTCTGTGTCACATTTTAACAATTCCCACAATATTTCAAACTATTGTTATTATTTATATTTTTGTTACAATGATCTGTGATCAGTAATCTTTGATATTACTATTATAATTGTTTTGGGGGACATGAACTGCAAAATATAAGATGGCAAACTTAATTGATAAATGTTGTGTGTGTTCTAACTGCTCCACTGACCAGCCATTCCCCCATCTCTCCATCTTAGGCCTCCATATTCGCTGAGAAACCTCAATATTGTAATTAGGCCAGATAATAAACCTGCAACCATCCCTAAGTGTTCAGGTGAAAAGAAGAGCCACATGTCTCTCACTTTAAATGCAAAGTTAGAATTAAGCTTAGTGAGTAAGGCAATCAAAAACTGAAATAGGCATAAATCTAGGCCTCTTGTACCAAATAATTAGCTAAGTTGTGAATGCAAAGTAAAAGTTCTTGAAGGAAATTAAAAGTGCTACTCCAATGAACACACTGTAAAAATTAATATTAATGGAGCCACTTTAAAATTGAGTTGAAGCTGCCATCCTAGAGAAACTGCCTTTGCACGTCTTACACTCAAAATCTTGGAACATTAACAGGACAAAATAACCTTTGGGTAGACCTAAAGCAATATTGTGTCCCAAATAACTTTTTGCAAAGATGAAAAGAAAGCAGATATTTATGAGTACATGACTAATGACTACTAGACTAAAAATTTTAGAAATTATTTAGAATTAGCATCACTATGTTAGCTTGTCTACACCAAGAGAAATACCTGCCTTCTATCGATGCAATTGTTCTCCCTCTCTTCTCATAAAAATCCTTTGTTTTTGTGCCCTAATTGGAACTTCATTTGGGTTACTGTCAGAATCAGTGCTTCCTGAACACCTATTTTTTTGATCTTAAATAAATACTTGTTACCTTTTATTTTTAAGTTAATAACAAAAGTGATAAGAAAAGGAAACAGCCTTATTGCTAATATAGAAAACAGTTTTAGTGATTTCATATCAGTAAAAGATCAAAGCAGCCACAGTATTCTCTTAAGTCAAAACCTAATTCAGAGCAAGGCCCTACCTAACTATTCAATTCTATTAAGGCTGAAAGAGGTGAGGAAGCTTCAGAAGAAAAGTCTGAACCTAGAAGAGTTTGGTTCATGAGGTATAAAAAAAGAGGCCATCTCCATAATATATAAATACAAGATGAAGCAGTAAATATTGATGTTGAAGCTACAGAAAGTTATCCAGATCTAGCTAAGATCTAATGAAAGTGGTGAAACTAAATGAGATCCTCAATGTAGACGATAACTTATATTGCAAGAAGAAGCTACCTAAGACTTTCATAGCTAGAAAAGAAACATTAATGCCTGGATTCAAAGGACAAGCTAACTCTCTTATTAGGGGTTAATAAAGTTGGTGACTTTAAGTTGTAGCTAATATTCATTTGCCATTTTGAAAATCCTAGGACCCTAAAGAATTATGCTTAGTCTACTCACCCCGTGCTCTGTAAGTGGAACAACAAAGCTTGGACAACAGCATGCCTGTTTACAACATGATTTACTGAATACTTTAAGCTTACTGTTGTCATAGATAGTGAATCTACTGGTGGATCCAGGCAAAGTAAACAGAATATCTTCTGGAAAGGATTCACCATTGGAGATGCCATTAAGAACATTTGTGATTCATGGAAAGTGGTCAAAATGTGAATATTAACAAGAGTTTGGAAGAAATTGATTCCAACTCTCGTGAAAAACTTTGAGGGGTTCAAGACTTCAGTGGAGGAAGTAAGAGCACCATCACCTTGATCTGTCAGCAGCCAAAAATATAGAGGCAATACCTTCTGCCAACAAAATAGTTATGACTCCCTAAAGGTTCAGATGATGGTGAGAAATTTTTAGTAATAAAGTGTTTTTCGATTAAGAATACTTTGCTTTTTTAGATATAATGCTATTGCACACTTAACAGACTATAGTATAGTACAAACATAACTTTTGTATTGTAATATTTGCTATATTACAGTGGTTTAGAACCAAAACAGCAATATCTTTGAGGTATGTCTGAAATTAGTTGAATAAAATATCTTCTCCTATCATATTTTCCCCTTCACTTTTATTCCTTTTAATAGTTGACATAGGACTGTAGAAAGTGGTTACATATTTTACTCAATTTGATGACTCTTTCTACATATTTATTTACTTTTTTTGTTGTTGTTCATTCCAAAAAGACAGCCTAGATCCATTATTTCAAGCAAAATATATTTTCTCAACATTTTCTATGAATTTAACACAAATAGAATCATAAATTATCCTTAAAATTTTTTATCTATTCTTTAAAATTCTCTTGTTTTTGTCACAAGTGAAATAATCATGTTCCTAAAACTTTCCTTCGAGTAAGACGCTGAGATCTTATCAGAAATGGATCTGATGGCTCTTTAAAATTAACTCTCTCCTTCCACCTCTCTCTCTCTCTCTCTCTCTCTCTCTCTCTCTCTCTCTCTCTCTCTCTTAAAATTTATCCAATGAAAGTGTAAAATTCAAAGATCAATAATGAATTTATAGAGTTGTACAATCATCACCATAATCCAGTATTAGATCACTTCCATCTCTCCCCCAAAATTCTCTTGAGTTGGTTTGCTGTAATCTCCTGCATCAGAAAATCTTCACTTTTTATCTATAAATTTGTCTTTTCTGGACATATCATATGAATGAATCATGCAATAATGTTTCAGCTCCCTCTATTTTGAAGCATATTCTTTGCTGTTGATTAGTATTCTACCGCAGAGATATAAGTATTTTTTGTTTATTCATACACCAGTTGTTAAACTTTTGGATTGTTTTCAGTGCTTGGCTATAAAAAGAATGTTCTTATGAACATTCCTGTACAAGTTTTTGCATAAATATATGTTTCACTGTACTTGGACATATACCTAAACTGTGAATTACTCGGCCATCTAATATATTTAATTTTTAAAGAAATTGTCAAATTGTCTCCCTAAGAGTTACTCTATTTTATTTCCCCACCAGCAATGAATGAAGGCTCCAGGCTCTCCACATCATTGTGAACACTTGGTAATGTCTTTTTGATTATAACCACTCATAGGTATGTATTACTATTTCATTGTGGTTTTAATTTGTATTTCCCTAAGGATTAATGATGTCAAGTACTTTTTCATCTCTTATTATCCATTCTTATGTTTTCTCTGGGGGAAACATCTGTTATGATCTTATCCCTTTCTTAAATTATATTGGTTGTTTCCCTAATATTTAATTTTGAGTTTTCAAATATACTCTAGATACAGTATTTACACGATATAAGCTTTGCAATTTCTCTCTGTCTATGGTTTGTCTTTTCATTCTCTTTTCAGTGTTCGGTCGAGTTAATCAGTTTTTATTTTTATGAATCATGCTTTTGTTGTCACATTTAAGATCCTTTGTCCAAACCAAGTAACAAAGAGTTTTGCCTTCCTCTAAAAGTTTTGATGTGTTAGCTCTAACATTTATGTCTTATATATAATCTATTCTCAAGAATTTTTTCTTTATTTTTTTATTATTTGAGATAAACATCCAATTTCACATTTTTTATTGCAAGTGGATATACAATTTGTTCTATTATCATTTCTTAAAAATACTGTCTTTTCTCTCATTGAATTACCTTACCACCTTGGTTTTGTAAATCAGTTGACCATAAATCGAAAGCCTTATTCCTTGACTTGAAATTCTATTCCACTGATTTACATCTATTGTTATGATAGCTCTATACTCTCTTAATTACTGTAGCTTTATCAAGTTTTAAAATCAGGTGGGGCAAGTCCTCTAATTCTTTTTTTTTTTTTTCAAAATCATCCTGTCTATTTTAGAATTTTTTATTTAAAATTTTAGAAGCTCATCAATTTGTGCCTCCAAAAAAAGCTTACTGGAATTTTAATAAGAATTGCATCAAATCTTTAAATTGTCCTAGCAACAAATTTTGCACTTATTTTGTCAATTGTATTTCTAGGATGAACATACACACAAACACACACACACACACACACACACATATATAAATAAAATTTTTCCTGCCCGGTTTGTGTATTCAGAAAGCTCTCTTAAAATTTTCAGGAGACTGGGAAGATGGTGGACTAAGTAAAAGCAGGGTTCACCTCCTCCCAGGTCTGCATTGAAATTACAACCAAATTATAAAATAATCAATATGGAAAATCACCTGAAGTCTAACTGATTGTAACATCTATGTCTCATAATGTAAAAGAGCCACATTGAAGCTGGTAGGAGGGGCAAAGTTTCTGACTAAGCTGGAGAATCACCTGGAGAGAGAGAAGAAGGCCTCAGAGGCTCTACTGAAGGAGAGGGGGTTCCTAGCCTCATTTGGGGGCTCCCAAGCTCAGGCGTCCAGCCCAGAGAAGAGGAGATTCCAATAACTCCTGTAAAAACCAGAGAGTATTCCAGCCATCTGGATGAGACAGAAGGAGACTAAAATCCTAAATGTTCCTTTGAAGGACCCATGCACAGACTTTCTGACCCGCAGACACCTAGGACAACAGCGGTGGGTCAGAGCCTCACATGGGATTCATACCAAGAAAGTCTGCATTACCTGGAGCTAGAACAAGGGCTGAAAGGACAGCCACCATTGTGTCTTGGCCTGGCCACCCTACCAGACAATCTACAGATAGCACCAGCTCCACTGTGCAGATCCTTTCTACAAGGCCATTAGGAAGTTGCTGGCCTGAGATCAGCTCACCCCACCCAACCTGCAGATTGTCTGGGAATTTTGTTGCTGGATGGCTGCCCCACCCTGAGCTGATTCAGAGTCAAGCTTTTGCATCTTGTGGCCAGCAATGTGAGAGGTCATTCTGAGATGGTTTCAGGCAGATCTCTGCTGCCAACAGGAACTTGGGCAGATAACGGGATTGGTGGGCAGATCCCAGACAGCAGATGGTCTTGCTTTGATCTGGGACTTAGCAGAAATGCTGACAGGTACCTAAATTGCAGCAAAACTGAGATCATAAGGATCTGATTGCCATTATCTCCCTGAGACCCTGCCCCATCACCCTATCCACAAATTGCTCCAAGCAGCCCATTGAAAGTGAACAGTCACTGTCATGCCCCTCCCCCTCGGGTCCCAATCCACAGAGGCAGGCAGTACATGGTATCGGTTGCAGGCAGACTTCCACTACCTGCAAGAGTTGCAATATTGCGTCCAAGGAGCACTGGGGTCTAACGGACTGCCCCAGACTGAAGCTGGTCTCACTGTGATCCATGTCTACAGTGGGAACACCCGGGCACAGAAGTTGCAGCGAAACAGGCTATACTGGGCGGACAAACCTTGTCTCACTGAGATCTTGCTTGACCCAAGCCACAAAGTTCCTGAAACCAATTGGCAGGCAGCCTCCTGTGCCCTGCTTGCCTTTGGGGTTGGGCAGTTTTCACAGGCAACAGACCTTGGTTAGTGTAGAGAGTGCATTTTGGGGAAAACAGCTGTGGACCACTGCTGCCTGTACAAACTGCAATATCTCTTGAGAGGATTACAGGGGTCTGTATTGGTCTGACAACCCTTGACTCCCTGGGCTCCTGCCCCATTCAGTACAAAGAGTGCTCAACCCACGTTGACAGGCAGCTGCCCCTGCCCTGAGGTGGTGCACTCAGGCCTAAGGTAGGAAGCTAAACTTGCTACAATTGAAAACTTGTACAGAAAATCACAGAGACAGTGCTGACATGTAAACTGACATTGCAGTGGCAGGGGGGAAATTTACTCAATAGACCCAGGAGACCCCTGGGGTCCCTGCACCACACAATGCACATATCACCCAGAGGCTTTTCCAGTTTCAGATACTTACAGGCAACTGATAGGCAGTTTCAGACCTGGAGGAGCACTGGTCCCTCTACTAAACTGCCCTAGGTCAGGGACGAGGAATAACCAGACCTCTGCCTACAGTGTGGTCTCTTTCACTTAGCAATAGATCCAGCATAGGTAACAACTATCTGTGGATCACTTTGTAGTTCCCACCAGGTAGCCCTGACCAGTCAAAAGCAATGGCTTACTTAAACCTATAGGGAGATCCTCCCAAAGGCCACAAAACCAGTGCATCCAGAGGCTGGCACTAGACCAGAACAAAGCAACTCCTGAGTAGCCCTAACTGGAGTACACACAAAAGGTGGTTACAAATACGCAAGCCTGCTGGGATAAATCCCACTCAATGAGGTCAGCCCCCACATAGCAACTCTTATCTTGTGGGTACAGCCGATTATCACAATTAGTCAGCATGGTTTTTAATTCCAACCACTGATGTACTAACAACAACAATAACTTGGCAACAACAGAAGATCACACACAACCCACACAAAAATCATGTCCAGAGTCCCTGGCATAAGGGATCAGTGGTCCACACAGATCCCTTCTCACAGGATACCTTCCATATTAGGACATCTGGCCAAGGTTAAGAGACAAAACAAATATTCCTGACATATAGAAACAAACACAAAGAGGCTAATAAAATGAGAAAACAAAGGAACATGCCATAAATGAAACAATAGGAGAAAACTCCAGAAAATAAGTTAAATGAAATGGAAGCAAGCAACCTACCAGAGACAGAGTTCAAAATAAGGGTTGTAATGATGCATAATGAATGGATGAACACAATGAAAACCTCAATAGAGAGATAGTAAGCATAAAAAAGGACATAGAAACAATAAAAAAGAGCCAGACTAAAATGAAGAATACAATAGAAGAATTCAAAAATAGATTAGATGAAGTAGAAAATCAAATCAGCAAACTGGAACACAGGGTGGCAGAATGCATCCAATCAGGACAACAAAAAGAATAAAGAATTTTAAAATGAAGATAGTTTAAAAGATCTCTGGAATAACATGAAATATAACAATATCCAAATCATAGGAGTACCCAAAAGAGAAGAGAGAGAGCAAGGGATTGAGAATCTATTTGAAGAAATAATAAGAGAAAACTTTCCTAACCTAGAAAGGAAATTAGACATACAAGTTCAGGAAGAACAAAGAGTCCCAAACAGACCCACATGAAGACACATAATAAATAAAATAACAAAGATCAAAGATCAAAGCCAAAAAGAAAATCTTAAAAGCAGCAAGAGAAAAGCAGCTAGTTACTTACAAGAGTACCTCCATAAGAATGTCTGCTGATTTTTCAATGGAAACTTTGCAGGACAGAAGAAATTAGCAAAAAATATTTAAAGTTATGAAAAACAAAAATCTACAACCATGAATACTCTACCTAGCAAAGCTTTCAATTAAAATGGAAGGTAAGATAAAAGCTTCTCAAACAGGGAACAGCCTAGGAAATTCATCATCAAAAAGCCAGTATTACAAGAAATGTTAAAGAGACTTCTATAAATCAAGAGGTTGTAAAAAAGAAAATAGAAATAACAAATATGAACAATAAAATGTCAGTAACTATGTACCTATCAGTAATCACTTTAAATGAATAGATTATTAATGAGATCAAGAAAGAAATAAAAAAATAACTGGAGACAAATTAAAATGAAAACACAATGACTCAAAATCTATGGTACACAGTGAAAACAGTCCTAACAGAGAAATTCATAGCAATATAGGCCTACCTTAAGAAACAAGAAAAAGCTCAAATAAACAATTTAAACTTACACTTAAAAGAACTATAAAAAGAGCAGAAAATGAAGCCCAAAGTTAATAGAAAAAAAGGAAATAATAAAGATCAGAGCAGAAATAAATGAAATAGAAGTCCAGAAAAACAATACAAAAAATAATGAAACCAAGAGCTAGTTCTTTGAAAGAATAAACAAAATTGACAGACCCTTACAGAGAGGACTCAAAAAATTAAAATCAGAAATAAAAGAGAAACACTATCGATTTCACAGAAATACAAAGGATCATAAGAAAATACTATGAGCAATTTTATGCCAACAAATTGGGCAATCTGCAAGAATGGACACATTCCTAGAAACATATAATCTCCAAGACTGAGTCAAGAAGAAACAGAAAATCTGAACTGACAAATTACCACCAATGAAATAGAATCAGAAATTAAAAACCTCCCAAAAAACAAAAGTCATGGACCAGTTGGCTTCATAGGCAAATTTTACCAAACATTCAAGAAAGAATTAACACCTATTCCTCTAAAACTAGTGCAAATTTAAGAAGAGTAAAGACTCCCTAACTCCTTTTATGAGGCCACCATTACGTTGATTCCAAAACCAGACAAAGGCATTACAAAAACAAACAAACAAACAAAAACTATAAGCCGATATCTCTTACAAACATTGATTCAAAAATCCTCAACAAAATATTAACAAACTGAATTCAGCAATACATTAAAAATATACACCATGATCGTGTGATTTATTCTTGGGATGCAAAGTTGGTATAATATCTGCAAATCAATTAACGTGATATACCACATTAACAAATCAAAAGACAAAAACCATATGATCATATCAATAGATGCAGAAAAACCACTCAAGAAAATCCAGCATCCATCTATGATAAAAACTCTCAGCAAAGTGAAAATAGGGGGAACATACCTCAACATAATAAAGGCCAAATATGACAAACCCACAGCTAACATCATACTCAATGAGAAAGGAAAAAGCATTTTCCTTAAGATCAAGAACAATACAAGGATGCCCAATTTCACCACTCCTCTTCAACATTGTATTGGAAGTCTTAGCCACAACAATAAGACAAGAAATAGAAATAATATGTATCTGAATTGAAAAAAAAGAAGAAAAATTCTCACTATTGCTAATGATATGATACTATATATAGAGAACCCTAAAGATTCCACCAAAAAACTGATAGATCTGACCAATGAATTGTTTAAAGTATCAGGTTACAACATAAATGTCCAGAAGTCACTGGCATTTTTATGCACCAATGACGAACTTTCAGAAAGAGAAATTAAGGAAACAATCTCATTTACAATCACATCTAAAACTATACAATACCTGGGAATCAAATTAACCAGGAAGTAAAAGACCTGTTCTCAGAAAATTATTAGTTATTGGTAAAAGAAATTAAAGAAGATACAAATAAATGGAAGCATATACTGTGGGTAGGAAGAATCAATATCATTAAAATGGCCTTACTACCCAAAGCAATCTATAGATTCAATAAAATCCCTATCAAAATACCAATAATATTTGTGAAAGAGATAGAAGAAATAATCCTAAAATTTATATGGAACCATAAAAGACCCCCAAATAGCCATGGAGGTATCAAAGTACCTCATATCAAACTATACTACAAGTCTACAGCAATCAAAACAGCACTGTACTGGCATAAAAACAGATACATTGATCAAGGGAATAGAAGAGAGCCCAGAAATAAATCCATGCCTATATGCTCACTTAATATACGACAAAGAAGGAAAGAATATACAATGGGGTAAAGACAGTCTCTTCAATAAATAGTGTTTGGAAAATTAGACAGATGCAAGCAAAAAATGAAGCTGGACCACCTCCTTACACCACATACAAGAATAGACTCAAAATGGATTAAAGATTTAAATATAAGACGCAAAACCATAAAACTCTAGAAGAAAACATAGGCAGTAAACTCTCTGATATTATTATTAGTAATTTCTTTTCGGCTATATCTCGCCAGGCAAGGGAAACAAAAGAAAAAATTAAAAAATGGAACATCTACAACCATGCTACCCTAAACAAGCCCGACTTGTCTGATCTCAGAAGCTAAGCAGGGTCCAGCCTGGTTAGTACTTGGATGAGAGACCATCTAGGTGTTTTAGGTATAAAAAAAATAATAATAATAAGGGATTGTAAGTTGACGAGGTCCTTGCAATGTGTGAGGTCGACCAAAGGTTGCCTTGCTTAAAAAATAAAAATAAAAACAAACAAACAAACAAACAAATGGTACTACATCAAACTAAAAAGTACTTGCACAGCAAAGGAAACCATCATCAACAAAACAAAAAGGCAACCAACTGAATGGGAGAAGATATTCACAAATGATACATCTAATAAGGGGGTTAATATCCAAAATATATAAAGAACTCATACAACTCAACAACAAAAAACAAACAATCCAATTAAAAGAAGGGCAGAAGACCTGAACAGATACTTCTCCAAAGAAAAAAAAACAGATGACCAATAGATATATGAAAAGATACTCAAAATCACCTATAATCAGAAAAAATGTAAATTAAAACTATAATGAGATACCACCTGATACATGTCAGAATGGCTATCAGCAACAAATCGAAGAATTACAAGCGTTGATGAGGATGCGGAGAAAACAGAACCTTCATACATTGTTGGTGGTATTGCAAATTGATACAACCACTATGAAAAACAGTCTGGCATTTTCTTAATAAATTAAAAATAGATATACCATTTGACCCAGCAATTACACTTCTATGTTTTTTATACAAAGGAAATCAAAACAATAATTTATAAAGATCTATGCAATAGCCAAGATATGGAAGCAAACTAAATGCCCATCAACAGACCATTGGATAAAAAAGTTATGGTTCATATATACAATGAAATATTATTCAGCCATTAAAAAATGAAATTTTACCATTTTCAATGACACAGATGGACCTAGAGGTTACTATGTTGAGTGAAATAAGTCAGAAAAAGATAGATACCATATGATTTCACTTATCAGTAGAATCTAAGGAACAAAAAGAAGAAACTAATCAAAATCTGACTCACAAATACAGAGGACAATTTGGTGATGGACAGAGGGGGAAGGGGTGTTGGGGAGCTGGAAAAATGGGGTGAAGGGTTAAAGAAGTATAAATTGGTAGTTGATAGAAGGTCATGGGGAAGGGGAGTACAGCATAAGTAATGTAGTTAGCATTAATATATCGACTAGGTGGAAACCCAGAGGAGAGAAGGAGCAATTAGGGAGATTGTTTTATGAGCTATGTAAATGTCTAACCAATGTACTGTCTACTTGAAACTAATAAAAGAAAAAGGAAATAAAATATTATAAAAGAAAATTTTATAATACTGCAATACTTTACCCTTCTTTTCACGATTATACACAGCCAGCAGTATATTTAAAAGATTTATAGTACCATTGACTCATATTTAATATTTCATTGAGATAAAATTGGCATATGGCATTATATTAGTTTCAGGTGTAAAACAGTCATTTGATATGTGTATATATCATGAAATGGTCACCACAGTAAAGGTTAACAGCCATCACCAAAAAATAGTTATAATTGTTTTTCTTGTGATGAGAAATTTTAAGATATACTCTTAGCAACTTTGAAATGTAAAATATTGGTATTATTAAGTATAGTTGATTCCATACCCTCTGCCTCTGGAAATCACCAGTTTGTTCTCTCTATGAGTTTGATTTTTTTTTAGACTCTGCTTTTAAGTGAGATCATACAGTATTTGTCTTTCTCTGTCGAACTTATTTCACTTAGCTAATGCTTTCAAGGCCCATCCATGTTGTTAATAATGGCAGAATTTCTTTCTTTTATTATTGATCATTTTATATTTTATTATTCTTTATTATTTTGATGTTAAAACAACAAAACGTTTACAAATCTTATCCAAAAATTTGCAAAAGCGCATTTAGAGAATTTAAAAAATGAGTTTAAAAAGAAAAGTGTCTATGGAAATAATGAAGGTCTAAAAAAAAAGTGAGGAAGACTGGGATATGATGAGGAACTATGAAGGCAGGCACATAAACTTTGCAGGCGGAAGCACATCCCATTTCCATGTCTGAAATTATTGAGGAGTCCAGTCATCATGTATGTCACTGGTATCCTGAGTGCTTAAACCCATGAAGCAATTACAGAGACAGTCTTACTTCTGGTGAACTAAATTCAGTCAGTTTGAATGGAAGAGAAAACTTACAGATTAGAAAGGGTGGGAGCACAGGTCCTATTTTAATCAACTTGTTTAAAGTGAAGGTCTAGCTTTTTAAGTGCATTATAGCATTATCAGATGGTCACTAGAGTCATCATAAATTGATGTTACACAAATAAAATTTCCTGCCTTTGCTCATTAGGTTTGCCCATATAATAAAGATCAAACATAGCAGGACAACAAATGTGTCATAAGTGTTTTTTTCAAAGTGTGTATAAATTAATATAAATAAAACTAAAGAGCAGGCAGGGTAATGAGAAAAAGTGAATTGAATGAGAACATCTGTATTCTTGTCTTGGCTCTGCTACTAACAAACTACATGAACTTAAATCCTTAGTTTAAGCTAAGCTCTCCTAGCTGTCTTTCATTAACAATGAAGTGATCTTGGTAGACTGGATTCCGGTTCAGTCTTTTTGGGATTTAATGAATATGCACCACACACACACACATACACACACACACACACACACACACACACACACACACACACACCTTGGTAGCTTCTACATTCTTCCTTCAAAAAATGATACATTTGTTCCAAATTTATCTGTACAGAAACATATAAGTATAAGCATTGTAATATATGTAGATTTTTATCCATTATTCATCATTTAATACATAATGTTCCTTCTTAAATAAAAAGTATTTAAACTCAAACCAGTATACAAAGAAATTTTGTTTATTGAAAGTGAATAAATACTGAAAAGATAATTATCATGGTACTTAAATTCAGAAGACTGTACTTTCTTAATTTTCAGCTCTCTTTCACTGACAATATATTTAGCTCAGGAATTTATCTCACATATAATATAAGAAAAATATTAAAGTGGAAATGACAATTTTGTGAATACCTCCAAACATTTTATCATATAAAGGAGCTAGAAGATAAGTGGCAGGATGCTTTCAAAGAATTTGGCATACTGATGAAATCTATGAAGATGCTTTTTTAATAACACAACTAAAATTTTGGAAGTTAGTCATATTGAAATAGAACCTTTTTCAGTAGAACTTTTTTAAAGACTAAATTATATATATTTAAACTCTAAATTTGTCGCCTTTCCCACCTACTTCTAATTATTTTTCCCCAATAATTGGATAATTTCTTTATTATACTATCAATTTTTAATAAGCATTTTTGAAGTGATAGTTCCATTTAAACAGAAGATTTTGTTAATAGATGCTGCAAGCAATATAATAGGAAAACCACCAGCTTCTGAGTCAGAAATCCCTGGCCCGTGCTTTGTCATTTAGTAGGTTTGTCATTTCTGTCAAATTACAATTTATGAGCCTCATATTTTTTATGAGAAAGACAACCACGAGAACACTGGTCCCTATTGCACAGGATTTTATATTAAATGAGCAATAACATTTTTTTAAAGTAGAGAATGCTATGTTTATATTTGTGTAATCTCCCATTTTGAACATTACAACAAATACAATCTTAAAATGTTCATAGTTGTATAGTTAAGAAAGAGAGAACTTGATAACTTGGCTTGCCCAGGGGACTCCAAAATGAGATTCTTACTCGGGAGGAGGAGCAGAAATGAAGGTTTCTGGGGAAAGAAACAAACTGACATTAGCTAAGTGTAGGAACCCTCAGAAGGAGGTGACTGACTTCAGGCGGAGACAGATCATTTGGAGAAAGAAAATGGGAAACTGGTGTCTTAAATCAATGAGGTCCAAAAGGAAAAGGAACATCTGGAGTGTGCCAGTGACTCACAAACTGGGCAGCAAGATCTCCTATGATGGAGGGTCCAGACCAAATCAGTGGCAGAGAGATTTGCTAGGGACAGTATCCAGTAAGAAAGATGGCTCCACTTGCTGCTGTAGCCCTTGCTATACCACCTCTCCTGCCCTTCCAGGTGCACCCCCCAAATCTGACAGCTTCAGTCTTTACATAAAATCAAGTTGATATCCTACCCCACAACCTCTTCCACATCATTAAACCTTTCCATTTTGTCTTCACCTGCCTATTGGTAGTCTCTAAATTCAAGAGAGCTCAATGCGGGGCAGCAGCCAGATTATGACCCCCTGAATTCACACCTCTCTTCTTGCCCTGTGAACTCTTTAGGCACAAAACAAACACACAGGAGAGATTTGGAAGAGGAGGAGGAAGAGAGAGAGGGGAAGAGAGAAAGCGGGCCTGTGGCTTCCCTAGCTCTTCTGTCTGACCCTTGGCTGCCACTACCATTAAACAGAAGGACCTTCTTGTGTTTCATGCCCTCTTTTGTTTCTGTGCTCAATGAGGCTGGAGAGGTAGTGACATTGGAGGTAGGGGGTGGGAGGGACACTCCAAGTTGCCTGTTGTCCCTCTCACCTCAACTCAACCTCTGGGAATGAATGGAATGGGATGGTGGAAAAGGGGTGCTGGCAGTGGGTTGGTGTCTTCTCTAGAGAGGCTCATTAAGGAAATGCTACACACACCCAGCTAATCTCTCCCATGCCCACCTTTCAGGTAGGTAACTAGACTGATTATCCCTATTTCCCAGACCTTAGCTTATTTATCCAACACATCCAGGAGGTCAGATCATCCTCTGAATTGAGTCTCTTTTAGAGGGTAAATTGATGTCCCTTATGATAATCTCCTCCCCTCACTACACTTACTCTGAAAGGTGAATCTCCCTTCTGACTGTCTAGCTACTGCCTCCCAGCAAAACTGATTTCACCTCATAGGGATCCCTCCAAATTCAGTGCCTCGCCCTCCTTTCTGATTACAGTATTATCCCCAATCTCTCTAGCTCTCCATCCTCCCCTCCAGGCCTTCCTTGTTGGAGCTGTCTGATTCAGGCAGCAGCTGTGATACCTGTCCTGCTGGAGCGTTTTATAAACACAGTGAAATTGAGTTTGCCAAATGTGTGGTAGAGAGAGGCCCGTGGGACAGAACCCTTCGAGAGAGATTGTGACCTTGACTCCCCAGAGCCTCTCCTTGGTCTCCCCTCCCCCATTTTGCCTCCTTTCCATCTTCAACATGAGTTAGACTCAAGTGGATGGTAGTATCAATGGAGAGGTGGGTGAAAGTTAACCTTTAAGTGCGGCTTCTCTCCTCAGAACACCTATCCTCAAATCCTGGCCTTTTTATTTAAGGTCTGTCACCCTTCCCTAGCCTAGTATGCCAACTTCTCCCTCCCCTTGGCACCCCAACATTCTCTCTAGAAAAAGAGCAAGGAGAGGTTGCTTTGGGCTTGACATTCTATCTACGATGATTTAAGGGCTGAGGCTTTGACCACTAACACCAGTATTCTTGGAACGGTCAATTCAGGGGGTTTGTTTTTCTTCTCCCATCTCGCCCAGCCCGAAATCTTGGTTTGGGCTTCCTCACCCTGTCATTTCTTATGTTTCACCTCATGGTAATTTTATTATGAGGCAAACAATTTTTTTTTTTTTTTTAACATGAGGGGCGGACCATGCTATTCTCCATGCTGCATGGAAAACATTCGTTGTTCTCACAATCTGAAGCTTCTGCCCTGAACCCAGACCCCCCCCCCATAGCTATTTATCCCTTTACTGGTTTCCAGAAGGCATTTATATCTTTTATGTGTAAATAAATATGTTACACATGGCTGTGTCCTCACGTGAGTGTGTGAGCGCTTCTACGATCTGGGTCTGGATTACATTGACTGTCAAAGGGTGCTCTTGAATTGGAAACATTGCTTCTAGAAACTGAGTTAGCTTGTCTCAGGCTCTTTTCACTGTCTCTATGGGTCTCTAGTTGTCTCTTCCTGACTGTCTCTGCCCCTCTGGTTGTTTCAGGAAGTCTCTGGAAGGCCTTTTCTTAAATGTTTCTCCTCCTCTGTCTTTTTTCTGCCTGTTTTTATCTGATCACTTTCAGCTATCTCCTTTCTGACTGTCTCTGATCTTCTAGCTGTCTTCTGATTCTGGGTTCATTAGGGACATGAGACTTTATTTTCATGAATAAGCCTAAAGGATCACAGATTTTTATAATCTGTAACTTTGAGAATTCTGGAAGCTAGTGTGAGACTGAGCAGGGCCTACCCCTGCTGACCACAATTTATTGAATCTCTAACCTTCCACCCCATGCTGTACTTGTGATTCTCTTTCTATTTTGCTCCTGCCCTGAGGAATCGGGGCTTGCTGGCCCTGGGGCTCTCCCCACCCCACCATGGTCTACACTGTCACCAATAAAAAGCTCTTTAAAAAAAGTTTAGATGATTTATGTCTAAAATCTTTTATCCAAAATCTAGATATTATATTTATTCTAATGCCAGCCATATCTTTCAAATCCCTGTTCTCTTTCAAACATACCTGTCTAAAGCTTGTTCCAACTACATATTATTTCTTATTACCATTACCATCATCATCATTGTATCTATGATCTTTTGGCATATGGCTGTATTTCTACCATTCTGCTCTGGAATCTATTAGTAGAGAAAAAATATCCTTGACCCTCACTGATCCTTATCAGTTAACATTAGTCAAATATTAATGAGAATTGAATCCTGCTAGCATACTAAACTGTGGAATCATCCAGGTCTAACTATTTTAGCAAGTGCACATAGGTTTATGAACCTACTAGAATGCATTACTGCTACACTTGTAGTGATATCCACTTTTTAATTGCAACTACTTTTATCTACTTGGCTCATAGCAATCTGTCCTCAAACAGGACCTGCTATGACTTGAAGACAAGAAAAGTAAAATACTTTGGAATTTGCTTCAGACACATAAAAAACTGGAACATCTTCTTCTACCATAATCAGGGCTTAGGAAAAAAGGTTTTGAAATAGAATGGATGAGTAACTATAGCAAAAGGCTTGGAAATAATTAATGCCCAAGGTAGTGTATGATTGACAGGATTCTATATAACTAACTGATAAGAATACTTTGATGTATGATTAATGCAAGACAAAACAAAAATTACAGCCTTCACTTTCTTATGTTCAAAGAGCAGGAATGAGCAGGTGTCTTCATCTAATTTATATGAAAACAAATCTCATTTTAATTACACGAGATTCCTCAAATTGTTAAGTTGAGAACATAAACAGAATGAGTCACTATTTAAGATTAAAACTGTACTAACCTTTGAGTACTTATTGCTCCATACTTTGAAAAAGAGAGGGGAAAGAAATATACAGATTGGAAGCGGGAGAAAAGAGAGAAGAATAAAGAAAAAAAAAGTTGAAAGAAGAATAATAAATAAAATGAGAAATTAAAGTGAACAAAACTTAGATCCTCTCTGTCTAGACTTGAAATTAAATTTATTTAGGACTCCTATGTTGAATAAACATGGTGGAATTCCTTTTCACTTGTTTCAGAGCTTTTTACTTTGCACTATAAAAGACAAAGGGCAGAGTATGTCATTTGAACATTATCTAGTATGTGTAGGCCAGGAGGGCAATTGGTGGGGGAAGAAACAGGCAAAAAGAATTAGTCCCTAAGGGTATCTGGTAATATCTGGTGACATTTTTGGTTTATACAACTGGGAGGTGTTACCTGAATCTAGCAGTTAGATGCCAAGAATGTTGCTAACAAGACCACAGTGAACACCATAGGTTCCACAACACAAAATTATCTGTCACAAATATCAATAGTGCCCAACTTGAGAAAACCTAGACTAGGTTATTTACTTTCAAACTTTAGCCATCAGAACCACATGGAGGATTTGTTAAAAAGATAGATTGTCCTAATGTTTCTGACTTATTAGGTCTGAGGTAGGATCCTAGAATTTGGATTCCTAAGAAATATTTTGGTGTAGCTAGTGCTTCTTGTCTGGCAACAACATTTGAAAACTGTCATCTTGAATCACTTTGATAGGAGCACTCATAAAACCCTGTACTTCTCTTTATATAAGATATATCTCATCTATAACACAAATGTAGTATCCGTCTTCCCTTCTAGATTCTAATCTCAGCTAGAACAAGGACAATATCTGTTTAGTTCATCAGTTCTTATTCACATAATAGTATTCAAATTTCCAATGAATTAAAATATTTTTGAATTTAAGTGTTTAGAATATTGCCACATGTTCAAGGTCTAAGAATTTGAAGACAATTCCTTTTATAGAACAATGTCAACAAAATGCTTGTTAATCATAAATTCTTTGCCCCAAGGGATAAAAGTCTGGGAGGGAAGCATTTAGTACTGCTAGTATATCTTCTGCCTTGAAGGTTGAAAGCATTAACAAATCATGCTCAAATTGTTTTAAGCCTTGAATAATTCACTTTAAAATATCTGTACAAGTCACTGACACTAGGGAAAATCATGTGACTCTCATAACTCCAACTCGCCAAATTAAAGAAAGGACTTAGAATATATTATTAATTTTTAAAAGATTTTTTGTCGTCATGACTACAAAATAAAAAAAGGTGAATTAAATAAGAATGAATAGTAAAATAGCTTACAATATGTACCAAAAGCCTAAATCCTTGTTAAATCGTCCCTTCTTATCTAGATATTATTATCCCTAGTTTTCTAATCCTATATCTCAAGTAAAATTGAAGTCATACAATATGTAGAACAGTGAAAGACAACTCTTCTTTTCATAAATAATAAACCAAACATTGATAATTCTGCCAAGTGTTAAAGGATCATTTTTTCCCTTTACCTTTCTCTCAATTATGAATCCTTTCTGAGGGGAAAAAAAAAAAAGTCTGTGAAAACAGTTTTTAATATCATTGCAGGGTAAAGCTCTATAAATTCCAAAACTACAGAATGCAATTTTTTTAGATTGTGTTCAGTTTTAAACTGAACTGATGCATCTCTCAATAATTATTAATGACATTAAATATATAGCACCTTGATCTACTGTCTTCTATTTTGTAATCTACCCACATGCACATAATAAAAAAAAAAAGACTTCCAAAGACAATATTTTGATCTCCTTTCTTTCTGACTAATCTCAAATAGTGTTCTACTCAACACTGAATATTATAAAACAAAGTTCCGATTTCACAAGATCAAAATTTAGGTGAACACAGAAACACTTTACAACACTTTACCTAGGAATACACACACACGCTCACATACACAGTCACACATTCACACAAAGCTATAGTATAGTTGTGCTTGCAAAAAAAAAAAAGTAGAATAAAAGTGGACGTCTAGAGGAGTAGGCAGCTGAGGTGACTGATAAGAGCCCTGGTGAGAAGCGAGAGGAGCATTGGACTTAGTTACAATTAAGGAACTGGATTTTGACATCCATCCAAGGCAGAACTGCATTAAATCTAAGACTTGATGACAGTCCAAGCCTAGTGAAGAAAAAACCTTCATTTACCAATGCAACAAACTAAGAAGTTTGTCTTGACCTGAGTCTCAGAAGGATTAAGAAAAAAAAAAAAAATCATTGCAATCATTTATCCTAAACATGAACAGGTAGAATTAGAAGAGTTTCCTAGAAGATATAATCATTCATCTGACTTCAAATTGCAAATAGACATACACTGGTCACATAGAAAAGCCCTTCCTAACCCCAGCAATACCTTTGGCTCTTAACATTACATTTATTTATTTTATAATTTTTTTTTCTGGTAACTAACTTAGAATTTAATTTATTGTATCTGGGTTTATTAGTTATCTAATATTGTTGAAGTTAGAATAAGAAACTGAACTGTGAAATAATAAAATATGCATAACATTAAATTAGAAAGCAGAAAATACAGATAAAAAGAGAATATATTTTTTTAAAAAATGGGAGGATAGGAATAACAGATAAATGAAGCTCCGCATGGTTCATGCAGTCAAATATATTATTTGACTTACTGAAGCCAATGTAAGAGAAAAACAACATCAGTCTGACAATCTTTATTATCTTAATGAAAGAAATATTTATTCTTTAGGAAAGAAAAACTTTCTTGCCACTAATATAACACTTCATATAATACATGGAACTACACACACACACTCACTCACATACTACCTCTTTCTAAGTGACAAATTCTTCTAGAGCAGGTGGGCTATTTTATAGGCATAATACTAAGAAAAAAATGATGTTGAAAAGAACTAGTTGATTCACAAAATAGTTAAAATAAATAGCACCTAAAGTATTTCTTTTTGAAAGTATGTAATTACTACTATAAAAATCCAAACGAGCAACTCTGTAATTTGATAACTCAGCATAAACTAGAATTTAGAAGGGCAGCATACATTTTCTAATGTGATCTAAAATGTTTATCAAGCTTCATATCATTTCTACTTTTATAAAGTTGTCAACAGATTTTATATGTTTAATTTAATTTATTCTAGATTTTCATTAAGAGCTCCATTTTGCACTCTACTCAGATACACACATACAAGCACACATATATACATACATATATATGTCATTTATATTTTCTTTATGGTTAATAAATAAAATCAGTCTGCCTGTTTGAAAAACCAGATTATATTTTAATAAGACTTTCATTTCTTTCTAATAACTGCCACCTAGGAGAAAGACAAAGGTATCTGCATTCAGAGAAAAGGAATTGCATTTCTTAAACTCTAAATAAAACTGAATTTATTCATATGTAGTAAAAGTTCCTGAAATTCTGTTTTGTTAGCTATGTTTTTAGAGCATATTTTTCAAGATAAAATTATGTTCACTATTTTTTATTATGGTAAATATACATAACATAAAATTTCCCACTTTAACCATTCTTAAGTATATAGTTCAGTGATATCAGGTATCTTCCCATTCTTGGCAACCATAACCACTATCCATCTCTAGAAATTTTTCATCTCAAAGTAATACCCATTAAACAATAGTTCCCCATTACTCCTTCCCTCCAGGACCTGGTAACTACTATTCCACTTTGTGTCCTGTGAATCTGACTGTTTTAGATATCTTTTATAAATAGAATCCTAAAATATTTGCCTTCTTGAGTCTGTCTTACTGCCAGTATAATGTTGTTGAAATTTATCCAAATTATAACATGTATCTGAACTTGGTTGCTTTTTAAAGCTGAATAACATTTCATTGTATGTGCATGCCACATTTTGTTTATCTATTCATCAATCAGTGTTCATTTGATTAGTTTCTACATTTTGGCTACTGTGAACAATGCTGCTATGAATATCGGCATACAAATATCTCCAGTCCCTGCTTTCAATTATTTGGGGTATATACCTAGAAGTGGAATTTCTGGATCACATGACCACTCTATGTTTAATTTTTAGAGGTGCCACTATCCTGTCTTCCACAGCAGTTGTTCTATTATACATTCCTACCAGCAATGCACAAAAATTACAATTTATCCACATACTTGTCAACATTTTTTATTTTCTATTGTTCATTTTTTATTTATACTAGCCATCCTAATGAATGTGAAGTCATTGTTCATTGTGATTTAACTTGATTTCACTAATGATTAGCGTTGTTTAGTGTGTTTTCCTGTGCTTATTCATACTATTTTTTTTAATAATAGTATTTGTTTAATTTGAAATTTCATCCATATTATTAGGCCTATCTCCCCACTTTTTCAGTTTGAACCCCTAATGATATTTATATTTTCTTAGACTTATTAATTTATGCTACAAAACACATATGACTTTTAGTCTTAAGGTGCATGAATGTCAGCTGTTAGGCACAATGCAGTGTATAAAATGCATTTAATAAAATACATGTTACAAAAGATATTAAATTGTGTTTGAATGAAAATTTAGACAGCAAAAATGCTGTACCATTTTTGTTCTTTTTCTTTAGTGACAGCTTATACAATATCAAGACAGTCATTTACCAACTTCAAAATTCACAACTATTCCTGACTGAATTAACTTAAATACATTAGCCATATTCTTAATGTATTTCACACACTGTAGTGCAAGCTGTTGTTTACTATATGATTAAGGTAAAGGGACACTGGATTATGAATATTTAAGTGGCCATCTGCTTTTCTATTCAGCATCTTTTTTATTGATAAAAGCATCAAAGAGACATTTATCTATGAGACTGTAGTCATAAATAAGCTATACTCAATCTGTGTTTATCAATCTGAACACTTAGGAAATGAAACTCTGCTCTTTTAGACCCAACTAGATCATCTACAAATACACTTTGATTCACTCACACAATTAATGTGGCTGAGGAAGGTTCTCTTCTAATCACTTTCACTGCATTTGAATCCATGGACACCCTTTTTTGAACCTATGTCATGATTTGAAATCCCCAGGGAAGAACTGAGATAGATTAGAGCTACTTGAGCCAATAAATATTGTATTACAAATAAGTAGCGGCTGCAGAAGAAAATATCTGGGTATGAGATGAGGTTGGGTAGAGCTCTATGTTACAACTTCAATCTGCCCTATAACAGGTAGAAATTGGCAAAATGTATTTCTACTTTACAGCTGGAAACCTAAGTGGTTAAATCATAGGACGGCTTTCACTTGTAAAGAAGCTACACAGCAGAAATAGAGTTGTTTTCTGCCTTCTACACTCTACAAAAGTGTGATTCACCAAAAATATTCATGGTAATATTGGGGAATGTCTTACCATCATTTACAGCCAATTCAAATATCACCTTTTCCATAGAAATTTCTCAATATATGAAATCATGTAGGGGACCAGATTAGATGACACCTGAAGTCTCTTATTCTAAAATACACATTTTTGATACATAATTATCAACAAATTGTATTCTGAATTAACTTCATAAAGTCACGTGTTTAATTACCGATGAGACTTCTTTAGAAATATACTGCATCTTATACTTTGTAAAATCATCATATCTTACAGATTATTAAATCTAAAATTTAAATTGACTGTTGGGAATGAATTATTAATTGTCATTTTGGTAGACAAATTATTAATTGAACTGAATACCAATACTTATTTCAAAACAGCTGTGCACACAAATTGAATAAAGTTTCAGAACTAGAACAAGAAAATTTCAAATTAGACAAGTAGCCTTCCATATTTCTAAAACTCTCTAACTCTTAGTTCTTTTTTCCATTTTTCATTATTGTCTTCTTTCAGTACCTCCCATCCTCTGCTGTATACAAACACCAATACCATGCCAAGATTCTAACTAGACCTTAATGAAGTGTTGAAAATGATTGATATGCTACATCTAATATTTGAGCACTGATGAGCATGCCCAAGAATCCGTGAATATCTAAAACAAGGTGTTTTCTAATTGAGACCTACAACCTGGCATTTAACTCAATGGTTTTACCTTTATATCATGCAATATTTTGATATAGTGTTTATGTTATATTCAATAACATTTTATAAAAATACATAAAAATAATCTATTTACAATTTATTTGTTTCAAGATCAAAAACAGTTAACATATCAAACCCTTTTTACAGCTAAATTTGTAGACAGAAATTTAAAGAAAATACCACTGCTCTTGGTTTATACGTGATGCTGAATACAGAGGTAGAGACTTAGAATATATACTTTCAACATGTCTCTGTAGAGTGATCCTATCACTTCTTAATTGAGTTTCCAGATTTTTATTACCATTCCACACCCAATAAATTCCTTTCACTTTGCATTGTAATATAATTTAAAACATTAGAAATATTGAGGTTTAAAATTTATTTTTTTGTAGGAAAATTATTAAGAATATTTTGAACTGCTTGTCTTTTATTTTCTCATTGTATAACTTAAAGATACCAAATTTCTCCTCTATGCTTTGGTGAATTGTCACACACTCCTTTCAGTTTGGATCTGCTTCCAATACTTAATCTATTGTGTCTTAAATATTGTGAAATATCTCTGAGAGTTGCTTTAATGTGAAATTTTCTATGCTGCGTCACTTTCATGGGGACATCTTCATCTGTTTTGTCAAAAGCACCTTTCTCATTAATGTTAATAAATCTCTTAACTAAGTTTCTCTGGCTTCATATTTAGAAGCTCTTGAATAGAAGCGACATTAATGTCCCCATACCAGCCACGGCTTCTACAATTCCATTTACGTTCCATTCAATCTTCACCTCAGGCATCATCACCGTTCACTTGTTTGATGCATTTCTATCTTTGTTAGCATTTTCTTCTTTTGATTACTTATTTTTGTAAAACATCACATGGATTTATTAATTTGACACAAGGAAGCAACACAAGTATGTGCTTTGCTGTGAACTGAATAAGATATGCAATGATCAATTATAGACTTTGAAGAAGTAATGTGATTGGTCATTGGTCATGATATACATCTTTTATTTACATAGTGATTTGTAAACTGATTATCTGGCATTAAAGTTTGTATGTTATGCAAATTATACCCAGCTACTAAACCATGTTAACTGAAACCTGAACCATAGTGTTGGAGGACTGATGCTTTTTAGCTAAATCATGGTAACTGAACACCCACATATCAAAACTGTGCAAAAAAAGAGGATTAGTTGTGTGTGGATGCACTCATACACATGTGTGTAGGCATTCTAACATTTTTATATTTTGTACCAGAATGATTACATAGCCAGTCTTACTGTTGGAAATAAAATGTCAAAGACTCTTCTGTCTCTAGTCTCATACTTATTTAGCTTATCCAAAACATTGTCAGTAAGTTTGCTTTCCTCTTATTTACTCCATCCAATGATACTTTTCATTAAATGGGTACTTCACCATAAAAACTAAAAGTGCACTTTTGCTTTCACCAAATTAAAAAGAACAATAGAAACAAATAATCAGAATTATCTCCTTAAAATCAACTCAATTCAAAATATTTTATTTATTACCTTGTTTGAGATAAAAATGTAATATATACCCTCAAAACTTAAAAAGTTTCCAATATCTCTTAAAAGACCCCCAAGATTAAAATAATTGAACCAATGAAAAATTAAATTATATTAGATGAAAGAAGCCAGTACTTAAGCAGAAAATATATAGTATACATATGTTCTGACCACCAACACACTGATGATCAAAAGCACTGGGAGTGCTTTATAAAGTTAGACATTCCTGATACAAACTTAGACTTATCAAAATTTAATATCCATAAATGTGGCCTAAAATTTTGGATGATTAAATGCCCTAGATGATCAGTGGGATTTGGAAACAACTGGGATAGAATGAATACGAGCTTTGACAATTATTGAGGATTGAAATATTGACAGTTTCATAACTACTTCTTTAGTAAAGAGGTGGAACAATAGTAAAAATTACAGGAAGGGTAGAAAATATCAAGGCACTCCAAGCTTGTAGAAGGAATGGAGTGAGGTGATTAAGAACAGTAAAGTTTACTGATTACAATACACAAAGATATTTAGAGGAATTAAAGAACAAAAAATGGATAATAGAGAAGAGTATGATGTGGAAAGATAAAATAACCATACTTCTTATGAAGGTGAGAGTGATGACAGAAGGCTGACTCAAGCAGGAGGTTGGTTAATTGTGGGGGGACAAAGCGGTGAGGATAAGACTGAACCAAAACAAATATTCTTTTATTATTAATGATCAGCAGTGTGACCCTATTCTCAATGCCAAAATCAACCTGTTGTGCATCTTTATTTATTGTAAAACTGTCCTTAGGTTTCTCAACCCATTTGTAAGTTTCAAAAAAAAAAGGTGGTTATCAGAACTCCTAAAGTTTTAACAAAGCAAATTACTTTTCCTGCCTCTTTAAACTCATAATACCTTTTCCATAGGGACTAAGTAAATGCTATAATAACAATGCCCTCCAGCTTACTATAGTAGAACAGTGTCCATTCCCTTTCTAAGCGCAAAAAACATGTGATCCTAGATTGCTATTTATTGTATTAAAAAATTAAAGTCATGGAGCCATCCTTGAAAGTGTTGGTTTATTACCTTTAGAAGACTGTTTCAGTCTAGTTTATTCAAATGAATGCATGCCATTGGGTTTTCAGGACCACAGAATGGAATACTGAATTCAGAGCAAGGGATCATGACACACTTTCTGATAGTTTATTCTAATTGCAGAAATAGCTCAGTAATATAGCAGACAAAGGCTACTATCTTAACTCAAGGTAACTTGATATGCAGCAGCAATCAGACTTCTGTTCTTTTTTCATAATATAGAGAGTTTGCCATATTCTTTCATATATCAAAATTATATCAGATTCTTACAATCTGCTAGGTTCTGGAGGTACAGAAAAAGAACTGGAAGGGTTTACAGCATGTTAAGAGAATATATTCATATACTTAAGCCTCCATTTAAAGAATCACCATCTATTATATGTCAGGCACATGTTAGAGATAGCAGAGCCTTGGTTCAAGGGTGAAGTGGTCAACTCTACAGGGCTGAAGATAAAAGAAAGGTGCAAGATGATGAAAGTTTGAAAAGGTCTGATCAAGAAAATGGCCCTGAGCAAAGTTATAAAAGATGAATTAGTGACTATCAAGTAGCTAAAGAGAACTAGGCCACTTCAGGGAAAGAAAGCCATTTAAAAAAGACAGGGTTAGCCTGCTTTTTCAAACAGAGGCAACTACCCTTTCTTTTTCCATACCCTTTGAACATCATTTCATCTTTATTTTGGCATACCCTTTCCTTCAAGGATATCCTGGAAATTCATTTTAAACAAGTAATATTTGTACATATATAGAGAAGATAATGAGAAACCTTAATAATGTATAATAATGTATCACTTCTGTCAAAATATATAATATTAACAACAGTGAAACAATAATAAGATAATAACAGCTATCACTAATCAAGCAGACACTCTGCTAAGCATACACACACACACACTCACTCACTCACTCACACCCAAAATCTTATTAGATTGTCTCAACAATTCTTTTTTTTTTTTTCAACAACTCTCTAGAGGTATTATTTTAGTCTGACAATATTGTAGAACTTACTAAGATTTAGGAATTGAACAGCATGCCAACACATACTTAATTACAGACATGGTAAGAACTCAAACCTATGTCCATCTACTCTCAGAGTATGAACTCTTACAATTTGCCACACTGCCATAGAAACAAAATGAAAATTAAAATCCGATCAACATTCTTGGCTCTGAATAGAACATTGTCCCAAATGTTTCAGATTATTATTGCAGAGCCTGTTTCTTCTAAATTATCTCCAAAAAGCTTTTACTTTCTAAAAATATAATTTTATACACCTTAATTTTTTTACAATATAAAGTTAAAAAATGCTTTATACTTTTGAAATTGACAGCAAATTTACTTAGGCACTTGGAAGAGAAATTTAACATGGAATTTTAAGAGAAATATTTCCAAATAGTATAGCAATGTAGAGGTAAGCACAAGGAAAAAACACTAATTGGCAAAATGTGTCACATTTCTACTCAGATAATTTTTTACTTTAAAAAGAGAAAAAGAAACAATAACTGACATTTCTTACATATTTCCTGGAAATACAGAACATATACCTATGCTTACCAAAGTGTGTGTGTGACAGCAAAACATCTTTTCTGATGAATAAAATATTCCTCCAGAAAACAAAAATAATTTAGTTTTAAACATAAAGATAACATTTAAATTGTATTAAATATTCATAATCTCTAATGTCCCCAAAAAACTCTTAAAGACGTTTTTGTATAACTTTTCTAATTGTGGATGATTCTAATAATGGTCTAAGCAAAGCCACAGCCCACAACATGTTGGCAGACGCCACTCTTGGGTATAGTCAGCAATAACAGTATTGGTTCTGTCTCCATGAAGAGTTTCTACAGCGCTTACCAAAGACCTTTGCTAGAAAACAGAATGAAGCTTCAAAGTGAAAATTGTCCACAAATATTTTTATGCCCTTAAAGACAAGAACAAACACATAAAATACCAAGTGAAACATTTCCTCCTCTGTGAAACTTGTCTTAAGCTATCCTACCAAGAAGAGTTTATCTGCATTTCTGTTTGTTCCACAATATCTATGTGGCATATAGCTTTATTATGGCATCTGTCACTCTATTTCACCAGAACTGGCTGCTTATTGAGGACATGAAACCAATTTGATTCACCCTGTTATTTTCCATATTTCAGAGTGTAGTAAGTAGTAGGTGTTCAATCAACTTTGTTTAATGAAAAAGGACACAATTTACTTGGCCTAGAAATGAGCCAGTATTTCAGAAGTTTTGATGGAAAAGATCAAAATAATTATTCAAACTCCAACTACAGAAAAATTATATGGTCTAAATATAAAATTACACGGAAAATTTTATATAAAGATTTTTATTTGCTCTTGTCAATTTTATGTTTTTGTTGCTCTTGCTTTTGCTGTCTAATGTACACATAGTCTAATGTATAAATTATACTACCACTATCTCTCTCTCACACACACACACACATATGTCACTAATATTTTCAGAGAACCTTAATATTTATTATTGCACCTTATTTCTGAGGCAAATTGAGCTGAAAGCTATGACCAGATTATTAAAAAAAAAAAGGACCCACTGTATGTAAATGACATTTATCTAAAGATATATGAAAAATGACTGTTAGAGCCAGGCAGGAATTCAAGGCTTTGGAAACATGAAATCTTGTAAGATAGAAACTTGAATTTAGATATCAACAAGCCAGTCATATCTGAATGATACATGAAGGATGCATCTTAGTTAAATAAAATTGAGAATCTCACTTTAAAAAATTTATTTTTGAAAATGCCAGTCCTTTTGTTTAAGGGGAATAAAGAAATAAATGGGGTTAATAAAAGGAAACAGAAGCAAAATACTGGATATATTTAATTTGTGAGCCTCTGGATAGATCTAATGTGAAAGATAGCTTTATGCTAGCCTGGTGTTCCATTTTTAAAGCAAAATCAAGAGAATAAAACATTTAGTAAATGTAAATCTTAACTAGGAAAGAAATATGTTACAGAAAAAAAGACAGTATCTTGTTAATGGAATTAATGACATCATAGAAACAGAAAATTTAGTTTTTTATTTATAGATACCCATTTGCTTGTATGTGTGTGTGTGTGTGTGTGTGTGTGTGTGTGTGTGTGTGTGTCTTTCCATGTATACAAATAGCTAAATCAGTTCTGTCCAACTATGGAAAATCATTAAGATTACAGAAATCAATGAATGCCTCTTTATTGGTTTTTAATTGGCTATAAATATATAGAAAACCTAAATGGTTTTATTTACCTAAATTGGTATTTATTAATACTAATTGTATTAATAAATTTCCAATAACATATTAATATAACAATGACAATGTATTCTTTAATAACCCATGAAACTTTTATATAAAATACATACAATAGGACATAAAGAATATGTTAATTAACAATAAAAAAAATACAAAGAACGAATCCTCTAATCTTGACTATTAACCTCATAATTAGGTGGGATTTCAATCAGGAGAACAAACATGGTCTCCAGCCTTCAGTACTTGGACAAAAAGTAAAGCAACCTTTTCCATAAGGTTGAGGGAGAAGATTCTGCTCTGACTGATTCAGCCACTTCTGGACTGATCACAATATCCAGAAAAATGGAATATGCTGTCAGCCTAAGCCATAACTAGTTACAGGATTTCTCAACTTTGACATTATTAACATTTTAAATAATTATTTGTTGTGAGAAGGCTGTACTGTTCATATTAAGATGTTTAGTAGCAGCTGGTGGCCTCTAACAACTAGAAGCGAGTAGCACCCCCATCTCCATGACAATCAAAATGTCTCCTGACATTGTTCAGTGTCCCCTGGGAGGCAAAACTATCATGTGGTTGATAAACACTAACTTGAAAGACATGCATACATTCGAACACACTGAACTGCATATAATTTTTAGGCAAGAGACCCTCAAAAGTAATTCAAATACATCAAGTACACAAAATTAAACTACAAACAATGTCAATCATTTTGTCTATTAATCAAAAATTATCTATGATATACCAGAAAGGAATGGTCCCTCTACATTATGAAGTTGATTCCCCTAAAGTCACAGATGGGGAAGCTAAGACCCAGATAAACTGAATGGCTTTCCTAAAATCCCTAATATAGCTAGATTGTAACAAAAACAGTCAACTGACCCTTTCTATTGACATATACCTTTCTTGTTTAAAATCAAGTGTTTAATTTCAAGTATTATTTCCTAGAAGAAATTATCTCTGCTTTGGTTCAGATTTTAGTGAAGTCTATAACAGCTTAAATAAAAGACCAGTCAACTGCTGAGGCATCATGAAGCTGAGCTAACATAATTAAGTGTACTTGTCCATAGACTTGATGTTTGCTGAGGAAAGGCAACTGACAGATAACAATAAACCCCAGGGTAGAAAATTGAGTACAAGTGGTGACTATATTATCTAAAATCCTTTTTTTAGGTTAATGTTGTTTTGTCTGCTTTTCTATTTGGAGTATGAGTAATTTATACAGCTTTGATTATTATGCTTACTGGCCTAATTTCTCTCTGAATAAACTATAATGGTTTCCTGCTTAGCTTTGAAAACAGCTTATTTGTCTTATTAGCAATAATTCTGACATTATTCTAATCAAATTCCAGATCCAACTTTATAGACATCCTGCAGTAATGAAGATTCTGGATACTAGTGTTCAAAATTTCACATAAATATTGAGGCAGATACAAGTGTCTGCTTGTCCTATTTTTTTTAAATTTGCATCTCCAAGAAGTAAGAGATAATACTGGGCCTAGAATAGAGGGTCAATACAAAGAGAATGTGCATTTGGGGCACGTTGAGTCACAGACACAAGGAAGGGGTCTTATTAGACCACCAAAGTGTGAGAGACCAGCAATAAATGATTAGCACCAGGGAGAAGTCAAGGCCTGTGGAGTAGTAAGAAATTTGTTGTCAGGCCTGGTTAGTAGTCGAACAGGGGGCCACTTAGGAAGACCAGCTGCTGTAGGCATAAATAAAAAATAAAATTAAAAAAAAGGAAGAAATTTGCTGTTATTTTTCTACATCATTTAGATCCTCAGTTCTAAGGCTATAAAAGCTACTTACTTTTTGTCTATCCTCACCCAGAGACCACTGGCCCTAGAAAGAATGGTTTATTTAGGTAGTACCATTCCTATATTACTTTAGTATCAAACTTTATGCTTGCACTTAATGTGTACTTCATATCAACTCTAGATCCTGACCTACTAATATAATGTTTTAGTAAGACTCCTGATTCCATGATATGATAATCCTGTGCTAAGGTCACTGAGCCCACTGTAGTCACTGACCTTTTATCCCTGAGACCCTTCATATCTACTCCTTGTTGCCTGAACCCATGGCTAGGTGCTAGTATTCACATTTCTCCAGGATGGAGTGACATTAATGGACTTGCTCCCTAGGCCCTCAAATCTCAAAGGGATCATGCTTAGCTTGATCCCTTAGATCTCTGTCAGAACAAGAAGTCTAATATTTATCATAGCATCTCTGGATCCAAGATATTAGTTCATGAAGAATCACAGTGCATTGACATGAATAATAGTCTTGAATTTCTACCTTGATTTCATCTGATTTTCATTATCTTAGAAAGCTAGTACATATCTGTTTAACCAACCTCATATAATATGCCTGGCAAAGTTTGCATGCAGATTGAATCTTAATAAATGAGGAGGGAAATTTATGCCACCTTCCTTAAATATGTTTCATTTAAGTTTTCAGAGGAACTGCCCTCCCTAAGAAAAAAAAAAAGTGTTCACATTTAAGTCCTACTTGTCAAATACTATGAATACAGGAGTCTAGTAAGCAATAAAACAGAACAATGTGTTCATCTACCATTTAATGGATCTCAGCAGTGCACTGTCTCTGTTAAAGTCATATCTGTAAAGAACAACTTCTTGAAAAAGCACTGCCGAAGGTTTGATAGGAAGCAAAAACCTGGGATTATCAATTTAGCTGTTTCTTCATATATGTTGTAAAAGGAGTACTATTTTCTAATTTGTTTCTACTAGAATATATTAAATTATTGTGTTTGTTGTATTTCTAGTAAATAGCTGAATTGCTCATCAAATACTTGAAAACTTTGATTGACAAATACCTTTAAAATCTACCTAGATGAACAGTGGTCACAATGTTATTGATATCCATTCTGTTCAGTGTTAAATGATTTTATTTCTCTATGCTACATTAATAGATAAAAATATTATGTTTCTGCTTATATGTATGTATTTCATAATGTTTCACACTGATTTTATATCCATCAATTACTAAACAAGGATAAAGTAAAATCTGACCATATATTTGATATTTTAGAGATCTTAGAATTGTCCAGTCCAGGAATTTTTCCAATATTTGAGCCCCAATCTTATAGTCATTCAGTTAAAGCTAAATAGCAAGCATCACTTTGTGAGGCAATTAATTTCACCAGTGGGCAGATCTGCTCATTATTAGAGTATCCTTTCTTAGATCAAACCCAAATATACCACCCTCTAAAATCCAACTTCAGGTCCTAGTTTACTCTTTTAATTCATTTTCCACACATACAAAAATATATTTTTAAGTATTTGAAAATGGATATTATACTTGCTTCCCTCCTCATTTTTAGACCTCTCTAACAAAAAGCTTTCTTCAATCCTTTGACATGTATAATACCTTTACCATTTCAGACACACTCCTCTGAACATGGTCTAGGTTGCATATGTATGTTTTAAAAAATGAACACAAGAACTAAACACAGTACTACAGACATGGCTTTTTCAATAGAGTGAGATAATCATAAGAATCATTCAAGACTCTATATGACTTTTAGTAAAAACCTGTACCTTTACCTTCCTTACCCTGTTAATACTCTCAACCTAATTGTGCTTGTTTTTCTGAGGGTAAGGTTATGTTTCTATATGTATTCCAACAAAGTGGACCAAGTGAAGGTTCTAGACAATATCTGATGCTGGGGAAATAGGCATGTAAGACAGTCTCTTAGTTAATGCACATTCTAATTGTGAAATATGCATGAGTTTTTTTTAAAGTCCTGGAGACACTACATATATTGTGCCTGGCAAATGTCATTTGTCTGTTATTAATATGCATATAAATCTCTCCTTTATGGAGCTCTTCTTACATTCCAGATAGCATGGAACTCTATTTTTGGACATTATGTTATGTATTTTAAGCTTCATTATTACTCTATTTTATGATCACATCCTGCCTTATTATTTTCCCTAAACATTATATATGTGCTAGCTTGTTGAATTTTATGAATACTTGTAAATGTTATTTTTTTTTTCAAATAAGTTAAGGGACTATATTAATAATTATAATTCAGTTTATCATAGGAGCCCCAAATAACAATAGCATATACATACATACAAAATTTATTTTAAAATATTTCAAAAGTAATACTAGGAGTTTTAGGAGAAACACCTTAAAAATATACAAATTTTTAGAAAAAAATGGAGTTTCTTTCCTTACTTACCACAATTTTATTCACAAAAATAACAACAAAGTTTAGCATGTGTCATCTTAGTTTCTCTTTTATGTATCTTTATATACTGCTATACATTTGCCAACTCAGCTACTTATCTAGCAATCAACTATTTGCTAGATAAGATTGAACTACTTTTCATCTTGTTATATGTATGTACTTGTGTAAGCAGCATAATAGTCTACCAAAAAGGACTACATAATTTTTAGCACTTCCTTATTTGCAGAACTTTCACTTTGTATTGCTGTTATAACTAATGTAAGAAATATTTTCAAGGTTCCTAGAAAATGGCATTGCTAGTTCAAAGCTTGCATATTCAAATTATGTTAGAAACTGCAATATTTAATCATCCATTCTCCTTAAAAATAAAACATAAAAATTATACTTTCATAAAGAATATACAAAAGTCTTTATCATATACTCTCTGTATCAATTAGTAATCTTAATCACTCTATATATTCTAAATCAATCTCTCCTTTTTTGACAATATTCATCACCTCAAGTTCTCCTACAATTCATTATACGAATGAGAACATTTATGTCCCTCCATTACTTATTGCTTAGTCTAATCAAGTTCTCACAGAAAAAGATGTGGCCTGCATCAAGACATTGATGATAAATAATTTTCCTCTTCTCTCTTCCCAATTCTTGAGGAAAAACAAAACTAGGACTAATGTAAGACAAAGAATCTTTATTTTAGTTAAATGTTTGGTAATAGAATTTTAAGAGGCAAGGTTAAATAATCTTGAAGAAATATGTAATTTCCACAGAGGTTTTAGCATAAAAAGATGTTCTTTAATAATAATCACCATGTTAGGTATTTATTATCCTAGGAATTTTAATTTAATTTAAAAATCATTTTTAGTTCCTAGAGCAATTTCTGGAATTGCCAAACACATACTCCTTTGACTACCCTTTTCTTATGTCTCTTGCCATCTCATTCAATATTGTAAATTCACTACTCTTCTAAAAGCAGTTGATTACATAATGGAATATAACCCATAGAGGCCAGCACCTCTTGTCAGACTGTCATTTCTCCTAGAGTCCTTCTTCCTTTTGTGCCCTTTGCTCTCCCTATAAGTTATTGATGAAATCATTTCCCCACAAAGCACTTGTGTATTTTGAAGGGACACCATCTTCATTCTCTATTCATTCCCCAATTATAGCATAATATCTCTTTTCTAATCTGCTGAATATGTGCATATCTTGCCTTTCAGGCATGTTAGGCAAGGTAAAGTGTCCCTTACAAATAGCCTATTAGTGCAGGCTCAACAGAGTCCCCTGCTACAGACAATTGATTATATAACCTATTAATCAGAATCTCAAATCATTTAAATTGACCTTAGCAATAATCGTTTTAGTGAATGATGACAATGAAGCAAAGACGTAGGTCTTAATTATTATATGTATCAGCTACCTCTCGTTATTAACATACATTTTAAATATATATAACTATTTTTAATTTTAATTTATATTTATTATTCATTTATATTTAAAAACAGATCCTACTAGAAAAAGCAATACATAAAATTGAGACAAATGAGAAGTAACAAAGTGAAAGCAATAATTTGTTGAAACAAAACTCTAGGAGTCATATCAACAGTTTATCTTTTTAAAATTTCCATTAAGTAATAATTGATAAATATATATGTATATATTTGAAATGTACAACATGATGATTTGATAGCATATATACTGCAGAATAATTACCAAGGACAATATAATTAACATAATTTGTGTGTGTGTGTGTGTGTTTGTGTGGTGAGAATGCTTGAAAGCTACTCTCACTAACTTTCAAGTATACAATAAAGTATTATAAAGTATTATAACTATAGTCACCATGTTGTACATTAGATCCTCAGAACTTACATTTTTATAACTTAAAATGTGTACCCTTTGATCTTCTTCACTCAATTTCCCCTTCCCCTCAGTCTTTGATAACCACCATTTCATTCTTGAAAGTCACCACATTTTTTAATTTTTTTAGATACCACAAATCAATGATACCATATAGTATCAGTCCTTCTTTGTCTGGCTATTCATTTAGCATTATGTGTCTAGTTGATGCATATTGTCACAAACAGCAGGATGTCTATTTCTATGGCTCAATAATATTCCATTGTGTATATTTGTGGAGATTATATCTATCTATCATCTATCTATCTATCTGTCTGGCTATCTATCTATCATCTATCTATCTATCTATCTATCTATCTATCATCTATCATCTATCTATATTATCTATATCTGTATATATGTTACATTTTCTTAATCCATTCATCCTTTGAAGAACATTTAGGATGTTTACATATCTTGGCTATCATGGCTATTATAAATAATGCTGCAGTGAAAACAGAGGTCCAAATATCTCTTCAAGATACTGTTTCAATTCCTTCTGATATACAACCAAAAGTGCAATTCTTAGATCATAGGATAGTTCCATTTTTTTTTAATTATTGAGGAGCCACCATACTATTTTCCATAATGGCTGTATCAATTTACATTCCCACCAACAGTGTATAGTGTTACACTTTTCTCCACATCATCAACATTTATTATTTCTTGTCTTTTTGATAATAGCCATCCTCATAGGTCTGATGTAATAACTTATGATGGTTATGACTTGCTTTTCCTTGATGACTGATGATGTTGAATACCTTTTCATATACTTGTTAGCTATTTATATGTCTTCTTTAGGAAAATGTCTATTCATATCCTTTGCCCATATTTTGAATGGATTATTAGCTTTGTTACTGTTGAGTTGTATGAGTTCTTTATATGTTTTAAATATTATCCCCTTAACAGACATATGGTTTGAAAATATTTTCTCACATTCTGTAGATTGCCTTTTCAACTGATTTATTGTTTGCATGCAGAAGCTCTTTAGTGTGATGTAGTCCCACTTGATTTTTGCCTGTTTTTTTTTTTAAATAAATTATCACCAAGACCAACATCAAAGATATATTTCCTTGTTTTCTTCTATGAATTGTCTGTTTTCAGGCCTTATTTTAGGTATTTGAATAATTTCAAGTTAATTGTTATGAGAGGTGTAAGATAGGGGTCCAGTTTCATTCCTTTGCATGTAAATATCCAGTTTTCCCTCTACTATTTTTTAGACAGAATACCTTTACTTTTACTCCATTGTGCGTTGTGCTGTTACAGAATATGTCTGGGTTCATGGGTTAGCTTTCTATTTTGTTCCATTGATCTATTTGTCTGTTTTCATGCTAATATTATTTTGTTTTGATTATTATAGCTTTGTGATATAATTTGAGATCAGGAGGCAGTGATTCCTCTAGCATTGTTTTTCTCTCTTAAAACTGCTGTAGATATTTAGGGTCTTTTTTGATTTCACACAAATTCTAAGATAGTTTTCTATTTTTGTAAAAAAAATCCATTTGAATATTGATAAAAATTATATCCAATCTGCAGAATGCTTTGAACAATATAGACATTTTCAAAATATTAATTCCTTCAACTCAAGAATGAAAAATGTCTTTCCATTCATCTGTGTCATCTTCAAACTCTTTCATCAGTATTATAGTGTTACGTGTACAAACCTTTCATCTCTTTGGTTAAATTTATCCTTAGTATTTTATTGTTTTTAATGCTATTGTAAATGGAATTGCTTCTTAATTTCTCTTTTGGATATTTTATTGTTAGTGTAGAGAAACACAACAGATTTCTATATGTTGATCTTGTAGTATGCAAGTTTAGTAAATTAACTTATACTAAAAGATTTTTGGTGGAGTCTTTAGGGTTATCTATATATAAGATCATGTCATCTGCAAATAGAGATACTTTTACTTCTTCAGGTGTGGATGCCTTCATTTCCTTTTCTTCCCTAATTGCTTTGGATAGGACCTCCAGTATTACATTGTATAAAAGTAGCATGAGAGGGCATCCTTGTTTTGTTCTTGATTTTGAGCATGATATTAGCGATGGGCTTATTATGTATAGTCTTTTGACAATGAGGAACCTTCCTTATACCAATAAGTTGAGGGTTTTTTTTATCATAAAAGGATGTTAAATTACATCAAATGTATTTTTCTGCATTAGGTGATCATATGATTTTTATCCTCCATTTTGTTAATATGGTGTATTACATTTAATGATTTTTGTATCTTAAATGATCATTGCATCCCAAAGATGAATCTCATTTGATCATGTTTTATGATTCTTTTAATATGTTCTTGAATAGTTTGCTAGTTTTTTGGTGAGAGCTTTTACATCTATGTTAATCTGGGATATTGGCCTGTAATTTTCTTTTCTTTTAGTGTTGTCTGGCTTCAGCATCTGGGTAATGCTGGACTCTTAAAATGACTTTGTAAGTAATGTTTCCCTTTCTATTTTTTGAAAAAATTTTAGAAGGATTGGTATTCTTTAAATGTATGGTAGAATTCACTTGTGAAGCCATCTGGTCCTGGGTTTTGTTTGGAGATTTTGAGTACAAAGTCAATCTTCTTGGTTGCTATTTGTCCATACTTTCTATTACTTAATGATTTAGTCTTGGTAAGTTTTGTGTTTCTATGAATCTATCCACTTCTTGTAAGTTATCTAAGTTGTTGGTGCATTATTGTTCACAGTAATCTCTTAGAATCCTTTGTATTGTTGTAATGTTAGCTATAATGTCTCCTCTTTCATTTATAATTTAACTATTTTGAGTCATCTCTCTTTTTTTCTTAGTACAGGGTAAATTTGTCAATGATTTTTTTTTTTACCTTTTCAAATAACAATCTGGAGAATATTCTATATGCACTTAAGAAACATGTATATTTTGCTGCTGTTGGATGGAATGTTTGCATATATCTGTTAAGTTCATTTGCTCTAAAGTATTTTAATATATTTTTAGCTTATTTATTTTTGTCCAGAGGATCTATCAGTTGTTGCAAGTGGGGTATTGAAATTCCTTATTATCATAGCATTGCAGTCTCTGTCTTTTTTTTTTTTTACTTTCACACTTGTTAATAATTGTTTAAAATATTTTAGTAGGATAGATTTATAATGGTTTTATCTCATTGATGAATTGACCCCTTTACCATTAAATAGTGACCTTCTCTTTTGCTTTCTACAGCTTTTGACTCAAAGCCCATTTTTTTGATGCTACCCTTTCTTTTGGTTTCAATTTGTATGGGATATCTTTTTAATCCCTTTATTATCAGCTTCAGCATGTCCTTAAAGCTTAAGTGAGTCTTTTATAGGGAGCATATAGTTGGGTCTTGTTTTTTGTTTTAGTTTCTGTTTTTGTTTTTTTGACAGGTGAGGGTTTATTATCATCATTTTGTAAATTGTTTCTGATTATTTCGTAGTTCCTTTGTCCTGTTTTCATCTCTTATGTCTTTCTTTGCGAGTTTGTAATTTTTTGTAGTGGTATCCTTTGATTCTTTTCTCTTTATCACCTGTATATATATTAAAGAATCTAGCTTTGTGTTTACCATGAAGCTTTCACAATACCTTACAACAGCCTATTTTAAGCTTACAACAACTTAACTTCAATTGCATACAAATTTTGCATAATTTCCTTCCACCTAATTTATGTTGTTGATGTTTCAATTTACATATTTTATGGCATACATCCATTAACAAAATATTTTAATTATTTTTAATCATTTTGTCTTTTAACATATATACTAGATTTCAAAATGATTTAAACCACTACCATTGCAGTCAGTCATAGAATATTTTAAATTTGAGCATGTAATTAACTTTAGCAGTAGATTTTATACCTTTATATGTTTTGATATTTACTATTGTCCTTTAATTTCAGCTTGAAAACTGCTTTTAGAATTTCTTGTAAGGCAGGTCTACTAGTGATAAATTACCACAGCTTTTATTTGTCTGAGAAAGCCTTTATATCTCCTTCATTTTTATAAGATACCTTTGCTTGGTAAAATATTCTTGTTGACATTTTCTTTATTCAGAGTACTTTGAATTATCTTGCTACTCTTTCCTGTTCTGCAGGGTTTCTAAGAAATTTGCTAATCATTTTATCATGATTCCCTAGTACGTGATGAGTTACTCTCTTGCTGCTTACAATATTCTTTGTCTTTGATCATTGAAATTTGATTATAATGGGTCTTGGTGAATTTCCCTTTAGGTTGAATCTGGGCACCTCTGAGCTTCATGTACCAGGTGGCCATATCTTCCCCCCAGATTTGGGAATTTTCTAGCCATTATTTTTCAAATAAATTTCTGCCCTTTTCTCTCCCTCTCTTCTTTTTGGACTCCCATAATGAGGATATCATTTTGCTTGATTGGTTCCAGAAAGGCTTTCTCTATTCTTTTTCATTATAATTACTTTTTTCTCATCTAATTGGATATGTTTTCAACTACACAGATTCTTTATTCTATCTTTTTGAACCAGTTGTTAAAACATTTTATTGCCTTTTAAAATTTCAACCATAGTATTATGCAGCATCAGAATTTGCTTTTTTATAATTTCTATTTCTCTCTTTTTCTTAAACTTGCATTATTTATGAACTGTTTTTCTATGTTCATCAAGTTGACTGTGCCCTCTGGAATCTGATCAAATTTCTTTAATGCATTTATTTTGAATTCTCTTTCAGGTAACTCACAAATCACCATTTTTTTTTAGGGTACATTACTAAAAAGTTAGTCTGTTTTGTGGTGTCACATTTCTTTCATGTTTCTGATTTAGCATAAATTTCTGTACATTTGAGGAAGTATTCATCTCTTCTAGTCTTTTCAGACTGGATTCAGTATATAAAGACTTTCACTTGAAAGAGGCTGAGAGGGCATCAGCCAGGTGGGATGCACTGTTTTGGCTTCTGAGAGCACACAGCAGCATAGTCTCTATGAAACTTTATCAGCTGAGGTCAATATTGATACAGGCCATAGGGGTCTTCTGTAGCCAAACTGTGGCAAGCCTGTAGATGGCAGTGGTTGGCTGGAGCTATTGGAATCCTTCAATGTGATCCTGGGGTTCATCAAAGTGACTTAGGTCAGGGGGGTGTGGAAGGGAGAGGCACAGTAGTAGCATGAGCCCTGGGATGATAGGATACAGTGGTGGCTTGGGCCCAAGGTATATTAGCAGCAAAGCCTGGGAATAACAGGTCAAAGTCCTAATAGTGGTCCTAGCAGACAGTCACAGAATAGCTGCAGTATGTCTCCAGTGGTGGCCTGTTAAAGTCACAAGTTAATGTCCAGGAGCCTGGTTGCAGAGCATCTGAAGCCTGATAATAGTGGGTCAGCACTGTGACCTGGGACCTAAGGCAGGATTCAGAGCATCAGTGGCTGTGCAATAATGGTAGAACAAATCTGTGACCTGAGACTTGGGATGGGGCAAAGAGCCACAGCACCTTGATCCTAGAGAGCTGGCACTGGGCCCCTGGGAGCAGGTTCTTCCATGCTGTACCAACAGCACTAGCTTGGGGAGCTGATGCATCGTTGGGGACTTTGCAGCTCCATTAGCAAGCATTAGCCTTGGTGAAGACTGTGAGAGTTCTTAATAGCAAAGGCTGCAAATGTCTTTGTATGTAGTGAGTTTTGATAGGGTTCTCCTGTTCTTTACCCTGTGGGGTAAAATTCCTCTGAGAGAATTCCCCTTGGCACTAAATGGCTCTGGATTGGGAGATGGGGTAACACAGATTATATGTTACCTACGCTTTTCTATGGGTCCATTCTCAGTTTTTGAGCTCCTCAGGCTTTTTGCTTCTTCTTTGTTATAGTCCAGAGCATTCCCTGAGCTACTTTCCTCAGTTTGAAGCTGTTCATTGCTTTTGTGCAGGAGACAAGCATAGGATATTCCAACCTTCCACCTCATTAATGCCAGCTCTCTCTATATTATTTAATGTTTATTTGGGTTTTCCTTTTTCCCTACCTGCTAAGAATTTATCTCAGTCCTATATCTAGGAAAGAAAATCTATTATATAAATAATATTTTAGAACACAATAACATTAAATGTTTGAAAGCCATTAAGTTATATAATTCTAATTCTGGTTAGGTTTTTTTTATGATAAAGTTCTGTACATTAATATTTTCACACACACAAAAAAAATTCTGGTTAAATGTAAAAACTACTGCCACATAAAAATCAAATCTTAAATGCTGTACTACTAACTATTGTTATTATATTAACACTGAAGAATTTGATTCCATTGAGAATTTTGTTTAATCTTAATAGTCACTGGGTGTTTTGGTTGTTTGGATATTTCCTATTATGATGTCCCACCATTTGACTAACTATGGTTCTGGCTTGGTTAGAGTAAGGTTATGCAAATTTCTATCAAAGACTCGGGTTAGATTCTGAATCATCACGTCCTAAAGGCATTTGGTGCCAGAAGATGATGGTGTTTGATAGCTGTGCCTGAGGAATCTGGTATATACAAGAATACAAATTATAGGTTTGTTTTTTTTTTTTTAAATCAGCTTTTGCTAAAGATAAGCTCATACAAGTTAAGTATAAAACAAATCTAAGTAAATATAAGAGGCAGTATATACGATTAACAGACGTTTGATTCTCTCCAAAACACCCATGGAGAAATTTAGTCCATAGCCAATATAAATCCCACTCATATGCAAGATTTCAATCTAGACTCATCTACCTAGCCCCATGTGCCATTACCAACTAGGCCACTAAGGCAAGAAAGGTTATTATTGACAATACAATCACAGCACAATTATTAGACCAATAAAACGTATTATTTTTATGTATTAATTCTGTAAATTAAAAGTAGAAATAAGCATTATGAGCTATTTGAACTCAGGAATGTTTTCTAAGCATGGACTTTTTTGACAGGACTAAATATCAAGGGCCATTTTGAATGGACCAACTATGTGCATAGATGTTTTGTTGAGGATCAGATTTCAAGAACCTTTTGGCATAGACCAAATATCTCCATGGTCATTTTGAAAAGAGCCAAATTTCCTGGAAGGCTATATAATGTTTCTTTGCAGATAAATATAGTTATAATAAAATAAAACAATCTTACTTCTCATATACTGTTTTTTGGTTAGTACCACATAGCAATTTCATAAGGCATTATCACTTAGTTGTATAATGTAACATTATAATACTTCTCTCATTAAATGTTCCTTATATAATTTATGGTCCAACAACTAAGTAAAATTTGCTTAACTAACGTTGGGACATCCTTTTCCTTACACTGTTTTCTCTGCCACTATACCAGGCAAAGCCATTCTCTTCTCTCAGTTCTTTCTTCTGTAAAAACTTTCCACAGACAGAGATGGCTATCTATACAAACAAAACATCAATTTAAAAGATATGACTTTGTTTTGTTCACTTATATTACACATAAATGGCAATGTGTCATTTTAATTAATTTTTTAATAACCCTAATATTTTTCCTCAAAATAATAGTTTTCCATATCAATAAAAATACGCATACTAGAACTCTCTTTCCAAATAGAATAGATATCCTAGCTCAGTTGATTACTGCATACTTCATATGTGGTAAGTGTGAGTTGAAATGTTCTTTAAATATAAAATCTAAACCATATTTTAAAGGATGTAAAATATACTGTTAATTATTACTTAAATTACATGATGAAATGCTAAAGTTTATATCAGGTTAAATGGATTATTTTATTAAAATTAACCTGTTTTCTTCTTTCATTGTGGCTACTAGAGCATTTCAACATCATATACTTGTATCTATAGCTTTTGTTATATTTCAATTGGATACCAAGATTATAGAGAGAACTCAACTAGGATATTTTCAGGACAGTGGCCACACATTGTAAGGGAGTGGCATTTAAAGATGTATCATTGCTTCTTTCAAAAGTAAGTGATTAAAAGTTTTGCCATACATGCAAATAAATTTGAGCGAATAGTCCCAACACTGAGAAAGTTATGGGGACATGAACAAATTTATATAGTTTAATCCTCCTTAATTGAACTAACACATAATATCTGATTTAATATCACAGGAAATTATTTATTCTTTTCATTATTGACCAATGTTTATTTAGAAACAAAGAAAAGAAGGTCAAGAATATAAAATGTGATTATTTACTAAAATATATACTAAGTCATTCTCTAATTTGTAAGGACATAATGAAAGTCATGGGAAATTAAGATCAAGGGTAGTAGAACTTTTATTATTTGCAATTTCAGTGTTTCAAAATTTCTGTTTATCTAGAGTAAATAATTTTGTCATTTGCTTAGCAGAATGATGTACATTATTGTCACAAAGAAATATGCTACTGGTATAGTCTCACAGACATTGCCTTAAACGGTCAAGCTAAGATTATCACCCCCAAATGAAACTGCTTTCTCAAATACCTCTGGTTGAAATAAATAATTAATACTAAAAAGTATTAATTGGGAAGAAAGAAAAGTAACTCAAACTGGAGAACTCTATGTTGCCTGTGCTATGTGTCAATAAAACAACTTATAATATTAAGTAAGTTTCCATGCCACCTCTCACAGTGAATGATCCTTGGGTGGAATGATCTCACTTCAAAGTAATGAAACTCATTTAACAACTACACAGCAACAATTTTCTCTCTGTGATTCATTTGAGTTTACTAAGGAATCTCCCATAGAGCTCACCACAGAGCAGTCACTTCTCATCTGCTTCAGGAAGAAAACTCAGTGAACTGAAATTCCTGTTTATATCATAAAATCTATAAAGGGCTTCGGTGGGGGGGCAATGGGTGGCAGGGCTTTAAACTTGTTTAGAGACAGAAGGGAATTTGAAATAGAAAGCAGTGCCTGAACTTGGCATCCTTACATTTTAATAGGCATGATAAAAATTATGAATGTATATTTAATTTAGACACTTATTTACTTAAGTCTAATTGATTCAAATTAATAAACTGATGTTGCTGAAGATAATTTTCAGGTTTGACATTGTTATTATATGCAGATATAAAGTTTTTAATGGTAGGAACACAAGGATTTAATAATTAACTGGTGAATTATATGCAGTTGAGAAAGAGAAAGGAGGAAAAAAGTAAAACTTTTAAGAAACCCACTACATTATAGACAAAATGTGACTGTTGCCCCCTGGTGTTGCGGCAGCAGCAGCCCTGGATATTTGCTACCAGTTCCAATTTCAGATAGGCCCTGGGAGAAAGTTCACAGATTGGATCATATTGATACTAAAATTAATTATGTATTTCTGGCTTTTATTTTCATGTATCATTGTGACACCTCAGTGTTATCTGACTCAATTCTTCTTTTATTATTATTATTATGATTTTTCTCTAGTTGACATACAATATTATATTAGCTTCAAGTGTACAACACAGTAATTAGACATTTATATAACTTGTGAAGTGATTACCTGATAAATCTAGTACCTGACACCATATATAGTTATTATAATACTACTGACTATAGTCCCCATACTATTCACTATAGTCTCCATACTATACATCCCATGATTATTTTGTAACTATATTTGTACCTTTTAATGCTCTCCTCACTTCACCCATTGCCCCACTCCCCCAATCCTGACAACCATCTAAATGCTTTCTGTATTTATGAGTTGATTTCTGTTGTTTGTTTATATGCTGATTCCACATATGACATTTGTCTTTCTCTGTCTGACTTACTCCACTCTGCACAATACTATTTAGGTCCTTTCTCTTTGTTGCAGATGGTAAAATTTCATTCTTTTTATGGCTGACTGACATTCCATTGTATATATCCATTCATCCACTGTGGCCTCACAGGATGCCTCCATATCTTGGCTACTGTAAATAATGATGCAGTGAACATATAGATTCACATGTCCCTTCAAAGTGATGCTTTGGGTTTCTTCAGATAAATATCTAAGTGGGATAACTGGATAACTGGATCTTTCTTCATCATTTGTTAAAGTATATTTTGTCTCATGTAAGTATTGCTATCTCACTTTATTGTTTTAATTTTCATGAAAGATCTCTTTTCACCCTTTACTTTCAGTCTATATGTGTTTTGGATCTGAAGTGAGTCTCTTGTAGGCAGCATATATAAGGGTTTTGTGTTCTTATGCATTCAGTCATCCTATCTTTTGATTGGAGCATTTAATTCATTTACAACTAAAGTCATTGTTGCTAGATATGTAGTTATTGCCATTCTTATCTTCTAAATTGCTGATAAGATCATCCGCTTCATCCAATCTACTGTTAATTCCTCCTAAGGTATTTTTTATTTCTGGTTCTTTTTTTATGTTTTATATTTCCACTTTTATGTTTCTATCTCTTTGCTAAAGTTCTCACTGAGCTCATCATCTACTATTCCTCTAAGTTCATAACTGGTGTTTTTAACAGAGCATCTGATAGGTTGCTTGTTTCCATTTTATTTAGCTTTCTTCAGAACTTTGTTCTTTTCTTTCATTTGGGACATATTTCTCTTTCTTCTCATTTTTTTCTGCCTCCTTGTGTTTGTTTCTATGTATTAGGTAGGCCTATTATGTCTCCTGGTATTAGTAGAGTGAACTTATCTAGTAGATATGCTGTGAGGACCCAGTAGCATAGTCTTCTCTGGTGTTTCCGCATGTCTCTTGTATGGGTTATGTGTGTGCCCTCCTGTTGTAGTTGAGCATTAGTTGTTGCTTGCTCAATAGTGAAAGGCACTGACCTTTGGGCTGACTGGTTGTGATGAATGCCTGTGACTGGAATGCAGAAGCTGTTGTGCAGGAGCTTACCCTAAAGAGCAGGATTTGCTTTAGCAGGGCTCTGTTGTCTGCCTTTTGAGTGTGTCATCCTCAGATATGGCCTTGAATGTTGCTCCAGTTCAGAACAAAGCTGGCCACTGGGCATTCAGGCTGGGGCCTTTTTGGAGGAGCCTTGCAGCAAGCCATATTCAGCTAAAGCCTTTGCCCTGCCCAGGGCTAACAGGCACGAGCCACCAAGCAATCCACAGGTGACCACTACCCACACTAGGCTTGCTAGTGCCTCAAGAGGCCAAGCCACAAACTGAGGCCAGCTGCCACTAATGCAGGGCTTGGGCTCCTTAGCAAGAGTCCTGGGGCATGCCAAGGCAAGATGCTACTTGTTTCGGTTTGTGAAACTTTGAGAAATTTTAAAAATTCCTCAGGAAGCAGCCTGGGTGGCCCCACCCTTTTGGAAGAAGAGGCAATCACCAGGGTGGGATGACAGTGTTAGCTGGTTGATGGAGACTCAGCTATGGCACCCACCTGGGTCTGCAGGCTGGGCAGAAGAGGGTCAACAAAGGAACAATTGCTTCTGCTAGCACTTGTGTCTTGGAGAAAGCGGCCCCTTCAGCCCTCACCCTCAAGCCAGACAAAGCCCTTCCTCATATATCCCTGGTGTCTTTTGAGCTGCTTCCCCATCACTGGAGCTCAGAGTGACTGAGTCTGTCACCAAGTAAGTTTGTATGGGTCCTTTAAGAAAAAAGTCTGTGACTCTTTCAGCCCTCTGCCTCAATCAGCTACAATCTTTGCTGGTTTTCACAGGCATAAATTGTGAAGACTTCTCTTCCCAGCACTGGAACCCTGGGCTGGGGAACCTGATATTGGGCTGGGAGCTTTCACTATTGCAGGGGAACCTCTGCAGCCGAGATATTCCTCCCAAATTTCCATCACTACATGCGGGGGTGGGACTAATCTGTTCTGCATCTCCACACTTCCTACCAGTTTCGAGGTAGCCTCTTCTTTGTGCCCCCAGTTATAAAACTAATGTCCAGCTAGAATTCAGGCTACTCCCAATGATAGCTATTCTGTAGTTTAGTTGTAATTTTCATGTGGTTGTGACAGAGAACAAGCATAGTGTTTACTTATTCTGCCAACTTGACTGGAAGTCCCTGACTCAGTTCTTAGTCATCTGATATTTTCTTAGCTATCCAGTATTTTCTAACTTCTATTCTGATCCTCCCACTGATATTTTCTCATACATTTCCTGCTGCCACAGAGTTGCTTGCTGATGCCACTTGATAATCTTTGGTGCCCCTGACAACTAAAAGGGAGCCAGAACCATCCTACATTTGGGTCACAGATGAGGTTTTTTATCTCAGAGGAGGTATCCACCAATCTTTGCTTTCAGGAGCTTCTGATTCCCTCATCTGTGATAAACCTAAGTTATAAACCTGCACTATAGTTTTGGAATCCATCAACGTGTCCAAGCAACATGATGTCTGTACCAAAGAAAAGGGAACCCTACTCTATTTTTACTAAACTCTTTGACAGAGACCCAGCAGTATAGCTTTTGGGTCCTGTGTTCTATACTATTTGTAGTGACAACAGTTCTTTGTCACTGTTGCACATAGTTTCTGTTACCCATAGTTTCTAATTTCTTGATCTTTAGAACATGTGGCCTGTGTCAGAGCAATAAATGGGAATCGCAGACATTCAACTGCTTAATTAGTTCACATCTCAACCTTATCCCATTCCCTTTTATAGAAGGGATTTTGTTATTGGACAAAGCCACAAAAGAACTTGCCTTAGGTACAATTCTCTTCCAGGACCCATCTCAGTCTTTCATGTGAAATAGACCCTTGATGATATGTTCCCACAAAGTGGCCAGACATTTCTGGTTTCTATAAAAGCAGTCAGGTATTTTGTATATGAACTGTATGAATCAGAAAAATTCACAAGGGAAGAGTAGAATTCTAGTTATGGTTTGATTAAATTTCTCGGAAACTCTGGATAAGTCAATTAGGCCTTCTGGATTTCCATTACCTCACTGACACTATTAGTGAGTTAAAAGTAGATGTCCTACAAACTAATGTCCATCTCTCAAATTATATCAGTTGAAGTCAAAATGCATTCAACACATGATATTTGGCTTCTGGAAAATTTCTCATACTGGTCCTGGCTCTACACAACTCTTTTCTACATCCTTCTACAAAAAATGAGTTGCAAACCTTACTGGTCAGAGTATAAGGCATTTATTGGGATACAACAGTGCCGTAAGCAATCATCCATGATTCATTCCCTCTTATCCCTGCATTTCCATGTCAACTCTATTCTGTACTATCTGTATAAATGAATTATTTTTGGTTCAGTCACAGCTCTCTCTTTCCTGCAATCATGCTTATGTATACAAGTAACAAGATACATATTAAGGAGAAAATAGAAATTTCTCCTCAGGCCTTGAGTTTAGGTCAGTTGTGCCAACTCATTCATTGCCCAGACATCTGCACAGTAGCATAAGACATTTACATGGCTTTTGTTAAGGTGATACTTTGACTTTGATATTCCAAATATATAGCTTCTCATGAACTCTATGCAGAGAATTCATGATTGGCAGGATGGAATTTGAGTTTCCTAACTATCAGACCAATATAATCTGGAAAAACACCAGTCTCATATTTACCTGTAATAATTTACATTTTATGTAAAGTACATTTAAATGAAGTTTAAACCTGAGTCAAACCTACTTTTCAAGACATCTATTATTGCTCAGTTTACAATATGTCATCTATGTTTATATACAATTGCAAAAAAGAAAGTTTTAGAACCCCAAGTGGAAAAGATTCAACCCACTTCCACATTCTTAATACACTACTTAAATAAGTAGTGCCCTATTTGTCATTTTAAATATCACCAGGGGACATTTTAATGGCTTTAGATACTTTTAAAATGTCTTTCAGTTCTTTCTTTTCTATGAAACTCAAGCAGCACATACATTTTGAGCACACATATTGATGACTCATTTAAGTCATAAAGAATAGAAAAGGACGGCCGATTTTAAAATATATGCTTGAAAGCTTACTTTAATAATTTGGACACTGTGATAAATGGGCAAAAGATAAAATCATAAAGTTAGTTGTGGGCTTTATCTCTCAATCCCACTTCTAATTTTGCTATAACTCAAAAAACAAACTATACATATAATCTTTATCAGTCATTTTAAATTAAATAGAGATCATTAGTTTTTTTTTCAAGGGAATCATCTGTTTTATATTAATTTACCCAATAAATGAATTTTAAGCTCTCTTACTGTACTCTCCTAGCACTGCTATCAACATGTATTTGTGGGCACTGCTTAACTATAGAGAGCACTCTACATTCACAGTCATTGTAGATTTGTATATTTATTGCAGCAATTTTGTGGCAGCTTTATCATTTTAAGAATAACTATTTCCAAATTGTACAAATGCACCATGCTTTTGGACAATTAATTCAAATATTTTCTTTTTTCCTCAAATCTGCAACACTTCTTTCTTCTTTACTTTCACCAGATGGCATTGTTTCACAAAGAAAAAAGAAGCCATCAGAAGAGTGCTATCTCTTTCTCCCAGCACTATCTATGGACCTATTTCTTTGTGCTCTGCCTTTCCTGTTACTCTGGATCAACTATCTTACTCTATATTATCTCCTTTTGAGACCTAAATCCTAATATTTTCACCTCATCAAAGATAAACCTCTAGTACTTGATTAATTGCTAAATGGAATTTTGACTAATAAATGTCTAGGGAAGATTTCCCAAGTTCTTCTTCATTATAAGCTCAAGTTAGTAGTTCAGTACTTGATATAAGAACTGGGAGAAACAGGGCCATGCTACACATTACTATGGCCCAGGATCTTTTAGAATCAGCCTTTCTCATGCATCTGCATTGACTAGACTCAGCCATGTCTTTGCTGATGTTTATCCATCTGCATTAGCTATCCTCTGAGGATGCGACCAATTTAAAGCTATTTTCTACTTGAAATGGGCATGGCACCAGTATCAGCAAATTATGAGAACATAGGGAAGAATGGCCTGAAAAGCCCTCCTCTGAAATACCAAAGTGCATTCAACTACATACCAGGGAACCAGGAAATATGGATTAGCTTTTGTAGTCTATCATTGAATTCACCTTGTAACACCCTCTGTGACGTGGTTAAGAAAAAATATCTGCTGGACAGCCATTGGTGTGGCCATTCCATTGTAACATATTTCACGCAATTTAGCTGCAAACAGCAAAATATAATTTCAATTTTGGAAGAATACTTTATAGTCGAATTAGCTTGATATTCTCAGAAAGCAAACACAAAAGGCTTTGAGTTTATGGTTTTGCTTTCAGCTTTTGTAATGATTCCTTTTTAAGCTGTACAAAGAAATAGAAAAACCTAGATGGAGAATACTATATTAAAGAAACTCCTATTGCATATATTCAAATATTTCATCATTAAAATATATGTAAATGCATATATATTTACAAAAACACATCAGGTACAAGACAAATCCATTTATACAATCAGACTTGTTTTCCACTGGTATCAGGTCAGAAACCTTACTTTAGCATATACATATAAAACTCCACTTATACCATGAATATATGTCATGCAAAGAACAAGTACAAAGATAAGTAAAACATTCTTTATGCTTTGGCACAAAATTAAGGGAAGGTCATATATTCGAGAACTACAATAAATAGAACTCCTGTAAAAGAAAGGTGCAATTAATTTTCTGGACTTGTACACTTGGCAAGCTCTCATCTATCCAGCTTTTGGCACGGTGTCCTTAATGGACCTATTAATTAATATAGACCTTGTTACTTCTTATTTTCATTTTTACCAGAAATCATATATATGAGGTTAGACTTTAGAGGTTAAATCTTTAGAAACAATGTATGGTAGAAAATTAACATACATGGAACAGATAACCAAAATAGATAGAGATGCAGCTGTTATTGTAAATGTATAGTTTATAATGTAGCCATGGAATTTTCCAGCAGAACTAAGACTTAAACTGAGCATATAGGCAGGCATCAAAACCAAATAATCATAATGCAACTGGCCAAAGTACAGCCAGACAAATAAGGGCTGAAAGAAAATGATTATAAACATAAAGAAAGGTTAAGGCCAGTTGAAATGTCAAGAGGAGAAATTGTTGCAGAATTAACAGCTCTTTCACTTAGTAAACAGACTAGCAAAGAGTGACTAACAACAGGACAACAGATCACAGGCACAATTGAGAGTTCACCAGTGGAAAAGGGCACTAGGAATGCTAAGATCTGAGATAATGATGAAGCTTTTCAATGACACAGGAAGGCTCAATGATAATCTTGACAATAGTATGTCAAAGAAATACATTCCCATCTTAACAAACATGGCTGATCAATGGGAATCTGGAGATTTGGGGTCAATGGCAGTGTTTTCTTTCCAAGGCTCTTCCCAAAGAGAGTGTATTCTTGATGTTGACTTGGGAAATAGTGGCTCTGCAGTTTGGGCTTTGATACATGCTTTACAAGAGGTGTTCAAGAGTTCAGCAATTTTCTTGCAGTTTTTCTCTCTTCTTTTCTCTCTCTGTCTCTCTCTGTCTCTCTCTGTCTCTCTCTGACTTTGTGTGACATGTTAAATATTTAGAAAGGTAAGGCTAATTTATTTTATATTATTTCCTTTGGGTAGATCCTTTCACAGTGCCAGGCACAATTTCATATATTTTAACGAATGCTTTTTGATGTTAGATATACATCAGTCTCAAAATTGCCATAACAATGTATACTGTGAAATAAAATCTTCCCCAAAGACAAATTATATACATCTCTGCTCTGTGTTACAGAATGTACTCACTACTCAAGGAGACATTTAAATTACATTAATTGACCTCCTTCTATGGGCCAGGAACTATATTAAGTGTTGAGATAAAAGATTAATAGAAATGTGCCTCTACTAGAGCATGGCAGAGCTAGCTAGCATCTGGCTAGAAATACAGAGCTATAGATCTAGACTATGCTCTGTCATGTACTTAGTATATAATCTTGGCAAGTCACTTTGCTTGTCTTAGACTACACTTACTCATCTCTACAATGATATAATCATATTAAATTATTTTTAAAGTCTAGGTTTTAAATAAGAATCCGAAGATTGATTCCACATTGATACAGTCTCAGTATGGTAATTATATGTCTTTATTAATCATCCAGGTGGCATCTGAATTAGCCTGGCATAAACCTAGTTTATACTAATAAAGGGAAGAAGTTCAAAACTCCTCCTCAGAATAAACTGTAGATGTTTAACATCATGGACCACTGAATGAAAATCATATATCAAATCTCTTAAGCTCTAGTCAGAATTTCAAAAACATATGTTATGACAAAGACATCTAAGTGGGAAAAAAACAGAGATGTTAAAGTACCTTCTTTAGACAAAGTGATATGGTTAAAAGAGTTAGTTGGAGAATTAAATTTGATGACTAATATGTTGAAACTCTCCACTATCCACAACTAACCTTAAGCTGAAACACTGGGTAGAAACCTATGTCTGGCTTTTACTCAGAAACTAGGCTTTTTTCCAGTGCCCTAAATATGAGATCGGGAAAACTGTATTTTGGCTTGACCAATCAGTATCTCATTTATAAACTAACAGATGTGGTAGTTTTGTAGAGTCATGATGATAAGAAAAGAAAAATGCAGTCAAATCAAGCTAATGATTTATTTTCTCAAAATTTTAGCTGCATTTATGTTATCTGACTATGTTGTTCTGATCATAAAAATAACATTTTCTTATTGTATGCCATCTAAAAGTTAAAGAAAATATAAAAATTAAAATCTAATTTACACAACCCTCACGACACACAGATAACCTATTCTTGTGTTCCACTATTGTGGGAGTTCTCCTACTATCTTTCACCTTTTGAAAGTTGTTTCATTCTATTTCATGAATTATATTGACTCATGGTCTCTGTTTACTTATTTTTTCCTGTGTTTCCTTTGGTATCTTTGCTCAACATGCTTTACATTCAGAAACCATAAAAAATGATAGCTGAATAGCAGCCAATTACTATTCAGTAGAGTAACCTCATGGGCAGAGCTTGTGGACTAGGACACTCTGTAATTTCCTGGCCAGCCTACTGAAAATAGCTACTTCCTTGGATGCCTTTCTCTGGTCCAATTATCTGTGTTCCAAATGGGTGTGCTTTGTGGCCCAATGTTCGGTGACCCATATGTAGGGGCTCCTTAGAAAGTAGAATGAATCCATTGCACATAAAGAGACATCCCAGGAAAGAGAAATTACATATGACAGAAAGCTCCATGGCAAGAGAATTTTAAGGGCAATTACAGTATTAACATGAGAAAAATAAATCAATAATCATGTATACTCAATTGTGCTCATACAACAAGAGCCCCTTTCCTGAATCCTCCTAAATAATACAGTGGAAGCACTCGTCTATTTTATTTATGTCAAGTGACCATATATTACAATTAGAAAATTCATCTCCATTCCCAATGAAAGTTAAAGGTCTTGCTTCTCCAAAATAATGTTAAAAAATGTGAGAGGAGAGACCTGCTTAATGCATTAAGAAGATAATGATGGATAATCCCGGGTATTTATACTCCATTGAATGGATCAGAAAAGCTTGGTCTTCTGCCAAGGAACACTACTGATATACTCACTCAGAGTCACTATGAAAGAAACAATGCCCATCATGTGCAACTGTGGACCAACCCTCCACCAATAATGCTGAAGTATTCAAATGAAAATGTTATTCAAAAATCACTATAAAGAATTTAGAACATATTTAAATCTCAAATACTCTACAAGTACACACCTGTCTTTACAGAATGTTTTTTATTGTTCCAAAAAATTTGTGAATGATACTAAAACATCAAATATCCATAGAGAGAAGGAAAAAGAAAGGAAGAGAGAGGCAGTGAGAGACTTATTTGTGATCACTCTAAACTTTTAATAGAATTATAATTAAAGAGAAAAAAAAAGATAAAGTTTTCACTTGACTTTTAAAAAATTTTTATTTTACTATTAGTTTCAAGTATGCAGCACATTGATTAGACCTTTATATAGTTTATGAAATAATCTTCCTGATTTACCTGATTTTTTTGAAAGAAAAATGTATTTATTGTTATCTGATGAGGAAATGCTTATTTTATAAATATACAGTTATAAAATGAATTATAAAAGTAGAATTATAAAAACATTCACTGTTTGTAGACCTCAAATTAAAAATCAATTTGTGTAAATGTTACAAATATATGCTAAAATCCATAAGGAAATGGTTGTGGGAGAATAACATGGTGAGGAAATAAACAATCGCCTCAGAGATGGCTTTCTCATTAAAAAAGAACATTCTTTCCAATGAAGAGATCTGGTGATCACTCCCTTAATCAAATGATCAGACTCAGCATCCCTAATTAATGAAGCACTTGGTAAAATGTGCTTTTCACATAATGCAATATGAAGTCAGCAACCTCTGAGTAATTCTTACCAAAACCAAGAATAATTCAAGAATACTTAAGTCCTTAAACCCAGCCCAAGTATACATTTTTTTTTCCATGGGCTATGAGATTAAAGCAAACAGCAGAAATGAGATTAAACCCAGTCTATAAAAGGATACATTCTCAAGAAAAATCATCCTGGTTACTTCAAAAAACAAGCGGAAACACACACACACACACACACACACACACACACACAGAGATGTTTGATTAAAAAGAAATGGCAAGACAATGTCTAAACTTTGAATACAGATGCATGTAAAAGTATTTAAAAATAGAATGCTATGTTTCCAACTTAATTTTAAATGGTATAGAAAATATTGTATATATAGAACAAGGACATATGGCAAAATATGATCAACTTTTACAGTTGACAGTAGGTGTAGCATTCCTTGTACATTCTTTCATTTTTAAGTATATTGAACATTTCATTACAGAATGTTGGGGGGAAAAAGATTGTTATATTTAAAGTTAGCATAATTACTGTTTTTCAGCTTTATTGTGATGTGAAATAAATCTGTTGGGCTATTTGGACAATTAGCTAACTCTAATCACATTATTCCAGATGGAAAAATGACACCCCACTAAAACTAGTTGACAAAATATAAAAACAAATTTAAAATTGATTAGATATTACTTATTTTTTTTCACTAAAATGTATTGAGATATAACACACAGTGCACAAATTCTAAAAAATAAGTCACTACATTTTAATAGCATTTTAGAGGAATAACTTGTATCACATAAAGTTGACTGATTTTAATTGCACAGTTCAAGGAGTTTTAATAAACTTATGTAATTGCCCAACCATCATCATAATTCAGTTTTAAAACCCTTCCATAGGTAGAAAACATTCTCTGGATCAATTTGCAGTCATTCCCACACATAGTCTTAAGGAAACATTGACTTTTGTCTCTGTACCTTTCCTTTGTCAAGAAACAATATAAATTAAATCATATAATATGTATGCTTTGGTATCTGGCTTCTTTCATTAACATAATGGGTTTGAATCTATCCATGTTGAGGCGTAATTCGATATCTAATTTTTGTTTATTGATGATTGGTATTCCATTGTATGATGTCCAGTTTATTTAACTATTCATCATTTGATGAACATTTTGATTTCTAGTTTTGGACTACGGTGAATATCACTGAATACAAGTCTTTGTATGGCATTTCTTTATATTTCCTTGAGAAGATGCCTAGGAGTAATAAAGCTGGGTCATGTGGTAAGGAAATGTTTAACTTTTTAAGAAATTGTTACATTCTCACCAAAAATATGAGTGTTCCAATCTCTCTATATCCTCACTAGCTCTTCATGTTGTCAGTCTGGTCATTTATAACCATTCCAGAAAGTAGTTAGTAAAATCTAACTTGAATAAAAATTTATATTCCTTAAATAACTGAAGAAGTTGAGCATATTTTATATGCTTATTTGTTGTTCATACATACTTTAATAAAGTAAATATTCAAGAATTTTGTCTGTTTTAACATTTTCTTCTAATCATTAAATTCTACATATTCCTTACATATTATAGATAAAGGTAGTATGATTTGATGATATTTCCCAAGTATGTTGCTTGCCTCTTTATGTTCTTAATAAATTTTAAAATGCAAATGTTTTTAATATTATGATACCCAGTTTATCACTTTTATAATTTATTGAAACCTCATACATCTTTGTTGCTATCTCTAGGTAAAATTAACTTTTTGTGAGATCACAAATATAGGCAATTTTATTTTTGTTTATTTTATTCTCTAGTTTTCACACTTTATTTCATTTGAATTCAAGTATATTCATTGATAATATATTTTACATTTCTTATGTAATTCCCAAAAGAACAGTGTACCACAGTCATAAAATTATATTACTTTATTAAAGGATGTATATGAACAACAAATTTATGTGTTTAGTCTGTTCTTGTTCTCTTAATTATTAAAAGACCTTGAAATCTCAATAAGAATTGTTGAAATACCATTTTTTTAATCCTGTCAGATTTTGTTTCATATATTTGGAGCTCTAGTGTTAGGTACACTTATAATTGTTATATTTTCTTTATATATTGACCCTTTTATCATGGCAAGATCCTTTTTATAACTAGTAATATCTTTTGCTTTAAAGTATATTTCTTATTTTCATATAGTCATATGGTCACCTTAGCTCTCTTATGGTTACTTTTAAATCTATTTATTTACAACCTATTTTTATTTTTCAATCTAAAATGCATCTCATCACTTATAGATAGCACATAGTCAGATCTTGCTTTTTATTTTAATACAGTCTGAGAGATTATGATTTTTTAATGGATTTCTAAATGATTCATATCAAATAAGTACTGATATAGATTTATGTCCACCATATTGCCATTTTGTCTATATATTTCACATATATATTTGTTCTCCTGTTTATTGTTTACTGTCTCCTCTTCTATTATATATATATATATTTCCTTTCCCCTTACCCCACCCTTTTTTCTTTATTTCCTTGACAACCTTGGGCTAACATAGCTTCGAGTTTTTGTTTTGTTTTTGTTTTTACATTTGGTACCATCTAAGTTTCCATTTTTAGTTGCCAAAGCCACAGATTATCACATACTACTCCAAACTGAGTTCTCTGTAGTCTTAAATCTGTTGTATGTATGTATGTATGTATGTATGTATGTATGTATGTATGTATGTATTTTTATTTTTATTTATTTTATGCCTACAGCACCCAGTCTTCCTAGGTGGTCTCACAGCCAAGTACTAACTGGGCTTGACCCTGCTTAGCTTCCAAGATCATATGAGGTCGGGCATGTTCAGGGTGGCATGGACATAGACAAATCTGTTGGTTTTCAATGCCAACTATTAAAAAAAAAAAGTTTTTGCTCATCCTGCTCAAGTGTGGAGTAAAGACGAAAATCATCTAGAGAAGAAGGCTATAGATATTTAATCTTCTAACCTGTAGCTCTTACACTTATTACAATATAAGAGTATTTTCCTATTAACCTGTTATTTACTATTAGTTGGCACCCAGTACCCTGAAATGTTGTTTTAAACAATATTGTGAGAACTTGACATCTTCATGTTGTCATAACTGAAAATCCATTATGAATTATATAAAAAGAATTTACCTCTAGTTTCTTAAAAGAATTAATCTGAAATCCATTTATTTGCTGAGATTTATTCACTTCTTTTCATTCACAGTTGATTGGATAAATTTATCCAGTTAAGAGAATCATCTGAATATTTTATAAAGAACTTAGTTGGAATTGTGATGAAATGAAAATTTCCTTTCTTGTCTTCAAGTTACATTTTTACTCAAAAGAAAAACTATTCATAAAAAGACCTTTAAGCATATCAGTTAACCTATCACAAGCTTTAGAAATAAAATATAAAGAAAAATATAAAACTGTAGTAAGTAGTACATAGGTTGAGTATAAAGCAAAATTTCAAGATATTTTCAGATGCAAATAATGTAGCTGGAAAAGCAGAGGATTTTTAGATTATCCAAATAGATTAGGTTAATCATAAATAGTAAAAATTTAATAATGTCTTCTTATCACATTATAAGTGCCCATTTATAAGAATTTGAACAATAGTTTATAATATGATTATTGTATGTTCTTGGATTACACATGTGAATTACCAAAATAAAAAAATAAAACAATAATTATCTTTCCAATATATTTAATTTGTGCTTTTGTTCATATTATTTGAAATCACCTGATCTCAGTTTCCTAATCTGTTACCTGGTTAAATAAATAAAGCATTTTTTTGGTGTCAGTCACAGTCTGAGTACTCAAATTGTAAATATTAGAGATGATGGTGCTAGTACTAGTATTAGTAATGAGGCAAGGGGTGGTACCAACAAAAAGGTCATGGACACTGACTCACAATATATACATACAATATTATACATCAGAGTCAAAGTATGTAATGCTTAAGCAGTAATACAAATCTAAATATGAATAAATACTAAAGAAAGGAAAATTGTTGTGTTCCCTTTGCAACTGCAGCCATAGGGAAATTACACTGGGCTCTTGAGGCTGTCTTGCCACTTTGATTCAGTATATCTCCAAATGTGACATAACCAGAGAAACATTTCTATTTCAGATAACACAAGAAAGGGAACTTTTTATAATAGTTCTCTTGATTTAAACATATATGGCTTCAAATGCAGGAAAGTTAAAATTTAAGATCTTTATTCTATAGCCCAATGACTGAGCTTACAGTCCAATATGTATAAAATAAAATCATAGGTTTCCACTGTAATGTTCTTTTATATTTCAAAAGTGAAAGGCAGCTATGTACAATGCAGAGAATATGTTCTAGGACACCATGGCCTATTAATGATGCAACTGGGCATTTTATTACATACCCACAAAGAAAAGACTATTTGCATTCAATAACAGACCATGACCCTATGTGAAATACACATTCTTTTATTTATGATATATATACATATATGTGTATATGTGTGTGTGTGTGTGTGTCTTCAATAAGAACAATAATTACAAAAACCCGTAAAAGATTCATTTCAAGCAATTTTACTAAGCACATATTTATCGGATGAATGAGCTGCTCTAAGGCACTCTCACTGTTAAGGACATGTCATAAATTTTTTAAATACATACTAATTTATTTGCTTTAGGGGTGACTCAGATTAATAAATCATATAAGTTGCAATAAATTTTTTCATATATTCATACAGAAATATATATTCTAATTTCGTAAGTACTGTTTTCCTAACCATTAATAAGCAGCTTAATAGAACTGGAGGTGGGCAAGAAAAAATAATTCATATATAATGAAAATATCTAAAGAAATGCATTCAAAGGCACTGCTAAATCAGGAATGCTAAGGTCATGTTCATAAATGAATCTTAAAATTATGTGCAACTATTTGGGTGATGAGCATCATTATGAGAAAAGTATCCATAATTTATGACTTTATTGAATTACAAAATAGTTATGAATATTTGTTCTATGTGATATTGCCAGAGCAACACTCATACTACTAACCCAGCAATTTGCTAAGGTGGCAAATCAGGGATTGGTCAGAAATATGTAGACAGAGTCAAGGACCATTGGTTAAGGACACAAATAAACATGTGAGAAAATACTTATGGCAGTAGTCTTCCCAAACTATACCAACACTAACATAAAAATGCTAGCTCAAAGGAGACAGACCAATAATTTGAGTATTCAAAAAGTTCTTGCCTAAAGCATGATAATTATGTCCAGACCTGCACTGATCAGAAACTAGAGGAATTGAACTTGAATAACAATATATCATCTCCCTATCTGACCAATGAATTGTGCAGTGCTAAAAGCTTGTATTCTGGAAGACTACTTGAATACACATTTTCTAATCATGTTTAGATGCTTAGTTCCAAAACCATGTTCTGTTACTCATTTATGTTTAACCCAATTGTAAAAATTTAACTGAATGTCAGATTTGGAGTGTAATTTTTTAGTTGCTTATAATTATATGACTATGGCATACTATTCTTTTGAGAATGACATAGAAATAAAAAATATATTATTAATCAATGTGCTTGAGTTTAAATATAAAAACTAGAGGGTAAAATACACATGAAAATAAAATTGTCTCTATTTTTAATACTTATTATTCACAATGAGCTTATTGAAAAAATAAATTAATATCTTTAACCTGGTCAAAATTGTTTTTAAGGTTACATAATGCAGCAAAGACACACAAACATGACTAACATGTTTTTCTTTTGCCTGGCTTCATAGATGGATTGAATTCTGTTGAAATAATCCTATTGGCACTCATAACTACAATCTAAGTAGATGTGATCAAGTCACTGAGACAAGAATGAATTTCATATAAAATTATCTAAGCATTCCTGTCAATTATTCATATTATTTTTCTTGAATAAAAACATTTTAAAACCAAAAACTATTAATTTACTTTAAAAAGATATTACTTCTTTTTTAATATTAGATTCATATTTTTATTACTTAATATAACAGGATTACCTTTCTTTAAGTAAAGTGATGAGAATTTTCTCACATTGCAAATTTGCTTTTGAGTCTTGGTAGTTTTCTTTTCTTTTCTTTTCTTTTTTCCTTTAATGATAAACGAGAACAATAGCTAGAGTTGATTATGCACTAAGGATGAAAAAAAGATATGTTTCTGACTTCTATGGGTGATTGACTACAACAACCAAAACTAATGACTGTGAAAACTGCAAACTTTTATTACTTTTTAAGCTTTAGGACATATGTTGTAATGATAAAAAGCTAACAGTGGGAGCTATTGACATTGTATGCTGTTTCTCTTTAAGTGACTGACTATGCAACAATAAAAGATAAAAAATAAAGAAAGATGACTACAAAATTACACTTACTCATTTTGACATCTGTATATTATTCCAAAGTAAATGAACTAGATTACAGAATTTCCATTTTCAGAAATCACATAGGGAACTGGCTCAAGTTATGGATACTTAATTTAGGTATCAATTTATTTCCAAACATTATTCCATAAATGTTATGAAAACAAACACTGATAATTTGTGGATATCAATATGAATCTTTAAGCTAACATTGTGATATAGTTTGAAAGTCTATGACTTTCAAGATTATCACAAAAGAACACAGAACCTTGGTTAAAAAGAAATAGTTCTCTATGGAGAAAGGTCATCTTCTTGAAAGAGCACACAAGGAGAAGTGAGATATGACTATACACAGATAAACATCTATCGATTTCAATAAAAATAAATTTGACAATTTATGAGGTAACAGACATACATTGAAGTAGACATTATATTGCAGTACATTGAGGTAACCCTCATGTCTACAGTGCTATCTAAAGCATTTAACAGTCAGCCCACTCAAGCATTATAGAAAGCTATAAAGTAATATGATGAATGAAAGTTAGTGCTGGGAATTCACAAAGCCAGTTAAGATAACATTGAAAATAAATAGATTCAGGTAGCTGCATACTTCACTAATCAAAAATTCAATCAAATAGGGTTATTTGAGAATATAATATGTACACAAGACTCTATTAGACAATATGAAGACATAAAATAAATAGAAAGTGTTATTCCCATTCTCATCAACTACCATCTAGACAGAGAGATAATAGAAATATTTTAAAGACTTAGGATCTAATGTAAAAGAATGCAAAATAAAGTGGGAACTTGTGTATCAGCTACCTATGAATTTTATCTTCAGCAACTTTTTTTCTTACCTATAAAATGATGTGTGAAAATTTTGATCTGAGTCGTAAAGCCAGTACTAGGTAGAATTTTGAGAAATGAATGCAAAAGGTGTAGACTTTCAATGGGTAAACAATTTTATGTAAGGATGGGTATAATTTAATTAGTAGAGTAAGGCAAATAGAAAAAGAGCTAGAAAGAAAGTCAAAAGTATTTTTGCATTGGTAAAAGGTGTACTGAAACCTTTGAAAGTTTTCATGGGCTAAACTGTGTCCCGGAAATTCATACATTGAAGCCCTAACCCCCGGTACTTCAGAATATGACTGCATTTGGAGACAGAACCTTTAAAAAGGAAGTTAAATTGAGGCTATTAGGGTAAGCCTTAATCCAGTCTGACTGGTGTTTTTTATAAAAACAGAAAATTTGGACACACACAAAAAGACCCTGGAGAGAACATGCATAGATGAAAGTCCATGTAAAGAGAGGATAACAGGCAGCCTTCGACAATCCTAAGAAAGACTCCTGAGGAAAGTGACAGTAGTACACCTTTGATCCTAGCCTTTCAGCCTCCAGAACTGTGAGAAAATAAATTTCTGTTGTTTAAGCTACCCAGTCTGTAGCATTTTATGACAGCAGCCATAGCAAACTAATCCAGAGGTGAAGAGTGGATTATGAGAAAACAGTTTTGAGAATACAATCTTTTTTTTTTTCCTACACAGGTAGGTAAGCAATGAGTAAAAAAGGATGAAGTCAGTTATTTTTTCATGGTTGAAATGATTATTCTTGATCTTTAACTTTCTTGGGACACCCTCAACTCTTGATAATATTGATACCATTATGTTTAGCAAGAAATTCTAACATTGTGATGTCATGAGCAAATGACAGGAGGGTTACACTTCAAAAAATCCATTTGATAAGACCCTTATCCCATAACAGTCTTATAATTGAAGATAAAGATTACACCAAATATAAACTATTCTGATGGTTGTTTTAAATCTTCACCTCACTTTCATAGTAGAATATTGTATCATGCTAAAATAAATGCTTTCATTTTTTTATTCAACCATTCTATTAATGCTTTGGACAGGTAACACCTATAATAAGGTGTTTCTTTTTTTAAAATTGAAACAAAAAATTTTAACATCTTGCACATTCCCATAAGAAAAGCTTCAAGAGCAGTGGCCTAAGTTTAAGCAGTCCTTCCATTTAAATTTTAAGAACACTATGCTTCTGAGACAAGTTAGTTCACTTCTTTAGAGATCTGCATTCTCACTTAAAATGTCTATAAACCACCTTTTGTCCTATAGTTTCAGAAGTTTTAGGATACCAAGACTCTAATAATTTTAAATTCAAATTTTTTCAGTGGAAATTTTATCATGTCACTTTTTTCTTAGAACACTTTGTTGTCTCTTTGGCTTTTAGAATCAATTCCAAATTTCTTTATATGTCTGATAAAACCCTGAATGAATCAATCCCTGCATAATAATCTAAACTTATCTCACTTCCCTCATCAATCCCCACCTGCCATATATAACAAACTTGATATCTCCATTTCCTTAACTACAAACTTTTTTTCAGGTCCTAGAATAAACCGTATTTCTATGAACCTACATATATGTTATTTCGTTAGCCCCAGTACATTAACACATCACCTTCATTTACTTGGCCTGGACAACACCAATTAATGCTCTGTTTTCAAATTAGATTATGTTGTCTTTAAAAAGTACATCGGAAAGATCTGTTCCCAGAGACTGATCTGCATCTTTATTAGGTCCTTTAACCAAGCCAGACCAAAAAAAAAGACCTGGAAAGTAACAAGTTCCAAACTTTTCTAGCTTTTTTCTTGAAGTTGCACAAAGGCCCAGAAAGCCAGAAAATTGAACTGACCATTAATGAAAAGTATTATTCTTTCACCACATGTCCAAGTTTATCCTGACTTTTGGACTTCTAGCAGCAGGTAGAAATCAAAGGCTATAAAACATTGTTATCATTATACTGAAAAACTCATTTAATAGTTACTATTAACATAAAGAATTAACCTCTATAAAATCATGTATTTGTACAAAAAATTAGATTCATTATAAGTTAAATCATGGCCACTGAAATTAAAGAACAAACTATATTAAACATAGTCTGATCTATAAAATAGCTTGCTTATCTAGTAGATTGTCCTGAATCCAATAATGTTCTGAAAATATCTTATATGATTAAATTTACTTGGTATAGTATTTTTTTCACCCACACCCTAATATATCTATATATGTATATATATGCAATATTCTCAAAGTATAAGTGCAATTATATATTTTTTCAAATGAGCATGTAGCTTTATATGTGAAGTATAAAAATTAAAAATAGAAAGCTAGAAATAAGAAAACACAGCTCAACAATTATATCCTTAAGGTTGACACTTTTTAAACTTTTCTATTAACATGATAACAAAGTTTCACCTCTCCTTAAAATAAACTAGTTATTAACAATAAAATACAGCACAGCTTACAAAACAAAACAAAATGACACCAAAGAGCTCCAGCATTTTTTAATGACTCTGGAGCTATTCAGCAAGTCTAGACTTGAGGGGCCTTGAGTTGATTTCCCATTTGATAATACAAGAATAAATAAATTGCAGGGGACATTATTATATCAACAAATAGAGAACATAAATTTTCACTGGACTGTGGATATTTGTGTCTAGAAGGGACCTGAGAGTTCTTCAGTATCCACACTCTATTATATGGATGTGAAGATGGACACACAAAAAGCTGATTTATCCTATCCCACAAGAGCTTACTGGGAGAACTTGGGTCCTCAGTCTTTGTGCCATATTTGTTATGACACTAAGGTTCTGCTAACTAATAGATAACCTTAATAGGTAGCCCTTTCATAGCTGTGAAGATATCACATCACTACTCCATCACCTTGCATGTTTCTCCTATTCATGTAGAGGAAAAAAATATTTTCATTTTCTTTCTGGTTTCCTTTTAATAAAATGAATATTGAGCCAACTATTTATAAATGTATATTTATAATTATGATAAAGGATATTTAGTTTATTATATGTACTAACATCATATTGTTCTACACATATTTCATGCATCTTCAGGGTTTAGATATTGGTATCACAGACATATAGATTTGGAAACTGTTCTTTAGAGAGGTTAGTTGATGAAGGTTATTAAGATAAGAATCTAAGTCTCCAATGTAGATTTGACATCAAAACATGTGATGCTACCCACTTCATATACCCTGAATGTTCTCATAACACCTTGAATGCACATTTTTGCTGTCATGAGATAAAATGATCCTAGAATGTAGTCATTCTTCATGATCAATGTGATTATTACGGTTATAAGATCTGTGCCAGGTAGCTAGGTTTTCACATTAATTGGATTCATAAGAAAACTTAGATATAAACATGAGGAAGTCTTATTGTTAAACATCACCTCATTGTTGTACAGTTATTGACAAGTCACATATTAGGTAAATGTTTATTTTTACTCTGAGTTCCAAAAGAATATAATACCCTCATATGGTTCCTAAAACTCACATGTGTCAGCCCTCCTGAGCAGCTCTTTTTTCACATTTTTCTCTTCTGTTTCTTCCAATATAACAAGTTTTTTTGTTTAATGGTCCACTTGTAGCCAATCCTGGGATCTCAAGCAATGATAGAAAGCATAATATTTTATGTGTAGGTTTTTGTGAGGGAAAAATAACTAGTATAAGATAATATTGATTATGAAGATAGGAGAAAAACTCTGTGATGTAGTCAGTAGTATGGGACCTAGCTCAGTATCTCTGACAAAAAAATTTAATCTCCCCTAATTCAAATTTCTTTACTAAAATGAGGCGCTTAGATTCCAGTTTTTAATGTGGTCTAGATTGTTTTGCCATTCAGTTTACTATCTTTCTATATACTTGGTATATAGTGTAAAATCTCAGCATGTGAGTTATCATATAAAGTCTTCAGAAAAAAAGTATTTATTTTGTTAAATAATAACCATCAAACAGCCCTTTTTTGACACACTTCATTTCTTTCTTAACATTAAACTTGGGTGTTAAAGGGAACACTGGTGTACTGACAAAAAGATAGAAAAAAGATCATTTAAGAAATGTCCAGTATCCCATTCACATCAAGTAGAACATAAAGACAAAGCAATGACAAAAAAGCTTGATCATCTGATAGTTAATTCTCATTGCAGAGAAACTTAGAGAAAGCCTGTTGTGCCATAAATATGCAGCTGTAGAACACATGCAACTTATCATTAACAGAAATGTCATCTCTCCTTTGGCAGAAAATACCACTTGGTTAACATATAATTATTACTGACTTAAAATAGCCTTTGTGGGAATTATCTCAGCTTAGCTTTACTTCCTTGGGATGATTACACTTCAGCATGGTGTTTGTGTGTAGTCAACAAGCATATTTGGGAACATAAACATAAATTGTTAAAAGCTGTCTTTGTCCTACTTTCAACTTAAAGGCTGTTTCTTCATTCAACTTATGACAAATGGCACTTCAGTATCTATAAGTTTCCAATAACTGCAGTAAGAACTAGAGAGGCAAAAATAATATTATAAAATGAGGAATCGGGTTTAGAAAAAAATCTTGCTGAATGTAGGAGTACTTTATCCGTTACTTAATGAAGAAATTACCAAATTTTCTCTCTTGCCTTCAAGATTCTGCCTATGGGAAATAGGTGTAAATTAGCTTCATTGTGATCATAAATTAGTTTCAGGAGAGAGTACAGGTTGTTTTACAACAAATAAGCTACACTAAGTAATGAAACAGTAGACAGTTATAAAGAAGCCTTATTGGGTAATTCTATGAATTTCATTTGTTTACCAAATAAGTATTCATAAATTAAATACCTATATGTTAAATACTACTCTTTTGTGAACAACATTCTCAATAATTTCTCAACATCATGCATTATGTTGGGTGATACTAAGTATGAGTGCTTTTTTGTTAGTAGTGGGTGCTATAATTCATGGGCACTTCTCTAACCAGAATGCTTCTCACCCTCCTACTGCCTCGACAGTCTTAGTGAGATGACCATACTTGACTTTATAATATTGAGTTCAGTGAGGTGATTATTTATTTCACTATATCAGTTACTTATCCATGAAAAATTAGTTGAATTCCATGTGTCAAGCACATGTGAAGCAAGTATATAGAAAACTTAAGTAATAGAAATAATTCCTTTCTGTAGTGTTAACAGACAAACAAAAATAAAAAAGTTATTACATGGAGGATTAATTAATCATAGTTTATAAAACAGCCAAGAAGTTAAGTTGCTTGCCATAACTGAGATGTAGTAAATTCTATGTAGTTGAAAGAATGCCATGTGTGTGTGTGTGTGTGTGTGTGTGTGACTATTTTAAGAATACCTAACTACAAGCAAGGGAAATGCTGTGTGTATTTTGCTTGCTGCAACAACATTTTGAACACTGATTTCATAAACTTGATAGGAATTAAGATATTACAAATTATATTTTTTACCAAGATAACTGGGAATGGTCTTGGCTACAAAAGGAGCAATAAAAAAATAGTGAATTTAAATATTAGTCCTATGATTGGGTAATGGAAAACAGAGAAAGTTGCATCTAGTTTCTCTCAAGAGGCTGAAATTTGTGTTTGATTACTTTTGCTGTGACCCAATGTAACTTACAAACATTTCCACAAACTTAACTTTCAAGAATTAAATTTAAAAAATAAGCCTTAAAGTTTCTATAGAACCATAATTATATACTACATAACATATATAAGAAACATACAAATTTATAATACAAATATTGCCTTATATATCATATATATTACATATACTGTGTTGTATATATTTCATGTATTGTATACTATATATAATACATATTGCATATATATTTATCATATATAACTGCCGTAATTATATAACATATATATTTTTTGGTTTTTAAATAACAGAATTGGAGGAGTCACATTAATTGAAAAGCATTTATGGATTGTGAAATAAATGCTCATTAAATTCATTCTTTACAATATGTATTAAGCACTAAATATGAACATGATGCTGTGAAAAACACAATTTTTTCTTTCCTTGAGAGATTTATAGCCTGGGAGGGAAGAAAAAAACATGATCAGAAAGTTTAACATAGCATTTTACATGCTATGACTGTAGATCACTCATGATCCTATTAGAAGTATAAAGAAATAAATAAGAGCTAGTTGAATTGCCCTGGTGGGCCATGAAGTATGTGTCCAAGCAGTTTTCAGAACACATCCACTTCTGTTTCTACTACCACAGCTCTAGTCTGAACCACTTACATCTCCTACCTAATCTGCTACAATTACCCCTACTAAATAGTCCAAAATTTTACCCTTAACCTTTGACAATTATCTACAGCCAAATTGATCCTCAAGGAGAAATTATTCCATGTTAGTCTACTATTTTAAAGCTTCCGCTCATACTTAGAGTACAATTCAAGTGCCATTCCATGGCATAAAAAACACTAAACATGAAACCTATCTACCTCTTTATCTCAAAATACCCTCAAGACACCCCAGAGATAAACACCTTATTGGAATCTTAAATATAAAAAAGAATTACATTTGTTCTCACCTCAGAAAGTTTATGTCTTCAATCCCTTCTTCTTAAAACAACATTTTCTTAATATTTACACGTGTGGATGCTTTCCATAAATTCACTGTCAGGTCAACATCCTTCTTCACAGAAGTTTTTCCTGAGCATGCATTAGTCTCAACCTCCAGTCACATTCTACAACTTTTTTATTCCTTTCTTCAAGGTCCTTATTAGGATCTTGTTTACTTAATTGTCAATTGCCTGATTACCATTCTTAATTATATAATAGAAACTCTGTAGGATCTTAACTATCTCATTATACTTAACTTACTATTGGCAACTGAATGAGGACTTGGAAATATTTGACAGCTATAAAAACATAATAGCCAAATGAAATGTGAAGATTGCTAGATTCACCAAATAAAACCATGAAACATCTAGTTAAATTTGAAATTCAGATAAGCAAAAATATAATTTTAGTATAAATGTGTCCCAAATATTGGACTAGATAGGCTAAAATGTGGCGATCTTCCCTGGTACATGGTTCAAAAAAATCAATCATAAAGGACATTTTATGACATTTAGAAATATTAAAAAACTAAAATAAAGTATTATGAATTATTGATAATTTAGATAGATGTGATGATTGTTTTGTTATGAGGAAAATGTATTCTTTTTCCAGATGCACACTGATCCATATTTACAGGTAAAATCATGTCTGTTATTTATTTCAAATTATTTAAGCAAAAAAAAAATGATGAAGCAAATATGACAACATGTTAACATGCTGTTTGAAGCCAAAAAATTATGAATGTTAAAAAAAAAACTTGGAATTTCTCTTGTCCCATCTCTAATCTCTCTCACTGGAGGCTTCCACTGTTAGAATCAGATAGAGGAGGCTGAGGAGGCTGAAAACTCAGCAGAAGGGGCCTGCCTCCCTCAGCACAGAGCACAGAAGTGAGCAGGCAAAGGGTGTATTTAAGAACAGACGCAGGACCTGCAGAGGTTTCACTATATTCTTTTCTCTACTTCTTTGTAAGTTTGAAAATTTCCATAATAAAAATAAAATACAGATGATAGATGATGATGATAGATACAGACATACATGATGATAGATGATAGATAGTAGGTAGGTAGGTAGGTAGATGATAGATGATGATAGATAGATAGATAGATAGATAGATAGACAGACAGACAGACAGACAGATGATGGATGGATGGATGGATGGATGGATGGATGGATGGATGGATGGATGATGGACGGACGGACGGACGGACGGACAGACAGACAGATAGATGATGATAAATGATAGATAAGATAGATAGATGATAGATGATAGATGATGATAGATAGATAGATGATAGATAGATGATAGATAGATAGATAGATAGATAGATAGATAGATAGATAGACAGACAGACAGACAGATGGCTATATATCTCTCTATATGTGTTCTACGGGTGAATTTGAAACTTTTTGAAGAGGATGTGTTGTGCCCTTCACATTTTTGTATTCTTATATAGCTTTTTAAAGAATTTAACATATAATCAATAAATATTTGGTTGCTAAAAATATATTAAAAGTGAATATATCCTGTGAAACAAATTTTTTTACTTTTACTTAGAGCAGAGAAAATAAAGAAGAAGCCTGTTTATCTTGTCCAATTTAATCCTTTTAATTAATACTATGTCAATTATCCTTGCCTCCTTTATGAAGTTTGACTAATAAAATTAATTTCTTAGGAGATTTTAAGTAATAAATATAAGATACATAAATTGTCTAACCACTAATTATTTCACAGTATGACAAACATTTAAAAAAATAAATTTAATAAACTCTAATATTCAGCTCTGCCTGTATGATCAACCTTGATTGCTACAGGTGGTAAATTCATCTTAGAATATCATTTCAGCTCATCTGTTTGTCTTTGGCAATTTTGCTTACAAAAGAAAAAAGTATTTATTATATTTTATGTAATATAAGTATGTAGGCATAAATATGCAGAATTCTAATTATATTTGTTTAATGGTTAGATAAATACTACATTGTTAGTCATGTATCTTATGCTTTACAGATTCTTTGCGTTAAATATTAGAAAAATAGGTAAGGCAGTTTTTCAGCAAGGCAGCCCTATACTGCTAGAAAACTATCCTAACTTTTTTTAGTTAATACAATAAGCAAATGCAGGCATGAAAAATACCCAATAATTTATTATATGTTCAAAATCATTATTCTCTCAGAAATGCAAATTATAAATCAAATTATTAAATATTTTTTTAACATACATGAATTAACACTGTGGCAAAACAGGAATGCTCACATAAAACTAGTGAGTAAAAATTAGGATGATTCTTAAGGCTAATTTGTAAAGCTCCAAATGGCAAAAACTCAGGTCAAACTAGCTTAAGCAAAACAGGATTTCTAGGTTCACTGACTGGATTGTTATTTATGCCACTCAATATTTAGTGTGATTCTATTATCTAAGCCTTCAGATTGTCCATTAAGGCCATATTTGCTCATTAGTCCAGGAGTTGTTTTGGCGATTCTTTCAAAACTTCTCCTAGATGATCAGATCATCAAATCACTTATGAACAAAAACAGTTTTGTTTTTCCTTCCCAGTCCGTATAGCTCTTATTTCCTTTTCTTTTCCCACCTCTTATTGTATTAGCTAGGACTTGCAGTATGATGATGAGAAGGAGTGGTGAGAGGAGATACCCTTGATCTTAGTTCCTGATCTTAGTGGGAAAGTTTCTAGTTTCTCACTGTCAAGTATCATATTAGCTGTAGGGTTTTGTAGATATTTTTTAACAAGTCAAGAAATTCTCCCTCTATTGCTAAGTTTACTGAGAGTTTATATTATTCATGGGTGTTGACTTTTGTCAAATGCTTTTTCTGCATCTACTGATATGATCATGCGATCTTTCCTTTTTAGCCTGTTGATGTGATAAATTATGTTAATTGATCTTTGAATGTTGAACCAGTCTACTATACCTGGAAGAAGTCCCACATGGTTGTGGTATATAATTCCTTTTATACATTGTTGGATTTGATTTGCTAATATTTTGCTGAGGATTTTTGTTTCTATGTTTCTGAGAGATATTGGTGTGCAGTTTTCTTATAATGTCTTTGTCTGGCTTTGGTATTAAGGTAATGTGAGCCTCACAGAATGAGTTAGAAGTATTTTTTTCTGCTTCTATACTCTGAAATAGACTTTAGAATAGTCATATAATTTCTTCCTTAAATTTGATAGAATTCACTCCGCCTGCTGATTTCTGTTTTAGAGGGTTATTAGGCATTAATTCAATTTATTTTTAATAGACCTATTCAGATTTATATTTTCATGTGTGAGCTTTGACAAATTGTGTCTTTCAAGGACTTGGTCCATTTCACCTTGACTGTCAAATTTGTGGGTATAAAGTTCACTATACTCCTGTATTATCCTTTTAATGACTATTGAATCTATAGTGATGTCTTCCTTCATTTCTGTTATTAGTAATTTGTGTCCTCTCTCTTTTTTTCTTATTTAGCCTGGTTAAAAGTTTATCAATTTTATTGATCTTTTCATATAACCAGCTTTTGGTTTTGTTGATTTTCTCTATTCATTTCCAGTTATTATTATTTTTTTTTAATTTCATTGACTTCTGATTTTTTTTTGGATTTAAATTGTTCTTCTCTTTGTAGTTTCTTAAAGTGAAAAAATTAGATTATTAATTTTCAAACATTTTTTCTTTATTCTCTCTACTTCTCCCATTGTTTAATGTAGCTTCTTTTAAAACTATATTTTAATCAGTGAGAATAAATGTGGATAGAATGTGGAAATGGGGCAAAGACTATTCCAGCTCATTCTGTTTTATTTTTTTACATTAACATCAAGTTCTGTTTTATAGTAAAAGACCCATACCTCTTCTCCATTCAAAGCAATTTAGAAGGGAGAGGAGACATGTTATAAATATAATACAAACACAGAGATGGCATTAGAAAAAGACCATTAGAACCAATGAGAGCTCATTAGTGAAAGTCAGGTTCTGAAGGCCAATCTGAAAGAGCAGAGCTAAATTAAAAAAAAAGAAAAGAAAAAAAAAGAAAGAAAATGATATACCATTTATTTGGTAATATTCTAAATGCCAGTTTTACTACTCCCTGAAAGAAATACTGTGAAATCACACATTTTTATAACACTAAGGGCAAAACTCAAAATACTTTTGGCTGTTCATACATAAAATTCACACATCATATTTTTTATTTTAGAATTCATACACTAGGTGATATACTCCAATCCACATCAGATCTCACAAAATTTAGAATAAAATGATACAACAGTAACATGAGAAGCAATCTCCTTTAAAAATTTTTAGTCTGTATATACACGAGAAGACCAAAAAATATTTGTTTTTCATATTCTTACCTCCTACTATAGCTCAACCAATATGCTTTTGGTAAGAGTAGGCTTCACTGCTTACATTTATTCTTTTTCTCAAAATTCACTCACTAATGCTTTGTTTTCAGGCTTTCACCCTCAACAGTCTAATGAATTTCTTCCATCAAACACTACAAGTAGCAAAGTGCCAACTCCATAATAATTTTATGTCATCTTCCTGACTATACTGTTTTAAACACTCTTTCTACTTCTAATGTCTCCAATTATTTCTCTGATTCCTTTTTCCCATTCTCACATTCTTTGGGAGGGAGTGCCCCTAGTATAATGCTTAGATCTCTTTCCTTCTCGTTAAATTATCAATTATCATTCTAATCCATTTCCATAGCTTCAATATGACATTTATAAAAAAGACTTACAAATCCATTTGTCTAACACTGCAAAGCATTGCACAGGGATCGATAGTATTAACTGCTTTGACACTCCGCTTAGCTGCAACATTGCTGTATGCAAGCAAGGATTTTGTACTACCTCTCTAAACATCTATGCTTTCATCTGCAGAAAAAGTAATACTAAGATTTCTTAACTCATTGGACTGTCCAACTAAACTACATAGTTAATTTATATTGTTATTATCTGAATGTTTGACACAAATAGACAAATATACAACAAATACCCACTAAAGAGTTACTATTTCTACATTTCCTGCAGGTTTTAGCTAAGTTGTTCTGTCCCCCAGGAAACTTTCTCTGATCTCCTTAAATAGGCAGCCCACATGTGGCTTCCAATGGCTGATTTACTATCCCTATCATAGACTATCAACTTTATTATATTTATCCATAATATTGATTAGATACTATAATATCAATAACTTGACTGCATCAACAACTGTTGTTCATACATTTCTTGAGGGTAGGCAGATATCATGTCTTGCTTGTATTTATATTTCTAGTGCTTAGCATAAATTAAATAATTGGCATAAAGTTTAAGTAAAGGTCTAGGCTAGGATTTAAACACAAGCCTGATACCAATGTTGTATTCACTCTCCATACACTGTATGGACTCAGGTAAAGTTCTTACAATACTCTGACTTCGGTGGTGGTTATATGCTTATTCCGTATGAACCTCTGAGGTTGGTCAACTAATCTAGTCCCTGATAAGTGTTCGTTAACAACCTTTTTCTCTGGTTCAGAGCTGCTGGGTCCATAACCAGTAATCATGAGTAACAGCCTCTGGTTGTGAGATAGTCCCACTGAAAGGATGTGGGCCAGCTAAGAGTGTTTCTTACTTGCTAAGAGTTTCATCCAGCTAAGCTCAGGGCAGAATCATTGAATGTGAGATACTACAAAATTACAAAATCTTTTAATACTTATTGAAATCAAGTATGTACTATATAACCTGCAGAGATTTTCTTATTTCTGAAGGGTAATGGTTACCTTTTCATTTATTGTATTAAGTGATATCCAGAAGCTAAAGAAATAACAAAACAAGAATTGCAGTTTTTAAAAACTACCACAAGAATTTGGTTGTTCATATTTTTAAACCCAAAATATCTTTCATGTACTCTTCTTATTCTGTTTTTTTTAATTGTCTTCCACAATTCAAGTGGAGAACAGCATTTTTCCAATTTATAGTTCCATGATTTAAACAATGTAATCAAAAAATTGCATCTATTACTGAAAAAAGATCTTTAGAATGCAAGACCCCAAAGAATTTTATAATATTAACCACACAAATATTAAAAAGACTTTAAAGGCTAGTAATATTACACAGAAAACAGGCACCATAAAAAATTAGCTTAAATTATGTTAAGGTCATTGTTAGAGTCATAAGGAAATCAGGACAGCATCCAGACTAACACTCATTCTATTCAGGAAACTTGTACAATATTTCTTATAAATATCCAGTCATAATTTGAAGTCATTTATGGAAAGAATCAGCAATATTATTTAATTGTTCTACCACTCTGCTTAACATTTTTTTATTGGGGTGAAATAATGGTTCTCTATAAACCCCCTTCATTGATGCTTGGCTAAATCAAAATATATCCCTTTGCAAATGGTATTTCTTAAACTAATTTGAATATCAGAATTATTTTCCATTTAGTCCTTTTCCACTGTGAGAATCACAGCACTCTTAGTAAATCTAGATCTGTGCCCAAATAATAATACTCATAAAAATAACACTCAGAAATAAAAATCATTAATTGAATAACTCCAAGTAGGTTTATGCAACCAGAAAAGCAAAATGCTACTATAAATAGTAAAACAACCTCTTGCATTGGAAATCTTAAAGGAAAAGGAATGTGATAAGATAAAATGAGTTTGTTTGGTAACCAATCACATTTAAATAGTATTTCATAAAAGAGCTTTAGGTTCATGTATTTTAATGAAAAATCTTGGTTTGATGTTTTTAAACAGATGAGTTTGTAAATATTTTTATGAGATATGTCTATTTAAGAGACCACTTCTGCTATCTGGCATAAAAATACTCAAATTAAAAGAAAAGTATTTGAGGGACATAGAGTTCGACTTGAAAGTTCAACTTGAAAATCTAAATATATAATTTAAAATGCATATGGTAGGTATATTATGACAGTAGAAGGTATGAAATAAGTTCAATTTAAATTATTCAATCATAGTTCAAATTTTGTGGAAAATATTAATAGAAAAGGGCTGTGCAAATCAAAAAATTGAGTTAAAGTAAAAGTAGTAAATGTCATACTCATTTGAACAAATTTCTTAAACTTTTAATTTTCACAACAAAATTAATTTAATTTGTTAAATAACAAAGGCCTCCACAGTTTGTCAGGCAGAAGAATGGTCATTATTTTGTCTTCTTATTTGAAGACAAAATTTCAGGACTTCAAACTCACATGCTTTGTTTTTCTTAAGAGGTCTTTAAGTGTAGCCCTGGGATTATAAGCATCACCTGGCCCTTGATAGAGATACAAATTCTCAGGACAACTCAAGAGCTACTGAATGAGATCTCAGTATGATGGCCAGAAATTCCTATTTTACCAAGGCCTCCAGGTGATTCTGATTCTTGCTAAAGTTCAGTTTATCTTATATTTTTTGAACATATATATTTGTAGTCAGTGATTTAGATGAAGGCTCAAAATACACATTGGTGGTTTAAATTTATATCCTCACTTAAATGAACCTTCTTATTTCACAAATCAAATAACCTGGGAATTAAAAGTTAACTTCCCATTGTCCATTTTGTTCACAAGGGGAAGAACTGAAACCAGTACTTAACACTGTACAACTTTTGCTCCATATTTATTCTCTTTCTTTACACCTATAATTATTTTCTTTCTCTGAAAATGGTCACACACTACAAATTTCAAGATCATGCTTTCAATTCTTCAGTCCTAGGATTAACTCCATCCTAATATGATCAATTATTATGTCTTGTTTCCAGACATTTTCTAAAATCATCAAGGGGGCAAAAATGAATAACCTTAAAGTAATTTAAAATGCATGTGTATTTGGAAAATATGGATTTCAAGAAATGAGGTTTTCCAAGACTTTAAACAAGCTCTCAATTATCCTGTCACCCTGAATAAATTAAACAAGAAAAACAACCACCAGGCTATGTTTTTGATAGGGCATTTCAATTAAATGTATCTTGCTTTTGCATTTACTTTTTGAGATGAGAATATTTTTTTCAAGCAAAAAATTTTTTTTCAAGTTTAAAGTGAGACTGTTCTGGTTGAAGCAGAGAATCTTAAAAAGTGTTTCAAGCAGCTGTTCCTTCCATAGCTCCAGAGACAAGTTTTTAGGACCCAAATTTTTGAATGGTTAACTGAAAAAAATTTGCTCTAAAGCATTTTCTTCTCTGGGCATCTTTGTATGTTACAGATAACAAGGATTACTGTAAACAGAAAGTATTTTTGCTGAGACAGAATAATCAACCAGTAAACTGAATACTAGACTAGAGAAACAAAAAAATTCTCAGATGTTCAATAGAAAGCATACAGGCTGTGTTCTACATGTAAAGACATTATTATTCCTTCAGCCTGGAAGGTTCTCTGATCCTTCCATGTTCATTTAGCAACTTCTACTCATTCTTGAAAACCCTCATAAAGCCCTATTTCTTTTGCAAAGCCTCCACCAAAGAAAGTTAGTCCTTCTACTGCTTATTGTAAACAGATTTCTAACATTATATGATACCCAAACATTGTACTAAAATCATTTGCCTACATTTATATCTCACCTTGAGTTGTTATAATTCCTCACTCAGCTATTTCCAACACCAAATATAGATATAACATGGGATAGGCACTCAATAAATGTGTATCTGAGTAATGAAAACTACAAAAAAAAGTTAAGAAAATTATTTATTTAAAATGGTTTTAAGACTCAAAGAAAAACTGATTAGACTGCAGGCAAATAATTTTTTGTTCATAATAATCCAAACTTCAATTTTCTGCTTTATTATGAGCATTTGATTAGTTCGTAAAATTATCTTGATTTTTGAAATACTTTTGAGAATATTTTCTACTCAATGTTTGTACTGACTTATTTAAATATATTTTTAATCTAGTCTACAGATAAATAGCAGTATCTAGACAGCCTTCTGATCATTTGCTGTTACAAACAGATATATCAAAATATGGACTTCCAGCTATGTTAGGAAACATTATCCAATGAGATTTAATCAACTTTTAAGAAACCATTTCAATGGAAGCTCAAACTCAAACAATTGTTTCTTAACATATACAGATATTTTGCTTATTTAAAGTAACTAATATAATTAGTGAAAACATTCTACTTTCATCTATAAGTAAAATATTAAAGCACATATTTGACCATATAGAGATATATACTTACCAAAAAAATTGCCTTTATAAGGCAGTTTTTATTATCATATAAATTTCCCTAAAGGTGGCAAATTTTACCCTGAAAATATTTTTTGAAGCACTTCAAATTGAAAAAAGAAACAACTACTGCACCATCACACATCTGTACAAATACATAAATAACAACATCCAGCCCTTTAGTGAAAATACTATATTGCATGAAAACATATCCACATATACATTTAACCATAAAAATACTGGATTTGCCACATTTTAAGCTTTTGATAATTACATTTCCACAATTCATATTTCTTTTCATCCTTCTTGATCAAATTCAATCTAGTGACTTACTTCAAACATTTCAAGAACAGAGTTAATTAAGTATAATAGGATAGGCTGTTTTAAATGTTTAAAAGAAATAATGAATTGTAAACAGATGATGAATCATTATGAGTGAATTAACAGAAAAATAATATTGAGCATTGTATTTGTAGGCTTTGCATATCATTAGAAGCATTTAAATATTTCCTTGATCTCAAAACACTGTATGTTGTGATTTCCATTCTGTGCTCCTTGAAGTCCTAGAGATTTCACATTGGTCCCCTAAGAGTTGCCAGGAAGAAAAGAAAGAGATGGTACTCCAGCCCTCCTCTCCACAATTTAGGTTTTATTCAGAGGGGCTATCATTTCCCTCTTCCTTTTCCTCTTCCTCCTTCCTTTCCTCCACCCCCTTTTCCCATGTATGATTTTGTTAGAACAAAATCTTATGACAAAAAGAGGTGAAAAACTAATGCTATAAGGAATTTAGAGAAATCTTCAATAATTATCACCAACCTTCATTTATTCTGAGTGTTAAATATATATATATATATATATATATATATATATATGTTGAACACATCGAAGACCTCAAACTAAATGATATTTTTGAGATTAAGTAACTTCCCCAAACTTCCTCCCAGAAATGTTTGTTTAATTTCTAAATTATCGTAAATGAGAGATCTTAAAATTCAATCTAAAATCTAATATAATTGCTATTTTTTAATTAAAACTTTTATCAAATATCAATTTTTGTTTTAATAAATATTAAAGATAGTTTTATTAGTTTTTGTATATAATTTTAATTTTATTGTAACTTCAAAACAAAAAAATACCAAGCATATACATGTCTCATAAAAAAAAGAAGTAAAAGTTCATTAGTACTTGTTATTAATTATTGTAATTCCTTTATGTTGAAAAGGCTATTGGATAATGCAACTCATCAGTGTTTCAGTAATATATTGATCCTAGGCTCCTTTTAAATTGTAAGAAATATTCTGTTGATTAGAAGAATTTTTAATTCAGTCAAGAAAGAAAAAATTGGCATTGAAAATTTATAAAGTAAAAAATGTCATAAATTAATATTAAATAGTACCTGGTTAGCAGTATTTTCCACATGCTCCCCCCAAACTCTACAAAATTATACATGGAAACAAATATAGTTGTATTTAGCAGATATTATATTATACTGATATAGATCTGTCAGCTTCTAAGAAATTAGAAAGAATTCCCATCACCTATAATGCTGACAGTGTTGAAATAAAAAGTACAATATTTGAATAACCAGACTATGTTCACTAAAAAATAAAAAAAAAGAAGAAAAGAGGGGGCTGAAAAAAAAATAAACACATATGCACTCACCATAAATAGTTCACACTTTGCCATGATTGTCCCCTTGAATCTAAAATTCAAGTGATTATATTAACCAATAATTAGGCCAGCCATCTGTTTGCCACTTAGGTGTTTCCTGAAGTATCCCACATGCTGTGCTTCATATTCTAATTCTCTCTTACCTACAGTATCACTCTTACAATGTTTATTAGAAATGTCAACGTCCAGAAAATACGCTGGTAAATAGAACGTGTTGGGAAGAAACTGATGGAGCCTACCTTCAAGTAAGAGTACTAGGCTTGAGCATAATGAAGAATAACCTTCTTAAAAGGGTATTCTTGGGAATGCAATGTGATTTTTCATCAATGTTTTTTAGAGTGTCAGAGGCAAGCATTGAAAAAATGGGAAAAGATGCAATATCAATGGTCACAGGACTTCACTAAATAGACCTGCTTAGACACTGAGAAGTGATCCAGGAACCCAACAACACCTGTCCCATATATGAGGACCTTGGAATACCCAGGAAAGTCAAGAGTTATTAACAATAAGCCTAGAGAGACAATCCTCCCTCCAAAGATGAGAAGGAAAACAATGTTTACAAATAAAAACTTATAGAACATCATCCCAGTAACTCAGAGAGGTAATGACTGATTTTGACTTATTTGTAGAAAACTAGATATTTTTCTTTAAAAAAATAGTTTAAATCATTTAGAAAGTTAAAAGAACATATGAAAATGTATGTTGTATAAAATCATAGCATAAAATTTTAAGGAATAAAATGGAGATTAAAAAGACTACAGAATGACATAAAGAAGAAATATAATTGTCAAGGAATCAAAATTTCAATAGCAGCCCTGGAAGTCTTAATATATAGAATAAATGCCTAAAAGAAAATTGAAACAAAGAATATAGAAGGTAAATTTGGGAAGCTCTCGGAATATGCAAGTTAGTCATGAAATAAAAGCAATAAGGGGCAAGATAGCAGATTTAAAAAGCTGCGAGTAGAGTCATCTTAAGCATTATAGGTGACATTGGGGAAGAAACCAGATAATTCTATTTTCAGAGTCACTTCTCAGCAGTTCTCAGGCACTGACTATCAATTACTGTTTGTGTCCTTTTCTTTTAAAACTGGCTGTTTAGGCTGCATGAAATCAATGAATCTATAATCATGAATTTTCATTACAGAAGGTCAGAAAAACCAGTAATATATTACTGGTTTATATAAAAGTATACTTTTGTATACTACTTTATAAAAAAGTAAGATTCACTAGGTCAATTTTAAATATGGCTCTGTCTGCACCTTTGTGACCTTGAAAAATACCAGCCATTCTAGGATAACTCTAAAACAGGACTTGGGATACTGACTGAGGATGGTGGTAATCAGTGGATATGGATCCAGTTCAGTTCAAAAAATATGTCTATATATATATATACATGCACATATATATGTATGTATAAATACTTAAATGTATATATATATATATACACACATATATATATACACATATATATGCATAAATACTTTATATGTATACACACACACATATAAATATTTAAAAGGAGGCAGGCATTGAGCTAGGAGTTTCAGAATTAAAACAAACTAAACGCAGCTCCCACTTCTGAAACTTTATGGTAAATGGAAGAATACCTCTCTAAAACCCCTTCTAGTATTGGCTTTCTAGAAATAATTGCCATAGTATTCAGACGTTTGAAAAGTCAAGGAGAGAAGAATAATTTAATATATATAAACCGAGTCTTAAAAGAAAAAAGAAGAAAATGTAAACACAGGAATTTTGTTGGTACTCATGAAGATACAGTGTGTTCTGAGTAATTCACCTATTTTCTGCCTGATTACTTTAATTATCCCCAGCTAATGTCTGCAATGTCTCTTCCAGTTCTTGGTATCCTAGATATCTCAAAGGAAACAACCTAGTTCATAACTCAAAACTTCCCTCTCTAAGGGTTCCAAATTATTCCTATTTAAAAAATCCCTGCATTTGCATTTTCTCTTTTACTGCATATCCATAGTTAGATAAGGATGTGCTTTAGCAAAATCCATTGCCCCCACGGGCATGCAGGGTGCCTCTGACAGCATATTGGATTTTAGCAGTTTGTCTAGTTGCAAAAATTTGGTTAGCTCAAGTACATTTAGTTCTGTGACACAAATGTATATTTCAAGAAGCTCAACAGAAACAAATCTTTTTACTCCTTAGAAATTATCTCAGCAATTGTGAAAAATCAATATTAGTCTTCTTAAATATGTGTAACTTGACACAGGGATTTTGACTATCATTAATCAGACCACACTTTATGACAGTGTTGGTCATAATAATTTAGTTCTTTTATTGAGCTTTAAACTAAAAGTTATCTTCCTTCTCAATTATTGAAAAATGAAATAATGTCATTTGCTATACATATCTTTAGATAAGACAATAAGGAAACATTTTAAAGTTTACTTTCATAATTGTGTCTGTTTTCAAATTAAAATGAGGATATGTGGCATCAAGGTATTAATTCACTTGCTGAATTAAGTACATGCTCGACATCATTTTTGACACTGAATATACACAGACAGTCTAATGTTCAGGCTCTGATAAAACCTAAGTTAGCAGCTAGGGTCTACAAGGCTGGGTATAAGTTAGCCCAGAATTTCTGAAAAACAGAGATGCCTGTGAAAGTTTTGGTTGAATTTAGACTAGTAGTGACATTTCACAAGAAAAAGCAGGACTCTATTTCTGGTATAGCAAGGAAAGTAGTTTTGAGAACATAACTAGGGAGCGTGCAAAAATGTTTCCTCTGTTTGTGGTTTAAACACTAACTCCTTGGTATGGCAGGTCTTGGAGAGCAGAAGAAAGTGGTGGTGTGGTCAGATATAATCTACTGACACCAGAACAAAATACCAGACCTATGCAATCAAGGCATTTGAGCTCATTTAAGGAGTGACATAATCTTTAAATAACAGGAACTTCAACACAGCAGGAATTGATAAAAGTGACCCCAAAGTGATAGTAGCAGTTGGAATTTCAAAGTGTATAAGAAAGAGAGTACACACAGATTGTTGGGCAAAGTTGGCTAAAGCAAAATGATACAAAAACTAAACTAAACTAGCAAATGTTTCATTCTCTATTTTTACTTTTTTACAACCCATGCCCTACCTAGGCAAAGTTTTTTGGACAAACTTTGAAGTAAATTTTAAAAATTTTCTTTTTACGCCAACTCTATGAGATAGAATTGATGAATAAAACTTGTATATATTTAAGTATACTACTTGATATTTTGATATAATCACCACAATCAAACTAGGTAGCATATTCCTTATCCCAAATAGTTACCATTTTCTTTGTTTTTCTTTCATTTTGTGTGTGTGTGTGTGTGTGTGTGTGTGTGTGTGTGTGTGTGTGTGTGTGTGGTGAAAACACTTATGATCTATTCTCTATCAAATTTCAAGTACAACAACATGGTATTATTAATTATAGTCACATTATTATAAATTAGATCTTCTGATGAAAAAATATCTATTTTGACTTGTCTAGACATTTTACATCATAGACATCCCTGCTCACATCCAGAGTCTGGACAATAAGATAAGGACCTGAACTTAGGATTTCTTCCATAAGTACAACTTTTGCTTTTCCAGGGCACCTTTTAAAATAACCACTTAGAGTTGAGCCTACAAAGTTAGTAACCTCAGTCCTAATAACCATGTAATAGGTGCTTGCTACCTTCCTTTCTATCTCCTGCTTGCTAGTGACCTGGTCCAGAGGGCTGCCCTTCCCTCAGCTCTTTGTGGCCAATCCCCTCCCAGTTTGGGGGTAGGTAAGTCATATATCTTTTGACTTTACTTCCTTTGTGTGAGTGTATTGAAACTGCACCTTCAGTCAAAAGGACCTCAGGGTTTTCACTTTCTCACACAGTGGGAGTTAGGATACTGGTAACCCATGTGGGTGGCTTCTACCTCCTTATTCATAATCTGCATATTTATAACTTTAATACACCATCTATAGCCTCCCACACAGATCTGCAGAATTCATCCATCTTGCATAACTGACACTTTGTCCACTTCATCCTTCCTCATTAAATAACTTAAGAAATCTTCCTCCAGTTCTGCTACTTACTAGCTGGGTAAGTTACTAAAAACTCTAAGTTCAGCTTCTTCAGCTGAAAAGTAGCGTTCATAAAAATAATTCATAGAGTTTTTGTAAAGAGTAGATAACTTTAGACATTACAAGCAATTAGCTCAGTGCCTGGCACATATTCAACACCCAGTAATTAGTTATAATGGCTTTTGTGATTCTTACTCTGGTGCTTTGACAAAAGTAATGCCCAGAAATACCCATTGAGCTGCCCACAGTCACACAGTCTAGGGAAGTGAAAATCAATTCCTGATCAATAAGTATAGAGACAAAAATATTTAAATGGCTTAAAATATTTTGAGAGCTTCTATCCATTTTGATGCTCATAAAGACTTTAGAAGAGGGGTCCCCAATCCCCAGGCCAAGGACTTGTAGCCGTTGGCTGGTTAGGAATCAGGCCACACAGTAGGAGGTGAGCATAGGGTGAGCAAGCGAAGCTTCATCTGTATTTGTAGCCACTTCTCAGTGCTAGCTAGCATCACCACCTCAGTACCATCTCTGATCATCAGGCAAAAAGGCTGTGCCAAACAGGTTGAGGACCACTGCTTTAAAAGAAAGAAATAAGAGAACTTATCCTCTCATTCCAAATAGGTAAAGACATGGTCACCTGGAGAAGTTGAGTGACTTCCCACTGAGTCAACCAGTGACAGAAATGAAGCTTTGATTTCTGGAGGCCTAGTCCCTCTCTTGTCAAACACTCCATCTGACATACAGAGAGGCTCTTTTTCTGCCCTGATGATTAGGATGGCATTAGAGAGCAATACGTCTGAATGGTTCAGAGAAGCAGTCTAATCATCAGCTCAAAAAGGTTATTCAGCACTTCCGCACAAGGCCTCACTCACTTTTCTAATTAGGAGAATTTATATTTCTAAAATCTTTTGAATATAATAGGATCCTGATGAAATTCAATTCTAAGGAGCACAATATTTTAAAAAGTGTTTGTGACAGGTGTGGGATGACAGAAGAAAAATTAAATTAGTAACACTGTTAACATCAGAAAACCAAATGAACATTCACACTCCTAGGAAAGGAGGGGTATCATATACACATACAATTAATTAACTTGTACATTCTTTTTCACTTATAAATGAAATATCATGAAAGACCAGGTAGGCACAAGCTACCTGCTGTTAGACACTGTTTGCAAGTACATGGCAGCAATGAGTTAATGGCTTGGGTTCACAGCCCCAGTAATGAACGTGCAAGCTCATTAAAACTGGCATCGGTATTGACAGCACAGAGGCATATACCAAGGTGTTGTCAATCGAAGGTGCAAAATGAGATCAGCTTTTAAATTATTTTTCAGCAACTCCAGATAGCCCATAAAAACAAGGAGAAAAGAGCTTCATGTCATATGCTTCACGCTGAAGATTTCTTGTGTGAAAATGAAGCAGAGAAATTTCTGTGAAAACTGATACCATTCTCTAGGTACTGTCTTAGACCAATCTGCCAGTGGTTTCCTAAACCATTTAACTATTAAAACTGTGGTTTAAACAATACCTTCATGTTGACTTGAAGATAAAGTGATAAAATTTTTATTCTTTTAATGTGATTGTTTCTAATCTCATACTACATTAATCCCATTAAAGTGCCCTTATCACATGATCACCCAACCTCTCTAGAATATAAACAGGGAAGGAGAACTCACTACTTTCTATCCTGGTCTCACCAAAAGTTAGAGAACTATAGTTGCCAGATATGACTTATTGCAGCTGAGCAGACATACATCCCTTGCATATATTCTTAATGATAAACTATATCATTCAGAATTAGCACAATTCCAGAAACTAGCTGTGATCAGAACAGAATGCTTCCATTGACTACATCCCTAAAATTGCTCTATTTCTTCATTCTGCTTCAATTAGATTTATACCTTTCCAACCAATATTATTCTACACTTGCATAGGTATCCTTGGATAAAAAAAAAAGATTTATAAGATGTTGGCAATCATTCATAAATAGGTAATAATTACTTGAAGGTTCAAAATACTATTCTTTCCACTTTTTGTTTAATGAACAGTATTCCATAAAAAGTTGTATAAAAGATGCCATAACCAGACTATCCCCTCCTCATACTTTCTATTCTGCCCAAAACACTCAATTTTCATTTGAAACAAGACATAACTAATATTTTAACTCATAAATAGATATATAGGACAGAAAATGCATTGTTGTTAGTGATGATTAAAAAAAAATATTTGCATCTTATTTGACAGCATAAATTGGATATTCAGTTTAACTAATGTCATTTAGCAAGTCTATTAGAAGTTGAAACAGAGTAGAATCGAGTTTTCAAATAGCAGAAAACTATAAGATATTAATATTAATTGTACTATTACTCCAATAAAATTCCTTCTAGAACCAGGTTATAGCACTCTAGCCATATTGTCATTTGCTTTAAAGGGCTATTCTACAACACCTGGACTCGAATAATTCCAAAATAAGAAAACTAGAGAGCTCTCTTGTGTCATTCAGTCAAACACTCTAATCATGCAGATGAAGAATCTGAGGTTCAAAAAGGTAGTGAAGTTTTCCCAAAGTGAATATTTAACAATTAAGACAGAACTCCTGAATCCAGCATAGAACTCTGTTTTCTATTCCACATGAAGTTTCAATTCCAGTTTGTGTGTATCTTATTTCAGAGTTCTTACATAAACTGGTTAGAGATAATTCACTTTTTCCTACATTAAAAATATAGCATATGCTTAATCTTACATCTAAAAATATGTCTCCTCGTGTTGTCTTTCTCTTAATATTCTTTTCCTTAATATTTCTTTACAATTACAATGCTCCTCATTATCTGACAGAAACAGTAGAATATGTGTACTCAAATTTTAATTCTGACATCTCTAGCTGTGTGGCCTTGAACAAATCACCTACTTCTTTTAAACCTCAGATTCTTCCTTTGTAAAATGAACACATTATTACTTAGAGAACTATAAACATTAGATATAATAATTAAAAATGCAAAGCATGGTTCCTGACTACTATAAGATGCCCCCCAAATAACTTTTATTAGTCGCATTAATAATGAACTGATGAAGGTAGATATTATTATTATTTTTTTTTTTTTTTTGCATTTCTATAGTATCATATGAAAATAGTATTTAATTCTCATTAGGAACAAAACTAATGGTAAATATAGAAAAAAAGTAGAATGAGATCGGTTAGATCTATTGTTTGTGCCTCTAAGTAAGCATGAAACCAACCACTGTAAATAGGATGGAAAATTTCAATTGACTCAAAGCTTGTACATGAAATGACATACTGAAGAATCTCAGCCATTTGATGATAAACAATATTATCTCTAACAATTCTTCTACCTAAAGGCTTTCTAAAATGTACCTACATGCTTAGTACTTGTTTGTTCAATGTAAAAAATTATAATAGTTGACTGTGTGCTATCTAAAGACTTCCGTGGCCCATTTAAACTGATTGCATTACAGAGACTTTAAGAAACACACACAGACATAAGCACACACATATGCACACAGAAAACATGATGTAAGCAAGTTATATTAAAAGCTTAACATGTAAGTGTAGTTTATTATTGTTAGCTATACAACCTTTTTTTAGTTATAATCAATGATAAAAAATAATTACATTTTCTTGAAATCACCTAAGAATTCTAGTCAAATTCAAGTAGTCCAATGTGAATAAAAGGAAATCTTCCCTTACCATTACCTGTCTTTCCCTTAATATTTCTTTCTTTAAACCATAGTTATATTTTCTATTAAATTATAAATATTGTTAAATGTTAGTTTGATGACCACACAAAAAATTCACTTTAGACAGTGTCTCTAACCCTAACATATCCTACCTAACATTAAACATGAAAATCCTGGATTCTAGCCAGAGCTAATTACTGACTTTAGATTGGGAAAATGTGAAGAAAAACTATTGTCTCTCAACTTACTCGTCCATAATACAAAATTAAGGCTCACCCTGCCTCCAAAACAAGATTTTTCAAAGAAATGCAAATAAATAGCACACATGAATAAGTAAATGTAAATTCTGAAATATTATAAACATATAAAGTAAAATACTTTTATTACTAACATTCTTTCATACTAATTCTAAGAAAAATAAACTATCTGATAATCATCAAAGCAAATTCAAAATCTTCAGTTTCAAAATTATGATCCAATGAAAGGTGAATCTTCTGAAGCAAATTAAGTATAATAAGTACAGGAAAATAATCAAGTATTAATATTCTAATTATATGCCAAAACTGAGGGGATCAACTTTCTTCACCATTAATTTTACATATGAACACAAACACATTCACACACACAGCATTCTTAGTTAATCTTACATGCCATGCTAATTCCTATGACTGTTGTAATACATCCTTGTTCTCCCAACAATGACCTCTTTTATCCCCTAGGCTCCTCTGCCATCTGAGTCAGGATTGAACATCTCTTCCAGAGAGACTACTCCAATGAACTAAAACTGGTCTCTTATAGTTCCAACGTATTTTTAAAAAATAACAACTCAGAAAATACTCAATTGTCTAATTGTATCAAGTCCATTCCATTACTTGCATCGTTTCTAAATTCTTGGAGTACTGTAATTATATTTTATTCCCTTTAATTATTTTAGTGGTTTGTGTATATATTAGCCACAACTTTTAACATATGCAGATAAAAACTGTCAGATAAAGTAGAGGCAAAAGAATAAAAAGGGGTTCAAAAAACAAAATGTGCTTGTGTGTCCTTGATCACAGCAAATAGAGAGGTGTGAGACATGGAGATGATTCTTGGATTCTAGGGAAAAGAAAGTTAATCAGACCTTATCATTATCTTGATTAAATGTTTCTCATACCTCTACTTATCTCTACTTTCTGCCCTCATCACAAACTTTTCATTACTAATTTCATTCCTTAACCCCTAAATACGAGTAAAGATTCTGTACACAATAGAGAAAGAACCTTTATAATTTCCTTGAACAAAAAGACTATATTTATTTGTCTTTATATGCTCATATTTTTTGCAATGTTCGATAAATACCTGTTAAATGAATAAAAGGATGTATGGATAAGTAGATCCAAGGATACATGTCAATGTCAAGTGTCTTTTAATCTATATCTGTGTTAACAAACCCAGTAGCTGGGCCAACAAAGACAAGAACCATAACTGTGTAGAAATCGCTATGGCTATGAGAACACAATTTATTTTATTTCATACCTTTCAAATTGTAACAGATCCCACTTGAAATATACAAAACCCTGTGTAGGGCATATAGTTGGAACTCAGTAATTCTTGTTGATGAACTCTAAGCATAACTGTTTCATATCTCACTTAGACTATTTTTTTTGTTTAAATCAAACTATAGTTTTCTATTTCAAAATGTAGCCTGTGGCATAAAAGTTTATCTCTCTTAATCTAAAGTTTGTTTTATATTTCTAACTCACTTTAAATACTTTAATGTAGTCATTATATTTCCAAAACATAGAAATATTATTTTCTTTAAAACTTTTTTTTTTCCTGAAATGTTAACAGCGGTTTTATGCATTAATACTTTCCCTACTCTCTCTGGTGTTTAGCATTAATATTGTCATTTTAAGACAAGCTGCAATTTTAAAATAATTTCCTTAAAGAAAACTATTTAGATTCAAATTTCAAACAAAAGTTTGAATATTTGTGGTTAATGTGTAAGATTCCCATAGTATGATTTTAAGTACTTTTAATATAGATTAAACTTAATTTCAACTTAAGCAAAAGAACAATATAACATGTAAATCATATAACAATAAAAACTTAAATATTTTTTTGTAATTTGGAGAAAGTAAACACGCTTTAATGGCATGCTTTTTAAGCACTTCTTTAATTTTGGCAGAAAATGATTCACTCTTTATAGTAAGATACTTTGACATATGTTTCTTTAAAAAAAGGTCAGCCATAAAAACAATTAATTATATTCTTAACATCATTTTCAAATCTCTAAGCTATGAATCAGAACAAGGGATGTCAAAATTTCAACAGCCCTCTATGTACTTATATTACTGGAGACAAAAATAAAACAGAGTGAACTAAGGGTAAAAACCTGACTCAACTCCTTAGAGAACAGGTTGTAAAACTTCTATTATAAGACCCCATATCCCTTAACAAAGCACATCACTTCTCACAGAACAGTCTCATTCTCCCAGAGTCAGTAGTAACCCTACACTTTTCTCTGTTCCTCTATCTCCTGTTAGTCTTTGGACAAAAAGAGCATATTCTATCTTTTTTTGCCAGCACTGTTACAAAGAGTGGGGCAAGATTCTTTTTAAGAGCTACTGTAGAAAAATTAAAAACAACTCATCATTCTATCATAAAATTAATATGTTGGCATAATTCTGTTCTTTTTTGGCATTTATAGGTGTGTACATGCATGTTATTATTGTGAAAATATTGTGCATATAAATCTGTATTCCACTATTTTCACTTAACATTTTATTCCAAGCATGTTCTAATGTCATTAATTTTATTCAAAGACCAGTTTTAGTGGTGATATAATATATTAAATAGATGTAAAATAATTTATCTACCCACATACCTACTTTTGTGTGTTTAGCATTTATTCAATAGTTTGTCTATATAAATTCTGTTGCAATAAAAATATAAATTATCTTTAAAAGCCTCATAGTCATTAATTCAATTCTACCTTAGTTAAATATCAGCTTGGTTGCTGGTTATCAAAAATAAAAATTTTGAAAAAGAAAATAAAAATAAGAGTTAAAATTCTGATTTAGACTAATGACAAAGTGATAATGCTATCAGAGTCCACCAGCTCCCTGTGTGCAAAAAATCCAACAGTTTCTGCAATACATTCTAATTGAATTAATGGACAAAAATCCTTCCATAAAAAGTAGTAGCAAACAAATGAACAAAAAAGTAACAAACTAGATTTATTTGATTCCTTTAATAACGAGTGCCCCTAATTATTGTAAATATTAATATCATTTACAATAAGTTGTTTTTTTACTCATGAAGATTACAACAATTCTGTTCAATATTCTAGATATAATTCATCAGGATGAGACTGCCAGGGGCATTTATAAAAAATATATCAAGTGTCCAGAGCATCTCTAAAAGCGATTATAAGGACCCCTATCATCTGAAGATTGTTAAGTCTCTGGAATTTTGCTTTATTTATATATTTATCTTTTCTTTTTCTTACCTTTTTCTTCTTTTGCTTTTTACATACATTTTCTCATTTAATTATTACTATGCTTCTACCTATGGAAACAATTACTCCCAGTTTAGATGAAGAAAGCCTCAGAAGGCTTAAAAAAAATGCTGAAACGCCCTGGCTTGCCTCGTTTTATTGACTTTTCTATTTCAATATGTCATACTATTACACACCATTTAAAGATAACAGTTTTAAATATCCATGTTGGACTATCTATCATGTGGGAGATGAGTTCAATTAGCTCCAGCAGGAGTCCAAAAAGAACACAATTAAGTTCAGAGGCTCAAACATTATTACTCATTTCGGCTAGCCATTTTTCAAAAAAAGACTTAAGCAGCTCACATGCTGGCTGGACATTAGGAAAGGCAAGTTTGTAGAGATCCAAAAAAAAAACCTATAAACACTTTGAGTAAAAGAACTAAAATGAACTCTCCAATGATTGTGGATCACGTGGACCTACCTTTACATATCAAAGAAATATCATAGCTTATCTCATTATGCTAACTAAACTCTTTATCGAGCACTTCTTGAGTCCAGGCAAGGTGCAGATTGCTGGTGTAATACAAATGTGAACATGAAACAAGTCCTATTTCTCAGGGTTTACTGTCTTTCAGAGCACAGTTACTCTGAGGGCGATGTCAATGACTATAGCGATTTGGGAAGTGTTGGCCACTGGTACACAGTGGGATAGATTTAATTGAGAATAAGAATTTAGAAATGTCATAGCACTTTAACATTGCTATAAGATCCAAATACTTGACAGACTACTGTCAATGAGCAACTGAACTTGTGGATGAGCCAGTGACAGACTAGCTATACACAGTATAACCTCATTATATGATGTTATAATGCAACATTAGTTTGCCCACTGTAATCAGATATACTTAAAATCCAGAATCTAATTTTTGATCAAAAGATAATTGAAATGACCTATACTCTGTAGGATATATTTTAAAATTTGCTACGAGTAAATAGTTGAAGATAAAGTTGAAAATACGGTATCTCTTGACTTATTTTGGATTAAAGCTTAAAATAAACATCCTGAGATTACTAAAATTGTTTTACTATCTCTTCTTCTTTTACCATCATCTTTATTTTGAAAACTGATTTCTTCTCTTCCAAGAGTATTATTAAAATAAAAAATAGAAATAGTCAAGATGTGTATTATTCTCTATGAGTAATGCTGTCATCAATCTAACCTAGATTAATTAACAAGTAGGAAGAAAACTCACTTTTTCATTAAAACCTTTAAATATTGATATGCCAGTTCTTGCTCAAAATCTGTGAATAGTTATTTAATGTGAATTATCACTATATCTCTCAATATTTGTTTAATTTTTATTTAGGAAAAATGTGAGTATAATAACAATCCCATTTAATTGTCTATCTACATTCTCGCAAGTAATATATAAAATTCTTTTATTTTATCTCACTATCTTCCCCTTATTATATTTTTGAAATGTAATTTTTGATCTATTGAATACTGTAATATAAAATGTGGGGTTGTATTTGGAATATTTATATATTTTAGTAATTATTTTTATTATATTTTTTAAAACTATTGATGCATGCTAAATTGGAAATAAAAACAAAGGAATTACATTTAAAATAGTCTTTCATGATAGTTTTTCACAATAGTTTTAGAAGTACTCTTTTAGAAGAAATTAGACATAGTATTATAATTGAGGCAGAAATTTCTATATGGGAGAATCAAACTCTAGAGAAAGGTGATGTTGCTCACAGATGCAGGAAAATAAAAAAGCCATTGGCTTTGTACCTGAGCATTAGGTTCCAAGTGGAATAAAATTTGGGCTTTCATACTGAGAAGGGATTCCAGATAGAGAAAATAATGGCAAAGTCAAAGATACAATCAAGCTGAAGAATATCAAGTAGTGTAATGTAGATGAAACATAATGTTAAGTAAAATAGTAGAAAAGAGGCTAAGGTTGATTCTGATAGGCTTGGAATACAGAGGGAAGAGTAAGAATTTATTCTCTTGGCAGAGTTTCCACTGATGTTTTTTGAGAAGCTCATTAAAGATTTCTAGCTGGGACTTAGAAAGTTTTATCTGATAGGAGACTGCTGAAGGGATTGGAGACCTATGAGATTAAAATAAGAGAGAGCAACATTATTTTTTCTTAATTAGTTATAAAAATCAAATGAACATACACATTTGTTTAAGAAATTTTAGGGATAAAAGAAATAGACAAAAAAAAATCCGGTCAAAATCCAATCAACTGGAAACACTAGTACATAATACATCAATGTGACATCACATACTATCCACACTTTCAAAGACACCTTAGTTCACTTTTCATATCATGAACATGTCAATAAATATGCTTATATGTCTTTGTTTTAGTGACTACATAATTACTATTATATGCATGTACCTGGGGAGATAAAGACATTATTTCAATATTCAAGATGAAGGTATTAATAGCAATGAGCTCTGTGACAAAGAGATGCCAACAAGATACCTAATGTTTTAGAAAATAAGAATGGCATCTCAGAGTGAATCAGTTAAAGAGGTCAGATTTTATCCTTAAATACAGGGACTAAAACAGGCTTCACCTTTTATCAGCTGTGTCTCTGGATAAGTATTTTGCTTAAGCTTCAGTTTTCTAGGGTTAATAATTTTTGTTTTATACACTACCATATGAATTAAGTATACAAAGCATCTAGCATAAGGCCTAACATGAAAGGTACTCCATTAATGTTAGTTCTTTCTTTAATAGTCAAATGACTATCAAATGTATGTAGGGAGATAAATAATTTTTTTAAGGTTAAATGTAACTATTTAATTGTAATTTTGAAATAATTGTAAAGTCACATGCGCATGAAGAAATACAGAGATATCACATGTAAGATGGATAATTTTAAAGAAGATGAGTTTCTAGATATCACGGTGATATAACTAGAAAGAAAAATCTAGAAAAACAGAAATTCAACCTTATGAGCAGATATGCAGGAAGGCAGTTGTTAAGCTAACCATGAACAAGAGTGCTCATCCAAGATCATGATGCTATCAACAGATATATTACTTGTGAACCAACATAATGAATGGTATTGCTGCACTACAACCTACCTATAGTGACCTCCAAGAACAAAATGAACCTTCTAAATGAGCTTAGCTTAGTCTCCTTCGAGAGACCTATATATTGAGAAAACCTGGTGATATAGCTCATGAAAACAAATAAAAAGCTCACATTTTACATTTAGATACAATCTGAGATCATGAGGCCAACATTACACATTCTATTCATACAGTTTCCACTGTATTTCCTGGCTATGCGAGGAATATGTAAATAGGCCAAGCAAGTATCTATTGATTGCCAAGAAAGTGATCGGGGTTGGATAAAGGAAATGAATGAGCACAAATCTATATCTCCACTGGAATAAGAGCCCAGTGCACACAATCTACTGACAGTGAGTCAATTTCATAGATGGTATTTATAAAGACGGCATGCCTCTGAGAGCTTAGATTCTGCTTAATCTTGTTTAAAAGGTTGTTTTTATGTCAAATTCTTTTATAAATAATATAGATCCTAGGTATCACCTAGAATATAATAAAAAACTGCAGCTTTATCCTAGGATATTTTCTTAAGATCGGGTTTACTAATGCTTGATAAAGAAATTACTTTAAAAACTAAAAAGATTAAAATAATTAACTCCAAATATATTTTTTTCAGTGATTTGTGGAGTGTTAGAGTAAAATGTGTGTCCTAGATATTGAAATAGCTTAATTTAGCATGCAGTTCACTACTTAAATAACCATCAAATCCTTTGGCATTTCAATATCAAAGTGTCAGTTATACACAGAAGCAAATGTCGCTTTAAATAATCCAAGCCAACCTGAGAAGGAAGGTGAGGTCCATGCTCTATCCTTGTTTTCCAAGGTCAAAAAACACAAATTTCTATCGTATGGACAAAATTATTGTGAATAAAACCGAATACTATTCAGCATTTCAAATCTAATGACTCACATTTTTTCATAATTTAAAAAAAAATTATAGTTAACAATAAATAATACTTTATATTAGTTTCAGGTGTACAGCATAATGGTTAGACATTTATAAAATTTATGAACTAATCCTCCCAAAAAATCTAGTATTCACCTGGCACTATATATATTTATTACTATATTATTCACTATATTTGCTACACTGTACTTCACATCCCTATGACTATTTTACAACTACCAATTTGTACTTTTTTCTTAGCCCCTTCACTTTTTTTTACCCATATCCCTACCCCTGTCCCATCAGTTTGTTCTCTGTATCTATGACTCTATTTCTGTTTCTTGATTGTTTATCCTGTTCTTTAGATTCCACATATAAGTGAAATCATATTGTATTTGTCTCTCACTCTATTTGACTTATTTCACTTAGCATAATAGCCTATAGGCCCATCCATGTTGTTGCAAAAATTAAAATATCACTTTATATGGCCAAGTAATATTTTATTATAGAGACATAATAAGTGCATAATAAGTACCTCTATTGATTGTAAGTACTTAGGCTGCTTTTATTGGCTATCATAAATAACAATGCAGTGAACATAGGGTTGTGCACGTCTTTTTAAATTTGTAGTTTTAGATTCATTCTAATAAAGACCTCAATTGCTAGCTGATAAAATAGGTCTATTTTTCTCCCATTCAATTGGTTGTTTTTTTTTTTCTTTTGTTGATGATTTTGTTTGCTGTGCAGAAAGTTTTTAGTTTGATGTAGTCCCATTTGCTTATTTTTTTCTTTTGTTTCCTTTGCCCAGAGAGATGCATCAGAAAAAAATTTACTAAAAGCAATGCCAGAGACTTTACTGCCCATGCTTTCTTTAGGAGTTTCACAGTTTGGGGTTTTACATTTAAGTCTTTAGTCCACTTTTAGTTTATTCTTGTATATGATGTAAGAATTTTTTGAATTTTTTGCAATTGTTTGAGAAGAACAGGTGTTAATTTTTCTTTTAATATTTGGTAAAATTCTTCTGTGAAGCCATCTAATCCAGGACTTTACTTTGTTGGGAGTTTTTTAATTCCTGATTCAATTTTGTTGATAGTAATCCAGCAGGTCAGACTTTGTTGCCTCTTGATTCAGTCTAAGAAGATTTCATGTTTCTCTTTCTTCCATATTGTCCAATTTGTTGGTATATAATTGCTCATAGTATGTCATTTGTTCTCTTTCACTTCTAACTTTATTTATTTGGGTCCAATCTCTTTGTTTTCTGGATGAATCTGGTTAAAGGTTTATCAACTTTATTTCTCTTTTCAGAGAACCAGCTCTTGGTTTTATTGATTTTTGTATTGTTTTTGACTGTACTTCATTTATTTCTGCTGTGATCTTTATTTTTTCCCCTCATTTGGGCTTTGTTTATTGTTTTATCTAGTTATTTTAAGTGTAAAGTTATATTATGCATTTGAAATTCTTCTTGTTTTTTGAGGTAGGACTACAGTGCTATAAATTTCCCTCTTAGAACTCTGTTTGCTACATCCCGTAGATTTTTGGGGTAATTGAGATTTTGTTTTCATTTTTCTCAAGTTATCTTTTGATTTCTTCCTTGATCTCATTGTTAACCCATTTATTGTTTAGTAGCATGTTATTTAGCCTCCATGTGTTTGTGTGTTTTACAGGAATTTTTTTTTTTTGTAATTAATTTCTAGCTTCATACCATGGTAGTGGGTGAAGACACTTGCTATGATTTTAACCTTTTAAAATTTATTGAGATTTGTGTTATGATCTAACATGTGGCCTATCTTAGAAAATAATCAATGTGCACTTGATGAGAATGTATATATTTTTTTGTTTTAAGTGGAATGCTCTAAAAATATCAAATCAATCTGGTCTAATGTGTCATTTAAGTCTGCTGTTTCTTTGCTGATTTTCTGTCTGAAAGGTCTGTCCATTTATGTCAATGGGGTGTTAAAGCCCCCTACTATGATGTATTACCACCAATCTCTCTTTTTTATCAGTCAATATTTGCTTTATATATTTAGGTGTGCCTGTGTTGAGTAGATAGATGTTTACTAGAGTTATATCCTCTTGCTTACTTGATTCCTTTATCATATGTAACGTCCTTCCTTGCCTCTTATATAGCTTTTGTTTTAGTCTATTTTGTTTCATATAAGTATTGCTACTCCAAATATTTTTCCTTCTCTTTATTTTCAGCTATGAGTGTCTTTCAACCTGAAATGAAGTAGGTCTCTTGTAGACAGCATATGTATGGGTCTTGTTTTTCTATTCATTCAGCTACCCCATTTTTTGATTTGAGCATTTGATCTCTTTAAAGTGATTATCGATAGGTGCACAGTTATTGTCATTTTATTATCCATATTTACATAGTTTATTTTTCCTTTTCTTCTTCTTAAAGAAGTCCCTTTAACATTTCTTACAATACTGTTTTGGTGGTGATGAATTCCTTTAGCTTTCGCTTTTTGCTTTTTCTTTGCTTTATTTCTCCTTCAATTTTAAGTAGCCTTGCTGGGTAGAGTAGTCTTAATTGTAGGTCCTTGATTTTCATTTCTTTGAATATTTCCCGCTACTCCCTTCTGGACTCCAAAGTTTCTGTTGATAAGTCAGCTGATAGTTTTATGGGAGCTCCCTTGCAAGCAATTAGTTATCTTTCTCTTGCTGCTTTTAGAATTCTCTTTGTCTTTAACCTTTGCAATTTTAATTATGTCCTGTCTCAGTGTGAGTCTCTTTAGGTTCATCTTGTTTGAACTGTCTGCACTTTCTAATCTTGTATGTCTATTTTCTTCACAGGTTAGGCAAGTTTTTAATCATTATTTCTTCAAATATCTTCTTGATCCCTTCTTTGTCTTTTCTCCTCCAGGTACTGTTAAGATATGAATGTTGTTACACTTGATGTTGTCCCAGAAGTACCTTAATCTTCATTTTTTTAAATCTTTTTTTTTTCTTTTTATTGTTCTAATTACATGTTTTCTGCTATCTTATCTTCCAAAGCACTGATTCATTCCTTTGCTTCATAAAATCTGATGTTGATTCTTTCTAGCATATTTTTAAAATTTTAATTATTCTATTCTTTGTTTCCAACTGGTTCTTTTCTTGATGGTTTCTATGTCTTATTTTATGCTTGCTATCTATTTGTTAAAGTTCCTACTAAGTTACCTGAGCATCCTTATAACCAGTATTTTGAATTCTGTCTCTGGTAGGTTGCTTGTCTCCATTTCATTTAGTCATTTTTCTGGAATTTTCTCCTGTTTTTTTTTTTTTTTTTTTTTTTGAGGGCGGGAGGGATATATTTCTTTGAGTCCTCACTGAAGCTGCCTTTCTATGTTTGTTTCTATGTATTAGGTAGATAGATCTCTTATGGCTCTCAGTCTCTGCTGGGTTGCTTTATGTGGCAGGTCTCCTGCATGGCATAGTGGTGCAGTCTCCTTGATCATTTGTGACATGTGTTTCAGGATTGCCCCTTGTATGGGTTGTGTGTTCCCTCCTGTTGTAGTTGAACTTTGAGTGCTTTGGAAGATCAGTGGTTGGGATTGACTTTCAGGCTGACTGACCATGAGGACTGGCCACGCCCGCAGCATATGAGATATGATTTACTCCACAGAAAATTTGCCCCAATGGGTTCCCATGCCTGTTTAGACCACCCTTTGGTATGCTGCTTGTGGGGCTAATTAGGTAGTATTCTGTTGTGGTCTGAAGCTAGCCTCAGGTATTTTGGCTCTGGAGCCTCTTGGGAGAGGCTCCCATGCAGGCCAGGGTCAGCCACTGCCTATGCCCAGTCTGGGGCTACCTACTAAAACTACAAAGCTATCTGTGGTTGTTTGCTGCCTGTGCTAGACAAGTGAGGGTGGCCACACTAAGAACCAAAGCCAGCTGCCATCAATATTTGGCCTGGGGCAGCTTAGCAAAAGGCCCTGACCACCCCCAGGCCTAAAGGCACCTGCTGGTTAACTGTGAGGCTCAGCCACTAATAAAGCCTAAGCTGGTACCTCAGCTGGTATCAAGGTGGGGGGTGAATGTTCACCATGTTAATGCAGATTCAGAATTGGTTGCAGTGCTGAGCTTGGGGCCCCTCACAAAAGTCCCAGAAAACATGATGACTAGCCACTGCCTGCCTTGGGCCCCAAATCTCCAAGAGTTGTCTAAGAAAGATTTCAGCATGAGTTGGGGCAGGTTGCCCACCACTGAAAATGCCTCCAGTGGTGTTCCATGAGTTGGATGTGGCAGGGTCGCAGGGAGTCACCAAGGTAGTGTGAGCAGAGTTCACCAAGCCAGTACAGGTTCATATTTGGCCATGTAGGGGGAGGGCTCAACACAGAGAAGATGATGCCCATCTGCAGGCTGCATAGGACAAGTGCTCAACACAGGGATAACAGAGGCTGACCTCTTAGCCCTCACTCTAAAGCCACACAATTCTGCATTTCCCTGTATGACTTTGGCATCTCCTAGGGTGCAGTCCCTCTACTGGATCCCATGATGAGTGCCTGAGTCTGTGTATAAGCCCTTTAAACAGATATCTGTATTTCCAGCAGCCTTCCATCTCACATAGACAGACTGAATCCTTAGTCATTTTCACAGCCAGATGGTGTAGAGACTCCTCTTCCCAGTACTGGGACTCTCAGCTAGGGATCCCAGTATGGGAGTGGAACCCCTCACTCCTCAGGGGAACCTCCACTACCAAGATATCCCTCCCAATGCTCAACCATTACATGTAGGTATGGGGCAAGCTCATTTTTTAGCTGTACCCCTCCCACTAGTCTCAACAGAGCCTCTTCTTTATATCTTTAGTTATAGGAATTATATTCAGCTAGTCTTCAGATTGTTCTCCAGGTTAATTGTTCTACAATTTAGTTTTATTTTAATGTGGTCATGGGAGAGGCAGTGACTACAGAGTTTATCTACCTCAACTTTCTTGCAATGAAACTCACATTTTTTATTTTGTCATCTCCAATAGAAAAATACTTGTTAGCAAGTAAAAAGATGAATTATGAAATTACTATAACGCATTAGAATAGTTTGTGAGATCTGTGTATTAGGAAACTGTTTGGTAATGATACATTTTTTTTACTAGCCTTCTTTAATCTACCACTCATCTGAAATAATTATAATGTACATCTGAAATAATCATAGGGCAAAAGCAAGAATATGGAAAGTCCCAAATTCATGAACAATTCAAAATGAAAATATAAAAATAAATTAATAAAATTGCTATATTGCTTTCTCTATACTATCACCATGATAGATATTCATCTGCCAACTTATTTGAACTGAAACTTGAATTTATGTAAAAATATAACACAGAACTTCAATTAAATGCCTATATTCATCTACTCAAAAAAAAAAAATCTTGAGTCCCTGCTGATCTCCAGGAATTGTAACAGTACTAAGTAAACAGTATGATTTGGCCCCTGCCTTTATGAATTAAGTTACTTTTTATAGCCTCCATAAATTACCATTTACTTTGCAGGCATAAAAGCACTTAATTAGAATATTAGAGAAAAAAGAATGGACTATAAGTGAGATAATCATTATTAGATAAAAAGGTAAATCTCCTTTTATCTATCATCAAGTATTCTACCCTAGGCCTTGAAAAAAGCAAATATATTATGTCTAAATAAATTGAAAGACAAGAATTAACAACTATCTGACCACAGTGATTAGTATGGTTAGGCAAATTGGAATATTTAAGAAATAAAAGCCTTACTTTCTTTTCATGAACACATTTCTTCTGTCTAAATTACCCAATCACTCCTCCTATTCCTTCCATCAAGCAAACCAAAGTCCATGGAGCCACATGGCGGTTTTATTTCTGGTTGCTTCTTTTAAAATCTAAAGGTGCTTTTAAACCCTTTCAAAATAATAAAATCAGAAAAAATTCTAAGAAAAGCTGAGGTGGTTTCTTTTCCAGAGCAGAAAAAGGCATGTCATTCTTAAGTCCTTTCAACTTTTCCAAGAGTTTCCAGGAGATTAGGATTAAAAAGAAAAGCCTCCAAAAAAGGAAAACAAAAACAAAAAAAAAAACAATTTGGTTGCCAAAGTTGAAGAGTTTACATATAGCTCCCAAAATCTAAACTTTACACCAAGGAGAATAATCCAGAGAAATGCTAGAGATGTACCAAAGTCATATAACTAGTAGTGATCATAAGGGAACTGCCAGTACTTAACAACTGATCTAATGTTTCTACTGGAGGATGTTTCTACTGATGACCTATCTTAGGAATTGGTTTTCTCTCACATGAGCCAAAGTATTAATTAAATGGCACATGTAATATTTGAATAATAATTTCAATTAAAATGTTAACTACAGTACAATTATTTAATTTTAATTACACAGAATTCAAAATAAATAAAACATATAAAAAAATATACAGATACCATTGATCCATCGAGCTTCTGGATCATGAAGCACAAAATCTTTCCTGAAGAGGTCTTCTAAAGACAATCTGGTTTCTGATGAATTTGTGAGTTCATCTAAAACAAAATAAATTTTAGATTAGACACTTATTTTATATTCTTTTTTAAAACTAATGAATCATAAAATCTGGAATATTTAACTTCAAAATATGTTAATTAAATGATATAACGTGACCATTCTAACATGATTTTTGTCATTTGAAATTTGCCTTTCATGATATTTTTCAATAAATTAAATAATTTTTATTAAAACTGTCTTGATTTAGTACAAATTTAATAAATAATCCCTTGTTATGTAATGATATACTATATGAAAGCAGTTATGAATCCCGTGTGCATTGTGCCCCACACGGCACATTATTCACTGTTTACTCATGGTCTAGACCATTACTTTCTAAAACCACTTTGACATATTCTCTTTAATGATAAATTTACAGTGCTGTTATAAGTACCAAATATGAGAGAGTTGAAGGCCCTTAATATGTTTAATAAAAAAACTTCCCAACTCAGAAGGAAGGTCACTGAATAAACAGAATAAATACCAAGCCCCAACAATTTTTACCAAATACTAAGTGGATTTAAGAATTAAATATAAAAATTCAAATAATACAATGCCAGAATATGAATGAAAAGCACATATTTATATTAGTTTCTGACATATAAACTAGGTGTACTACTCTTTCAAATTCCAAAATCTAAGACATGTTATGATAACACAGTTTAAGTTCCAAAATTAGGCATAGTAAACATACTTTTATATGCAAGAGTCAATAGACAAGTATGCAATATTTCATTTCAATATGAAATAATAGCATTATTCACTATATAATATTATCTTTTGACCTTTTGGCTCTCACCTTCACTCTAATTGAAAATAAAATGTCAAAGTTATATTTTAACCTTATTAGATACTGTTTTTTTAAAATTTCAAAACTTATAGCAAGAGCTTTGTTTCTTCCAGCTGAAAAGCTGGGGTAAAGAATCAATAATTTCAAATGCAATTTTTTTAACATGATCAACAGTGTATTTTACTTACAAAATAACTGCTAAAGATCAACTGAAAAAATATTACTAGTGAAAATAAAATTGCTTCATCCCAAACCTAGCATAAAACACTGAATTTATACACATGGATTCACAAAATAAAATGTTCCACTTGATAGTCTGACAAACCAAAATTTGAACTTCTTTATTCGTTTAAAAAATATTGGAACTTGTAATTTTCAAAGTATTATGTGAAGTATTGTAAGATGCTGAAGACATGCCTACACCCTGCCTTTAAGAGTTCATATTTGCAAAACAAGAAAGAATATGGTAGATGTCAGAATAAGTATATAGAGTACTATGTGAGTTCAGAGAAAAAAAGAAAAATATATTGCAAAGGCAATTTAAAAAGGCCATATCTTAAAATAAAATGACCAACTCTCATGCATTGCTGTTGGGAATAAAAATATTAGATACTTTGGAAGACAGTGTTACAGTTTTTACAAAACTAAACATATTTATTTGGTAATTACCAAGGAATTGTACTCCTTGGTACTTATCCAAGTGAGTTGAAAATGTATGGTCACACAAAAATCCATACGTAAATATTTATAGCAGCATTATTCATAATTGCCAAAATTTAGAGGCAACCAGGATGTCCTCCAATAAGTGAAAAAAAACTATGTTACCTCCCTATAATGCAATATTATGTGATAAAAAAAAATGAGCTATCAACCATGAAAAGACATAGAAGAACATAATGCATATTATTAAGTAAAAGAAGCCAATCTGAAAAGGCTATGCACTTTATGAATCCAACTATATGACAATCTAAAAAGAGTAAAGTAAAAAGACATAAAATTATCAGTGGTTGTATACATGTGAATATATGTCACGAAACATTTGTCCAAATCTATAGAATATACAATAGCAAGAGCGAACCCTCACATAAGCTATGGACCTTGGGAGATAATGATGTATCAGTGTAAATTCATCAGTTATAACAAACATATCACTTTCGTGTGGTATGTTGATAATGCAGATGATCTTGCCTTGTGTGAGGGCAAGGGGTACACAAAAAATTTCTGTACCTACCGCTTAATTTTTTGAAAACTTAAAACTTTTCTAGAAAATAAATTCTATTAAATGTTCAAAAAGTTAAATGACCTGGGCCTTACAGGTTTCAAATGACAGAGAAAGAAATAGCAGGGACAAGAGAAAAAAACATTTTAGATAAAATCATAATTCTTGTTTGACAAATCAAAGAAGTCTTGGTTCTAGAATTCCTTTACTGTCACAGATGTTTGGGATTTTAATCAAATGACCTAATTTTGCTAAGGTTTCAGAAATATACTAATTCTATGAGATACCTCAATAAGAGCAAATTTTGGTATAAATTTCAAGTTTATAAATTTCCCAAGATATATAAAATACATTATCATTTTGTCTAATTTGACCCCTTCAATTCTCAGATAATTATATTTCACCATTTCTATTTAAAATAAATTTATCTGACCCAATGAAATTTACATATGTAAAATGGGAGTAAGAGTCCAACTTTATTTCAGTGTGAGAGAGTATGATAATATAATGTATTACATAAATGAAACTTTTCTACTAAATTAAAAAAATAACTATATATTATATATAAATATTCCATATGTATACACACATATGCATATGTATGTATGAATATATGTATTTGTGTGTATATACATATACATAAATACATATATATAAGTTTCTCTCCTCCAATTTTTTCTGTTACAAGGTAAAGTTCACATTTCGTTCACTGAATCTTTTAGCAGATGCAAATATTTTTAAATTACCTTATTTATAAGACAAGTGCATCACACCAAACAATAGTATTTTCAAATTATATTTCTATAATTCTCAAATATTTGATCTTACACATTTGAGTTTTTAAATCATATGTCATCACCAAATTGATAAATTTTATTAAAATAGCAAAATACATATATATAGTAAATTGGAAACCTTTAAACATTCTTGTAATATTAAGGTATTTATTTCATTCAGAACTTATTCCATTCATTTTATATACATTGATTAAATTTCACCTTCTATTTTTCATTTAGATCTTTTACTTTTTCCTGTTAGGATAAGTTTTATGTATATATGGTTTGTTATTATTATGAACAGAACATTTTTCATTCTTATTCAAAATAATATAAATTCATACATCATTTAGGATAAGAACATATATCTATATCTATATTTTAAATAAGTATACACACATATGCAGTTGATGATTAAATTATTCACTGTATCAGATTTTCTTAAACATTTCAATGGTGATTGAATCTTTTATTTTTCTACATATCTAAATATATCATATAAAATATTTTTTCATTCTTTTCCAAAGTTTAAACAATATATTTATGTGATATGTATACATAGATAGCCACATTACCTATCTATATCTATATCTAAATCATCTATATCTATATATATATATCCACATTTATATCTATACCTATATGCATACATGTAGATAAAATTTTCAGGTAACTGCAAAGGAGCTAGATCCTTTATGCCTTTCATTTAGTTTGCCTCAATGACACATAACACTGCATAATTATATCACAAAAAGAAGTTGACATTGATACTCTCCATCAAATTATTCAGATGTCATCAGTTTCATATATTCATTTGCATACAAATGTGCATGTATGTGTGTGAGAGTATTTAATTCTATTCACTTGCATCACATATGGTCAGCACCAATCAAGATACAGAAATGTTCTATCACCAAGATCTCCTGTGCTGCACTTTTACTACCATAGCAATCTTTGGCAACCATTAATCTATTTTCCATCTCTATCACTTTGTAATTTCCAGAATGCTATCTATATAAATGATATCATATAATATGTAACTTTTTGAGATAAGCATTTTTCACTCAGTGTAATTCTCTTTGAAATCTATCTTAGTTGTTGAGTGTATCAATACTCCATTGTTTGTCATTGGTTACTAATATTCCAGGGTTTGAATGTGAGAGTTTGCTGAACCATTCACCTGTTGAAGGCCAATTGGGTTATCATTGTTTAGCATTGTTATAAATAAAGCTGCTATTAATATTTTTTACAGGTTTTTGTGTGAATATCAATTTTTCTTAGGAATAAATGCAGAAATATGTAATTGCTGAGTCACATGGTAAGCAGATATTTAGTTTTGTAAAAAGATGTCATATTTTTCTAGAGTTGTACCATTTTATAGGCTCCACAGCAATAATAAATAATCCAGTTTCTCTGCATTCCTGCAGTAATCTGGTGGGGTTTTTTAATTAAATTATTCTGATATTTGTGATAACATCCCATTGTGGTTTTAATTTCCATTTCCCTAATAATTAATAAACATCTTTTAATGTGCTTGCCTGTAATCTGTATATCCTATTTAGTAAAATGCCTATTTATGTCATTTCTAATTGAATTGTTTTAGTGTGTTTGTTCAGCTTCCGAGTATGGAGAGTTTTTTACTCTAGATACAAATCATTTGTCACATATGTCAGTGTTAAAGAAGTACAAATTAGTAGTTGACAGACAGTCATAGGGATAGGGAGTATGGCATAAGGAACACAGTTTGCAGTAATATAAGGGCTAGGTGGAGAGCGAGAAGAGAGAAAGAGAAACTAGGGCAATCATTTTATAAACTATACAAATGTCTAACCAATGTACTGTATACTTGAAACTAATAAAAAAATAAATTAAAAAATATCTACCTCTAAAAAATCAACTATAGTAGTGTTTTAAAATTTAAATGAAAAAAAGTTAAATGAATAAACAAATATAAAAACTCAAAAAATAAAATAAAATAAAATTTCCTCCAAATCTTTACCTTTACTTTTCATCCTTTTAAAAAATACTATTGCAGAGAAAACAATATTGATGAGGTCGAATTTATCAATTTTTAATATTGATGAGGTCGAATTTATCAATTTTTTAAATAAATCATAATTTTGCTAGGAAAGACTAAGAATGTTTCACCTAATCTTATGTCCTGAAATTTTTCTCCTATATATTTTTCTAAAAGGGTTAAGTTTTATATTTTACATATAAGTCTCTTCATTCATCTTGATCTACTTGTTTTATATAATGTGAGGGTTAACTATAGGTTAATACTTTATTTTATTGCTTATTGGATGCCCAGTTATTCTTGTACCATTTGTTGAAAAGCATTTATTTAATTTTAGTGATTTACTTCATCAGCTTGAATATTAAAAACAATGTTGAATAATAACAGTGACAGTCTTTTTCTTCAATTATGGTAGCATCTTTAATATTTCATTATTTAATAAGATATTTCTCTATAATTTTTGGAAAGAAATCATTATCATGCTTTCTTTTATTCCTGTGTTAGTTAGAATTTTTATTTGAAATTATTACTGTGTCATGATACACTTTCATATATATATTCTTTTGTATAAAATATTTTCCTCTCTAATGTATTAATATAAAATTGAATAAATTAAATTTCCTATTTCTAAACATCTATTTATATAACAAAATCCAACTGATCATGGTGAAGTATGATTACTTTAAACTGCTAGATTAACATGCTAAATATTTATTTAAATATTTAGATCTGTGCTGATAATTGAAATTACATGGTCCATGTTTTTTCCACTTTGCATTACATTGATGTACTAATATTTTAATATTCTTTTTAAATATTTTTAAACTTCCATTTATTTTGTTACATAGAATAGTGTAATAATTTTAATAAGGATTTTTCTTCTACTCCAGTTGTCACTACAACTTATTTTAAAATAACTCATCAAGGTAATTCAATTTATTGTAATTAAATATACCTTTTAAACAATCAGAGAAAGATATATGTAACTTAAAAGTTAATTTATTTACCTTCATTCATTACTGAGAGTGAACTTTTTTGTTGTTGTTCTTTTTAAAATTTTTTCTTTACCTGCTAGGCACTATCCCTGAGGTCTCTTGAATTTTTCAGTCTTAGGATGAAGTCATCTTCCGTTTACATGAATGAATATTAAAGATTCTCTTCTAGTAGCCTCCAAGGCTGGCTTCTATTACCTGTCTCCTTTTATCTCCAATTCTTATCATAATCTTTCTGAATGTTCATCCTTTGTAATAAATCCTCTCCTTTTCAAATGCCTCCAAAACTCTATTGGGCATCATCATTTCACAGAAAAAACTTAGGCTCAGCAAAGTTAAATATCATGACAAAGGTCACGTGGAATTTTCATCTCCCTGACCAAGTAAGCTATCACTCAAAATGTTTTCATTTCTCCTTTTTAATACTTCATTAATTAGTCATTTTTATAACAAAAAGACAGTATACAATGTTATAATGATATTTTAAGAATAGTCTTATTTCCCTTAGCCAGAGAACTCTTCTTCCAATTGAAATTATACTACTCAGAGTACCCTCTCCACACCTCATTAGCATTTTATTCTGCTCCAATTTGCCCATGAAGTTGCCTTTGCCACAGTCATCTTTTCTGTAATACAGCAGTGTCACAATATTCACCAAAAAGTGGGGACTTTGTTTTTCTTGGAGAAAATTTTACCTAAAACATGCCAGCCTAATATTCCAAATTTACCCTGTGATCATTATTGCACACTTTTTAGTATAAGAACTGCAGTAACACTGCCTATCACATCTTATCAGTGAGTACTTATAACCCACATTACAACCTGATTTCTCAGGAACTTAATTTATGTTAGCATCACCTGAAGAAATCTTACTATTTGATATGTTTTAATAATTGTCTCTGAATTTTAACTCCAAGGCTACACTTACCAAACAAGAATGCTGAATATCACTCATTCATCTCAATAGCTCACACTGAACACTGAGAAAGTATCTCAGAAAAAAACTGATATTACATTATAAATAATTTTAAGAGATGACCCTTTATGTAAAGCTCTTTTCTTATAAATATTCAGAGAAGAGAATTCTGTTCCCTAATATCAACAAAATATGTTTTAAATTTAACATTCACCTCTCATAGATTTTATTCTTCACTAGTTAGGTACTAGATAACGTTTTATCTCTAGTTATTTTATAACTAAATATACCTCTCTGATGTGTATGTGTGAGTGTGTATATATTAGTGAAAGTTTAAAAACTTAATATATATTACTAGTTGCTATTAATAGGGTAATATTATTGGTTAACCAAATAGGACCCTATGATTATGATTTTAATTAAAATTGCACAAAACCCAATGAGATACACAATATAACTATCATAAGAAATATTTAAAGAAGTAGAGGCAGAGTATTTAAACAGTTACAAAATATAGAATATTAGCTGAAACATTTAGTTTTGGATACATGAATGTAATAACAGAACTAAAACTGAATAATTCACTTGATGTTCTTTGCTCTGCTCCAGACTATCATTTAAGATCACAGATTGCTATTGGTATTTCTGTGCTTTCTTCTCAAAATCACGTGTTACTTTTAAATGGCCTTTTGAAATAAGTCAGTTACATAATCTTAAAAGAAACAAGTAGTTCTTCAGTATTGAATTGAAGAAAACTAATTTAAGATTTTCAGTTCATGAATTCTCTTATGTTACTTTTTATCAAGTTTACTATTGACATCAAAAGTTCAGAAATATATAATTTTAAATAATTTCCTGTTAAAACAGTAATACAAAGAAAAATCTAATCAAGTATTTATTCAAAATTTCTCACAAGAAGAACAAATTTTCCTCTTCTGCTTATGTGATTGATTCTTCTGTCTGGATTCTCCATGTATAATCAACTTTGTTTCCCACCACTATGTTTATATCTCTACTTATTCTTAAAAGGGATTTTAATTTTCAATGTGTAGTGTTAACACAGATTTGTCCTCTGGTACATTAGCATTTAAACATTATTGAATATTTCTAGTTCATTGAAAGAGTAACACACCTTCCACCCCTCCTTATATAACTAACTAGTTAAAAATATAGAATGCAAATTATAGCAGTCATGACTAAAGTCCAAATTTTTTCAAAATATTTGTTGTCTGTCAATTCTCTAACCAGTAAGCAGATAGACTTTTATTTTATTACTTAACAGTTGAAGCATTAATTCCCCTTTTATTTTCTACCTTTTCCCCCATTGTTTCTTTTTCACTAGGATGTTATGACACTACAAAGCACACTAAATACTGTCAAATTTATGACATTTGAAATCAGATATAAAATCCCAAATTCTTTTTAATGTGTCCTGATTAAGTACCTAGAACATGAATAAAGATTTACTATTTCCTAGTTAGGAAATTATATATTTGTATTATAAATTTGAGAAGTAACAGTATATATTAATGAAACAGAAAAAAAATATCACAAGATATATTTTGACACAAGCTATATCTTTTTTTTTAAGTAACTGAGGATATATATGGAAATCATTAGCCAATTAATGTCATTGTCATTATTATCATTGAAAAATTAAATTATGCAGGTCAGTATAAAGCACCTTTGAATTTTACAATTCCAGAACTACAAAAATTTTTTTTTAAATATTCATCTTTGTTATAGTTGTTCTCTTCAGTCAAAATGTTTCTATTATGTTCTCACTTTTACCCTAACAGAAGCACATTATGGAGTTGCTTCTCACAGTTAATGAAAAAATTCACTCATAAGTCTCTTTTTGAAGGAAGGGCATTTTATGATATTGAATTTGTAAGGTCAAAAAATGAATTACACGAATAATAAATTATAAATCAGTCTTGTCAATGAAGGAGACTTCAAGCAGCTTGTCGATTAGTATTGCTGTGAACGGCAATACATCCATTCAAACAGAAGCACAAAAGGAATTAGTGCATCACATAACATCTGCTTTATAGTCCTGGAAAATTACCTTTGTTCCTCTTGGCCTGCTGCGTTTCCTTTTCCTATTTCTTTCTTCAGCCTTTTCTTATTCCAATATTTTACTGTGATAATAGCTAAGTATTTTGAACAAAGAGTCTAGCTGATTCCTCAATTCTCACTAAAACCAGTTTTTATTCAGATTAAATCTGTATCTTATAAAGTCTAAAAAAATACATTCTTCTAATTGAATTTATTTCTGAAATCAGATTATCTTCCAACAGATGTTGTTTATTTCTTGAGTAGATTTCCAGAATGTGACTTTCACATAGAAAGCCATATTTTAATTATAAAGAAATGCATTTAAAAAATTCAACTATGGAGGAAGTTACTAAATTCTGACCACAGCTTTGTTTCTACTGAATCAATGATGAGAACAGCTGGCAAATAAGTTATTAAATGTTTAATTATGTGTCTCTTTCTCCCTCTCCCACCTCTACCCCTTTTTTTCACCACACATGGGGAGAATATTTAGAAAATATATATTAAATACAAAATACTGAAATATAGATTGCAAGAAATTTGACTCCTACAATGCATTCATATTCTTTAAGGTTCCCAACACAGTTATGAACCTATTCTCCCATTCTCTGTTCTCAAACAGGAACAAACCACAGCATCAATTTCCATACTCTAAGTAGACTTCTCAGGACAGGAGGGAGAGGGAAGGATGGGAGTTTCCTGGTTAGTACTCTTCGATCAGAACAGAGAACTCTGCTTTGGTGCATTTGACTTCTTCATATAGAATTTTATTAGAAGTACTCTGCATCCACTGGCATGCACAGACACATAAACACACAATATAATAAAGTAGCTTGCATGTGTAAGATCCCCTAGTTTCTGTTATAATTTGTACTAGTTCCTTTTCTTTTCAGCAGAGACTCTAAATGCTCATCAAATAAAAAATGCACTTTCAGGTTCTGAAGAGCTTGTTAAATTCTACCTCAAACTTGTCATCTTTTTAGTAAATAAATCAAGAACTTTAAGATTTACCTATAGGCTGATTAGTTAAACTGGTCAATTATTCAAAATGCTAGTCATTCTTAAACCTCTTTTTAAGACATTTATTCAAGTTAACATCTCCTGAGTTTGAGTAGAAAACCTATACACGAGAAATACATTTACATAAAGAACTTTCATGTTGTGATAAGTAAAGAAAAATTATACAATACACACACAGACACAGAGAAACATACACACACACAAACCCATGAAATTTTTATCTTTTATTTACCTTAAAGTTATGACCTTACTTTGAGCCTTTGATGCTTTCACATAGCCATGTTTCAATTGCTCCTTTAGGTATGTTGTTTATTTCAATCACATGACCTTGAGCAAATTTTTGTATTACATCTTCATAACTTGCAACATAATTTTGCAGTGCATGATTCATAGAAAAACTGGTGAACAAAAGTCCTAGAAGTTGAAATTTTATTAATAATTTTTAATGATAATATTATTTTTAATAATGCTATCCTTTTACAGTGGGTTGAAATTTTCAATGCAGTTTCAAAACCAACAGTAGATGAAACACCAGGTATCTTATAATCAACTACTATCATGCTATTCTTTAATGTCATATATGCTCAATTAAAAAAAACTATTCACTTTAGAATTTCCTTGAGACTGTTTAAAAAATGTTAATTAAATTAAATTTTAATATTTAAGATTTTTTATATGTGTATGGTGAAATCTGAAGTATGATAAATAAATAAATAAATAAATATGCATACATACATACATACATATATACACACACATACACACTTTCACTTTATATCAACAAGATGGTTGTGTAAAAAAAAAGGATGTGGGCAGTTGGATGAGTTACAAACTGAACTAAATTACTTTTTTTATGGAACATCATATTTGGTGGAAGATTTAAGTATTCATACACTTCAACCCATTGTGAAACAATTAATGTAGGAGCACATAAGAAAATCCTGATGTCTTCTATTCAACCAAACAGATGTACAGAAAAAAATGTTCTTCTTTTTACTATTTTTGCTTTTAAAAGTATATTTTTATTACACTATGTATATTTGCACACAATTGTTTTATTATTGCTATTTTAAATGAATTAATAAGCATTTTAGAAAATTTCTCTAAAGTCATAAATTAACTTTTAATTTCTAATCTAGTAAATATTGATACATTGCAAATATTAAAATAATATATTTTTGGGTCCTCAATAATTTATTAGAATGTCCCAAATTAAGCTCTACTATTTGTGTTTTATTGTTTTCTTTATAGTAACTTTATAGTTAAGTTTATAGTAAATATTATTCTAGGTCTCTAAAGATGGAGACTTTCTTTTTGGTTTGGTAACATTATCAAATATAATAATCATACTCTATTATATTACTATTAATTTCATTGTTAAAAACTTGCATAGAATACTTTTATGACATTCACTAATTTTTAATAGAAGAGTGAATAACTGGAAATTTTGTTACTGGTCAATAATTACTAAAAACATAGTTTGTACTGATAGTCAAATAATATGCATGCTATAATACATGTAGAGAATTGTATAGATGTTAAGTATATAAACTCTATGCTCTACAGCTTTAAATTCAATAAAGAATTCAGGTTGATCACAAAAGATAGAAATTAATACCCATGTAAATTGTGTCTGTAAAGTTTGTTATCAGAGTGATATCAGTGAACATGGAGGAATAGGCTGCCTCAAGTAGGCATTTCACTACAGAAAAAGAATTTTTAAAATATGCAGAATTCTCAGAATTAATGTTGCCAAAATTCTGAAAACAGTCAAAGATTTACAACAATTAAGTAAAGACTGAATCAAAAAAAGGTAAATTAAAAAACAGTAGAAAAGCTTTCTGGAATTTTTATTTGCTATTACTTCAATACCCTCTTTGTCACAGTGGTAATCTTTAAGTCAGTAGCCTACATTTCGAGTATGGGACCCTGGTCTCCTGGTTTTGGAAGAAACAAAGCAGGTCTTATTTTCAAAGACTTCTATTTGCCTCTCTAAACTCTCTGTGGGATACCTTAAGGATTGACACAAGGCACTTAGCTTTGTTATACCAGACTCATATCACTCAGGGAAGAAAAGTAGTGGATATTCATCAAAAATATTGTAAGGCAAATGAACAAGTCAAAGATATTTGAGGAAAACAATATTGTTAAGGCATAAAATAGAGCACCCAAAGCTTAAAATAAAAAGCTGAGAAATTTTTTTTCTTTGGGAAATTTAAAATGCCTACATATACTGGAAAATTTAGAAAGCATGTCCAGAGCAAATAAACAATATTAGAAGCAGCAAGAGAGAATTAACTTGACACATAAAAAAGATCCTCATAAAGTTTTAAGATTTCTTTATAAAAATATGAGTCTAAGAAGAAATAAGATAAAATTTTTAAAGTGCTGAAAAAAAAATGTTATCAATCAAAAATGTTATATCTGGCAAAACTACCCTTTGAAACTGAAAGAGAAACTAAAATTTTCCCAGATAAATGAAACCTGAAGAGATTCTTGAAGAAAAACCTCAAGAAATGATAAAGGTAGTAAAAAATAAAGTAAAAGACCATTAGACAGTAACTTAAAACCATGCAAGGAAATAAAGAACTTTAGAAAAGATTACTATACAGGTAAATATAAAATCCAGTATATAATTGGTAACTCCTTTTATATTTCCTATGGATTTAAAAGACAAAGGTATAAAGAAATAATTATAGATCTAATTTAAATAGATAAAGGATATAATTTGTGACAAAAAGAATTGGAGGGCAAAGCTGCTTATAAAAGCAGAATTTAGGTATGTCACTGAAGTTGGGTTGCTATCAAAGATTTAGAATTTTAATAATAGTATTTAGAATATTAAAACATTAATAGTAATACCTAGTAAATCACAAGAAAAAATCTTTTAAAAACACACAAAAGAAAATGAAAATCAAAGCAGTAAAGTAAATAAAAATCCATTAAACACAACAGGCAGTATTGAAAAACTTGAAACAAAAAAAGGTAAAAGACATATAATAAAAAAAATAGCAAAGAGGTAGAAGTCTTTTCTTATAAGTAATTACTTTAAATGTAAACGAATTATATTCCCTAAACAAAAGGCTGAGAATGGCATAATAATTTTTTTAAATGATAATCTCATTTTAGATATAAAGACACAAAAAAATGGATGGACAAAGACAGTCAATAAGAGTAGTAACCAAAAGAGAGCTAAGGTGGCTATACTATTATCACACGAAATAACTTTAGGTCAAAATTGTTACAAGAGGAAGATGAAAACATTATATATTAAAAAATGTTTGTACTCAAAGTGATATAGCAATAATAACCATACATGCATCAAACAATGGAGTCACAATTACATGACTCAAACATCAATAGAAATAAAGGGCAAAACAAATGTCTTTAAAAGTATTTAGAGACTTCAATAATCCATTGTTAAAAATATATAGACTAGAATATCTAGTTTGAAGAATAATAAGAGAGTATGTAACTTTAACAACACTATTAATATTAATATAAATATATAATATATATAAAAATAAATGTCATGCCACCCAACAACAGTAGAATATATTTTTTATTTACTCTCTAGTATAACCATTTTTAGGCCACAAAATAAGTCTCAATAAATTTAAAAATATTGAGATCATCAAAGTATATTTTCTGAAGGTAATAAAATAAAGCTAAAATTCAATAACAGAGAGAAAACTGAAAATTACCTATATGAGAAAATTTAATAACACACTCTTAAGGAGCAATGTTACAGGAAAGAAATCATAAGGAAAATTAGAAAATACTTTGGGGCAAATGAAAATAAAAATACAGCATACCAAAACTTATAAGATAAAGTAGAAGCATTACTCAAAAGGCCATTTATAGTTATAAACACCTCCACTAAAAAAGAAAAATCTCAAATTAAAACATAATTTTACATGTAAAAAAATAAGAAAAGAGCAAACTAACTGAAATCTAGCAAAAGGAAGAAAATAATAAAGATAAAAGTAATGATAAAATAGAGAAACGAAAATCATAGAATCAACAAAATCAAAAGATAATTCTTTAAAAAGTTCAACAAAATTGACAATCCTTTTGCTAGGTTGACTAAAATAAAAAAAGAAAGAGGATACAAATAATCAGCCAGATATGAAATGAGGAGCATTACTAAAAATCTTACAGAAATAAGATGGATAGTGAGAGAATACTATGAACAATTGTATACCAACAAATTAGATATCCTAATAAAATGGGTATATTTTATAGAAACATACAAACTACCAAACTTACTCTAGAAGAAACAGAAAATCTAAACAGACTTATACAAGTAAAAAAAATCGAATCAGTAAAAACAAACAAACAAACAAAACAAAACAAAAAACTTCTGCAGAACAACAGCAACAACAATCCAGGAGCAGACGGTTTCAATTGTGAATTCTACCAAACATTTGAAGAACACCAATCCTTCTCAAGTACTTCAAAAAATTGAGAAGAGGAAGAAAAACTTACTAACTCATTCTATTAGGTTATAATTATCCTGATCTCAATCTAGACAAAGACAATATAAGAAAACATCATTTTCCTTTATGAATATAGATGTGAAAATCCTCATTGAAATACTAGCAGAGAATGGCAGCATTTTTTTAAATTAGCAAAACAAATTCTTTAACATATCAAAAGTATTATGCATCATTAACAAGAGACATTTACTTCAGCAATGTAAGGGGAGCTCAGCAAATTAATATAAACCAAGGTACCAACACATTAACAGAATAAAGAGAAAAAAATATGATATCAATTGTGAAAAAATACGTGACAAAGTTTTGAACTCTTTTTTCTATAAAAATATTTCATGATTAGGATTAAAAGAAAATTTTATCAATATGATATACAGCATGTATGAAAAACCCACAATTAGGATGATAGTCAATTATGAGAGACTGAAAGCTTTCTTCCTGTATCCAAAATGGGACAATGATGCCTACTTTCACCATTTGTATTTAACATCTTTGTAGAAATTCTAGCCAGAATAATTAGGCAAGAAAAAGAAATAAAAGGCAGCCAATTGGAAATGAAGAAATAAAGCTATCTCTATTCAGACATGGTATTATCTTCTCTATACAGAAAACTCCAAAAAATATGTAGTTACCTACTCCAGCTAAGAAGTGAATGTTAGCATAGTTAAAGATACACACTCAACACTGAAAAATCATTTGTACTTCTATATACAACAATGAGTAATAAAAAATGATATTAGGGAATTAACTCTATTTACAGTAGCATTCAAAAGAATAAAATACTTAGGAATTCCCTTTAAAGAATATACAGAATCCATTCAGGCATTTAAAAAATTAAGATGCAGACTAAAGAGAAGCTCATTTCTCTTTTTTTCTAAAATGTTTCTTGCTTATACTTTCCATAGGTGCAATCATATATCTTAATCTATAATTTATATTTCAGTATTTAAGACAAATTCTAGGGTGTGGGATAGTGACCTAGTTTCTCCATGTTTTAATATGTGTGACAGACACTTTACAATAACTTGTAAGACTCAACTGAATAATGCAGAATATGAAAAAATTAATAGTATCTACTCCATATTCATGGTATGAGAATAAATAAAATAGTACATGCAAAGCACATAGTACAATATCTGGCGTGTACAAAGCAGTTAATAAATAAATGTTACTTATTAAAACAGATTCTCTTCTGACCCTTATAAAACTAAACATAATCTAAATTAAATCCATTATCTATCTGATCGGAGAATACAAAGAAATGAGACTAAGAAAATCAAATCTGACTGATTATTGAAATGTAACTATAAAACAAAGAAAAAAAATTCTTAGTGCACTATCTCCAAAGAAAATTATTTTTTATTCTACATCAGAGATAAATCTTTAGAATAGTAACAATTCATGTTACAAGGGAGAGGAATCTGTTAAATTTGCCATTGTTTTCTCTTTGGCAGCCTGATTATATCTGGGTAATACCATATTCAAATGTATTTATCTGTACTACTCTTGGGCAAAAAAAGCAGAAACTATTTAGCTTGTGTCTATAAATACAACATGCCTCCTTTTTTAATTCAACAAAATAAAACAAACAATTTGCATTTTGGTTGATGTTGATGTTTACAAGTGAGTAATACAAATTTCCAAATCTGTAAAACATTATTTCCTCTCATAAAAGGATAATGGGATAGTATTACTGTTGCTTTGACATTTTAAAACACAGGTCAGATGCTTAAATGACACCTTTTAAATTACAGCTTCCAAGAGATTGCTTGTAACATAATATAACATGACATTTTAACTAACTATAACCAGAAGCTATTATTTTAGCAGAACATAATAGTAACCGGAATAAATTCATTTTAAGTTTTTGCATCACAATAACAAATCAGCTGTCACCAATCCAATAAAGTGCTTAATTTTATCAAATGCTTTCAGGAAAAGTTTCTCTTCTTTTTATATATCTATAAATAGGGACAGACTAATATTTTTTAAGCCTTATGTAAAAATTTGGTGTAAAAGATAATACGAAGAGAGAATTCTTTACTGCAGTCATATTTGTAGACACACATGAAGGAGAGGGCATGAACTCAAGTCATTTTGATATTCATGTCAACTGAATCAATTTATCATACTTCTGCACATATTAGGTACCTAAGTCATACAAATTGTCCTGACCTTAACTGTATTATTTAAAAACTGCTCTTTATATTGGCATGTTATAAGAAATAAATGAGATAATTTTGCATACACACTTGACAATACATGTAAGTTGGTATTTCTTCAGAAAAAAAGGCATACGTCCTTAGATGTTAATGTCCACTTTTGTTTGTTTGTTTCTGGAGAGGGTTGGCTAAATTCCTCTACTTCATCTCCACTTTATTAGTCTCAAATCGTGGCTCAAATGAACTATTTGAGCATAACTTCATGGATCAAGTCCTTATCTTACATAAAGATTTACCTAACTAACAAAATCAAAGTGGTGACCTCAACCTGTGAAAATTCTTCCCCAACATGGCATCTGAACCTAGTTTAAAATTCTTACTATTAAAGATACTCCCAAGAGTGAAACTGAAGGTATTTGCATAGTGGAACTGGACAATTCTTATTAAACTCATGTTTAACTAAGATACAGCAGAGTTCTTTTCACTTATATATGAGTGCTTGGCTTCTTTCATATTCCAATAGACATGTAAAGACCAACCCAGGATGCTCACCTAGAGAGAGTACTAAAGGAATGAGAAATTGCCTAAAGAAGCAAGAGCTAGAGCTAATGATGAAGACACAATTTCTGTGCTTTACAAGTTTGTCTTTAGTCCGCCATGATAGTAAATTAACTTGATGAACCTGTTTTGACACTGATTGATTACAGACATCAATCAAAGGGCAACAGGTCACTGCTGCTGAAAACTGGTAGAATATACACAGTCCACAGGTGGCAATTTCAATGTGGCAACTGAATTAAAGAACTTGATCTATATCGTCTACCAAATATTTTAAAACTCATAAAAAATCCATCTCTCTTCTCAAAACAGGTCCAAATGGATAACTGTAGTGTACATGAATTGTCTCCTGACCATGGTCATTCTTACTCTACATACTCTACATGTATATGAGACTGCAAAGTAAATGCATAGCTACATAAGATTGGTGTCCAAATCTTTAAGCATAAATGTCCACTCATGTTTTTAGAGGAGAATTATCAATCTTATAATTACATATTCTTTAAATAAACTCAGGTACTCTCTTTTTTTTTCTTTAAACAAATTCAATGCAAACAGAAAAAAACTGGGCTTGATCAAAGCATCTAAAAATGTCTATTGTTTAATCAGGAAAATTGGGGTGCATAATTTATTCCTTTCAGAAACACTTATTAAGGAAATATTTGAATGGTTAACCCATTCTTCAGAAATAATTAGGACTTTTCTTTACAAGGCAGGGAAGTTGCTGATAGTCTTGGAAATTAAGACACCTGTGTTGAATTATTTCTATAATAAAATTTGCAATCAAACCAAATTTACAATGAACATGTGTTTCTGTAGTTATAGACTTGCATTTCTTAGCACTTACCTGTAAAATGTGATGCCATTTTGAGCAAAACAGTTTCTAAATCATGTTTTAGACTAGAAAATTTCTTTCAGGCTTTCTCTACCCCCTCCCCCCAAAAACCTATATTTTCAAGGTAGAAGCAGCTTAGTGAGAGAACACACCAGATTTAATCTGTTACTATATTTGTTATAAAATAAGCTTCTATTACTATTGTTGTTTTTATTGTTCTAGATCACTGATATTAAAGCTGTAATAAACTTTAAGAGATTACTTCCCATTCTGGCAAACAAAAATGCCCTTTTCTTCAACAAATGCTTGAGGACAAAGAAGGTGACTGATGTTCTCAAAGACATATAGCTATAAAATGCATATGAATTTCTGACCCTCATCCATACTGGAAGCACTGTTCTGGAGTCAACCCTTTAACCTAAGGTCTAGTATCTGTTGAACCCGTAAAGTGCATACCTTACTGAATAATTTCAAAATCAGAATTTCCTCTCCTGACATGGATTCCCCTTCCTGTTTGAAAGGTTCTACCTGCCTGAATGATTTTACTTAGAAAGCTGAGCCTGAGGAACATATTGGTGGGCAAAGGCAGGATGAAAAGTTGGGGGGTGCTGTACATAATCTTTCAAGTTGGAGGTTTTCCTTGTGGATCTATTCAAGTATAGCTGTGAGGTCTCAAGAGTGAGAAGAGAAAGGCTTTGTACAATTAGACTACTAGAATCTGACCACAGATAAGCACAGGCACACATACTAAAACAAAAGTCTACATTAATTGTCTTAATTCATTCTAGTCCCCAGAACTAGAAGTTAAACAAACAGGTTTTTTTCCTGTCTAATGAAAGAGGTAAGATTAGAAAACTTCTAAGAATAATTCCAGGTTTATGATTCAGGTCTTGGGACACAAACTGTTAAGTTTCTGGCCTTATATTTCACTCTGATGTATTTGGTTTGAGGCCATCATGAGGCTCATGTAACTAGGCTAATATTTGCCTGCTTTTAACTCAAGCAAACTCTTAACCACAGGCATTACACCTACTCATTTCTTCAATTTTATAATCTTCTAGGCCCCCAGTAAATTTACAGAGAGTATATAAAACAGGTTGTGAGCTTCCTATAGCAATACTTTTTCCACTCCAGAATACTGACTTTTATTTTTCATTTCATAATATCTCTGAAAAAATTAGTCGTGAAATCTAAAGACTTCTGAACAGGTAGAAAGTGAAACTGTACATTTGAAAAATAACTGCCATTTCCACTTAAGTGATTAAGCCTTTGGTTTGTGGACATTGAGTTGTTGTGTGTTTGTACAGTTGAGAAAGGAGGGGATTTGAGGTGATAGTTACAATGCACTGGAGTACTGGACAACTACCATAGCACTTAGAATGTTTTAAGAACTCTATATTTGTCTATTGATAAAGGAATAAATGAATGAACAAACAGAGTACTGAACAACTGACTCCATATTTCCACCGGATGTAATTTAATATCAAAATTACAGAAGATCTATATTCCTGAAAGACTATACTTTCTCTTGGAAATCTCTCTCATGTAACACAGTGTTTGGCATTGTGCCTAATGGTCAGTAAGAACTGAATAATAGCAAGTGTAAGATGAATAGCAGCAAGACTGCTAGATACTACTAAACATTCAAAGTATATCATTGCATATATCCCTCATAATAATACTGTAAAGTTGGTGCTATATGTTGTACCCATATTTCAGGTGAGTAGAGTGAGAAACAAGATTAAATAACTACCCAAGTGCTCAAAACTATTAAATTACAGAGTTAGAACTCAAATCAAGGTTTTTCCCAAAGCTCTTGCTTTAATAAAAGAATAAGTGAATGGCATAATGAGTGCAACAGTGATGTATTTTTATATCGGGGCAACTTGGAAAGGGTTGAGTAGAGGGAGTTGAGTTTAGTGAACGGCAAACTCTATAAAGTCTTTGTTATACCAAACTTTCAAAAACCCCAAAGTTATCAGTGCGACCTCAGAGAGTAACAAGAAAATCTAAGAAAGTGAATCGCTGGGAAACGATACTAGAATCAATATAGAAGAAAGTTTAAGAGAAACACACAGGCAACATGGTACCAATTTTCTCCATCTGGTTAAGAGTCATCAATAGAAAGCAGTAAAATTAAGTCATTCATTTTTTTAATAATTATGCTAAAATGCTTGTGTTTAAGTGAAACACTATGCTGAACATAAGCTCAACTTTCATTAACAAAAACAGTGCATTCTGCAGTAACTTAGAGCCATCACATTGCTCAATTACATTGCACTGCAGATGTATAAATGAGGTAATTAAGAAAGGGTACCTGAAGACAATACTGGATAAAACAACCAGCCTTTACCAGTAAATTTCTTTTCTTTCTTTTTAAAAAATATTTTCTTTCTCTTTCCTCCCTCCTGACTCCCTTAATTTCTTTCTCAATCTCTTCTCACGTTAAATAACAGCTATAAGCTATATTTTTTGAGATTTTATACATTTCAAAGCCTATATTATTACCATGGGGAAATATTTCACAAAGTGCTATATTGGAACAATTGATATATTTTACCATTATATATTATACCATTTGTATAATTAGTCTTCATAATTAGTTGACTAAATGGTTCTGAAAAAGAGCTATTTTTAACCATAACTTGTACATAAAGAAATGAGTTCAACATATTTAATTAGCTCCTTAAGTAACAAAGCCAAGGCAAAACTACATAATATATACATACTGTAACAGAATGGAAACATGTAACATTCAAAAATGGTCATTAACTTAATTAATAGCTTTATAGTTGATTTTTAGACTTGCTCAATCCTATCCCAGAAATGACTTTTTTTTTTTTTTAATTCTGAGTCCCATATGGATTTTCACTCTTTGAGGAAGCTAGTTGGGTGAGTTGTAGCAGCACACAAAATATATGTGTTCCCCAAAGACAGCTTGGAAATTAAAAAAAAATAATAATAAGCAGCCTTTTTCTACCTTCCATATTAGCACCTACTAAAGAGTAGTAAAATTTCCATGTTTTGAAATAATACCCAAAGAATTAAGCCTACTGATAATTTATATATTAATGTTAAACATTCCAATATAAAGAACATAGCCCAAAGATTATTGCAAGGGCAATTTGGAATGGTTCCTTAGGGAGAAACTCAGAGTATAAAAACCTATAGGAAAAGAAAGAAAAGGATAAAAAAGCATTTAGAGGCTTAGCTCATTCTCTTTTGATATAACCCCTCTGTGTTCTTCGATTCCTACCTTCATTGTTATTACAGTGGTCTTATCATCTAAATATGGGGACTTTCAGATTCCACTCCCTCATCTTTAATCCACAATAAAAGTCAAATGACCCTGCATTTATTAAACTGGCAACTGTCAGTCTCTAAGCCACAATGGAGATCAAACATCTTGGCATTCTCATTGTATATATTTTATATTTCAGTTTCTCAAAAATATTTTGCATGATATTTGAATAAGATTACTGTGCTATCTGAAAAATATTTGGTTATACATCATATTTCAAGCAATGCTAATGCACCCTAAGATACCATTATGGCTACCCTCTTAAGGCATCTGAATGTTAAATTATTATCTACATACCATCATAATAGAGGAATAAAGACAGATTACCTGGGGTTAAGAGGATGACTGACATAGTGATGAGTGAGCATACAACTAAAATCACCAACAGGGCTATAGCAATTCCTTTCCAGTTTCTCTGTGGAGGACTGTTACTTCCCAGTTCCTACCAAGATAGAAAAAAAAATGTTTCACAATTATACATGCTCCAAGAGAAATGTATTCATAAAGAAATGATTCAGTGCATGGCCCAATCACAGTTTGAAAACTGATTAAAATCCTTTTCCTCTCCAATAGCTCATTTAAGGTGCATATATTATGGCTATCTCTTGTGGGGGGCAATCTTATTTCTCTAAGAGATAAACCAGGAGAGTTTTGTGCCTACTGTCCAAAATACAGATGATTTTAAATACACTGACTATAAACACTAGGCCGATAGCCAAAATATTCTGCAAAATAACTATGGAAATAAAGTGTGTTATTTACACTTTTTCTTGCTACAATGAAACTTATAATAAAGATTTAAATATAAGTATTCCCAAAGCACTATAGACTATGTTTCTAACTGAATGGGGGGAAAAGATTAGAGTGGGAAAATCATTCAAAATGCTGCTCACTGCAGAGCAGTGCACAGTTGTCAACACAACATGTCCTATTTAAACAGTTCCCCCACCACTCATAAAAATCAACAGGGTGTAGTAACTAAATTAAATGAGTGCTTCTATATCAATGGTTAACAGCATCTTCTCCCTGGGCAGCATGCATGATATTGTCAAAGGAGGTAAGATTGATGGATAAGGATAAAGTCAAGCATCTCTCACAATGAATATAGAATGAAGCTTTTCATTTTCAGATGAGTGTGTGTTCTACTCTATTGACTAGAAATGCGTGAGCATAATTCACCAAAGCATAGCACAGACCACACTGGTTTGAAATGAATGCCAGATTTTCTTTGCAATAAAGTATATAAAACATTGAGTCTCATGTTTCTTTCTTCCTTCCCATCCCTCTTCTTTTTCTCTTCCCCAGTAGAACCCTCTTTTTCAGAAATATTTACATGATTTTAGGACAAATGAAATGTAAAATTAACTATGTGTGTATAAGTCACCCTAGAAGCCATAGAGTACCCTTGCTTTAAACAAAGATAGTTTAGCAAAAATTTAATAAATCATAAACAAATGCCTGTGACTCACAGTTTAAAGCCTTGAAGCCAATTTTTAATTAAATAAACAAAAGAAGAAACCATACTTAGGAGATATTTTGTTAGTTTTCCTTCATCTGAGAGCAATCACTTTTAAATTGGTCTTTCTTGCTGAGGAAGCAAATCCATCAGAAGGCAATTCCCCTCATTTTTAAGCGACCACTTTGCACCTTTTTTTCAAGCTTATTAAATGCTTGTTATCCAACACTTATATTTTTCTTGCATTTTTGTTATGAATTCCATTTATATTTTCCACTTCAATCAAGGAAGTAGGTCATCAAATCATCTCCATTAGAGTAACAACATCATGACAAGAAATAGTTGTCTTAAGACTCTAAACCATTTTCTAGAATGCAATTATCCTGTAGGTTTCTAGGAGTGTTTCTTCATCAAAATGTGTATGGTGTGATGGTTGGTCAATTATTCTTCATATTAAGTGTCAACTTCAAGACAACTCAGAAACCAGAGTGACAGGTTCCAGAGATCAGTGCTATAAATCAAAGTCTAGGGTGGCAAGAATGTTTTGAAACAGTCAACTGAAGGACTAAGAGAGAATGAAGAAAAGGGGCAGCAAATAGAAAGGGTGTGTCTACACTATAGATCATAAATAATTTTGTACCTATTAATGCAAACAAAGGTAAGCTAAGTATTATCTCTTCACAGTGTAAGAAAAAGGGGAAAATAATATTAAGAAATTGTGGCTGAATTCACAGTCCAGTAAAAGAATGAAAAGTGAATTATAAATTTAAATAAACTGGTTCTTATCTTGGTTCACTGTCACTCAAACTCAAGGCAAATTATTAGAGAAATTACTTCAATTTGTTTTTCAGATTTTGAATATGATGTAAGCACCACGTGGTGTCCACCAGACATTGTCTGACATAGTATAATAGGTTAGATTTCTTACTTTTTGCTTAATAGCATAGTGAATATTTTATATTCATAATTTTCACATAATCCTAATAAATATCAAGTGAGATTACTAGTATTTTGAAAAATTTACATATGAGAAAACTGTATTTAGAGAGATTAAAAATAAATCCACTTACTGTTTATATGTGGAAAATCTCAGGGCCCAGCCTATAGTCTGGCTTCAGTAAACATACCCCTAACCACTGTAATATGCTGTCATAAAAGTAAATTTTTTTAAGATAAATGCATGAATCAATAAATTAATCAATAAATCAAAAAATGATCTGGATCCCATAGTAAGAGTAGTATCTTAATATGTTTTTTTTTTTTTTGAGAAAATCCAGTTATATAAAAGCTGCCCTGGATTCTATAATGCTTTCAAATAAGTCTAAATTTCCCCAGTAATAGTAAATTGGGAAAATACACTATTTTAAAAATGATAAAACATGTTTGAATAAAAAATAACTTTTTGTTATTAAAGGATACATATAAGAATGTATAGCTCCTTTGAAAAGACTCATCAATGCCCAAAGCAGTCCTTGTTTAGGAACTTCAGACTTAATGAACTCTTACTATAATTCCCTCCCTCTTCATCCACCACACATTCTATTACCTAATTCTCCTCTATTCAATTGCTTTCATGTACATTTGATTATAGACACTGTCAATGCTTCACCATTCTTCTTGAATGTCTCTTCTTTGGGGAATTTTCCCTAATTATGAAATCTGGATACAATTTTCCTTCCTATGAAAAAAAAATGCCTGAAATACATTATACCAAAAGATTTGACTCCAACTCTACTACTTAGTATTGATGATACTAAAAACATATTTGTAAATTTTTCTGAGTCTCAGATTTTTTTAAAAATGTGAACTGTAATTAGAAAGATAATTATTTTTAAATTTGTAACAGGCTAAAATAAATTATTTAAACAAAACTCTTACTTAAATGTACAATAAGAATGTTCACAAAAAATGAACTTCTTAGGATGTTCCTCCACACATCTGAACAGATAACTCTTTCTCATCATTTAAATTTCATTTCAAATTCTGCTTCCTTGGGGAGAATCTCACCTGATAATCTTTCTAAAATAACATTCCATATCTTCTATCTCTTCACTCAGCTTAAATTTTCTTTATCGAGTTATAATTTTGGGGTATATCATATGTCATATTATATTTAATCATCTATATATGTATCTATGTGTGTATATATATATATATATTAAGCTTTATATATACATATTAAGCTGTACTATATATATTAAATTGTATGTATATATGTGTGTGTGTATTGTTTAAATATTTATTTTATATGTCTCAGCTCTCTAAAAGAGAAGCTTTGTAAGTAACCTAGTTTATCTTATTCTTGCTATATCCCTAGCAGTTTGAACAGTGTTTGGCACATACTGGGTATACCACAGATAATAGAAAATGAATGAATGAATGGTAGCAGCTATGACAATAATAATTATAATAATGATAATGGTGTTGGTAGTGATTATAATACTTAAATCCATGTATAAAGAGCTATTATATCCTTTTCGAATTTTTTTTATCACCTTAAAGTAAAACCACATCTTAGACAACTTTCATTTCCTTGAAGTGCTTAACAACCTCTGGTTCTCTTAATAAGTGTTTAGAAAATGATTGCTGAATTAATTAAATGGTATAATAGAGACCTGAAAGGGTATAGAGATACACTGCCATTAGCTAAATACACATTAATAGTAAACTTTTTAAATGTAGCTATTTACTAAAAATTAATTTGCAATTATATTTAGTTTCATTTATCTGATGCCTGGATTACAAAATACAGTTATCATTTTTGGAGTTACTTTTTCTTCAACAATTTCCTGCACACTCATTTTTATTGCTGTGGGAAGTAGTACTAATTGGCTTTGCTTTTCAATAACTACCTACCAGCCAACCTAAAAGCAATCAACTAAACATGCCAGGTCCACAAAATAGGTATGGTGATAACCAGCAGCCTAAGAAATGAAATATGTAAGGAGCTTGCAACATGATAAGCCAGAGGCTCTGGAAGGAGAACAAAGCCAATGTTGGCATATTATATTCCCAAGAGAGGTCTAGAGGTACAAAGACAAATATTTAATACTTTATATATAGAGATGCTTTTATAAGTCTGACCTCCAGTGAATGAATGCATCAATTAAAACACTTGTGTTGAATTCCAGATGATATTCAATGCTGTAATTTTCTAGGGACATGTTGGTGCTACAGACCAAACTAAAGTAGATCTATAACCCAGCTATTTATGTCATATTTACTGCCAATCAAATTACTTAGCACCCTTCAGAGAAGAGTTTAGTTTATTAGACAAAAATGTCCATGACATACAAAGTTTACTTAAATTCAGATATATTTTAATGTATTCAAATGCAAAGAACAAAATATTGACAATCATAAGCAGAATATCTACAAGGTTTGCATAACATTTTATTTGGTATAAAAAGGGAAAAAAGCCTAACCAACACATTCAATTCTCTTAAAAAGGGGGTAAAATAAAGGATACCAACATGTTTGTAGTATTCTATCTATACTTCCCTTTAGAAAACTTCATATTTTTCTTCTATTTGTATCATGAGAAGAAACATGATCTCTCCATATTGAAATAATCTCAAAAAGTGGTAACAGTTAGAAAAAAATACAAGGGATAATACCATGGTGATATTGAAGTTATGCCTGTATGTTGGATGTGGGTATGTTTTACTAAAAATAGGTTCCCATAGAGAAACAGCAGAACATCTAAGGCCTCAAGAAAAAGCAGGAGTGAAAGTTTTAGGGAAATTAAGACATCTTAAGATACCTATGTATTTCAGGCGAGTGGTATGAGATGTGCACACACAGGCCTAGGGAAAACACATGCTGCAAAATGATATGAGAATAGCTTGAGTATTCATATTGGACTATCCAGTGAACATCTTTATCCACACAAAGCCAGTTTCCAGGGACTGAAAGAGGTGGCTATTTTTCAAACGCCCAATTCTCAACAATAGATCACAAGGCATACAAAGAAACAGGGAAACATGTTTCACTCAAAGAAATAAAATAAACTTCCAGAAACTCATGGTAAAATAACATAGCCTTCACAGTAACCAAAAATAGAATTTAAAACAGCTATCTGAAATACGCTCTAAGAGATACAAAAAAAATGTGAACAAATAACTAAAGAAAATTAGGAAAATAATATATAAAACAAATTAGAATATCAACAATGATTTAGAAATTATTTTTTAAAAACACAGAAATTTGGATGTTGAAAAACACAATAAATGTATTGAAAATCTCACTACAGTGATTCAAAAGCAGACTCAAGAAGTAAGAAAAAACTCAGTGAAGTAAAAGACAGGTCATTTACAATGATTAAATTTGAAGATAAAAAAATGAAGAAAAATAAACAAAACTTATCAAGTGGATGAAAAATCACAGGATAGGAATCCCAGAGGCAGCAAAAAATAGTGAAAGAAAAAATCAGAGAACTTATTTGATAAAATAATGACTGAAATTTTCCAAATTTAAGAAAAAATATAAATACAAAAGCACAAGAAAATCAATTAACTCCAAATAAGATGAACACAAATAGACCCACACTGAGACTAGTTATAATCAAACTATTCAAAGTCAAACACAAAGAATATTGAAAGGAGAGAAAAGTGATTTATCACTCATAGGTATTAACAATAAAATTATCAATGGATTTCTCAACAGAAACGATCAGAACAGAATCACTGGGATAATATATTTAAAATTCTGAAAGAAAAACAAAAAGCAAAAAACTGTCAATCAAGACTTGTATGTCCAGAAAAATTGCCCTTTGAAAAAAGAGAAGAGAAACTCAGATTTTCCCAGATAAAATATGAGGGAGTTCATCACCACTAGACTTTCCCTATAAGAAACATTAAAGGGATTCCTTTAAGTTGAAATAAAAAGATTTTTAGACAGTAACTTGAAGCCAGACAAAAAGGCAAAACTCCCCATGATGGTAAATCCAAGGACAGATATTAAAACCAATATTGTTGTAATTTTGGCTCCTAACTCCACATTTTACTTTTCTGTAGGGTTTGAAAAACAAAAATACTAAAGAAAGTAATTGGTATAAGTCTATGTTAATAGATATACTATATAAAGATGTGATTTATAAGATCAATAACAAACTTAGAAAAAATGAAACTATAAACAATTTAAGTTTTTTGTTTGTAATTAATTTTAGGGTGCTATTAGTTTAAAATATATCACTATAACTTTTGGATGCTATATGTAATCCCCATGGTAACCACAAGAAAATTCTATAAAATACACATGAAAGGAAATGAGAAGGGGATCAAAATATATCAAACACAAATTAGTCAACTAAACACAAAGGACAGCAGTAAGAGATGAAATGAGGGACCAAAAAGTTGTAAAACATATAGAAAATGAACAAAATGTCTATACCCAGTCCTTTCCTATGAGTAAGCATAGATAAAGTAAATATAATAAACTTCATAAAACTATAGATTGCTAAAGTCTATTAACAAAAAAACAGGATTCAACTATATAATGTCCACAAACAGCTCACTTTAAATTTAAAGACACACATAGGTTAAAAACAAAAGGATAGAAAAGATATATCATGCAAATAATAACTAAAAGATATCAGGGGGATAAAATAATATCACACAATTTAAGTCTGAGTCAAAAAATGTTGCAGGAGACAAAAAAAAAGAGAATGTTATTATATAATAAAAAAAATAGGTAATGGATTTGAATAGATGTTATTCCAAAGAAGATATGCAAATACCTAAGCAAATAAAAGCAAATAAAAAGATACTCAATATCTCTAATCATTAGGGAAATGCAAATCAAAACCATAAGCTACTACTTCATATACATTAGGATGGCTATTATCAAGAAAACAGAAAATAACAAATGTTGACAAGGATATAGAGAATTTAGAATTCTGTATACTGCTGATGGGAAGGAAAATGGTCCAGTTATTGTAGAAAAACAGTATGGCATTCTCAAAAATTAAATAGAATGACCACATAATTCACTAATTCCACCTCTATGCATATTTCCCAAAAAATCAAAAGTAGAAATTTGAACAGATATTTGTACACTTATATTCATAGCAGCATTGTTCACAAGAGCTAAAAGATGGAAGCAACCAAACTGTCTATAGATAGATAAATGAGAAAACAAAATGCAGTATATATCTGCAATGGAACATTTTTCATAATTAAAGACTAAGGAAATTCTGATACATGCTATAACATCTATAAACCCTGAAGTATTATACTGATTAAAATAAGCTAGTCACAAAAGCACGAATATTATAATTCCACTTACACAAATTACCTAGGACAGTTAAATTTACATAGATACATACTTTCTCTGTGTGATTGTTAGGGACAGGAAGTGGAAGGCAATGGGGAGTTTTGATTTAATGGCTATGGAATTTAAGTTTGAGAAGATGAGAAAAAATTCTAGGGATGGATAGTGGTGAGAGTTGAATAACAGTGTGAATGTGCTTAATGGCACTGAACTGTATACTTAAAAAAATGTTATGACAGTATTTTTTTGATAAGCATATTTTGCCAAAATTTAAAAATGTATATAATAGCAACATTCATAATAGCAACAGATAATTACTTTAGAAAGTTTTATTGTCCAAAGAAAGAAAACTACAAAACTTTACTAGAGGATCTATAAGACCGCTTGAATAATGTAGGAAATCACTGAATTTCTGTAAAGCAACATTCAATATGGTAAAAAATGTCCATTTTCCTAGATTAATCCAAAAATTTAAAGTAATTCTAATAAAAATCTTAATAAAACTCTGTTTTCTTAGACTGATAAAATAATCTTGACATTCATCTGATAAAAAATTATGTAATAATATATCATTTTGAAAAAAAAATAATAGTGGATGCCAGACATTGAAAAGGAATACAAATCTGTGTTAATAAAAATAGTGAGTAATTAATAAGAAAAAATTCAAAACAAACTATATTTTAAAGATATCAATTCCATGCACATGAACACACATAGACAAACTTTTTATAATTCGATCTCCAATACCTCATTACACCTGCTTTCTTTTCTATAAGGAAAGACTACTGGGATTTCACATAACTTTCCAATGAGATGTCTTTATGATTTCTATTGTGCCAAAGCAGAGTCAATTTTTCCATTCTCTTACATGACTTCTTAACAGCATTTTAAGCCATTAACAATTCAATCCTCCTAGAAAAGTCTTTTCTTGCTCCTATTAACACCATGCTCTCCTGTTCTTTATCTTCCAGTGCTAACCACTTTTCCAATTTCTCTTCTGGTTTCTTTTTAGGTTTATTTCTAAATTATAAATTTCCTCCAGGACATGGCCTTGGACCACCTTTTTTTCCTCTACATGAACATGACTTCTAGTGATATCATCCAATACCGCTTTGTTATTCAAATTTTTAATGAATTTTATATGTTAATGCTAAAAAAGAGAATGCATGACATGCTATTTTAAATGAAAATAAATGATCTCTAAGGAGACAGATAAAACTATCACCATATCCTTGAAGTAGCTTATTTTCTCCCTCTCTATGTATAAATATTCTTTATGTATCATCATCGATAGTTACTTACAGTATCTATTGCTTCCTAAAATTGCTCATTAAATTCATGCCCTTCAGTGTCCCACAATTTTTTCTGCTTCTCTGATGAGAGGATGCCATGTTAAGAGTATATATTTTGATCAAAGATTTTATATTTTTCAAATTGGGTTTCTTGTTAGATTGCTTCCATAGACCTATTTGGATAGGTCCTTAGTTCAGGGCAGTCCATAAACCAGCAGAGTCTAAAACTGACCCATAGATGCCAATTAACATAATTTTAAAGCTTTCTTAAAATAAAATGTATTTAGCTCATTCCAGACTTTCTGATTTCCATCGCCAGGATGGCCCTAACATCTCTAAACAAGCTCTCCAGGTGATTCTGCTGTATGCTAAAGTTTGACAAATATCCCCCTAAAGTAGTGATATACAAAGAATTGTCAATGTCACCTCTGAGATAGCATGAATGTAAATTATTCAGCCCAATTGCAGACCTACTGAGTTTTTTGAGGCAAGGCTGAGCACAGATTTTAACAGGTTTTCAGATGATTATGTAAAGTTTGAAAACCTCAGCCATAGAGATTAAGTTCTAGAGTGATAGAGTTCTGGAAGTCATCTCTCTCATCCTCGAGAAATTTGGTGGTCATATTATGGCTTAGAGATTTTGGAGTTAATTTCCAATTATCTATCTACTACCTCTATTATGTATACAATTGATCTACTATTTTATAATTATAAACCCAACTTGTAATATCTTAGACATAAAGGTCACTTTTATTTTCTTCCTTGTGTTTGTTATTTACTGAATCAAGTTTTTGTCTCAATGGCATTCTACCTGGTCAGAGATAATCTTACAATCATCTTTGTATCCCCAATACCTAGTATGGCACATAATAAGTGTTCAAAATATATCTGGATCGAAGTACTATGCTCAGCTTTATGCTTTAAGAGATAGAAATAGAATTTTCAATTTTGAGGGATGCATCTCAGCCATGTGAGGACCAGAAGATGAACTAGCTACCTGCTTCTGAAATCTAAATGGAAAAGACATCCCAGGAATGTAGTGTTGGTCTCATCTCAGCAACTGTTTAAAAAGCACTAAAAGAATCTTAGTGATCTACTAGCTAGATCAATAGCTTTAAATCCTGGGGTTGATTAGCCAGCATGAGATGCTAACAAGCCAAACAATCACCTTTGACCTTGATTTCAGGAGATGAGAAAATAGCAAACATTATTTCCTGTCTTCCCAAAGTTCTAATATTTTAGCAAACTTAACTCTTGCTAATGAGTTGGGCAGGGAATCTAGTCATTTCTCATTGCATTTTAAATGCTCAGCACAGTAGTTGGTACACAATGCAACCACACACATTTGTTAAATATGAGTGTAAGAAACTATTATTTTAGTTTATAACATTTAACCTTCATCTTAAACTTGCAATTACTTTCAGAATTTCAATTAATTTTCAATATTCTTATATCAATGCATACAAAGCTAACTTTACATTGAAATGCAAAGTAAAACTAAGTTGAAAAGAGATTATCCACATCTGAAGTGAAACATTCATTGTACAGAGTTAGAAAATAGTAAACTTAGCAGTCTGCTCTGCCCACATCAATAATTATTCGTGTGATTTAAGGTAAGGCTTTTGTTTTCTTAAGGCATCAGGCAGAAATAGCATCATATGTCCAAATGTCATGGGGCATTGTCTGATTCTGCAATAATGGTCCCAACACTCATCGCCACTTTTCCCACCTACTAGATAAAACACAGCCTTCCTTCGCTTACATGTAAAAAAGAGGTGATGATACCTACCAACCTGCATATATATGAGCCTTCTAAGAAAAATTCAAGTGAAAATTATTCATTAACTGATTATTCTATTAAAAATTAAGTTACAACCATGCCTCTCAAATCTGAAAAAAAAAATCTATATATATTGTTATTGAGTCAGGAAAAGAATGTTTGAAACAGTCTTATAAGACTTCTACAAGTTCTTAATAACATACATTTTTGAAGCCTAAATATGACCTTGGCCTTGTTTAACTCTGATTCGTGTTCTGCTATGATAAATGTCAATTTATACTAAATAATGGATAAATGGATAACTATAAAGGAGAAAGAAGGAGGGAGAGAGGGAAGGAAGGATGGAGAGAGGAAGAAAGGAAAGGAGAAAAAGAGAAAGGGAGGGACTGGGAAAGAGTCCAAATGAGTTTATTTCCCTCACATAAATGATAATCCAGTTGAGGAGATCAATAGTTCATTAAACATTAGAAAAAAATAGAAAAAAAATTAAAATGGCATTCAAAATAGAGAAGAGATCTTGGTGGCATTAAATGTTAAGGATGCCAAAGACTAGATGAATTTTGACCTTTTCTTAGGTAAAAAAGATTTCAATCAGGGAGAGATTAAATGTGAAAGACAGAAGGTCAACCCAGGCTGAGGGAAGCCCCATTTCTTGTTATCTCTTCCAGTTGAACAATGTGTTTAATTTGCTTCCTTTTCCAGTAGTTAGTTAAAGGTTGCAATTGCCCAGGCGTCAAAAAAGATTCTAAACAAAGGTCAAGAAAATAGTAAAGCCATTAGCAAAGTAAGACGGCTTGAAAAGAACAAGTGGTGCTATAGCTTCAAACTAAATTCAAAGCCAGGATTCCTAATTTGCTCTTCATTACATAGCTGACCTTTAAATGCTGCTGGTCATCTGGGGAAAATTTGGCAGTTCACCTGATCTTCTTATTTTTAACTAACTGCACTTTTACCTCACCATCAACTCCCAAGCCAAAACCAGCCCAGGTAGAACCCTCTCCTGAATAGGGGCCAGTGTCATTTCTCAGTAAGGCTCACCAGAGGAAATGTCAGTGGACAGGAAGAATTTACCTTCTTCAGTAGAAAGACCTTGGGTTTCTCAGGAATATAAACCAATGTTGAAATAAATATATTTGATATAACTCAAAACAATATTTTTCACACATTTATTTATTAAACATCTATTACTGACTCTTAAGAAATAAAATGTGATAAATTTTGAAAATTAAGCATTTGCTTCACTGTAAACATTTTCAACTCTGTTTTTAAATAGTAGATACAGAGGTATAGTCACATCTGTTAAGTTTAAAGTGAGCACGTCTGTAGGAGACAATCTTTCTAATTCCTTCTTCATATTCAGAAATATAATATCACAAAAAGACAGCTATAGCTATGACCTCAATTTTACAGCTTCCACTTCTGAAGAAAAAAAAAGCAGAATTTAATGAAATTGGGGAGAACAGAAACTAAATATGTTTTTAATTATTTTTATTGCATTTGCCATTAAAATGTTAATAAGTATCACATAGGTATTTGAGAATAGAAATAAATTATATATACATCCACTATGGTAATCAATATTCTTATGACCCTTTTAATTGGACATGTTATGAATATGAGTGTGTTAACTTCTCTGCTATTCTGTGATGGTTGTAACCAATTCTAACGCATATTTACTATACATCCACACTATTAAATGAAATTAATAGATATTTGGACTTAAAAAAAATCTGCAGTTAGATAGTATCCTAGTTATTTTTCAGAAATCCCATTGACCAGGAATAATTAAATAAATTCCAAGTTAAGTTACACTTTATGTGCATAAGGACTCATCATGCATCATTTGTGCTCTGCTTAAAGGAGGACTTCTCTGGCTGAATTTTTTGTATGGAAGAGTAAGGCAGTTACTCGTCAAAGCTAGTCAATGTTTCTATTCATTTGCTGAAGACAGACTCCTTTTTCCCTCATCTTTGTGAATACAGACATCATCTGCAGCAGTTCTCAGGATGTCTCCTCAGTATTGCTAGTCAAAAATAGACCACTCCCCATAAACTTTCAAAACAGGTTTTGCTTGAAATATTAGATTATGGCTAGTTTAAATTAAAATTTTGTTTTGCACATCTTAACATTTTCATTCTGCAAGAAAAGGGATATCAGGAAAATAATATCAACCTTATGTCTGAATTGGAGAGGAGGAGATGGGAAGTGACAACTCTGTCAGGAAGAAATAACCAAATTCATGTCTTTCTTTCTTGTAAAATCATCACTCCTTTGGCTACATGACAAACAGCAACTTTATTTCCTGGTGATATTTATTAACATAATTAAAACATTCTGAGAATTTGAGGATGTTCACTATTTGTCTCAAACCAGTAGTCAGCCCTCCCTTCATTGGATACATTAATATAAAGAATCCATATTAGTAGTCACCATGATAAGCTTACTACTATGGACCTAACCATTTTTAATTCTGTTAAGTCTTACAGAAGAGATTTGCAAAGATAATCTTAAGAACAGTTCTTCAAAGAAGAAAAGCTATAATACTATTCTAGAACCTCTCTTTTTGAAAAAGCAAAGAATGAGGAAATGTGGGGCAGGGCAAGGGGAGAGAGAGAACAAAACAAAGCAATAATAATTCTTCCAGATAGAAATTTACAAAACTTAATAAAAATAAACAAAATGCACCTACTGGCAAATGAACTACACGAGCTGAATCTTTGTTTGTTTGTTTGTTTGTTTGTTTTCCACCTTTGCATCCAAAGTGCTAACAAAGCCTGATGTACAGCATTTCAATGTATATTTGATAAATAAATAAATGAATTTCTAAATCCAGAAGCATATTTTCTTCAAACCTCCTTGTCAACATGTATACATTTACATCATAATGGCCTCTTAGACCTCTCCTGAATCATTCAGTGAAGTCCCAAGGGTGCCTACTAGGGAAGGACACCCCTTCTCCAGTATATTTAAGGCACCTTGACATACCCTCATGATAGTGCTTATCAAATTGTATATGATTGTCCAGTTTTATATGTCTCTTCTCCTTCAGTAGATTTTTAACCAATAAATATTTATTGAACTGGGTTGAAATGACTAGTATAAAATACACACCACGAGTGAATGTCTTCTTTTTCAGGAAAGATATCTATATCATTTTCTTTCCCCAAGTTTATTGAGATATAACTGACGTATAACACCATATAAGATTAAGATGTACAAAGTAATAACATGATACACTTATATATTGTGCAATAATTACAATAGGGTTAGTTAATGCCTCCATCACTTTATAGAATTATGATTCTTTTTTCATGATAAGAACATTTAAGATATACTCTCTTAGCAACTTTGAGTATATAATACAGTGTTATTAATGATAACTTATTCATCTTTTAACTCAGAGTTCATTCCCTTTGACTGGAACCTCTCCACTTCCCCACCCCAACCTCTGATGACCACCATTCTACTCTGTTTCTACTAGTTTAGCTTTTTTAGATTCCACATATAAGTGATATCATACAGTAGTTGTCTTTTTCTGACTTATTTCACTAAGAATGATGATGCCCTCAGGTTCCACCCATATTTTTACAAATGGCAGGATTTCCTTCATTCTCATGGCTGAAAAATATTCCATTGTTTATACCACATCTTCTTTATTCATTAGTTTGTAGACAGATATTTAGGTTGTCTCTATATCTTGGCTATTGTAAATAACGCTACAATGATCTGCAAAGATCTTGACTTTAGATATACATCCAGAAGTAGGATTGCTGCTTCACATGGTAGTGTATTTTTAAATTTGAGGAATTTCCATACTGTTTCCACAATGACGGCACCAATTAATATTCCCACCAAAAGTACATAAGGGTTCACTTTCTCTACATCCACACCAACCAACACTCATTAACTCTTGTCATTCTTTTAATAGTCACTCTAACAGGTGGGAGTTGGTATTTCATTATAATTTTGGTTCACATTTCTCTGATGATTAGTGATGATGAGCATTGTTTCATATACTTGTTGGCCATCTGTATGCCTTCTTTGGGGGAAAAATGTCTATTCAGGTCCTCTACACATTTTTAAATTAGATCATTTTATGCTATTGACTTGTGAGTTACTTACATATTTTACATATTAAATCCTTGTAGATATACAATTTATAAATATTTTCTACTAAGGAAAGATATATTTCTCTTGGCATTATTTTTTATATTAGAAAATTGCTTCTTGTTTAACTCTGATTTGGCAATTTGAGGAAGACAATTAACATATTTTCTAAGTCTTAATTTGTTCCTTTAAGAGCAGAGATTTACAGAAATTTGTATTGATTTAGATTTCAGGGATCAAATATGAACTAGCACAGGATTACTAGATTTATAAAACTAACATAACTGTCCTTCTTTGTCCCTCTTTCCTTTTCTCATTTTTAAAAATAAATTATTTGTAAATCTCTATTCTTCCTATCTCCTCATATATTGAATGTGTTACTGAATGCTACCGTGTGTTATTAAGTTCTACAGTTTATGGACAGCTGAACATTTTCCTTTATTCTTTCCTTACCAGAAGCTTGTCTGCACTACATGGTGGTACCACAGCGAATTTGAGAAAGGGGGATTAAACAAGCACTGATTTCTCAGAGTTAAATCATAAAGCCAAGAACTGGTTTCAGTCTACAGAGAAAGATGCTGTCTGTATTCTGATTCTGTTATTATCTCAATAGAAGCTACATAGCAGTCAGAGGAAGATAAATGTCAAAAGTGCCCTCCCAGTTCTTGACCACTCTGATTTCCAAGACACATAAGTTCCTACTGAAAAAAAAAAATCGTATAAACAAATGTTAGGCTCAGATTATTAAAATTTATAATTGTAAAACTGATTCCATGTTTACCAAGCAATTTCTAAATGTTCACTTAGCTTCACTGAAATGCCTGTTAATAGGAACAGAAAAGTCTGACCAGACTGACCTGAGTTCTGCAGCCTACAAAGCCATTTTTCTTTTATCAATTTATCTCTTAACACTGGTTTTGTTACCAATCTCTGAGCCTTCAATTAATGTGAATCTATACCCAAGATGGATCATTTAATGTGATTATAAACATCAAAATATTTGTGCCCCAAACATAAGTGATAAATCTTGTACCTATGTGAATCCATCAAAATAAATGGAATATTATGAAAAATGTGGACGACTAGCCATTTGACTTTGCTGAGTGATAGCCTAACTTGGCAGTCACCTGTCTTTCAAACTTCCGCAATAGACACATTTCAGGATTCAGTCAACCATCCTCAGTAGGGTACCTTAGTTGCAACGGCACATCTTAATATGCCATGTGACAATGCCCAGATCCTTAGTAAAAGTACATGCTTCAATTTGATACCTACATGTTTAGCAGTTTAAGGAAACAACTTTAGTGAAGCAACAACAACAATAAATGCATCATACCTATGATCGACTCAGGCTATGCTCTCCAAATTTGAAGAGCATACTAATTTGCTCTAATTTTGAGGACACAATGGCATAGCAAAAATATGAGAAGCTGAAAAATAAATTCAAAGTACACTCACAGAAAAAACATTCTACCTAAACATTTGATGTGTGGAAGTTTTCTACCTAATGACTAAATTAAAACATGGTGTTTTAAAGTAAGAGTAGATTTAGTATGGAGTAGTGAACAAAAGTGAGATGGTATGTTTTATAAATAAATCATTTAGATCCCAAATATATTTCAAGCAGTAGTGTTTTTATTGAGTTTTTAAGCTTCCTTATTACTATTTAGCAGGAAAGTCTGAAAAAATGCTACCATAAGATCAAAAGAATTTAAATTTTACTTTATAGATTTTATACATGTACATATAAAATGTTTATAGGCAGGTATTTAGTTTTATATTTTATGAAGTCTACTATGTGAAGGATGCTACTAGGAGGCATCCATTTCTATGGAGGTGAAGTTTAGATTTAAAAAGCTTAAACAGCACTAAAGAAAATTAGACTAGTAACAGGACATAATGAAGAACTGAATACATATTTGGCATTATTTAAATGGAATAAAACTTTTCTCTAGAAATACTTTGCCACAGGACCTAATACTGCCTGTTTTAGTGGGGAAAAAAAAGAGTTCTATAAGGAAACAAACAAATAAACATTTGACCTGAATGTCTATTTAAAACACAACAATTCTAGATTATCCTGATTATGTAAACTCATAGGAAAGGCAGGCAATGTTCCTAGTCTTAAAATTAGAGAAACAAAGTCCGCACTTTGACATGGATTTTTAGACAGTGCACAGTGGCATAGTGCTATAAAGTCCAGTCACTACCAAGGTCTTGGTATTATGAATGTGAGCAAATATAATGAGTGAAGAAAAAAGATCAGATCAGTGACCATTTCATCCTCATAAATGATCATTTCTAAATTCTCATGCCTATATAACACAAAAGTTTCCAAGTGGAAATTCTTTCATCCTTATTCATAACTGAGCTTAAGAGTCAACACATGCATCATTCACATAAAGGTAGTAGTGGAAAAAATATGTGCATAAATATATTAATACAGTGGCCATATAAATGTTCAGGAAGACAAGTATTATGATATCAGCATATAGCAAGACTGTTCTTCATTTAAAATTTAAAGAGGAAGAACAAAATACACCATTAGTTTACCAGCTATTGAAAATTTGTGGTGAGTAAAATTCATGTGTTGCTTAATAAAGCTTAAAATTCAATATGTTATGTTGGTTAGTAAAGCTTAAAGTTTTATGTATCTAAATTTAATAACATTTTATCAATGACCTTGAATATTTAGTCTGGGAAAGAATGAAGAAGTGGTACATGAAAAGGGACAGAGCCTGATTTGTGGTCATACAACAAATTTTAACTTCACCCTTGATTATAGGTGGAAAGATGGGCAGATCAGCAGTGATAACGCTGCCTCAGAGAGTGTAAAGTTAATTATTTACTTTACATTCACATCCTTTAAGAAGAGAAAGGAGATTTCTTTGCTGACCAGGGAGAAGCAGAATCTCCCCAACAAGTTACACAGGAGTTAGAGAAATCAGGTATAACCTTATTGCATGTGCATGATTAAGGATGTGTCATAATTTAGTGAACAAAAGAAAGCATTTTTCCCCAAAACATGTATCACCTTCAAGAAATTCTGACCAAACCAGAGTCAGTGATATTTTTAAGGTTTAGACAATGGTCTCTACTTTAAAGCTATTTTCAAATCTGTTCTTATCACTGCTTGAGCTTCAAAAACATGTCAATCTGTAGTCTTCAATGGTTTAGCAAGATTTCATCTGGCACTCACATCAAGGCTCTGTATGCCCAGAAGCAAAAAACTTAACTATTAAATATTTCTACTTCACCTTTGATTTGCAGCTGCTCATGTGACTTAAGGAAATGTTCCCTCAAATATTTGCATTTGAGGATTCCTTTTGAATCAAAAATGGATACTCTTGATCAAACACACTGTTTATCCAATCCGGAATTCTGAAAAGGTTATGAGAACATTGGAGACTCCATAGAGGTGAACATTGTTTACATAACACATAGCAATCAAAACACTTTTCTTTGAATAATTTCATTTCCAACTATCATTACCTAACTGAGCATTATGGATTTCTTTCACCATTGTCTCAGGTAGCTTTACATTTTTTTCCACATTTTATTATGAAAATGTTCAAACACACAGAAAAGTTGAGGAAAATACACAGTGAACCGCTATGTACCAAGTGGCTAGATTCCAGTTATTTTGCTACGTATAGCATTAACTTTTTAGGTAAAATTTACATAGAGTAAAATATACAAACTCAAATGAATCGAGTATCGTTATTTTCCATGTGCCTCAAGATTTGTCCCTTTCAAATTTCAGTTCAACTTCCACTGGCTCTCACCCCTTCTCCATTTTCAGATACACTGGGATGTATGTGGTCAATTCATTTTTCTATTTTTACATCCTTAATAACTGCATGAATGCTGATTCTACAGTCCTACATTTTCTTCCATTCCAGAGTAAAGAAATGCAATTACTTAAAAAAATATATATGCAATTACTAAACTCTCATCTATTCTCCTAGAGAACAAATACATATATGAATTTTTACTCGAATTTTTCAGTAAAGTTTTAGCCAATTCTTGCATAAAAGTTGTATACCCAGAAGCAGGAAACTTAAACATAATAGACTGTTACTACATATCAGATTTGTACCATATCAGTGTGATGTGAATTGAGAAAATTTCCCAACAAGGATTTCTACATTATAATTCCTTTGCTATCAAAAGCACACCAACATTGACTGCTTTCTTAGTGATCGTATTCATTTTTAATGGGAAGTCTAAATAACAGCAAAATGACCCTTCAAAATAATAAGTACTTCTATTAAGAAAAGTTTAATAAACTTCACTTCTCTTTTCTCTATTACCTCACTCTTAACACCCCTAATGACCTCATCACCTCACTTCTCCATGCACATCCTCTGTTCCCTTTCCTAAAGTGTATTCCAGTTGCTGTTGTCAAGAATGAGTCAATACTAGTTCAATTCTGAACCTTTAGAATATATATATTTTTTCACTTTATTCTTTATAGGCTATGTGACATAGGAAAATAAATAATATTTTAAAATGTCAAATTGAAAAAGATGTTACTCTACATGTATACCTTAAAAATACATTCAGTTAAATATGTCTAAATATACACTTATGCATAACATCAGCCTCTTCCAGAATTCTCAGAAGAATTAAATACAGTTTCTCTCATGGCGAAGCAGAAATATTAGCACAAAAACTGCATCAACTAAAATATCTCCACATGTTATGAAAAGCTGTAACTGTGTAAACTTTATTCTTATAAAAACAAAATAGTGGGGCTATTTCTTCCTGTGGTAATGAAAAAAAAAGTAAATACAAATAAGTAGAGCAAAGACTACGATTTAAAAGTTAACACTTTAGTAGAGCTAATGTAAAACTTCCCCAAGATAATATATAGAAACATAACTGCAGATGCATAGAAAAGGACATAAATATGTTAACCTGTGGAAAAAGATAAAAGCAATGAAGAAACAACAGACAGAAAATACTTCACCAACTACAATTTATCATTATTTTATTTCTGCTAATACTTTAATCACAAATTGAAAATGTGTCTACAGGGCAAAGAGAAACAGCTATCATGTAATTACACATAGAAACTACAACCTGAATTGTTCTTGGGTTTTATTTGCAACAATTGTATCCCAAGGTACATGACTCAGAGTATAAGGTTTTCTCTTTTTCCATTCTTAGAAAAAAGAGAGAGCCCGAAAGGATGACTGACCAATTTAACAATGTTCTTTGCTTGCTGAGATCAATCGATCTTTAATTCACCAAGCGCAGTGCTTCTTACATGCTTGAAATGAAAAGTGTTTCATCTAACAATGAAATGCCTTCCCTCATTGTAGTTCTATGTGGAAAGGTCACCAGTGTGTAACTTGTACACATTCTAAAATGTTAATATATACTCAAAGAAATTTTTAAATGAATTCAACACATATAATTATTCTTCCTACTATACACTCATTTTTACTCATTCTTACCTGCATTTGCATATATGGCAAGTTACATCACAATTCTGAATTACAGGCAATGTATCTTTCAGCTTGTGAACTAGCAAGTATTAAATCTCTTTTCAAAGACAAATAGCACTATAATGACTTCACAGTTGATGTGCGAGAGAGTAGTGGTTAAGGACATAGTTATCACTGGAAAGAAGACATGAGCCCTGAACCTGTCGATTGTCTAAATTTATGATTAAATTCCTGAAGCTTGGTTTCTTCATTCATAAAAAGAGTTCATAAGCGAACCAACCTCAGAGTGTTGCTGTGGGATTTAAATGAGATGATGAGTTTTAAACCCTTAGCACAGAGCCAGGCATCTTATGGGCATACAGTTATTCTTAGTTGTTATGATAATTAGTCACAAACTCACACTTCATATGTTAAACCACAATGGATAAACACAATGGATAAGCACCACTGAGAAGCTGAGAATTTGAGATAATTATGGGCAATGGTTGCAGTTTTGGAGAATAATTAATTTTAAAGAAAAAATACAGGGAAATGATATAAGGGGTAAAGTAATCTGATAGGTCCCTTTATCCCACTGGTCCTAATTGGTGCCTCTTCCAATGCATGGTAAATTAGATGTACAGGTTTATAAAACATAAATTTTAACTTATGTTTCATTTCTTTGCATTTATTTCAGAAGCATCTCATTTTTCTATAGCAATATTATAATAGAGTTCACTTTAAAACAACAACAAAAATACATTTACCTTTCTTTTTGCCACAGAGCAAAAGCTAGTTTTGTCCTGTCTTATCATAACTGGTTGACATAACTGATTCACAGATAATACTTTGTGCCATTAATTAAAAGTGCAAGAAAAATTACTTGATACTTAAAAGCCTGATAGGTTTGAATATAAGGTCATGTTTTGACTCACTGAGGCTAATCAGACATTATAAACATAAAATAGGGGTTTTGAAAGACAATACATTATTTATAAGCTGATAGGCCCTTTATATTCAATTTGTTTAAGAGATGAATGACCAGTTTAAAGAAATCAGAGGGTTATAGTGAAAAGGAATATTGTGAAAGTAATTTGCATTTATCTCCAAAAATTAACATAGTGTATCTTTAATAATCACGATTCCATAGAAACTACTCAGAATTTTTCAGCATGTTGATGTAGATTCTCCTTCTGTGCATTTTCTGATAGACTAGCTTAAAAGTTTGACATTATGAAGAAAATTGATATTTTTCTTGTAATTAAGAAATAACCAAAAGCCAATATCATACACATTTAGGAAACCACATTTTTAGCAATGGTCAGATTGATTAGAAATCAATGCTAGTTATTTGGTGTCTCTTCTACCTGGTAACAGTACCCTTCAGACTGAGTTTAAACATTTGGCTTAGCGTAAAAACCAATCATTTAAACCTCTAATAAAATTGTATCATATATGTACATCTAAGATAAACAAGCAATAGTTATCAAAAGCGACTACTTATTATTTAGACTTATAAAAACAACATGACCAATATAAAAAAAAATAAGCACAGTTAAAATAATAAAACAAAGAGAGAAAGTCACCACACTCCATCTTTCTAACTGCTAGAATTTCAGTAAAATTGTTTATCCAAAATGTAATGTGCTAAATCACAAAGTTTTTCACTGACAGATTATAATCTGGTTATAAATTAAAGTTTAGGTTATTAAGATGACAATGTTATTGTTGTATGTTTCAAAGAGATTATTTATAGTGCTGTAATTGAGCGATCTGCATCAGCTCTATGCAGCCCTAAGATATGGAAAGCTATATTATCTCTGTACCTGGGAAAGAGGCCAGAACCATAAATGAGATTAGAGTAGGAAAGACTGAGCTAGTAACAGGGCTGACAGAAAAACCATGGGCAGGTAATAGTATCTAATACAATAAAGGCACATGAATGGGGTTCATCAGACGTTAAGAAATATTCAAATGTCCAAATTAGATTGTAAATACACCTACAGGTATCATCCTTACCTAAGCATGTCAGAAGGAGAGGGGAAAAAGAGTGTCTATATTTAAAGACTAAGTAAAGGCTCTGCTGCTCAGAGTGGGAAATAGAACACAAATAATGGGTAGTTTGCTGCAGAGACTTAAACTAAAAGAAAATCTCAAAATCTGCAATGTTGTTAGTTGAAAACACTAGCTTAAAAGTGAATATTCTCTTCTACCTCCAAACAAAAGTTATCTAGCCTCATCTTCGGTACTTAACTAGGCTCTGGCATATTTTAAAGTAAATTAGCTGGTGAGATCAGACTAGAATTGTGGACAAGCGTTACTTCCTGGAAAAGGGTTACTTTCTGAGGAACAAAACGTCTTGGCTATAAACACCAAATGAAAGAACTGATCTTCTGAAAGACCTTTTTTATACATTTTTATAGGTGAGACACTATAAATACTAAATGTCATAAATATAGCTGTATAATATTAGTTGGAGTGGAATTCAGAAGGAAAAAGATTTTGTTTTTAATTCTACTTTCAGAAAACCAAAAACAAATATATGCATAAAGGGGGGAAAAGTATTAATACTAGTCATTCAGATATTAGAAAAAAATGTAAAACTGTCACTATTTAAAGAAGATGTGATTGTACAGAAAAATAATCCCAATGAATATAGAGAAAAAGTTCTAAAACTGGCAAGTAGGTTTAGGAAGGTTATTGGATACTCACTTACTATGTAAAAATCAATTGTATGTGTATGTGTATACCTAATGTATACACATTATGTTTAAATATTTAAAAAGGTTGTGACATAATAGCATCAAAAATATGAAATACTTAGAAATTCATTTAATGAATTATGTGCAACAATTGTTTTCTAAAAATAGTTCACTCAGAAAAATTAATGAAAGCCAAAATAGATGAGATATATATCATTTTTATCAACTGGGAAGACTCAATATTATTAAGGTATAATTTCTTCTCATGTTGATCTATAGATTCAATTAAATCTCCATCAAATTATTAGCAAGGTATTTTTTAAAAATTGACAAGTGGGTTGTTTTCATTTAAATAGTCAAGCAAACTTTCTAAAAGAATAAAGCTGAAAGACTTCTACTACCTGATTTCAAGACTTGCTATAAAACTAAAATAATCAAGACAGTATGGTACTGGGGTCAAGAGATATTCATAAATGAATGGAGTAGAATACAGTACAAAAAACAAACCCAGGCTTAAATGGCCAATTGATTTTAAACAAAAGTGCAAAGGTAATTCAATGAAGAAAGGATAGTCTTCTCAACAAGTAATTTTGGAATAATTGGTTATCCATATGCAAAATAATAATCAATAATCAATAACCTTATACCATGTAAAAATAATAATTTGGAAGGGTTATAGACTTAAATATAAGCTAAACCATGAAACTTTTAGAAGAAATCATGAAAAATCTTTGAATAAAGAAAACATTTTATGAATGATATGATTATGGCTATATGATTACTCATATTTCAAAACTAATCAAACTGTATTTAAAATTGGTTGAATTTTATTGTTTGATGTCTGTTTATCTTCTTAAACTCACTTATTAAAGCAAATGTTACATGTTGGCAAACCTCATACAATTTTTTTAATAAGTACTAAGGTTACAAAGTGTATTGCTTGCTCATACAAATTCCTCAGCATGAGAAAAATTACAAAAAATTCTCTTTTCCTCCTTTCAGCAATCTCCCTACCCCCAACTCAAAAAAATATATACTGTAAATAATCAAATTTTATAAATATAATAATAACAAAAGTAATTTAAAATGCATATATAAAAATGAATACTAAACTTAAAGATTATTTCTAGGTAAGGATTCTGTAATTCTTAAAATGTCATTTTACCCTATAAACATTTTGGTATTTTTGAACATTTTATTATGGACATACCTTATTTTTATAATCATAAAGCATGGCAGTTTTCTTTTTTAGTTAATTTGATATATTTTTAATATAACAAAAGTTGTAAGATCATATGTACTTTCTTAAAAAGGGAGTTGTTTATCTCTACAGGCACATTCTATTCTGATGATCTCATGTGATTTTACCAAGAGGCACAGCTACACTGGGTATTCCATTTCAAATCAGCACTGATCATGCAGCATGGTATCTGTTAGCAAATGAGCTGCACTGAGGAAGAAGCATAGTTTTCTGTGAAGTTTTCATGTTTGTGGTGTCCCAGATATAATTACTCTATGGGAATTCTGCCTTACTTCTCTAACTAGTAAAACAGTTAAAAGAGAGAGAGAGAGAGAGAGAGAGAGAGAGAGAGAGAGAGAAAGAGAGATTGAGAGAGAGAAAAGAAAAAATCTCAAACATATCAGCAAGCACAGGAGCTTATCTTTGTTTCTGAAATGGAAAGCCAAAGTTTTACCCAGTTCCTATCGAAATAATGTAAGAACTCCACTTTACTCAAGAGTGAACAGTAGGAGAGAACTGAAGTTTAAGAGATACAGTAGAAATTTGTTTAGAAGCAACCAGATAAAAAGTAAAAAGTAAAATTAAACCTCTTGTTTATGATTTAGCTGACAAAAAAGCAAACACAAAAAGTAGACATAATATTGTTTACAAGCACCTAATTCCAGGTCCGTTTCCATAATCAACCTTTCCACTTTTTATGAACATGGCTATTTCAATTACAGAATTCTCATGTTTAAATGAGTATGGGATAAATCAGATAAGAACAAAGCTATAAAGTTAGCAATAAAAATTGATTTAGTACATTTAAAGGCATTCCCTCATACAACTTTCAGGAATAACCAAAAGTAAAATAGATAATAATTCTCCCTCACAAATTCTGGAGGCAAAATATCTGTAATAGAACCTACTGAGTAGGAAAAATAAAGAGTTTTTCAAACCTTGCAACAAGGTCCAATTGTCCAGGGTTAACTAAAGACATCTTCAAGTGATATAACTTCAGACACATGTGGAATATATAGGAAATATGACATCTTGCTTTGCAGTGAATTACTCTCAGAGAAAACTACTCATGACTGTCATCTAATCAGCATGATATTGCTCATGTGTGAGATATTACAAAAGGTGACCACTGAATTATAAGACTGAAATTTATTTATTGTTTTATAGACTATGTCTCCAGAACTCAGAGTTCTGAGTATGTTACTCTTTAAAATAAAGTGTTTTTCATTTTTTTTTAACCAATATTATCATCTACATGACTGAAAGTAGCAGACATAGATTATAAGATTTTGTCCATATTGCAATAAATAGTAATAAAGTTTGTACTAATAGTTCCTATTTCTAAGACTAATGTCAGTTTCCACACAGGCCTGCTAATTCCAAAGATACCTCTTTCTCTGTGTCACTTATTTTTGCCTCATAAATCATTGAATCCAAATTTCAAGATCTAACACTCTATTCATTCTTCCACAATTCATTCAACTCAGTGAGCGCTATAGCATAAGCAACTTGCTACTACTGGGCATAAAATTGTAGAAAAGACACTATGAGTATCTTCAAAAAGATTAATATTCTAGTAATCTAGAAGAATGCCACTCACAAAGTCCCTAATAAGCAAAATCATATAAAATGTAAATCAATAAGTGATTTTTAAATTGGGAAAAGCTTGCTACCAACAAGAAATATCTACTGAACTATTATTATATTTCAGCGCAAACTCTTCATCATGTAGAGACCAGTAACAAGCAGTTTATGATCTGGTAGTGATTCACACTCAGCATATTCAGTAGTACTTGTTTAAACCAAATTCGTCTCTACTCCTCTTTCTCAATTGACTTTCTGGCTATTCATTCCACATAGTGAGTAAAATATGAATGCAGTCTTTAAAAGTTAATGAGTTATAGATCTACAGATATTTTCTTTGTGGTATTTCCCTGTGTTTGTTTCAAACTCCTACATAAGGAAATCTGTATCAGCTTACTGTGGGTTAAATGCCATTTCTAATCTAATCTGTTATAGCCATGGGAAATTCACATGTAAAATAATGGCTTCTGATGGTGTTCTTTAAACCATGAAAGTTTTTAATTTTGATGAAATCAATCCTATCCATTTTCTCTTTTATTGCTGGTACTTTTGGTTTAAATCTAAGAAGTTGCTGCATAACCTAGGATAAAAAAGACTTACTATTGCATTTCTTCTAAGGGTTTTATAGTTTCATCATGGTGAAGGAAGTACACTCTGTAAATACGTTAAAATATATTAAATTGTACACAAACTGGTTAAATATATGATATATAAATTATCTCTAAAGCTATTTAAAAAATGGCTTCTTAGTAGGCGGACTCAAAAAGGCATTTGTTACAATGAATTTAATAGGCAAATAAGTGGTATATTCAATAATTCCTCCAGAAATGAAGGAATAGTTATTAGGCTCCAGAGTGCACAGGAACAGCTTCATACCAAAGGCATTGAGTAGACTGTGATTTGAGAGATATTATCATAAAAAAGCAATCATGATACTTAGGTATGTGGAATACTTTATTATGCATATGCCTTGTTATGTATATATTTACTACTTTTAAAAATTTATTTACAAAGAAATGCTATCATATATTGTTTTCTCAAGTTATGCTATATTTTCAGTAAGTTTCAGCTACTGAAGGAAAAATACAAGTAATTCAATGAAGTATATATTATTACCAGAATGGCTTTTAGTACAAAACTACTTATTTTTTATAAGTATCCAAGGGGAAGTAGTGACTAAAATGCTCAAATGTCTTTGTTATAAAACATTTTCTCCTATATCATAATGTCATGTGTGGAATACAAAGAAAGTGTAATTGAGTGCAGAAAAAGAAAAGAAAAGAAAAGAAAAACTGGCAGAATTTAAGTATCATTATCATTTTCTTAGATCCCTAGAGTAACATCAAAAAGTACATCGCACTAAAAGATAGTGTAGTGTTCCAAACTGACTGCCCTTAATGGCTAGAAGTTTTATAATGTTATTCACTACCAATGCACTTGACTGTCTGGCTAGTTCACAAGTTTCACTGGTTTCTAAAAAATGGCAGCTCAGATAACTCCAGGATACCTTATTGATAGAAAACTGAGAGTGCATTAGCTACTTTAGAGTTATTGTTTATTCCAATTTTGAGACAAGATAAAGTAGAAAATGTTATTTCTTTAGGAATTTGCTTCTTGATTTTTCTTAACATCTAGGTTAAACATTGTGAAATTGCACATTATAAAACTTTTTGAATAAAAATATGACTTGTATTTTTTAATCTTCTTGAAATTTATTGTTCAATAAATTTATTTTAGAATCTTGAGAAAACAAGAAACATGAATTTTTTTAAAACTCAAACTTTAAACTTTGGTTGACAAGTATATTTGTGTTGAAATTCTTTTGGATCAACCTAGAAATGGAGGCACATAGGTCAATGGCAGGACATCTTAGCCAAGAGCTTTATGAAAATTATTCTATTAGTGTGATCCTGGGAGTGTAACAGCAGTGAATCAGAAACATTATCAGCACCTATTTAATAAAGGGGAAAAAAGAAAATGATAAATGTGTCTCTAAAAAAAGATAATCTTGCCAAAATCTCTTATGCTTGCCTTTATAGTGCCACCAATAAAGGTGACTGTATCTCACTGAATGTCTTATAGAATTCTTGGAGCAATCTGTCTAAATGGGGGCTGCCTCAGAGCACCAGAAAATAAATGTCATCATTAAGTTTCTTGGAAGTAATGTCTCTTTTTTCACTAATGTACCAATTCCCGTGACAATCTTCCTTCAGACACTCAATATTGTTCTCATCCTAGTAGATTCTTGGATATAACCTATATTTAGAGAAAAAATGCATTTGCTTGTAAAACTATAAAAGTGCCTTTTAAAAAAAAAAGACAAAAATGTAGGAGAAATTAGCTCAATATAAAGTGTTTTCTGCTTTTCAAAGAAGACAATATATTGTGACTATGATTCTCCACTAGCCATTTACAAATTATCCTCTTGAGTGATACAAGGCACAGGGTTCATTAGAAACATTAGTGAACTCTCTATTAAAAGATGACTGTCTCAAATTTGGATTTGTCAGGCTCTGTGTCCTTCTTCCCTATTCTCACCCTGGCAATCTACCATTTAAGGGTTTTCTCATTATCAATAACTATGCGAAAAGCCAAGGAGAAATGTAAGTGGCCTCTCCACATGTCCAAAAAGGAAAAAAAAAAAATGATGAGCATACAATTTATTACCAGGTATGATTTAAGAAAGATGTTTCCATCCCCCCCCACCAAATCTGATAAAAACTGAAGAACTGCTTTTATAGCAGAGCATGGATTTATAAATAAATGTGCCCACATATTTTTTATAAAATATCCAGAAAAACAAGAAAGACTTGAATTTGCTGTTAAAGTGACAAATACAATAACTCTATCCTTTACTATGTGAACATGGAAAAATCCCTGAAACTTTTTGTAACCTTGGTTTGCCATATAAGAAATATTAACACTATTTTCTTAATAGATTTTTGCAATGTATATAAGAAATGCCACGTCTTAAACAAGTGCTGGATACACTGTAGTTACTTATTAATATATATCAATAAATAAATTATGTAAAATATATTTGAGTTTGTGTTTATACATATATACACACACAGATGGAGAGAGAGAGAAAAGAAATGGAGAGAGATTATTTAATCAGGGAACTCTACATAGATAGTGTATGATTCATTCTAGAGTACTTCTCAAAGAGACAAAGCAACTTTGCTTCTGCAGGACAGGTCAAACTGTGATTTTTGAATGTCCATTTCGTGAAATGCCTTGCATGAAATATTCTCAATTATAGGTGGCTGCTAAAATTCATTTCAGAAAGCCAAGAAACTACCTATATATACGCTTTTACTAAAGCTTGTTTAAATCATTGACCTTTCCTCTTTGGTTCATAACACTTTGTCAAGATGCAACAGACTGTTTCTAATATAAAAGAACACAAAATGAATTCTATTCTGGGAAAAGAGCTCTGCCTGCCTGAAGTACTGAAGACTAGAGATCTTATAGAATAATATTAAAGTTAGAAACCAGAACATGCTTATTTTATACATATCATGCTTCATGAGGTGGAGGGAGAGACAAGAATAAGGTGCTACATCAAACTGGCATCCAATTATATGTTTATCAACTTATGAGGTGCATTAACAGTTTGCAGTCTCTCTCAATTGTTAGCATAGAGCCTATGGCTGGGGTTAAAATTTAGATTCTATCTGAATTTCTGACTTTACTATTTAAAAAGTTTGTGCTTGATAATTTTTTCTTTTTATTTTCCACAATTCATGTTGCCATAAACTAATTCCCTGATGGATGGTTGTTAATGAATAATCCATTTAACCAAGTCCTACACTGTGTAAATTTTAAGATTAGATATTTTGGCAGTATATATCTGTACAATTCTTCCCACAGAGGTCTGGAGGTTTTCAGAACTTCTCTATAGATTAAATAAAAATAAAAATACAAAAAAAATTTAAAAAGTATGCTTGCCATACACCCAGAGCAATAACAAATAAGATTTCAAATTTTACCCAAGAATTAGAAAAAGAGAGAAGTGTGATGGCAATTTAATAGTTTTAATATCAGAGTTGGACTACTGCAGGTTCTAGTGTTAAAGAACGTCAACATGAAGTGGCATGGTTCACAATCATAAAATTTTTAAATCATCTTTAAAAATAAAATGGAGAGGTATAACGATTAGGCTGTATTTTCAAGTATAGTTATACAATTATGTATAATAGGAATGCCATTCAAAAATAAGGCTGATTTAGATAATATCTATTAACTGGTGATCCCATGGACATACATAAGAAATCCAGTTCCTCAGCTTGCTCCACAGAGGGAGACAGAACTTCTGTGCTCACTGCAATCAACTGATATACCATGTTACACAATCTTCTCAAGAAGCAGATCCACGATACATCTTAGCCAAGTAAAGACATTGACAAATCTTCCACAGGACAATTAGTTACAAGCAATTTAACTCAGTAATCCCCAAATTTATTTGGTCATGGAATCTTACTAAAAAAATACAGCACTAGTTTTCTATTCAAAATAGTTTAGAAAAACTACTAAATTGACATTGTGTTCCAAATCAGTCTTTAGAATAAATGTTCACTATTGAGTTTCAGAAAAACACCAATAAATTTAATAATTTTTAAGAACATGGTTTCAAATTTCTAATATGTTCTGAAATAGCAGATTTTAGATCAGAAGGCAATCAATCCTAAATGCTAGATGTTTGTGAGAGTTCTTAAAAGCAAATAGTCTAAAATAACTGTGGGGGAAAGTAGAGATAATCTTCATCAGACAGACAAGTACTGAGTAGATTTAAGTGTTTATTCAAGTGAATAACTCAAAAATAAAATTAGAAAAATGTTTCTTAGAAAACAAATGTACTCTACTCCTGAATATCCAAACAACTTACTTTGAAGAGGGAAAGACAGACACTTTCAAAGAATCAAGGGAAAGGCTAAAAAAGTGTACAGGTTCTTTCTTTCTGTGTCTCACTTCATCTCTCCATATCTATGTATCCAACTATCCATTTGCTATCTATCTTAAAAATTTAACTTTTTATAAAAGGAAAAAAAAAACTAGTAAAATGCCCAGCTATCTATTCTTCAAACCAGTGTGTTAATAAAGATTGGTTTGTTCATTTTTATCAAATAAACCTAATCAATAACAAAACAGTACAGAGCAAGCTCACTCTTCGAGATACTTTAATATTAAATATCACAGGTATTCTTGCTGCCTACCACCATTTGGGTACAGAGCTAAGAAAGATTCTAATAATGAAGCATTTTACATCATCAACAAGAACCTTGATTCTAGCCTTTTTCCTTTCAGGAGCTCAAATTAAAGTCTGATTCAAATTTGCATAAATTTGCCATACTTATTCTTTATTGAATTCATACATTCTAGGTCAACATTAGAGTTTTTCTATTCACTTGTAATATTTCTAAAAATCATACAAATAGGTTTTTTTTTTAAGAATTAAACTGCAATTTCCCATTTTAGGTCATAGGTGAGCATTTCTGCCAATCTAACAATATCTATTACTATGCCACTCCAGATTCTCATTTCTTCATCCAACAGCCCAGAATCAAGTTCCTACTATAGGTTCTAGGTACTGAAACTGAATTATTTCACTAAGAATACACTAAAATAATATTATATGAAGAATGATTTATAAAAATGTCAACTGTCTCTACAATAATAACATTAATTTACTTGAGAAACTTTTGTTCAATTTTATTATGTATTTATAAAACATATTTCATCATTAATAGATTTTTTCCAGAGCATATAAATAGACAGTTGAATATATATGCATACATCTATTAGCAAAATGTAAAAAAGTATTATCAAGTTAAATTTTGCATGCATGTTTGTTGAAATAAAAATGTTTTCAACACAAATAGAACTCATGAAAAAAATTTTAAAATACTGTCAACTTCATATTTCTCAATAAAATATCCATTTCTAATTTTTATGTTTCCATTTCTCTAAATTTCTGTTACTTTTCTGTTATTTTTCAAATTTAATTAAAGAATACCTATACTACAAATTCTTCTATTGGAGCCATAAAATTATCAACCAAAGTGTTTGCCATTCTTTTTCATATTCCTCTACTCAAATGTTTTTCACCCATGGTTTATTTAAAACTTGTTTTTGTTTTCCAACTTATACTTTAGTTTTCAGGTAGATTTTGAAGTTTCTAGTTCAGCTGGATAAATATTTTTCAAAAGAAATCACAGCTGTTCAGTCATACCAAGTACTTCTACTGCTTATTCTTTTTGTGTGTGAGAATTTGAGCTTGTCACTACATTTCTAAAAGCAGTAAGAAAAAAGTATGAACAAGAAAGTGTTCAATGGTAAAGAAAAAAATGTAACGGCTTTAGAACAAAGACTGTAGAAGTCAATTTTCAGTTGATCCCCTGTGTACTTAAAAATCTCTTTGGACACAGTTCCACAGTTTGAAAGGATATTCAAAACTCCTGTCAAAATTTACTTATTCCAAAAGCTAGTAAAATACCCAAATATCTTAAAACTGTTAGCGATTATTTATAAATATAGAATACAGTTAATATATATATTTTTAATTTAGTCCAAATCAGCACAATCAAATCAATTTCTTCTAAGTAAAATGCTGGCTGTACTTGTTACACCAATTTGTTGACATTTTACCCATACAAAAATGTAAATCCCATTAAGCTGCAATGAATTGATATTAAAAGCACTATAATGTGGTGGAAAGAGCTTGAGCATTTTTTGGTATGTTGAATTTGGTTTGATAAGAGAGAATGGCAGGGTAAGTACTGTGTCAGGCATCCTCTAAGATCCCTCCCTCCCCAAAGTCTCCTACCTGGTATTTATGTCTTTGTATAATCCTTTCTCTTTGAATGCTGGCTGAACTTTGTGACTTCCTTCAAACCAATAGAATGTGGCAGATATAATGAAATGTTACTTCCAGTTTAGTTTTTTAAAAGACTTTGGCTTCTATCTAGTTGTGTCCCTATCCCTCCTTCCCTCCCTCTGTAACAGTTCACCTGGAAAAAAAAAAAAAAAAAAAAAAACAGGAAAACCAGGTGCCATGTCATGAGAAAGCGCTTTTGCAACTTATATGGAAAGCAATTGAGAGAAGGCTCTGGGCCACAGCCAGCAAGAAATTGAAAACTGCATGAGTTAATTTGGAAGCAATTTTCCCCTAGTGTTCTGATGAGACTGCAGCCCCTTTCAAAAGCTTGACTGCACTCTTGTTAGAAACTAAATCAGAGGCACCAGATTCCAACTAAAGAAATAATGAGATATTAAATGTTGGTTGTTTTAAGCCACAAATTTTGGCATAATTTGCTATATAGCAGTAGACAACTAATACAAGTGCCCTATATTCTCACTCTTTGTATCCTATATTCCTTCATAGGAACTCAATAATTGATAGCTTCTATTATTTTATAAAGCACAACCTTAAGTTGTTCAAAACCCTGAGCTTTAAATCAGCTAATGCTTTCTCCAAAATAACATTTAATAAACATCTATTTCATACAGGACACTGTGCACAAGTCTAGCAGGTATGAAGATAAAGTGCCTTGCCCTCATGATTTTTATCTAAAGAAGTCACAATAGCAAGGAAATTGAAAGATTAACAGGAAAATAAAAGTTTAATTATTCATAGCATAGAAATAATGATAAATCACTTAAATATGTAATAAGTAGGCCCATAGTTATTCTACTACATCATTTTCCACTAACATCTTTGTCTCTCATTAATTCCAATACTTGTGGACTAGAATTAAAGCATCGTATTTAGGAAGTCACATCATGGTTTCTGTCTCCTACTGGACATTTATCATAACTATGAAGTCATGTTTGTTCATTCAATAAATTACTCAGGGTTTAAGGAAGGTGATGAAGCTTTCAAATTAGAATTCTCTGAGTTTTAATCCTGATTCTGTCACTTAGAGACTCTTAAGATCTCAGGATGTACATTAACCTCTGACCCATAATGTGTTTCCCTTATAAATTGGAGATATTAATGCCCACCTATTTAGAGGATTACTCTGAGGATGCAATAAGATGAATTGAATAAAATGCAAAGAACCTAGTAGTGAATCTGGAACATAATAAATGGTAACTAGACACACAGAGATACAAAGATCAGTGAAGGATACTACCAACATCAAGGTATATATAGTTTTTACAGAAACTTCTAAATAAATGATGATATCAATAAATTATAGTTAAAGCTATGTATGCGATTAGACACTGATTGATAGTTAAAATCCAGCTTAAATAACTATTTAGTGACAACTTTGTGAAAATCTGTGTGTCAATGACTGATGCATGTAAGCAAAATGTACCCCTTGACCTACCGTAGAAGATTAGGAAAACGCTAGGTGGACATACATAAATTACTCTCAAATAAGGCAGAGAAAGAGAACTACAATTTTGAAAAAAACATAGGCTACAGTAATAGAGACAAAGGAATCTAATAAAAGTTTTGGGAATTTTTGAAGGCTCTGTGATTTGAGATGGATTTTTTTAAATGGTTAAGAATTATGTTTGCCTATAGGAAGAAAAGACACATGCATGGCAGAAAAAATGATATGACCAAATGTCCTGAGGATAGAAAGTACACAAAAAGCAATTGTAACAAGATTATAAAATAGACAGAGGAGGCAGGAAGAGAGAGTAGCGGAAGAAGGCGAGTGGAGGGAATAGGGGGAGAGCGAAAGAGCTAGAGCGAGAGAGAGAGCAAGAGTGAGAAAAAGAAAGAAAGGGAGGAAGACAGATTCCTGGTTGCTAAAAAGCACTGCTGGAATAAATTATTTAACAAAGGTACCCTCATTTTAAATTTATTCTTTATGTGCCTGGAGAAATCACATTTAGATAAAATAATGGGTGCTAACATATAGTAGATTTCCTTCCTAAAGACAATTATCTGCTACTTCAACATGTTCCTGTTTATGAAATTAGAAAATTCTTCAACAATTATCTCTCAAGGCACAAAGACGTATCTTTCTACAGTTGTTATTTAATATATACTTTGATTATATATTTATATGTTAGAAATAAGTTAAGCTAAATTGCTCCACAGAGCCAGTCCCATGAGAGCACAACCTTATAATCTGTCTCTGATAAAGGCACTGAGGGATATCTCACAGAAACATGATGTGCTTCTAAGATGATAATCTAAAAAATACAGGAACAGTTAATCCAAACATCCCTTGATTCCCTGTAATGTATAAACATTAGTAACTTTTTACACTGTAGAGCAAAGTTTCTCAAACAACTTTATATATGGCATCATGGTGCTTTCAGCTAGCAAAGCACTGTAGGGATGGATATGAAAACAAACTCAGCAGCCCTCCTCTGGCAAACCAGGCCTTCGAAATGTGCTTTCACCTGTAGTAAAACAAAAACTCCCATCTCTTAAGGCATAACATAATTAATCTACTTATCTTCCCAGAAAGAAAATTACAAGGCCTTTGTTTATACCTTCTGCAAATACCTTATGAGAATAGAAAAATCACACTATTTTTCACTATAGGGTTAATATGAATATTTCATGCTACTTGGCCTTTCCAAGTACTCTTTATAATTAATTTCTTAGAACATATAGGTTGACCAAAGTTATCATTCTCAATTTTAAAACTGATTTGCACAGTCCTTAAAAAGATAAGACCACAGACAAAGATAAAACCATTCTGGACAGTAAGGAGCAAAGTAACAGGTAATGGATACTTAAAATAATGCTTTTAAGGACATGTAAAATTCTCAGGATATACTTATGATCTGACACATATATCATATCTCCACGAACACTTTCATAATATTGTACACAGACACTCTTTTCATCAAAGTTAAAGCGCTATTTAATTCAACTCCTGTTGAAATCCAGAGTTCCAGAAAAGTGTAGTAGATTAACCTCATTCAGCAATTAACAATCTCAACACAAAAGTGTTTATTGGAAAATCTAAGAAAAACATGCAAAAATACAAAAGCAGGTAAGTAACCATGTTATATGTCACCCACAAAACTCCCCTTTTTGAACTTTGGAACACTTTTTACATCATCCGGCCTCCAGATCAGAAACCTGCAGAAACTCCCATTGTCAGAAGAATAAAGTTTAAGATCTTTGCATTGGAATTCATGGTCAGCCATATTTGGCATCCATTCTTCGTTTTATGTTTATTTCACACTAATTCTCAAAAAGAACCCTTAACCCATCTAATCCATCTCCTAAAATTCATAGTCTCCAAATATGTCCTGCTGAAAGCCAGTTCAATCTAACAATTAAAATGCTTTCTCAGGTTAAGTAAACCTCTTGAAACACCATAGGAAATTTAAGTCCTGCCTCTTTACCCTTAATGAGGTCTAGTATTACTATTTTAACCAAAATTAGCTTCTTCCTTTTTAAAATACTTTTAATACATATGATCCTCAGTGTTTATTTAGCATTTAATGGAAACAGAAAATATATAATATGTGTGAATGTCTCTTCCTCTGTCTTTTAACTCTGGCCACCAGTTAGACCTAAAAATGTTAAAGCAGCATTTTATAGTAAGTTGAAATGGGATTGACATTCATTTTAGGAGTTGCTACCAGCACTTATCTGCAATGAAATAGAATAGATCAGAATGTATCACACTTATTAAGGGTAATAATGTGAAAATTCTGTTTTACAGAATTTATAGATGTGTAGATGTATGTGTTTGGTAGGCTGCAATGATTATCTATTTCTTATAGTGCTACAAGATTTATTTTTTAATTTGAAAACAACCATTCTAGGAGACCATGCCTCCTATTTAAATAGATTGTCTAACAAAAATTTCTATATTAATGATTTCACTTATATGTGGAATCCAAAGAAAAAAACAAATGAACTAACAAAATGAAAACAGATTCATAGATACAGAGAACAAACTGGTGATGGCTAGATGGAAGGGAGATTAGGGAGCTGGGTGAAAAAGGTGAAGGGATTAAGAAGTACAAATTAGTAATTATAAAACAGTCACAGGGATGTAGAATACAGCACAGGGAATACAGTCAATAACATTGTAACAATTATGTATAGTGCCAGGTGGGTACTAGACTAATCAGGGGAATCAATTCATAAATTACATAAATGTACAAATGTCTATCCATTGTGCTATACACCTGAAACTAATATATAATAAAATAAAATTTAAAAAAATAAAATAAAGAAATGTCCAATATAATTCTTGATACATATTAAATATTTAATGGGCAACAAATATATATATATATAATTATATTGTTATCAACTGATCACCAAGTATTGCAATAATACAATAAATCAGTTCAAATTTGAAATTAAAAATAAAGTTCTATATTAAATAAATATTTAAAATGGGTAGGCCAGGAGACTGAATGAAGTTAAGAGAGAATCAGGTGCTCATAAGCAGAAGACAAAACTAAACAAGAGAATGAAGACATTGGGAGTGTCAACAAATATGCACTGATTGAAAAAATGGGGACTGTGAGATTGGCAAGGTGGAATTTCATTTTAAGTGCTGCCTGGAGTTGGTTCTGATCTGGCACAAGATTATGTGGCACCCTGACTACTATGCTCAGCGAGTACATCTTTGTGGATTGTCATAAAACTAAAATCTAATTTACAGCAGGTAAATTACAATATGCAATTACAAAATGCATATGAAAAAAGAGTTTATTTTCCTTTAATTTGTAAGAGGAAACATTTGGCACCCTTAATAAAATTCATAAATTGTGTTTTTCTCAATTCATAATTTTCTTATGCTTGTTTCCTTTCTTGTTCTATTTTAGACCAGAATTGGGTATCTACTTTTCACATACATTATGTAAATAGAGTTTACATTTTAAAACAAAGATGATATATGAATAAACATATGAATAAACATTAAATAGCTTACAGAACTGAAATAGCACCATCTGTCTAAACAATTATCATCCAAAATACATGGCATCTTTGTCTACTATATTTCCCAAAGTATATTTTGAATTTGTTGTGTATTCAAAATGGTTCAAAATATTATCAAGCATATTTCATGTAGTGTATAGTACTGTCTGGTCACACTTCTTCCTTCCTTCCATCTTGAAATGGCTTCATGGTAGTGTGTTCACAGATATGCATACCTCTACTCATCATTGTCTTTGTGCTTGACCTTGTGACTTGCTTTGACCATTGCATGGGACTTGATATGATGAACCAGGGTTTACATGAGTATGTATGATTTGGTTTGTAAATGTGATCCTGCCCTAAAACATTAGTACACCAGGATGCAACACATAAAAACAACAGATAGTCTGTAGGAGAGCCACACCAACAAAAATGGAGTAATTTCAATGAAGGATATATTTTGTTGTTGTTAGATACTGAGATGATGGTTTCTTATGCAGCAAAACTTAATAATTTTATTTTATGATGTTTAATTTATTAACTTAATTATTAATTTAAATAACAATTAATTATTTTTAAGTGCTTTATTTATTTTAGTAAAAACTGAATCATACACTTCATGGCTCAGAACATCGTAGTAACCAAAGTCCTAAAAATCTATCACGGAAATCCATTAACACTCTTAAAAAGCTTCACTAGTTTAAGTTTTTCAGCATACTTTTTTTGGTATACACGCTCTTTTTAGTTTGTAATACCGTTGAATATTTAATGTGGAAAGCAGTTTTTATTGCCTTCCATTCTTTTTTTATCAATTAAAGCCTGTTTTCCTGGTCATTTCAAAAGCATCCTGGTGTAATTCATAATTGGTAGAATTAGGACATAGAACAAGCAGCAAAACATGGAAATCAATATAAACCTACTGGCTGTCATCTAATGTATTTAATAATAGCAGTGTGTGTGTGTGTGTGTGTGTGTGTGTGTGTGTCCTGAACATCCTCAGGATTTTTGTGATACCATTCTTCAAATATAAAATAGAGTTTTGAAGATAATCTCAGAGAAAAAGCTATCTAATATGTATGTATGTAAGAAAGGCATTTGGAAGTAAATGCTAAACCAATGAAGCAACTCCTTATTTATTAATGAACAACTGTACTAAAATAGGATCCTTTTAGAATGTCTTTTTATAATATAAGTGGGACTTGTATGGATTTGTAGTTAAGAGGATAAAATCTTTAAAGTAACCCACCCAGCTATCATTTTTAAAGATACCACAACTGTCCTAGGGAAGATCTTACAAAGATTAAATATTACCTATTGTATACAAATATTGTAACATAATTAACTAAAAGGACAATGTTTGACCAGGTAAGCTCTGGTGAAAAAGTCAAGGCAAAGGCAGCATTAAAACATTCATTGCATAAAGAATCGGAGATAACATGGCTAAATCCTTAAAAATCATTTGGGTCAGGAACCAAAAACTGGGCTTCTTACTAAAATGGGTATTTTAGTAAGACAAGAAGTGTGTGATAGATTCTGTTATAGATAGGGTATATGTAATATTTGGTAGAATAAAAAAATATGTCTAAAGAACTAAAATAACTTACTCTAGGATACACGTATTATTTTTCAAAGTCAGGAAAATGCTAATATTTTATTCATTCATTTAATCATTACAGTGGAAGGCTCAACTTACAAACAGATTTTATGGGAAATGAGGTATAAATATAAGATGGTTCTGCTTCTTCCACAGAAAGTACAATAACTTGTCTTATGTCCTCTTCCTGTGGAATACATAGAATTTTGGGATTAATGCACAATCTATTATAATGTTTACTTTCTTTGTAAGGACCTTGGGAAAATTTCATGAAAGCATTGAATATAAAGATGCTATCACAGTAAAAATGTGATGAGTTACATATTGTGAAAAAAGGTCTATTATATTAAAGTGAAATTTCTGAGCACACAATTTATCCAAGAACCATTATTGCTTTCCATATTTATATTAACTTATGTGATTATTGATATATAATTTTGTTAAAATTGGATTTTTCTCTATTTTTCAATTACTGATCAATGCATATTTGAGTCAGAAAGAAGTATGCTTAGTATTATGTTAAAGTTTAAGTGCAGATATACAGTTGAAACTTGAATAATGCAAGCTTAGGAACACTGACACCTGTGCAGTCAAAAATTGTTATATAACTTTTGACTTCCTAAAACCTTTACTAATAGATTACTACTGACCAGAAGCCTTACTGATAACATAGTCAATTAATACATATTTTGTATTTTATATGTATTATATACTTATAATAAAGTAAGGTAGGCAAAAAAATGTTATTAAGAAAATACATTTATAGTATTGTACATATGTCTTGAAAATAAAATCAATGTATAAATGGACCAGCAGTCAAACCATATTGTTCAACGGTCAACTATACATATTGCAATCAATAGTTGCTTTAGATTATGTGATTTTCTATACATGTAGTCAAAATGAATAAATATTGAGCTATATTCAATGACATTTCATGTTTCTAAATAGCATGAATAAAATCTGGAATAGAAGATTAAAAAAAATGAGAAAAATAGGTGACAAAAGATGAAGTACAAAATCAAAAGTAACGGATCTACAATGCCCAATAAGTTAAAGAAAAAACACAGGGTTTTTGACTTGTGGCAAATTGACATACTTAACTAATATGTGCCCTCTTGCTAAAAATTAAATAAATAAGTAAATGATAGATAGATGATAGATAGATAGATAGATAGATAGATAGATAGATAAAATTATGATCAGACATTTTAAATGTGAAATAAATTAATGTAATTGTGTTACAAAGAAATAAATACAATGTCCATGTACTAAAAATAAAATGCAACCTCAAAAATGAGAATGTTAAGCATGGGAATTAAGGACTCTTTGGAGTAGGCTGAGATGGTATGGGGAAACTATGCAAATAAGCTAAAAACTGGATTTTAATATTATTATTATTTTTTAAAAGGCATACTAAAATCTGGGCACGAAAAAAAATCTAAACTAACATACTGGAAAGTAAGATGATGGACCAGGAAGAAACCAATAGAAAGGAAGTAGGTATAGAAATATTATTATGAGAAAAAAAGACCTTCCGGCAAGAAACAGTTCTCGATATAAAGATGGGGCATCACTTAGTAACACAAGTTTTGAATAATCTTATACTAATTAAATGAGCTCATTAGAAGATTTAAAATATCCTTACATACACTTATTCCAGACAGTTTTACAGATTAATTCAATCAAATTTCAAGAAATAGGATAGGTAATTACAATCTGAAAAAAAATCAGGAAATGTAAAAATGTTTTTTTAACACAAACTCCCACTCATTTGATGAAGACAGTATAACCATGATACTAACAGTAGAGAAAAAGAAAATTAAAGGCAAGCAAGATTTGTTTAGCATGAAAAATTCAATTAAATAAGTTCATTTTATTGATAGTCTAACAACGTCTAATACAAATATTCCAAATACTAAGTAAAAGCATGTGGTGGAATTAATTTTTTTAAATTATTTTTTTATCACACATCTACAGTAAACCTTACACTTAACTGCAAAATGTTTAAATAATTCCCTTTAAAACCAAGAATAAAGAATGAGAACCATTGGCATTTCTATATAATAAAGCACATGCAAAAAAATAAAACTAAAAAAAGATTAAAAGGTAAAGTAATTAGAAAGAAAAGAAGAAAATGTCACTAAATAAAAAATTGATATGTAAAAAAATACAAAGCAGATATTGTAGAATCTGTAGTCTCTAACCATCTCTTGATTTGTAGACAAAAACAAATCAGTTTCTATAAATGAGCAACAAGCAGATTATGAAATTTAAAATAATAATATATAAATATATACATATATCTAAATTTTAAAATAAGTATACATGTTTTTAAAAATTTACAATGCTTTATCTTGTCATTTAAATGTAGACTAAATAAACTGAAAGGTGTATTTTATAATTCTCTCCGGTTTGATTAATAATTTCTATGAAAATCCTAGCTGTTTTTTTAACTAAAAATATATCACTATAGTATTCATATAGAAGAACAAATGACAATGAATTATATAATTATGTTTGAGTCAAAAAAAAAGAGCAAGACAATGTCAGTGGGGGATTGTGTTACAAGATAAATTGTCTTTATATAGCTGTAGTAATAAATACTGTGTGGTGTTGGCATAAGGAAACAACAGTAAAATGAGAACAGAAGTCCCATTACTAAATCTACTCATATATGGAAATATGATTTATTATATTGCTAGTATTACAGACAAGTCAGTAAAGATTGCTTATTCAATTAATTATTCTATGTATCTCTGTGAAGAAAGTTATCCCTACCTCACATTATAAACAACAATTAGATCCAGGTGAATTAAAATTTAAAGGTTTAAAGACAATTAGGTGACATCTTGAGGAACTCAAGATAGGAAAAGATTATATAAACAAGATATAAACAATATAAATAATAGGTTATGTATTTAAAAATATAATAAAATTATGATCTGTTGGTCAAATAACACTACAAGAACATAAAAAGACAAGCCACAAACTGAAAATAGCCATTTTTAATACACACAACAAATGATTAGTATCTGAATTGAACTACATATAAAACTTCTACAGATAAAATTTAATTAAAAATATTTTGAATGAACACTAAACTAAAGAGGAAAGTACAAACTGGACAGCTATATTTGAACCATTAAAACTGGACTACTATCTTACACCGCATATAAAAATTAACTCAAAATGGATTAGGCTTGAACATAAGACCTTAAACCATAAAGCTCCTAGAAGAAAATATAGATAATAATCTCTTTGATTTGGGTCATGGTGATGATTTTTTGAATCTGACATTAAAAGCAAAAGCATAAAAGCAAAAATAAACAAGTTGACTACAACAAACTAAATAGCTTTTGCACAGCAAAGAAAATCATCAATAAAATAAAAAGGCAATCTACCGAATGGGAGAAAATATTTACAAATCTGTATTGAATAAGAGGTTAATATCCAAGATATATAAAGAACTCATAAAAACTCAATAGCTTAAAAAAGTCAAATTAAAAAAATGAGCAGAGAACCTGAGCAAAAGCTTTTCCAAATACATACAGATGGACAACAAGTACATGAAAAGATGCTCATCACTAATCATCAAGAAAATACTCAACAAAACTACAATGAGATATGACCTCACACCTATTATAAAAAAGATAAGATATAACAAGTGTTGGTAAGGATGAGAGAAAAGGGAACCCTTATGCACAATTGATGTGCAAGTAAATTGGTATATACACTAGGGAAAACAGTAGAGTGGTTCCTCAAAAAATTTTACTTCTGGATATTTATCCAAAGAAAACAAAAATGTTCCCTCAAAAACATAAATATACCCCCATGTTCACTGCAGCATTATTTACAACAGCCAAGATATGAAAACAACTTACATGTCTACTGATATATATGGTTATATATATATATATATATATATATATATATATATATATATAGTTACATATATATATATATAGTTACATATATATATGTGTGTGTGTGTGTGTGTGTGTATACACACACATATATATGTATATATATATCACAGTTTATATATATGTATATATCACAGTTTCTTTATGTGATACACACACACACACACACACACACGCATATATAATGGAATATTATTCAGCCATAAAAAAAAGTCTTGCCATCTGCAACAACATACCTTGAGGGTATTAGGCAAAGTGAAATAAGTTAGACCAAGAAAACAACCATATGATCTCATTTATATGTGGAATCATAAATACAAAAAAAACAAATAAACAAAAAGTCATAGAAGAGAACATAATGATGGTTTCCAGAGGTGGGGATGGGAGACTGAAGATATGGGTAGAGGGGGTCAAAAGGTACAAACTTCCAGTTGTAAAATAACTAAGTGCAGGGGATGCAATGTACAGCATGATGAGTAGAGTTAATAATACTGTATTTCCTATTTCAAAGTTGCTAAGAAAGTGATCTTAAAAGTTCTCATCACAAGAAAATAATTGTTTTCTATAACTATGTAAAGTGACAGATGTTAACTAGTGACAGATGTTAACTATAGTGATCAGTTCATGATGCATACAAATATGGAACTATTATGTTATACATCTAAAATTAATGTTATAAGTCAATTCTACCTCAATTAAAATTACTTCCCCACTTGCCTAAACTCTTATTCAAAGATATTTTTAATGACAAAGAATATCATTTAAGTACAATTTAATTAAGTAAAATAGAGAGAACTGATTGTAAGATTCTAATGCATATCATTTGGCTTATTCCACCGTTTCAACATTTTCCAGTGTGGGGACTGAAGGGCTTTGAAAAGTTTAAAAGGGATTAATAAATGATTCTCATTTAAAATATTATAAGAAATTCAGCTTCACCAATTTTCTCTGAAACTACCCGAATAGGTCATCATTCCCCAATACAAAAGGGAATATATCAGCTCTTTCTATCTTGATGGCTTTGAATACTTTTTAAAATTCAATGGGGTTTTGTGAGTTCTCTCTATTAAGCATCAATGTGATCCACCTACTGCCTCACTACAGTTGTTCCATACATCATATGGATTTGCTCTGAATATTTAGTTTCCAATCATGGTTAGATAGTAGAATGAATGTAATTATACCCCTGAGGTTACAATCTACCCCTGAAAAAGACTGAAATCAACTCAGTAACCCTAAGATTTTCCTTTTCATGCAGTAAGGCTAGGGCTGTCTGATATAAAACATATGCATGTTATCTAAGCACCAAAAGGAAGGCATCCTGGCTCTAGCTTTTTAATTTATATTCCAAATCCACTTGTATTGTCTTAGTTCCTTTGTCTCATACCTGGTTTCCATCTGCCTGCTCAGCATTTTCAGATCAATGTTTCAATAAGACAGTTTTATTTCAATTTCAGCACTGCAGCTCTCCTACTCTCCTAAAGATTTCCTCAGCATTGGTTTTTCAGGCTGCCTGCCAGATCTTCTCTAATCCTTTGTCAATTGGCTACAGCCGAAATCCCAAACTGATGAGACATCCCAAACCCTGTTTCTCTGAGGTCGAGTTAAGACAGCTACTACCTATTTAGTAAAACCTGATTGGGGCATTAATTGGAAGGATGCTATGCCTTCTGAGAAGAATTACAGCAATAAAACTAAATGTTGGAAAAGACATGACAATATGGAGATAAGTTAAATACTTCTGCCATATAGTTGGTAGAATATGCTAAAGGGTAAAAAGAGAGGTGAGAAAAACTTTATGTAACCACTGGATGCAGTACAAGTGAACCACACACTTAAAAAGCCATTCAATATATTTAAACATTTGCTTTTGATTTTACAAAAAGACACAGAATGTTTGCTTCTATACAACTTTCCCATTGTCCTAATATGTGCACTCAAGAATTATGGGACAACTTTATTTCCTTTTAACAACCAAAACAATATGTGATAAACCTGATTGTAGAAAGTGTTGGAACAGAAAAACCAGCATAGTTTAAAATGCTCAAGGCTAATGGAAATTCCTCATACTGGAAAGGCAAATTTTTGATTTTCTTGGTTCACTTATTCCCAATTCTTTATCACAGGTTTCCTAGAACATTCATAGTGTTCATATCCGAAGTAGAAATATCCAAAGTGGAAATGTCTCACAAAGTAATGGTATGACCCATTGCCTTTTAGGTTCACCAGAACTGGGTCACCAGAAGACTTAAAAATTTAATTCCTATACAACTTTTAATTAGTGACGATGATATTCTGGATGGTATAGGTTTAAATGATTCCATCATGCAAGGTAGAAATGTAGAACAAGATATGCTCTTCTTTTTTTCAACCTACAGACTCTCTTCTTAATTATATCCCACTAAGGTGGTTCCTATTTATTGGCTATGAAATGCACTATTTCCAGCCAAAGCGTCTCTGCAGTATTTTCCACTGTTCCACTTATGCTAACAAGGACAATTCAAGGGCAAATATTAATTATGATTTTGACACAGTTTTACTTTCGTGTTTAGCTTTGAAAGTAATTCCATGGTACGCTCTGATTCCCTTGTCAGTTTCCTATACTTTTAATTTCTAATTTAATGAACTAATGAACTCAAGGAGAGGTTCTGACTTTTAAAGTGTTTTCCCTTCCCCAAATTTTAGTTTCACTTTTCAGAATAACACTTCTAATTAAGATTCATTACAAATAACTAAAAAAATTTTAAACTTTCAAGAAGAGCACTACAAAAGAGCTCTAAAAAAATCTATCACTTTTATCTCTGTAACCACTCACTATTACTAGTTAAGATAGACATTTGGGGTCTAGTTCTCCAAACTACAAAACACATTCATGAACAAGAGTACCTTATACTCAAGGAAACAATAATATTTGTCATTAACATTTTGAGAAACTCTCTTGAAGCCTATAAGGTATATGGGGGTCATTTCACAGAACACTGATATATCTCAAGCTCAGCCTTTGTTTATTTGGATATATGACCCTAACTGAAGAGCAAGCACATCTACATCATTTTTATGTTTCTTGATTTAATAACAAAATAGTAAAAATAAAACACAAACTATTAAAAGAAAAAGCAAGTTCAAATTACCACCAACACAATGATTTGAACCCATTGCCAACTTCCTAACTGCCATACAAGATATTCAGATATTAAAAACCTGAAAATAATAACAATTTACATATACATGATTTATGAAAAACTGATGCTTATCAATTTAGGAAAATAACAGTGAATAAACATAAATATTGAAACATTAAAAAGTATGAGTTTTGTTTTTCAAAGTATATATATGATAAAAATATTTTTAATTATAAATTTTAAAAATGTTCCATTGATAATTATTATTAAATATACTAAAGCAAGTGTAACTAAGTTAAACATTTCTAAATATAGAAATATGCATAGATAATACCAGTATAATATATATCATATATCATACAGAGTTTGTGTGTATATGTGTATATATATTTTAAAAATCATACATTCAATGTAAATAAGTCAAGAGAGGGACTTCTAACTATATTGCCCCCCCCTAAGAATTATACTTTGACAGGTAAGTTTGCTTATATTCATTAAATCAACCTTATTATTTGCATTATTCTCACCTATTTTGTGTCTACTTAATAAGCTAATAATTGAGAGAAGTACATTGAAAGATTCTACTTTAATAGGGGATTTGTCAATATCTATTTTATTTTGATCTAGAAAATATTAAAACTGTACATTTCACCTTATATTTTTATATTTAACAGTATACATTTGCAAGTTTATTGTTAAACATACAATGTCTAATAAAAATTTAACTTTTCTCTTTACAGTTACCTTTATCACTATTATTTTTGTCTTAAACTCTACATTGTCTCATGTAGTATAGCCCAAAGTGATCTTTTCATTGTTGCTTTTAATATTTGCTTGAGGTATTTTCCCTATTCATTTTTTAAACTTCCCTTTTGAGGTATAATTGACATTCAAAAAACTGCACATGTTTAAAGTGTTAAAAAAAAAAAAACTATGTTTTGTCCAGGTACAGACTACATAGTCCTGAAAATCTCTTGTAACTGAGTGTTGCCATGTCATAAAGTTATTGGCTAAGGAATAGTAAGCAAAAGTTTTTATGAGGTTGACTTTGAGTAGGGGTTTCGAGAACTCAACTATACTTCTTTCACAGTCTTTCCTCCCTTCTGATACCTGGAGTGCAGACACAGTGAGTAGAACCCTAGCAGCAAACTGAAAGATGTTAGCAGGGTGCAAGAAATAGACAACCCCTGCCCATTTTTGCCCTGGAAGGTTTACCTCTTGATTTCTTTTTTACAACAGAAAGAAATAAGGATCCACTTTGCTTAAGTCACTGTTTTTTGTTCTGATAAATGTGGTTGAACCTAACCTTTAGTAGTGATATACATATATAAGCACATTTTTAAAAATAAAATACTACCTACAGTGTAAAATCTGTTTTTCTCATTTTAAATCCTGATTACACGTTTATTTATTATTAAATGTTATTTTATATTTTATTTTATTTTATCTTTAATTATAATTTATTGAACTAAATATTATGGAGACAATGTACCAAATTGAATTCGAGAGACTTAACATGAACATTTTTCAAATTTGATTTATTGCTAGATCTTCTCTTTACTCTCCTGTTTTCCAATCAATTTAAAGTCTGAATAGTTTTGCCATCTGTAAAATGGGGATGGTACCTGTTTCAGTGGGTTACTGTGAAAAATAAGAGAGAAAAATGTATATAATCAACACTTAGTGAGTGTTCTGCCAGCATGTTCACTGTAGATCTGCTTAAATCTCTCATTTCTAAACATTTTGTATAATATACCAATTTCAGATAAACGCAATAGAAAAAATTTTTTTCAATGTACCATTCCCATAACAAAATTAACTTGAAAGTACTTTCACTTTATTAATGGTTCTGGCACCAATATATCATATTTGATTTTTAAACAAATATTTTCAAGTTTTAATGCCAGCTGTTTCCATTTAAAGATTAGGAATAATAATAATAGACAGGGGAAAAAAGGCTTCACATTTCTTAGTTCTATCTGAAATTCTTTGTACATTTCCTCTGTTTTCACAGTTTAGCCCCTTCCTTGAACAGAAACCTCTTCGAGAATTCTTTATAACTTTAAATTCAATTCCATTAATTCATTATCTTAAAGGCATCCTATTAAATAATTTAAATCTGAATACAACATAAGCTACATTACCAAAATAAGCATATGTTTATATGAATAAATTAATGTAACTTAGAAAAAAGTGTTATGTAATTCTATGTAACAGAAAAAAAACACTCAACACCTATTCATCAGTTACTATAGTTTTTTTCACACTTTTTAAATAAAATGCCATATTGAGACACATTGCATTATTATAACTATTATAATAAAAAAAAACTGGAAGCACAAGTAAAAAATAAAAATCTTTGTTAACAACTTTGCCTTGGAAACTTTTTATAGCTCGAGCGTTAGAAGAGAGATTTTCTCTTTCCAGGAATGCAATTTGGAAAGAGAAGCATTATATCTGAGAAATCAATTAATCTGAGACTTTGGAGATTTAAAGAATTTGAGCAAATTTCATGAAGTACATAGAGAAAAATCTGCCAATTCTTTATTCTTAGGACTAAATTTAAAATAAAATGTCGGTGAATTACATAAGACCAATAACTACAGTGAACATTAAATTCATCAGAGTTCCTCTCCTATAAGCTCTATGGACTGAATAAAGTAAACACAGGGAAGGAAAAAGCTGCTCTCAGTAAATTATGTTTTCTCAGATGAAAAAAATCAGAATACGGTTAAAAAAATATAATGAGGCATCAGTATGCCTGAGTTAAACTAGGGTTAAACTAAGCAATAACTTTGACAATTATTTCAGATGTATCCTCAGGGCTTATAGGTCAACACCCAATGGTGGGGGGCAGGAGTCGGTTTGAATCGATGCAATTATCCAAATAAATTAAGTAAAAGTCACTCACTGAAAACATTTAGATAATTAAGAGGAATAACATATAAAAAATTATCTGTAACTATTACCTATTATAGCAAACATTATAAATTTCAATCAACATTTTATTGATCAAATTAGTATTTGAAGCATAGTTCAGACCGTAGTATCTGTTATAAAAAAAAATAATCTATTTTCAGAAAAAAAAATTCTGGATCAAATAGAAAATTGGCTTCCTTAGAACATATTAACTCTGAATGTGGAATGAATGATTTTAGTGGTGTATAATAAGGGTTCAATTTCATTCTTTTGCAAATAAACATCCAGTTTCCAAACACCATTTATTGAAGACACTCTTTTTTCTAATGAATATTCTTGGCTCTTTAATCAAATATAAACTGACCATGCATGCACAGGTTTATTTCTGGGCTCTCTATGCTGTTGCATTGCTCTATGTGCCCATTTTATGCTAAGGCTATACTATTTTGATTTATACAGACTTGTAATAAAGTTTCAAATAAGGATGTGTCATGTCTCCAATTTTGATTTTCTTCTTTAGGATTGCTTCAGCTATTTTGTGATTCCATATGATTTTTTTGTTTAATTTCTGTGAAAAATCCCATTGGAATTTTAATAGAGATTGTACTGGACCTGTAAATGTCTTGAGCAGTATGGACTTTTTAACAATGTTAATTCTTCTTATCAATGAACATAGTTTATTGTTCCATTCATTTGTATCTTCCATTTCCCTCATCAATGTCTCATAATTTTGAGTATACAGCTCTTTCACCTTCTTACATAAAATTATTCCAAGTATTTTATTTTTGATGCTGCTGTAAATGGGAGTTCTTTCTTACTTTGTTACTGATAGTTCATTGTTAGTGTATAGAAATGCAACGAAATTGTAAATATTGACTTTCACTCCTGCAACTTTACTGAATTTGTATATCATTCTAATAGCTTGTTGGTGGATTTGCTAAGATTTTCCATACATGAAATCACATCATCTGCAAACAGAGATAATTTCACATCTTCCTTTCCAATTTGGATGTGTTTTATTTCCTTTCCTTGCCTTACTGCTCTGAGCAGGACTAGAGTAGTGGAAGTGGATGCCCTTGACTTATTCTTAATCTTAGCAGAAAGCTTTCAAACTTGTACTGTTGAAAATGCTGCTAATTATAGTTTTGTCATATATGACCTTAATTGTGTTGAAGTATATTCCTTCAATACCCAATTAATTGAGTTTTTATCACGAAATGATGTTGAACTGTATCGCATGCTTTTTCTGCATCTATTGAGATGATCGTATGATTCTGAAATTTCATTCTATTAATGTGGTGTATCATTTTTATTTATTTGCATATGGTGAACCATCTTGCATCCTATGGCCAAATACCACTTAGCCATGATGTATGATCCTTTCAATACACTGTTGAAATTAATTTTCTAATATTTTATTGAGAATGTTGCATCTATATTCATCAAAGACACTGGCCTGGGATCTTCTTTTCTTATAGTATATATGTCTGGCTTTGGTATCAAGGTAATGCTAATTTCATAAAATGAAGCTGAGAGTGTTCCTCTTCAAATTTTTGCAAGAGTTTGAGAAGAACTGGTGTTAATTTTCTTTAAATGACAGAATTCACTAATGAAACAATCCAGTCCTAGACTTTTCTTTATTGGGAAGCTTTTAATTACTGATTTAATCTTTATACACATCATTGGTCTCTTCGAATTTTCTATTTCTTCATGATTCAGTCTTACTAGGTTGTATGTTTCTAGGAATTTATCCATTTCTTCTAGGTTTCTAATGTATTGGTATATAATTACTTATAGTAGCCTCTTGATCCTTTTAATTTCTATGGAGTCAGCTGTAAAGTCTCTTCTGAGTTTATGAGCTTTCTTTTTTCTTAGTCTAGTTAAAATTAGTCAAGTTTATTTATCTTTTCAAAAAGCCAACTCTTAGTTTTGTTGATCTTTTTTATTTTCTGGTCTCTATTTCATTTATTTATGCTCTTATCTTTGTTTCTGTCTTCCAACTTCTAGCTTTTGGGCTTAGTTTGTTCTTTTTCTATGTGCTTTATGTGTAAAGTTGGACTCTTTATTTGTGACCTTTTATTTTTTAATGCTGGTATTTATAGCTATATACTTCCCTCTTAGCATTGCTTTTGCTACACAAGTTTTGGTACATTGTATTTCCATTTTCATTTGTTTCAAGCTATATTTTTAATTTTTTATTCTCAGATCCATTGGTTTGTCAGAAGTGTATTGTCTAATTTCTACATATTTATGAATTTTCCAGTTTTCCTCTTGTTATTGATTTCTACTTTCATACCATTGGGTTCAAAAAAGATACTTTGGGTGTGCTTTCAACCTTTATATTTGTTAAGATTTGCTTTTGACCTAACACATAATGTATCCTGGAGAACATTCCATTTGTGCTTGCAAAGAATGTATATTCTTCTGTTGTTGGGTACAATATTCTGTATATATCTGTTTGGTTTATTAATCTAAAGTTAGTTCAAGCTCATTATTTCCTTATAAATTCTTTGAATAGATGATCTAACCATTATTTAAAATGGTGTACTAAAACCTCCTACCTTTATTGTAATGTTGTCTACTTCTCCCTTCAGATGTTAGTGTTTGCTTAATATTTTTAGGTGCCCTGATATGGGGTGCCTACATATTTACAAATGAATTATTCTCTTGATGTATTGACTTTTTTCATCATTATATAATGATTTCATCTCTTATTACAACTTTTGGCTTAAAATCTATTTTCTCTGATATAAGTATAACTATCTCTATTTTTTTTGGTTTCCAATTACATGAATTATCTTTTCCATCCCTTTACATTGAGACCTCATTTGCTTTTAAAGCTGAAGTGAATCTCTTGTTGGTAGCATATAGTTGGGGTGTTTTTAAATCCTTTCAGCCACTCTGTCTTTTGATTTGATTATTTAATTCATTTCATTTGAATAATTATTGATGAGAAAGCTCTCTTATTCACTGTTTTCTGACAACTTTATAGTTCCCTGGTTCCTTCCTTCCTCTTTTGCTCTTTTTCTTTGTGAATTAATGATTTTCTCCAGTGATATGCTTTCTCTTTTGTATCTACTGTAGGTCTTTGCTTTATGATTATCATAAGCTTTATAGAAAACATCATGCTAATGGATTTAACATTCTATTTTAAACTGATAACGTCTTGTTTGATTGCCATTTGCTGCTATTCCCCATAGCTTGTTTTTGATGTCAATTTTTCCTTTTTTTATATTGTGTATCAATTAATATATATATAATTATATAGTTATTTTTAAATTGCTATTCTTTAAACCCTCATATTAGAGCCAAGTAAATACACCACCATAATAGGGTTTTAAGGTATCCTTAGTAAGACTGCATTCTTACCTTTACTAGTGTATGGTACATGACATTCTTTTCTTTTTGCTCCTCTAATTAGAAGATTTCAAATGACCTATCTCCTAGTTTGTTCTTTTGTCTGCTTAGTCAAGTCTGCTATTGAAGTTCTCTATAAAATTTTTCAGTGCAGTCACTATATTCTTCAACTTTAGGAATTTTTTAAATTTCTATTTCTTTGTTAAACTTCTCATTTGTTCATGCTTTGTTTTCTTAATTTCATTTAGTTGTCATTTAGAGCATAAAGAAATGAGGATGTTTGGACTTTGCAAAATAGATTCCATGGGAGCCATGACAGTAATGCCAAATGGCACATAATGGGAACACCCTTAGAGTGCCCCAATTCACAGAAATGTCAGCCCCCATCTGCAGGAGCCAATAAGTATGAAGATCCCACCTTGTAAGCTTCATATAAGCTAAACACATTATACAGACAATGCTCAAGCCTAATCCAATAGCATCATGAATGGGTGGGATGGGTGCTCTAGAACCGAAGACTCTGACCTTCTGACCTGTCATACCTACTGACTTGAGACCGACACACAGCTCACTGAGTTGCCAGTCAACAGAGCTCACTTTGGAGATGCTAAGGACTTTCATCCCTTTGCTCTGTTGCATAAGACTCTGCACTTCCCTTTTCTGTGTGTTGTATGTTAACCTGCATGGATACCTGATTGGTTTATCTAACTAAGAAGGTTCCACTCAATAAACCTGGCACTGTCGAAAGACACAAATGCATTCAAGGGTGATACTTCAGTAGCTGCTTTTCTTGCTCACATTGTCAATCTGTGTTTTCTTGTAGTTTACTGAATTTCTTTAAGAGGATTATTCTGAATTCTTTGTTGGACAATTCGTAAATCTACATATTTAGAGTCAGTCATTGGTATTTTATAAGTTTCCTATGTTACTGTCATGTTTCCTTGAAATATCATAATATTTGTGGCCTTTTATTGGTGTTTGTGCATTTGAGGAAGTATTTCTTTCAGTGTTTGAAGACTGTCATCAGCAGGTAAATCCCTTCAGAGTCACCCCACCTAGAGACTATGGGTAGGTCATCTGGTAGTGTCTGTTGGTGGGTTTGCTCCCAGAGTCCTTGGGCAGGCAGGTCTGGTGCCTGGGTCAGCAGGAACCAGTCTGGTATTAGGATAGGCCAGGAGCCTAATTTTATGGAAACCGGCCTGGAGGCTGGGGCAGTAGGAGCTGGTCTGGCCCAAGGGTAAGACTAGAGCCTAGAATCATGGGAATAAGATTATAAATTGAGGACTAGGGGCCTGTCCCAATGGTGAGTTTTGCAGGAGCCAATTTGGTTCAGTGGCAAGTTGGGAGCCTGGGTCTGTGGGAACTGGCCTTGAGGCTTGAACCTGGTAACTGGTCTAGTACTGAGAGGGGCCAGGAGCCTGTGTTTGTGGGAGCTTGTCTGGTGCCTACAACAATAAAGGCTGACCTCTTGCTGGGTGGGTTGGGGACCTGTGCTGCAGGAGCTGGATTGTGCTGGGATAAGTCAAAAGTCTGGGTATGTGGTACTTGGCATGGTGCTGGACCGGCCTGGGAGCCTGGGTTCATGGGGGATGACTGGGAGTGTGTGGGCTGTGGGTGCTGACCACTGCTGGGATGTGCTAATAGCCTGGATTTTCAGGAGTCCACTGAAAGCCTAGTACCATAGGAGTCAAATGGGGCCTGAGGCCACTGAAGCTAGCAAGTACCAGGGTGAGCCAAGGGCTCTGGGTTTGTGGGAGGCTGTAGGAAGGCACCTAAGATCTCAAGAATTTGCCTGTTGCTGGGATGGGCCAGGTCAGGGGTTTACAATAAAGATGAGCACTCTGTTTTTTCTCCCATAGGGAAGGTATCTCTATGCTGGGCTACCTGGATTTGGGGGAGAGATCATGGGGTTCATGTGAATCTATTTTTCTTATCTGCCTCAGTGCATCTTTTTAAATTTCTGTGTGATCCAGGTGATGGATTACAGCACTGGAATCTTTAGTTCTTGTTAAAGTATTTTTATGTTTCTTTGTTTATTTGTTTTGCAAGCGGGTGAGCACTAGAAGTACTTATGCTGCCATTTTTCAGATATCTCACCTCCCTTCTCAGTTTTTTCTATTATACTTTGCACTTCAATTAGCCACCATGGATATTTATTGAAAACTTAAAGCTAAGAATTTGGGATTTTGGGGTTCAAGCAAATGCTTTATTATAAGAGGATTACATTAAGCTCACTCTTCCCTAGTGACTGAATTTATAGATCAACAGAGACATTGGAGACAGCTAAAAAGGTGGCAGAAGAGTGAGACATAAGTACATGTGTGAAGAATGGTGTTTAAAGAGAGGTGTTGTGTTTAGCAACAACAACCTCAATCTCAATATGCCTTAAAACCATCATTAATAAAATTAGGCCAATCACACTTAATTCTCAAAACTTTTCTTAGAGAAAGCTGTGGATCTTTTCTTAGTGAAGCTGTTGGAAATGAGGAAAAGTGTTTCAAATAGTTGTGGATTTCCATCAAGACAAAGGAGCAGATACAAGTACTGCAGTTCCCAAAGTACACAGCCCTGCCCTGGATAGCTACTGTGCTTGCTACTATTTCTAATTACATTTCCTACAATAAATGCAGTGGCATTCTTTCCCAAGCTGTTGAGGAAGAAAGCCATGATACACTTTTCCATACCAGACCCTTGACTCTCTCTTCCATTCTCTGGTCCCCTGCTGCCAGATGGGAGCCCCAGCTTGTGGAACATTGTCCAATAGCACCTAAGCCTGTCACGACTTAAACAGTAAGTATGTTGGCATTTCACTGGAGTTTATTACACATTTCCCCATAGAAACCATGTTTGAAATAGCAAGTTATTACTGTTAATTAACATAATTCTAAAAGTAAGTTATAAGAGATGACTGTGAGTTCAGTGTCAGAACCTGAATACCACAATGTATTTTTTTTTTTTTCAAGTAAAGATTTTCTTACTTGCCAATAACTATCAAATACAATTTTGGAACATACTCTGTTATAAGGTTGGTATCCATAGCAATATTACTCTTTTTTTTCTGGGAAACTTCAGGAACCTAATGAAAGTGCATGAAACAAATATCCTGAGAACTGCAGCTATCATTGCCATACCCCATGGCCTCACAGTTTCCTCTACTCCTCCCAGTCTTTGATTCTCTACTCTCTACAGGACCACCACACATCTCTGTTCCATTTTTCTCCCTTTTCCCTAGACGCTTCTGATCACACATCTCGTACATGGGCCACTGTGTCCGTCAGTGTCGTTCCCTCCTTGACACAAACTTTCAGTTTTAACCTCTGCCGCAAAAGGCAGAATCTGTGTTTTGCTTCAGATTCATGGTAGATAAGCTGCTTCATCAGTGCCATGCAGTGGATCCACTGATCTTGGGCAACAGGTTTGCCACACCGTTCTTTCAGTATGTACCTATTTTATGAAAGAATTAAACAATGGACATTGCCTATAGAATCAGACCTTGCAAGGAAGGTGCGTAAGTAGAAGATCTGGGTCATGTGATATACTCTAACATGAGCAATTATCCCATAGAAGGTCAGTGAGCAGGAAAAAAAAATCTAATACCACTGGAGAATACTGAACTAGTAAATTCAAAAGCCAAAAGCACCACACTTCTGTCATTCTTTCAGTATGTGATCAGCTTACTGAACAAAATCCTTTTCTATCTAGCAACTCACTCATTGCAAAAATGTAACAGGTACAAGATAATTCTAGTAACACACAGTACCTATGTTCACCATCATTCAGGAATGTTTGATCATTTTTATGGAGCTATTCTTTTACTGCAACAGCTTTCCTGATCTAGAGATTTACCAATCCTCTCTTGGAACCAGGAAGACCTCTTTAAGTTCCACTAAGCAGCTCCTTAAGGAAGAAAAGCAAGGTCCTTTTTGCTGTGATGAATTAAATTCTTCTTCTGTGAAAGTAGTTTTTAAAAGATACAAACCTCAAAACTCTTGATGTCTGCATTAACTTCTTTTTATTTAAAGCTCCTGATTAGACTATGTAACAGCTTGGCTTAAAAATACACAAATAAATTCTTTAGGATAAAACCCAAACTCATTAGTATGGTTTGCAATAACTTGGCCTCAAAAACACTTTCAACCTCACTTCTTTTAACTCTGTGTCATAAAACAATTGACCTACTGAAAATAAGCCATGCTTTTATGCTCACTCCTCACTGACTTCTGTCACTTTGTCTATGTAGCTCCCATTATTTGGAATGAACCAAATCCCACAACAACTCCTCACTTTTCTAAATGCCACCTATGATTAAGGTCTAGCAAAAATGTCACATTTTACAAGGTCTTTTGCAATCACTTTATGTACACATAATCTGATTAAAACATCCCCCTATAATTTATTTTTTAGTATTTAGTGTGTTGTTTTATCAAGATATTAGTTAAATAATAAAAAAAAAAAACCATTTCAGATTCATTTGTGTATCATCGTAGTGACATTCATTCACATATTAAATGGTGAAAAGCTAACTATTCTCTGAAAAAAAATGAGTTTATGAACAACTAGATAGATAATCTTTGGCATATGAAGTACCAAAATTTGTTGATTAATGAAAAACAAAATACACTACTAAAACTTAAGTGGGATTTGGAACAATTTCTATTTTTAAATTGTCTTTTTTGTGATGTTCACGTATAGCAAAATTTATCTATATGCTTCTTTTAGTGTACCCCCACTTTAGTGTCACCCAAACTACTATCATGATTTTCTGTTGGGCTTCTGATTTAATCTTTTTTTTTTAAATCTTCCCAAATCACGGTTCAGGAACAGAAGTATGATTTGTAGACTTGTGCCTCACAGTATTAATATCCATTGTATTTTCTTTTAGCACAAAGAAAATTATGCATGCTTTTTTTTTTAGATATTCATAGTAGTAGTAGCATTCTTTCTTTTATTATTGTTAGGATTTTGTTCCGTTCTTACTCTACTTCCCACCCTTATCCATTGTAAAACAAGAGTAACAGCAACTTGAATGCTACCCACTTCACCACTTCTTCTGTAACAGCTAATAAAGCAGTTTGCCCTATTTGGCAGCCTAATCTGTATACACTGTAATTCACTCATGTCTGCATATTTGTGATGAGCAAATGGGATTGACCTACAAGGGAGACATTTTCAAGTGTAATCAGAGAAGCCTCCAATGATAAATCTCATCCTAAGGAAAGAAGAGTGAAAATTATATAAGTATAGTTCAATGCCATGAGGCAGGTCCTACTGGAAGAATAATTGGACCACAGTTCATGGTCTAGCACTTAATATAGCTCTTCTCTTCTGGGACTCATACCTGAGTCCAGGGAAGAGGAATTGCATTAAAGCATTAAAAAGCATATAAAAACTAAGAGCTGTTTTACAGAAATATCTATCAGACACTGAAAGTACAAGACAAATCTGAATAGTGCCTGAAGTGAGATTATACAGAAATCCTTCCTTGCAGAAATGGCATTTCTCACACAGCAGACATCAGTACATCAGGGGAGACACGTTTACATCTTTTGGTGCCTTTGTCCTAGTTGATGACATAAAACATCATCACAAACCCCTGCACTGAAATAAATTATCCTGACAATACAAGATGTGGTATCCTAAACAATTTGCCATGTAATTCCTTTCTTAGAGGCAACCGAAACTAACTGGTGAGGCATAGAAGATGACTAAAAAACAGCCCTTAATTAGTTGATGTGCTCAAGGGTGGCGGGGAGGGAGCAATACAGCATCTTGGTTTATTGTCTTTGCATGGAAACTACATAAACTCAGTTTTCTTCTCAAACACTGTCTTCCCTTTCCTTCATAACTAACCTTCTAGGAAGAGGAAACTACATTTCTCTTTATTCTTTCCTCATAGTCTCTAATCTCTTGCAATCTGACTTTTTCTCCCACTACTCCACGGAAGTACTCAAACTAAGACATCATTGGGTTTGGGGTGGGGAGGAGGGGCGGTAAGTCAATCCACTCTTTTCAGTTCTCATTCTATTCATTTCCCATGTGCTGTTTACAACATGGCATATTTTTAAATTCATTCTCACCCTTTCTCCTATGGCTCCTTTTACTTGCCAATCAACCTCATTTAGTTCTGGTTCTCTGAGATAATGCTCATCTATTTGCTTTCTACATTCAATATTCAAGGTTCAAACACATAATATGTCAGCACAAATTCTTGGACATCTCATGAATATAACTGCCTCCTATACCTTGATGACTCTTAAAATTATATACCTACTTTATATGTCTCGGTTGACTTCAGAACAAAATTTTAGCTCTTTGATGCGGGAACACAGATACTTCACTCTCAAACAGTCATAAAATAAAATTAGACAACATCTGAAATTGCCCCCCTTCTTCTCTCCATTTTCCTCCTCCATTCTTTAGCCTGTTCATAATATCATCATCCACCAATGATTTAAATTTAAAAAACTGGGGCAATTCTCAGTAACTCCTTTTCCTAATGCTATTCACTCATTCCTACTAATAATAACAAATCTGTACATTTTTCATTTTATCATTTTCAAATTAAAACATGTGCTTTATTACAGATAAAGCTATTTGATAAAATAGGCTTCGGACTTTGGCGATAGCAGGTTTTCTACTATTTCTTTCTCACCCATTCGTTCATTTGCACAGAGGTCAAAGAGTTCAAAGGCAGCCTCCCTCATTTAGTAGTCTCTACCTAGCTTAGTTTACATTATGACAGAGAGGAAGCTCTTAGGCAGGCCATATGGTCTTCTAAACAATATATAAGCATGTTAGATATTGTTATAATCTTTTTGCCATCAGATTACATAGCATTGTATAATAAATAAAACAAGTATAAATGTAATAAATATATGTATAACTATAGTAATATGAGTTCAAATCCAGGTCTAACAACCTATGCATCAACAAGGAACATCTGTGTGTGTCTCAAGAATCAAATTCACTCTATTCCTTGTCCGAAGTGCCCTTTCTGTCATCTCTCTTCCCTCCTTGCTACTCTTCCAGTTCTGTTTCTCTTCAAAGTTCACCCAGACTATTGGAATAGGCTCCTAACTGTTAGCCATTTCTCCTATTTCTGCTAGTCTACTTATGGTCCACACATTTATTCACATTGATCATTCAGTTTAGACTGCTCTCAGGAAAGTCTCTACACAGAAAAATCCACCAACTTTTTCAAAGCTCAGTTACCTAATCTAGAAAATCCTACTGAAAACCCTCCACACATAATAAAGTCTATACTTCTCTATGCCATCACAACACTTTGGTAAATTGTTTAGCAAATTATATGTGCCCCCAATTATGTTGTGAATGATCTTTACTATCTTTATATAGCTAATGTGTAGCATAACATCTGCCATAGAATGAAAGCTTTTTGTAACTATGTAATGAATTGAAATAAATCTTGCCAATTCTGTGGATAACTGGGAATAGTGACTCACACAACTATTCACCTCAACAAAATATCCAGTGAGAGGTGGGATTAAATGTAAATAAACTTGAGCTCTCTATTCCCAAAGTGGTTTCCTTTAGGTGCTCATCTTTCATTTCAATTTTCTGTAATTAATATACAGATTTTTATCACAGCACATATAAGCATAACTTACTTTCACTAAATGTTTTTCTAATAAAAACTAACATTACAAAATTCAATTAAAAACAATACATAAACTATATCTGAAATAATTAATAAGATTCAGTTAACTAATATTACAACTTCATTGTTGGTCTCATTAAGATACTTATAAGAAGGTCATAAGAATCATTCCTTGTGTGACTGACTTAAATAAAAGAAAACCTATCATGTATTAATATGTCAACTGTTTCTATTGCATCATGGAATGTTTACAACTCTGAAATAAAATCTTAAAGCAATAGTAAATAGAGAGGCAGTTTTGGGATACAAACTAGAGAAAGTAGCACATATGTAATCCATAGTAATACTTAATTGTAATTTATTTTATCTCCATTAAAATGAATTTAGTATTGCCAGAATAAAACCATTCATCTCTTCAGCTTATCAGTATGATGCATTCTCTCTCACATTATCATTTTATAAAGTGTTCACAACTATTATGTTTAAGAATTATGTTCAGGCCAAAAAATTTACCACTGACAAAGCTCTGTTATAATTATGCAAGTTATTTATTATGGCTTTAACTTACAACTTCTTCATTGTGATTTTTACAATGCCAGAAACATTTTTATATTTCTTTCAATTTGGTAAAACATTTTGCAATGCCTATGGCTTAATTATAACAGTTGTAGAAGTAATTTTAAAAGGTCAATGTGTCATATTGGACATTTATGTATATACTATAGTTACTTACATTCTTAATAGACTGCCAGGACTTTATTCTCAAATGTGATACTAATATACACAGATGTAAATGTCACAGAATTTTCTTTTAATGTCAAATGTTTATTTTTGTTAATCTACTTATCGTGATGGGCATTTAACTTCTTATTTTAAGGTACCTTAAGGTACTTCCTCTGGTTTACTAAATAGTCAACACATAAGAAGGCTTAGATCTTAAATGATAATAGATGACATACAAAATAATTTTTGACTTCAAAATTATTGATAGACTGATTCTATAAGTAGTCTACCAAACTCCTAATATTATTTAGAACCATAGAATATCCATTTAAGCCAATACATTTTACTACGCTTTGTATAAATCCTTCAGTCAAGCATAGATATTTTTTGAAAATGCTGCCTAATATTTCTTTTAAGTGCCCATAAGTCTTCTCTGGTGATTACGAAGACAGTAATAATTAAAAGAAAAATAGCAAGAAGAGAAAAAGAAGTCAACACATTGAGCAAAGGACGTTATGACAGAAATGTGGATAACTCAAATACTTGTTGGTTTCCTAGTTTACATAAATTGTTTTTCATATCTAACATTAACTAAATCAATCAAAGATCATCATGAGATTTTCTAGTCAGTTATTTCCTGCTATCAACATAGAACTCTTTAGCAAATAACTAGTTTTATAGTTTTGTAATTATAATTTTTACAAAAATAATATATTATAAAACTGGGTGAAAATATGAGGAAATAAAAAATATAGATAACCACTTAGATTTTTTGTTGAGCCTTATTATTACTTTTTTATATAGCACAGTTTTACTTTGAGACTTTAAGAGAACTTCTAGCCTTTATGTGTTAAGTCAATGAGATGTTCTTACACTAGGATTAAAATGTGCACAGCATAATTGTCCTCATGCTGATACCAAAAGTAGGATGTTGCCTTAATTAAAAAAAAATAATTGATTTGCCTTAGCAGTCATGTATCTGGTGGCAAGGAACTAATATTGGTTGCTTTCAAGGTAATTTTCCATATTATGCCAATGCTAAATTTGTTAAGACTCTTACGTGTAGTAAATTGGAGAGCAAAATGTATGCCCAAGTACTTAGTAAAACACAAAAAACATTATGTACATGTAACACATATACAAATATATACTTATATGTATGTATATATAACCATTATAATTTATTTGAGACATAAGGGAAGTTCATATGAGGTGATAGAAACATCATCAAATACTATTAAGATTTACATTATAAATAATAATATTCACTTTTTTATTAAATATTTTCTCTTTGAGTTTGTTTTCAATATATGGAGCTATCGCTTGGCTTATTTAAACAGCTATTTAAAAATTATACTTCCAAGTATAGACTACGTTTAGTAGTCCCTGTGATATTAACAGTCAATAAGCAGTAATGATTTCAAAGGAATTGAGCATGAGTATATTAAAATCGTTACGACAACCCTCTGACTTAGATTCATCCCCATTTTCAAGATAAAGAACAGAGGACTGGCTGATTGGACCAAAGTTAAACAACTAATAGATAAGACTAAACCCCAGTCAGGTCAATTCTACTCCAAAGTATAAGGTATCTCTGTATTATATGAAACAAAAATAAATCTAATGAAAATTCAGAGATAACAGGAAGTGACTTGATTGACAACAGCAGGCCTCCTTCCATATCTCTGTCATTATATCACAGCTTACAGAATTCCCAGAACAAACATCACCAAGGCCTGTGGGAAAGCAAGGAAGATTCGTGTGCTATTACTAATTTATTGGAAATTCCAATACCTAATGATATATTATGTATAATCTCATTACTATTTTATATAAATAATCTGTACAAAGCAAAATTCAGAGGATGTTTGAAATAAGATGGATTGTGTTCTTTCAGAGTAAAAAAAAAGATATAGCAATGTAAGTTTAACAAAATGTTTAAATAGGCAGTTTATGAAAACTAATCTCAGAAATACCAGAAACACTGCTTATTTTTATGTTTTCTGGGAAAAAAAAAAAACTTGCTATCATTTCATTCTCTGTTGTATCACAAACATTGAAGATGGACAGGCAGACCTGGTATTCAGTGTGGGACTTGCCATTTAATAGCTGTGTTGCTGATGAGTAAATTACTGAAGGGTAAACCATAGTTATTTTGTTTCTATTTATAGAGAAGGACACTATTTTACAAGATTTTTGTGGAAATTGAATTTCAATGTATAGGAAGCACATATTACAGAGTTGAACTACAAAATAGGAAGCCAGAAAAGTGTTATTATTATCTGGCAGTTTGCTATACCTTAAGGGGCTGGAAGGAAAACAATGATTTTTAAGATCCTTATCTTGAACATACATTGCTCATGTTACATTCCAAAAATTTAGTGTGTGAATATAATGTTCTTCCTTGAAATGTCTGACTCAGTGTAACACTAAGATGTTAAAGTTGTTTTCATTAACAGGGAAAGTTAGCTTGCTAAGCTCCATGGCAGAGTATACTATGAGTTAATCAGCTTATTCTGCATAGTGCATAAGCACCTGTTGTATATCAATATATCTGTTACTGATATGAGTTGAAAATTCAAAATTGTGTCTTTGGGTTTTGTCTGCTTGTCCTGGTTCTTTTTGTTTTGTTTTGTTTTGCTTTGCTTTCAGTTTTAAGTCCCACATATGAGTGAAATAATATCATTATCAACTTTTTCCGTGGTTACCAGAAGGGAAAGTGAGGAGGAGAGGAAGTAAAAAAGGGTATTAGGGGTCAAATACATAGTGACAGAAGGAGATTTGACTCCATGGTGAAAACACAATGCAGTAGACAGATGACACATTATAGAACTGTTCACTTGAAATCTACATAATTTTAGTAATCAATGTTGCTCCAATATATTTAATTTAAAAAATTCAAAATTGTCTTTAATCAGCAGAGTAGGTGAGTCACAGAATGGAAGAAGGCCAGAAGGGCTCAACGGTTTCAATTTTGTTGCCATTAACAAATGATTGTTGATGGTGGGCTTGAGTGCTCTTTGTGACAGGTGTGGCTGACCACTTTTGTTCCACTGAAAAAAATTGCTATGATCAGTTAGTCATGTCAGCCCATAGAAAAAGAAAGCAAATGAGAAACCTTGGTATCTGTTTTTGAAGCTTTTACTAATTTAAAAATGTAATATGAGAATGAGAAGACAAAAAAAAATAAAACCAAAAAAATAACCACTGCTCTCCAGTGTGATATTCATTATTAATAGATAAAACATCTACTGGATGCCCACTCGATTCCTAAAAGTGAATCTACCATTAACTAACAAAAGGCAACTCTACACTAGTACACATGCCTGACAATCATGTTCAGAGTGTATCCTTAAGGACATGGGTTAAAAACTCTACTAGCATGATGTTAGATCAATAAGAAACTTCTCAAACCTTTTTTAATGTATAAAATAATGATAATATTTACCTCAAAGCCTTCCTTTTAGAATTTAACAACAATGTTTAGCATAATGTTAGGCACATACACTTGATATATGGTTACAATCATCATCATGAACACTAAGACAGCTTTGAGTGTGCACGTGTGAGGGAATATATATGGATTTAGCTTTGGTCAATTGTTTCTTTCCTGTACTCTCTAATCAAGAGTAAAGCTTTAATACTGATCATGAAATAAGGAACTAGAGTTGAGAGTTAGAGAGCAATTTAAACATTTCACTCAGAAATTGCTCATGAGGCGGACTTTCAAATATAGAGGCTTCCCGCAAAATTTACTTCTTGGAGTAATAGCCTCAAATTTTCAACTTTAGGACAAATTGTGGCACTTCAGGAAATGGCATCACATACTTGGATTTGAAATAATAAAGTAAAACAACTTGATTTTAAAGTAGAATTATATTGTTTGAAATGAATTATCACAAATAACATCCTCCTATCTTTTTGTAATGTGGAATGCTGAGACCCACACCCCAATAACTCAGATGACAAATATATAACAAATAACTGAGGCAAAGCATTTATTATTTTTTTATCATCCAGATCATTAATTCTACCTTCTCATTTTCTTTATATATACAGATTTTTTAGAGTCCCATTAAACCATTTCTAGCCCATATTATTTTTACAAAGGGGAGTCTATTTTCTGAACCTCCTTACATGGAGGTTTTCTAGAGCAATTTGCCTTTCCCTGTGGATATCTGAGAGGTCACACTGAGAATAAAATTAGCAAGTGTACAATAAAAGCTAGGAAAAGTTAAAAAGAAAAACCTAAGCATTTTCATGTTAAATGAGAGAAGGTTGGGAAAAAGCTAACAGTTTGTAAAGATCATGTTCTCATCCTAGGGAGATAAATTTGCCCTTCGAGGCAATAGGAAGGTACCAGTTTAAATTTTCAAGCAAGAGTTGATTTTTATGGCAAGGTCATATTGTCTATGATAATCAACTTCTAGAATAAATAAACCCCTGGCAGAAATGAAAAGACAACTAAAATATAAGGATGCATGAATACTTATGTGTATTATGTACGGTCTGAGAAATCTGAAACAGTTGTTACTCTGAAGAAGTGAGAAAGAGTGGGTAATTTATTTACTTTTTCAGGATAGCATGTATTATTGTCATATTCAGCAAAATCACTAAAATTGATTTAATTAACATCAGCACATACACATACACAGACTAGTCTCTATTCAAAGCACATATGATAAGCAGTTGGTATGACACACTATTTGCTATTTCTCTTGCCTCCAAATATTCCACAGTAGTGCAGGAATTACAGGAGAGAACACTGGTGAGAATTAAGATTCTAAAATTTTCAGGGCCAACTTTAGGAGAGTCCAGCTATTGATCTGAAAATCCATTGTGCTGAAGAGAGAAAGGCCAACGTGTTTATTAGTCTTTACCTTTTATAGCAGTGTTCGATGAACTGTGAGACATGACCCCACCAAAGGTTATCTATTAGTTTAGTAGTCATGAAACAAGTTTCTTGAAAACTGACAGAATTGAACAGATAAATTTTTAAAATTATAGTGTAAGACATGTGGTATTTTTTAAATTTTATTTCAAGTGTGTGTGTTTGAGAAAGAGGGAGATTGAGAACTTGACTGTGATGCAAAATGCATTTTTTTATTATGTGTTGAAGGGGAACAATAAATCCTGATCTGGATAATAAAACTGGGGGATAACTAAACGAGAGAAAACAGCAATTTCTCCACCTTCATCCTTTTACTTATTAGAATTCTTCCTCTATCTTTAAGATTGAAGTGACCTAAAAGCATTCCTCCTATTCCTTTCACTCAACTTCCTATTGATTGAAGGACTACTTTATATTTTGCACCTTGGAATTTACTGTTAGAAAATCACTGATAATGCTGAGGTACGAGAAGGGTGGAGAGAGAGAGAGGTGCACAGAGATGGGATATATGTGGGGTGAGGAAAGATAGGGGACAGAGCCTACATTCCACACCTGTGTGGCAAAGATAAGTGAGTTTTACATGAACCAAAGGATGCTGTAAAAGTTATGTTGGGATTCACATACTGTGCATACCCATGAGTGGATAGTAAACTAGGAGGAGTCCCCTTCTGTGACAGGAGTTCCCATCTGTGTTATTGATGGCTCTTGGCAGAAACTGAGTCACTTTGCCAAAAAAACCCTGAAGGAAAGACTCAAAGTCCCTAAGAATTAGCAAACGTACCCCCAGAGGGAACTCACATTGGAATGTTTCCCATAAAGTAAGACAGTAGGAGGAAAAGTAGGAAACAGAGGAAGGGGGTGAGCAAATCACAGACCTCAGGCCCAAAAGACACCAATGGAGTCAAGTCTAGTCTCTACCAGGAAGGTTGGGAGAGAAAGCTAATAATCACACATGGGACTACATCTTTAGTCTATATTCTGGAACCCGTTCATTCATATATATATATATACACATATATATATAATTAGATTCTTTAAATAACAAAAGGTGCCTAAAATATGGAATCAGACTACCTTTCAGAAAGCACATGGGAGCAATCATCAGAGATGTTAATGCTCCCATCAGTTTCAATTGAACTGCATGTAAACACATACACATACACATACACACATGCTCATACCCCTACATAGACACACCTACACAATTACAAAAATTCTCTAAGTTGTTTGAAAGATCTCCTTTGATTTTGTATGACAAATAAATTCTGTCATTGTAAGTCTTTAAAATACGACAGTCATCACTCATTTGCTTGCATTGAAAAAAAATTTTTAAAGTCATATAGTCAAGATTGAGATGATTATAGACATGATCAATAAAGGTGCTAAGATTTTTATAACTATGACTCAGCTCTGATCCCTACTAGCAATTGCAACACATTAAGTTATTTAACTTTCCTGATTCTCAAATTCCCCATATATGAAATGAAATTAACAAACCTACATCCCAGGATAGTGGTTCTAAGGACATCTAATGTTTGTATAATAAACTCAGCAAGGCTGTACACATTAACTACTGAATAAACAGCAGCTGCTATTATGATTACCAGGAAATATTAATGTTTTACAGATTAAGAGCTCAAAATGAGTATATTCACTCCATTCAATATGCATTTTAGGGAGTTTGTCATGTGTGGTGATTATGAAAGGAATCAAATTAGCTCCCTTGCCCATGTGAGGATAATGCAGAATGTGCACTGATACTCACTTATGGCAGAACATCTTTCATAACAGTGGCTGCATGATAATTTGCACACATGTGCAGAGAAGGAAGAAAGCACATAACACTGAGGAAATCACAGAAGGCTTCAGGAAATCTGAAACCAAAAATGAAGACTGAAGTATGTGCCGATTTCAGAGGGTCAGCTGAAATATAGTAAGCAAAATAATTAAATGATAAGGGATAATGTGTCATTTTGGGGGACTACCCTATCACACTGGCACCCCCAGATTTATTCAGTGACTTTTCCTTACATTCAGTGTTTTATATATACTGTATTTAAAATTCAGAAAGAGCTTGTGTTTCTTTTTTTTTTTTTTTGAAAAAAAAAAAAAAAGGTGGAGCCCAGAATAGTTCTATTAGAATAAACTATGAGTTAAACTCAAGTCTCTGAGAGCAGAAACCACACTTTTAAAAAATACTGCCTCCCAAAGGGAGGTTCAGTTGTGTTGGAGTTGAAGGACACTGGGCTAGAAGGTTGGGCTAGAGTTCTTGAAAGCTAATGTGTCAAGTATGACGCAGTCCATTGAAGGCCAATGACACAGAGTTAGAACAAACAACAATAAAAGATACTAGACATTAAGAAGTCTGTGTCAGCCTAAGTATCTAGTCTTGACTGGAGTGGAATGAGAAAGGTTGGGCCCTCTGTGGATACACATGCAGGATTCTAGGACAGGGATTCTAAACTTTGGTGGATATCAAAATCACCCAGAGAATTTGGTAAAAATACACTGGACCAAGCCCTAGCTTACTTTGACAGCCTAGACTGCTATGTGCATTACTTACTCCAGATGATTCTCATACCAACACAGTTTGAGGACCACTGGTCTAAAGAAGATAATGTAGGCTTGATCTACAGTAATGTCTGTGGGCATATGAGAAGGGAACACTGAGAGTTATAGAAAAGAATGAATTACAAAACTGGATTAATTCATTGATTTCTACTTCTTAGATAAAGATTTTGAGGCTAGAGCTTGTTCCAAACAGAAGGTATAAAAAGTTATTTCTGGTGAGATTCACTGCATGTTAGTGATGCAATGAAGAATTGAAGAAATTCTCCTGAATTAAGGAATAGAGCCCTTGTATCTTTTGAAACTCTTCTATTCACTTCTATTCAGGAGATGGGTGTCTTCAGAAAAATGAGGTGCTGGGGCTAAGATGATTTCTTCAGTCACTTCGAACTCTAAATGAAGATATAATGTATAAAAAACTTAAATATTAATATGAATCATAGTGTAAAATAGGTAGTAGAAAGACTTCATGAGAAAATGTGAAAAATATCACAAAAGCAACAATAAGATAGCAAACATATATACCATAAAATAAAATACACATTTATAAGTAAAACACGTTATGATATTTTCATATAGAATGGAATAAAGGTAAAACAATATGCCCATTCTTGTTTTAAACTATTGCATTTGAACTATTTTTCTTTACTTCATAACCTTAGATTGGTAATTTTATGTAATTAATTTTTTTTAGTGTATAAAACCAAACTACATTTTTTTCTCCTAGAGAATTTCAAATTTTCAGTTTTAACTCTACTTGAAACACAGTTTATACAAACTACTAAAAGTATAGAACTCCCTGGAAGGATATGGGCTAGTTCAAATAATAATTAGTTTTCATTTTCTTTGTTCTGAACATTGAAATTTTTTTTCTCATTCACTTCATAGCCTCAGCTTACTTCTCCTTGGTTAACTAAATTAACTAAGTTTGGCTTAACTTTTAAAACTTGCAAGCTGAGTATCACTGGTTATCAATCTTTGAGATTGAGTTTACAGACATTACATATTGAAAAGTACTAACATATTTCTTTTCCAGAGAACTATAAGCAAAGTTCGAGCTCTATAGATTTTCCTCCTGATATTTTTTTATGTGTCTATAGTTTCAAAATTTTCACAATTAGTTTGATACCTAAAAAAAGCATCTCAAAAAAGTGTAACAAATAAATTATTACCATATCTTGGGTGTTTTCATAGAATTTTTAAAACTATGATTCATTTTTCATTAAGTACAATACTTACTAAAATGCTAATATTTCCAAGTAACATAAAATGCCTTTTTAAAAATCTCTCTTTCCAAAGACTAAAATCATGAGAGCTTATAAGAAAAATCTTAAAAAATAAGTAAGTAAAGTACACGAAATCATAATTAGTCAAAGTGCTAAGATAATGCTAGTGTTCATGGCAGGAATACTACCTACAACATAAAAAGAAATCATAAAATGGCTGAAGAAACTGTTATATCCATTAAGATGTTACTCAGCTGTGAAAGAAATATACAATTGATAACATACAACAGCATGACTGATTTCAAATGCAATATGTTGTTAAAGAAGCCATTAATTAAAGCCTGTATGTTATATGATTTAATTAATATGGCAATCTTGAAAGAGAAAAATCATAGAGACAAAAGTATATTGGTGCCATTCAAGACCTGACAATCAAGAAGGGGTGACTAAAGAGGGGTAAAGGAAAGTTTTAGGGAATTCTTCTCTATCTTAATTGTGCCAGTAGTTATATAGCTACATGTGTTCATCAAAACCGAGAACTGTCCACTATGAAGAATGAATTATGTTCTATGTAAATTATATCTGCATAAATTTGACAATATAAAGAGATAAAAAGAAAGTCTGAATTCCAACTGTAAGAATCAGCATATTCCTATACTGAAAAATAAGTGATTTCATGTACTCTGAAAACTTACCTCACTGTGAAAAATAATTTATTGCTAAAAATAGTCTTTAATGAAATAAAATATACAATTTCTTTATTTCATTGAGTCTCTGGAATCTTACATATTCACTAAATTCATACTATTCAGAACATTTCATTTTAAGAAACTTGAGAAGGAAGCATATGCATACTTCAGATTTAGCTCTAATCAATAATTTAAAATTAAATCTTGAGAATATCTGTTCCATGAAATGTCTGGATGTTATAATAATGCATGATGTAGGGTCTGCTTGCATTCATAGACTATAAGAATGTCCTAAAGATATGGCTATTTATGGGGAATTTCCACTTATTTATTTGAAATGTACTTTGATGTCTAGAGTCAATGTTTATGTGCCTTGATTTGGTAATTTCTTGTTTTAATTTACTTGAAATTTGCAGATCTTCACATAGGAAAACATCCATTATGTCACATAGAAAGCTCAACCTCTTACAATTGGTTAGAAAAAGGTAACTCCATTAACAACAACAACAATAACAAAGTCTGAGCCCCAAATAAGTAATTTGAAATAGCAATATTTGCTTTGAAATTAATCTCTTCCTTCCATATGTTTAATTAAATTGTGCTTCCTGTAACTTCTATTGGAAAAACTAAGTTGACAATTATTATAAGTAGTCAAAATGCACATTTTAATAAACTTTATTATAGACAGAAGTGCCCAGTAAAGTCATTTGAAAAACATTAAGTATTTCATAACTGAATATGATTACCTGAAACCATATTATATGACAATTAAAAGATTTTGTTGATAGTTAAGTTTGATATTATGTGAATAACCAAAAGTATATTTGTAACTATTAAATTTTTAAAAATATGAGTTTACTATGTCTCAAGTGATTTTTATGAAAACATAGAATAGCACCACATGATGACTAAGTGGCAACTTTTCTGATTAAAAATGGAAGCAGATTTTATTGACTTATTTTTCTCACAGTATCTTTGTAGAAATTTATCAGATTCAACAAAACAGTGTGTCATACATTCATATATGTATATAGCTTATAAAGCATATATAGAGAGAATGCTAAGTAATTAAGTTTCTTACTAGACTGCACCAAAGAGGGCATAATAAACACACTGTGATAGAAGGTAATTTTTAGAAAGTCTAGCTCACCCATTACCAGAATTTCCTCAATGAATCATGACAACAAAATGTGCAAACCAGACAAATAATGACTACATTCTAAGTGGCAAAATGTTTAGCACATTAACTCTGTTTGTTGAAGAGTATGTAAAATTAAATTTAAGTTTTGTTGACAACTTCTGACAAAAGCTTACATTGCTGACAAATGAAATATTTGAAAATAGAACTTTGATGGAGATTATACCAGAGAGCATAAGAGAAAGTGGTCATCAACTGAATGGATCAAGCAGTGTAAAAGAATGAGATGAGAAAAGCCTCTCTATCCAGCAATGAAATCCTAAGTCCATCTTTCATCTCTTGTCTCTTCCTTTTGCAACATGTACAAAGATGTCTGTTCTATCATTACAAGTTTAACTTTTTCTCAATTTTAAACATTTATTTACCTATGATAAATTTATTTACCTAGATAAAATGTATAAATTCCAGGAAACATACAAACAACCAAGATTGAATCATAGAGAAACAGAAAATCTGAAAAAAACAATTACTAAAAAAAGATGAAATTAGTAATCAAAAGCTTACCAACAATGAAAAGTTCAGGACCAGATGGCTTTACTGGTAAATTCTACCTAACATTCAAAGACGAATTAATACAAATCATTCTAGAACTTTTACAAAATAGGAGAGATATTTCCAAATTTATTTCGTAAGGCCAGTATTACCCTGACACCAAAGCGAGATAAAGATACCAAGAAAAAACAAAACAAACAAACAAATAAAAATCTCAAAGCTAATATCTCTGCTCCCTGTTGAACATAGAAGCAAGAATTCTCAATAAAATATTAGCAAATAGAATTCAACTTTAAAAGAATCATACACATTAGTCTACGGCCACGCCACCTTGAACAAGCCTAACCCCATCTGATTTCAGAAGCTAAGCAGGGTCGGGCCTGGTTAGTACTTGGATAGGAGACTACCTAAGAAGACTGGGTGATGTAGGTGTGTGTGTGTGTGTGTGTGTGTGTGTGTGTGTGTGTGTGTGTGTAAAGAATCATACACCATGATTAAAAGGACTGATTCCTGGGATACAAGTATGGTTCAGTATATGAGAATTAATAAATGTGATATATCACATTAACAAAATGAAGTATAAAAATGATATAATCATCTCAATAGATGCCGAAAAAGCCTTAGACAAAATTCAACACACTTTCATGATAAAAATACTAAAAAAAAGTGTAGAAGGAATGTACCTTAACAAAATAAAGGTCATATATGACCAACCAACCACTAAGATCATACGCAATGGTAAAAGATACAGGCTTTTTCCTCTAGGATCCAAATTAAGAATGTCCACTCATGCCATTTTTATTCAACATAGTACTAGAAGTATTAGCCAGAATAATTAGGCAAGAAAATAAAATAAAAAATATCTCAATCAAAAGAATAAAGTAATATTGTCTCTGTTTGTAGATGTCATGATGATATATAGAAAAACCCTAGTCTTCATCAAAAAATGGTTAGAATAAATAAAAGAATTAAATAACATTGTAGGATACGAAATAAACATACATAATTGCATTGAACTCAGAAACAGAAATTTTAAAAAATCCCATTTACAATACCATCAAAAATAATAAAATACTTAGAATAAATTTATCCAAGGAGGTAAAAAATCTAAACACTGATAATTATAAGATTGCTGAGAGAAACTGAAGGACATAAATAAATGGAAAGTTATTTCATTATCATGCATTAGAAGACTAAATATTGTTAAAATGGTCATACTACCTAAAGCAATCTACAGATTCAATGCAATCTCTATCAAAATTCCAATGGCATTTTTCACAGAAATAGAACAAACAATCCTAAAATTCATGTGGAACCACATAAAACCCAATATACTCACAGCACTCTTGAAAAAGAAGAATAAAGTTGGTGGCATCACACTTCCTGATTTTAAACTATATTACACAGCTATTGCAATCAAAATAGCTTGGTACTAACATAAAACAGACACAGAGATCAATGGAAGAGAATTGAGATCCCAAGAAATAAACCCATACATATATGGTCAGTTAGTTTTCAACAAAGAAACAAAGAATATAAAATTGAAAAAGGACAGTCTTTTCAATAAATGGTGTTTGAAAAACTGGATATTCATGTGCAAAATGAAGCTGGACACCTATCTTATGCCATACACAAAAAACAACTCAAAATGAGTTAAGCACTTGAACATAAGACACAAAATCTAAAACTCCTAGATAGGTTAAGATCCCTGACATTGGTCTTGGCAACAAATTTTTAGAGTTGACACAAAAAGCAAAGGCAACAACAACAAAAAAAAAAAATAAGTGGGACTAGATTGAAATAAAAACTTTCTTCATAGCAAAGGAAACTATGAAGAAAACAATGTCCTATTCCTATGGAGATGGGAGAAAATTTGCAAAGCACATATCTAATAGGCATTAATATACAAAAATAAAATAAAATAAAGAACTCAGAGCTCAATAGCAAAAAACAAATAACCTGGATAAAAAATGGGCAAAATATCTGAGAGATTTTCCGAAGAAGATATTTAAATGGCCAATGGATACATAAAAAGATGCTCAACACACTAGTCATCGAAAAAATGCAAATCAAAACCACAATATCGCCTTACACCAGTTAGAATAGCTATTATCAAAAAGATAGGAGATAATAAATGCTGGCCAGAATGTGTAGAAAAGGAAACCTTTATACACTACTGGTAAGAATGTAAATTGATACATCTAATATGGAAAACAGTATAGAGGTTCCTCAAAAAATTAAAAAAACAACTACTATATGATCCTGCAATTCTACTCTTGGATATATAAACAAAATATACTAAATCATTATCTCAAAGAGATATCAGTACTCTTGTGTTCACTATAAAATGGTATAAAAACAACCTAAGTGCCCATCTATGGATAAATGGATAAAGAAAGTGAGGCATACATATACAATGGAATATTATTCAGAATTTAAAAACAATAAAATATCTTAATTTGTAACATGAATGAAACTGGAAGGCATTATGCTAAATAAAATGTCAGAGAAAAACAAATATCGCATTAAAATATCACTTATATATGAAATAAAAAAGTTAAAAATTAAAAAAAGAAATAGAGTCAATCTCATAGAAATGGATAACAGAATGGTGGCTGCCAGGGGCCAGAGGATGGGGGAAATAAAAAGTTGATAAAAAGGTACAAACTTTCAGTTATAAGGTGAATAATTTTCAGTTACAAGGTGAACACAGGGACTATAGTTGATTGCATTGCATTGTATAACTGAAATGTGTTAAGAGAGTACAACTTAAGTGTTCTCACCAAAAAAAGGGTAAATAGATGAATTAATGGATATGATAATTAACATGATGAAGGGAATCCTTTCACAATGTGTGTGTGTATATCAAATCATGTTATACACTTTAAATATATTACAATTTTATCTGTCAACTATATCTCAATAAAGCCAAAGGGAAAAAATACTTAATATTTTGCTCAAAAAAAGCAAAACACATTGATTAAATTTAATCAATTGATTAATCAATTGATTAAATACACAGGTCAAAAAAGAAAAAGAAAAAGCATACCTATAGAATACTTATAATTATAGTAACAGATATAATTACTATTACTATTTGATTTACATTCATCCATATCCGTTAAAGTATTTCCCTAGGTAATTTCATTCATGTCCACAGTTTCAAATTCCAACTATTGACAAATAGTTTATCTACAGCCCAGTAATCTCCACTGAGTTTCAGATCTATATACTCATTTGCTTTGGTTTCAATACATACATGTTTCCAAAGCATTCAACAAAATGAAAATCAAACTCGTGGTCATTGCCCCCATGTAGTCCTTGTTCAGTATCACCAATCTTAGGAAAGGGTCTCAGCTTCCATATAATTGATCAGTCAAAAATCTGAGGCCTCCTTAACATCTCATTTCTCTCCTCAACAGATCAATAACAAAGGACGGTCTAATTTGCCTGCTAACCATCTTTGAAATCTGTTTTCTTTTCTCCATCTCTACTGTCCTCTCCCTAAGTCATCCTATCATAATCTCTCTTCTGTGGTATTTTATAGCCTTCTAACTGCCTCCTTGCTATCTTTCTTGCTTCTCTTGGAGATTGCTCCCCAAAAATGCCAGAGAAATTTATCCAAAATGCCAACATCTCAATGGGTTTTATTCTACTTTCAGGATAAAAATCAAAGTCTAGAATATCATAAATAGACCTGTAGTCTGCCTTTTACGTTAAAGGTGAGTACAATAGTCATTAAGATTCAGTCTGGATTCAAATCCTAGTTTTACCAAGATTATGTGACCTGGAATACATTTCTTTGTTTTAGTGTTCTCATCTTTAGAAATGCAAATGATAATCATATCGAAATTACTTAGAGTCTTTCATGTAATAATTTTATAATGCTTAATACACAAAAATAATTTAATATTTATCTAGCATTTTTTCATATAACTTTTTCTAATTTAACTTCTTTCACATTAACTGTTATTCTTCAATTTTAGCAACATGTCTTATTTCAGTTTCCAAGTGACACAAAAAGCTATTTAACCTTTATTTCTTTCTTCTCCTCTATATTCCTACTCCCTGATTTTCACTCAATTAGCTCTTAATTCTCTCATCCCTCAGATTTCACAAAGCCCATTCAAACCTTCAGTTAGATCAGGTTCCCTTTTTTCATACTTTTCTAAAACCATATTTTTATTTTCATAGTGTTTTCACAATTGTAACTTTGATGTAATTCACTCATTTACCTATTTACTTGATTGATGTCTCTCATTCAATAGACCATCAATTCAAATGGGACTGAAACCATGCTTGTTTGTGTTCATAATTGGATTTTCAGCACCCATAACATTATCCTATGCATAGGAGCTAAATAAATGTTTACTAAATTAATTATAATTTTTAAGCTTTGATATTGATAAAAATTCTACAAAATCATTCTAGTAATTTCATAATGTCCCAAAGTATTTATATAACATGATTAAACGCACATTTTGATGAAATTTAAAGCCTGCTTCCAAATTCTATGACTAGTGCTGGTACGATAAACATTCTGGAGGAAATCTGTGCATGTTATTAATTATTTTCTTAGAAAAATCTCAGTTTCTTCACCACTATTTTTACACGTAAGTCTGATCCCAACAATTTTCTATTTCTTAGGGTTTTCTCATACTTGCTAGTATATTGCTGCTAGAATACATTTTATTTTGGTTTATATTTTTTATGTAATATTTGTAAACTTTTGTCCATTTAGTATTCACTCATCACTTTGAACATTTTTTAAAACTACCTATTCTTTTTGTTTTCTCAAAATGATATTTTATGTATCATCTAGTTTTTAGTTTCTTATAGACTTTGTGGCATGCATGTAGGACTGTTAGTTTATCCATTTCCTGAAAATCTATCTGGATTCAAAATTTAAAGTACTTGCAGAAGCTTCTATAATGAATAATTATCACGGTTCTGATTAAACTTATGGTTCCTAGCTCTTTCATTGGGTCTTGTATCTCTCCCCTATACATTGTAACAAAGCAAATTTATATTTTACCCCAATCCTAATTCTTAAAAAAAATACACACATACTTATATATACACATAGATATTACATGCACCATAAATTTTAATTTTAAGGGTATATATTTGATTTCTAAGGTAACTAAACCACTTTTTATTAAAACAATCACTGATTAATTTAATATTTTTCTGCACAAATAGCATTCCAAGGAATATACACACACACACACACACACACACACACAGTTGTTATGCAGCCCAATATTGTCTGATTACTGTTATTTCAAAAGATTAAAAATCTATATTTCTCTGTGAAATCTCATAATTTTTAAATGCTGTGAACAAAACAGAATTTATATTTTGAATAACAACAACAAAAAAACACCCAGAATACACATGCATACAAAATATATTAGGATTAGGTTAGTTTGTAAATTCTGACATAATACTTTTTATGTCTTGTAACCAAAATAAATATTAGAATTGTGGCTTTATCAGTTATTACTGTATATTTTAGTTATATATAAATAAGTTACATATGTATATACATATATATATGTGTGTGTGTGTGTGTAGATATATATACACATACATACAAACATACATGTATACATACATACCAAGCATGATGCTATGTATTTCATATAATTTACTTTTAATTATCATATCTATTTATATATATAGATATATAGATATAAGTATAAATATATAGATATTTTTCTAGCTATCTTTTAGATGAGACATAATAATTAGAAGTAAATTATGTGAAATGTGTAGTGCAGTTCCTGGTACAGCAGTAGTGAACTATTTTTATTATTTCCCTTTTGAGTTTCTCAGGAATTGTTAAAAATATAGAATTTTTGTTTTGTTTTGTTTTTTGTAAATATTAGTAAAATAATCTACCAGTTAAAGTAGGTCCAATAATTTCTCAAGCTCATTTTGTTGGTGACATATTTTTCCCTATCAAGCATTGGTTGTCTATACTAGACATAACCATATGCAAACACATGAATTTGTAACACAACTCATGCTGAAATCATTTTTCTTTGAATAATATTAAACTCAAGGTATCCCTCATAAGATCAAATGGGATATCTATACAAGGTAAATAATTAGAAATAAACTATTTCTTCTTATCTCTGCCTCATACAAACTCATAAAGGCATTCTTTGGTAATGGTAATGCCTACAGTAATGGTAGCTACCAGAACATTCAGTGGTCTTGTTGTGGAAAAGATCCAAAATCAGACCAGCGAGAAACCAAGCAGCATTCGGAGAGTTGGAGAACTCAGGTTTATTACGCTGATGGACCCAGAGAAGCTAGTGCTCTGAAGATCTGGGCCCAAAGCTCAGTTGCAAGATTCCTTATACAGACCTTTTTGGCACTGTCTGATTGGGAAATTTGAACTCAGGCTGCTACAAAGCAGCAGGTGTTGCTGCGGTTGCAGGTAGTTTACCTTGTATTACGAGGGTGAAAGTTGCTATGAGCTACTGGCAGTTACGACAGTTACAAAGAGCCACAAATCTTGGGAGTTGCTAGGGGGTACAAACAATTAAATTTGTTGCTTAGACAGAATAAGCAAAGGATGATAAATTGATAAAAAATGTAATCATCCATATTTTTCCATGACATATTTTCTCTCTATTAACGTAAGAGCCAAGGCAAAGTAGCCTCACCTTGAGAAGGTGAAGAAGGGCATGGAACAAGGAAGTCTGTTTGTGCTTTTCTACAAGCTCATTTCCAAGTTAACTGTGAGACTCTGGCCAGTTTTCTCAACTTTCTGTTCCTCACTGTTTGGCTGACGACATTTAAGGTTATTTTATTTTCCTTTTAACTAAGTTTTCATAACTTTAAAATTGAAAATCCAGGGTAAGATTTCAGGAAATATAAACATCCCTTTGTTATGTGCCATCTATGATAAATGTCAATAATCTTGATAGTTTATGAATACAGCACCTTTTTGTTATTATTATTATTGCTATGACATTTATGAACTAGCTTCTTGACTTCAGGAGCATGGATAGAGAAGAATCAGTAATAAAAATAAAGTTATATATCTGTAGCCTGAAACAGACGTGAAATGAACATAGAAAAGTTACTTCAAATCAAGAGATGGAAATCTTCAACTATGTAAATATGAACATAGTCTCAAGACTGAGACAAAAATTGTTTGTATCCCTGTTATGTAATAAATAGTGAGGAAATAAATGTAATATAATTTTACTAATTTTCAAGGAGTTCACAGTCTAGAAGCCATAATTACTCAACCTAGAATCTTGGGTACAAACAAGTAAACAGAGCCCATGTTATAAGTGTTTGTTTATTAGCTTAGGCTGAAGAAACAAGACCTGCTTCCACTTTCTTACCTTATGTAACTTTATACTCTCTGTGCCCCTGAATATCACCTATACAATGGGGAAAATAATAGTTATCTTAGATATTTTGATAAATACAACAATGCATGTGTATATAGTGAGCACTCAATATGATTTAGTGGGAAACGATCATGGATATTAGGATGTGTAATATTAATGCTTCTAACACTAATAGGTTAATCTATTTTATTTTGAACATACAATACTGGCCTCTTTTATTAACATAAAATATATTTTTAAAAGTATAATGTTACTCCCAATTAAAAAAATTTAATTCAGTAATATTTATTTGTTTTAATTATGGTCAGAAATGCAATCATCACAAAACTAATTTTCAGGTCATAATCACTAGTGAATGAAATGTTAAACATGGGAAATCAGAGGCATATTTTATTACAATTATTTCCAGTATCCACTACAGAGATTTTTTTGGCATGAGAAGAAAGCCAAAGATTTTAGTCAGAGCATTCTCAAAGAAAAAATTTAGATAGTATCTTCATCCTGGTGAAGGAAACAAGTTTTTGCTGCCTCTACATAATATATTAAAAGAAAATTAGAAACTTTATAGCATCAAAATTATTTATATTATGCTGCTTTTCTGAGGGGAGTAGTTGGAGGATCTTAGAAAAACCTTCTAAGAAATAAATTTATTCTTGTTTAATCAAAGGGCATTTTCTTTCTTTACAAAATATGATATGGCCACTGCTTTCAATCTCATACCTGTATAATGACAAAGCCATAAAGCTTAAAAGAAATACTTTTTTCTTAAGATATATATTGAATTTTAATGTCATGCTCTAAGAAAGCCAGCTACAAGTAGAAGTATGGGAATAACATTTTCTCTAAAAAAAGCAAGGATCCAGCAGAACTTTCTTGCTACACACTGACTGAGATCACAGGAAAGATATATAAGGCTAGAGATCACACTTCAAAAATACCAAATCCTCTCTCGCTCCTTTCTCCAAACTTCAAACTTACTCATCTCTTGAGTTCAATATTTTACATATATTGAACAGTCTTGAAGGAACATTTTACACAGGCAAATTCAAGACAGGATATTTTGTTCTTTTCAATGCAAGTCAAGAAGCTGTATTGAGAAAGTAAAACTTTATATAAAATACTGAGTCCATCTCGACACATCTTAACTAAATCCTTTTAGAGAACTAAGAATGAATTTTCTAACAAAACATTCATAAGTGTGACACCAGCACTGTGCATACCCTTCACATATGACAAGCAGACAAAGCAAGCATGGTAGAGGTAATACTAGGCAGAGATATAAGAGAAGGTGATACTTGAGTTGAGTCTTGGACTAAGTAGGTTAAACAAGTAAATAAGGCAATAGCAATTCTAAACATAGTAATTAATAATTGTGCAAACAAAAGCAAAAACATTTGAACCAGTAGTGTGTGTTTAGGAGACAAAATAGTTCAGTATAAAGACTTTTAGGCAAAGGGACCAGAACCAGCCACAGTGATATAGTTCTCAAAAGTGCTTGATATTCATTTACAAGAGATTAGATGCTTTAGGATGGCTGAAGGGTGGCATTTTAGTGAAATAAGATCAAATATGCATCTGGTAAGTCCTTCTGGCAGCATTTGTAAAGCACTCATTTATTTACCCTAAATTAATTAAGCATCAACTATGTTTAGGACACATGGTAAGCAACAGAGGGAAGAGCAATACCAAATTATTGCTGTCTGGAAAGAGACTTGGTACCATAGGGGAAGTAGCCATACAAGCAAAGAGTTAAGTGTCACAGTACTAAATAAATAATACTAAAAAGCATCACTAACAAAAACAGAATATTAAACAAGCCTATGTGACAAGCACACTAGATGTATTGATAATGGAGAAAATAAAATGGAAAAAAATTTACTAAGAGAGTCACTTAAAATACAGTCAGGAAGCTGTAAGGGAAGCGAGGTCTATACACATCAGTGCCTCAGTTCTCAGAGCCGCTATTAAATTGCTAAATCTGTTGCTAACCTCAGCTCAACGCCAAGCCATAAATATTCTGGAAGGGCAACTGCTACCGGACATATAAGAACTTTACTTCCTCAATTGTAGTTTTTGCCTGCCTCATTTGCATGTTGAAACTAACCAATCCCTGTTAACCTAGCTAGAAACTTTTATCTGCAGTGAAAGAATTACATTTTGTGTTTTTTGCCTTTATAAACCCTTCCTTTCTTTGTTCTTTTCAGAGCCCAGTTTCGATTGCTACCTAAATCTGCATCTCTTGGATTACAATAATTTTGCTCAAAAAAATATGCTTGTTATTGTTTATTACAGCCTAAACTTTTTCTTCAACTGATAGTGTTTACCATGAATAGGTCATTCATCATTTACGAAACAGAGCCAGTTATTATCATTAGATACTATTGCATCATTTTATAAAAGAAAACTTAAGATTTAAAGCCATTAGATAATTATTTCAAGGTCAAACAGCTCATAATTAGCAGATCTAGGATTTAAAACAAAGTTGTTTGATGCATTTTCCTTGCTCCTAATTATGAAGTATCTTAGTAAAACCCTAAAGTGAAAACAATTCACTTGGGAAAAGATGGGAAATTAATATGCAAATTAAGTCTTGAAGATGAATAGAGGCATATGAAACAGATAAAAGGATAAACCAAAGAGATGACACATTGATTTGAAAAGCATACTGCAATTAAACTCATATATGTGTGTGTGTATACCTACACATATATACTTTTGACTATACTAAATTAGACACATGTATATTTGTAAAACAGTCATTGAAATTTTTAAAGTTCCATGGCCTCTCTGTAAGACTGGGGGATTTAAATTCTTCCATGAATGTATCAGCTACAACAACATGTGGTCTGTTTTAAAATTTAAGGTTCTTTCAGGAACTCCACATGGCATATTTTTTTAAAAGCTTTCTCTTTTCCAGGATTAAAATCACAACTTAATATGTCAATCACACTGGTCGAATAATTTTAAAATGTCACTGTGGAAAGAAGTTCTCATTAGATGGGAATATTGATGTTTTTTTCTTTGGTCCAATATTAAGTTACCCTTTGACATCAACTACACAGAGAATAGATAGAGGCATAGTATGTTTACCAGCCTAAAGAATAACATCAACACTTGTTCTGAAGGAACTCTGGGTAATCAACATTGAAAACATTCACAAAATTCTTATCATATAAGTATATAATAACACAAATTGTCTCATATGGAATAAGAACATAGATTTTAAATACCAAACCTACCAGGTAATGGAGCAGGTTATAATCTTCACCCCAGTCTTTTCCAATTTGTGTTATGTCTACATGACAGATAGCAGTTTAATAATCTATAGGGCAGTAAGATGAGAAGACAATGGGGAAAACAACTGAAAGCCAGACAGGGGAACAATCAGACTGAGTAGATTGGAAACCTGAGGTCATAGGGAGGTGAGGGAAGGGGATAAAAGGGTTGGTCACAATTCTATCAAACAATCAAGACCTGAAGTCAGGAGAGGGATATGGGAATTCAGTTACTGTGACACAGAATACCAAACACACCTCTTGTATTTCTCCAGAGCCAGAAGACAACCTCTCATTAAGGCCAAGGTAGGAACACTGAGTGTTACTCATAAAGAAGGAATTCAGGAGGAAAGACAGATTCTGACACTCTCATATTACTTCTAGACTAATATATGTTCAGTGACACAAGTAATTATTTCATACAGAATTCACACCACATGACAATACTGATCAATATTTTTCTCTGCATCTTTTCAAAGCAGGTCGAAGTAGAAATTAACCATAAATGAACTCAGTGTATCTTAACATCACTTCTGTTGATACAGATGATTTCAAAAGGCCTTTCAAAATCCACTGGATTTAACAATTTCATACCATCCATCAGGATCTGATACTTAGACTTGGAAATGAGGTAATACACTTGGGCAAGCTTAACCCTCAAAAGGATTCCTGCCACTGCAGTAGAATTGGAATAATAAAGCTTTTCATCAACTTGCTGAAAGCCAGGGTTGTCACTAAACCATTTTCATGGAATGTAGCTTTCATTCCTTACATTGACTTGGCATCCAGATCAAACCCCCATTCATTCCACACCCACAAACATTCTCAGTTTGCATGGCACTCTCCAACCCACTGGCCACATTTGCCAGGACAATTATGTTACATTCCCAAATCTGCTTTCCAGCCCCAGTCTATGGTGGGGCTTGCGTCTCAAACACAGAATTTTTCTACAAAACCAATGCTACATGCTAAATGTTACATGCAGTTTTTAAAAATATATTTTATCCTAAACTTTTAATTTAAAAAATATTTCTTCTGATCTTTTTCATCTGTATGTCGTGCCTTCATTTCAGTATGATAAACAGTACCTTAGGGACCTGAGTCAATTTATTAATAAGCACACAAACATGGCTAAAAATATATATTGATTATATTAAGTATTGAAATAAATAGTAGTCTTAGTACAGATTTAAACTTACTATTACATTATTTAAGACTCAAGTATCTGTCAGTCATCTTGACATACTGTACACTGTAATGCATCATATTAGTATTCACTTAGAATTGATTACATGGATGTAAGACAAAAATATTATCTGTAGCAATACAACTAGAAACAAAATCAAAGAATAATCAGGAAGAAATTGTAAACAGAAATGTAGACCTTATTTCTCCTACTAAAAATCATCCAACAACAAAGTTGGATGAAACAAAAATGTCAGAGGAATCACCTTTGAGAAACAATAAACAAACAAACAAATAAACAAATATTTTAGAAAGAAAATAGGAAAGGTAAGCAATGTATGATCAGCTAGGATGGGGATGGATAAACACATATAGATTAATGAAGACCTCATGTAAAATACACCATGAAGCCTTAAGGATGAGTACTTGATTATTCTCATTACTGTAGGCAGGTAAGACACGGTAAAACAATGAGGAGTTTCTTTCGAGCAAGAGAATTATAAAATGGATCTATGATATGTTTGCGTACAATCTGTCTTTTTAAGTTAAGCACTGCATCCTGACACGGGCAGGGATGGATCTCTAAAATGGGTCTTTAGTGAAGACTTTCTCATCATCTTCTTGGAAATTCTTCTCTGCTATAATTGCTGATCATTCCTTACACTGCATTCTATAGGCTTTACAAGAGTTATCTTAAGAATTCATTTAAAGGATAACAGAGTGATGACAAATATTAATGGTCATGGCTAGTCACGTGGCAGGTTTCTATTTTATACTTACATAAACAAACCATTTACATGATTCTGAAAAAAAAATAGACTCATTTCTATTAACTCAAAGATTTCTCATAATGAAATACAGAATTAATTTAAGATCCAGCATGTATAATCATGTTACTTTAAGAATGTATGGACAAACGTACCCAAATATACATATATATATATATGAATACACACACATACACACACACACACACACACACACACACACACTGATATGAGGTATATTGCAATAAGAATATGTCAAGGTAAAAGGCACTTTACTTTAGCATACTTGTGTGTGCTTCAGGAAGGTACCAATTAAAGAAACAGGTTTCACACTATTGCTATATAGTTTACCATTCTACCAAACACAAAGATATCATTTCATTGCATATGTTAAAAGAGCATGAGACTATACAGTGTCCCCCTGAGTGCGAGCTTGGACTTTTCAAAGGAACGCTCCACAAACTTTTATGCTGAATTTAGAAAGATGCAGATCAAAGTGGGTAACTTTGGCTATAGTGACTAAAGGCAGCCTCTGATCTGAATGAGTACGTGCCCTTTAGCAAAGAAAAACACTAGTATATGTAATGTATTAGTGGCTGATTCTTTAAAGCTGGATGCTCTGACCATCTTCGCTCAATATAAAACTGTCTCATATCTTCAAAAGAGTCTGCAATAAAAGGTCATGACATAACAGATTCAGGCAAGGAGGTTCACTCCAGTGTTGTTTAAGTACTAAAGTGCTGAAGGGAACAATAAGTACTTAGTTTAAAGGAAACATAGATAAAGATTAACCTCACAACTTGAAAATTAGCTAATTTGTGGATGAAGTACAAGTACTTGACAAAGGCATTAGCAGAGCTTTATGGAGAAGTAATTGCAGGGTAAGGTCAGGGCTAAGCCATGCATCACAGGGTTACTGCGTTTGCATAATGCTGATTGCACAGTTAACTCAACATATCAAAGGATTCTGACCTGTCTTTCGCTAAAGGAGCTACACAGCCATAGCATTAAATAGCTTAACTAGCACTTACTTGTTAATCAAGAAAAAAATAAAAATAATAAATTGATAGAAAAACATGTCAACTACTGAAATAAAGTATTTTTGCCTCCCACATACCAAGAAACAAAAAAGTAAACAACTAACAGTGTATCTCCTACTCTATTTAACCCAAATACATACATCATTTTTTTCGTAAGGAGATTCCAAGAAATATATGGCCAAAACATTTCAAAATATAAATTCACAAAGTGGCATTAATTTTATTGCTTCTAATGAAATACATGACTATCAAGTGTTACATTATTACTAACATATTAAATGAAAGAACATAGAGTAAATATCCTTAACTGTCAGTATTCTCAGGAGAAAAGAAAAAATATTATAAGGAGGGATTCCTTGAATTATATGCTATATATGTAATACTATATATTATATATTGAATATAATTCAATAGGCAAAATGAGACAATATTATTAAGTCAAAAATTTGTCTTCATTGATAATGGATGATGTATAATCTCATAAGGAGAAACTAGTAGAACTTATAGAAATTGTAATGATACAATTGACTGATGGCAATTTATTCAGTCCTTCCTAGGCTCCCTTATGCTAAATGACTTTCATGTGTTGTCTCACAATTGTCTTAGGTAAGCATTGGTTTGGGGCCATTTGTCTAGTATTGTTATTCTTACATATGTAAGATCACACAGCTAGGAAGGAGTAGGCAAGGCCACTAATTCTTGGCTGACACATTTCAAAGCCCATTCTCTTAGTTGTCACACCAGGATGTTCTCTGTTCTAACAAATCCAGTGGTTTTAAAAACAACTTAGAGATTTTCCAGAACACATCCATAAAAGTCTTCATTTTTCTTGTTCAAACTGAATTTTACTTTCTTGTTGAATACTGATATGTCCACATGCATTCAAAATTTAAAATAAACAAGACTACTCAAAGAAAACAATTTATTGAATCTGATTATTCCACTGCAGTTTTGGTTAAATTGTACCATTATGGATACATACCTAAATGTAAAGAACAATAATAATTCTTAAAAAAAAAAGAAAAAATGTGAGGTAACAAAATGGTTGCTCCAGAAAAAGTCAAATATAATGTCAAATTTTCCAAGTCAAATAAATAGAAAAAGAGCATCGTTTTTTAGTCAAACATTTTTAGTATGTTGGCAAACTGAATCTTTTTGTGGCACACTGATAAATTATCATTTCAAAAATACATTCTTAGAGGAAATTTTATGGTTTAAAACAAAGTAAAATAAAGGGCAGCAAAACATTAATGAGATCAACAAAAGAAATGAAGCAAGCAAATCATCTTTCTGAAAAGCACACTTAAATTTAGCAAACTGATACTAAATTTAATAAATAGTACTATGTAAGGCAAGGTATATATTAATCCTCGTAGTACAAAAAATGGTATCAGATTTATACCACTGCTCAAATAGTTGTGTACTGCCATTTGTAAAATCAACAAATTGCATTAATATATATGTTTTGAATAGTTGTCATTTGTGTAGCTTGGATTTATTTACTCTTCCTCTTTATATTGTTAGTATCTGCAATGAATATATTGTAGAAACATAGTGCTTTTCAATCTGTGTTACTATTATGTCACTCTATCTGGGAAGTATAAATTTTGAGACATCTGTAGTTTTTCCCTGTCCCTGCCAAAGCAGCTTCTACTTGCATCTGCTTTGGCACGAATTCATCTCCAGGAAACACAGTTTCTTCCTTATAGTTAGTGGGTTATTTACTTTTTCTTTGCTGTTCTGAGCTGCAAGATCACACTGCCCAGAGGTTGGTTTGCTAGCTCAGGAGACAAGAAAGAGCAAAACAAGATGATTAAAGCAAGGCATAAAAAAAAAGTTAGACTGGACAAAGGAAAGTGACAAGAAAGCAAAACCCACAGAATAAAGTTTACTTTAGGAAGAAGGCACCTGAATGAGATCTTCACAATTTCACATGTCAAGACTTTTCATGTTTAAACCTGCCTATAGAATATTATAGGTGTGTGTGCATATCGTAAATTTTGCTAAGTAAATCTATCCAATAAAAGCAATTAAGGAGTAAATGAGTACAGAACATAAGATATGTAAACAGCTTCATTTTCTGCCATGATGGCTCATGTTCCCTAAAGAGGCGCATTTGGCCCCTCAGACAGAATGTAGGTTTTATGAGGGCAGTAACATTTTCCTTAAAATGAGCACATTTGAATTTTATAATTCACTCACAGCTTAAAGTTGAATGGCATTCAAAATCAAGGCTATCTCCTTGTGGACAAAATTTAGTCTAGGAACAAAAAAGACTCCCTTAGAGATGAGGATTCTTGTCATTACAACTAAAGAGTGAGAGTTGGCCCAAGTGATTCAACATGGTCACAATTTACAATGACTCCTCTCTCTGATCTGAGAACTGATCTGTTGTCCACACACACACCAGCCCCAAAAACGGTTTCAGAATAAGCAACGTCAGAGGCAAGCAGAAGGGTCATGTACAAGCATGAACTATAAAGATTATTTTTATAGCTTTGTAAATTTGCTCCTAAACTTTCACTTCCAGACAATTTGAAACTGATGTTGGCACTGACCTTAATCAAGTTTCCTGCCCAGAAAGCATTTCTTAAATCCCAAGAAAAGGCTGGGAGTCCTGCTGCTGCAGACGCAGAGTAGCCCATGTGCTCTCTGTCACCTGCTGCCCTGTGTATTTCTCCTATTGCTCTTTCACTGCCTGAGTCTCAAGGACAGCGTTTCACTCATAATATGCACCTAACACCTTCTGCAGTCCCCAGAGTAAAAGTGGCAAAGAACACCTGTTCAGTGAATAACAGAGATAAGTGAGACTCATAGGGTAAAGAATATAAACAGATTTTGGAGCTAAATAAATTCATTGTGCAAAGTCAAGCAGCATGAAGCAGAGGCAGCTGCCATCAAACACTTCCCCTCTGGTCTAGGACCTCATTTTAGCAATTTGTAATCATATTAGAAGATATTACTATTTTACTCAGTACTATGTTAAGTCTAAATGAAGGTAATAAAATGCAAACTAAAATAAAAATGGAGAGGTAATTTGAAGCAAAATTTCCCTAGAGATGTGAATTCTAAAAAATCCTAACTTTGCCACTAACTAGTTTTAAAAGTTTTAGCAGGGTGATTGATTTGATTGTCCTGAGATTTAGTTTTCACATCTTAAACCAAGGGATTGGATTTGTATATCTCCCAACCTGAAAATTCTATCATCCTCTAGCTGGTAACTGTATATATCCACTAATAGATGCACGTGTGACAACCACTGGGAGCCTCTATCTCCCCCACCTTCTTCTTGCTAATGCACTGTTATATTAGTAGGAAGTAACATACTACAGTTTCCCTGCATCCAGTCTGACTCTGATTTATTCTCTATACTCTACTGAGTCATTTTTGCCTAGAAACACAAATCTGACCTTGGTATCCCCCTGTTGAAAACCTCCAAAGTTTTCCATTACCTCAGGCTCAATTCCAAGAAAATGGCTTTTCACAATCTACCTGCTGTGTTGCAAGGTCTACTTTAAGAAATTCTGATTTGAGACTCATTGCTCTAGCTGTACTAAGTTTCATTCTACAGTGTTAAATTGATATACTCTCTCATCTCTGGAATTTCGGTGTTCCTTAGAACAACCTTCCTATCTCAACTTTAACTAACTTATACTAAACACTGTTCAATGGCTGTAAAACATTTAGCAGAGTAGTCTTAAACACAATAGGCACTCAAATAATTGTTGAGTAAATAACTAAAATGATGCAAGCCAGGACTAAGTATTATTTCCTGTGTGTGTATGTGTGTGTGTGTGTGTGTGTGTGTGTGTGTGTGTGTGTGTACACTAAGTATTCTTTAAAAAACCTGCAAGTAATTACCTTGGTTTGTAAATGGTTCACAGCACAGGGTGCTTACTGCACTGAAGAAAAACTGGAGCTAGGAAAGCACTAATTGCCAAGGCTGTTGGAGGAAAACAAATACTCTTCTGTAACTGTACACAAGTTACTCCGCAAAACGCAAAGCAAGGGTAACTGAAGAGACAGCTGCAAAACACACAATGATATAATGTGTTTGCCGATCTGCAAAATCATTTGAAAGTTGCTGTTTCAACAGCTGGTATATGGAACGTGTAAGCATCGTTCAGTCTAGTTAAAATTACACAGAGCAAGAATGTTTATTATGCACACAAAGAGGAGGTCTGAATGTTGAAGTTACAGCACTTTTAAAAGTCTGGAACAGTCAACAAAACACTTGTTGGCAGTTAGAAAAAATCTCATACTCATATTTATTCAGTCATGTTCTCTTTCTAGTTCTGCAAATCTTATGATTACATCTCTGAAGATTGCTAAAGAGATAGCATTCTTAACCTGGTTTATGTCACATAATTCTTTGAGTCTGGCCTGCATCTAGACTGAGCAAATAACATGTATAAAATTATTATTTAACATTGGTTACCATTTACAGAATAAATGAACAACCGACTGGTTCTATTACCCGAGAAAACTATCAATTATACCATCTCAGTACCAAACACCACTAAAAAGAGATATAAACCCAGCCAAATAGTATAACAAAATGGTTGCCTACAACCCACCTCCTCTTCTCACTGACTTAGTCAGTGCTCCCCAGAGGAGAAGCTGTCATTCTTTGATAGGGGAGGAAGAGAGAAGAAACCAAACTGCTCCCTCTTTTCTTATAATCTGTTTGCCTTGAGAATGTGAACACTTTTTTCTCTGTCCATACACTGAGGGTCAGGGCCCAAGGTTTCACCCAGAGAAGCAACTTCCCTGAGCTTCACTATCCTTATCTGTTAAATGTACACAATGTGTTTTGTGGGTTGTTTGCAGGTTAAAATTTATGCGGGTAAAAAGCTTTGTTAGTCCTGGCATTATCTAAAAGTTCAATAGATTTTCTGTTACTATCACAAATTCACTCCAACTGCATGAATGATCACAGCCAACATAGTTGCTACTGCTCCTGTCAGCACCAAGAGGCCAGAGGCTTTGTTTTTTTTTTTCATTTGGTGAATGCTGAGGCCAATGTCTTACATGGGGAGCCCGTTAGGTCTTGGTACATGTCTAGAAAATAACTTTTCTAGAGTGAGTAAAATTACCTTCTTTGCTACTTGTGCCTAAATTAAAAGTAGTCACTTTGTGGTTTAAGAGGCTACCAACTTATTCACAGCTTTATAACAGAGAGGGGTAGACAAGGCATAATTGATGATTTTTAAGTGTAGAAGGCAACTTCACTAATTAGCTTTCTTTTTCTTTTCAAATAATCAAAATCAAGTCAAATCTTAATAACTAAATTAAATTCATAGTAGAAAAGGGGAATCTTTTCTTCTCAAAGTCACCCAGCCCCGCAGAATCTTATCATTTATTCATTTGAATAATATAATTTCCTATATTTATTCTTAAACTGAATATGAATTGCTTTAATATGATAATTAGGTAAATTTCTATAGGCAGGGAAAGAGTTTCAATTAGACAGTAAAGAGGAAAATATGAAACCATAGACTAACATAATAAAATATATTGTATAGCATAGAGAATACTTTTTTGTTTTTTAACTGGGAGGCTAAGATGAGTTAGAGGGGTTCAAAAGAGAAATGAGAAGCCAAAAATAAAGTACCAACTTCATGGCTGTGGTAGCGGTGTATGTGTCTTTAAAAAAAAAATTTCCAGAACAAGAAAATTACATTAGGTGGGTGAGGCTGAAAGTAAAATACTGCAGTAGTTTGGAGGGATAGCCCCTAGCTCTCGTCAATTCAGCTCAGCCCAATATGGGGCATCAGCATGTCCCTCTCCAACCTGTTTACCCCAGAATAAGGAATGGAGAAACATCAAATAAAGATAACAGACAAGCATGTATGTGCACGATGACCCTCTGTCTCCCCATCTTGACAGCATTTTCATATTCACAGAATTCTCTCTTCAGTAGAGATTTGAGAAATGCCAAGGATCTTTTGAATTTATACACACTGGAAACAATTTGAGAAAAAATTAAGGACAAATGAAAATTAATTAAGATTAGACTGCAAGTCAACCCTAGTTTTTGTTCTGAAGACCCTTCCATTCCTGCGGAAAGCATGAACTTGGTCACTGCAGTCCAATTACTGCCACTGGTTGGTTGTCCTAATGCCCTCTCCATCTCTCCTTCCATATGTTCCCTACACGGCTCTTCCTTGATCAATTACCATATAGAGGTATTTTCTAAATGTGAATTGACCATATATTGTAGCTTTCCTTACGCTTTTATTTCTATACAAAAACAAGCATTAACACCAATTTTCTTTTCTTAAAGTTTGTGAAAGAAAACTGTGTGGTTAGTATATTGCCTGTGAGGCAGTAATACAAGAGAATATTTTCTTTTCTCACTCTTGATAAAAGCAATATTTCTAGAGCCACACTATCGAAATATAGCAGCCACTAGCCATGTTTGACCATTTTAATTTACTTAAAATTTTACTTAAAACCAGTTATTCAGTCGCACTGGCCACATTTCAAATGCTCAATAGCCATATGCCAAAATTGGATAGATATAGAACATTTTATCATCAAAGAAAATGCTATTAAACAGTGCTATTCTATTGTTTTAAAAAGTCGTTCTTTGAGTAAAGAAAGAAGTAAGAAAATTATAAGAATTCTAATTTAAACTTAAAATAATAAAACACTCGCAAATAACTGAACTGTCAGAAATATACACTTCTCAGGAAAAAAAAAAGACAATACAAATAAGTCCTTTGGAAGTATTTAAACAAAAGTGATGCAATTTAAAAATGCCATCCTCGATTAGAAGCTGAATTAAATGAGTTTATAATTCTAAGGGTATTTAATCAGAAAATTGAGATCAGTTCAATTCCATAAAGTCATGATTTCCCTATTCTTAATTAGCAGATATTTCTCATTTAGTGAGAAACCAGGAAGGTAAGACTTTAAGCTGCTGGGTCATAAAAACTACTCAACTTTAAAATCAGTAGCCTTTATTTCTTGAATTTTTAATTAATTAATAGAAATGAATTATGAATCTGTGGCTGAGTTTCAATCAATTGTTAAATAATCTTCGTAATCAACATTTAAAGAATGCACAAGGAGTAATTTAACATAAAATTTAGAATTCTTAGTAACACAGGAGCCACCACCAAAAACATTAAGAGCACATACATTTTAAAGAAAGACACTAGTGTAAGGGGAAGTAAAAGACATTCACATCTTATAATTCTCTAATATTTTCCTTCTTCAAAAATAAGAATTTTTAACTTCAAGATTTTCTGATGGAGTAGCAGTTCTGAATATGCAAAAATATTGCTCCTGAGGACAGATCAAGCTTTCACTCTCCTTTTATTGTTCCACTGTGAGAGAAGGGGCTGGAATCCAGTACAAAGCAGAAAATGGAACAATTATTTTAAAAAAATAAAGAATTTTGCCTCCTCTAGAAGATAAACAGGCTCTTCAAAGAAAGAGTCTACTGGCCAAGGAAGTATTCTTGTTTTCCTTTCTTGGATTGACCTATGCTGTTTACACATAAACACAACTTGTAAATCCTACTTTAAGACTTCATTGACTTAGAAGTGATATGAAAATATGTAAACTATCTTCAAAGTGGCCACCAAAATGACTTAGTGTTTTGAAAGCTGTGAGATGTGTTTAGGTGAGGATTGATAAGATGTGGTTTCAAAGTAGTTTTTTTAATCCTTTAATATTTCTTTAACCTTTCAGATTTTTAATGGCAGAGGTCCCATGTATTTTTTAAATTGGATTAATAGGATGATCTAAAATAAGACTAGGTAAGTGCTATGCACTGAAGAACAAAAAAGTTTCTTTTGCTTTCAAATACCAACTTCCTGCTTTCTCCCTTTCCTAATGAATAATAAGAATAACTGCTTCCCCTTTATTAGGGTTATTTCTTGAAGATAAGGCTCTGAAATCCTCAGGAAAATAAAAATATATTAGGCAAGTCAGTTGTTAGCATCTTCATCTAAATTGGTATAAAAGTAAGCTCTTGATATGTGGAATGACTCAAGAAGACAAATATAAAGAATAATGAAGTCATGATAAATAAGAACTAGACTCTGACCCTTACTCAGCAGGGTAGTCCTGGGTGGAGTGCTCTCTGCCAAAATGGCAAAAGGCTTGAACAAGATAAAGGGCAGAGAACTAGGCGAGCATGGTAAATAGATACTCCATAACCTTTGTGAGTGCTGTAACTGTTTAAGGAAATAATATTCTTATAAAGTCTTATTCTTCTTCAAAATAAATTAGTCATTTCCACTAAAGACACCAATGAGTATGCCACAGGTTTTCTGAATGAATCTTCCTTTGTTGTTAGTTAATCAACCTTCATTTTTAATCTTCACAGAGAAGATTAAATGTGAGGTGCTTAATGACTTTCGAAAAAAAATCATTAGCTGAATGTTTTATCTCACCACAGGGCTTCTTATACACCTATGCAAAAATGCAAGAATTACTGTAAAGATTGGCAGGAGTAATGGTTATTTGAAAGTCTGCTTCAATACAGCAAATGATCTCTCCCAATGCTTTCATTCTTCAAATATAGCACTGCTCTAGATGGAAAAGATGCCCAACCAAACCATCTGTCAGAAGACGGAGTTCAGCTGGAAAAGGCCGTTTGTTTTGCTGCACTCTAAATTTTCTTGCTTCAAAGTAGATAAACTGTAGAACAGAAAGTACTCTGCTCTTTAGATGCAACAACTGAATAGTGATGGGACCCAGAGTTAATGTCATTTCTGCATAGTATAAGCTCAGAATATAATCGTTTCACTCTAGAGACATTTTATATACTTCCTGATGATTAAAGGTCAGTTATGTAGGAGGCTGGCCTCCTGCCTTCTTTTGAAACACTGTGGGTATTATGACATGCTAAAATTTAAAGTATGCTAAATTTGAGTATGCTAAAATTTAAAGTTTTATTAAATATTTTAATAAAATTTAATTTGAAAAATTGTGCCTGAAATTTGTCCTCAATAAGTTAGTTCTTATTATTGTTACATTACGATTAATATTATTATCTACATCATCATAATTAGCCTCTCGCATGTTTTTAGATGGATCACAAATGTTTGGAGATGTAAATAAAAGAATTCTAGAAGTCTGATTCCACTTAATGATTCAAGTATCACAAAGGCTTCTGATTTTAAGAAAAATTAAAAAGAGCTTTTCCTTTATTTTTTATCATAAAATTTGCTTCTTGAGAAGCAATAATGGTAGACTCTTGTTTAGAAGAGGCTTCCATTCATTAACTTCACATGCATTTATTAATTTCCTATTCCATGACAGATTATAAAGTAAATGCCAGAGATTTAGTAGTGAAAAGGAACAGGGAACCTCCTTGTCCTCACTGAACTCATGTTCTGCAGTGAGTGGGAGGAGATACGAACAACAGAGAGAATAAAAAAGTGAAAGTAGAGTATGTTAGAGGGTGGTTAAGTGCTGTCAAGAAAAAAATGAAGAGTGCTCAGAAAGCAGTACATATTTTCAATAAATTCTAGGGAAAAAAATCACCGAGGAGTAATTTGATCAATGTCTTTAAGAAACTGAAGGAGTGTTTCATGAAGATATCTGAGGCAAGATAATTCCAAACTAACGGAACAGCAAGGGCAAAGGAATGTATAAAGGCATATATGAGGAATAACAAGAATTCCAGGATGCACACAGAGAGTGACAGATAGTTATACTAAGAGATAACTATATAAATATTTTCCAGATGTAAGACTACCCAGTTATACACACACACACACACACACACACACACACACACACACACACACACACTCCAGACTACAGACATTTAATCTGGTACCTTCACCACATTCACTGTAGTACCATAAAGCTAAATGGCATAAGTAAAAGAGAGTTTGAGGAGATGAGTTCAGAGAAGTAAGATGGCGTTAAATAATATAAATACTTGTAAGCTATTAAAAAAATTTTGACTTCTACGTTGAGAAAGATGAAAAAAATATGGAGGATTTTAAGCTGAGACTTGCTCAGTTGTCTAAGTTTAAGACAGATATATTTATTTTAATTAGTATTGATTTAATTATATGAATTATTCCCAAGAAAATAAGGTTGGTAACACTACTAAATTTTGAAGAAAATACAGTAAATAAGAAATACAGAAAATAAGTTTAAGAGGAAATGCACTAAACAATTAGCAAACTTCAGTAAATATTTCAAAGAGAAAGGCACTGTATAGATCACCTATTTCTTATCATATATCATGACCTGGGTATGGCCACAAATTACTAAATTATTCTTTCAGGATTGCTACAAAAGTTGGAAATAAGATCTTAAAGAATACAGACACATGCTATACAGTTTACCCAGTTGAATTCTGAATTGTACCAACTACAAATATCATAGTATATTCATTCATTTTCTTAAACATACTTCAAGATTCCAATGGCCTGCTGCTTCATCAAAATGGGATGTGGATTGAGCCAACTCTCAAATTTTATGACCAAGATTTTCCAACATCCTAAATTCTGGTGATGAGTCCAATCATCTATTTAGGGTTTATAGTAGACTTTAAATGCAGTACAAAAATAACCGGCTAACACCTACAGTACCTGAATACAGTCAATAAGATATCTGTCCTAAATTTTGAATTCTGAACTGAATTATGGTGAAAGAAATTTCAGGTCGAAGTTGATCTACTTCTAGTAAGGGGTATCTTGACTATGCCACTTTTGATGAGAGACTGTTCTAGTAACTCCTGAAGATAAGTTTATGAGTCCATGTTCCCAACTCTGCTTATTCAAGTCTTCTGTTTCCCCAGGATTTTGTGACTAAACCTTTGCCCGTGTCATATTTATCTGTCAGTATTGTCCACCATCTCATCACTACTGGGCCAAACCTTATCCCTTCATGTTCAACATGTGACTTAAGGTCTAATGTTATAACAAAGCAGCTCCCAACAGGAAATCCTTCTCTTTTTAGCTCCACATATTTTTGTCATAGCATGTGATTATATTCAAACTTATGTTTCATTTTGACTTTGCTTTGTCTGCCAAATATTCTCTGACAAGCTCCTTCAGAACAGTTAGCTTGTATGCCATGCTCACAACTCCTTTAAAAGTGAGAGGCACCAGCAGAGAGCTCAATAAAGATTCACAAATGCCTTAAAAATCTCTAAGAGGACATGGTCAGAAGTCTTCCCTGATTTTGCTCATAGTATAATCAATGTAAAAGTCAAGCGTTTAAAAAGTGTTTTCTTTTATGGGAATAGCTACCCACTAAAAAGAAAATATAAATTTTTTAAAATGTAGCATCAGTTTTAGTTACTGTGGCTCAATAGATTAAAATGAAATTACCATATATTTCAAAATAAGAAATTTGAAAACCCCAATTATTTTAAGAGTGTTGAAAATAAATACAATTTTATAGAAATAATTTTTAAAAATGCTTTCAGAAAAGAGAGGAAAGAAATAAGTAACCTGGTAGGTTGCTGTCAATATACAAAGCCCAAGTAGGAGAAGCAGACAGATCCAGGAGTCAAGCAAGGCAAATGCTAATATGCTCTGTTACATATCTGACATCTGAGGGAAGAATATGCTCCAATGATCCAATATGTGTTAGGGGAACTCTAATTCTTCCACCCTTGCTGAAATGTCTTTTCTACATTTCAAATAAATTAGAACACCATAGCGGGGAAATCTCTGGGAAAATATTTCTGTGCTTTAAGCATTTTCCACAATTAATAAATAAAATGTACATCTGGATCCTGGAAAAAAATGTTACTTCAATGACATACTTTTCCTCAATAATAAATACACCTCAGATTGACATGAAATGTTGCTCCTGTGTAGTCCTTTCAAGATGTGTGCTTTATCTACGCTTTTGTTTCATGAAATACTTGGTTGTCATGGCAAAACTACTTTTTCACCAAACTGGAAGTAATAAAGTGCTGTACTGTGTGTTGGTACAGAAGTAAATGTGGAAGAGAAACAGGAGAAAATCAGAGCATCCACTGAAGAGCTGCCCTATTGCTTTGTTTAGGGTGGAGAGCCACAAAATACAGTGCCAAGGCCATTAAAAGAAGAAATACTGTGCAGGAAACCCAAGGAAAAAGCAGCCATTAAGAATTCTGAGAGAGCATCAAAAAGCTTCTACTGTTTTTAAATAAACAATCAAGGTTTCAGAAATTTGGATTGTATCTAACTTACAATACTAAAAATCACATGATAATTTCTGGGTACACATAGCCAAAGTAATATTGATCATGACAGAACAAACACATAAACACATTAACACAAGTAGACGTGAGAGTATGAACATGTGCAGAATCCCTGCATGCAGAAATAACTGAGTAGATTTTAAAGCAAAAGCTCAAAGTATTATCTAAAAGTACATTCACACTTTTATAAGACAAAGGTGTAAAATAAGCCTCTCCTTTCTGCAATTGTAAACCTAACATTCTTCTCTACTGGTGTGTGTGTGGTGTGTGGGGGGGGGGTTCTTTTTCATCAGACTAGAACATAAGCAACAGTAAAGCCTAGCATCTTTAAGAATATACAACCACAATAATCACATGATTTTAAAGGTACATCATTGTTGACGACCACCATGAATCAGAATTAGAATCCTCTACAATGTCTCTGAGTATAAAAAAAGGGCTTCGGAATTACACAGCACCTTTCATCTTTTAATTATATGCTGCTTCTTCAACACGTTTGCCCAGTCGGTGATGATAACAGACATGGAATGCCTAAAATATACCCCTGAATCTCCACCAGACTGCCCCAATTTAGATTGATCGGAAAGGCAAACCTCAGCACTGGGAAGTTGACCATCACAGTTCCCTTATGTATAAAATAGGGAAGATTCTTTAAGAAGTTATGTCTTTCTGATGGGACCTGAGATAATGCATCTGATGAGACAATGAAATACTGTATAATTTCCTATTGTATTAAACGTCTGGTATTAGTGTATTAAACTTCACATATAAATGTCTTTTCTGGTCCCTTGCCATCTAGATTACAGCAAGTGTTCATGGCCTGTTTGTAAGGGAGCAGGTAACTATGGCTTGAAAAATCACTCTAGGCTCTTAAAGAACAGCATGGAAGAGTGGAGAATATACTGGTCAGAAAGTCAGGCCTCCATTTGAAGGCAGGCTCTGCCAGGGTGTCACATTTAACAAGTTTACGAACTCCTCTCAATCTCGCTTTTCTCATCTACACATCAGAAATCATAACATAAGAGGAGATTAAATATTGCTATTTGTAACAACATGGATGGACCTTGAAATAATCATACTAAGCAACATAACCCAGACAGAAAAAGTTGAAAATCACATGTTATCACTTATATGTGGGATATAAACCTAAAAGCAACAATGAACAGGACAAATAGAGACTCATGGTCATGGAAAATAGACTAGTGGTTACAAGAAGGTAGGGGGAGGTGGTAGAGGGAAGATAGGGTAAAGGGGGTCAAATATGTGGTGACAGAAAGAAATCTAACTGTGGGAAGTGAACACACAGTGTAAATATATATATGACTTACTCCTTAAGTGTACAGTTGAAATTTATTGGACTTGTTAACTAATGTCACCATTTAAAAAAAAAAGAAAAAAAAAGAAATCACAATATCTACCTCACATTGTACACACAGAGTCCCAGAATAACAATAGCAATACTCAAATATATGATAACAAAAGAGAGTTACTTTTCAAGCAGTTTTTTTTTTTTTTTTTAATCTAAGGTTATTCCACCAGGCATGTAATATTCAAGTTATTGTTTTAAAAAATCATTTAAAATAGCTCCTTTCTATATGTTTCTATATGTTTCATCTAGTAATATCTCTCATTTTTAATGATTAGAGATTACTTTATTAATTTAGTTTTTCAGAATTAAAATTATGTAAATTATTTATAGAGATCCAAAATCACTTTTACAAGATAATGTATATTCCAAGAAGAACCTACCTTTTTCCTGTCACCTGCCTCATAATTTCCCTCTAATAGCTGTTGCAGATATTTTTAAATGTTATGGTTATCTTTTGGGGCTTTTTAAAAAATATAAACAGGTGTGTATATGTGAATCCGATTATATATATATATATATATATATATATATATATATATACACACACACACATATATATATATAGCAATACAGTACTAAATAGATATGTATCTTAATCATTTTTATAGCTGCAAAGTACAATATTTGTAAAGATGTATCATAATACTATTAAACAAAATTTGGATTGTTTCCAGTCTTTGCTATTATAAATAGACATATAATAAATAGTCTTGGGTATTCTTTTTTCATATTTTGCCAACATATTTTGAAACAGATTTCTAAGAGTGTGGTTGCTGGGTCATAGGGTAAAAGTATACATAGTTTCACTAGATACTGCCAAATTCCTCTTCATCTGAAATTGTACCATTTTGCATATCCACCAGCAATTCTCACAGTCACATCAACAGTATATATCTCCAAATTTTTTGATTTTGCCAATCCAAAGGGTGATACTTTATATTATAGTTTAAATTTGTGTTTCTTTTTTTATGAGAAAATAGGAATATCATTATGTATGGCTAAGAAGTATTTGCATTACTGGTTTTCCACTTATTTTGTATTATTGACTCTTCTTGGGTTTCTTGTATTTTATAACCTGGTCTATGAATTGTCTGAAGATACAGTAAAGAACTGCCTGTTTTGTTTTGCTTTTTCAATACATCTTTGTAGATTTAAAATTACTTGAGTCATGGTTAAATTCAATGAAATTTTAACAGCCATATGTAGTATTTAGATATTAGCCCAAACTTCATACAGAAAGATCCCATTATCTGACATTCCTCCAAGATCCTGCTTCCTTAATTACCTTTTTTTCTCTCATTTCACCAGTCTTAGTCCCAACTGATTCTTTGACTGCAGTCTATAAACATTTTTCAATTATCTTTATCTTAAAAATTAGAAGGAAAATCACACCGATAACGTAAAACAAAATTTAAAATAACAGGAAAATCTGCTGAATTCTATGCCTCTTCCACTTTTATTAGTCTTGCTCCCTCTTTGCTTAGCAAAACTCTTTTGAAATTTTACTTCCCATCTGCTGTTTCTTATGCTGAAACTCATTAAATTGTTTTTCACCCCTATTTCCCAAAATGCTTGAAAGAATGAGTCTCTCGGTTCTACAATGTCCCTAAGTATCTCAAACTTTATATATTAAAAACTAACTTCTCTTCAGCTGGATTTGTTTCTAGAAGCTTCATACCACCACCCCAAGTCAACAAAGCTAGAAACCTGAGAGGCATTCTGGATTCATGCTACTCCATCAAAGTAGTTCCATATTCTAATATCCAACCCAGATGAACTGAAGCTATATTTTCAAACTCTTTACTTCTGTTTATTCCTTACAAATATAATTTCAGTCTAGGTGCTTTGTTATCTCATCTGAACGTTTTGGGCAGCCTCTGGTTAGACTCTCTACCCTACAGTATTACTACTTTAAGTCCATCCCACATACTGCTGCCAAAATGAAAGTCTAAAATTGACTATTTCAGTCACCTACTTAAAGGCCTCTAACAGGCTTCCCTGGTTCTAGGGTGAAGCCCAAGCTGCTGTGACTGTCTTTCATGGGCGATGATTTCCATAGCTCTTCCAACCTCATCACATACCACTTCCTTGAACTTTACATGACAGTCTTATAAAATTGCTTATAACTCCTCCATAAGTACCAAGTGATTGAGATCTATACAATTTATGCACAATGCTGCCTGCTTCTTGAAATAACTAAAATCCCACCTTCTTTATTCTACTTTCTGCTCATGTTTCAAATCTCAAGTCAAAGGTCACCTCCTCCTGGAAGTTTTCTTTCACTCCCCTCCAATTCCACAACCAAGGATGAGCTAAGCAAAGCTCTTGAAAGAGACCCATATCATTTGCTGCGTGTATTATGACATTCACCAAAACACTTTGCTGATCTGTTTCTGTCTGTATTTCACTTTGGCTCTGAGAGCTGTATCATGTACTCTTCAGCAGTGTAAATCCAATAATTAGTACAGTTCCTGGTGCATAAGCTTCAATCTGAAGATGTTTATTACCCCAAGCATAATATACTCTCATTCTCTCTATATAGAAAAACTTTCATGTGAAAATGGGTTTATAAGGAAATAGAACCAAGCAAAGAGAACTAAGACCAGAAATAAAGAGAATAATAAAAACAATGGAGTGACTAAGTGGTAAGAGAGAGAACAGGGAATAAATAAAAGAAACTTCCAATTCAAATGAAAGAGTTAGAAATAATTAACATCAGAAACTTTTTTAAACAATCAACCAATTACTGAGTTTTGTGAAATTCATAACACGATAATGTGGGTTGTACTTATTATAAGGAAGAGGTGGTGGGAATTTGCTCTGTTATACCATAATCAGTTTACTCATTATAGTGATATTGACATTTTTCACCAAAGTGAGGATAATTCCTTGAGAACTCCAGTAGAACACACTTGCATTATAATCTATACTAATTGATAATAATAGTAATTGCCTCTAAATATAGTGACCTGCATATGTAATATTGTCCATATTATATCTTTTTGTTAAAATTAGCTTCTTGGAGTTTCTGCTACACTTAGTTAAAGCCAAATCCATCTATGCTCAATTAGATAACATTAAATATCTACATTTATATCATTTTCCTCTTGGTTTATTAATCATAACTCTAAAATAACCATACATTCTTGGTACAATTTTTTTCAGAATAAACTTGAAACTTTAATACAAATGGACACAAAGTTAAAATATCTCTCATTAATAGCTTAATTTTTACATACTTTTTACTTTTTAAAATTAGCCATCATTTTTAGGACTCTAGTGATAATTTTTCCATGTAATGAATTTGTTAAAATGGTTAGTTAATATTCCATGAGTTCTTTTTTAGTGCAAACTCCATCATAATACTTTAAAACTTTTGTCACTACATTTATTTCTTTGTTGAAATGCTCTAAATATATGTTAATAAGTGTTAAAATTGAAATTCTTGACTTCTAATTTCCACCTCATTAATACAATGCAGTTCAGCCTCCAGAATTCTCAAGCAGGTCAGAGGCTTCTGTAATTCATTGTAAGCTTAGTCTAAAGTTAAAAATAACTGCTCCCACCCCTGCCCCCCCCAGCCCCAAAATTTCTATTTAAAAGCAAACACTTGGAACAAGGCAGTTAACCTGCTGTGAATTCTAAGCATGGGATACTTTTAAAACAATGTCATAGAGTTCCTTTGTAAGAGTTGAAAACTCAAAAGTTATAATCTGATTGTGACCTATCTCACTTTACAGTCCAATCTAATGCTAAAAATAAAAACATCAAACAATGCTATTTTCTTACAATAACTTATTTCATTATTTGATTAACATAAAAAAGAATACTGTATAAAATTTAATTTTTCTTAAACAATGATGAAACTTGGCAGTGAAGTTCCCTTTAGGGTTTTCAATATCCTCTTTGACTTTCATATTATGCATTCCTAAAAACCAGTACTCATTTTTCTTAGTTGTTTTGCAGAATGATATTACTTAAGGTAATAATAGCTTCTATTAGAGTCTGTTTTTTTGCAATTGTCACCTGACACAATTCAGACATTCTGACAATATGTGATCTGAAAATGTTTACATTGGGATATCTATCTCTTGTATGAATGTTTGAAAGTTTACTGTGTGAAGAGATAAACAGCTGCCTCACTTATCTAACATTTATTAATATCCAAGTACTTCGAAGATCAATATTGTCCTGGGCCGTTAATTGCAGATGGCTTGGCTTTGCCAGTTATAGCTCTCCCATACATGACTGTGTTCACTGGTGATAAACAGAAACATTCCTCCAGAGCAGCTTCCACAAGGAATCTTACTTTCTTCAAGTTCCTGGTTGCTGCTGCCATTTTCTCAACAAAGTCCAAAAACAAGAAATCTGACTTCACATACATCATCTACAAATGCTTGTGCAATTTTTTTCTCTTTTGCCCTTCCTTTTGAAATGACCACTTCTTCAACCCTATCTATCCAATGCAGTCCAGCACAGTTGCTCAGGTGCACAGTTAATCCTCATCAGGCAGCACAAGAATTCCTGCTAATAAACTATATTATGGTGAAAAATAGAAATAATCAAACTTTACATCTTTTAGATGCCTGGACAGTAGTTTCAAGTATTGTTTCCTTTTTGAACCATGATGTCCTTCAGGATAGGCCCTACCTTGGAGCTATTACTCTTATCTGGTTGCAATGGCTTATTCAGAAAGTAATTAAGCTGTCTATTCCTTCTCCCTGTCCAGGCCTCAAGTTCAAAGACACTGACTGAATTTGAAGTTAAAACTAATGTTGCAATACACTTCCTTGTCAGTATAGCGTGTAGGCCTCTTCCCCTGGCCCCATGGGAAGTCTCTGACTGGAATTATCTTCATAGAGTGATTTAGAGGCTCACGTGGAACACATCTCCCTCAAAACCTAGTACCCTCTGGATTCCACTTCTCCTCAGTTTGTTCTTCCAGATTTCTATAACACTCTTTTGGTCTAACTTTTGTAGCTGTTTTCCTTCTGCTATGTATAAAGTCACTCATGATTTTTTCTTAGTTTATATACCAAAAGCCTAAATATTCATTCCACTTAAAGAAATGAGTTCACCCAGGCTTCATCTGCCCACCTTGCCTGGTACCCTTAAACTGATCTACAATGTTAGGTCCGTGGGGGAAGGGCTAGCCAGATGCCTGCCTGGAGACTCCCCAGCTTGACACCAGAATCCAGACCTGAATAGGGCCCACCCTAAAGCCCTAGGTGTCACCACCCTAATCCGGAGGCTCAATTAGCATTCTATGATTAACATTCCCCACCCTATACCCCTACTCCCACAAAACCCATAAAAGCCACGCCCTTCCACCCCAGGGCACAACTTCTTTGACCCCTCTCCTCTCCAGACCAGAGAACCTAGCCCTGGAGAGCTCTCCCAATAAATGCTTGCTTTTAAACTTCTCTCAGCCTGTCACACATTTACCTTACATACAAATTGGGATATATTTTAAATACTAATCAGTTTAACAAAGATTGCCATGGCCTAATCCCTAAATGCCAGACTCCTTTCTCAAAACATTTCTTTTACCAATGCAATATTTTTGAAACTTCCTTGATGATTCAAAACTAACAAAGCCCAGTCACTGCCCTCAGGAGACATAGCTATTTGGAGAGAGACCAGTATATAAGTAATTCCAAAATATGATGAAAAAGTTTCTCTGGAATTACAGCCCAAAACACCAAGATAGGAATACTTACCAGAGACCCATGGACACAAACAACAGTTTAGTGGTTACCAGAGGGAAAGGGGGAAATAGGGGACATAGATAAGGGTAAAGGAAGTCAAATATATAGTGAAGAAAGGAAACTTTTAACTTTTTTGGGTGGTGAACACACAGTGTAATATACATATGATGTATTATTGAACTGTGTACTTGAAACGTACATAACTTTTTAACCAATGTCACCCCAATAAATATAATAAAAAATGCCATGCAACTTTATTCCCAAGTACCACAAAACAGAATCCATTTGGAAGAATAGGATTTTTTTTTTTTACAGAGTTTGGATTATTAATAGAAGGTCCATCTCTAAGAAATGAAAGACAACTCTTATGTGACATTTGAAGATAGAATGACATAACATAGCAGTGGATAATTTTCTTCTATGTTCTTTTCTGCTTTGAGTAAGAAAAAATAGGTTTAAGTATGGTCCCAACTATTTCTGCAGGAATTATAATATCAAGAGACATCATCAAGTAAATTATTTTTTTTTAGTTGATGTGCATGTGCCCGTGAGTGTGTGTGTGTGTCCACATGTGCGTGTGCACGCGCCTGAGACAGACAGACAGAGAGACAGAGACAATGTGAGTGAATTTTCCATGTTCCAAAAGGACTGGTGGTAGCCTGTGGTCCATGTAGTATATGCCACACCACTCTTCTGAGGTGGTAAAGTTTACCACTTGGGACATATTGGTTCTTGCATTCTCATCTCCCATAAAAATGAAGGAAGATGGAGGTATGAAGCAGTTTTTAAAGCAGAACAGGTGGTATGCAGGAGTGGGGAGCACAAAGGAACCTCCTATCACTCAATTTATATAGAAGTCTTGCTTCTGAGATAGCCTCCCAACCTTCCTGCCTTAGTTAAGTAACTTTCACTTGATTCGGGGGTTAATAAAGGAAAAATTTATCATAAATCGAGACAAACACCATGGGCAGTAGAATGTGTACTTTGCACTGGAGTATACTTTAAAAAATTATACCAATGAGAACAGGGTACTTTTCATGCACTTTAATGTCTAAAGAGGGACAAGATCAATTTTAAAAGATATTAAAGAGAATATACTACATTCCTAACAATCCCAAAGCTTTTTCTCTAGACAATTTTCTCCCCATCTGAAAAAGCTGACTTTATGTGAAATCTGTGGAACCCCACTAATTCTCAGCTTAGCTGCTTCTTCCAGAATAAACTGTGACAACATAAAATACTTCATAGCAGCAGAATTCATTAACTAATTACATCTCAGAATTAAAGTATCCCTATAGCCATAATAACCAAATTCTATGTACAATGTCCCTTCCTTTATAATGTACACATTCTCAGAAGTCTAAATAGAGATGTGTTTTACTTTATGGCACCATATTACTCTAGATAGTGGTAATTTCCCTGAAGTTAAAGTTTATTTAGAACAAACCATATTTTCAACCATGCAGTACATTAATTTTATTCCCAATAAATATATTTAATGACTATTTCTAGATAAAGGTGTTTTTTGTATCTCTTTCTATTTCACAATAAAAATATAAATTCTTGTCCTTTAAAAGCATCATTGCATTTGAAGGGCTATTTTCTAGTAATTATAATTTGCCTTTTCATTCAAAAGGGGAATACCTTGATGGACTGCAGCCAACTACAGCATTGACACCATGGCATCACTTTTATCCTTATAATATTTTCATCCCTTAAAACACCTTTAAATTTTCACATGCTCATGTGGTAAATGTTTACACCCAGATATAGGTTTGTTGTTTAGGCTAATGTTGTCTGAGTCTGTGGTAGATTTGAGATAACTGCAAATTCTTTACCACATTTCTTCTGTAGACAGAGTCCATTTGTTCCTCCTTTTGGATTTAGGTTGACCTTGTACCTTGCTTTAACCAATAAAATGTGCAGGACAGATACTCTATAACTTCTAAGGTTCATCCTTAAGAGATCTGTAATTTCTGCCCTCACTACTTTGGAATGTTCCCCTTTGGAAGACAACTTCTTTATAAGAAGTCTTAAGACACATGCTGTGAAGAAGCCCAAGCCATCTTTATGCGTGTGGAGAGAGTGAAAGGTCAGGTAAAGGCTCACCAAGGTACCAGACACATGAGCAAAGACTTCTTGGCCTTTCAGCCTAGCTTAGGTACTAGAGTTGGATGCAGCTGAGTTCATGACACTACACGGAACAGAAGAGCTGCCATCAAAGCTTGCCTGAATTCCTCAGCAATAGAATCATGAGAAAATAAAACTGTTATTGTTTTAAGACATCGAGTGATGGAATAGTGAGTTATAAAGTAATAGACAATTGAAACAGGATCTGCCTTAAGATACTTTCTTAATACCTACAGGTTAGCACAATGATTTTCCAGACTTTCCCGTGACTTCCTAAAAGAAATGAAAGCTGCTCAATTTAATTATCTTTACACCAAAACTGTCTATCTGAAAAATCATTTTTCAAGGTCCAGGATGAAAAGAACAGATATGTCTTGCAAGGTCTTAGTGTAATGCAGTGTCTTGTTAGAAACTGGTTTTTAAATTTTCCTTATTCACAAGACAAAACAAAGGTGAGGTGTTTTTGTTAAGTGACACATTTTCAGGAAGAGGAACACTTTTATTTATTTCTTTATCTTCTATCTTTCTTTGAAAAGGAAAATAAATGACTGGAGGTAGGGAGAGAGGGAGAGTAGGCAGGAGGGAGAGAGAAGGAAGGAAGGAAGGGAGGTTATCACAAACAGGAGTGCCTGGGGCTACCTTTAGTCCTTCCAATTTACACACCTCCACAGATTATCAATGTGATAGGTAGAAAGACCCACCCACACTAATTTAGAAGAGCTTTTCTAAAGCATAAGCCTAGTTGTCTCTCCCTATATATGCACATATTTCTATTAATAGAAGAGTAAAGTTAGATTTTGCTGGAGCAAATTTATAATTCATCCATCAGGTATATCATGAGACTCAGGCAGTTACTGGCTGCCAGAAAACAGGGTTTAATGTGCCTTGGGCCACACTAAAATTCCAGGACTAGGGTGATCCTGACTTCCTGCTAAACTGCTGTCTCACTGTAATTATATTATCTGACCTAAGATTTCCAGGTTAATTTGAAAAAGCAATGGTTTTAACCTAAGACACACTAGATTAAAATACATATAAGGGTTGATTCCCTGTGATAAAATCAAATGATGCCACTACCCAGCCTTTACTTATGAATATGTAAGTAGTAACTTAAAACTCATTTTAAGCCATATTCATTCAATATTTACAACAAAAAATTAAGAATTCTTCTGGTGTCATACTATATACTCTTTTCTCTCTGAGTCATTTAAAAAGAGTTTTTTATTTTTAAATTATGAAAACCCTACTGTGATTTCTTTCACAATACCCCCCTACACTGCATTCTCATTCTTCTATATCTCAACTAAAGGACATTAATAATTAATGCCTGATCCAAATTCTAGGAACCACCTCCCATTCAGTACCTTGACTTTCCAGAACCATTAGATACAAAAATGTTTTTTCCTAGTATTTAAAGATTAGTAGCTACAAATATGTCCTACCGTAATTCAGCAGGTATATCATAAATTTTTTTAAATTTTTCAGAGAAAAGTTATTTGATTTTAAATAGCTCTGTAATCTTAAAATATATATATTTTAATTTCTTATTGTTATGAATAGTTTTACTAAATATTCCTCCAGTGAAAGTGGTTGGAGTCTTGGAAGAGCTGGTCATCTTTAATGAATCAATAAAACATTCAATTATTGCTATTTTTTCTCCCTGGCATGTTTGTTAATAATTTTCAATATTACTCAGTGAAACAGAGGGCAATACTTTGAACAAATAAATTTTCTGAGTTTGAAATGGTCTTCAATTCCTTTATTACATGAAGTGATAAGGACATAAAATTCATAAATTTATAATTTATTGATGCAAATATTCTTTACAAATAAAAAAGGATTCTGCAGAGGGCAAAATCTTCCATCCCCTTTAACTGTTATCACTCTCCTTCCTCTTCACTAGGAGAATGAGTAACCTGACTGACAGCAACCAGGCAATCCTGATTTAAGCCAAAAAAGAGATGTGAATGTAGTGTTATTTCTTAAAGAGATGCCTCCCTTCTTCCAAATTAAGTTAACTCCACAGGATATAAGAAAATGCAAGCACATTTATTCATCATCACAGACTGAAGACCTCTATACTTCTTAATGAAATTACAATATTTTCACAATGCTGGATCCTGTCCATTAGTAGACTTTACGTTTCCCAATACCATTCATTCATCTAGTGATGTAAAATCTTCCATGCTTTTAAAGGAAACACAGTTTAAAATCTATATTTAAATTTTAAAATTTATATTTAAATTTCTAAATATTATTTTATTTCCTTAGCATTAATAATTCACAGGGCATAATCTATCCTTAATAATAGGGTAATGAAAGTCCCTTCCCTTATACTATCCACTGGGAAATGCTCATCAATTATATCCAGATTTTTAGAATATGCAAATGCTGGCACTTATTCCTAAATCTAATGCTTTAGGTAGAAGAGATCCCCTTTTCAATGTGCTAAAAGAATGTCAGTAACATATATAGATTAATGTTATATAAACAAAGATACACTTATATAAAGATGTATAGCAGTGTAGTGAAAGCCAACAAATTGAATACTTTTATTCTGGTTTTACAAATGAGAAGTTGAAGTTTAGAGAGGTTAAGAGATTCCCAAGGTAGCATATCTAGTAAATAGAGAAAATATCTTCTTGGTTATATATAGTTATTTATAATAACCATAAATTGATTATCTTTATTAATTGTGGTTAAATTATTTATTACACATTTAAATTATATGGTTTAAATTATATTAAATTATTTGCTGTATATGGCTTATCAATAAATCATATTTGATTCTCTTCCAGAGATAATAGTAGTAAAAGTCAAGACTAGTAGCTAAAGTAATAATCCTCATTAGAACTCTATATGAATTAATATTGTTATTCTAATTTTAAAGATGAAAATAACCAAAGAACAGAGAAGTAAAGTAATTTGACAAGGGCCTCATGGCTTTTAAGTGGCAGAACTAGGTTTTGAATCTTTACTATTTGCCTCTACAGTCCATGCTCTTATGTGCTCCACTAAACAATTTCTTAGGTGTTTAGTGAGTAAATAGTGTGTGTCAGGTTATATGCTAAGAGCATGATTCTTATCTGTTATTTGCACACAAATGCACATGTGCATACATACCTCAAGACTGGTTATCAGCTTAGACAATAGAGATCTAATTTATTATGAATAAATAAAGAAAATTTGTTAAAGAAGCCAACTGTTAGAGAATCTATTTTAAAAATGTTCATATTTTTATCAAAAAACAAAAACAAAAATACTATATACCTAAAAAATAAATGTGTTAACATTTTTCTTTAAAAAAGGGAGGCAGAAAAATATTGATTAGCTTATTTCTCTGAAACAAAGAAAGAAATAAAAATAATAACAGTGGTGAATCTAGTAAAAGAATGACAGAATGAGGAATTGAGTAGCTGGGGAACAACTGTAGAAGGGAGACATTCCACTATATATGTTTGTATAATATTTGATGTTTAAACTATGTGAACGTTATTCAGAAATTAATGGAGAGACTGTATGATTTGTTTAAAATCAGGAAGTACAAAAATAGACTCAATTAACATTAGTCATTGAATTAACCAAAAGTACAGAGAACTCTGAAAACTATGACTGAGATCTAAGACAAGTTACTGAATAACCAGGGCCAAGTCATACACCTTTCATTCATTAAAATTATAAAGCCAGTATGTTGGCTCGAGGTTATTGTGAGATTGTGACAAGGAAGACAATTTTAAGCTTTTCTAAATTTACACACACACACACACATCCTACAGTTACTATCACTTTTTTCACTTAAAAAAAAAAGTAGACATAAGATACTTAATGTTTAAAAGACTAATATTAGCTATGCATAATTTAAAATTTGGCTTCGCAGATCACACAAATTAAATTATACACTTTGAACATGGAAGAGTTTTTCTTGTTTTAAAATACTCTGAATGAACATAAAATTACTCATGGTTAAAATTTTCAAAGTAAACTATATTTACCATTGAACATATAGAAGATGAGAAGCATGCTCCTAATACATTGCTTGAAATACAACAGGTACTCACTAAATACCTGAAAAATTGTCTAGTAGAGCAGATAAGAAAGAGCAATGATTCTAGAGACAGTCAGGATTCAAAATCTTGTTTTGCCTCATAAAAGTGCTGTGTCAAATTATTTTACTTCTCTATCCATCAGTTGCTTCATTTTTAAAATAAGAATGATATACCCATATTCTAAAATGGACTATTACTGTAACTACCAGTAAGACTACTACTATCATAATGTGTGGAAGAGAATCAAGTATGATTTATTGTTCAACCATACATAGCAAATCATGGCCTCTTTATAATAAAAGCAAATAACTTATGGTTTTTTGATATATATAATTGTATGTGACCAAAAGATAGCTTCTACAATTAGTAGCTGTGCTACCTTGAGAATCTCTTATCCTCCCAAAACCTCAGTTTCTCATTTGCAAAACTGGAGTAAAAGTACTACCTATTATACAGAGTTATAGTAAGGATTAAATGAGATATAGGCACTTGACTACTGCATGGTATATTTGACTAGAACACATTCAAAACTTTAGTCACCGTCAATGAAAACAAAAATGTCAATAACTGTGTCACTAAAATTATTTTCCTTTTATAATTCTAAAGTTATACTTTATAATTTTGCTACAGGCTCATCAGACATGTTTTAATAGCCTGGGCAAAGTCATATATGGCACCTTTTTTTGTTTCCATAAATTATAATTCAAAAATCCTTGCTGGTGAGAAATAAAGCCTTGTTCAATGTGATCCACAGACTAAGCATCATGTTATAAATACAGAATCACATTCACTAAGTTAGAATCTGCTTTATAACACTATCACTATGTGATTCATATGCATTTTAAATGTCTAAGACTAACACTGATAAAGTAGCTATAAGTCATATATGGCTATTTAAATTTAAATTAATTAAAGTTAAATGAAATTGAAAATCAGTTCCTCAGTGACACTAGCCACAATTTAAGTGTTCCACAGCTACATGTGGCTGGTGGCTACCATATCAGAAAGCACATATGTAGAACATATTCATTCCAGAATGAATGAAAATGCTGATCTAGAGCATCTTTCTTCATATTTGATGAGATAGTTTTCTGTAGGTAGTAAAGGTATTTCAGGAAAATACATTTTAGTAATTCAATAAGATCGGTTAAACCCAAAATTATTCACCAAACTTCTTCCTACCCAGTACAGAAATATTTATCTAAACTTATTTTTTAACTCAGTTTGAAAAATTGACATCAAATTAAGTGAAGTAGTTTACAACATTTGGAGGCCATGATTCTTGAGAGTCCCAGCCTTATTCCTAAATTTATTTTCCTCTGCCCCCTACTCTCTCACATTCACAAGGCTCTCATTTTCGCTGGCCCCCAAACATCAGTTTTTAAGACATGGTATACCAAACAATTACAGAGAGACAAATAAATGGAAGTTAACACCCCGTCGGCCTTAAGTTAAAGTAACAAATAAAGTCATGGTGGGATTCCAGATAAATGCAGATTTATGTTTTCTGATAGGTAAGATGAGCTATTTCTTGACTAGCAGTCAAGAAAGTGAGTGACACAAAAAAGAAAATGTATGGCTTAAATAAGACCATGCGGGTGGCTATGCCCTCTCTCTTCTAATGGTTTATGTCTCTGAAAGCAGCCATCTCCAGGCACAACTACTGTGAACCTTGATCTGAAATTTAGTTTGCTAAACCTTAGATAATGGCTTTTTACCTTCTTGCTTGTAATTATTCTATTTCATCTTTTCCACAAAGAACTATTTGAAATTACCAAATTGTACTCTTCTGTCATTTAAAAACACCTGGGCCAATTTGTTGGGAGTATCCTGACAAGCAGTGTTGGCTGACTGGCTGCATTCCAGGACCTTACTGCTGGTGAAGAAGATCTCACACTCAAAGCTCCACAGAAAACTTTAATAATATTGCTTAAGGAGTTGGCTGTGACATCAACTGTAGGCCCAGATTAAACCATTTTTGTGAGGATGGAAATGTTAAGAAAATTTTTGAGAACTTAGAAGTAAAACTTATGTATGACTGCATGTCCATCTTTTCAATGTCAAACTGGGAGATTGTTTAATCAGCCCACACAAGGATCATTTACTTTTTGGAAATTATACCTTTCTTGGACTTACCATTTACTATTAACATAGGTCCAGGTTCTGTTAATTTAGATGTTAATCACAGAAGACAGATACATTGCAAACTTTCTGTCTGCTATAAAGGATAATCATAAAGGTTACAGCATTAAATGTTGGATATTAACCTTTTGTATCTACTTATGAAAACATTGCATGCCATTTCTTTCCTAACTATATAAATCTCTCTTCTTCAAATGCTCTTTAAACAAGCTCTACTATCTTGATGGGTCCTTTACTGAGTTAAATCCTTGACATACGTTCACCATATATTCACATGACGGTCGGGATATTTTTACATATATATATATATATATATATATATATATATATATATATATATATGCTTCAAAAGGGATCAGTGCTATCTTGCAGACCTGCATCACATCTTCCTATTCTCTGCTATTTCATTAGAGAAATGAGAAATTGCAAAAAATATAAGTTTCACCCTTATGCTTCCAGATAGCATTTATATAATCTAACCTTATTAAACAACCAGCTGGAAAAAAAGTTTAAAGTAAATACAAAAACAACAAAAAAAAATTAACTAGCTGGAACCTTTCCATTTTAATTCCCATCCTCTTTTACATCAATATAGACAACCAAAAAAAAAAAAAGATTTTTATGAGTCCAATGATTGAGTGAGACTCCTTCTACCAACTCCCAATGTAGGAGCAAAAAGCTCTGATTCTCAATTTACCAAAATGATCAGTCCTATGACCTTGAACAAGTCACTATTTATCACTCTCAGTCTGTCTTATCCAGTAAACCAGTTGACTTAATCACCATGGTTAGTTCTAGGATCCTTTTTCAAAAAATTGAGTCTATTAAAGGAGCAAAACTGAAAGATTAGATTCTATTATTCAAATCTCTCAGTCAGAAAAAAAATGACACATAGTGGACATTCCTAAAAATCAACATCTACAGATTTTATGCTGGCAATTTGACTACCACTTCCTATGTTCAGGTTATTTAGTCTATGTCTACTACCTACAACATACCCATAAGGATGAATATGTTCTCCTTAAAAATTGGCTTTAAATGAAAATCAGCAGATGGTACTACACAACAGTTCCATGTATGATAACTGCATAATTTTTTATCCCCTATATAACCTCTTGGTACTTTGTGACCACTCTGATGCATTTTTTCCTTGTTATAGAGCAACACACTTTGGAGTTTATATAACAATAATGGGCTTCTTATGTTGCATAACTCCAAAGCAGCAATTTTATATCACTGTGCTATTGTCCTGGGTTTTCCTTTAACTAAAATTGCCTTATGTGACCAATAAGCAACGTGAAGTTGACATTTCAGAGTCCAAGCAGCTAATCCTAGATTATATTTACTTATTTTCAAATATTTGCACCATCTGTGATTCTATATTAGTTTTTTGTATTTGTCGTTACATCTCAAGAACTGTTACTCTGAGTAGGAATGAAGTAGCATGCCAAATGCAGACTATATTATATACATGAGATAGCATAGGGAAAAGAAAATTCAAGAAAAGCAAATGCATATTTAATTCTCCACCTTCAAAATGCAAACTCTATTGATTGTCCTACACTTGCAAAGACTATAAAAGTGGATGTCATATAGTTTCTTGACCAAACCCTAATCCATGTTTGCTTTGGAGCTAGAATGATTGCAAAGAATCTCCATATGAACAAAATAAAAGCTCATTTTCAGGGTGGCTTTATGGCTCTCGAGTGACTTCATGCAATGGCAAGGTGGAAGAGAGGCATATGTGATTCTGTGAAGTCTTGTGGCCAGGTGCCAAAAATTTACTGACCACTGGCTAAGAACCAATATATCATAAAGGAGAAGCCAAGAAAAGTCAAGTGAGTAGTTTTGCTTATAGATCCAAAGATCTTAAGAATATAAATGTTTTTAAAAGTTACTCTGATGTCAAGTGTTAAGGAAGGCAGATGTACTACCAAGACACCAACAAAGGCTCTATATCGACAGTGGAATCTGGTAGCATCACACATAGAAAATGGCCATAAGTCAAGAGATAAAGACATTAGATACAGAAATTAGAATAATTTCTCAAAATGCTACATCCTCTGCAACTTAGGGACATTTGAAGGAAAAATTTGGAAAGGTGAGGCCACTGTGAATGTCATAGGAATCTAGATGCCAATGAATCAATCTTGGACAGAGATGGGATTTCAGAAACATACAGAGGTAGAAGGAACGAGATTTGGATTTGGAGATGGCACAGATGCAAAGGGCAATGAAAGAAGCAAAAGTACCATCCTGTAATACTGAGTCTGTGAACAAACAGACATTGTTAAGAAGTGGCCATGTCTTGCATTCGTTAACTCATATTAAAACCTTTCCTAGAGGTGAGATGTGATTAATGGAAGTGTCAGTATCAGATTCCCCTCACCAAAAGTAAATGCATGTAACAATAACAGGAAAGACCCACTTCTACCCTATATAAGCAATATTAATGCAACTTCAAAAGGTCTCTCTAGTGCATTTGAAAATAAATTGCAGGAGAGGCTGCCATTCAAGTTCTCAATTATACAATTCAGATTTGTCATATTTATGTTTTCAGAGCAGAGCTTTCAGATGGAATAAGAAATTGAATCTTCATTTAGGTCTCACAAAGGTGATAGGAATAAAGATAGTAAAAATGACTTTTTTCCACACTTTTCTTCATTTGCTATGTTGTAACCTGATACATAGGTTTTTGTATTGACCTGAGAAAATCAATAGGTATGATAAATTACAATAATATTAAGGTCAGTAATATACAGCTTGGTGGGAGAATATGCAGCTTGGCTTGACTCTGCTCTCTCAGACTTAAAGTCAGTTTTGATCATACAGTTAACTAATTTTCCTTAAATTTCAACTCAACACATCACCAGCTCCCATATGCAAAGAATCTCTATGTCAATAATTTCTGGAAACCAAACTCTGGAAAAAGATTATTAAACCATGAACACTTCAAAGAAGATCTTAAGTCTTTTGGGGTAGGGAGGAAGGTTATCATCTAAAAATAGTAGAAATCAGTCAGGTTGATATAAATAAATTTTTATGTAATATCCTGGAAAATGACTATAAAATACCCAGTATATTTAGAACATAAATGCGTGTGTACATTTGGTATACACACATATATATTCAGGATTTTAATTAATTTAAATGCAAAATTACCCTTGCAAAATACAATAATCTCAGATGACTTAAAACCATAGTAACTTCTAAAGAAAAAAAAATACTAAGTTCTACCATGGGCTATTCATATAGATTATTTCTCACTCTTGTAATATTCTCACTATCCTCTTCCTTTAAAGGTGAAGGAGTAGTTTAAATGGGTTAAATAGTTTGTCCTACGTCACATAGTAAATGGTAGAAGGATTCAGTCTGAAAGTATTTTGACTCTGTCTTCCACACTACATCATGCTGCTTCTCCCCAAAATATAATTAAACCTGAAAATCACTTTGCAATTCCAAAAATACTCTGCAATATACCATTCTGGTTAACTAAAAGCATATTATCCAAAAGTTGATTTTAAAAGTTTTACTGTTCTAACAATTTTCAAATAGACTACAGCATGACAAGGTAAAAAAGAAAATAAAATCATGTTTTATTACTAGGAGTACTACTAACATCAATTACTAAACAGACAGTTCAAAACAAAATATTTATTTTATTTTTTTTGAATAAAGGCGAGTTTTCTGTATTTAGCCTGGCTGCGGGTGCTGTATTTACCATTAGATATGGGTATGTCTGAAACCCTGAAGATTCAGCACAGCTTAAAAAAAAATGAATCTACAATAGATCTCTCTTAAATGTCCTATTCTCTCCACTGAACCGACTTCACTGCTTCCTCTGCCATCCTTGAAGTGGCAAGCATTCCTTTAATTAATATGTAATAAGTGATAAGAATGTCTACCACACAGAGGGGAAGGTAGGTGTAGTTTTAAAGCCTTGGAGAACAGGTGTTCTTAGATGGAGAAAAGTAAACAGAAACTGGTCATTGCCCAACAGCTGTGAATCATGTCAGTATACAAGAGTGTGCTAGGAATAATCACTACTGAGCTGTATGACTCAAGGCAGGCAGCATACACTACAGCAGAAATATTTCTAACTTTACATGAAGACATGCGTTTATGAAAAACAGTTTACGCTCCTGCCATCATTTATTGGACCTTTTATGGACCTTTTACAGTTGTTCAGATGAGAAAATTTTCAAACTTCCTTAGTTGATGTGCCCTGGTGTATGCCCACATTATAAGATTTCAGTGACACATGAACTTGATTAGAACGCACATAAAGTCATCAGCAAGTAGGAAAATTTATGGAGGTAACTTTAATACAGGCATAACTCATTTTATTGTACTTTGTTTTATCGTGCATCATAGATACTGTGTTTTTTTACAAATTGAAGGTCTGTAGCAACCCTACGTGAAACAAATCTATTGGCACAATTTCTCAAATAGCATTTGATCACTTTGCATCTCTGTGTCACATTTTGGTAATTCACACAATATTTCAAACTTTTTTCATTATTTTAATATTTGTTATGGAGAGCCATCATCATTGATCTTCATGTAACTACTGTAACTATTATAAGGGACCACAAATTGTACCCATATAAGTAGGTAAATTTAATCAATAAATGTGTGTTCTAACTACACCACAGACTAGCCATTTCCGCATCTCTCACCTGATCTTCAAGCATCCCTATTCCCTGAGACACAACATGAAAATTAGGCCAATTAATAACCCTAAGATAGCCTAATTTCACAGTGTCCCTGTGAAATGAACAGTCACATGTCTCTCACTTTAAATCAAAAGCAAGAAATTATTAAGGTTAGTGAGGAAGACATGTTGCAAGCCAAGAAAGGCCAAAAGCAAGGCCTCTTGCACCCAACAGCCAAAATGTTAATGCAAAAGGAAAGTTTTTGAAGGAAACAAAAAAATACTACTCCAGTGAACATGTGAATGATAAGAAAGCAAAACAGCATTACTGCTGATATGAAGAAAGTTTTAGGGATCTGGATAGATCAGTTACAACATTCTCTTAAATTGAAGCTTAATCCAGGGTAGGGCCCTAACTTTCCTCAATTCTGTGAAGGCTGAGAGATGAGAAAGCTGCAGACAAAATGTCTGAAGCTAGCAGAGGGCTTTTCATGAGGTTTAAGAAAAGAAGCCATCTTCATAACATAAAAATGCAAGGTCAAACAGCAGTGCTGATGTACAAGATGTGGTAAATTATCCAGATCCAGTTAAGATAAGTACTGAAGATGGATAAACTAAATGACAGATTTTCAATGCTGACAGTACAGACTTATATTGGATGAAGATATCATCTAGGATTTTCATAGCTAGAGAGAGAAGTCAACATCTGGTTTCAAAGTTTCAAAAGACAGGCTGCCTCTCTTGTTAAGGGCTCACGTGGCTGGTGACTTTAAATTGAAGCTCATGCTCACTGATCACTTCAAAAATCTTAAGGTCCTTGAGAATTATGTTTAATATATGTTGCCTGTGCTGTATTAAATGTAAAAACAGAGCCTGAATGACACACATCTGTTCATACCATGGCTCACTTAATATTTTAAGCCAACTGTTGAAAACTAGTGCTCAGAAAAAAGGTCCCTTTCAAGATATTGTTGCTCACTGATGACATCCAAGACCTCTGGTCATCCAAGAACTCTGATGGAGATGTAAGAGGAGATTAATGTTATTTTTATGCCTGATAACACAACATCCATTCTGCAGCCTATGAGTCATGGTATAATTTAGGCTTTCAAGTCTAATTATTTAAGAAAAACATTTCATAAGGCTATAGCTAACATAGATATTAATTCTTCTGATAGATCTGGGCAAAGTAAATTGAAAACTTTCTGGAAAAAATTCACCATTCTATATGCCATTAAGAACATTCATGAGTCATAGAAAGAGGTCAAAGTACCAACATTAACAGGAGTATGGAAGAAGTTGATTGCAACTCTAATGGATGACTTTGAGGGGTTCAAGACTTTAGTGAAAGAAGTAACTGCAGATGTGGTGGAAATAGCAAGAGAAGTAAAAGTGGAGTCCAAAGATGTGACTGAATTGCTGCAATCTCATGGATGAGGAGTTGCTTAGTACGGATGATGAAAGAAAGTGATTCCTTGAGATGAAATCTACTACTACTGAAGATGCTGTGAAGATTGTTGAAATGACAATGAAGGATTTAGAATATTACATAAACTTAGTTGATAAAGCAGTGGCAGAGTTTGAGAGAATTGCTCCAGTTCTGAAAAAGTCCTACTGTGAATAAAATCCTATCACACAGCATTATGTGTGCAGGGAAATCATTTATAAAAGGAAGAGTCAATGTGGCAAACTTCATTGCTGTCTTATTTTGAAAAATGATTACAGCCACCCCAAATTTCAGCCGCCACCACCCTAATCAGTCAGCAGCCACCAACTTCAAGATTGAAGAAAGATCCCATGAGTAAAAAGATTATAACTTCCTGAAGGTTCAGATGATGGTTAGCATTTTTTTTTAGCAATAAAGTACTTTTAATTAAGATACATTCATTTTTCAGACATGTTATTGCACACTTAACAGACTACAGTATAGTGTAAACTTAACTTTTAGATACACTAAAAAACCAAAATACGAGTGTGACTCACTGTAATGCAATATTCTCTTTATTGAAGTGTTCTGGAACTGAACCCACAATATTTCCAAGGTATGCCTATAATTGGAACATCAAGAAAGGATGTATTTAAGTACCGCATAGGCATAAATGTAGGAAAATGTTGTGTGTAAAAATGTTTTGAATTATGCAGAGCCAGTACTGGATTACTCATTCTCACCCCCAATAACAGGAGGCAGAAGTAGGCAGAACCACCCTGCAGTCCTGAGAGCTCCTTTACCATATACATTCTCCTGCCATAAGGACTGAAATCTCACTTCCTGAGATAATTCTATAAATTACACTTTCTTTTTCTGCAAACATCTTCTTCTTTCCAAGCTAATTACCTTATGAAGTGCATTTCACTAAAAACAACATGCAACATATTCATCAACTCATTCATCTATTAGTGAGAATTACATGGGCACTTACAGAATATGGCAGTAAAAAAGGGAGTTCTGATTGAATGGAAATAGAGATGTAAGAAAATATTTTGAAGTCTGCATGTCTGCCAAATGAGGCCTGATGTCCCAACCAAATGACATATATTATTAATATAATATTTATATGCATGTGCAAACTCATTGCCACATGAATATGTATACTGAACAATGCAATATTCTATAAAATGTTAAAATAATATTCTAGCTGTAGGTGGTTCAATGATCCTCTAAACTTTCTTTTTCCCCCCTAGGCTCCTCGTCCTAGACTATACATCTAACGAAAGCGCTTGTTATGAGATAGGCATTATTCCAAAGTTTTTACATATTATTTCATTTAATCCTTACAAGCATGTAAAAGAGCTACAGTCATCTCCATTCACAGATTAAATATAGAAAATGAGTTATCCCACCCAAGGAAACACAGTGATACCCAGTGGAGCTGGGATATGAACTTGAATCTGTAGTTTCAAGTGCATAGATGGTAGCAAACAATAATTTGTGGTTGATGGCACAAAAGGTCACAGCCTTCATTGCAAAAATTGAGTGTGATGCTACATAATACACTGTAAGTAAGCTAAAAATATGCCTAAGTACTAAAGCTTAAAATATTATGTATCATAATATTTGATTCAAGAAAACAAAATTTTGAAATAGCTTGATTTTCACTCAGACTGGAAGTAATTTGGTTTCAGTGTTCTGTTTCCAATGCATTGTGCTTCATAACATAATGCAGCATTAATATTTAATGACAGAATTTTCTTTAACTTGTTTTTATATAGATTATGTTTTCTTAAATGTGCAATTTTCTCAGTCCTTGAAATAAATGAATAGCGAGATTATAAATTTATAAGCAAGGGATGTTTTGTGATATGTCCTAAACTGAGTCAATAAATATATAATATATATTTGTCTAATAAAGAAATTAAGGGATAGTAGAGAATGCATAATATCTCCTAAGTTACAAGGACTCTTACATAATGCTTATATAATGATTATATCAATCTAAATCATCTTTTATAACCAAATCATATAGCATTCTCCCATCAACTAGCTATATCTTTTATGCTGAATGCATAATACATCTTTTATTAAATACAGCTTTTTGACATGATCTCTAAAAGTTGTTTTTGAAGTTCTGAATTAAAAATTTTTAAATTCTATGAGGTTTGCTAGACCAAATTTGAAATAAAAATACTGAATCCAAATTTCGGTATGGGAACATTTTGTGTTAATATTACCTAAAATTCAAAAGTTCAATATATTACAAAAGGCATTTTACACATTATATATTTAACCACATTTTGACCCATGAATAATTTCGTCAAGAGGTTGCTAAATGTTCAACTGTAAGAGACTGATTTTCTACCATAATTAGTTTCTAAAGGAAAATGAATAACTAATGCTATCACTGCAGCCAAATAGTTGCTTATAAAAATACATTTCTCTCAGAACTAAGAAAGTAGGGTAGTGTTTTTTTTCTTTTGTTTATTTATTTATTTAGTTTCTGTTTTTGCTCTGGTTTTGTTTGTTTGTTTGTTTGTTTTTGAAGCTGAGAGGATAAACATTTTAGGAAATATTTTTACCCACAGGATTCAGCAGAAGGGTGCCACCTGGTGGTAATATAGGCAAATTTTAAATCAGCTCTGAAGGTATCTCAACAAACCTTGAAAGCCTTATAACTACGAAGGGCAAACAATACAAACGTATTTCTAAAAACAAGTTACTATATAGTTATCAAGATCTGTCTGTTTTTTATATTACTGCTATCAAAAGAAGAAATGCCAAGTTGACTTTAAAATTTCAAGAGCTATTATTACTTGTTGAAGTTTTAAAGCAAATGTTTCATCCATTTTATATTCAAGGTAAATCTGCACGCACGTGCGTGCACACACACACACACACACAGGCACTATTTGCAATTATATTGCATTATAATAAAAATGTGTTGGACTATGATTTTGTAGAAGTTAGAAGACTGGGCTTAAATGAGTTTATCTTAAATGTCATAGACTAGGACTAAGTCTGATGGCCACTTATGAAGACAAATTGGAACAAGTTGCTTAGTATCTTAAATCTTCTGTAACCTCATCTCTAAAATGAGAATTAACAGTAGGACTTAATTCAAAAAGCTGTTTTGAGGATCAAATAGAAAAATGCATTCAATAAAAGTTACCTTAGCAGCCTGGAGGACAGTACTCTGCACATGACAAATATTTTAAAAAGTGATTTCAAAAAATAATAAGTTACAACTAATCACTCAAAGTTTGGGATCCCTTAATGCAAAATAGGATCAATTTAATGGGAATGACTGTATCTACCTATATCAAAGCATTTATTTTGAAACATTTTGTAAATAAGAGTGTTATAAAAACAGAAATAATTGTCATAAACATTTAATCAATAAAACTTTAAAGAAAAGACTATTAAATAAAAAATACTTCCAATGATTTGAAATATTCATAAAAGTATACAGTCCCTGCTATTCTTATTGCTGTTGCTCCCTGGTGAAGGAGTGCCTCTGATCATAGCACCCTGTGCCAGAGGATAGTAACAGATAAATTGGAACAGGGAGGTCAAGCTTTCTGAAGGACCATAACCACCACCAAATTAAATGGACAAAACCATTTTCCCCAGAAGAAAGTCTAAGTTTTCTACAGTGCTTAAATGGAAATAGGTGTCTGATAGCCTCAGGACACAGCATTTTTGAGGTTTCATAAAAATCTCTACTATGCAAAGTAATAAACCTTTCTGGCAGCATTTAAAAGCTTAAATCACTCAAAATCAATATACATTGAATGATTAGCTGGAACATGTCCCCTATTTAACTATTAAATCGGAATTCATAAAGCTAGATTTTTATTTAAATTTGCGAAGTGTTTTTTGTTTGTTTTTTTAGAAATACCATAGAAGACTGAACAATCAATCATTTCTATATGGAAGTAGTGTATTTAGTGCCACATAAGAGTTGTGTGACAATTACAGAATTAGGCCACAATGACTAATGCTGTTAATAAAAACTTAGTAATCTTAGTAAGTAGTTTAAGGATTCACAGCAATCATTCACATACCTGGCCATCATTTCATATGTCAAGCTTTAGACAAAGGATATACTAGAAACAGGTATTTTCTGGGAGTGTTTGGAAAACCTTCAATGGGATGCTGCCATGTATATTTCAACCTGACTCGCCTTCCCCTTGCAAAATTAATCTCTTTAATTTTAACTCAACCATAATATGCATACCATTGACATGTTAAAATCATGTAAATGTTCAGAAAGTCACTTTAAAAACACAAATAAAATAGTTCTGCAAATGGCCACTCCCTGAATATTTGGAACGGCCATAAACAAACAAACAAAAAATGCATGCTGAAAAAAAAACAGATTCAAACTTGAATGTATCTCTTGATATGAATTTGAAGTACCAGATTAGTCCTGACAAAAGCCTTTGCTGTGCATATACAGCTTGTCCACTATCAACACAAAGGTTCAGTTTCTGAGTGCTCTTGCTCTACCTCTGCCTCCCCACCTTCACCATCATTGAACTGTTTGCAGCACCTCAAGTAACCAGCTGGTGTCACAGGTTAGTGAGTACAGATTTCATGTGGGGACTCTCACCTGACTAATCAGTCTTATTAGTAGCATCATTCCAAGAGCAACAGAGGTTCAACAGTGTGTTAATAAAATTTAAGAACTGTCAGCCTGAAAGGATGTTAAACCCTTGCCCCTCTCCTGAAATTATTTTTATAATCTGCTAACCAGTTGCTTACCTTGTAGCGTGTGTTAGAGGGAGCAGGGAAAAGAGATATAAGGGGAAGAGACACATAAGATGTGTTTTATTATTTTTATACTTATCTCAGGGTACCGAACAAAAAGGATGGTTTAAGAAAACAATTGCTTTGTATAAACTGCAACAATCACCCGCGGAAACGGAGGCGGGGCTTTATGGCATTGAGAAATCCTCACCACCTGTGTGAAACATATGTGAGGGAAATGAAAAGGGGAGGGAAGGAGAGAAGAAAGAGATCACAAGCCAGGAGGGATGACCAAGACTAGAATATTAATAACAGCAGCTCTGGAATTGCCTCCTCTGCCTCATGGCCACTCCTGGGCAATTGAAATAGCTCCCCATTCACTTGCTTCTCGGTGCTGAGAATATATGGGAAGAGCGGAGCCGCTACTGAATGACGCCTAGCTGTTTGCACCCCCCTTCACCCCACTTCTAGCAATGAGCTGGGAGTGTCTCTGCCAGAAACGCGTCGGGCGGCCTTCGACAGTGCACTCGGGGCAAAGGGCCCACCTCTGTAAGCCCGCACCACCATGCCCCAGCTTCTTGGTTATCCGCTGACCTAAGTAAGTGTAGCCCCCTGGTCTCAGTCTCTAATTGATGTAACCGTGGCAGCACCTGGAGCCAAGGCATCACAGCCTCCCTCCTCCTCGCCAGAGTACCTTAGCGGCCCCTACCCTACAACTTTAGGAAAAAGCGACACCGAACTCCCCAGTCACCCCAATCCAGGGACGGAGACGAGTTCAGATTCACCGTACGGTTATGCTACAGAACCCTGAAGACCGAAACAAAAAAAGGGGGTGGCCGGTGCGGGAAGACATTAACGGGACAGAAATAACCCTCAGCCAACACAGGGCACCTCATCTCTGCAGACACAACGCATCTGGACCCAACACATCACTAAAGCCAGTAGTGTCTTCCCAGCTCCTCACAGTCGTTAAGGTCTTCTGGCTCCCAAGCTCCGCTCCGCTCAGCAGACCACAGATACCTGGTATACCCTCTTCCCTCATATATCCTCCCGTCCTGTCCCCGTCTCCTCAAAGAAAAGAAGAAACGAAAGGGAAAACTGCCAGCCTAAAGGTCATTTGCCTACTCGGGTGGCTTTAGCCAGCGCTCGTCTCAGCGACCGGGCTCGAACCCTGCAAGTGGCGCCTCCAGGAGCGCAGCAATTCCTCCAGAGCGCGTTCCCAGGAACCAAGAGGCCCCCATTTCTTGGCCGCGGCCACCTCTCCCCTCCCTCGGGTGTCCACCCGCCGGGGCTCCCCGGGACACCCCCAGCCTTTACCTCTCTCCCCGCTTCCCCGCGGCTCTCCGCCTTGCGCATCCTCTCGCTCGACCCCCGGAGCGCACTCAGATGCTCTAACTTCCTGCGGAGTCCATGGAGGAGCGAAGGAGAGCCTGGAACTGGGGCGGAGGGAGGGTGGGGAGAGGGAGGCGTGGGAGCCGAGCCAGGAGGAGGGGCGAGGGAGCGCGCACTGGAGCCTCCCTGCCCGGGAGGGCCTGGCCGCAGCGGCCAGCTCTCACCTGGTCGGCCGGCTGCGCCTGGCCGGTCCTGGCCCCCGGGGCGGGCTGCTGCTCCTGCTTCATGGCTGTCATCGCCGGCGGCCCGCGCCGGCGCTCACTTCCTCGCGGGCACTTCAGACTCGGGGCCCGTCACTTGGCAGCGATCTCATGTCACAGGCGCCCGACGCTCTCCGAATTGGCGGAAGGGAAAGAGGCAGCGACGGGGTGGGGTGGGGGGAGGGGAGTGCGGAGCGGGGAAGACGAGCAGCACCCGGCAGGCTTCCCCTCGCAGGAGCCTTCTTCGGCGACCGCAGACCCTCCGACTCCCCGCTCTCCCCGCCCCCCACCACCCCGAAGCGTTCAGAGCCCCGGAGACCAGACGCGACCAAGTGGCAAGTTAGTGGAGCGGCGCGCGGCCGACGAGGGGCACCTGACCGCGCTGGGGCGACGTCGCGCGGCGCCCGAGGCGCGGGGCTCGCATCCTACCGCAGTCGGCGCCCCGCGCCCGCCCGGGGGTCGCCCCGCGCCGCGCTCAGCGCGCCAGGTGCCGCCGCCCGGCGCCGCGCGCCAGCAGCTCCCGCAGAGCGGGAAAGAGCCGAGCGCGGCGCGCGAGCCCCTCACACGCGTGGCCGAGGCTGCGGGGCTCCGCGGGCCCCCTCAACCCCCGTCCCCCGCCCCCCGCGGGCTCCTGCTAAAACCCGGAGAAGCGGAGTGTGCCCGTGCAGAGCTCTCGGTGGCGCCAGCGCTGCCACTGGGCATGCTCCAGCGCTCCAGGAAGGCAAGGGGTGCCGAGGGACTGAGACCCCAGAGCCCCGAGAGTCCCCACGGAAGACGCGAACACCTGTCGGGACCCAAGAGGTTGTTTCAGATAATCCGAGGCTCTGCGCCTCCTTATTTGGAGTGACGGACATCCTTTAGCCTCCAGCTTGCATTCCTTACCTATGTGTCTGGTTGATGCCAGTGGAATTCCTAAAGGTCAATTTAAAACAGTTGTAACCAACTCTGATATTCTCGTATTTACATTTTTTTTTCTTGGACATGTATGCAAACCTTCAAATCTTAACTCCCTTCCCAAGCTTTCTTTTCGCTCAGCACGTCCCTCTCGCCTCAAAGTTTGTTTCTTGAGCACTTACCGTGTGCCAAAAGCACTGTAAGGTTGGAGGGATTGCAGGGAAGAGAGACTAAAGACGAGCTAAATTTACCAAATTCCCTACTTGCAGGGAGTCTGCGTTATAGTGTGGGTAGGTACTAGGAGTGTGGATCATGGATACAAATCAATGAGTCAAAGGAGCTCTGTGGAAGTTGAATTCCTGAGGGTATAATATCACAGTCAACTAGTTTCATCCAGATGAACTGGCATGTGGCTTTCCAGTGGTGCTAGAAAGGAAGGACTTGCCTACAGCAGATGGGCAAAAACTAGTCCCCAAGACTAAGGCACAGGTTGTTGGAAAAAGCTCAAGAGAGAAAAGGCAAGAGACAGTTAAATATCCAGATGTTACTGAATTCAGCACGTGGGTTGTGAGAAGTTTCCAGCAGAAGAGACAGAGAATATGGATGGGAGAGGAGAGTAGAGTAGCCTTGAGTGATGTTTTATTGGCCAAAAACCAGCTCCCTCCTTGTCTGAGTTACTTTGTCCAAGAACTAGCCACTTCTTAACTGAGTGGCTATTGTGGGATAGTAGGAGTGTGCTCCTGCCTCACTAATCCCTAAAATACAGATTGTCACACTTGTTCTAAACATTAATTGTAACAATATTTCCTTTAAAATATGTATTTAAAAAAATAAATCAGTGTTCACCAGATTGATTAAATTAGAGAAGAAAAATATAATGGTTTTCTCTTTAGAGAGGTAGGGTTTGGGAAAAGAGAGAACTTACTTTTCGTGCATATTACAAGTGACCTATAATTGTGTGTTGGTCTATTTCAACAGAAATAACTTTTTGATAAGAGTAAATTTGCTAGTTGTAAATTTACAAAACAAATTTACAAAACAAATTTTAAAAAAGAAACATGGGTAAAATAGCTATTGGGTAGTTTATCCAGTAAATCTATCAATTTAGATTTTTCCTCACATGTAATTTTTGGGAGGAAAGGGTACTACAATATTTAAGAAAATATTTTTGTCTCTATATTTTGCTCTTATGTTCATTATTTTAGTATATTCATCCTTTGTGTTTCCATTTGGACAATTGACTTGAAGGAATTTATGTTCAAAGATTCCTTTTGACATAAGACAAATATAGATGAGAGGAAATTAACCTCACTATATTTAGATTACTTATTTAAATGAATGCAACTTACATCCATTTTCAGTATAAAATGCACTTTGGTTGCACATCAAGATATAAGTTGTTATGTGTTTCATGTATAACGTGTATATGTGTGTATGTATTTTTTTTTAAAGAAAACCTTTGATTTTGGGTCTTTATCATTCTGTTAGATGTTATTTCGTTTAAGCTATGAACATTAGTTTATAGCTGTTGAGACTTGAGTCAAGGACATTAATTAAAACTTAATCACATGTAAACTGATTTTCCCAACTTAAATACTCTGTTTTTTGAAATGTGATACACTTGAATTACAATGAAGGATTTTCCACTTCATTTCTTATTGAAGGAAACATCTGATAATTAAGAAAAAAAATAAAGGAATACCTTATATTTTAAAAGAGAATGAAATCAGTTTTGTATGGTTTCTTATTATAGCTTATCATTAAAAAAAAAACTTAAACACCAATTTACAATGAAACATCTATAAATATTTAAAACTGCTCAAGTTGACATAACCCTAGCAGAGGATAGATGAGGACCTGACTATAAGTTAGTAGATTGGCATTCTTGCCTTAGTTCCATCAATGTTAGGAGGTGTGAGCCAGAGTAAAGTCAGTTATGTCCTGCTCTGCTTCCTTACCTGATAAAATGAAGAAGTTTAAACAAGATGATCATTGGAATCCCTTCTATCTCTAATATCTGTGATTATATATTTATTTTATAAATCAAAAGACTATCAACTGAATGATAAATTATGTATGTTTAAAATTTGAGGAAGAGTCAATTAAATGCTTAGAAAAAATACAAAAAAATTAATCAATGGAAAAGTGAATTACTTAAATAAGGATCCTTGATATCCAACCATGAAACTTCCCCATGCTCTCTAGTTACACATAAGTATATAGTAACAATTCTTGTCTTGATAATATTTTTAAAATACAGAAAATTAATATTAAAATTACAGAGTACTATTTCTGAAAATTAAAGATTAAATTTTTTATAGAGATTTACTGAATATTTTGAGTACTTTTCTCATAAATTGTCTTTGATGAGCTAACTCATAGACAACCATACATTTATAACATTTACACAATATTAAAGGGGATTTTCCTATAGTTTTCATTTAATGGAATCAGTCACTCAAAACTGCAAAAGACCCAAAGAGATTGCCTAGGGAAATTCCCTTTATTTGGGATTATAAATATCTAAACCTTGAAACACATTGCCATATTATTCAGGAAAACTTCTAGGGATTATACTTCAACAGTTTCTTCTGAAAAATATTATCGCCTCAAATTCTAGCTTCAATTTTCCACGTAGATATACCTCACTATGTTGCTTCCTCAATATGTTGATTTGAGTTTCTGAAGTCACTCGAAAACTTTCTCACATTTAATATTGTGAAGATCTACAAAATCTTTCCTTGACATTTTATTCTTTAAAAGGGAGATGCCAATGCAGTGCATTTCATTTTACCTAGAATCATCAACATGAATAATTGAGGATAGGTTATGAGAGTTAGATAACAACTGAATTCATTCAAGATTTTCATTAAAATGTTTAAGCATCATTGGCAAACATGAGTTGTTCCAGAATATTTAGGTCATGTGTCTGCACTTAGTCTTCCATATCAAATACTAGACCCAGTACACACACACACACACACACACACACACACACATACACACACACACACACAAATTGTTTGTATAACAACCAGTAACAAATAAGACCTGAAAAAAACGCTGATGTATTTGAGAGAGAGAAATGCCTCTTGAGATTTTGTGAAGCAGAGAAACTTCAGTTTCAGATAAATTAGATAAGGCAAATAGGACTCTGTAAGCATCTAGTTTCCTGGCATCTCTTCCTACTTTTTTTCTTCGCCTCTCTCTTCCTCCTGAGGTAAATCTGCAGTGTCTTGTAAAGGCCACCTTGATGGGGATTTCCCTGGCCAGTCCTCTATTGAGTGTCTGTAATGAGCACAGTATCAGGAACACAGAGTTCATAAGCTGTGCCTTCAGAGACCTGGCCTGAAATGTGCCCAATTAGCTTTTCACAGATCAAGAAAGAGCTTTAGTTCACATCTTCTGCTATCATTTGCTTTCGATTTATAAATCACCACTACTCACCTCAATTGGCTTCTTAAATTCCCAAAAGTGTACATCATGTCACTGAGTAGAAAACTAGTATGCTAAGCAATCCTCAGAAATAAGCTATATTTTAGAAGCTCTAACCATTAAACTATCATAAAATTTGTTTTAAAAAAAAAAGGAAGTGAAAGAAATACAGACACTACATATTTAAGTGATATCCACGTATACTATTCATACTGTTCTGAGATTCTTTGGGTATTAATTTAACTAAACTTTTTTTAGTCTCTGTCTATGGCAGAAAGACTTTCTTACTGTAAAAATTCATAGCCCAATTATGATCTCTGGTGGAAGCAGACAGAGTTGCAATATCCTGAGAGCCATTCTTGTTCTCACTGAAGACCTGAAGCTATTGACAGACTGCTCATTCACACTGATCTCCTCTGCTGTACAGTCTTTTTGGTTATTATATAACACATCTCACATCTTCCTTTAACCCTACAGCTTTACTATGACATATATAAATATAGGTATTAAGACAGTAAAACAATGCATATGATTTTCCCATGTAATATTTTGTCTCCACTTGTATATCTGAATTGCAGCATTGAAACAATTTGAAAATGTGGTAAATATACCTATTATCATCATTATTTTTTACCTACTAGATGCTTGACAGGAGGACCTGTATTTATTTGATTTTTTTAAAGTAATTGATGAATTGCTTATGTTAGTATAGTAAAAAAAAAATCTCTCTCTTTTAAAATCACCTGATATTAGTGGTTATTTTTTCCCTGATCTTCACATTTCTTTAGAAATACAATCAAGTTTTCTGAATCATATTCTGTCCACAAATGTCAGAAAGATTTTCAAATACAGAAGAATTTTTAGAAACATTGGCACATTTGTTCTTGTCAGATAATGAGTATTTTTTTGTTGTTTTGAACAAATTTTTTTAACCTGATAGTTTTTGTTTCTATAACCAAGACTTTATTTTCTAATGATTTAAAATAACCTCTTTATCTTTGTCCTTGGAAAGTACATTATTATTGAGACTTCTCTTACTCTAGGACTTCATAACAGTTACCTGACTTTTTTCTTTATATAATTTCCAAGATAACATTTCCAATTGGGGAATCCTTTATAAAATGAAAGAGAAAACTCTCCTGTGAGATTATGACTAATTTTGGAGGGAAGGGAGGATTTACATCTTCTGTAACAATTTCACTATGCTCAATTTATTTTCAAGAATTCTGAATGTAGATTCAGAATTCTCCCACAGATTTTCCTCTTTAAAACAAAAGACAGTCTAGTCTAAGATTCAGGTGAAACTGTTCCCAACCATTCACCAACTGAGAACAATTTCTTGGATTCACAGAAAATCTTTTCACCACACAGAGTCATCTGTTTAGGTTATACAAATATAGTTTCAGGACATCTTGGGATGTGATTTCTATTGAAATAAGGCACATTAAAATATGTCTCTTGTTATTAAATGCTATTTAACTCTGTTTAACCTATTAGCCTAGATGGGTTGTTTGCTACTGCTGTAAATCACTTTTTATAATCTTATAGTCATCTATCTGTCATCTATCAATATCTATTTGGGAGAATAATTGAGTCACTCAATATTCATCTTGTAAATCTAAATATTTACCAAAGTCATCTCTGTATTCAAATCATAGGAGGAGGAGAAAGAGCACAAAAAGAGTAAAAAAAAATGGGTGAAGAAAACGAGCAAAAGGAAGCCCGAAGAATGCATTCTGAATCTGTTAGGGCTATTAGATTATATGAAGTCTTTTAAGTTTTGATTAATGCTCTCATAAATATTATGAAATACTTTAATTCTTATTGATTAGGTCCTAAGTATTGTTCCTGCCATTGGTTATATTCTATATATTCATATGATTTTATAAAGCATAGTCTAAATTTTAATTTACTTATTCCTCTCTTAGTTGATTTATATTTGATATTTTCCGTTAATACAAGCTTACATTTTCTTGTAATGCTTTATCATTTTTTCACTTAACAATCGATTGTAAGCTTCAGTAGAGGAGGTGGAGAGACCTATAACAAATATCACAGTGTATACAAATCAATGATTAGAGAAATATCCTTTAATTGACTATTTTATTGAGTCTCAGTGTTTATATAAGTGTTTAATCCTAGTTGATAGGGCATCAAAATAGCCTAAGAGAACATATGAGCACTTTTCTTCAGAGATTCCCTCCTCCTCCCCTTCGAGAAGCCATTAACTCTTGTATTTTATACCTCACTACACAATTTATACCTTTATTCTGTACTAGTTTGCTCAGCATTCTGTCACAACTGACATCTTTTCCTATTAAACTGTAAATTCTTGGAGGAAAAAAAACCTGTTGGAGACTGAGATACACTTTGTGTGTGTGCAGAAGTGTTGGTAGGAATCTGTATCAGTTACCTTGCTTAAGCAGACTTGGAAGAAATACACTTTGGAAAAAAAAGTCTTCTTCTCATCCCCTTGATACTAATGCCTCTCAGAATCTCCTATGGACCTAAATATTTTTTTCTCAATTTATTAAAGAGGGTCACCCAGGGGATATATCTTTTCTCTGTCCTCTACTGCATAAAAATACTTTACTTTCTCTATTTGACATGTAGAAATGATATAATCTTGATATTCCTCTGATCTTCTCATGCTGGATATGGGTAAAAGCTGGGCGGATTTTGCTGAGTTCTAAAATATTAAGTAAGCCTCAGATAAACTTGGGATTTTTCACTGTGAATGAGCAATACTATGTGTTACAAAATGCCAAGAGAATTCACGTGGAAAAATAAATTTGGAGACAACAGTTATATTGGCAATGCCACTTTTAATGTATTCTATTTTTCCCCTAATATATAAATTGTATTATGAATTTGAGGGAGGAGAAGCTATATTGGGTAAGATGGTGAGGAAATGTTGAAATTTAATATGATGTTTTTTTGTCTTAAATAGAGCTTATGTGATAAATTTGCTCAATGACAGATAATTACTAGAATTAGTGGAGTGATCACATTGTAAAGTATAAAAATGTCAAATCACTACATTGTACATTGTAACTAACATAATATTATATATCAACTATAAATAAAACTAAATAATAAACAAATTAATACAAAATAAATAGAGATTAAATTTCTATAACTTGACCATATAGTGGCAAAATTATCACAAGATCAGTAGAATCTTCCAGGATTATGGCCAATCTCAGAGCACACTTATTTTTACTTTGCATTCTCTGTACACACTTTAAATAAGCTTATCTGTCTGATTTACTAGTCTTTGGACCACATTTTCAAAAGTAGGGTAAGAGAAATTGCTGTTGGATAGGATACACACATAATATCAAGAAGGGAAAAATTATAACCTTATGGAAAGACAAGGAAGAAAAAATTTGACCTCCTCTTAAAATAGTAGAACAACTTAGTACCATTTAGTATGGGAGACGGAAGGAAAGAGAGGCAAATACTCCTACATAGCTCAGTAGGACTTTAGACTATAACCATAACATAATAAAGTTGATATTCAAAATGAGGAATTCAAAAAGAGTAAAATCAGGCTTAGCAGACTTTCTTTGAAAGACAGGATTGTTTGTGGAAGATGAACTGTGATGATGCAAGGATGGATTTAGCCTAGATTGGGAACTAGATATCAAACCAAAAGCACAACATTTACAACATATCTAGATAACAAAATACCTCTGCAAACTTCTAAATTACCAAAAGCCACCCAGCTCGATTGCCTTTGGTGTCTATGTGGAAAAAAGCCAAGGGAAGCAGTAGTGAAAATGATAGGCCTGGCAACCCCAATATACTTAAAGAGAGTACACTCAAATAGTCAATGGATATTCACTAGTAAGCACAGTGTATCAATATAAGAATATTCAATGGAACCAAGAGAAGTCTGGGCATTCCAATAAAAGAGAGCCTGTTATGAGTTGATTTTCTACTCATCTGTCACATTTCTGTATGTCTTACTAGAAAGAAATGGTCTTGTTCTAGAATATCTTTTAAAGGGTAGTTGTATACCAGTTATTCTGGGAAGAAGGACTAGCATCTCCTTCTCGAACAAAGAGCAAGTTTTTTTAGTCTTGGAGGATAAATATTGTTCCTCCTCCAGGGCAAAAGGTAGACAAGCTCAGTCTCCAGTATAACTAGAATCATGTCTCCCTTTAGAACAAAAAGTAGGCATGCTTACTCCCTATTATATAAAAAAATTGGGATCTTAAGCTCAGGGATCCTTTTCTAAAACTGCAACCCAATGTGTGAGAAGCTATCTATCTGGGCCCAATCATTTGCCCCATTGTCCTTGGGGACAAAGAGAGTTCACACAAATATGCTGACGTTTGTGCTATTTGCTGTACTATGAGTAGTAAATTTCTTTGTTTCCGATCCAAGAGTTTCATGTTTTTGTTTTTGTTTGTTTAATATTTATAAAACGGTTAGGTTAACTTGTTAGCTTGTAAGCCTTGTAAAATCCCAGACGCTTCATACTTCTTAACAGGCCAATGTCAGGGTCTAAGTTGGCTGGAGCAGTCTACGGCTACTTTCCAATACAGGACCCCATACTGAGGAAAAACTAAAAGTGGAATCAAAGTGAGCAGAATAGAGATAACAGAGATGAAGAAAAGAGGAAATCTAGATGAAAGATTAGCAGATCCAGGAAATATAAGAGCATAGGTCATCATATATTTTTTTAAACACTACATGAAAACAAAGATCTCTTTGAAGTTAGAAAGCTATCTGAACTTTTAACTATCTAAAAGTTTAAGAAAACTAAATTCACAACAAAAAAATGAGCAAGAGAAAACTACTACAGCCATATATCACATGAAATTTAACCTTAAAAATAAATTTGTTACAATAAAAAAGAAATAACAATATCCCAATAGACCAAGGACTTGCAAACTATAGCCCACGGGGTCTAAATCCATCTTGTTTTTATAAATAAAGTTTTATTGCAACACAGCCACGCTTACTCACTCACAAATTGCCTATGACTGTTTTCAAGCCTCCATTGCAATGTTAAGTATTTGTGATATAGAATATATGGCATGCAAAAGGTAAAACATTTATTCTCTTGCACCTTACAGTAAGTTTGCTAGCTTCTGCTGCTGACAAAGAAACCTTGCTAAGTCATGCTCAAATTATTTTTAAAACTACAATATATTTCAAAATGAGCTAAATAACATTAAGAAAATCATACAATATGTGAAAGAACAACATTAACAAAATTAGAAAAACTCAGAAATAAAGGAACAGAACTCAAGAATTAGAATTTTTTTAAAGTCATATTAGAAATAAAGACTAATTTAGGAGTGCTACACGAGTAATTAATCACAACGAATGATACTCTAAGGGAAATGAAGGTAAGAAGAAAAATGTTAAAAATGAATGAAGAAAGATGTATAAGAGAAAGCAACAAATATTGTGGATGACAAAGATCTAATGTACTTTTTTCACAGCAATACTTTATCTTAGAAGAAAAAATGAAGTTACCTATTTAACATATTAAAAAAATGTGTACCATGGATTTTTATATGTTTATACATATATTTATATTTCTTAGAATTGAACTATAATTTGAGACCCTTCTTATCTAAAGTTTCTTCTCTCTGACCGTCACAGTGGTCAAGCATGCATAACTGTCTGAGAGCTCAGCTCCTTCTTCAAATCCCTCCCTTTGTCATCTCTTCACACATATTTCCTCTAATAACTCTCTTGCATATGTAATCTGCCTCTCAGAGGACCTAGATTAACACAGTCTAGAAATAATGAACTACCTAGTTGTAAGCAGTTTTCAAAATATAAAGTTGATAAAATATAAGGTGCCCAATTAAATTTGGATTTCAGAAAAAACAGCAAATAATTTTTTGTATAAGTTATCCTACATGGACCATTTGGGACATATTTATACAAAAAATTTATTTGTTGTTTATTTGAAATTAAAATTTAACTGGGTGTCCTGTATTTTTATTAACTACATCGAGCAACCTTGGTAGCAATAATCATCACACACATCCAGGTTGTGGTCATAAAAGAAACTAGGATTTCTTATAGAAATGGTTGAATCTGCTTCTGGGATAAAAAAAAAAAGTACTAAATGAAACCTAAAATGTTTTGTCATAAATTAGTATGGCAGCTATCAAAGGCTATTAGCATATGTTAAGAGGAATTAAAAGCCAACATTATAAAGGCTCTACCTGGACAAAGAAAAACATTGATCTTTAATAAAGATAGAAATTATAGTAGATGGGAATCCATCAAATATATTTAAATTCTATCGGTCCTTTACGAGGATTACATGAGACTAATTTATTATCATGAAAACTACGTGAAAGAAAATAATCAAACATTAATTCTGCCTACTTTGAAACTGTACCACTGAGTAAGCAAATTGTAGATGGGAGAAAGCATCTCCTAATAAATAAAATTATTCAAGCTAATATATAAAAATAATAGGTAAAATTAGAGCAGTACCATTTTTGAGTCTTCAAAAAAATAATGATTGCTGTGTTAAGCATCAGTATGCCTCCTGATTAAGGAACACAGCAGTACCTGCAGTCTGGCCAAAGACATCGAAGCTGAGACCTACCTACGGTCCTGCTGTCCATTTGCAGAAAATACAAAGAGAAGAACATGTAAAGCTGTACCATGACTGTACAATTAGCACCTCTACCCAAGGGCAAACTCAACAAGACAAGTGCCTCAAGTTTATCAACAGATAAATTTTAAGAAAGAGAAATGAGGGAGTTTGAGAGGGGAGAGAATAAATTAAAATGGAGTTAAAAATATCAATTTGAAAATTGATGAGTAGTGATAAAAAAATATGCCTGAGAAAGCACACTTAAGTGATGAACCATAAAGAAATACAAAGAAAGGATTACTATAAAAGGACAGTGTTTGCTTTTGGAGAGAGAAAGGACAGAACATATGAAGAGGTTTCTGGGTAGCTAGCAATGCTTTATTCTTTGACACGTGTAGTAGTTAAAATGGCATTTGCTTTAGAATAATTTTGGTGATTTTCTGTTATCTGTGTTTTATTTTAAAATAAAGGTTTTAAAAATGCCTAATAGAGTTCTTGGCTCTTTGTAAACACTATCGACTATAAAGTAAAAACTAGGGACTATGTTTAAAATAATTCTTTTTTTTTTTTATGTAATTGATGGTAAACCTTCAGCTCAGGGTCAGGCTTGCTTTCCAATGTATGTACAGCTACAAAAATTGCTCCAGCCTTTCCAAAACATGTTTATAGCACTGAAAGTGGAATGCTAACCTTATTTATGCTTTTAGAAATCCCAAGAGTTAGCAAATGCCAAGAAAGACAAGAGATTGTAAGAAAACGAGTGCTTTATGTTTTGCTGGGTATCTTCATTGCAAGGCCATTAACTCATTTGCATACTTTTAAATACCACATAGTCTTAGTCTACATTGACACCTTGGAAAAAATTGTAGATTGAGGTCTTTTTGTTCAATTCCAAATTTACATGAAAAAAGCAACAAGTCCCTCTCTGAGCCTGTTCTTTCTCATTGGCTGTAGAACTAACAGTCTGTGTGATACAGAGAACAATTAATTCTTAAAAGGATTTGTTACTTCAGGTGTCTATTCCCAAACTCAGTGACATGCTTGTTTAAAAGCCTAAAGTCGTCAGTCTGTAATTTTCTAGCTATAACTGGCTGCGTAGTTGTGATTCAAGCTGAGTTTCAATTAGGATTAAAAGAGTACCTTCTCCTTATTTGTGTTCATTTTTTTTTTTTTTCTTTTGTATTACCTGCCTTGGAACTATCTCTGCTTATATTGTCAAATCTTGGTAGAGTGGGTTGTGTCTTAAGATCTATGGGGGAACTTTCATCTGCTAAAGAATGATAAAATCTGAATTTGTGCATCCTGAAAAGACACCCCCTTCAAATGCACATTTTCTCCATCTAGAAACGTTTGTAAATTCATCTAGACTCCTCACTGAAGTCATCCCTGCCTATTTCAGTAAAAAGTGATTTTTCTGTTTTTTATTCCTAGACTACTTAATTTCTACATTATGCATTGGTCACATACCATTTATTTTCTTATATCATTAGCTGTCACACTAGCATTCTAGAATTCTTTCCACTCTGCCACTCTAGTGAGTCCATTCCCATTTTTGAATTTTTGCTGTGAATAATAATAGTGAAAATAATAATAACTCACATTTATTGACTGCTTAATGTGAATCAGGCACTGTCTAATGCTTTTAATGCAATAATTCTACAGCGTAGATGCTATCTCTACCTTCATTTAGAATCATGTAAACCAAAGCATAAAAGATGATATATAAGTTTCCGCACCTATTTAGAAGCAAAACAGGAATTTAAACTCAGGTAATTCTATTGCAAATATCTTTATTAATGTCTTGTCTCAGATCAAAAGCCACACACACACACACACACACACACACACACACACACACACGTGTCTATTTAATTTAGTCCATAAGATTTTGTAGAGTAGCTGACATGTTGATTTTTACCTGGCCTAAAATTGCTGTTTAATATACTTTAAACTCTGTGTATGTGTCCGTATGTGAATGTGTGTGTAATTTAAATGAAGACTGCAGCCAAGAAATTAAGAGAAGGCTGAGACTCAGAAGAGAAGCGATAGAAGAATTAGGAAACATCATCAAAAGCAAAGATGTGTAATTACAGGCCAAGGCTAAAATCACCCACACCCTTGTATTTCCTATTACTATGTGTGGATGCAACAGTTGGAGAGTGAAGAAGGCTTATAGGAAAAACATTGATTCATCTGAAATATGGTGTTGGAGGAGAGTTCTGTAGATACCCTGGCCACCAGAAAGATGAACAAGTGGGTTCTCTAGCAAGGAAAGCCTAAAACATTGCTGGAGACAAAAATGACAAACCTGAAGTTATCTTATTTTGCACATGTCATCAGAAAGCATTGTTCTTTGGAAAAAACAATGACGCTGGGGAAAATAAAAAGCAGCAGGAAAAGAAGAAGACCAAATATGAAATGGATTGATTCCATAAAAGAAGTTGTAGGTATGAGTTTACAGGAGCTGTTGAGAACAGGATATTTTGTACATCACTCATTCACAGGGTTACCAGGGTGGAAGTGGCAGGGGGCAAGGGGAAATCAAAGATGGGAGAAAATAAATAAAGGGACATAGTGAACTACCTGTTCACCTATGTTTAAGTTATTCTCTCATTTTTTCCAGTAAAATTTATTTTATATAAATAATTGTTTTTATAAATAGGCTTCTAAGAGAAATGCATGAAGCAAGATATAAACAAAATATAGAAACTTCTATCTGGGCTTTAAATAATCTTATTATGATAAGTAGTGGTTCTAATCTTGGGTGTGTCTCAGAATCTCCCACTCTAGTTTTTCATTGTGCAATTCTGATGTAATAGGGAGGTGTTCAGGAGTCTGAACTTTTATTTAGAATCTAGTTGGTTCCGAAGTAAGAGATTGAGGGGTCACACCTTGAGAAAAAAAATGTAGTAGTTAAGAGATGAGAAAAACATGAGAGTCACAGATTCAAGAACTACTTGAAATATACTTAATTTCTCTAAATTTTGGTTTCCTTTTCTGGAAAGTGCCTAATAATAATGGCATCTGACTCATAATGTTGTGAGAAAATACATGGAAAATATTTAGCCTGGTGTATAGGAAGTGATAATTAGTGTCACCAAGAAGTGGTAGTGGTGGTATTAACAGTTGTTAAAATGTAGGTGTTCACAACATTATATATGACCCTGGGTAATTATAAATTAAAACAGCAATGAGATACCACTACACAACTGTTAGAATGGCAAAAATCCAAAACACTGACAACATCTAACACTGAGAAGTATATGGAGCAATGGGAACTCTCACTTATCACTGGTGGGAATACAAAATGGTACAGCCACTTTGGAAGACAGTTTGACAGTTTCTTACTAAACTAAACATATTCTTACCTTATGATCCAGCAATCATGTTCCTTGCTATTTACTTAAATGAGATGAAAACCCATGTCCACACAAAAATATGCACAAAGATATTTATAGCAGCTTTATTTATAATTGCCAAAACTCACAAACCAAGATACTGTTTAGTAGGTGAATGAATGAATAAACTATGGTACATTCATACAGTGGAATATAATTCTCTGATAAAAAGAAATAAGCTATCAGGCCATGAAAACACATTGAATAACTTTAAATGTATATCACAAAGTGAAATAAGCCAATCAGAAAAGCCTACATAATGTATAATTATAACTGTTACATTCTTGGAAAGGCAAAATTATGGATATAGTAAAAAGATCAGTGGTTGTGAAAGGTTTGGGGAGGACAGAGGGTGAAATGAATAAATGGGGCTACAGGGATTATTAGGGCAATGAATCTATTCTATATTATGCTATAATAGTAGATATATACCTTTATACATTTGTCAAAACCCATAACATATACTACCCTAACATCAACTATGGTGGTTACTTAAAATATTAATGATGGAGAACTGTACACACTTGGGGCAGGTGTGAAATATATGGGAACTCTATACTAATAGTTTAATTTTTCAGTAAACCTAAAACTGCTTTTAAAAATAAAGTTGATAATTACAAAACAAAATAAAACAAAAAAATTAGGTATTATTTTCTGAAATATGAAAATGTGTAATCAAAGAAAGAAGACTGGCTTTGAACTAAGACAGCACTTGCCCTAGTGCTGAAAAACACAACTGGATGGAGAGAGAGAGAGAGAGAGAGAGAGAGAGGGAGAGAGAGAGGAGAGAGGGAGGAAGGACAGGAAGAAGAAAGGAAGGTACCTATAAGAAATAACATTTTATATTGATTACTAATTAAAATGTTAATGTGTTGGATTAAATTAAATATAATATTAAATGAATTTCACCTTTTGTTTTTTTTTTTACTTTTTTATCGTGGCTATCAAAAATATAATTATTTATGGATCACATTGTATTTCTATTGGACAGTGCTGACCTATGAAATGCTTAGCAAAGTTTCTGGCATGTAATAGTCTTTCTAAATGTCTCTTAGATACTTGTCAATGTCTAACTTTATTGTAATGATCTATCATCATTTTTCTTAATTAGAGTCAAAAGTTCTTTTTTTATTATTGCTCTTTTCCCTTGATGAGTTCGAATAAAAAATTAAGGCTATTTAAATCCTCTGTGCTTTACCTCAATTCTCCATCTGATCTTACAACTGAACTTTCCCAATCACCACCTCTGGACTGAAGTCACCTACAGAGCTCCTGTTGGTAACCTGCCAGTATAATCTTGAGTCAGTATCAATACTGCTGGGTCTCTGATGTGTACCTTTTTTCCTATTCCTGGATATCCTATCAAATAGCCACATCCCTGATTTCCCTTGAGATATTCAACTTTCAGAACAGGTTTTTTTGTTGTTTTTTTTTTTTTTTGCCTTATACCCTATATTAGTTTCTGATACTGTGTAACAAATGACTAAAAACTTAGGGACTTAAAACACATTTATTATCTCAGATTTTGTGATCCAGGCATGATTTAGCTGGGTCCTCAAATATAGATCTAAAATGTTAAACTCAAGGTGTTTTCTGGTCTGTGTTCTCTTCTGGAGATGAAACAAGGGAAAAATCTTCTGCGCTCACTCAGTTTGTGATAGTTCACTTCCTCATTACTGATGAAGGAAGATACCGGTTTCCTATAGATTCTTGGCTCGAGAGTGCCCTCAGGTCAACCCACAGTTACTGCCTACACATGACCCTCTTCACAGGCACATTACAGCACTGCTATTTGCTTCTTCAAGTTCAGCAGACTATCTTGCTCTGGTTTGCTAAACTGAAGTCTAATATAAAGTAACATAAATAAGGGAGTGACATCCCATCACCTTTTCCATATTCTACCAGCTGGAAACAAGTCTTGGTTTCTGCCTGCCCTCAACAGGAGGTTACATAGGGCTTGATTACTGCAAGTCATAATGCCTGGGTTTCTTTCTTTCCCACTAGCCCTTCTCATGTTTCTCTTTGGCTCAGGCTTATATAAGTCAGTTGTTCCGTCTCTTGATGTCATTTACTCAGATGGACTGGATCTTAGGCACCTACTGTTAGGTCTTTTCAATTTGCTCACTGATAGCTTAGGACTCTTTCTTCTTTTCTGTTGGTTTTCTTTTTTCTTCTTCCTCTCTACCATTTCATTTTCCTTCCTGCCTTTCTTTTACTTCTTAAAAAAGCTTCTATCAGATTGCTCTTCCAAAAATAATACCTATAAACTCTGGACAAATCACAAAAAATAACTACTTGAAGGCAATGGAGAATGACAAAAACAGACAAATTCTAAAAAGAAGTCAATACTTGGAAGAAGGGAGCAGCACTGGGTGAGTTTTCCATTTCAGAGCATTAGACTTAAGAAAGGCTTCAGCTTGCACCTTTCAAAGAAGTTAAAAACATGATTTAAAAACTTTCTTGATTTTCTAATTGGCCCATGAACTCTACATATTTAGAGCAGATTTCAGACAGGTTACCTAAGAATATAAGGTTTTACTATATTTTAAGCTTCTACCTAAAAACAGGATTTTTAGTTTGAGTCCAGTCAAGTTAGTTGCTTTATGAAACAAACAAGATATCAACACTTTTTGGAGGAATGTAATAACTCCAAAGTCTCCATCACATAATATCCAGAATGCCCAAAATATAATAAAAATATCCAACATATGAAGAAACAGAAAAATGTAATATTTTGAGGATAAAAGAGAATCAATACTGACCAACCATATTAATAATTGCAGTAGATGTCAAGGGACTAAACATTTTGATTAAAAGGCAGAGATAGTTAAAATTAATTAAAAAACATCTTATTATATTATGTTCATAAAAGGTGTAAATATAAAGACACATATAGGTTGAAAGTAACAGTAAGCATAAGAAGGTTGAAATACCAGGATTAATATCAGGATAAAATATATTTCAAAACAAAAAATATTATTGAATATATTGGTATTTCTAAAAACATGTTTGTGTTCCCAGGTCTTAGAATTGTGGGGGCTGGGCAGATACAGTGTTTCAGGTGCTTCCCACCTTCCTGCAAGTAACTGAGTGGGCAAATCAAATAACTTTATGTTAAAAGGTCTTACTGTTTTAAATGTTAAAAATGATAGTATGTGAAATCTTCCCTTACGATTACCTGACATAGTGCAACATAGAGGATCTTAACATTAACAGGCATCTGTATTTTCTTCTACAACTTTGATTGATGCAGTACAAAATGGATCTGGAACGAGGCTATGGAGAAGCGAAAAACATCCTCCTGAGACTACTTGAAGATCTGCAGAAGGAGTCTATAGATTGGCAGAAGCTGCATCTGAGGGGCTTCCTGCCCTCTGCTGTTATTATGATGAAAGAATAGAATTACATGTGCTATAGAACCCTTGAGTGTCTGGGAAGATTTCTAAAAAAAAATTGTTTAGTTCATAATGCTACGTACCTTTATGCAATAAGATCATAAAAATTATCTGAAGTTCAGAAGACTAACCTCTATTAAAGCATGACTGCCCTCAGTAGGATCAAGGCTATTGGACTCTGTATGTGGCATAGTTAGGATCCCCGTGCAATTTAATCCTACTGTGCTTTCCTTGCTATTAGAATTCATAGCCTTGTGGAAGTTGTGCTATATCTTGGATAGTGCTCCATTTATTGATCAGATCCATTTATTCTTTGTCATTTATTTCATTTCATATTTTATTAATTTTTCAGGTCTGTTGAGCAAGTCTGTTCTATCCAGGCATCTTACAATGCCCTAAATTATCTCCTTAGCTTGGAAGGGTCATTGCTGTTATTGATTTAATAATCATAATGAACCATTACTTCCAGCTAACTATATATTTTCTTTGTTTTCTTAACTAATGCCTCATTATATGAAAGGAGCTATAGTCTGCTATGTGCTAGCAAAAGGCTATCCTAATAGGTATAAATGGTGTACCCCTCTGCTTGTCATTGTACCTTATCCAGGGCAATTCCAGCCAGTTTTACAGCACCATACTCATTCACAGCTGTCATGGTATGGCCTACTGTCCCTCCCAAAGCCAGGCAATATTGTAAGGCAAGTAAATCCAGCAAGGTGAACTAGAGTCAGTATCTCCAGAAATCTCAAACCCAAGTATAAAGATCTCAACACTGGGTTTTGTCCAAGAGTAGCAGAGTACTAAAGAAAAGTGGGTCACGGTCCCTGGCCCTTAGTCAAAGCTCAAGTTCAACTCCAGGGACTGGACTCAAAACCACATAACTAGTAGATCTAGGACACATCACCACCACCACCACCACCACCACCACCAAAGGTAACAGTCTTCTTTTGGAATAAGAAAACACTACTCAGAGGCAGCTTTAAAAGAGAAACTGAAGTAGACCAAGGACTCTCAAGGACCTCTGGAGCTGGGGACCTGAGGGACAGTAGCTTTGTCTCCTCCTCCTGATACAGCAGTAAGAACACCCAAGGAGCAGTCCCTCTTTCCTTGAATGCTGAGACCTTAGCAGATCTCACGAGGGGTACTCTAGTCAGCCTTTCTCTGGGTACTTCTTGGCTCTGCCGTACCCATCTCTGCTTTTTATTTTGTTTCAGCAATAACTTCCTTCTTTAAAACAAAGTGCTGAGATGAAATTTCTAAACTTGATCTGCCTCTATTTAGACCAGCAGTATTGGCATCCATCTGATCTCCATCCCTGTGGCTAATTTTCTGGGTCCAGGTTACCAATAAGTCATATTGTTTTGCTCCTAGCCTCTGACCCTCTGTGTTTAGAACCTTGGGCTCTGGCTAGCAGAAGTTTTTCCTGAATTTCAGAATCCAGACTTCTGCCACCCTTACTTGAGCCCTTTTGTGGCCTTGCTTGATTAACTGATTACTGCAGAAAGCAGTGAATTATTTTTGCATAGCCCAGGATTATAGGCAGTTGATGAATTTTAAACAGGCAAAAGGAGTACAGCCTTTAAAGCAGAAATAGTGTGCTATTATCTGACTCTTTGATAAAACAGAAATCCTTGAGAACAAGAACCATGTCTTATTTAGCTATGGAATACATAGCTCTTTACCTATCATAAATGCTAAAAGAATGTTGGATGAATGAAAGAATACAAAAAAAACATCTGTCTACAGGATAGCATGGACTGTATCTTCATGAAGCTTACAATTCTTAAAGTGTTTCTTTCCAGAATCTAATGTATTATCGCACAACTAGTATCTACTTAAACAAGTTATTAAACTCCTATCTTATGCCAAAATATCTTGAAACATCTTTTCAGCTTCTTCAGATAGTAATGACTGTCCATAAGGCAAAATATTAGCTCTATCCCAAGCTAGTTTTGTTACCTAGGTTAATTATATAACCTAATTTTCCTCATGCCTAAAAAAATAGCTGAGAGTTTCTATCTCAAAAATATTCTAGAAAGATCAATTAAGATAATATGTGTAAAGCGGTAAATGCTATGTCTGAGACAACATGCAATCTGTGAATTTTCCTTTTCCTCCCTTCATAAATTTCAAATTTCTTGGCATTACTTTGAAAATGTTCCTAAAAGGAACTAGAAGAAAATTTTCTCTCTTGCATTTACTTTAGTGATTTCCATGTTGGAAAAGAGCTTTAAGAATCAACTAAGGAATTTTCCAAGTCACTCAGTTTGTACCGCCCCCCCTTACCACTGCTATAATGTATAGCCAGCAAAATATTTCCAAGTGATTTTGATAGCCTTAACCATTTCATTAAAATCCATTCTTTCTTGTCCTATTCAATAGTTTCATTCTTGGCTGAATGTAAGAATCCCCTGGGAAATTGACAACGTCTATTAGATTTTAGGACTATCTGGTAATCTTACAATAAGTCTCTAATCTATTCATTTTTCTACTTTCCAATAAAATTGTTTCACATCTCCTTTGTCCTGAAGGTCCAATAGGCACATCAAAATTATCATGCCCAAATATAGACTCCTCATTTATCTCCTTCCAGTCACCTACTCTGTTGCAGTAAATGGCAGCTCCATCCTTCTAATTATTTGGAATAGACAACTTGGAGTCCTCGATTACTCCTCTCTTCACTTTTCTTCCCTCTCACATACCATATCCAATTTGTCAGCAAGTTCTGTTAACTCTCACTTCAAACTAGATCCTGGATTCAGCCATTTCTCACTACTTCCACTGCTAGAGACTTGATCCAAACTATAAGCATTTGTCAGGATGGTTGTGAAAGCTTATATGATCTCTTCCTATCCCTTGTTCCCCTTCTGTTTTGCAGCCAAAATGAGCTGTTTAAAAGAGAAGCAAAATTATATCATTCTTCTACTTAAAAGTGTCCAATGGCCTCTGGTCTCAGTGAAAGCTAAAGATAAATTTCTTATAGTCATCCCAAAGGTTATCACTAATTTGGATCCATTGCTGTCACTTCTTTTGAGCCATTATCTCCCATCATTCTCTTCCTGCTCACACACCTGCAGACTCACTGTCCATCTTGCTGATCTTTAAACAGCAATTCTCTAATCTTCCCTGCTGTTCCCTCTGCCAGAAAACATACTTCCTTCCAAAATCAGCAATACCCATTGTTTACTTCCTTCATGCCTCTGTCAAAAGCCACTGTGCCAGGAAAAATCTTTCCCAATTACCTTCTCAAAAATAGCATTCCTGTTACTTTCTGCATTCTTTATTCTGATTCATTATCTTCTTAAAACCCATCACCACCTGGAATGTGTTTATTTATTTTTTTGCTTATTATCTCTTTTCTCTTAGTCTAACATAAACTCCACACCTCAAAGTCTCTGTCTTTTTTGTTCACTTTCTTGCCTGAAGTACCTAGTGCGGTCCTTCTGCCACTGGAAGGCATTTAATAGATATGTGTGTATCAGGGTGTATGAATGCCCTGTCCTCCTCAGTGGGATCCAGTGTCTTGAAGCTTAGATTTTCTGTCCTAGAACCCTTCATTAGGGGCAAAGAGGATCACATCAGTGCCAATTCATTGATCAAGTCCACTGTCTTGATGGTAGGAGATTGATCATTAACATGGAATCATCAAGTTATTTTATAATAAAATAGTCACAAAATTTTGTTTATTATTTCTCCTTTCAGATTTATCTTCCAATTATAGACTATCCTTAGATCTCTAGATGTAATCCAGATGCACCTTCCCATACTTGTTTTTTTTTTTTTACCTCTGGGCAGCATTGAAACTCAATTTCCTCTCCTGATTGACAAAGCTTAATTTATCAAACCTTTGATACTTGGCCCCAAATGTTCATTTTATAAGAAATACTTTTAGATGATTATTGTTAGATTAACAACCAAATGCGTACTATATATTTCACTGTCTTGGTAGTTTTGCCTGGTCTTTTAAAATACGAAGCTTTTAAGGCATGTGTGTGTGTGTGTGTGTGTGTGTGTGTGTGTGTGTGTGTGTGTGTGTGTCTATGAGAGGGTGGAGAGGGAAAAGGAGGATAAGGATGAAGATAAGGGAGACAGAGAAACTGAAAATGCCTTCCCAGAGTCCTTTGCTGATTTACACTAAATAACTTAAAAACTGAAAACAAAATCTATACATTTCCCTATTATTTTCATCTCTGTGATTAAAATTTCTAAGACCAAGCCTCTTGAATCCCTTTTCAAATATAATATAATATGTTCTTTTTGCATATATTTTCAAGTTCTCTGTTATATTTACTGGAATGGTTGCTATTTTAATCCCACTATAACGTCTTTGTAAACAGACATTCCTCTTGGAATATAGAATTTTTTAAAAAGAATATAACTCCCAATCATATTTAAAGAAGAAATAAAGACATTTAGATAATAAATATAGATGCATCACACATATCAGTTTGTTTTCCTTTACTATAAATTTGAAATTTATTTTTTTATGACCTAGAGCTATTGATAATTTTAAAGACATTTTGTTCAGATATAAGCAACCAGAATTTACTATAGATTGTGAACCAAGGAACTACACACAAATTAAACATAATCTAACAAAGTCATGGAGTTTAAACCCTGAAAAACAGATATTGATTAAGGCTTCTGATAATATCTTCAAATGCAACCCTAGATGTGAAACTTATTAATATATAAAACTGTCAATTAAAAAATATTAAATCACCCTAGTATCTTAACTGTGGTATTGCTTGTGTTCCAACAAAAAAGAATGCATTTGTATTTTATTTTCCAAAGTGAAATATATAGCAATCATTCTCACTCATGAAAATTATTTATCTTGTGAGTAATTATATCTATGTTCATCTTATCTTTTAAGACACTGTTGAGTAAAAACATTGAGTTAATATAAATTAAAGCAAACTGTAAATGTGTTCTAGAAGAAAAATACTATTCTTGTTAAGTGTATGAGCAACTGTTTCAACACAAATGCAAATCAGCCTTAATTTATTTGCAAAATGCCACTCTTTTAACCAATATAATGCATAATCAATTTTAAGTACCAGGCTGGATGCTTTGTAATGCTGCTCTAGGGAAGACACACAATTTTTCATTTTATCTGCAACACGGTTAAGTTGTATCCCCAAATAATCTATGAACTTCTGATTAACCAGATGCCATTTTCCACCCTCTGTTCCAGATTAAAATGCAGTGATGTGTTCAATAGGATACTAAAAAATTGATAAACTTTTTTCTCTTTCCTCCAGATATTCACCCTAGCCCCCCATGTACTGTGGAAATGAGGCATAGAAAGAATATATATAACTTTTGAAAAACAAATTAAATGAAAACATTTCAGTTTTATAAGTTTCATCTTAATGCAGTGTAATGCATAACAATGACTCTGCCAGTCCTACATCATATTCTCTACTGTTTCCTTCTTAAGCTCTGAACATCTATATCACTATATTGGTTATGAAGCAGTGACCCTCATTTCTCATTGTAAGTCTGGTCTAGCCACATGTGACATTGTGGGAAGCATTAGCAGCCTAAGTCTCATAATTTAATAGAACCTTGAATTAGTACTTTGTCTAATAGTTTAATAACTCTTGTGTCTGGAATGGAGTTGGTTGCATAAGCTCTAAATCACAACATTCTGTATACCCTGACTTTATTTACCTATCTAGCTACCCTGTCCCTTGATAGGCTAAATGGGTATGCTAAAGGAGATTGGGGCCAGAGGAGATGGGAGAAAAAGGGCAGAAGTGGAGAAAGAAGAGGAAAGATGTTACCTCTTGTGTACTTAAAAAAAAGTTGCTTGGTGGCAACAATCTCCCTGTCTAAAAGTAAAGGCCTAATATTATATCTATAAATATATTAAAAAGCAAGTTAAACTTAAAAAAAAAAACAGTCCACTGTGAATGAACTTTCTTTTCCAACCACAGTGCTCATCAGTGTCTTCTTAACTAGAGCCTGACTTCATTTATTGTCTGGCTCACCTGCTGTTGGGCATTCCTTGAGATTGAGCCTGAGTACCTTCCATACCTAGCCTGGTCAAACACTCTGCACAGAGTGGTGCAGATCACTCCTTTTCTTTCTTGTGTTGGTAGCCTCTGTAGTCTAGGTAATTGGCCAGCCTCAAACCTGCCACGTCTTGCACCTCATCACCAATCTTTTGGCTGAGGGGCTAGCCTGCCTCAGGCTACACTCTTTGCTCTGCTGAAACAGCAGTTCCCTGCCAGATGGCTCAGTCAGATAGATGTGCTAGACAAATCGAATTACTGGCCAGGGTTGGAATTATTTTGCTGCACTCCCTAGAGTTCTATTCATTTATTGTATTAGTTGTAATTCTATCATTCCCTATCAGAAAATGAAAACTCAAATAGATGCCCTTAACAGACAAAGGAGATGCCGGATATGGACTTTGAGTTGATTTTTCATTAGTACAAATGACCTCCCCTTCTCACCTACTTTACTCTCCCTCCCTCTCACAAACCAGCACAAAGCATGAATGCTAACTGCTCTGGCACCATCTTGTTGAAAGAGAGTGAAGTCATCTGGACCATATAGGGGAGAAGCTATCACCTGCACCTAATACTATAAACACTGAGCTAACTGAATCTTGGACCCAAATAAAATAATACCCAAGTTATCCAACATTGTTGGTAAAGAAAATGTTTTCATTAAGAGAAAATATTTTTAATATATTTTGAATGGACAGTTTCTAAAATTATTACATTTCTCTCTGCTTTCTTACACTGAGGATTTGAAATAGAGTGTCTTTGGTTAACATCAATTTCTGTGCTATGCTCCTAAAGATTATTAGTATAGATGTAATTGTTGGCTCCTAAAATAGGCATCATCATGCCGATTGGCTTCCTAAATCTCTGTCTGCTTTACGGTTTTTTCATCTATCCCTCTGCAGTTTTTGCCCTTGCTGATTTTTAGCAGCATTTACCTTCTTAATCTATTTTGACCTGGGAAATGAGACAGCCATGTTTGGTTGAATAGATCATAACATAAAAATACATTGGTTCTGATTGAGTGCCTGAGGATATCTCTTGAGAATATATACATGAGATTTTAGGGAGAATAATTTTTTAAATATTATGGTTTTACTTTCTTGCTCATGGCTGCAGCTTTGCCCAGCTGACGTGGCCCTGGAAATACTATGAGAATACATAAAAGCTGGAAAAACATTGCCATTTATTCCAAATATCTTTATAGCACATCCACATGGTCACAGAAATACTGAAACAGAACTCATACAGGTGCTCTCTTTCAACCATTAACTCCCATACATTTTCTCTAATAGATGATTTAACACACATAGGTATGCTAAGAGGGATCTCAGTGTATTTAGAATACTCCTCAGAGTTTTTGCTTCGTAGTGATTTGCATTCACATTTTTTTTTTCTTTTCAGGATAAATCAAGTATCTACTGTTTTGTACATTAAAGTTTCATCCATGAAAGACTCCTCGAAGACTCAAGACATCTCTTTTCTTAATTCCAGTTCTTTCTACTCTTTTAAAATAAATAATTAAAATAATAATCTCCTTACCTAAATGTTCTGCTTCTTGCTTCTTAAAACACTCTCCAGGCAGAAGATTCTGAATGACAGCATCAGGCCAAATTAGTAGTCCTGACTACTCAAGTTAAAGAGGGAAGTGAGAGAATTTTTGCGACTTTCTACTTTCCATGCACTTTCATTTATGGCATAAGAATTGCAAACCATAAGAAAACTTGCCTTTGATTTTTGAGATGGAAGTTAAGAAAGCTTTTTGCTGAATGGTCTGGGGTTATACACAGAACATTAAACATTTAATATCCAGCCTCAAAGACTCACAGAAAATGATCTCCTGGGCTAAGTTGGTGATTTTATATCACCACTCACATTAACTAGAGAGCGAAAGAGACCCCAATTTACTGTGTTCAGGTCAACCTCATGTAGTCAGAGAACAAAAGTTCATTGCCCTGAGACCCTAAATGATTTAATTGAACTTACAATGGTTCATTTTATTTTATTTTAATTAAAATTACTGGGGTGACATTGGTTAATAAAATCAAATAAGTTTCAAGTATACAATTTAATAACTGCATGATATATATATGTATAATTCTATTCTTAGTTTTTTAGAAATCTTCATACTGATTTTCATAGTAGCTGTACCAATTTACATTCCTACTAGAAGTGTATGAGTGTTCTTTTTCCCCAAAAAACCTCTCCAACATTTATTATTTGTCCTGTTGATGATAGTCATTCTAACAGATGTGAAGTGATATCTCATTGTAGTTTTGATTTATAGTTCCATAATAGCTATGAAGTTGAGCATCTTTTCATATGTCTGTTGGACATTTGTATATGTCTTCTTGGGAGAAGTGTCTGTTCAGATCCTCTGCCATTTTTAATTGGATTTTTTTTATTGTTGTTATATGAGTTCTTTATATATTTTTTATATTAACCCCTTATCACAGGCTTTGTTTGTAAATATATTCTCCCATTTGGATGATTGCCTCTTTGTTTTGTTGATGATGTCTTTTGTTGCGTATTAGCTTTTTAGTTTGATATATTGTGTTTCATTTATTTTTCCTTTTATTTCCCTTGCATTTAAGGTCAAATTCATAAAACCCTCCCTAAATCCAGGGTTAATGAGGTTAGTACTTATATTTTCTTCTTTGTAACTTATTTTTTCAGGTTTGTATTTAGGTCTTTGGTTCATTTTGAATTGATTTTGGTGTATGGTAATAGCAGCCTATTTTTCACATGGCTTTCCAGTTTTCCCAGCACCATTTATTGAAGAGACTTTCCTTTCTCTGTTGCATGTTTTTGGCTCTTTGGTTGTAAATTATTTGCTCATATACATGGGGGTTTATTTCTCCATTTTAAACCATAAACAGTGTTTTAACAGGTTGATGATTTGATCCAGCAGCATTCTCACAAAGCTAGTGCCTTCTTTTCTTTTGTGATATTAAAAATAGAACGTAAAACCTGAGGTGTTTTTCAAAAAGCATATGAGTGGGTGTTTTTAATCAAGAAAGCTATAATCAATATATTCTCCAAATGTGATCAGTATACAAGCAGGTAAATGGAGAGTTGATGTAAGATACACATATGTGGAAAGAAGGAAGGACGGGGGAAAGAAAAGCTATGCAAAAAGAAGAATAAAAACTATTGGGTTCTATTTGCTCTCATTACCATTCTAACCTCCTTTTCACAATCTCTAGATTGTGCTTCATCATCAAAATTATAAGGAGAAAGCACATGAATATAGTGAGATATAGGCCACATCCCCTTCTCAGGGGAGCTGTAAAGGAGTAGAACTCTATAAAAGCAGGACCATCTGTCCCATAGCATGCTGGACTGACTTACAGGACTGCTCACCTTTCTGTGTCCAACATCTAGTGTGCTCTCTGCCTGAGCAGTGTCATACCTGCCTGCCTGTTCAAGGTAATAAGTAGAAGTCTTCACCACTATTCTCTTCTTTAGCTTCTCATCCAGCCATGATTACTGCTCCTACCCTGGGTTTGAAGTGAAAGTGTAATTTCACAAATTAGCTCTAACATTCCTAGTTTATGTTTAGTTAGAATAGCAGTGTGGAAGGTTCTCTCCCTCTGCCTAGGCTAGACCATGGCACTGCAAGTCACATCTCGCAGAATCCTTCTTTAATTTTATGTAAAGCCTTGTCCTAAAATGCACTTACCTTGCTATATTATGAGTTTAAATTTTTCCATTACTAAAATAACAAAACATAATGTAATGCAATGAAACCACTGTTCGTATTGTAGTGTGTTTCCTTCCAGTCATTTTTTTTTCTAAAAATGCACTTATCCTTGACCCTGTAGATATTGTAAATATTTTATTATCCATTATGCTTTTACTCTGATCCTTTTGGATGAAGGCCCTATTCGCATCACTGTGTCCTTTTTGTATTTTGAGTTGTTGCGGACAGCATACTTTAAGGGGGGTGGACACAAACTTGGAATCCAACAAGCAGGTTTAAATTCTAGCCTTAACCAGTAAGATGTGTAAGTTAAGCAACTAACTTAACCTATCTTTGACTCATTCTCTCCATCTAAATATGATTATAGTCACAAATATTTCATATGATTGTTTTGAATATCAAACATTGTTTTAAATATCAACAGTCTGTGTGCACTACCTCACCAGCTGTGTAATTCAGAGCAGATATAATAAACATAATCTCCTTTACTCATGTCTAGAGGATAGGGTTTAAATGGTTATACTAACTTGGGGTTCACTGATGGGTAGCATAGATACAAAATTATTTATTAAGAGATGTTTTATTATATATTCAAGAATAAAACAGTAAATCAGTCATTTATAAAAATTTCTGTGAATTTGTGCTAATATCTTTATATCAAAAAATTATTATTCTTTAAAAGAAAATTCTCATAAAAGAAATTTTTCTAATCCTACACTCATTCTTCTAGATTCTTAACTGTATTCAAGATCAACACCCTCAAAAACAAAGCAAATAATAATAAAATTATTATATTTACTAAATATGTTTTCAGAGAAGAATAATATAATTTTCTTTAAAATGTTCATCATAACAAGTTGTTTATTAACATGGGGACAAAGCAATTTCTAGAGTCTGAAGAGTGTTTTGATAATAATGCATTAAAAATCATTCATAAATTTAGAAAGCATTTATGGATTATCAAATATAATAGCGTACAATGCTAGGCATGGTAGGGCAAATGCAAAATAGCTGAAAAACATCTTTACAGACAGATATGATTAAAAACAAACTGAAAGCAACAACAAAGAGAAAGAAACAAAAATTCAAAGACAGACATTAGTTTAGTGGTTACCAGAGGGCAAGAAGGGGAGTGGAGGAGGTAGAAAAGGGTATCAGAGGTAAAATATATGGTGACAGAAGGACTTTTGACTTTGGAAGGTAAATACTCAGTGTAATACGTATGATGTATTATAGAATTGTGCACTTGAAACCTATAAAATTTTATTAACCAACGTCACCACAATAAATTTAATAAAAAATAATTTTAATAAACAGATAAGCAGTTTGGTTTGCTTATCTCTAAAATGTTCTTCACTTAGTGTAAAGATTACAAGTACTTCTAATGAAAGCAGCTCGGTCCTCGAAGTTAAATAAACAGAGCTTTACCACTTAAGAGTGGTGTTTCTCTAAGCAAAACAACCTATTTTTTTTGAGCGGTATTTCTCACCTGCAAAATTAGCTTTAAAATAGAAACCCCACATGCCTAATAAAGTTCTTGGCATTCAGTAAGTACTCACTTGCTGTTATTTTCATTTATTTTCTTTATTTTTTATTGATAATATCTACTTATAATTTTTATATACATTAAATGAGAAAACTTATTTAAATGCCCATGAATAACAGGTCTTGGAATCTAGTAAATACTCTGTGTTAGTTCAGTTCTTTGATCTTTAAGTTCCTAAAGAGAAGTAAGTGTCCTTGAACAAACTGTATATTTAAGGATTGTCCATTAATATCACTATTCATGTATGAACTTCTATTTACCTTTTGTCATTGAGAAAAGTAAAACAAAGCATTAACAAATTGTGTATGTTGGTTTCTGTATTTGAATGCAAAAGTAACAATGCATTGCACATTTACTTTTGTGGAAATGTTACTGGAATTCTATAATAAGGTTCATTGCTCTTCTGAATCTGGTATCATTTTGAACATGTCCCTAAAGATATCCACATGGACGGGTTTAACAAGGGTATTATATTGCATATAAAAGTATCTGCTAATCTACTGGTTTGAGTAGGTAAATGTTTTTAACTGTTCAAGTAGTAAGGCGATAAAATTTTAAGTTTGCATCTTAATTCTTCTATTAGTCACGTAGTTCATAGTTACATTCACAATTTTTCTCATTTACCAAATGGCATCCAGGGAAGCAATATTTTTGATTTACCAGATGAACACCAGAATAATAACTAGATAAATATGTGCAACTTTCACCTTTGTTCTAGTTCTTTCAACTGTGTGGTCATTCATATTGGTTTTAGCATTTATCCTGTTTGTTACTTGCTAATTATAGAAAAATATAATTGATCATCACAAATGCTAGACTCACATATTAATGCTTTTAGAGAGCACGCTAGATAACAGGCCCTGGGAACACAGATTAGAATAAGATAGATCCTTATCTAATGGAATTGCTATTACCTTTATTATTATTCTAGAGGACCCTTATGCATCCTCATTTAGGTGGGCTTTCTCACATAGTCACATATTCTATGATCTCACATATTCTACATTTCTAATGCAGACTAAGTTATACTGAGTAATAAAAAGCATTTACTCCATATTGTAAGGGTGTAGGGGACAGTGTCTGACAAACCATGGCAAGATGATCCTGCACCCACCAAGTGCCTGAATGTGAATGTCAGCCTCAGATAACCACTCTCATTCTAGGCCATATTCTACAATAATTACAAGAGATTGCCATAGACTTTTCCACCTCTACTTGCTCTTGCATAGAAGGATCTTGAAGTACTGGTTTCAGAGGCTTAGCTTGGTATTAACGTTAGTAAGGGCTTTTTAAATGATCCTGATACTCTTTTTGGGCTCATAAAATGGTGATTTTTGAGGTTTCTCTCTGTTTAAGTTTTGGAATTCCTCACAAATTCTTGAATAATTCTCCTGTTCTGATCCTAGCCTCTGATTTCAAACTATAAGACTATTTCCCAGACTTCTTTTTAAAAGACATAGATTTGAAAAAATAAAAAAGAAAATTAGGAGTGAAGAATTCAGGAGTGAGAGAAGGTTATCCTTTAGCAGAGTTTTTAGGTATAAGTCAAAGATGTAAATGAGAAAAATATTGCACATATATGAATGAACTATACCTAAATTGGATAGGCAAATGGAGTTTATTTAAGAATCGCTAGCTAAACATTAAGATAAGAGCATCAAAGACAATTTACAAACATATATTTGACCCAGAATCAATTTAAACTTTTACTTTATTTTCACTTATACATAATTGTTAAGAAAGTATGTAGCTTGAGAAACAATATCTCATTTGGGCTATTTATCTTTCTGTCCCTTTCACATTCTTGTAACCTCAGGATACCTTCCTTGTTTTTTGTGGACATGTGTGGAGAAATCCACTGAGTTGGCTACAGTATGAGGAAGATAGCTTTGGAGGAAGTAAGAAAGATTAATTAGAAAGAATATTGCAGGTGAAAAGCAGGCCAATTTAGTTAAGGACAATTATTACAGTGTAAATAAGAAATAATAAAGTCAGTAATATTGTGATAAGAGAAATGGGATAGAGTTGCTAAGATAGTGGAATTAGCAGAATTCACAGATGATTAAATCTGAAGAGTAATGGGAAGGAGGACTTGAGAAAGATGTTTAAGCTCTACCAGCCCAGCTAAGGAAAATGAAATGGAATAGAGGAGAAATAAAAAGTTTAGTTTGAAGCATGACAAGTAGAGATATCTAACATCCAGAGAGAGATATGAGTCTGGAGCTAAGACTGGATAGCTGTAGATGACATATTTATAAGAAAGCAGAGGTAAGGAAATGAAGATAAAAGATCCAAAAAGTGGTAGAATCACAAGAATATTATGTTACAGAAGTTGAGGGAAAAGAGAGTTTTAAGAAGTAAAGCATTGACGGAAATTTGGAAAATCCTCAATATGTTTTGCAATTTTAAGTAATTGTGACTTTATGAAGTTTCCGGAGAATGATGGAGCAGAAACGCTAACAATGAGCCAAAGAATGCTTAGAAAGTAGAGAAGGCTCCCTCCCCTTCAGAGGATCTTGAAGGAGAAATGAATTCTATGTGAACAAACTAGATTTTGGGAAGGCATGTTCAAAGATATTTTTATTTTTGGAGTGGTAGTGGAGGATATGTGGATAGGAGAGTTTTAATTGGGCAGAAGATTACTTGTAAAGGTGGTTTAGAGAATTCCAAGCAAGGTGACATGCTAAAAACAGGAGAGAGAAAAATTGCAGAAATTTCCCAGGATGATAGAAACAGCTGAGAAAGAGAGATTTTATAAGCCATGTACCTTAGACCACAGTGTAAATCCAGAAGAGACTTAGAGAAAGCTTCTCAGACTTTAACGAGCATTAAGAATTACCAACGGAATTTTGTTTAAATGCATATTTTGATTCACTCTGTCTAGGGTTGAACCTAAGATTTTGCATTTTGAAAGAACTTGCGTCATGACTATGCTACTGTTCTCTAATCACCCTTTGAGAAATAAGAACATAGAGGAAAGCAGATGATTTAGGCAAATAGGTTTCTACGTGTAATCTGTATAAGTGCAAAATAAGGACATAGTTTGACAAAAGACAAAACACATGATGCTTAAACATGGCAAAAAACAAGAAGAATGCATTTTACAAATAGTTCATGTATTTATTAACAATCTACTAAATTCTTAGATTGCATATGCCTTTCCTTTGCAAGACATTAAGTCTTAGAGTTTAAGGATTTCATATTACATACAAAAAACATAAACAAAAATGTTACTAATACATAAATACATAAGTACCTCAGAAATAAACAATGGTCAAAACCTGTAAGAGATGATAGGTAGACAGCTCAAATATTACTTTGAATTAATTACTTTGAATCAAGATTTTATGGATATTCAAATTGCCATTCACTTTTAAATTTAATAAATATTGAGTGCATTATTGTCCACGTTCCCTACATTCATCTTTAAAAAAAGATATGACAGATGTACAGTTTCTATCAATTTGGGAATAGTAGAGGAAAAAGGAGATGCACCTTGAATTGAAGTGATGCTATTTCTTTAAGCCTCTGTCACAGTAGAGAGCTACATGAAGAGAGAAACAATTTTAGGACTTCAGAGACTGCCTAGTTCTCTTCTTAGGCATTTCTTCCTGTTTACTAAATCTGGGATACCCTCCCCCACCCCTTTCTGCTGCCGTTGCTATTCCACTATCTTAGCCAATGGATATTGCATCTTTAGAGCCATTCTTACCTAGACCCAGTTGTGCACATACCATGGACTCATAATAGTTCAAGGACTTTGGAGCAGACAAAAATTGGTAAGAACAAAGTTTAGTGTCTTTAGACATTTGCTGGCTGGGTTGGAAGAACAAAAAAATAAAATTATGTGAAAAACTAACACTGTTTAAATAGTCTTCTACAGAATAGAATTCTATAAAATTCTACTAGAAAATATGGACAAAAAAGGAGTTTGATACTGATAGTTGTTTGTAAAACACTATACATTAGAACTTCTCTTCTTCAGTATGAATTAAAGGGCATGTACATTTTAATGGTTCTGAGAATACTACAGTAAATAAATCTGATTAGCTTTGTTTAAACTAAAATTTTCTGAAGATTTTTGTTTTGTTTTCAAACTAATGAACTTTTTACATCATAAAAACTGCTAATAAGGACAATAAAGGAATACTTTTATAAAGATTAACTTTGCTATAATCAGTTTAGAAAAGTTTTAATTAGGAAGGTCAGTAATCATTTCAGAAGTCTAGGAAAGGCAGTAATGAAGAGTTTGAGCTGGCTTTGAATGATGTGAGTATTTTGAACACTGACAAAGTAAGATATTCTGCATTGGGATGGAAATAGAGAGGGTTAACAGAATAAATAAAAATGTAGAGGAAAAAAAATAGTTCAGAGTTCAGGTGTGCTTAAAGGACAATGAAAAAATCAATATACCTGGAGAGGAGGGTTTTGATTGAGTGAAAATCAATTTGTCAAGGCTGATTATAAAGACCCTTGCATTATGGGTTAGGTTCTATGAAGACTGAAATATGCATTAATTGCATCCAGAGGAGAATAAGTAGAAAATATGTTTTAGCCTTCTGACCAAACCATTTATTTAATTTTTTAAAAAAGATTTTATTGCTGTTTTTGTTTTTAAAAATAACACAAGCACATAGTGAAAAATTCATGACATAAAAAATAAACGGAGGAAATTTAAAATCATTCATAACCCATTGACCAGATATAATGCAGTTGGCATTAGGAGGATCTTTGCCAATTTTTCTAATCCTACACATGTAAATACTCAAAACTCAGCTTACACTATATCATAGAGACTGAAAACTAAATTCCTAAAGGGCAAGTTAATATAAAAGTGTGTAGCAGGATAGAGTGGGTGAGGTGTTGAAGATGCAGTCTTTCATAAAGCCACCATAACACATTAAGTATAAAAAATGTTCTTTACTTCCACAGAGAAATACACCATCTCTGCACTACTTTCATTTGAAACATAGAGCCATCTAGGTCTATTTTTAATTTTTCCACACTGGATAGAAATTCAGGTATAAGAAACATTAGGAAAATATTAGATAAATGGTACCTGACTTTAGGCCTCAGTGTGTGGGAGGTAAAGGCAGAAGTGAAGGGTGTTGAAATGAAGAGCCCATCTCCCTCTGAGGGTATAGCCACCACTCAGAAACAGCTACTGCTGCCAAGTAGAAATGGGGCCCAAACTTAGCAGATCTTCACAGTCTCCAAGAAAATATGGAAATTCAGTACCTATGTGATATTTTCTGATTTTTCAAAATTAGAAATTTTTTAATCGTTTTAACAAGACAATCAGAATTCAGCAGTAAAGAAAAACACACTTAGGACTCTACTACAGTGAATCCTCTCTGCCAGAAAATCTTAAATCCCTAGGGTAATGGGCACTTTTACTGACTAGACTGTTCCATCCTTAGATGTGACCTAGTGCAATATTTACATTTATTTGTATTAGCATATTATGAATCTTTTATTGTTAAAAAACTCATTTGAAAAGTCTGTAGCATTTCATAAATATGCTTACTGAATGTATATTTTGTTGATTTGAATAGGTATTTACTCACTGGAGGAAGATCTATTCCCAAATGCCACTTAGGTTATTTTCAAGAACTCCCTACTGAATATTGATGCAGCTGTGTGCCTTTGCAGAAATGGGAACAAAGCCGGCTGTGTCAAAACCTGAAATCACAGTGAGTAATTAGCACAATGTCTGTAATCAGGAAAAGGTTAGGATAGGAAAAGAGGAATATAAATGTCTGTGACACACAAAAAAACAACAAGAAGCACATCATCTAAACAACAAGAACAAAAAGAACAATTGATCTTTAAGTTTAAAAAAACAACTGATTTATATACATACGGTATCTTCTCCACTTCAAATATAAACTTTTCTCTTGCCAGATAATTTCTACCCAGGTGATAGACACTATGCTTTTATCTATTTATATCATTAGTATTGCTTTTAAATAAATATGGTTCAACTACTGCAGGTTGACAAAAAGAGAGTATTCATACATCAAGATTGCCTAAGCACAGAAAATGCAAAATAACTTGAAAGGTATGAAGTGCTGTATAATTTTAGTCAATAGCAATGATGGTATAGACTAGAACAAAATTATATAAGGTAGAAACATTCAACAAATGAAACTATTTTAACAAAACTCTGTATTTGGCCATTATAAAAATATAGATAAAGTTCTGATCATGAAACAGGTACTCTTTACTTAGCCTAATAATATAACTTTTTAAATATTTAATTGAACTATTTCAATAATCAAACTATAGGTCTAATGAATTTAAGTGTCTCACTATTTGAAGAAACAGAAATAATTAAAAAAAACAAATTACATTGATTTTTAATATTTTTGGTTTTCAGGTTTGCATTTTGTTTGTTTTTAATTGGAAATGTAATTTTTATCTCCACATTGAAAGGAATAAGAACAGGTCAGGTTTTAAGACACCTGTCAAAATTCAAGCTTCTATGCTTTATCTTGCTTTTTCCTGTGTAGAATTAGCTTGAGAAATTTTTAACAATATATTTCACAGTTTATATTTCATGTGCAGAGATTATTTTAATCAGATGAGATATGGTCCCAAGACCTCTTTTATCCTAGTATTTTACTGATTTCACTGTGTCTACCATTTGAATTTGGACCTTTGAATTAATACTTAGGGAAGCACAACTTTATAAATTGGCCAACTGATCTTTCTTAATGTCCAGGTTAGTGTTTGGAACTCCTTGCACAGTGACAGTAGATAAGAAAGCAGTTTAATTTTTGACAAGAGAAAAGTGGAAAGAGACTTCTCATGTCATTCCATAGACTTGGTAAGTTTATCTGTAAAATGGGATTTTAAGATGGTTTATCTCTAAGGTGTCCCTGGTTTTCCTCCCAGCAACTAGATACAAGATAAAGCCCCTACAAAGTCAAAGCACAGAGTCAAAGTAGTTTTATAGTTGTTTTTCTAATCTATCAATTGATTGATTTAATAAGTATTTATTAAACAAAGCTAGAACAATAGTCAGAAACTGTAATACACTAGTAATACAATGGGTAACAGACATTGCCTGTTTCACTACAAATATAATGTAATTAAATTTATGTAATAGAAGAAACAAAAATATATATAATTATACAAGTAATTAGTTATAATTCTAGGTGTTATGAAATTGCATGTAAAGGAAGACTTGATCTAGCTTTGAGTAGTTAGTTACTCAATGATGGTACATAATAAATGTCCCCCAGGAAGTGCTCTTTAAGCTGAGTTCTAAAAGAACATCAGTAGTTAAGAGACGATGAGAGATGATCAAGCCCCAAAAAGGTGCAATAAAATTGTATGTGTGATGGCTCAGACCAAAACGATCCCCATATGTCTAATAAATTTGAAAAAAACAAAACAAAATAAAACAGTGGTAGTAGAGATCAAACAATGAATGCATAAACGGCAATGATGTAGCTGGAGAGATGTATGTGGGTGAATCAAGCAAGCTCATTTGGAGATATATTAAGAATTTTGGAATTTATTTCAAATGTAAGGTTAAACCATCAAATGGTTTTAAGCTAGAAAAGAGAATAATTAGACATTTTATATATCACAGAGTCTGTTGGAAGACAGCAACAGTGACCAATGTTTACTGAGAACTTTCTATATACTAGGTCTCTTTAAGGGTGTTACATGTAGCAATCTATTAATAGACACAACAACTTAATGAAGTAGATTATTATTATTATTATTATTATTATTATTATCTCTACTTTACAAAAAACTTAAGCAATTTTCCCAGTGAGACAAAGCTAATCAGTGATCAATCTGATTTGAAAATTAGCAATTTTAACCTCCATGCTAATTTAATGATAGAAAGGGATGGAAGGAGTAAATAGTCTAGGTAAGAGATGATGTTGGTTTAGACTATCATGATCATGTTAAACTGAAGACAAATGTAAAGAATCAAGAGATATTTAGGAGAAAGAACCAAAAGAAATTGGTAGTTGATTGACTATAATAGGTGAAGGAGGCAGAGAAAAAGATAAGGGTAATGTCTAGGTTTGGGGCTTGAGCAACTGAGTGGATGGTGGTGACATTTATCAACATGGGAACCTACACTAGAGAAGGGATAGGATTAGGTGAAGAAAGCTTTTGCTAAGGAAAAAGTTACTGTCATGAAAAGCTACCCTAGAGAATCTTTGCATTTGGGGAATCTAGTTTTATTTAATATTAAAATATTTTCTCTCTCCTGCACATTCTTTTACTCTCCTTCCAATGTGGTTATTTACTCTAAAGGTGTTTGAGGCAATTAATTCACATAGAAGACCAAAAGGGGAAAAGGACATTCAGTTCTTCTCTCCTCTTTTAAGCTCCCTTGTCTAATTCTACTTTCTTATTTTTATACCTCCAAAATGCCTGGTCTTATTTTTTGATTTTAATATATAGTTATGAAAAATTCAGGAAGTTGTGCAGTTTATTGTCTAGTGGAGGATGGAAACCAAAGGAATTGCAAGTCTTGATTTGCACTTAAAACAAGTGCAAATCAAGATTAGACCAGTTCTCATCATCTTCTTTTTCATTATATGTCATGCTTATAAAACTTTTTCAGGAATCTATACACAGTTAGTTTTCCAGAGGTGGGAAAAATATGTGAAATCTGGACACATTGAAATGTAAGCACTAGCATTTATTTTCTGGCAACTCATGTTAAAATACTGAGTTCATTGGCTTACAAGCACATAAAAAGAAAAACTGGCTGGTAAAATTGCTGTTTTGACTTTCCACCTCCTGGTAGAAGGCAGTGAACTTCCAAATTCTGTAATTCTCTTTTCCTTATTCAATGATTCGCTGTACCTTGTAAATGAAGTAAGCTAAACAACTCACTTTCTTTGACCATACATAAATCATATGATTACCAAATATTGACTGAATGCCTACATGGCAGTCAATACACTAGGAAGAGTGAGGAGCTACAAAGAGGTGTACAAGTTTTTCCCCTGAACTTTCTAGCTGGTGGGACTAGATATAAACATGTTTAAGAATGGATGAGTATTTACAAACAGGGATAAATAAAAAGATACAGCAAGTAAAAAGTAACATAATTATATCATGTAAGTGTTTTATTGGTTCTAAGAAAAGAAAGATTTTTGTGTAATGGAAATTTGGTAATGATTTATAGAAGATCAATTTTACAAGCTCAATCTTACCATATGTATAGATTTTAGCTAGAAGGAGAGAAAACAAATGAAAAGGATGGTATGATATTCCTATAATGAGCAGCTCAAGAGGCACAGATGTAGGAAATATATCAACAATAATTATACATATGTACAAAGCAGTAATTTTCTCTGGACCTCTGTTTTCTCACTTTTAAAATAAGAAATTGGGTTACATGCTCTCTATGGAATCTTTGAGGTTTAACGTTAACTTAACATTCCTTTTTTACTTTAAAGAAAGTAAGTTCTGCTTACTGGCTCAGGATTATATGAAACTAACAAAAGGTAGAGTGTTTGGAAATATGCACATTATAGTTTAAATTGGGTAGACCAGGATTTGAATCTTGGCAGACACAGTTGTTATTTAGGAAATTTGGGCAAAATACTCAACCCTCAAGAAACTTAATTTCTGTATCAATAGGTGATAGATAGATATATAGATAGATGATGATAGATAGATAAATAAATAGATAACAAATACATAGTATAGATGTAAATATAAATATAGATGTAAATATAAACATAAATAATTTACCTTTTAAATAGTAAAGATAGTATGTAATCATACTGTTTATAATAACTGGTTATACAGGTGGCATTGAAAAAAATTGGTTACATTCCTTATTATCCATAGATGAAATAATCTTGGTTGTAGTCATGAAATCTAAGTTCAAATCTCTGCTGTACAATAGACTCTCTAAGTGTCTTTGAAAAAAGAGGGTTTTGAGATTGATCAGTATCTATTAATATCTATTCAGTACCACTCAAACATTTTGGAGAAAAACAAAAGGTCAAAACACATATGGGGAAATATGAATCATTTAGAACACAGCAATCGAGGAAGCTAGACAGCTAGAAAATGTTATATTTGCCTCCGGTTTTAAGTGATTTTTATTTTTAAACTAGGCAAATATTCCCCTCATAACACCATTCCTCACCCTGATGCTTCTGACAACTTACAATTTCTTTTCAATGGATTTTGATATTCTTGGATAATGTTTAGGCTGCACAACATTTTCACTCCACTGTGCTAATTAATAGCACCACGAATAATTATCAGTAGCTTCACCATTTTCTTAAGCACACTGCTTTAATATTATTTTCATAGATTATGAGGAGCGCAACACAAAACACACCACCAGTTTTCATGTCAACAATGCTTCATCTGACTAGGAAATGCTATGCAGTATATTTCAGGGACAAATGCTACTTATAAACATGGTATTCTAATGCATATTGAAGTTTCATGTACTAAAGATTGGAGTAGCTATCGGTAGTCAATGAATAACGGGTAAGAATGATTAATGACTTTGTGAGATAAGGGATAATTAGATTTGGCATGTGTATCCACCATTTAAGCAAATTGGTATGTGGAATGCATAGTTGAAAGAGATACAGACAAATGACATTAAGCTTCAAAAATTCAAACGTGTCTCCTGAGAATGTACAATCTAAATTATTTTCTAATTTTTCTCCAACAAATCAACACAACCATAAAGGTAACCATGGATCTTATTTTTATGTTAGCAATGGTTGCCTCAGCAACAGAATGACAGACTCTGAAGCCCAGGCAAGCTTCTTCACACCTTTCTGCCTTCAGGTCATTTACCCTTTTCCCAGAGCTCTGTCATTTACTCAGATACACTCTACAGTTCCACTAGGACTGGACACAATGACATTGGGGAAAAATAGTAGCTCTTGGCAAAACTGTGAAGAAGGAACATTTATCTATAATACCTTGTGCAAATCTCTCCCCACCAACCCATGCACATACATAGGCAAGCATACCTGCAACTTCTTAGGCACTAAACCAATATACTACCCTATCGCTGCTTATCTTTTTACAAATTGGTACATTAATAAAAGCTATATTTTGCAAATAATGAAGTGCTTTAGATCTTCTTTATTCCTAATGAACCATTTATGTCTCATTTCTCTCATTTGAGTTTTCAAGGAATTCATCTATGCCCCTTATGTTAATGCTACACTCCTAAGTTTCAAAGTAGAAACACATTGGCAAGTCATAATTAGGAAAGAGGCATGTCAAAAGTAATGTGCTATTAATTCTAGTATTAGTTACTAACATTAGATAAAATGCAAATGTCATGTGAAGGAAATGTTATTTAAATTAAACTTTATTCAATGTTGTTGATATAAAAAAACTCACATATTGAAATATGCTTTTATTTTCTCCTCATAGAAGTGAAATAACTAAGATTTCAAATAAATTTCAGTACCCTTACCAGGCTTGGAAGTGATGTTGGGGGTGATTTGATGGCTCAAACAGAGGGTTAAGATTCTGAATATAATTTTTGGAGAAAAAAATGTTGGTAGGTGCTAATTGATAAATGTGTTTTATTCTTCATAATTATACACAATTTTGAATGAACTCACATAGACATAGTACAACATATAAGTGGGTAGTATTAGGAATTTGGGTGAGGTATACATCAAATCAAATACCTATTCATCATATCCTCTTTTGTCTTGTTTTCAATAAGGAAAAGGAACAATATTAAATAAGAACTGCAAAACAATGTTAAGGGCTTCACAAAAGCCTGATATCTGAATACACAGCTCTGGTAAACATTAGTTTTGAGTAGCCTATGTGTGACTTTATATGTTGCTCAAAAATCTTTTCTTCAAAAACTTTTCACACTCAGATAGGTCACATAGCTAAAGAAAGTAGAGAAGAGCTGAAGCATAAGATGGCCAATTCTGAAAAACTAGCTCTTGGTGAGTTCTTCCTCCTACATGTAAGCTCTAAAGAGATAGAGAATAGATTAAAAAACGCAATAGAGATAAACAAGATAAATGTGTATGATTTAATGCACACTGAACATTAGAATGACTTCATTACTGTTTCATTACTGACTAATCAGATTAGAAGCATCTTCCTTGGGTTGGGTGTGGGGTTTGGGGATGAAAAACTAGTATGGTTATGGGAAGAAAAGAGTACAAAACATGACCAAAAACATAACTTTAAAAATACTAAAAATAATGATAATTTGAGGCTAGTAGAGGAGACATTTGGAGGCAAAAGAACCATTCAGTACACTTAGATTAAAAACAAAAGACATATACACAGAGTGTGTGTGTGTGTTTGTATATGTATGATAGATACAAATTTTTATATATACATATATCATTTGATGTTATATACATATAGAATGTATACACACATTTATGTATGTATATATCATATATGTATATTTATATAATATATGACATAACATGTAAAACCTAAAACAAAACATAAAATACAGCCTATATAAATATATATTGATATGCATAAAACATATAGCATATACAAACTATTACAAATGTTTAATATGTAAATATATGTTAAATATATCATATACATTTAAAAGATACATAATATATACAATTAACCCCTGAAAAACATGGGATGAGATGAGCCAACTTCCCCACATAGTCAGAAACCCTCATACAATTTAAAACAGCCTCCACATACACAGGTGTCCAAATGGAAATTAAAAGGTCAAAAATCCACATGTAGGTAAACCTATGTAGTTCAAAGCAACTTTGTTAAAGGGTCAGTTGTACATCTACAAGTTGTCCTGCTATCTGAATGTAGAACATTCCTATGAAACCTTTGTAAGCCAACATACCATAAAGCAAAGAAGCAATTATCTTATGACACATCTCACTAATAGATGCACAAAGTAAATCAAGATAAAACCCAGAAGCTCACAGACACAGTTTAAAGCTTATGTCAGCTTGAGAACTTTCACATCCCATTGATATTTATGGATAGATCATCCAGACACAAAAATCAACAAAGAAACAGCTGTCTTAAGTGACAATTAAACCATATGAATTTAATCAATATTTTTAGAACATTTCACAAAGAAGCAGAATATATATTCTTTTCAAGCTCACATGGAACATTTTCCAGGAACATCCATCCACATGTTAGACCACAAATAAATTTAAGACAATTAAAATCACATCAAGTGTCTTCTCTGACCACAGTGGTATGAAACTAGAAATCAATTACAAGAAGGAAACTGAAAAACAAACACACACAGGCTAAATAACATGTTATCAAACAATGAATGGGTTAACAATAAAATCAAGAAGAAAAACAAAAGATATCTTGAGACAGTTGAAAAAAAAAAACCACAATGACTCAAAATCTATAGTGGGGGATTCCATCCACCCGGGCCTTAGACAGGTACTGGTCCATGGCCTGTTAGGAACTGGGCTGCACGGCAGGAGGTGGGCAATGGGCAAATGAGCGAAGCTTCTCCTGTATTTGTGGCCATTCTCCAGTGCTAGCGTCACGGCCTCAACTCCACCTCAGATCATCAGGCATTAGATTCTTATAAGCACACAGGTCCCTGGTACCAAAATAATTGGCAACTGCTATTCTATGGAACACAGCAAAAGCAATTTTAAGAGGGAAATTTAAGAAACAAGAAAAATATCAAATAAAAAATTTAGCTTATACCTATAGAAACTAGAAGAAGAATAACAAATAAATCCCAAAGAAAGCAGAAGGAAGGTAATAGTAAAAATCAGAGCAGAAAATATCCAAAACAGAGTCTAAAAAAAAATACAAAAGATCAACGAAACCAAGAGCTGGTTTGTTGAAGAGATAAACAGAATTGATGAACATTTAACCATACTCAACAAAAAAAAAAGGAGAGGACCTAAATAAATAAAATTAGGAATAAAAGAGAAATGACACTGACACCACAAAAATGCAAAGGGTTTTAAGAAAATACTACTAACAATTATATGCCTATGAACTAAACAATCAAGAAGAAATGGATAAATTCCTAAAAACATGCAATCTTCCAAGACCGAGTACAGAAGAATCAGATAATCTGAATAGATGAATTACTATTAAAGAAGTCAAATCAGTAATCAAAAACTACAACAAACAAAAATCCTGGACCAAATGGCTTCACTGGTGAATTTTAGCAAGCATTCAAAGAAAAATGAACACCTATCAAACTATTCTAAAAAATTCAAGAAGACTCTCAAGCTCATTTTCCAAGGCTGGCATTATTCTAATTCCAAAAACAGACAAATACACTACAAAAATAAATAACAAAAAAGCTGTAGACCAATATCCCTGACGAACAGAGATGAAAAATTTTAGTAAAATAGTAATAAACCAAATTCAACAATACATTAAAAAGATCATACACCATGATAAAGTGGGACTTATTCTCATTATGCAAGGTTAGCTCAATACCTGCAAATCAATTAATATGATATACCACAATAACAAACTGAAAGATAAAAATCATATGATTATGTTATTAGATGTATAAAAATCATTTGACAAAATCAATATCTATTTATGATAAAAACCCTCAGCAAAATGTGAAAAGAGGAATCATATCTTAATATAATAAAGACCATATATGACAATCTCACAGCTAACATCATATTCAGTGCTAAAAAGCTAAAATAATTTTCCTTAAGATTAGGAATAAGTCACAGATATCCATGTTCACCCTTTTTTAGTCAATATAGTAACAAAAAACCTGGCCACAGAAATCATACAAGAAAAATAAATAAAAGTCATCTAAATTAGAAAGGAAGAAGCAAAACTGTCACTATTTGCAGATGACATGATACTATATAGAGAGAACCCTAAAGAGTCTACCAAAAACATACTAGAACTGATGAATGAATTCAGTAAAGTAGCAGGATATAAAATTAACATTCAGAAATTGGTTGCATTATTATACACAAATAACAAACTATCAAAAAAAATTAAGAAAACAATTTCATTTATAATTGCATCAAAAAATACCTAGGAATAAATTTAACTACGGAGGTAAAAGACTTATACTTGGAAAACTTTAAGACATTAAAGAAAGAACTTGAAGAAAACACACATAAATGAAAATATATTGTTCTCATGATAGAAAAAAAAGCATCATTAAAATGTCTATACTACCCAAAGGAATTTATAAATTCAATGCAATTCTTATTAAAATACCAGTGGCATTTTTCACAGAACTAGAACAACCAATTCTAAAATTTTTATGGAACACAAAAGATTCTAAATAGCCACAGCAATCTTGAGAAAGAAAAACAAAATTGGAGGTATCATGCTACCTTGTAGTATCTAATTATACTACAAGATTATAGTAATCAAAACAGCATGATACTGGCATAAAAACACATAGACCAATGGAACAGACTACAGAGCTCAGAAATAAACCTACGCCTATCTGGTAAATTAATCTATGATGAAGGAGACAAGAATATACAATGGGGTAAAAACAGTCTATTCAATAAAAAGTGTTGGAAAAACTAGACAGATAAATGTGAAAAAGAAAAAAGCAACTAGACCACCTTCTTATACCACATACAAGAATAAATTCAAAATAGATAAAAACTTTAAATGTATGACTTGACACCATCAAACTCCTAGAAGAAAACATTGGCAATAAACTCTCAGACATTGCTCTTAATAATACTTTTTTTCTGATATATCTCCTTGAGTAAGGGAAACAAAAGAAAAACAAACAAACAAATGGCAGTACATCAAAGTAAAAAGATTCTGTACAGCAAAGGAAACTCCCAATAAAACAAAAAGACAACCTATTAAATGGGAGAAGATATTTACCAATGATATATCCAATAAGGGGTTAATATACAAAATTTATAATGAACTAATACAAAAACATCTAATTAAAAATGGGCAAAGAACCTGAATAGATGTTTTCCTAAAGAGGACATAGAGATGGCTAATAGATATGTGAAAAAATGCTCAAACCAGGAAATGCAAGTTAAAACAACAGCGAGATATCATCTTATACCTGTCAGAATGGCTATCATCAATAAATCACCAAACAACAAATGTTGGCAAGGACTAGGAGTAAAGGGAACCCTTGTGCATTGTTGATGGGATTGCAATTGGAGCAGCCACTATGGAAAACAATTTGGAGGTTCCTCAAAAAATTAAAAATAGAACTATTTTATAACTAAGCAATTTTACTTTTGGGTATCTATCTGAAAAAAAATCCAAAACACTAATTTGAAAAGACATATGCACCCCTGTGTTCACTGCAGCATTATTTACAATATCCAAGATATGGAAGCAAACTAAGTGCTCATCAATAGATACTGGATAAAGAAGTGGCACATATACACAATGGAATATTGGTCATAAAAAAGAATGAAATCATACCTTTTTGACAACATGAATGGCCCTAGAAGATATTATGCTAAGTGAAATAAGTCAGGCTGGGAAAGGCAAATACCATGTGATTTCACTTATACCTGAAATCTAAAGAATGTAAAGCAAATTAAACAGTAACAGACTAATAAATACAGAGAACAAACTGGTGGTTGTTATAAGGGAGGAGAGTGGGGAGTTGGGTGAAAAATGTGAAGGGAGGAAGAAATACAATTGGTAGTAACAAAATAGTCATGAAGATATAAAGTATAAGATAGAAAATGTAGTCAATAAAATTGTAATATTTACATATGGTGCCAGGTGGGTACTAGATTATTGGGGGGATCACTTCATAATTATATAAATGTCTAACCACTATACTGTAGACCTAAAACTAGTATAACATAATATTGAATGACCACTATAATTGAAATAATTTTTTAAAATAAAATAATTACATAATTTAAAAACTATAAATGTTTTTATTGTGCTTATACTTTTAGAATTGACAGGTAAGAAAACTAAAAGACAACTTATCAAATGTGAAATTTATAGATTTGAAATTTTAAAATAATAATATAAGCAACAAACTTTAGGAGGGGAGAAGGGTAGACACATAGTGGGTAACTTACTATGATTAATTCTTTAAAAAGTAGAATCAAATGTTACTATCTAAAATTAGTAAATCATGAAAAAAATCAGAACATTTATTGCAAACATGTAAAGAAAATTACTCAAAGAAATTAAACTCAGAAACTATGAAAAGAAAAAGAATAAAAAATAAATATGGGTGCATGAGAATTTTGTACTCTTAATTTTAGGCTCATTTAGACATTTTTAAAACTTTTGTATAATTCAATTTAAAATGTAACTTTAGAATATGATAGAGCACCCTTACCTACAAAACACCAAGTAAATAAATTATAGTAAAATAAATTTTAATGGCCCTTTAAATCCCTCAATTTAGATAATGCTTATAACTTCTGAAAGTACTTTCACATATTGTTGAAGTAAAAACCGTTTATTGATTACTTCTTCTGGGCAAGCCATTACTTTCCCTGCTAACACATTTATTTTCATCCCTGAGACAGGTAAGGGAAAATACCTTTTCGTCCTTTTGACGGTTAAGAAAACTAAAACATAGAGAGTAAATTGCTTTGCCTAAGGTCATAAAACTAATCCTGATGATACTAAAGCTCTCTTCTCTGTCCTCCCAGCCCAAGACCCTTGTGGTTTGCTTCTCTTTCCAGTCACTGTGGGAAATGGGTGATAATCAGAAATGTTAGTCCAGAGGAGCCAATGATAGAAATACATAGAGGTAGAAACAAGGAGAATTAAAGCTGGATAAGTAATTTCATTCGCCAGGCACTGCAGCAGGTGCTTGCACAAATTTTGCATCATTAATCCTCACAAAGATTTCTCCGAAATAAATAGTATTGTCCCCAGTTAACATAGAAAGAATCTGCGACCCAAACTGATTTACTTCTGAGAGTCCTCATAGCAGAAAATGACAGAGAATTATCCAATTCTCAAACTCATGTCTATTTCCCTAAGCAGTTTCTCAACCTCGACAGTTTTGAAAGTCAGTAGGTCAGAAAATGTTTCATCTCGAGGTCTGCCTATTCTCAGGGCATGATGTTCAAAACCTCACCCTTGCACATGCACTTCCTCAAAGCTGGTTTAAGTTTTTGCCCCTGATAAAGAAATGACCCTTTCTGGCTAACTTAGGAAGCTGGCAGATCTTACAGTTACATGTCTTTCCTATTGCAATAGTACCTCTCCTGCAATAGTTCCTCCCCTAACTTCTTTGTAATGATTTTTTGAATAAAGTTTCTTTTTACCTAGAGCCAGATTTGTTTTTTTATTTGACATTATAATAACACAAACAAGAGAATGAATGCCAATTTATTGACATCTCAAACACGACATTTAACCTAAAATAGAAAATTAATATTTAAAAAGTATATGGAGTATACATTGTAAATATATAACTGAGTTAAAAAAAAAGAAGAAGACATATTCAGTGACTTCAAAGGTCGCTAACATTCACGACCTTCTGAGTGGACTTGTTTGGAGCCCTCAGGCCAGAAGCAAGAAAAAATAGCTGCCCAAGGACTACCATCTATTCCTTTGTCAGCATGGTATACAATTGACATGTCAGTTGAGTATTAAAATGGCCAAGGCATTGCAGGCAGGAGTGAAAGACTCTAAATGAGAGACCAGTGTGATGAGATTCATTGCCTGAGGCAGAGAACCTTTGCTTAAACTGCCTCCCAAAGGTTTGGATTTATGAAAAGCTAACTTGTCTTCAAGAACAGTCTCAGTGACTGAGAAGTGGCTCATCATTGACAAGGTTAGTTCAAGGGAGCAGAGGTGAAACAGAAATAAAGCCAAAACTTGACCTGCCACGGAGAATTTACCTTTTGTAGCCATGTATTATTTCCTGAGTGTGCTTCTTCTATCCTGAAACCATTTTAATTTATTCCATAACTTAACAGGGAGCAGAGCCTGTGTGGGAGTGGGGGGTGAAGAGGGAGAAATGGTGGGGGGGGGGTTGGTAGTGGTGGAACAGTTCCACCAGCAAACAAATTTTGTCTATAATAATTTTCTAGCTATTTCTTATTGCCTGTTCTGCTAATGATTGCTTTCAAAAGTTTTGGCTTTTCAACCCAAATTTTAGATTTGGCTACAATTTTTTTTATATTTCCTAGGACTGATATCTAGATTAGAATTTTCTGTAGCTATCTGGACATAAAACACCCTTAATGATATGAGCTCATGTTTTTTTCTCTCACATAGTTAGAGATACTCATATGAATGAAGAGGCGCCACGCCTGAGAGAGAAGAGGGATTGCCTCAGTTCCCTGTTACGGTCTCTCAATCAATCTACAAAATCTCTCATCCCAGTTTGTTAGCCATATACCTACCCTAGCTTCCATTGATGAATAATCACCCTAACGTAGACATTGAGCTTTTTGGATCAACATTGATTAGAATCTCAAGGGTATTCAGAGGCTTAAATGCAAATAAATTCATAAAGCTAACAGGTATGAGATATAAGACATGGAAGGACCCATGACTCAGTAGTGTTGAAAGACATCAAAATTTAATTTAAAAAATGTTCATGGACTTCTGATATAGCAGGTTTGTAATTTTCATGTAAGATCTATATATAGGTTTAAAACTGGCTGTTGATAGGCCATAGAGATTTTTGAGGGATGGTTTATATGCTGTTCAATAATTTGAAATAGATACTTACATTTAATTGAGACTTGACATAAAAATAAAATAGACTTCTGACTTTTCTTTCTATGCTGGTAATATCTGGACCACATTTTAGCAAGGAAACAATTGCCTGACCTTTATAGATGTTTTCCTTTTCTGAGGGGCATAGGTTTTCACATTCACCACAGTCTATCGGATTATATCTATTTGTTCAATCCATTCTTATTACCTAGCAAGCCTCTGCTGGCATCTAAATTTGAAAACTCTAGTCTATAAAAGCTATGATTTTTTGATCCTATTCCAGATGCACAAATTCAGTCTCCTTCTTTTTCACATTTTATCTGCACTAGTGAAGATACATATTATTGGGAATAAGTAGATTTTCCCCCCAATGAAAAATATTCAAAAAGGGTTCATACATCCCCCTGGGGAATAGCCTGGTGAAAGAGAAAACCAGAACCATAAAAAACAATGGGTGAGTCAGTGTTATCCTGCATGGTAAGATTTATAATAATAATTATGAAAATATTAATCTTGCATGAAGTATTCTCAAAAGCTTATGTTAAGATATATGCACATTCAATAATTTGCAATACAATAAATTTACTTCAATTTATTTTCCCCTCAACACAAAGATGAGAATATATTAATATATTCTTTTGAAAAAGAGAATGCCTTGTTTTAAATTTTGCATGTTCAAGGTTTCTTAAAAAGACTGACTAGAAATGTTTGATAATTTTTTGAAATTACAAGGCAGTAATGGCATAAAAAAACAAGTACTATAAAATTGCCATGCTTTATTTTCTAGAAATTAGTATTTTAGAGTACAAGTTTATGATCAAATGATAATGCATAAGAGCATTTTGACTTAAGTTAAAAATTACATTATACTATATGTATATGTATGTATATATATCATAACAGATATATGTGTGTATCTATCTCTACATCTATCTATCTATCTATCTATCATCATCATCATCATCTGTCAACTATTTATTCACCTATTTATTTAATCTGAGACATTGTTAAAACAATGTCTGTCCAAATTTATGAACCTGGCTTTTAAAGTATGGGCTTTAAATTTCTAGCTATCTGAAATTTAGTCAACCTTATACATAATTTCTAAAAGATGAAATAAAATAAAGATAAAGCTGCAACCAATCCAGAAACCTTTTTATTGCTCCTTCTTTATTGTATTTCATCAGTTTTTTTTGTTTTCCCTTTCTCTTACTAAATAATTTATTTTTAAACACAGTTTTAATATTTTAAGGAAATTTAGCTTTGTAAACACTTAGACTAAGCAATACATTGTGCAAAGAGTGGTTTCTGTTCCCTTCAAGTTATAAAGAAGAAATGAAGTAATGTAAAAATTATAAAACAAAAGACATATGTTACCTCAAAAATTTTTGTGTTTGGATTTATGATAATCTTTTAAAATTAGAGTTTATAGAACAATTTCATAAGAGAGGATGCATTTTTAAATGCAGTTTTATTTTAAGAAACTTCTTTCATTCATTTTTAATTTGTGCATACAGTTTTCTCTCGGGACTAGAGTTCTTGCATCAGATGCCAAGAAAGCCATCTTGTAGGAAATCAGTCACTGTAAGACACTTGCACAGAATAGAAAAATATTCTCTTACTACTTTGCTACAAGATACTGTCTGTGGAAATTATCAGTAATTCTAAGCATTCATACAATCACTGTTCAAAGTGGCATTATCAGAGACATAGCACTGACAGGAAGAATCACAAAGCAGTAAGAAAGATAAAATAATTTGCAGTAGTACAGTAGGTCATCACAATGATGCCAAAATAGCTTTAGGTGATTGAAATTATATGTATGTCCATGTCTGTAGAATTAGAAAACAAAGTTTAAGAAACTATGTCAGGGGTCAATCTGATCCATGCTTTAAAGTTACTATAGTTACTCTACACACACACACACACACACACACACACACACACACACACACACGCATGCATACACACACACGCATACCCCTTGTGTAGCCAAGAGTATGTAATATCTCCTCCAAGAATTTTCATTTGTGTTTTTTTGGAGTTTTTGCTTGCATATATTTTAATATAATCATTAAATTTTTTGGTAATTAAAGAAACAACAAATAGAAGAATGAATAATTCATTGGATTTGTGTGCTTAACTTCAATGCAATTTTGTTAGAAATTATAAATATTTTGTTTGCCTAGAATTTATAGTAACTTATAGACTATGGAGCCTAGTTGATCTATAACTGTGCAAACCTGTGTGTGTGTGTGTGTGTGTGTGTGTGTGTGTGTGTGTGTGTGTATGTGTCAGTGTTATATCACTTGGATTTATAGATTCACTATATGGCCATCTAAGAGAAAAATTGTAGGTACAGTTGATAAAGAGGTATATTTAGACCGGAGTAGGTGCTATGGACAAATGGTAAAATATAAATCAGTTCTAGATCATTTTTGGCCAAGTAGATTCTTTCTTTGTAACCATAGAAAAATTCAATTAATTCAGGCAAAAGTTCATTTTGTTAGATTTTTTTCTAACAAAAGAGAAGATGGAGTAAATTTTCTACTTGGTTGATCAGACATTTTTGGTGTCATGCAAAAATGTTGGAGGGCAATGGTACCTCACTGAATTATTGGCAAAGAATGATATATATGTATCTCCAAGATCTTACATTATGGTCATATAAATATTTGCAAGACATGTATTTAGTTCTAGAAATACAGTTTTGGCTTTGAAACAAAGTAAAGTAAATTACTTATTTATCCATATATTAAACAAAGCAAAGCAAACTACTTATTTATTCATATACATTAATTGTGTGCAAGAGTCAGGTTACAGGGGATAAAATGATGAAAGATAGACAATGTACTCATAACACATATATATTAGTAGGAAAGAACATATAACAAACAAGAAAAAACAAGAAATAAGTATGATTATTTCTAACAGTGAGCAATAACATTGACAAGCCTAAAAAAGAAAAAAGAGTACTGTTATAATATCTAAAATATGCTACAATGGCTTAATGGTTGGGTGTAAATCAACAATGGAACTGATATTCAATGCAGTTCAGATGGGAACTCATGTTATGTAGTATTTGGTAAAATTTCTGTTCGTAGTAACTTGGGAAGCAGACACAGGTATCAATTGATCTGTAGCTCTACAGAAAATGGTCGAAAAAGGTAAAAGTAAATGTGTGTATTGAGATAGTAATATAATAAAATATAATAAAAAGTGTATAGAAGAAAGAATTGCGTGAATTGCCAAAAAAAAGATAAATTTAAGAGTCCAGACTTAAGGGTTCCCAATGGTTACCAATGCTTCCTGCTTAGACAACTAAGAAACAGATAAGAGCAACAGAGACTTTGACTAATAAAAGATAAATCATATGCAGCCCTGAACTGCAGATCAGATTAAGGCTGTGGTCATTTCACTCAAAATTGGTATGCCAGAAATCCTCAACATCACCACCATTAACTAAAATATAAAGCATGAAGGCAAACAATTAAAGAAATCAATCAGTCTTGAAAATATGTTTGGGAAAAACTTTGAATGTGATTTTTAAGTACATGAATCATGACTGGAAGAAAATAGATGTGTGCCTATTTTTGAAGGAATGTATAGCCAAACTTCCATAAACCTAGTCTTTTAAAAGCCCTTGGTATTTGGAGCCTAAAATAACTCCTGGACTCATATACTTCCAGGAGCAGGAAGCAAGTGAGAGGTATTCTTCCACTACATGTATTTTCAGAAAATATTGCGGATGTCACAATGGAGAATGATATTAGGGGTAACAGAAAACAATGGACAAAAGAAATTTCTAAAAGAGAGTAGAATCAGGTGATAAAAAATTTCTCTACACCCAATTTAGAATGCCTTCATGACTCATACAACAAGATTTCATAAATGCTCTGAACCAAGGATTGTTTTGTGTATCCTCCTTTCCTGAATGAGATAATCACTTCAGTTATTATCTGTGGGTCCATTATTGTATTTTAGGTCAAGATACAGTTAAATGTTATCTTGTTTGATAGTTTGCTACATTAGGAGGACCCACATTTGTATCTGAAAAAAAATGTTGTACCTCACCTGAAAATTCTGAAATTTGAACTGAGGCAGTAGGTGAGTGGGACTTTGGATTATCTCTCTTTAGAGGAAATAAATGTATTTAATATGTGGATGAAGGGAGCAAAGGGATATTTGAGGCACATAAGAATGAAATGTGCTAACTCAGCCAATCATCATGTCCCTTTCTACTTTTTTCTGGAAAAAAAAATAACTTTTTGTTCTCATTTGCAGTTAAGATTAACCATATGTTTTAGAAAATGTAGGCAGAATAAAAGCACTGGTATTAGGCCTAATATATTAAAAATCTCTCATGTTTGATCTTCATGTTCTTTCACCCTTTCCCAGGGCTGGAAATGAGGTAACCCCAGGGCAATTTTGGAAGCGAACTTTTGAAAACTGATGGAGCCAAAATTTGAAAGAAGCCTTGGTTCCAGTACAATTATTTGTAGAAGAGATAATGTTTTAACTGTTATGTGAGAGAGGTGTAATATTTATGGTATCAAGCTATTAACACTTTAAAGTTTATTTTTATGGTAATAATCCAATGGTTATAGCTCCAAATAAGAAAAATCTTCTCAACATAATAAAAACTTCAAAAGATTTTGCAGCTCAAGGATATCATCAATATCCTGGAACATTATCATCCTTCCACCATTTTCAGCGTGTTGCCTCTTTAGTCCTTGTGTTTATGTTACATGGCCAGCAAGTGGCTGCTGTCACAGCTTCAGACACTACTATCATAGGTAAAGGGAAAATGTGGCTAGGGCAAAGTGTGGAGGAGTGGTGACCAGGGCTGCAAAAGGACCTTTTTCTTTATGATCATCTCTTTTAGTCTGTAAAAGAAATCTACCAGAATTCCCCTTTATTTTGGACTGCATATTGTGCCCTGCCCCATTTCATATGTTGAAGCCCAACCCTCTTCCGTCTCCCAAGGTGATGGTATTTAGAGGTGGAGCCTTTGGGAAGTGATTAGGTTTAGATAAATGCATGAGGACAGAGCACTCATGATGATATTAATGCAAAGACACAGGGAGAAAGCAGCTATCTGCAAGTCAGGAAGGGAAATCTCACCAAGAACTAAATTCGCTGGCATCTTAATATTGGATTTTCCAGAAATAAGTCTTTTAGTTTAAGCCACCTAATCTATGGTACTTTGTTATAGTAGCAGACTAATACACCACACCATACATTTACTTTCTTAACTCATGGCTATGCTAACTTCCCCATGCCTCCTATTCAGAATTAGTTGGAAGAAATCTAGACCATGTAGATATTTTGCAAAATTGGTTCAGATACCTAGACATTTCACATATTAGTTCACTATATCAATGTCATATGTTAATTAGACTAGAATAACAAGAAGTTACAAATGTAGTGAGGGCTTGAAAAGACCTTTGTGCTCTGAAAAATGAAAAATAAACCCTATGGAGATTTAGGGGCTGCCACATAAGTGATAATTTTAGGAATTCAGTGGTCTAGGGCATGTTGAAATAATCCAACAAAATTAAAAGACAAAATATTGTACCACTTTGGATTAAAGAGACAGCACATTTCACTCATTAGACCCATTAACTGGCTTAAGGCAAAGACTGCATGTTTTCTCTGGGAACTAGAGCACAAAATAGCTCCATAGCAGGTTTAGAATACAAGTGGTTCTACTTCTTGGACCATATGGATCAATAGATTCTATATAATTATGTGTATCAGTGGTGGGAAAGGATGCCATGTGGAGTTTATCATAAGCTCTAATAGAATCACAGCAGACACCCCAAGGGTTCTGGTATAAGCTTATGCTACCAGAAGCAAAGAATTGTGCTCTATTCAAAAAAACATCTCCCAGAGATACAGGTCAGCTTCTTATGGAGTAGTCAAGTGATCATTCAGATAAATCTTTCCATCATTAACTAATTTCTTGGAGACCCAAAAAGTTATATGATAGGATGAGCCCAAAAGAAATTCATCAGAAGATGGAAATTCACATTTGGATTGAAGCAGAGCAGGGACAAAGTACACATGTAAAATGCATAAGCAGATAGCCTAGACTCCATGTCATCACTATTACACTCATATTTCTCTCAGCTCACACTTCTGTGACATGAGGAGGACCTTTATGATTAGCTGACAGAGGAGAAAAATGACTGAGCTTAGTCAGAGGTGGTTGGCTCATTATGTGGGTGCAAACTAAAAACGACCATGAAAAAGAACAGTTTGAGTAAATCTTCCCAGTGGACAGAGCTGCAGGTGGTACATCTGTTTTTCCATTTGGTGTGAAAAGAGAAGTGGGCCAAGATAAGGCTATATCTTAGGCTCATGGGCTGTGACGAATGGCCTAATTGGTCAGAGGCCTGGAAAGAGAGAGATTAAATGACTGAAAAGAAGTATATGAGGAATAGATGTGTGGATGGACCTATGGGGGCAGTCACAAAGTGTGAACATCTTTGTGTCATATGTTAAAATTCAAAAGAGCACCCAACATAGAAGAAGCACTAATCAACCAGTTTATGTCATTCAGTTTCTCTCATTGCCATCTCAGTACTAGAACAGTAGGCAAGTAAATAGAGCAGTCATGTGGCAGGGATGAAATTTGTACATAAGCACAATAGTGTGGGTTCACACTCACCAAATTTGATGAGTTATCACCACTTTTGAATACACAACCTGCCAATAACAGAGACCAGTGGTGCACCTCCAACATGGCACCATATTTTGAGAAGACCAACCAGCTACTTGATGGCACATTGACTGCATTAGATCTCTTTTGCCATGGAAGAAGAAAGTTCTCATCTTTAGAAATAGTAATAGGGGAGGGATACAAGTATCATGTATGGCTTTGGATTAGCTGTAGTAGTACATGGGCTGTAGCTCATCATTTACCAAAGTCAAACATAGTGGGTGGTCCCATACATCATCATGTCTCCCAGCAGGACTGAGGCTCTTACTCCTGCACCATCTGGGAGTATTTTTGGTTAACAGCTCTCAACTAGGACCTTCCTCTGAAGATTACCGTCAGCCAAGGACAGCTGACCTACCCATAGTTAGGCTCTCACCTCTCATTCAATGACTGACTGATGAGGAGGTATAAATACTTACTCCTTTGCAACAAGTTGGGATTATTCTACATCAGCATCTCAGTAACAGGGATCTTATTGGAAAAGATCGATTTGCTGAGGCCATAATTTTGACTGCATTCCTCTGCCCAGTCCAGTCTCCTTTCCTTCAAGGACATTGCCCAATGAACTTCCTACATGCATGTCTCTGTCTCAAAGCCTAATTTCTAGAAAGCCCTACATGAAACAATGGTCGAAATGGTTTCTCTCCAAATGTAAAATTTGAACTGAGACTTGAATAACAAGGAGGATTCAGCCATAAGAACTATTTATAAAAAAGAAAAGAAAAGAATTTTAAAAATGTACTATGTATCAAGATGCACTTTACTTTCTATCTAAAATCATTCTCCCACTTGAGGTGTCCCAATCACACCTTTATTTCCCATCCTAAGAAAGGTAGATAAGCTTTCTACTAAGTTTTGGAGCCTTATTGTGTCTTAAATATTATGCCCATATGAACTTTGAGGAAAAATTGGACATTTCATTAATGTCACACTTTATTACAGGCAGAAAGAAAAGGATACTTTTATCATTTAGAGATTTCAGGTCATGTTTTTTGAGCTATTAATGTATTAAAAGTCTGCACTATAATTTGTTAACTAGCTGATAGAGTCATTAACTAAAGAAATTCTTCATTAGGGAGATTTTGTGATCTAAGAGTACTTAAATGAGAATCAATATTTCTAATTTCTTTCAAAGCATTCTAACAAAAATCTTCACATTAGAATTCAATACAGATACAGATCTGAAGTATCTATATTTTAAAATTTTTATTCTTAGCTAGAATCAGAGAAACGGTCTTTAACATGAAATTAGGAGAACATTTACTAAGTGGAAAATATTTTTGAGGGTCTCTGCTAGCTAAATTACAACAACCTTATCATGCTTATCACCTTTAATTGCATAAAGAAATTGTTACAATACCTTGAGTCTTAATGTGGCCAACTGCCTATCAGCCATATAGTCACATAGCTGTCTCAATTTAATCTCCACTAGACTGGTTCTCTCCTGATATCAAAGTGTCTATTTTCACAAGAGTATAATGTTTAGATTAAGCAGGCACTTGGCTTGAGCAAAGCAGTTTATTACTATTTAAGAGACAGCACCAAGGCAACGAATTTAAACTTGAGAAACAGCTTTAAAATGGACTTTCATTGATTTATTTATCCTAAACACGAAAGTTTCAGAGTAATATAAACTAGGTATCTATCATATCCGAAATGAACTATTGCCATAAATAAAAAAATAATTTGCTAGTTACATTTCTTAGAGAAATTGACATTAATACATACATGTATACATGTGTGTACTTGTAAACATGACATATGTATAGTGAACTTAAGCTCTTTACTCTGTCTTCATCCCTTTTGACCTTTTGTCTTCCTTTTGACCTTTTGTTTTCCCTCTCCCTGTTCTCATTTTCATTCTACCTTTTTTTTTCCAATTATGAAACTCTTCATATATCTGTACATTTCTTGAAAGCATATAAACACACATATTCAATGTATGCATACAAATATATATGTATGTATACCAGAGCTCAGTGAATTACAACTTGTGTGACTACCTCTTTTTGTAAATAAAATTTTATTTGGACTCTTCTCTACACATTTGATTACACATTATCCATGGCTGCTTTTGTCCTACAACAGCAGAGATGTGTAGTTGGTATAATATTGAAATTGAAGAAATTTATGACTATTTTTTGCAATTTACCTCTCTCATATATACCTTAGATTACATTGATATCCCATGATCTGGAATTGTAGAAAATAAACTGTTTTATACAAAAATAATTCCCAGGTTTAAATATAAATCTATGAAAACTTGAAAGAAATCATGGGAGAAAAGTTTATAACTCTCTGGCATTTTATCTTGGTTTCCTATGTAGAATATGTTGATTGTAACTTAATCTATAATACAGCAATTCCTAGTTCCTTCACCATCTGAAGACACAGAAAGCAGTTGGCTACCTACAATCCAGAAGAGGGCCTTTACCAGAACCTGATTATCCTGGCACCATGATTTTCGACTTCCAGTTTTCAGAATTATGAGAACTAAATTTCTGTTGTTTATAAGTGACCCCATCTATGGTATTTGTCATAATAACTCAAACAGAGGAAGACAATAAGGGTTGTAATAAACTGGTAATTGTGCGCGCTCTCTCTCTCTACACACACACACACACACACACACACACACACAGAGTTATATTTTACATAATGAAAAAACTGTTTATCAAATAACCACTATTTTTTGTCTACTAGTATCGGTAACATCTTTTAGTAAAAGATATGCAAAACCAAAATTTCACTGTCATCTTTACATACTTGTTTGATCTTTATGGCATTCAAAATTGTATTTTTAATTTGTTGTCAATATATTAAGAGGAGTAGATTTCACATAAAAATCTAAATATCTGGCCTATCTAAAGTTAGAAGATCTCTTTCTCCTGATAATCATCCCAAAAAGCTGGAAAGTTGCTCACACATTGTGTCCAAGCAACATACTCTTGTTCACTAATCTGTCTTACAACTCACGTCCTCTCATTCCTATTGCCCATCCTGTCCATATGGCATTTGAATTTGGAACTCGGTTTTATATTAACCTTTCCTTGGATCTGCATTGTCCTCACTGGACTGAGTGTATTTACTCATATTAATGCCCTAAAAATTTACCTCCTCTGGGAGCTCCTCTGATTCTTTCTGCAAGCATTTAAGATCAATTGTTAAAACAGAGGCCTTTCTGCTGGTGTTGATTTTCTATTTCTGTGACTTATTACGGACTAACATCTTTTCCTTTGCACCTGTATATTGCATTGCATCATGCTGCTGAAGAAGAGATATTTTTCTCTATTTAGGAAAGCACAATAGACAAACTTTTTTGTTTATTTGTTTTTTGTATTTGTTACTTTGGTCCATATTTTAATTTGTGCTGAGTTCAGTTTCCCATGTATGCTATGTACAATTACTTACAATGTTAGATTTTTCTCTGTAAGAAGCTCAATCTCATCTTTGACAACTTGTACATTAAGACAAGTCTGAAGCTTTCTTTTCCTTTAAAGGATGGCCTATACATGTATGGAAAGGCCAATTTACTCCCTGGTCATATCTGTTTTGTCACCTTAATGACCACTTAACCAGAAATCATATTCATTAACATGACCTCACTTTCAAAATTTCATGTAGATGGTCTCTTCAGATGTTTAATCCCCAATGGTTCACTTCTGCTCACTTTCTTTTTTCATTTACCACTCATCCCACACTTACAAATTCTCATCACATACATAGAAATACATGGAAATACAGTATAGCATTAAAAAGATAATAATGAACATAATGTCTTTCCTCTCTTTCCACCCAACTGTTACCACATTATTATGAAAAAATTCTGATTTAAGGTTGTACATTGTTCTTTAAGAACCCACACTTCTCCTGAGTCAGGAGTTGCTTTGTTAGTCCCTGTGGTTTTGTGGTTAGAACACAGCCAATTTAAAGCAAATGTGATTGAGTTTTTGAATTACAATTACTATGACAGACACACTTAATATTTGGGTTAATTAGTTGGACAGAAATCAAATGTACTAGGAAAACATGACCCAGAAATTATTTATAGATAATCTAAGTTTTCCAAACTTTCCTGGTTCACAGCATGCTTAGTATCTTAGTAATAGTTCACAATGCCACTGGACAAAATGGGAATAACTCATCCTTTTATTAAGTAGTTAATTTTTTTATAACAAAACAAAACAATAGTTGTTTATATCCTAATGACCTGTTGGTCACTTATCAGCTTTTCAAAACTTCTAATCAGATTGTATACTACTATTCTCATTTCTTTTTTTCACACTGATTTTCATATGGTGCCTGCTCTTTGTCAGAGCAACTGCCAAAATGCCAGTTCCTAAAAGATATGACATGGTTAAAAAAAACAAGTTGAAGCAAAACTACCTCTCTGTAATAGTTTTTAGTGTCTGAAAGATGGCACATGAGTTCGCTGTGGTGCTTTTGGATACTTAAACACAGTTTGGAAACCACAGATCCAAAGGGTTGAATAAATACTGCATGTGCATCGGAGTGCCTTGGGTAGTTTGGTGATTATTTTGCACTTTGTATATTAAACTAAGGAAATTTCATGGCTTCTGGCATTCTGAAGATAGATAGGTCTTTATCAATCTTTAGGTAAAATCTCTTACCTTAACCCATGAGGAAGCTAAGGTGCAGAAAGGTTAAGGGCTTTGCCCATTTTTCAGTTTCTCTTTTAATTTTTACTCTTCTATTACTCAAAGGTAATTTATGTAAGATATTTTACAGTTTGGAAAATACATGTGGCTTCTTTAATAGTGCAACACTATTAGACTACAGTCTAATTTTATTTAAAACACAGAAATTAAATGATTAAAGTTAATTTTCATTGCTCATGTGTGTTTTGTTACATATTTTTGTTCTGTTAAAAATACAGAAGTCCTTTTGGCAAAGGGTAGCACAGTTTCCTGAGTAGATCTCACTTGAATCTAATATTTCCTACTGTTAGATGCTCTTACCTAGTCAGACATCAAGTACAGCAGCCTGACATGTCAGTAGAGGGAGCTGCTATTCATTCCTATTCCAGCTAACATTGTTCCCAAAGCCCATTTACTTATGAACTTCCTCCTATGGCCAAGAAAAATATTTTCCCTTCGTCTAAATCCATCCTTTTTCTATGGTGCACTTTAAATCCTATTGATTTTTTTTTCTCTTGATGATGTCATTCTCAGTAGAATCTTCACTCTTATTTAAGCCCTATTATCCATATCACCCCCTTGGCTCTCAGAATAGTGAGATAAAGGTATAAATTAAACAATTCATTTTAATTATTTATGCAAAATGCATAAGAAATTGATTGTAATCTATCACATTACTTAACCCTTTTTATATAAATTTGTATAATGAAGGGTCAAGTCTATAGAAATATTTAGGTCGATTATATGAATAAAATCTTCAAATTTATTGCACAAGGGTCTACTTCAGGTGTCAGCAAGCTACATACACCTCATGGACCAAATATGCTCAATTCCTGTTTTTATTCAGCCTGTGAGCTAAGAAATGCTTTTATTTTTTAAAAATGTTTGTCACTTTATACCTTATTTATTTAAAATTTTAAATTTTAAATAGATATATAAGTATCACATAAACCCTTGATTTTGCTTTTTGATATTCTAAGCTTAAAATATTTTCTATCTGGCCCTTTACAGAAAATGCTTGCAAAACTCTGTGATACTTATTTCTGTGCTCATTTTAATGCTATATTTATCATTGTCAGGTAAGTAAAACTACCTAGCTAAATTAATTGCTTAGATAATTCAGCTACATTTAAATTGATATAATTGATTTCTGTCAACATCAATAAACACTCATGGAGTATCTATTTCAAAATAGGTATTATGTTAGATCCAGGAGACATAAAAATTAATAAGACAAGAAGCTCACAATTCAATGGAATCTCCCATTTTACTCCTAGAATATCACCTTTACACTAATTTTATGTGTTCCAATTGAAGTAGTTTACCATCTGTTGTAAGTTAAAGGCTTAAGAGGATTGAGGATTGCCGTTTGACTCTTGTAATCAATGAGAAATTTGCTGAAGGTAAGAAAGTAATTTTTCTAGCTCCCAAAATATATACCTCAGTCCAGATATTTCACTTGTTTTATCATTTTCAGTCAATTCACACTAGAAATTGAATAACATCCACAGAGCTTTTGTTGCAGTAAAGCATAACAATAAAGGTCAGCTGCTGTCATGTTTCCAACTCTGAAGAGTCTAAGCCTATTTACATGGCATGATCTCAATTTCAATTTGCACATCATTGTGTGAAGTAATAGTGATCAGATCTACTATACAAACATTTTTTTTTCCTTTCCGTTTAACATTTAACGGAAGCGTGAACTCCATCATTCGCGACTCACTACTTAATACTTCAAAGTTACTTGATATTCCTTAAAAACTGTAGGTGAGTCTCAAATGCCTCTCGATCAGTTTTAAAAGAAATCACACTGTGATATGTAGGGCATTTTTATTCCCTGAACTACCCATTCATTTTCATAAATTTTTTTTGAAACTGTATATTTGATAGATGCAAAGAAGAATTTCTTTATAGTTAAAAATTAAAAAAAATAGATGATTTACTTAAAGTGGTTCAAAATTGTGTCTATACAAAGAGACAGGATACAATAATTACACTTTCATAAATGACAGTAAATTAATTTAGTAGAAAAATAAAAATATTAGGTGATATTTTATGCATTTCCCTAAAGTTTAAATTTTTTTAGAGTTCTATTTTTTAATATAATTTATGTTTCAGCACTATGGGTCAAAAGAATCATTGTTTCAGCCTTATCTTTTACCCAGAGAAACTGTTTAGTTTGTGTTCCAGTCAGTGACATCCATTTACTGATTCACTCAACAAATATTAAGTGCATAGTTTTCTAGGCATGATATGACACCAAATTATTGTTATTTCTCCAAATTTAGTTTTCCTCCAAAGCAAATAAACTTTTATAACTATCCATTTTAAAGTCTGAATTAAAATGTTTTAAATTATTTAAAAATTTTATCTATCCTTTATAATGGCAAGTAATAGTATAAAATATAGTGTTCTCCTCTACTGTAGTATATTCTTTAAGTTAGTTGATTCAACATATAATTCATTGTTGGTATTTACAATATTGCTTCATGATGCATATAATATGGATATGTGATTCAGCTCACCTTTGCTGATCTAACGTGAGCACCCATATTTTAAATGCTTTAAGCAACTCTTATTTCTCTGTGTAGCTTGTCATTTAAGAGTTTTCACATGTCTTCCACTCCACCTCTTTGCTGTATAGTATTCCAACTGGACTTTTACCTTATTTCTACAGGTTTTCCTGCATTTTATCTTCTAGCCTTTTATCTTAAGGCTAGAAAAAGCCTCGAGGCAATGTAAAAAGAGTTACCTTAAGCTAAAGAAAGACAATATCGACAATCTCTACAACTGTACATATCTTTTTACTGCCACTATATCCCTACCTAAAAGTCAATTAAGTAATCAATCAACTTTTTTATTAGCAATGATAAAATACAATCACATAGCACTTTATGCGTTATAAAACACTTCCACACTCATTATTGTATTTGATTCTCTCTTAAAAACTCAATAAAAGGTAAAACAATTTGTTTTATTATTATTACTATACTTCTGGATGACAATATTTAGTTCCAGTGGCCCCTGTTACATTTTCTAATATTACATAGCTAGTAAATGCTAGAATTTGATGTAAGCCTTCTTATAATAAATGACACATTATTTTTTATTTTATTTTATCATACCTTCTCTTTTCACACTATTTATTGAAATCAAGTACTATAAACAAAAACAAAAACAAGACAATCCTGTACCAGATAGGATGGGAGATGCTAAGGATAACTCTGAGACCTAAAGGTGATAGGTGTATTTCTAACATGAACTGATACACACAAATAAGTGTTATAAACAGACATTCCTTAGTAGCATAGAAGAATAAACGTTACTTTATGCTGGGATAATCAGGGGAAGAACAAGTTACAAGATGAGTTATAAACTGGCTCTTCAAAACTGGATGGGATATTTTATATTAAAAGGAGTGGCAAGATTATTCTGGAAATGAGCAATAATAAATAAACAAATTAATAAAGTTATGATGTATGAAACACATGATAAATGGACCCAAATTGTTTGGAAGGTGAGTTATTTGATATTAGTTTGGATAGCATTCAAAATATAGACAGGTCAAACAGAAGAGTCTACGACCTATTAGTATGATGAAGTAGCACAAATTATTTAAGCTCTCTTAGGTTTGGTTGCTTTATTTTTAAAAAGTGGGTATAGCAGACAAGACTCAATGAGTTAAAATAATTAAAATGTATAGAAACCCTTAGCAGAGTGCCTAATAAAACAGATATGCTCAATGGCAGCAGCCATTAGCATTATTAGTGATATCTATAAGGTGCTGGAGTCAAGATGATTATTTAATGGCATTGCCCTGAAAGTTTCATAGCACCATTGTGACTATTTTCAGCTTACCCTTGTAACAGAATGTTAGTCTCTGTACTAAATGGCAAACAAGCTATCACACCAGAAAACACAATGCCGGGGCAAGTGGGCTGAACTTGTATATAGTAATCAAAGAGGAGAGAAGCTGAATCTAGCTGCAGGTAAAATGAAAATATGAAGCCTTTCCCAGGCTGAAGTACAACTACAAACAGGTTTTAGTTTTATCTTTGTTAATTTTTCCTCTTTAATACATTGTTCATAAAGACAATTTTAAACTAAATAGGCAGGTCTTTCATTAAAAAATAGCAGAATTAAGCCATTTTTCTTCTACCCTCTTCCCTTAAGCCTTACTGAATACACACACACACACACATGCGCGCGTGTGTGTGTGTGTGTGTGTGTGTGTGTGTATAGAGAGAGAGAGAGAGAGAGAGAGAGAGAGAGAGAGAGAGAGAGAGAGAGGGGGGCAGGAGGGGTTAGTTTCAATATGAAGTTTCTAACTACAAACCTAAAACTAAAAAAAAATCTTATCACTCATTAAGATTTAGACAAAGATGAGGGAAGATGCATAAAGCTAATATCTATCTCCTTAAACTATGGGCAATCACAATACTTCTCTAAAAGAGAGTGACATGGTCCTGAAAAGGTGATTCAGCACTACTTTGTGGGAGACTGTTAACTAGATCTAGAAGTATGCATGGTCCAAGGGAGGTAGGGAGCAGACCTAAATCTCCAGGAGAGGAGCTTATCATGTAGCTGATGTGTCATTTTGTTTTCAGTCCTGCTTCCTAGCACAGGGAGATGGTTGGCCACAACGGAATAGGAGGGAGGGTTAACTGATCATCTATCTGATCACATCACAGGACTTCACTGTGAACCACTCTCCTCCCTATGTGCCAAACACTGAATAGAAAACTTCCCTAAGTTGGAAAACAGAACAGATATTGTGAAAAGATTTTTGAAATAATAGGAACCAAGGTTTTAGGTAGTTTCAAGGTGACTGCCTCCATCCTTTAATTCACAGTCTATTCATCTTCAAATAGCTGTTCCAAGTAGAATTCACACCACCATTGAAAGAGCAGTTATAACAAACCAACAAACAACAACAAGTATACGACCCAGGGACTGCAAACTTTAAATATACAGACCTGTGTCCAGAATGTCATTTAACTGGCTGAGAACATTTGTCCTGTGACTCGCTAATGCTCTTGAGATTAGAACAGGACACACACCCCTCTCTCATGGGTTGAGAGCAGGATAAAAGATAATGTATGTGCAAAAAGAGGTATAGATGTGTGTAAAATATATACAATACATTTATTTATATAGCATAAGGTATGATGTTTTAGCTGTTTATAGAACATTTTATAAAATAGTTTGAATATAAACAGAATTATAATAAGCCATGGTTAGAAAGACTGATTTAAATGAGATATGTATATAGTTTTTGGAAGAATATCCTTTTTCATTTAATGAGGGTTGAGGGAAACTGAAATTTTCTATTCTGTATCTTAATGGCCCTAGCCAAATACTTAGGATACATCGACTTCTGATTTTTTAGTTTAAAATTTGGCTTTTTGAGAAGTATTGTCTTATTAAAATGTCTCCATATAACTATGTATTTTCCAAATATAGTACTACAAACTCATTTGTTTAGATTAAAATAATTTATTATAATTTGTAAAAGACTGGTTTGAAATGAACACTTTTTTTCTGAAAAAATAAAATGTTTTCTAAACATCTTAGTATTTAAAAGAAAATATTTAACCTGATCCAGCAAATGACACACTTTTGGTTGTCAGAACAGAATGGATGTGAACATACACACACACAAACATACCCCTTAAAATTGTATTATATACAGAGGAAATCAGGATATCCCTCTGTCGAGAAATGCCTCTCCTGATAAGTTAATTAGAAATTAGTTCTATGAATGTATTAAAACTAGTCTTTACTCTGTCATTCTCTTTCTTTAAATATATCTAGATTAGAATGATACTACTTTTAAAAATTATTAGATATTTAATTAGATTTTTTTTATTTCAACCACTCTTTGTTCTTAATCCATTTTTATACCAAAGATGCAATAATCAAATAACATCATTTTTTCCTAATAGAAACTTAGCAAAAAGTTTTTGTCTTATTTAAAATATGGTGTTTTCCTCAACTTATTATATGCCTTTTACTATTGTCAATAGTTTGTTATAACTTAATTCTCGGGGTACATAATATTCACATGTTTACTACCTATCTTTCTGGGCTAAGTGCTATAAAACTATGTTTATTCTTCTGTCTGGAAGAAATCTGGGTGTATAAAATTCAAGTCGAAAGGTTTATTGTATTCATTCAACCAAAGAGTATGATTTATTTTGAACATCCATATGTACAAATGGTATATATTTAAATATGTATATATGCTTATATATACATATATGACTAAATTTAATTGAGAGGGGGTGAGAGATGGAATGATGAAAGAGAAGAGGCAGGAGAAAAGATGGGAAGAGAAGGAGGTGGAAAGAGAAGGGTGGGGAGAAGGCAGATGAGTGGGGGAAGAGATCTTTTACCTAGATGAAGCAGATATTTCAAAATAGTACATGAAATAAGTCAAGTAAGATTATTTTTTATTCCCTGGGCCAACTGTAATTCAGTCTATTATAATGAAATGATAAATTACAAGGTGAATACAGACTGAATTTTCAGGATATTATTCATTTCAGGTGATCTCAGCCCCATTTCAAACTCCTCTATAAGAGATCAACCAAAAGACAGCATTTTCTCTATTGTCACATTCTGTGCCATGTGCTCCCCTGCTCCCTTCCCCCAATAAATGTTGCACTCAACTGAACAACTGACAAAGAGAACTCCTTTGAACAACCCAACTAGTAACTCTGTAACCAGGAGGAATAAAAATAAACTCTTTTCTTAGAAGTGCTAATCTATTTTTTCTGAGGCTGTGCTTTCTAACAGAGTGCATTTAGACATGCTTGAAGGTTGAGCCCTCTGGGGGAATATGGGCCCCACCACAACTTGAGGCAATCATTACTAGATCTGAAGCAGCTCTCTGTGTTCAGCATATGGACCACAAACTGGCAGAAAGCCGGAGCTCTCTGAGGAAGGACGCCAGCGCCCCTCCATCGTTTCCTTAGCTGTTGGGAGAAATTTCAGCTCTTCAGCAGTTTCTCTTCCTGACCAGCTTTTCCCAAGATAAATCTGAGCTAGTACCATATGTTTTCAGAACAAAAAAACAGCTTCTGAATTATTACAGCATAGTGTACTCTTGCCCAGGAAATTCAAGCTGCTTCGGCGCTGTAATCATAGTACCAAACAGAATTTGAGAGAGCAGTGAACCTGATCTCACAACCCTTTGTCTCACATTTGTCTACAAAGAGTAAGACTCCTTGGGAATTTCTCTGAGATCAAAGAAAATGTTGCCTATATTCCTTAGTTACTTTGAAATCAGAATCCTGACTGAATGACCAATTGTCAGATAAGTCCCCAAGTACTGTTAGAGTTTGGGGAGGTCAGCGTTTTCCTTTCCATGTTTTCTTTTTTCTTTTCTTTTTTTTTTTAATTTTAAAACCTCCAAGTGTCTGTAATTGGTAGGTACTTTGCTAAATGCTGAGTACTAAAAGACATTTAAGATACATTTAAGATTTCAGACTTCTAATGAGGTAAAATCAAAAAACTGCACAAAGGAATCCATACAGGGTTTGACAGGATCACAAAGAAAAAGCATCTAGATGTTTCATAAAAGAGTACCCGAAAAAGAAAAAAACTGAGTCGAATCTTAAAAGAGATGTAGTGGTGTATCTACTGAATAGTAGGAGAATGGATGGGCATTTCGGGTTGAGAATACCACATCTATAGAGACAGAGACAAGGAAAGTAGAATATAAGAGGACGAGTAGTTGGGTTTTTGTTGTTGATTTTTGAATAAAGTGTTCGAGAAGGAGTGGAAAAATTAATTTAGAAGATATAGACAGAGAACAGATAATTAGGAATCTTTCATTGACTTCATTCAGGTACTCAGCATAGTACATTAAAAATGGGCACACATTCCTTAACACTCTTCTCACCAAGAGGTGAAATCCCTTCTTCTTGAATTTGAGCTGGCCTTAACACTGGCTTGGTCAATAAAATATGATAAAAGTGACCTTCTAGGACTTCCCAGGTTGTCTCCTAAGAACCGTTTTATAACCTGGACCTCTCAGAACTCTTGCTCTTAAAATCTAGCCACCACACTGAGGAAGCTGAAGCCAGCCCGTGCAAAGACTGGCATGGAGAGAAGCAGTTCTCGTCAACTGCTCTGACTGAGCTCCCAGCCTACGTTCAGCACCATCTTGGTTGTCGTGTGAATGACCCACCTTGGCAGTAAATTCTTCAGCCTTCATTGAACTGCCCCAGTTAACTCTGCATGGAGCAGAGATGGGCCTTCCCCTCAGAGCTCTACCCAAATTATGACTAAAGTACATTATTATTGTGGCTATAAGCCACTGAGTTTGGAGATTATTTGTTATGCAGAAATATAATTAATTGGAACAATTTGAAGTATATACTGAGTGCTTACACTATTGCTATAATGAATGTAATATTATGAAGTTTAGACTTTAATCTTGACGAATATGACCACCATAACCAAACTAACCGGGCTCTCTAAGCCCTCTTACTGACTAGGTCTCAACCTTGGCCTGTAAAACTGCAGATTTTCAACAGAAATGATTTCATCTGCTCTCCTCCTACAGTAAAAGAATTAAACAATACTAACATAGTTTCTGACAGTTCAAGTCCTTATTCCTAGGATGACTCTAGACTCCCATGAAGTGCTTGTCTGAGAAAACTCAAAGTTTCCCTCCCTCAGTCCCCACCTCCACAACCCTGCCAAATTTACTGTTTTAGCCAACATCAGAAGATAGACCCCTAACACCCTTTCCTTTGTCCCTTGGAGGTGTGTGTGTGTGTGTGTGTGTGTGTGTGTGTGTGTATCCTACAACTCAGGAGTATATTTCTTAAGGACCTGAAAGCCATTCCATTGAAACGTGATCATCAGAAAGAATATTGCCTCAGTCTCTCAGACTCTGTGGGAGCATAAAATTCTAACTTCCATGTTTGCCAGCTAGAAGATACAGATGGCCTAATCCTTTGTAATTTTTCACTTTTCTGATTCTACTGAGCCAATGTTTGCCCCTCTTCCTACTTCCTCATTCCCCCTTTAAAATGCTCAGTCACCTCTGTACCAATCAAAATTTAGTTCAGTTCAGGCTAGACCTTATTTCCTATTACGATAGTACATTACAGATTAAAATCTGTTTTTACCAGTTTATCTAGTGTCAGGCATTGTTAATCTTTGAGAACCCTAAGTCAAGTAGATTTCAGCTTTAAAGACATCTCCTACCAACAGTAATAACTGTGTAAGGTTGAAGACTAGGCTTAAGATGCAAATAATGCAAAAATCACTTAGTAGTGACTGTCAGAAGGAGAGAAAATAATTGTGGTAGCATATATGCTTATGATTGGACAAAGCTGCTAGAGCCTCTGAATTTTTTTAAACTACTTATTTTGACAGCTTAAGTTTAAGATGCCTATAAGAGAAAAAAAGAAAACAGAGTTAAGAAGACTAGCCAAGAAGCTGTTAGTGTTTCAGAAGAGAGAAAAGGTAGGCTTACCTGGGGCAGTGTGATAGAAACAGAGAGGACACAAACATGAAGAGGTTGGAGCCTTGCTTTCTCTAGCAGGTGGTTGGGTGACTAGTTGTGATGCTCTGTGAAATAAAGGAGTAGCTAACCAGCCAGCAGATGGCAGAGAAGAACATGACTTTAACAGTTTGGGATATATTGAATCTTAGGGTCTAAAGAGGTGTTATCTAACTATCAGCTGTCAGATTATATATTCAAGTCTATAATGCAGGAAGAGGTTTTATAGAAAGATACAGATCATGTTATCATGGTCATACAGATGATAGTGGAAAGGAAAAAAAGGAAAAGCCAACAGGAGAGTTTGTGGTTGGAGGATTGGAAAGAATATTGAAACCTGTCAAATGTTAACACTTATAGGAAAAAAAAAAAGAAAGAAAGTAACAGAAGGAATAAAATCAAATACACTAGGGAAATGGGGAAATAACAGCACAGAAGTTCTAGTAGAAGCAAGAAGATATGGTGTCGCAGAGTACACTTCAATAAATGATGCTGAAAAATTAGAAAGCCACATGCAAAAGTGTGAAACTAGACTGCTATCTATCACTGTGCACAAAAATTTATTCAAAATTGTTCAAAGACCTGAATATAAGACCTGAAACAATAGATTGCACAGAAGAAAACATAGGTTTAAACTCACAAACCTGGGATTTAAAGAGAATTTTATGAATTTGACCTCAAACGCAAGGGAAGAGCAAAAATAAATGAATGAGACTACATCAAATTAAACAACTTCTTCACAGCAAAAAACCAAGGCAAAGAAGCAACTACCTGAATGAGAGAGTATATTTGCAAACAATGTAATGGTGATATTAGGCCTCCAATAAAGGCCTAATATCCAAAATATATAAAGAACTCATGCAACTCAACAATAAAAAAAATCCAATTAAAAAATGGGCAGAGGACCTGAACATTTTTCCCAAGGAGACTTACAATTGGCCAATAGACATATGAAAAGATGCTCAACTTCACTGACTATTAAAAAATGCAAATCATTTAGAATGGCTATCATTGAGAGGATAAGTAGTAGCAAGTGTTGGAGAGGTTACGGGCAAAAAAAAAAAAACAACCTTATACACTTCTGGTGGGAATGCAAATTGGTACAGCCACTATGCAAAACTGTATGGGAAAGTTTCCTCAAGACACTAAAAATATGATCCAGCAATCCTCATCTGGGTATTTACCCCAAAGACTTGAAAACATTTATCAAGAGAGATATATGCACCTTGATGTTCATAGCATTATTCAAGGTGTCCAAGACACGGAAACAACTGAAGTGTACTTCATAGATGATTGGAAAAAAAGATGTGGTACATATATACAATGGCATATTACTCAGCCATAAGAAAAGTTGAAACACTACCATTTGTGACAACATGAATGGATCTTGAGATTATCATGCTAAGTAAGTCAGACAGAAAAAGTTTAGAACCATATGATTTCACTCGTATTTGAGATATAAAGCTTAAAGTAACGAACAAACAGAGTCTCATGGACACGGACAGTAGATTAATGATTACTAGAGGAAAGAGGGGCAGGGGAAAGTAGGTCGAGATAAATTGGGGGTCAAATATTTGGTGATGGAAGGAAATTTAACTTCAGGTGTCAGGTGGTGAACACACAATGCAAGATACATATGATGTATTATTGAATTGTACAATTGAAACTCATTTGATTTTATTAACTCATTTGATTTTATTCATGTTAACCTAATAATTTTAATTAAAAAAATAAATAAGAGAGTACAGATTTTTAAATATCAATATTGTCAGATGGTGTAAAAATAGTCTCATTAAATAAGAACTGACAAATATTCGTTGATATAACAATTAACAGCAACTTTAAGAGAATCATTTTAATAAAGTAGTATAGCTTTATGAGTTAGCTTTTTCTGAAAATAACCAAACCTCTTTTAAAGCTTAAAACAACCACTGGTTACATTAGCTCATGAATCCACAGGTTAGCAATCTTGGTTGTGTTTGGCTGATTTTCCTAGTCTGGGCCAGACTTGGCTAATCTCAGTTGGTCTCAGGTGAGATTACTCATCAATCAATAGTTGGTTCTCTGATTTGAGTGAGTGGGGCCTCTTTTCACATGGTCTCAAACCCCCCAGCAGAGTCTATCACTGGCTCTCTCCTGTGAAGTTCACAGGGTTCCCAAAGTAAGAGTGGATATGCTAAAAAATTCTACATACCCTGCTTAAACCATATATAACATCCACCCTGTAGCATTATATCTACCAAAGTAGCATATGAGGAGCCCAGATTCAAAGAGCGAAGAAATAGACTATCTTGATAAAAGAAGCTGCAATAAATTGCCATTTACGCAATCTATCACAGCACGAGCAAAAAAGAGTTCTTGGAATTCTGATTATTTGCCATAGTCACAGCACTTTACCTATAAAAATGGCCTCAAGTAGTTATTTTAGTACAAGCTTTGTATAATGTCAGAGCAAAAAGAGCACAAAACCTAGCTACTGTCCTTTAAGTTCAGAGAGTTAAAGGGTGAAAAACCTCTCTCTGCCCCATCAAGGCAGCAGAGGAAGCATTTACAATATTTTGTAAAATATTACAAAAGAATTTCTTCAGAGCATCACATAGACAATAGGACAGTGAGGAAGTAATAGGCCAAAAAAGGAGGAGAAACAAAAACCCAAAGATTTATGCCAGTGCAGAAATTGATTCCGCCCTGAAAGTTATCTGATTTTCTGGCAGGGGCCTTCTGAGAGTGGGACCAGAATCAAAGCCCAGAATTCAACTAAACTGGATAGTCTAATAGGGCTCCTTCTTGATAAGTGGAGACCCTAAAGAGTTTACCTTTAGGCTGAGGGCGAACAGCAAGTAGCAGTGCCTGGGTAGAATTGTAGTCATATAGTAAATTATCTGTATCAAATCTCAAGCCTGATGCAGCAGTGGACTTTTTCTTTTGAAAATCGTTTTGTAAATTGGTCCCAAACAGTGTTTCAAATAGAATGTCCTCACATCAAAAATGATAACTAGGTACATATATGATAGACTCTACGAAGATAAGCAGGAAAGGCAGAACTGGAAACCAGAACCACAGTATAAGGCAAAGATATCATATGTTGAAATAATTAAACATTGACCATAAAATAACTGTGCTGACAATGTTTAAATAAATGAAGGTCCAACTTAACAATATCTGCAGAAGACTGGAAACTATAAGTGACATAGCAGGTTTGAAAAAAAAATTCTGGAAAAAGTGCATAATAAAAATTTAAATTTCTGTGAACGGGCTTAAAAACAAACTAAGGAGAGCTAAAGACAGACTTGATCTATCTGAAAATATATTAAAAAAATTTTCTGGAGTTCCATTCAGAAAGACCAAAAGAAGACTATACTGGAAATAGCTAATAACCAAGGCAGCTTAACAAGGTCTGAATTATGTAATCAGAGCTCTGGATGGAGAGAAGAGAGACTGTGGGAAAAGAGATATACCTTAAGAGATAGTGGTGGAGAATTTTCTGGATCTGCAATACAGTAATCTGAAGATTCAAACAGCCCAATTTTACACTACCAAATTTCACGCAAGATAATTAAAAAGAAATCTGCAATGAAACACATTACATTGAAACTGCAACCAGGAAAAAAACAAACAAACAAACAACAACAACAACAAAAAAAAAAAAAAACAAGAGAAAAATCTTAGGAGACACCAGAGGCAAACCAAAAAGGAAAGGTTACCTTTCAAGGAGCAAGAGCTTGGCTGACAGTTGGTGTCTTAAAAGCAACAAAGTAAGACAGATGATAGAGAAATAATCTTCATGCATAAAAGAAAATAATTACAATTCAGAAAACATTTCAAGGATATTAGTTTTAAAAAAGTATGTTTTAGTCAGACAAAGGTGAGAGGGGTCATTATGGCAGACTTTCACTAAAGAAAATCTAAAGGTTTCACTTCAGGCAGAAGGAAAATGATTTTAGGTATGACTGAGGCATAAGAAGAAATAAAAAGCGAAGAAAGTAGAAATTAGTGGAAAAAATACATGTATGGGGAACAAGAGAGTCAGGGACTGGCACACATTTTTCTATATGGGGCCAGAGTGTGAATATATTAGACTTTGTATCTCATCTGATCTCTTTTGTGAGTGTTGTGCTGTCATAGTGCAAAAATAACCATAGACAATATGTAAAAGAATGAAAACATGACTGGGGTCCAATAAAACTCTATTTCTGAAAACAGGCAGTGGGCAGACCCCTAACTTTAATGAACTTCCAGCTCTATTCCTGAGTTCTTTTGGTTGCCTCTATGAATAGGAAGAAGAAACAAAGGGCTAAACAAGTTTGCATCCTTTCTTTTATTGTAGTTTGCCATATACTACTGGCCAGTGCCCATAAGCTTAGTGTGGCCTCTGACTCCTTTACTGTCACAGGGAAAGCCTGGGGAGATCATTAGAAAGCTTCCTTTTGTGCCCACCTAACTCGTCTAAATTGTAGGAAATATTCAACAACAATGGGGCGAGTAAAATGAGCTCTCTGAAACACAAACCTGACAATGCCATTTCCCTGTTTATATATTTTTATGAACTTCTCTGTCTGAGCAGCAAGTTCCAATTCCTCACAGTGACATGAGGGCCCTTGATTCTGGTGTTTACAATTTCTCTCTAGCCACTTCTCTCCCACTCTATCCAAACTCATTTCGCTACTTAAGCTGAGCTGCTGCTATGTAGTTATATGGGCTATTTTTACTTCTCTCTTCATCCCCTTTTGTCTAGGCAGTAAGTACTAGTCTTTTTAAGACTCACCCTGTCTACGGCCATGCCACCCTGAATGTGCCTGATCTTGTCTGATCTTAGAAGATAAGCAGGGTTGGACCTGATTAGTACTTGGATGGGATACCATATAGGAATACCAGGTGCTATAGGCATTAAAAAAAAGAGACTCAACCCTGGTAATGCTTCCTCCAGAAGCTGATTATGTCCCAAATTCAGTCCACATAGTTCTCCTGGGCTTCTCCTGATCTGCTAACGTCTCCAAGAACAGCAGGCCACACAGTATGGCCTTGTTTGTCTGTCTTCCACATTAAGCTGTGATTTCCTTGAGGCTCTCTTCTGTGACCCAGTGTGCTGTAGAGTAGGTACTCAATAAAGTGTGTGTACTTAATGAATTACTGGATGAAGCAAAAACAAGAATAACAACACAAAAACCCACCCAAACTGGATAACTTAAATTTTTCATAGAATGAATCTAAATAAAAATCACCCATTAATCAAGTAACCCATAAATATCTATTGAGTATGATTATAAAGAGGTCATACTAATCAAAATATTATTGTATAATAATAATGGTGTTACTTTTAGCAATTTAACAAACCACTTGAGCAATTTAAATTATCTGTAATATTTAAGTATGTCTTTAATTCAAATGAATGTTTGGAAATAATGAGAACTGATATAAAAACAAAAGAAACTTTTTTTTAAGCACATAATTTGAAACAATTTAAATCATCATATCAGTTAACCAATCACATATGTAAATTCAGGACTGCAAAGGTTAGCAATCCCTTCAGTTAATTAATTAAACTTTTGATTTTGAAACATAAGTCTAAAAGTTTGCATTTATAGACTCTATATGTTGTTTACTTAAATAACCTTTAGTAAGCATTGCATTATACAAATAGAAATTTGTTCATTCTTGCCTACATTTTAGCATTTTTCATTTGTTCAGTGATTTAAAACACATAATGAAACTGCTAGTATGATATTTTCCTTTAATTATTTTTAAAATAAATTACTTTAAAACAAATGTTTTAACAACATTTTTCATTTTTTAATAAATTTCCAATCATGATATGTTTGTGAAATTATAGAATAATTTTCTTTTATTGCTTATTTTAGTAATGTTTAATATTTTCATGTAATATGGAGTTAATTTCATATTGATTAGTGTGAAATGAAATCATTTAGTGTTCATTTAAATGTCACATATATTTTCTTAAATGTTTCATTATAATTTAACAATATCTAACGGGTATTAAACACACACTGTTACCTACGCATTAACCATAACACCGTTAGCATGCTGTGTCTTTGAATGTAAATGGTGAATGTGATTGTCTCAGGTCTTTATGGGTGAATGATGGTAAAGAAATTTCTTAAAGGTACTAAGTGAATTAAAATAAAGACTCTAAAATTATTTCTCTTTTTCCCCTACATTTAAAAAACTTAGTTTGGTACTTATACAATAATATTTTGGGTAACTAACAAAGAAACTAGATGAAAATTTATTTCTAGGGAAAATAAATTTCCAGAGTGGATATGATACTAAGCCACTGTTAGTACTGGTTAAATAGTTTACCAGATTGGTTAGGAAGGAAGAAAGTCCTGAAGTAATAGACAACTAATTGGTGAGATGTTAGAGTGAGTAAGTGGTGCAGCAAAATCTTGGTAACTTTAATTGTTCTTCAGGGCCAGAGGCTCAGCATGTCTTGGCAGGACACCGCACTGCAGGATCCTATATTGTTTTAACATAAACAGGCCCAAAACCATAAGATTCAGCATACTGTCTGAACCCATCCCTTATAATCACAGACATGTGAATATATGGGAGACCTTCAGTCATTAAAAAAAAATTATTTAATGTGTACCGAATTCCTAATGGACATTATACTGGAGGAGAATGAGAATGAAATTATATAGGGGAAGAGTAGAAAAGGGAACTCAACTGTTTCTGTAATGTTTAATTTCTTTTAAAATTTTTGAAACAGGTATTTCCTTAATTTGATGAAACCTGATGTTCATTGTAATACTTTTTATAACACTTTATTCTAACTTGACTGTCTAAAATATTTCACAATAAAATTTAAACCCTAATAATAACAGAATCAACAAAATAGACAAATTCTTTATAAGGAAGACATGGAGTTAAGGAAGTTAAGAAATTTCTGTTGTCCCAAAGTTCAGTTTACAAACACATACTGTGAGCTGAATGGGGAGAATGTCAATGGAGGTTTTTAATTTCTGAGTTAGATGCATAATTCACAACAACACCCTCTTAATTGCTTCTTGCACTCTGTTGGAATCCAAATGACCAAAGCATACTTGACCCTAAAAGTAAAAATTAAATTTAATAAATGGTACTAAATTTACTTGTTGGAACTTCAAGTTGACTCACAGTCCCTGAATATGAGAATTCAACCATGCTTCCTAAAATGGATAGAGATAGAATTTTAAGTAAAAGGCAGGTGTTTTCTGCATTATGGAGTAGAGTGAGTTGCTTAACAAAACAAAAATCCTTCATCTCTTTTTACCCTGAAGTAAAATGAACAGAACTAGTAAGCCTTAAATGTCTTTAAAACCACTAAGATAATTAGATTCAGAAAGATTTAGAATCCCTAATTAAATTTTAGATTACATACCACAGCTGACAAACACAAAAATTATTTTTTAAAAGAGATTGTTTTGGCAAAACCTCTGTGGGTGATTGTTTTTTAGGGACTAAAAACAATCTCAGGGTTAGACTGGAATCTAATCTGAAACTGCAAAACAATCTTCAAAATTTTCAATCTGGGATTTCTACCTCTTAGTCTGGCCTCATTCTATACAATGATTGACTGGACTGAAGGGCCATTTGGAAATTTAGGCTTTTCTTGCTAAGACTTCCAACTATATGCCAGAGACATTTCTTGAAGAGCAACTTTGCTTTCACTTCTAAACAACTTCTAAGAAAAAGGACCTGTCTTTAGATTATGCTAATTTATACAAAGCACCGGTATTACTGACTGGCAGTAGTGTTATCATGGGAAGACCTTAATAAAAACTTGCACACCCTTCTCACTGTGTGTTTTCTCTGAATGTGACCTTTCACATCCATGGTTTCATTTGCCAGCTTACCTTCCATTGTCGATGACCCATACCTACGTCCAAAGCTCTCCTCTACAAGACTGAGGCATCTCTCTCCAACTGCTTACCTGACATCTCATCTTGAATAGTACAAAGAAATCTCAAGCTCAACATGTTCAAAACATGATCTTCCACCCCAAATAAGAGATTAATTTAGCACACATGATTATATTGAATAGTAGTATTGTTCTTCTGGCTGCTCAAGTCAAATATATAGGTATTACACACAGCTTCTCTTTCAAATTCTGTTGACTTTACATCCAAAATAATACATATATAAATCCTCTCTATGGACAAATTTTGTGTGTTCTCTCTCTCAAATAGTTCTCACAAATGTTCTCTATTGTTCTCTACTGTTCTCTACCACCTACTCAGGGTACTAGCCCAGAGGACTGACATTTGTCTCATTGGACAACTTCCAATACCTGGTAAATAGTCTTCTGTATTTGCTTCCCTCCCATTTTTATTTGTCCCAGATATCTATACAGTACTTGATCGAAATCTGTCTTATTCTAAAAGGTAAACTCTATGGAGTCAAGAAATGAGCTTGTTTTTCTCAGGATCATATCTCTACTGCCCTGCAATTGCATTGTATCATCATCCTGCCTTAGTGCCCTAAATTCTCAAAAAATATTTCACATGAAGATTGTAATTCTTTTCTTCAGCAGCAGCAGTAATAGCATTTTTGAAATAATATCATAGCTCTCCTAGGTAACTATTTTAAGTTGAATATCACTAATTAAGCAAAAATGTTTTACTTTGTGTTGTTTAAAACCATCATTTTCTTCTCTTAAAACTTAAAAGCACCAAGCTTCTCCCTAGTCACCACAGAGATATTTCCAAAGCAGTAAATGGGCTGACTTGCTTTTGATCACTTTCACTTAACTTTGCCTATTTTACACTAAAGGAGCACTATACAATGTGAAAGTTTACACCTCATTGGAAAGGATAAGAAAATTACCCACTGCATTAGCCTGTGTGTTAATTCCTACAAACTATCTTTCATTTAATTGGAACAACCTCTGGGTTGGTGAATCAATTTTTTAATCACCTCTTCTTTATAGATGAGGAAACGGATATTGGAAGGCATTACATCATTTCCCAGAGCATCTCAGCAGGTAAACAGCAGAGGTGACACTCCCATTGAAATGTCTGATAGTAAAATCCATCCCTGCTGTTCTTTCCTCCAACGTCCTATTTTTTTGGTAGGTAGGTTTGGAGAAGAGATTTTTTTTCTCCAGCCAAAAACAGATCCTAAGAGAATGATTCTCTACCTTGGATATGCATGAGATTAACAAGGGAGAATTTTAAAAATCAACATTTCTCATAGTGGAATTCAGGTTTTAGTATTTTTAAAGCTCTCCAGAGGATTCCAATATGTTTATAATTTTGGGAAGCAGAACACAAATACTCTTTAAGAATGTTATTACGTCTTTAAATATAGTGTACAAAAAGAACATTAAATTTTAGACAGAAAACAATTATTCTCTGGGAGGCAAAATTAGGAAGATTGTGTTTACTATTTCTATCTGAAATAAAATATATACTCTTACTTCCTACTTAGTATGTATCATGGCCACTTACGATTAATATATTCTTATGTTCTCCTACCCCTGCAACTAGAAAAAATAGGAAATCTTAGACACTTTAAATGCTGTTCATAGAAAGTATGTCTTTTTGCTTTTCTTTTGTTGTCTACACATTCTCTCCAAGATATGAATGTGCATACACATTTTAGCAAAGTGTTAATTTAATAATAGCACCCAAACACAATTTTCTGAAAAGAGATTTTATAATAGGCTCACGAGAAGGCAGGAGAGCAGCAGTTAGTGTAACAATATTGAATGTATTGCAGGCTGTTGTTTCAAGGGCACAGGTGAATTTAAAGCTAGTATACTCACATCTACACACAGCCAAAATCACTCAAGGCAATAAAAAGTGGTTTCTATCAATAAAATATAAGCCAAGATGGTTTCTTTTAAGAAAAAAGACGTATCCATGCTAAATCGTGAAACCTGTTTCTAGGACTGTTCCCTAAAGCGATGTTACTTGTCTGCTTGGCTTAGTCTGATTGTCATCCTTTTCAGCAGGGCTCTCATTCAAATAACAATCAGTTGATATACGTGCTTTAAAAAAATAACAGCTGGCAAAGGATGAGTAAATGTGCATTTATTCCATTTCTAATCTGTGACTTATTTGGTACTTCCTCTAACTTATTGCTGAATTTTATGGTATCTCTTTATATTCCTGCTATCTTTCCTGTCTTTTCCAGATCCACTTTCATCATCTCAACTTTGAACTTAACTTCTGTCATGTGTACACCTGGACAATTCCTCCTTGCAGTTCTTATTCTTTCTAGCTCTTTGCTCTTTGGTCTTGCCTCAGTGACACTACCTGAGCAACTTTGACATTGAGCAACTTTAACATGTAATTTTCTGTTCATCTGAGTAAAACCTAAGAAAAAGTTTTTTGAGTCCTTACATTTATGGGCCAGGAAACTCCCTCCTTCTCACCCTGTAAGCTTCTAAATGTTTAAACAAAAGTGATCAGGCCTTATGAGCATTGCTTACCTCTGCCTCTGCCATCTACTCACCTGCTGCTCCCCAAGGTGCTTTAAATGAGGCCATTACTGTTCCTCATGGCAGTTGTGGAAAGTGGAGGAGCAGTATGGAACAAAGAGAACAGGAAAACATAGTTGAGGATGAAGAAGGAGGAAAAAGTAGGTGGAAGAAGTTTATATAAACAGAGAAGAAAGAAAGCATTCTCTGTTGCTGACTCCTCGAAGAGCAAGGACATGTGAATTCTATGATGTGTTTAATTGGCAAGCAGACAACTGCATAAACATTGATTCATTAATTTTTATTTATGAAGAGAAGATAGTCATTTAATTGCAAAGTTAGGAAAATGACCTTTTGTCCTTTATAAATATTAATTTTTTAAATACTTAGAAAATTATTGGCATTGATTTGGCAGATTTGTTTTTTACTATCTGGGAAATTTGATGCCTGAAGCCAAATACACATTTTTATTATGTGAAGGATAAGTGCATTGGTAAATGAATTTGAGAAAATTCTATGTTATTTAATGTTCTTTTTATTTAAAACTCAAAGAGGCAAAGACAATCAGCCAGTAAGTTTCAGCACCCATGAATTTAAAACATTTAATTATCTAATTAGTATTTCCATACTTTATACTTTTTATTTTTAGAATCAGTGAACCCATATACTGTAAATAATGTCTATGTATTTTTATAATCATATACTGTTACCTGTTTGATAGCTAATACCGTAATAATCAGTGAGTTAGCATGCTTATAAACGTGTCTGATCAATTATAGTTAACACTGTTTTACACTCATTATTAGAATTCAGGGACAAAACATTAGCATGCTTTTTTATGTAATTTATCATATCCGAATAAGGTTATATGATTTGACATGGTACTAAATAAACTATCGCCCTCTGGAAAGAATGCTTGAGGTACTGTTTAATAATTCTCTGCTACATATTTGTTCTGAACATTGATCAAAGATGGTAGTGTTAATGTTAGCTAGTTGTTTTAGTTTTATCTAAAAAATTACGATACTATAATGTACTAAATGAGTGAAATATAGAACTTGCTTCTGTGTGCTGTTTAAGGGCTAGAGGCTGTTAGGAAATAATGACTAGTGTTTGCATGGCTGACAAGCATATTCCCCAAAACAAAGAGGTATGTAATGCCACATTTGCATAAAGTATTATATCTTATCACCACATAATGTATTTTTCATTATACTTTTATGAGCCTGTGGGGTTTCATTGTGTTTGTTTGTCTTAGAGCATCTACATATTAACCTAATAGATTACTGTGTTATAAATCTACCTACCAGGGTTTTAAGCTCAAATCTATTTTATTTAAATTTGAACTCTATATAAACACACAATAAGATTTGTTAACACCACCACATTGAACACTTATAGGTAAGTGTGGTTAATTTGTACTTATAGGTAAATGTGGTTAATATGTATACACATACATATATACATATACATATATATGTATATGTATATATACACATACACACACATATATATATTTCAGTGTAAAATAACATATAAAATATATACTGTTATAGATAATATATACATGTGTGCATATGCACATATATTTCTCAAAATAACCATTAGATTGCTCTGATTATTATGCTCATTTACCAAATGAGAAAAACGATAAGCTTCTCAAAGAGGTTAAATAATTTGCTTAAATTTACCAGTATGTAATTTCAGAGAACAGATGTGAAATTTGGATTTGTTTAATGTTAAAGCCTGTATACCTCATCGCTATGCTAATCCAGTAATAGTCAGACTGAGTTAATACGTTTCTAACAAAGGCAAAGAAGTAGTGATCTCTTAGTTAGTCTCAATCTTACTGAGGAAATCAAAAGCAAAACTATGATTTCTGTAAAGAAATAGCTAAACAGCCTGGAGGATAACCATTGTGATGTTCACAGATCCCTAAGATTCCTGAACCTGATAGGAAACCTCATTTTAGACTTCTGCCAATTACTTTGGTAGTTTCTTATTTTATTTGGCTCATGATACCCACTGTTTAACAAAATAACAGTAGTACTACTATTATTACTTGCTAACATTTTTGTAAAATGCAAGAATAATCATTTGGGTTTTTATTTTGTTCTTTTTATCTTCATACTTTGTAATGCCTAAAGCAATGCTGAGCAGCAGGTACCCAATAATTATCTGTTGAGGAAATGATAGTTATTAGGAACAGGTGGCCATTTAGAATCAATTTGGTGAGTGCCATATGTTGTTCTAACATTATGTTGTTACCATTTGCTTTAAATTGAAGGTAAGTTTTAATTTTCAAAATGTGAGAAACGTTATAATTTTTAAAAAATTGTGCCACTGATGAACCCTAAGACCTCATTAGATCCCATGGTTCAATTCTATATTTAGGGTATGAAAATAAATACATTAGCTCTTTTTATCTTTGTATTTTTCTCATATTTTGAATACCCTCAAATTACCTTATAATGAAATAATGTATAAATATAGAGATACAGATATGTATCTATGCATGTATAAAATATGCACACATGCATCCAAGCGTATGACAAAAATTGCAGCTGGCATTTAGCCTAACAGCATATAATGTGTAACACAATCTACAAAAAATGAGACACACATATATAAATTATTTTAACTTACATGTGATGTCTTCACTAGATAAGACTAATGCAAACCGTTTATATCTTATAATGTTTGCATATTTAATGTTTCTCTTAGGCCATACAATGGAACTTGTCAAGTCACACAAATTAGAATGATGATAGATATAAATACTTTGTTGTTTATTGATGTCTCGCTCTAAGTGTTACTGATTCAGAGACTGAGTCAACTGCAGGATGGTAGGCAATATCTATGCTAATGCTAAGGTTAACATAATTTAAAATTTAAAAGATTATTTATTAAATAAATACAGATACACTAACAATTAATCTAGTTTTCTTTTGGTAAATATATTTTAGTAAAAATTAAGAGTAACAAATAGGATTAGACCAAAGGGGCAGGCTGAGTACACAATTTTACTCTCCTATTTTTCCAAATCTCATAAAATGAGAAAATGCTAGAGAACAAAGTAGGATGGGGGAGAAAAAGAGGAAGAAGAGAGGCCACGTAATTCTGAAAACGTACACACACACACACACACACACACAAACACACACACACACAAACACACACATCCTTCAAAATGAGCACCAGAAAACTGAAAACTGCCATCAGAGAACCAGAAAGCTTAAGGAATCTCTTAAACTTAGAAAAAAAAATTTTAACTATGAATATAATGAAACAAACATAAAAAACCAGAGCACCAAACTCTTGTTTGGATCACAAGATCCTCTGCTAACTTTGTAGCAGTCCAGGAGACCTTCATGATCAGAGTGAAAGGGCGCTAAGCATGGGAGAGGCCACCTCGTCATTTATGAGGATAACACTTGGAGCAGATAAGCCATTTCCTTATCCCTTTCCAATTTATACCAAGCAGCTGCCATTAAAATGTTTTTGCTTTAAACTTTCAATTTTCAATTGAAGTAAAATTTTATTAGTACTAAATTAAACCCCAAGAATATCAACATAGGGCAACTGGTAGGAATGGAGCATAACAGAGTATAAGAACAATGAAAATATGTTATGGTCATTTTCTAAAAAGATGCTAATTTAAATTATTCTTAAAAAATATTGTATAAACGTGTATATTACACATTCGTGAATAACAGGCATATGATACAGAATGCTTAAAACTAGAAAAAATGGGGGAAAACAATTAATTGCAGTAAAATAAAATTTAAAAATTCAATCAGATGTCAGGAAGAAGACCATATTAAAAACGTCATATGCAACATTCATTTACCTGTTCTCTCAGCCACCACTGTGATGACCAGTTCTCAGTAGACTCTGACCAACTTCTATAGCAGTGATGTTTTTACCATGTCACTTCAATGCCCCTGCCTTGTGCCTCATCATGCCTCATCATGCCTCGTCATGCCTCCTGTTGCCAACATTTTTGTGTTTCACATGTAAGTACAGGAAACTAAGGATCCTTGTTCAGTGTGCAACGAATGTCCAGCCAGAATATGGAGTGGGGCAGGAGGGTTAATGCCATTATCATCTAGAATTTCGAGTAGTGGGCAACAGAAATGGGTGGATAGATTCTCACCCCTTTCTCTTGGCAGGCTATTCTGAGTCATAGCACTTCTGGGAGAGTGACTCTGAAGATTAAGCATTGGTTTTACTTTGTAGCAGGCAGCTCGGTACACATTCTCCATTGTTTCTTCCTTCTTCTTTCCCCATTACTTCACTGTTTCTCAGTGGGGCCACACTCTCTAATTGAGCAGAACATATGCCTTTGTCTCTGACTCTTCTGTGTGAACCCTAATCTAAGAAATGCTAACTTAAATTAGTATTTAATAATCAGAGAAAAATAAGTTATATTTCCTTATTATAAAACAAAGGCCTTAATATCAGATGAAATAAAAAGAGAGATGAATAAAACCAAACTAACAGTTATCTCATATCTACCTACATACTGTATGACAGTGAGAGAGTTAAAAATACGATAACATATAAGAATTATAATAAAATAATGAAAAAAGTATATGCAGCAAATTTTACCTCAACAAAAAGCATTTCACCAGCACTATGAAACAAGTTATAATAGCAGAAAATAAATAAATGGAACAAGCTAAAAGTATTTCATATCGGTAAATCATGAAACCTTATATGTCTAAAATATTCTGTTGAACTACATGAAACTAAGCTGATATAAACACAAGGAGAAATTTGTTAATCCTGTAACATTAAAACTTTAAAGATACTTCATTCCAAATTATTTGGTGATGACATTAGGTTCAAAATTAAAAAATAGTAAAATTTAAACAACTAATAATTTGATTTAGTAGCTCTACATATATGTATATATTGTATTTATAATAAATATGAGAGAAAAAATTTTAAGACACTAGTATATTTTATTTTACTCATAAAATATTTAAAATTTTCATGTAATGGATCTCAATTAAAATTAGAACAAATGATATAACAGAAGGCCACATTCTCTTAACAAAATACTTAAGAAGTAAATTAAAAAGAAACAGCCAAAAATAGTCAATAAAAATTACAAATCTTTTTTTTGCTTGCATTAGGGAAAAAATGAAAACTGAAATTATGAACTATTATTATGTGAAAGATGTAATAATCAGCATCTGACCTTTTTTTTGGGTCCTACATGCTGTGTTCCTTCTCACCTCAGACACTTGGCATTTGCTGTTTACCTCCTAATCTCTGTATTATTTTTCAGTTCTCAACCAAAACAATCATTTTGCCTGCTTCAAATGGTATTTGGGGAGATTCAGTGGATTAATTTGTATAAAGCACTTATAAGAGTCTCCGACACACTTGTAAAAGTAAAACCAATTTTATAAGCACTATCTAGCTATCATCATTGCTATCATTATCCTCACTATTATTATATTTTCCTAATTATAGATGTTGCACATTTTATTTAATTAGCATGCATTTTTAAATTCTTAACTTTGAACTTAATGTAAGTCTATGTTTACAAATTGCAAATGGCTGAGCTTTTACATAGAAGGCAATCAATGTGTTATTTGTATGGAAATTGTTGCTTAAATTACATTATTGGATACCACCGGAATGCTTCTCCCTCCATAAATTGGGAGCACTTTTCCATTGCAAAGAACAACTGGAAGCTATCAGCTTCAAAAGCCATTTGGCTACTTTTAGCATGACTGAAAATAAGTAAATGAGTCGTTTTCATCTGCATTTATATGAATTTTTAATAACAAATAGACAAAACATAAAAGTTTTCCCAGAAGCTCCTGCGGAGGTTAAAAGCTTGTTACATAGTACCTAAGTAGGAGGCAAAGTTCTGTGTTTGTCCTTCTATTACTTAATGAGGTCAAATAATGATTTCTGGCATTTAACACTATTGTTAATTGTGGTAATTCGGAGTCTTATAGCTATAATGGCTGGGGAAAAGGCAAATCAAATTTTAAGAGTTTTATAAGAGTCTCCAAAGAAATCAAAAAGATCTTGGTTAATTGTTTAAAAGGAGGTAAGGTATCACAAGGATTTTCTTATTTATCTTGAGATGCAGCAGGAAGTGTGGACCATCAAAGAGATGAGGAAATATATGACTGTGAATATACTGTATCTGTCCTCCCAAGCAGGATGTGTATCTCCATACATTACCAGGAATATTTTCTAAGCTTGAAACGTTTGAGGAACATCTCTCTGAGCTTAGCTTATTAGAATAACATGAGCATTCCTTAGACAGGACACTTAACAATCCAGAATGAAGTAAGAAGGCAGAAAAAAGATTTCAGGAGAGCATGTGATCAGATGATGAAACCTGTTCGAATAATATAAGATGTTGTGAGTTACCAAAGCGTTTGCTACAGTACTCTAAAGAATTGTGTAGAATGGGATTGTTGACAGAAAGTTCATTTAATTTTGTTTCTTTCCCTCTCTATGTGTCTGTACGTCTGTCTGTCTCTATCATCTACATATCTATCTACCTATCTATTTATCTACCATAATTTATCTATCTCTATCTGTCTATTATTTGACTACCTCTATCATCTCAATATTCATGGTGTGTTAACTGAATGCCTGGCACTGTGCTAGATACCTAAGGTCTACAAAATAAATAATACTTTTCACACTCATATAACTTATAATAGTGGGGGAGAGAGTGGTTAAACAATTACACAATTAATGCGTTACATTAAAGGTAAGGTTTGAAAAAGTAAATAGTGCTAAAGATGTGCACACATCATCTTTATGTTTTAAATTGAAAGTAATTGAATTTAGAAACTAGTGAAATTTGATTTCTACTTTGAGAAAATAAATATTACTTGTCATGCCCCTATTTCTGATGGAAATAAAAGAAATAGAGCTCAAAGTGGCTTTAAAAAAGTGTTGGTAACTGAAAACTTCACAAACGACCTCTGATATGGTGTGCTCCCTGTATTTCCAGGTTATCAGGAAGTTGTTTCCATCACTTGGCTCCTTTTATTGCCTGAGCTTTCTTTTTTTCTCCCACTTCTGCCTTTTCACTACTGGACCCTTCAGTATTCCCAAGCTTTCCTCCAAATTTTGTTGAAATAGAGTTTATTTTCTGTCTTTTTCATTAAAAGTTCTGAGGTTACTTCTGATTGGCTCTGAATGGATCAGATGCTCATCTCTGAACCAGTCATCATGGATGGAAGAATAATGTGTTTTCATTGGTCAGACCAGAATAGCATGTGTTCCATTAGAAGTCCACATTAGACAGAGCTCTCCCAAACTGCTTTTCCTGGAAGTGAGGGGGCTTGGATTCATTGAAAATTAGGGTATTTTTGCTAGAAAAAAGAAAATGGATAGTACATAAGCAAACCACAAACATCTACTGCAATATTTATCAAATAGCTCATGAGAACTTAAAAGACAAAAGAAAGGAATGCTTTAAAATATGCATGACTTATTAAAACCATACCAAAATAGACTAATTTTCTTTTTTTTCCTTTTCCTTTCCTTCCCCTTCCTCCTCTCTTCCTTTCTCCCTTTCTCTTTTTTCTCTCTTCCCCCTTTCCTTCCTTTCTTCCTTTCATTCCTCCATCCTTTCTTCCTTGATTCCTTTTTTTTTTATTACCAGTGTTAAATGAATTAATCAATGAAATGACTGGCAGTATAAGATTTCCAATATAGATGTGAATGAATCCCTGGTAAAGATATGATATACTTGGTGAATGATGGGCTCAGCTGGTGTCTGCTAGGAGATTTACATCTAAAACTAGAAGTGAGACCATGGCCATACCAGCCTGAACATGCTGGATCTCATCTGATCTCAGAAGATAAACAGCATTGGGTCTGGTTAGTACTTGGATGGGAGACCACCTAGGAATACCAGCTGCTATAGACATTTTTTTTTTTAAGTCACATATTGAAAATGTTCTGGTGAGCATACAAAAGCAAAGAGTTTGTCTTATAGGAGAAGATACATCAGAATTTGGGGGGTTAGAAAAACAAAGATTAAGACCAAGGCTGTCTGTCTAATCTCAGAAGCTAAGCAGGGCCTGGCTTGGTTAATATTGGATGGGAGACCACCTAGGAAGACCAGGTGCTGTAGGTGTAAAAAATAAAATAAAATAAAATAAATAAAATAAATAAAATAAATAAATAAAATAAAATAAAATAATAAAATAAAATAAAATAAAATAAATAAATAAATAAGGGATTTTAAGCTGGCAAGGTCTTTGCAATCTGTGAGGTCAACCAAGGGTTGCCTCGCCTAAAAAAAAAAAAAAAAAAGAAAAAAAAAAGACTAAGGCTAGGAATAGTTGTAGAAGAGAGGTAACTCATTGAAATACTTAAAGGGTTGTCTTGAAGAAAAAATTATTCTTTCCTGTGCTGCTTCAGACTACAGAAATAAAACAGAATTTGAAATTTAAGAGATAGTTTTTTGTTTGTTTCCATGAAAGGAAGAGGCTGCTAAAAGTGCTGAAGAGGCTGGGGAGTCTTTAAGGACTATGTTTTTTGCCTTTGTAAGGTTCAAGACCAGCCAAGATTTCGGCATGAAAGATATAGAAGAAAAGCTGAGAATTAAGTTTCCCACCTGGAAGGGCAAACACTGGTGTTACCAACTACCTATTATGAGAGATGTTCTTATAGAGTCTGGGTTTTTTCTTACATTAGGTCAAGGACAATTCTGTCCATAGAAAGCCCTTACTGAAACAGGAAACCTCCTAAGCCCTCTAGAAGATACAGATAAGAGAGGTTTGACCCAGTCTGAACACACAAGAATTTTAAGGCCCCAAACATTCTTAGCCCCCGTATAGTTTTTACACTGCTTGTTTTCTGCTTTGTAAATAAACCAAAGAAAAAACAAGCTTGCATTGAATCCAAGTAAAAATTTTCATACAAACTCAAATCCCAAACAGGCTAGAATGACTGATCTAGCCCACACTTTCTCAGAGATGGGTAAATCACCCATTAAGAAGCATTGACCTGAATGACCTCGGAAGCCCTGTTCAACTCTTAAATTCTATGACTCTTGTTTTTGCCCATTATCTATTGATTTATGAGGTAACTAGCCATAAAGTAGAGGCTCTTTGAAATTATAAATTGAATAATTCAACACATTTTTGTGTAGTAGCTGTTTTGTTCTTTGCCATCACATGCACACTTACTAAAACAAAATAAACCAACAAAAATCTTCTATCCATTTTTTGGGCCTCATAGAAAGATAATTTTACCCAGTAAAAATAGCAACTTTACACCTTTTTAGCAAGTCACTGAGTTTCAGTTACATCATCTCATAAACGGGTCTGTTACATCTAGCTACTTTTGTAGATTTGCTGGGATAATTTCTTAAAATATTGAATGTGAAAAAGCAAGAAACTTACAAATTCTTAATTAAATGTAAGACTTTGTTTTTATAATCCCTCTACTTCACCATTTAATGTTAAATATTTTTTTTTTGTCATAAATATTGTGAATTCAAGAAGAAAAAACACTTGCAGTTGAAACGCTATTCCTATCTCAGGCAATAGTCCAAGTAGTTTGACACATGGAATGGGTAAGGGGTTAGGAGGATTTCCTGGCATAGGGATGTACTGATATACTCTCTTTTAGCTCCTGTCTGCCAGGATTCAAGAAAGACTTGAGCAGAACTAGCAGCTTCAGTTATAAAACTTTTCCTAGGTCCCAGCTTTGCTTAAAATGAAATTGAAGAAGATACAGGCTGTTGTCATTCTTGTTTTCTAGAAAGTTGTTCTTCTCTTTTAAGCTTAAGTTGAGAAAACTTGTGAGGAAAATAATTTCTATTATCAGTCTGCTTTAATTTGTGGACACAATGCCATATTGATAAGGAAAGAATGAAAACACATTCCCTCGTCTTGGTTATAAATCGTTTTAAGTGTTTGTTGCAGGCAAAAGGGAGGAAGACCACTTCAGTGACCAAGGGCATTGTAAAGGTAGGCACGGCTCTGAGTTGATATCCCATTTTGGCTACCTCTGGTCCTCCTCTTCCTCCTATTTTCCCTCTTCAGTCTTGATGCCCGTCTTCTTTTTCTTCATTTTGGACTATTGGGCGAGAGAAGATGTGCAGCCTTGAGTTTGCCTTTGACATCGTTCTTAGAAATGTCAGGCCTGGCATTCATGGTGCTCCTCCATGACCCAAGTTTTTCAGACTCTGGACATAACAGTACATAACAGTGGCATCTTGAGGCTAGTCTGCTTATTCTTCACACTACAGTGTCATAACTTACACATCTATTCTGTAAATTATAGCCTATATGCCTCCCCCTCGAACTGCAGGTTGTTATTTACAGATCTATACATATGCAATTAACATATAAAAAAATTCAAGAGAGTTATATACAGAATACTGTTTTTCTCTGGGGAAAATGTTTGGGAAGCAAGAAACAAAGGATATTTGACTCTGGCAATATTTATTTATTAAAGCTGGGCAGTAGATATGGTTATTCATTATATTCTTTATAAATTCTATATGGTTTAAATGATGCATGGTGGATTAATTTTTAAAAGAGTGAGTTTAATATGACACATTTGTAATATCATTATCAATAAATCCATGCATTTTTATGTGACAGAAAAGGCCAAATAATAGCAAATATTTATAAGTAAAAATAATAAAATATTAAAATATGAAATTATGAGCAAATTATCCCTTATAATGGTTTGGGTGCAACAAGATTCTTTCAGCTCTCCATTCTAGAAGTGGGTTTCAGACAAATTATGCCTCTTCTATTGGTAATTGTAAAGTCATCTTCAAATCACTTCTGGACAACTGGCTGAAAATAAATTTCCAGATAGTTTGCTTATCAAATATCTATTTTATTTTCAAGTTTAGTATAAGAAGTATAAACTTGAAAGAATAATAAAATTACAAGTTTGAAAAGTTCTTTAAAAGTTACATGTACAAGTGGTTCTTAGTCTGTCTTCTACCAAACACTTTGTCAAAGAGAGCCACTTTTTCCAAGAATGGCATTGATAAGTTATTTAGAATTCAGTTATTGTTATTATTTACAGAAAGTTTCAAAACAACAAAAAATTTTCAGTGCTAGCTTTGGAATAAATTTATTTGTATGACTCCCTGTGTTGAGTTGCTCTACATAGCGCTACAACTTATAAAAAATAGATTAAAACCAGGACAGGCTGTATGAAAATTTTAGAGAATAATGCAAAACATAGTTTACATTGTTCTGGTGTAGTCAAGACATTAGTAGTTTGTGTCAACTTTTTGTTTTAGTACAAGTGAGACCAAAAAAAAAAAAAAAAAGCTTCATGAGAAATGGCAGACAAGACAAACCAATAGCATAGTTTTATTTCAAGCACCACAAAATAAAGGGGAGTGAGCAATTCAAAAGAAATGCTGAAATAAAATAATAATACATGAAAAAATAAAAGAGAGTAAAAGGTGGAAGCCACACATTACATTTTGAAAAGAAACTGTATATAGTATTATACAGGTTACCAACATATCAGTCACTGGACTATCATAGACCAAAAAACGAATTAAGAAAGAGAATTTTAACTTTAATTGCTTAGTTAAAATTTTAGTTAACTTAGGTTGCTATAAGAAATTACAAAAATTAACTCAACTGTACATTTTTTCCCAAGAGTATTATTAAAGAGACAGTCCATTGTGTCATTTGCAATAAAGCACCAGGTATGGAAATGATGCTGGAGCTGAGTTTAACAGACTTATGCTTTAAAAAAAATTGCCATTGGGAAGCAAGAATCACATATGACATTCATTTATGTCAACTACATGAATGCTTGAAATTTCAGTAACTAGAAAGTAAACCGCTTCTCCATCTTCTTTGACATTTTTCTAGGACTCTGAGGAGCCACAAAGTGTTTAGTACCGAAACCAAAGATAATAACGGACCATACTATATAAGGTAAAGTTTTCAGAAAATTACATTACTTTGCATAAGGTAATGTACCAGAAAATTAAGTCAACTCAAGTTTTAGTATGATCATTAAGTAAATGATCTCCATGAACCTAGCATGTATTGGCTGTTCCATTTTTGTAACTATGACAAGAAACCATGCTTTTTTGTATTTGAATCTGAAGACAAGAATTGGACAAAATGCTGTTGGTGATAATATATTAGCTTATTTCTTGTAAGCCGAACATTAATTAATTAATTAGTTAATTAATTAATTCAAATTATTTATTGATATGCCCATCAGTTGTAAGTTACTAAGCTAGTTGCAAACTGTAAATTAATTGAATAAAAAATGCATATAGTTTAGTTGCATATTATACTCTACTATGTAATACAAATGGACATAGGGAAACTCTAATATAACATGCTACAATTTTCAGAGTAAAAGTCTAAAAGAAAAGAATTTTCATTTAAATAAAACTTACATTGACTGCATATTAGGAAAAAACTTGATAAATTCAATCTTTTTATTTGTTATAAGTTTATTCAGATTTTCTATCTCTTTTTGAGCCAATTTGATGGTTCATGCGTTTTTAGGTCTTATTCTGTTTCATCTAGGTTATCCAAATTTTGGCATACCTTTGTTATAGCATTTTTATTTCTGTACGGTCAAGAGTATCGTTCCTACTTTTACTTCTGATTTTAGCAATCTGACTGTGTTTGGGTCAGTCTAGCTAAAGATTTGTCAATTTTGTTGATCTTTGTAAAGAACCAACTTCTGGTTTAATCGATTTCTTCATTGTCCTTATCTCTATTTAATTTATTCTTACTTGATTATTTATTGTTTACTTCCTTTTGTTTGCCTTGAGTTGAGTTTGTTCTTTTTCTAGTGTGTTAAGGTGGAATTTTAGGTTATTAATTGATTTTTTTAAATGAATGTGTATTTGCTATAAATTTCCCTCTGAGCTCTGATTTGACTGCATTCCATAAATATTGGTATGTTGTGGATTTGTTTCTGTAAATCAATGTATTTTCTATTTTTTTGTGGTGTCTTCTTTGACTCATTGATTATTTAAGTGTGTTGTTCAATTTCCACATAATGTGAATTTTTTACATTTTATCCTTTATTGGCTTTCTTATTTCATTCTATTATTGTCAGAGAACATGCTGCATGTGCCTCAATCTATTTATATATTTGTTTTATGACCTTACATATGGTTTACCCTGAAGACTATTCCACATGGACTTAAGCATAATGTGTATTCTGATGTTACTGGGTGAGTGTTCTACATATGTCTTGTAGGTTTAGTTGGTTTGTAGTATGGCTCAAGTCTTCTTTTTCATTGCCGATCTTCTATCTTGGTCTACTCATTATTGAAAGTTGAATTGAACTATTTTTTTCTTCATTTTTGTCAATATTTGTCATGTATTTTGGGGCTCTGTGTTTAGATGCACATAAGTTTACAATAGTAACAACTTCTTGAAGAATTGGCCCTTTATCATTTATATACTTTTTCTCTTACACAATTTTCATCTTAAAATACATTTTGTTTGAGATTAGTAAGTCACTCTAGTTCTCTTTCAATTGTTTGCATAAAGTACATTTTTGTCTTCTTTAATTTTCAATTTATTTGTTTTCTTAAGTGCTAAATGTATCTCTTGCAGCCAACATATAGTTAGATAATATTTAATTATCTGTTACAATCTTTGATTTTTAATTGGGTAGATTTTTTCTTTTATATTTAATGTAGTTATTTCTGGTAAGGAAGAACTTATTTCTTTTATTTCTGTATTTTCTTTTCCATATGTTTTATCTTTTTTCTCTCACTTTTTTCATTATTGTCTTCTGTTTTCTTAAATAAGTGTACCATTTTAATTCACTATTGTGTCTTTTACCATGTACTATTGAGTTATTTTCTTAGTGGTTGCCCTGGTAATTAAATTAACATCTTAATTTTTTACAATCTAGCTTGGATTAATATCAATATAATTTCAACAGCATACAAATATGTTGGCCTTTTCAGCTCCCTTTATTTTGCTTCAATCTTTTTTATTTCTGTTCCCATACTTTATAAGCTCAACAACTGACCTATATTCAAGTTTGCTGATTTTCTCTACTGCCAGCTTAAATCTGCTGTTGAGTACCTCTAAAGAACTCTTTTTTAAAAAAATTCTAGTTGTACTTTTTAATTCCAGAACTTCTATTTGATTTCTCTTCATAATTTCTATCTCTATATTGATATTCTCTATTTGGTAAGACATTGTTCTTTTGCTCCCTTTAGTGCTTTAGACATGACTTCCCTTAGCTCATTGAAAACATTTAAAAGAGTCGACTTAAAGAATTTACTAAGACCACTGTCTGAGATTCTTCAAGGACTGTTTATAATAATTATTATTTTCCTGTGCATGGGTCATTCCTTCTCAATTTTATGTTGTTGTTGTCATTGTTGTTATTGTCAAATGTTGTACATTTTGAATATTATAAATGGAAACTATGAAGTTCAGATATTCTTCATTCCCTAGGATTTATAATTTCTGTATTCTTTGTCATGTATGGCAAATAAATTCTCTTTTCTGTTCTGTTAGCAGTCAGCTTGTGATTAGACAGAGATTTCCCTCTTGTCTGGAACATGTCTGAAAAATTCTCTCAGGCTTTAGAGATGGTTTCTGTCTCTGCATTGGGGCATGACTTCAACACTAGCCAGTCTTTTTGTATTTCTTCCTGCTAACACAGAGACTGAGATTAACCAAGATAAGAAATAAAAGTTGTTTTTTTTTTTTTTTCTTTTTTTAAGTCTTCCTTGAGTATTCACACTGTACATTTCTATGTGCAGCTTTGTGGATTTCCTGGAAATGTTAAGGCTCTGCAAAGCCTTTATTCCTATAAACTTATCGTTCTCTAATCTTTTATTCCAAGTATTTAGTTATTCATTTATAATATGAATAAATGTGACTTACTGACCCAGGCAATATTGACTAATATATTTGCCTGAAATGTTTTTGACTATATCCCTTTGATAGCTATAGGGGGAGCTATGAGTTATGAGAGATTAAGGAAAGTAGTTTGAGCTGATCCTCCAGGGAACTACCATGCAGGTCAAAACAGCAACCACAATTATTTATGAATGGGGCTGTTCTGCTACCTTCAGGACTGATACATGTACTGGAAATATAGGATATCTTCTGTAGGGTCACCAATGATCTGAGAATAAGGGAAAATTAAAATCCTACAAAGCTCACTGTCCATACCAATATTCATCTGGTATTTTCGGATCAAGAATTTCCCTCATTTCTGCAGGATTTTGGTTAGTTTTCAGCATCCTGAAAAAGTCCATTCAGATAGCTTTGTCTACTTTTCTTTATTGTTTTTATAGAGAAATGAAATTTTGAAGTTTTTTTCCTCTGCCGTTTTTGCTCCATTGGAAATTTCTTTTGAAACAAGTCACTCTCTAGACTTATTGGTGTGGTGGTTAAAAAATTTAATATAATTTGATAGCTGAGACAATCCTCATTTTTTTCCAGTTATCTCATAACTAACATTTTATTTTCATGATTTCTGGCTCATTATTTTTTTCCTAGCGTACTTTGAAAAATATTTGAGGTAAATTACATATATCCATATGCCACTTAAAATTTTTATAAAGGTAAAAAAGTTAGAAAAGGGGAACTATCAGAGCAAAATTATATTTGAAATGAGGAGGAAGAGTGCAGAAATGCACTTTATAATGTATATGATATCCAGGACAATTTGGGATATAGTGAGTATACCAGATTGGCTGTAATAAAAGATTCAGATGTGGAGTACTTTTGATATAAAGAAAGATAACATTATTTTCTGATATTGGAGAGACATAAATTACTATTGAGAAAAGAAATGGCTTTGTATCAGATTTACGTAGTCTAAGAGTTTAAAAGTATTTCTAACATCTTGACTTACTTCTTATAACTATAGTGCTAGAAAGTTAGAAATATTGTCTTCATTGCTAAAGACACAGAATGAAAAACTGTACTTAGATAGTTGTGATGGTTAAATAGAAACTAGAGTTAGCTTTCTATAGTCTAACATACAATTCTTCTTTGAGCTTGGTAAGAAAATCAACAGTTAAGCACATATGTGATATTTGTATAAATAAATATAGTGAATATCAAAGATACAGTAAATGTTCAGTAATGATACTTATGATATTTGATGCCCAACTTTATCATTATCATCATTTATATTATACTATAATTAATGAGTTATCAAATAAATTTAAGATACAATTTTAAAAAATAATATGTCACTGTATCTGTGCTTTACAAATTTTATTGCTCATTCCTTTGACACATTTATTATGTATCAAAACTTACTTATGTGTCCATTTATCTATCCAACTATTCAATCCAATAATTTTTTTCTCATTAAAGTATTTATTAAACATATTCTTTTTAATAGTTAGAAATAAAATTGTGGAGAATGCAGAGCTCTGTGAATTTAAATTATGCAGAAAACTGGGGGAAATGAAAAGCTTGAAATATACTAGATAAATCTGATTAATTTATTGGACTATGAAAGATGACTTCCCTTATCTGGTTTGGCAAAAGACAGGCATGCTGGACCTAATCACTTGAGAAAAATGAAAAAGTGAAGAAAAGCTGATGATGGGTAAAATTTTAGATATATTAAGAACATCCAAGTGTAGACATGCAGTAGGTTGTTTATCAAGACATAAATGTCATGGGAAGTCCAAAAGAATAGAACATGTTCCCAGTCCTCAATGGCTTTACACTCTGGTTGAGGAAATAAGATATTTATGTAAAAGAAAATTTAAAATATACGCTAGAAAGTAAGAAAATTATGCATCTAAGCTATATACACAGAGGCCATTACTACTTTCAAGGCATAGAGTAAATCATGGCACAGTAGATGAGGGAACAATTTATGAAAGATAATAGACTGAAAAAAATTGTGAGTAAGGGTTTAGATTTGGACAGCTAGTGGGAAGTATTTTGAGAATAGAGAAATTTATTGGGGGCTGGTAGGAGATATTTGTGGTAGGCGAGGATCAGCAAGAAATATTGTAGCCTCTCTAGTTACTGATATCTATGATATGTATTACTTTCAGATATCTAATCTTAAAAACTCTTCTTATTTTTTTTATTCTATCTTATTTGAAAGATAAAAGTCTTTCTTTTCATGTCTAATATTTTTGTATCATTAATTTACTGCTCAGACATCAAGGTTGCTGCCCTTTTTTCTTTACATATTAAAATGTGTGTGTGGATAACATTGACTACTGTTATTCTACAATGCTTAGATTCCTCCAAAGCAAGAAAGGAGAAAAAATATTGAAGTTTTACTAATTTAAAAGAATGAAAGAGAAGTGATTATAACTGATTAGAAATAATTCTTACTAATGAAAAAATGATCATAAAGAAATATTTTCTAAAGTTTAGAAACATTAAGATTAGACTGAATACAGAGTATTTTTTCAATCATAGTGTAATAGTGATTAATATAGTAAAAATTTACTTAACATTTAGTATTGTTGGCAAAGAACAATGATGTTATAAATGGACTTAAAAGGCTACAGTGTAAATATATCTGTAGAAGTCAAATAAGTCATCAGAAGAATTGAATGATTAAGCTTTTGATTTATTCAACAATGACATGAGAGTTATTTATATATTCAGCATATATAATATATACAAAATTGCAATGTATTCTATGTGTGTCTATGAATCAAAGATTATCTTAATTGTTCAATAAAATGGTATACACAGATGTTACTAGTATTAAAATTGTTAATTCTCAAATGTTTGTGAATAACAATTTAAAAATGGCATAGAAGGACATTTCTTCAACTTTGGTTTCTGTGCATAAGCCAGATTGAATGAAGATATACATGGTCCATGTTTAATATCTTATCAGATGTTTTGTTGATGGAGTTTGTGGAAAAAAATTAAAATATGAAATACAGCTATACATTTCAATCTATAATAATATTAAAGAAATGACAATCTGATTAAAAAGAAAAAAGGGTCGCAAGAACAGAAAATATAAACTAAAATAATTAAAATTTATATATAGTAAGCTTAAACAAATATTCGAAAAAATTGTGAAAATAATAACAATGATAAATTCCTCAAGAAGTAAAGTATCATCATATGTTTAAGTTAGTTATATTGGGATACATCCTTTTCTCCATAATGTTTTTGGACAATTGAATGTTTTTATTTTCAGGCTTTACAAGGTATTGGTTCAAGGTCTCCTATATAAAAATAAGTTACTACTACAAAGTTACAAATTAAGGTTGATTCTCACTTGAAAATTATAAATTATTATCTCTCACTTTGTTTTAGGATGACTTCATGGAGCAGGCACAGGCATAATAGGATATAAGGGTTCTCTAGAGAGAAATTTTAATTTTATTTCCTCACCTGAGCTGAGAATCATTTTCTGTGGCATATTAAAAATGCCCAAAGGGTGAGAAGAGTGTGAAACTATTTAAGCTTTAAAGTTTTCAAGAATTCAAATGGTGTTGTTTTGAGTAGTTATTTTTATTTTATTAGATAAGAATTTACATCTTTTGTATCCAGAGCTGGATTCTGTCATTTCTTTAAAACGATATCATTTGTGAAATTGATGGTTTTACAGATGGAAACAATTTTAAGTTCCTTATATGCATACATACTAACAAACTGCCTCTCGGCACACAACAAACGTCTCTTGTGTGAATACAAATTTGAGAATATTACTCAACAAATTAGTAAAACAAAACAAATACCTTGTAATAATAAAGTTGATAAATCAAAATTATCATCTGTGCCCTTATTTGTCTGTTCAAAATATATATGAAGATCACAGAAATAGTGAAGAGGAAAAACTTTGATATGTTAAATATACATTGAAACCAAATAAAAGCAAATATTTTCAATGTTTTCGCTACAATTTTTAAATTAAGGAAGATAATTTGCAAGTAAAACATAATTTAATTTGGAGGTATTTTTTTATTCTGATTCAGTTGCTAGTGAGTTCTGATATGATCACAAGACATGTAGAAAGGAGAAGAAAAAATTAAGAACCTAGTTAATATATCAATTTACTACTCTATTTCTGGATAATTAACAGTTCACTATATTATCTTTGATAGTCATAAATGATAGGTGTTATTCACTTAAAGTTATTAATGTTTGATGTTCCTTACTTGGAAAAAGACATTTTAAATAAATAGCCACACAAATTTTTAATATTTATATGTCTACATATTGTGATAAAGGCACTTCCAAATAACAGCTTAGCAAAGCCAGGAAATATCTCAAATTGTGTGATCCTGGAAAGTAAGTTCATTAAAATCTAATCAACTGATTTTTTAAAATAAAAATGACCTTTTTGAGATTCATGGGATTATGCATCATTTTCTAATATTTAAAATTGTCTAGATCAATCATGCACCATCACATTATATTTTAAGGAGAAAAAATAGACAACAAATGTTTTCCTATCTGCATATGAAGTGTCAGTTAGAGATTTTCAAGAAAATAGTTTGACCATTAGAACTTTTTAAATGAATTGTTTTAATTAGTTTGGCTAGAAATTCTTAAGTGTATTACAGCACAGCTAAGCCAGAGAAACCTGCTATGTCTGTTCTTTAATGTAGCTTTGGTCAGATAACACTACTTGATGAAGTAATTTTGCATATGGCATTCTTTAAAAAAAACTATTAAAATTTGAAATTATTTAATGTACAAAATATCATAAATCCAAGGGTTATACATGAAGCATTAGACAGAGTGTAGTAAATTAAACAGAGTCCTTGATTATTAGGTTCAAATTCAAAATGGTTCACAAGTGCATGGTATGAAGTAAGAAGAGGAATAATGCTTTAGGTAGGAGAATAATAACATCAGGCAAATATTATAAAATAATAGGGCATGAACTAAAATTAAAATATCCAGATGGTTTTAGGAGAGCTATTTCTACTTGAGCACCCTGTTCTTTGAGCAACACCTTTATCTTTTCTATGCCTTTTTTTCCCTAATCTACAACTTAAGAGCTCAAAATTAAGAATGTTTCAGTTCTAAAACTCCATGAGTCAACAATCAAGAGTAATGTTCAAAACACTATAATAGCAAAAACCATAGACATTTATGAGAACTTAGTCTATGCCAGATTAAATATTAGCATTTTACTTGTATCGTACAATTTAAAATTTACAGCAATCCTTTGAGGTTGGTTTATTTTATCCAACTCACAGATGTGGAAACTGAGAATCTCTTAGTAGGCTGGTGATCAAATCAAGATTCAAATCTGTATTTTCTTGATTTTAAATGTTCTTTCTGCTAAATCATAAGTTCTTTATTGAGAGAAAAATAACTAGAGAACAAGAAAAATACAGATTAATTTGAGAAAAGGAGCTTCCTAATGACAACTCTACTGCTAGAAAACCAAGCTGTAGAATACCTTGTTGGCAGAGGGCCAGTAAGCTCATGGCATCCTCATTGTGTAACAAAGGGCACCACCAATTTATATAATATGCTTTCTAAAAACACACCATTACTCAAAGTCACATCAAATCCTTATGTGAAAATGATGAAGAATAAGGTCAGGAAGATATTTCCAAGTATGAGGACACTGTAGATTTATAACTCTTGTTAAAATTCTTGAGGCAGCAAGGATGTGACCTAGAAAGATACACTGCATGGAAAATACAGAGTGAGGAGATCCACTGTGATACAAAAAGGGAAAAAGTAAAGAAAATACAAGAAAAACAAAACGAAAACAAAAAACATGACAAAAAAACAGCATAGTTACTATGAAAAGTCTACAATGAATATAACTTGTTAATACATAAGGGCAGAGATCCCAGGTTAATAACTTTATTGGGTCATAAAAAATCACTAAGCTAGAAATTTCAATTTTATCCTACCACAAAAGCAATATCTCATGATTAGAAAGAATGATGAACAACCCATCTCTCCTGATTGAATGCTAGACCAAACTCAAAGCAAGAAGCCAGTGATTATTTGTCTCATATGATACATGTGACAGATACTGCAAATCATATCAGTGCGAGCAGGTCTGATATTCTTTGAAATTTACTTAATAAAAAAAGATTGCATCATTAAGTAATTTTATTCCTTTAAACATAATTAAAGAATATCAAAAAAAAAAAAGAATGAATATCTGCTATAGACATGATCATCTGGTCTTCTCCTTTCTACTTGGTTACTTCCTCAAATTGTGACTAAACTTACTCAGTTAAAAAAATTGTCACTTTTAAGTTAATCTATTTTAGATCAAGTTGGAATTAAAACTTTCAAACATATTTATTTAAGATAACATGTGTGGCTTGAATGGACCTGAGGCAGATTGAACAAATAAGATTCTAGCATCATCTATGTTTATATTTAAATGGTCTATGAATGGTTAGTGGATGACTTCATCAAATAAAGTTTTTTAAGTATCATGTTATTGATTACTAGGAATTGGAATTATAGTAAGGTGTTGCTTAAAAATAAACATTGGCTAATGGATACGTACATTTGTACATCAGTTGAGATGGCATTATTAGTTATTATGTCCAACACTGTGTACTTTCTAGGATCCCAAAGTACCAAGAAACCTAGGTATTATTAAGGAAATAATGACCTAAAAATCAACCATGCTCATGAAGGTAAATACAAAATACCTTTTTTAAATGTATTTGACCTAAGAGCATAACCACTCAGTTCACTAACTCATGGGGGACAAAGTGTGCACACATAATTTGCCAGGTCAGAAAACTGCTGGGAAGGTCTTGCCCTCTGGAATAAAAAAAATGTCATGCTTACCCTTTCCTCAGGGCCAGAATGCCTACAATCTCTTATGTATTTCCTTTATGTATTACCATTTCCTTTATGTATTACCCAGAAAACTAAAAAGTACAGTAACAAGTCATTTGAATTTGTTATTATTTATTAGCATACACTACTAATTACCATTCTTTAAAAACTAATTTCTCTAAAGTGAAGTCTTAATGATTTATTTCTTCAAAAAATATTCAGTAGACATCTTCTATAAGATAAATCTGAGATTCTTGGCATGGCATACAATTCTCTTCAATATCTGGCCCATTATTTTTCTGTTCATCATCTTCTACTTTTCTCCCATACCAAAACTTATACTCCAGAAAAACCAAGAAATTTATCATTACTTAAACATGGTGTGTTCTAGCATGTTTTACGTTATTGTACATGCTGCTGCACATGCTCCCTTTTCTCCAGACATGTAACAAGAAAACATCTTCTGGCCTTCTCTTACGCCTTCAGGTAGACCCATGAAGTCTTACTTCTCCTATGCTTTCATTGAATCTTCAGTATGTGTAATATGTAGCATGTTTGTCATTTTATACATATGTATATAATATATAATATAATATATATTAACCTAAATGCATAATTAAGAACTCTGATGATTTAGTTCCAGCACCTTGTTCAGTACTATAGCATAAATATTTCAAAAGAAGGATGGATTCAAATTCCGAATAAATTTTATTCTAGCTGAATGACTTTGAGCAAGGTACTCTACCTCTCTGAGCTTTAGTTTCCTCATTTGAAAAACAACCCCTCCATTATGGGGTTATGACAATAAAAAGCAACAATATGTGATCATTCAGAAAAGCCCTTGATAGTACAACTAATCTATACTGTTTGCTTTTATTAATATATTAAATGCTACATAAATTCCTGGCTCATAGGAGAAACTTAATAAATATTTGTTAAATAAATGAATGAAAGGATCACTGAAGACAGGTGGCACTAACTCAGACATCTGCTATTTCTCTTATTTTTATAATACAGACCTTCTATCTATATTCAGTGTTCATATGCCTCTGCACCAGGCTGAAAACAGGTGTCCAGATACAACCTGACTAGCCCAAGCAGCACATTACTACTTTAAATTTTCTTTAAAATTTAGAACTTAACAAACAAACAAACAACAAGGAACCCAGGTAAAGTATCTCAGTTCAAACAGAGTCATCTGAGAAATGTTAAAAATAGAATAATAAGCAAGAGTGGAATTAAAGTTCTGGAAAACATTTTAGATAGTGTCTCCCACATCCTTCATCATGTGGTTGACTTCAAAAATCATATTAACTAGCCCACTGTTTCTCAGACCTTAAAGTATGTATGAATGGCCTACAAGTTAAAATGCAGACTCTAATTCAGAAAGTATTGGAATGGTAATTTAGTGGCTGCTAAATGTATATTCATGTTATAAATGAAAGAAAAAAAATGAATAAATGAACTAGGACTTCGCCTGAAATTTTAGAAAGAATGTGGACAGAAAGCAGAAAGAAAAAGAAAAAAAAAATTGTCATTTGTATGTGCATATAATATATGTAAGTCCTTCATACAAAATAACAACTTTAGAATATTCATTATTTATCTCTTTCAGAATCCTCTAGTTCATCATTATGGTTAAATACTAATATTCAGAAATTACAAACTAAATGATAAGGCAAAATTGTTAAGAATATGTGTAATCAAACAATATTGTTTTAAGTATGACAACACATATTCCACCATATGCTGTTCACTGCATCTCACAGGACATGTGTTTAGCTAATGAGTTCTGGCCTGATTTGATAGACAAATGACTCTCCTTGCGCCTAATCCAGCCAGGATTAAATGAGAAGAGTGACAATGGCTCTCAATGCTTCCCTTCAGAAAAACATCACAGCCTTTTTGCAGAGCTTGTTTGATCCTCAGGTCTGAAAAAGTAAATGTGAAGAGGTGGTTTTTCATATCTTGCAGAAGCTAGGCAGCTCAGAGATATATCTTTTTTCTACATTTTAATGTGTTTCTATTATAGAAGATTGGAGGTTATCTTAATTCTCGCTAAAAAAACTTGCAGAAAGAAAATTTTATGTCCCGATATTTCATTGTAAATATATATAAAAGATGGGTTAATGAGCTAAAAGTACTTTGAAAAAAATAAATAGTGATGTAAAACAACAACAAAAACATTGTGGTCAGATGCAGTATTAACCGAGAAGAATCTAAAAAATGCAAAGTAGTTTGTACACTTAACTATTAAGGTTAAAAATAAAAGTTAGTATCTCAATACTTCATGTTTCCTTTGTTAGAACTTTAGAGTTGGGTGATAATTAAACAAACATTACTATTTATTTTGGTGTTTGTTTTAATGGGAGACTATAATAATTTGACTAAAATTTCTGTGTTCTTATAACAATAATAATAAGGACAAACTAGTCATTGTAATTCCTGCTCCTCTTATAACTCTCATTATTTTTCACCAAAAAGCATTATAAGGCTTCGTTCTCTCTCTCATTTTTTTAAAGGAATCACTAATCTCTTCCTTTTAGGTGGGAGAACCAAGACAACATTAATATTCATGTACAGGAGGTATTACATGCAAAGCTTCCAGAGGAAAAATGAATAGGAAAATAACAGCAATAGTTAATTTTATTAGATACTAATCATGTACTAGTTGTATACTAAGAATTTTATAACTTATTAAAATCTCATGACAACCTTATGAGGTAGTTTTGCCATTTTGCAGTTGAAAAAAAATGAAATATATAATGGTTTAGATGTCTTCCATATTTACATGTGGGTATTTGAATTTTAAAGGATGAAAGAAAGGACATGGATTATACAGGTAGTTTCTACTGTAATTCTGATTTAACATTGGTTTTTCTGAGGACATAAAATTTAAAGGTTGTCTAATTTCATTCATTCCATAACATTTTTTTTGAGAATTTGCTATGTCCCAAATATTTAAATGGTTCTGAAAATACAAAGATAAAAGGGATCAAATTTCCTCCTTCGAGATACATTGAAATTATAATTAATCATTATAAAATTGATGTATAATAGAAACAACATATTATAAAAATATAATAATATAGACACAACTTTTAAAAAATTTGTGTTATAAAATTTGCATAGAAATCCTATGAAAACAGCATTTCATTCTGCCTTATAGGGGTGGGTTGGAAGTGGTTAGGGACATAAGCAGGAAAAGGTTTATTTTTAAACTTATGATTAAAAATTAAGTGGGAGTTTTCCAGACAGAAAGAGAAAGCACAGAGTAAATGTATAAAAAAGGCATGATGTATTAGGGGATGGAGTGGTTAGTCCCAGGGTTAAGAAGCAATTCTGGTCACACTGCACAGCATGGAGTGTGCAATGGAGTAAATGACAACTGGTGTGATTGCCATGGTAGCTTGTCTTTAGATTGAAAAAGCCTTACATAGGATGATTACATGAACTTATCACATAGAGTACGTGATCCCACTTAAATTTTAGCAAGATAACTCTGTAGGCAGTAGGGAAATGGGATAGGAATGTTTAGAATCTAAAGACAGGTATAACAGTTCTGTCATTTTAAAATAGGCAGTGCGAAAGAACAAAAGCTGTGGTGGTAAAAAGGGGAGAGCAGGAGAAATTCCAGGGACTTGCTAGTGCTAGAATTGTCATGACTGGAGATCGATCAGCTGGAAATGGGAAATGAGGAAGAGTGATAAGTTAAAGGTAATATTACTATTACTTAATAAATACTGAGAGCTTACAATGTGAAGGGACTCTTTTAAATATTTTAAATGTTTTACCTCACTTAGGAAGATCTTGAAATTTGAGTTTGAATAACTGAATGATGGTTTGCATTTCATATAGAGAGAGTAAATGAGAAAGAGGGAAATATTGAAGGCAATGGGGAGATAATGTTCTGTTTTGGGAAATGTTTGACAAGCCTACATAGTGTTCAGGTGGTTACATCTACCATGGCATTGGTAATGTGACTCCCAGGTTGAAAAAGAAGATCAGAGCTTCAGATATAAATATAGGGATCTTCTTGGATAAATGAAGCTTTTTAGTACGTAAAGAGGGAGAATAAAGGTTGGAACCCTTGGAACATAAATATGTAGGTAAAGGGCGAGAGGAGAGAAAAATAAAAATGAGCAAAATGACGTAGAAGTAAAGTCAGAGAGAAAAAGGTGAGAAAAAAAAATGTTTTTAAAATAATGTTAAAATGCTGATTTAAGTAAAATTAAACTGAAGACAAAAATTGGGGAATTAGGATGCTGGTAAATTTTAAGGGTATAATTTCAGTCACATGGTGAGTGTAATCAAGTGAATTGGAAGTGAGGAAATAGTGGACTACTTACTGCTTTGAGGATTTTGACACAGGGAAAGGAGCTGGAGTAGGAAGGTAAAGACCACAGCATTAATAAAGTTTTTAAAAAATAAAGAAAACTTTAACATACAATCAGAGCAGAAGTCAAGCCATTAAAGATAGAGAAATTAAAAGTACAATATAGTGGCAAAAGGTCAGCAATGAACAATAGTTGATGGAGAAAAGTCCTAAAGAAGGACACAAGTGCCAAAATGGGTTTATCTAACAAATGCAATTAGCTCATAGTGTATGTGACTTCAGGACTCAGTGCCAAACAGTTTCATTTCTATCCTGGCTCTCCTACTTATCAATTGTATTGGTCAAAAGTTACCAAACTCTATGCCCCAGTTTCATATATGTCGAATGTGAAAATAATCATATCTTCTCTCAGTGTTACTGAAAGGATTAAATAAGATAAGGTTTATAAGAACAGAATCTACTGTTAGTTAACCACCTGCCCATCACAAATTAACTGTTATAGTCAGGGGAGAAGTATGAAGAGCCATTGTAGAAAGGAACAGAATCACTAATCTTTGTTGTAAAGCAAGAAGGGAAAAGAAACAAACAAACAAACAAACTAAAAAAACTTTATAAAAGCTACCTAACAATGAATATATATTTTAAATATATATATGAAACATACTTTTATTATTTTATATAAAATAACATCATTCCATATCTCTAAGTAATACTGAGACTCAGTGATTTGTGGCTAAGATAAATATCTTTCTTTTTATTCCAAATCACACTAATCACAAATACTTAACTTCAGAGATATTTTTTTAGTCTTTGTTTATGTAATGGTTCAAGTTATAAACTTAGAGAATCAAAGTCGACTCTTTCTAATAACTACATAGAAATGTAGTGTTAAAAAGTTAGGCTTTTACTTCATCTCTCTCTGAGAAATACTATATGCAGTGGTGTAGTCTGGGAATTATTTATCTGCTTTGCATGTTCTCTGCTCTGATATAGAGATAATTTTGGCATTTTAATAGAAAAAAAAGCAATTTCTAGAGTGAATATTTCTTGAAAAGGCCTCTGCCCATTGCTAAGAAAAGCTGATTACATGATATTTTCTTCTATTGTTAGCAAATACTATTTAAAAAATTTTTTGAACCACTTTATTCTCATTCTCATGCAGAGTACAGTGAAGTCAAACAGTAATTTGTTTTGACTCTTGGAGGGTTTTATAAGATAGTTATAAGTTATATGTGATAGATTCAAGTTTTACATTCTACCACTACAGTAAGCATTTTTAAAGAAATAATTCAGCAATGATACATATTATTGTGGTTATATTTTATGCATGTATTGAGTAGTCTCTGTTTCAAAGTGATTTTTCAACGATTATTTTATATAGTCTATATAAGAGCAAAACGCATTATGGTTGCATTTCAGTTGAGAAACTGGGCATGAAGAAAGCAAAGAGATTTTCCCTTAAGTCAGATAGCAAGGTTATAAATGCTAAACTGCTAAAAGCTGCATTGTTCACATGTAAAAAAACACATTCTGAAGGTATTTTTGAAAGCTTTTGTAAAGATTTACTCTTCCATGAAATCACTGAAGAAAAGAATAAACAGAAAAATTTACAGCTTTTCTATTTGTTTCTTTCATCAGCACTCTAAACATCTATAAAACTGCTTATATTAAATATGCAGTCTGCTTGCAAAAGAACAACTTCAATTTAGAGAAAGGAATAATTCAATGATCTTGGGAGTTTCCCATATTAATTTCCTTAAAAGTACACAAGTGAATAAATATTAATTGATTAGATTGCAATTGCATTCAGATTGGACAAATGTAAAGCAAGCAAACTCTAGGTATCTTCTCTGTTAAATCATTAGAAGTTCTGTAAGACCCATTCACTGTCAATAAAGGTGGAGGAATCAGTGCTACAACAGTTGTCCAGAGTTTGATCTCATTGAATTATTCAGGCTATTTTTCCTACCTCCAATTAAATTGACAAGAAAATTCATTCTTCCTGAGAAATTTTCTTTTAAGTCTAAGATCATGAGAAATAATCCGCTGGAGAAAAGAGAAGTTATGGGAAATCTTGGGACTTCTGAGTATATAATAAGCCTAGCATATGGCGTTTAGACTGCTTCCAAGTGAGAGATGTCTAAGTGAGAAGGATGCCAATTTTTTTATGCCAAGTCACATTGTAATCAAATTGCTTAAAACCATTGATAAAAATAAAATCTTAAAAGCAGTCAGAGTAAAATGATATGATATAATACATAGAGAGGAACAAAGATTAACAGCCAACTTCTCAGCAGAAATGAAGTAAGTCAGAAGGCAGTTGGATAATACCTTTGTGGTGGGAAGGGCTAGAGTTCTAAATCAAGTAAAAATATTTTTCATAATTTAAGATGAAATTTAAAAAAGTCAACACATATCAAAGCTGAATTTCACAGCCAGCAAATTTTACTATAGGAATTAGGAGAGGAAGCCCTTCAGATAGAAGGAAAATGATACTATGTGGAAACCTGTATATACACAAAGGAATAAGAAACACCAAAAACTGGTAACTATGTGAGCAAATGGACTTTTTATTATTATTTAATTCTATGTAAAAGACACTTACTTATTTACACTAAAGTAGCAAAAATGTATTGAAGGGTTTACAATTTGTCAAAATAGAATGTATTACAGCAACAGTGCAAATGATAGAATGGTGTAAATGAAAGAATACTTTGGAAGATTCATATATTATATGTAAATAGGTATAATAACTTGAATTAAATTAAATTAAAGATGTGTGATATTATAAATCATAAAGCAATCACAAAACATAATTTAAAAATAGTAAAAGCTTATAAGCCAGAAAAGAATATAAGTAAAAATAGTTTTTAAAAATAATTTAATAAAAAAATCATAAAAGAGGAAATTAAGGGAAAAAAGAGGAAAATAAGATGAATAGAAAGCAAATAGCAAGAAAATTAATATTGACATTACATGTAAATGGCCTAAAACTTCCAACTGAAGATAAGAGATTGTCAGATCAGATTAAAACCAAGATTTAACTATATGACTAGAAGAAATCCGCTTAAAATATAAATAGGCAAATAGGTTAAAAAAGAAACTAAAAGTCCTATCACGCTAATATCAAATCAAAGAAATGTGGGCAGTCTATATTAATATTAAACAAAGTAGATTTCAGAGCAAAGCATACTAGCAAAGATAAAGAGAATCAATTTATCAGGATGACATAACAATCCTGATTGTTTATGTCCTTAATAATGAAGCAAATTACATGGGGAAAAATGATAGAATTATAATGAGAAATAAAATCTGCAATTTTACTTGAAAATTTTAAGACTCTTCTCTCAATAATTGACAGAACAGAGAGAAAATCAGTAAGTATATAAAAGATGCAAATAAACTGTCAATGCTTTGCCCTCATTGATGTTTGTAGAACACTTCACTATACAAAAGCAGGATGCATTCTTTTCAAGTGTACACAAAACATTTATCAAGATAAACCATATTCTGAGGCACAAAATAAGTCTCAAAAAATCTACTATTTAAAAATATACAATATACGTTTTTTAACCACGATAGAATTAAGTTAGAAATGTGTAATAGAATATATGCATAAAATCCTCAAGTATTTGAAACTAAAATTTATCTATATCACCTTTTATCAAATCAGAAATCAAAAAAGAAATTTGACAGGATTTTAAACTTATCACAAATAAAGTACAGCATATCAAAGAATTCAGAAAAGGACAGATTAATGGATCTCAGAGTTTATTTAAAGGATTCTACATTTGTTGATTCCTAAAAGTCATAGATGTTATAAAACCTAGATCTGAAATATGTATTCATTTTTTCATCTCTGAAAATGGATAGTAGAGAAAGTGAAAGCACATTATTTTCTTCTGGTATAGTGGCAATGATTTGAATGGTTTTAGAATTACTCATAAACCTAAATATTTGCCTTCAGAGATACTACCTTAATTATGTATCTTATAATGGCCATCTTTTCATCTTCCTCTCCATTAATTCTTTCTTTCCAGCAGTTTTTTTGGGTGTTGCCTCTCCTGTCTGTCTACTACTACTTATAATAATAAAAGACATGTGGCACATTAAGGGAATGGGAAAAATGCTGAGTTTATTGCTATGAAACCACTAAACATATATCAATAGATTTTTTTATTTATTGATGAATTATGGAGCTTCTGTTAAAAAATTGTCTCATGTAATTTACAAAAATGATATGCATCTTATTTTCAATTCATATCACAGCATTTGAGACCTTTAGACTAATTCTAATTATACAGAATAATTTGTATTGGTGATCATATTCTACAGATAGTAGTATATATCAATTCAACCTCTTAATTTTCTATTCATTCATATTAGATACTAAAGAACAATGTTTTGTGCCTGGCACCTGGGCATTGTCACATTTGTTTTTATTCTGAGCAATGAAAAACACATCAATTTTTCTAAAAAAAATTGTTGCTTCTGATTTACCTAAGTAACTTATTTAATGTGGCAGAAAGAAGATCTCGTGCATTATGCTTAGTTGCAAACAATGTATGACTAGATAAACATAAATTGCACATCAGTTTGCCTGACTTCCTGTTATTATCTACAAGCAAGAATAAATTAAAGCTCAATTCAGTTATTACATTTATGTGTACAAATTTTCACAATGTGTTACCATCTATTACAAACTTTATGCTTAGGTTTCTGGATTACCTTTACTTGATGAGACAGAATTTTTAAAATAGAATTTATGAAAATCATAATGTTGTAGGCTTATAGAAATCAACCATGAATGGCAAAATAATCAAGAAAAAGACAAAGATACGCAACTAAATTTTATTTTGATAAAATAAAGTAGATCACAAATGAAGATAGATAAACTGAAAAATTTTAGAAGATTTACCTGTCTGCCATTAGAAAACTGATCACACTACTTTTTAAATATTTACTTTTTAAAAATAAAATTTATGTAGGTCTAAAACTAGCCTTGCAGATTATATCACCTTTAACTCACATCAAAGTTTCGTACATACATTTGGCTAAGTAAATATTTGGGTGTGTTGGTGAATAAATTAATAATATATAATATATTAATAATATAATGTAGTTATAATAATGTAATAAATTTATAGTTTTGGAAAGGTTTAAAATTGCTATTAAAATTTGTTTTAAGTTTATTAATTAATTCCTACATATGTGAGAAAATGGTGAATGTCTGCATGAATGTAAAATGTTTATGTTTTTAATAATTTATAGCTGTTTTAAGAATTATATATGCTTAGAAATTTGAATTATTCATGTTACATAAATAATGTTTTAAATCTCTCCTTATACTTATGTTAAATATTTAACTTACAAATTAAAGATTTCACACAATTCACTTCATGGTGATATTTTAAAAATTCTTTAAAGTAAATCAAAATTATCAAAAGTTAACATCAGTCATTTTGATATTGATGGTTTAGTACCAAAAATGAAGAAAGGCAAATCTTGAATACAAATAGAAATAACATTTTTATGGATATAACAATGCAAAAAAATATTAATTTAGCTTTACAGAAAGTGTCAGAGTTGGAGAAGGATGAATTAATAGACCTCAAAGTTTATTTGATAAATTTACTTATTTTCTTGCTTCTTAACAGTCATAGGTGTCACAAACCAAGATCTGAAATATATATTTGTTTTAATCTCCAAAAAATGGATAGGAGAGAAAGCAACCAGGCATCATTTTCTTTTTGAATAATGGCAATGATTTGATTGGTTTTGAAATTACTTATAATAAACCTAATTAGTTTAGAAAAATTGGGGGATATTTTTAGGTGTGAGGTTTTTAGATTTTTAAATGCTATGGAACATTCAACATATGGGTAGGAAATTAAATTATTTTGGCTCAACATTAAAATTGTTTAAATATCCACCGAAGATGATGTTTTATAGTGCTATCATGTTTAAGAACTGTTATAGTAGTATATTTTACAACCATGGTAACAACAAATAGAAATGAAGAGCCACTATAGAGAAAGTGATAAACACAGATCAAACGGGTTTTATGAACAACAGAGTGGGTTATAACCATCCAAGCCTATTTACTGTAATGACAAAAGGAACCACTATAAAAGATACAAATTTATTCTTAACTACAGGTACTGAAAAATCTTCTAAGAGAATTAACTAGATTTGTTTTTCCTTTTTACATTAGAGTACACAGTTCTTTTGGACAATTTTTTTTTCCTGGAATCATTAATCCTCAAAAAAGGGAAAATGTTGATGGTAACGATTCTTCTAAAACTAATGTTTTCTAATTTATGTCTGCATTTTTATTTATCTGCATGTCCTAAACAGTTCTAGATGACAACAAGCATGAACTTAAAGCTTAATGAATTTGATTTTTAAATTTGTGTCCCCATTTTTCTACAAATTATTTTAGGCAATTTATTTTTTAAGTACATAAACATAATGAATAAGTAAAACCAAGAACCAACTAATTAAAATTGGGGCTCAACACTAGGTCCTTGTATAGAACAGATGGAGAAGTAGAAAGAGAAAACACAAATGTGAAGACCATAAGATATACTATATTAAATGTAATTAAACTCCTAATTTTGCTGCTGTTGAGATAATCAGAATTCCAGCACTGTCCCGGCAACACTGGGAATCCTTGGTTTTTTTCACTGTCGCAGAAAGAATGCAATTCTGCGAGATTTAGGAAAGTTAAGAGTTACTAAAAGCACATTTTGAGGTAGTAGTAGGTCATCCCTAAACAGGCTATAATCACGTGGAAACAAAAGGTATCATTAAGGTATGCTTCAGGTGAAGGGCAGGTAAGTGAGAAGGTCTGTGTTATATTAGGGCTGTGATGGGGGTTACAAAGGTGTTCCTAGATGATTGGCATGTGAGGTCATTTTGATTGACATTCAACTGTTGTTTAACTTTCTACCTATTGAATTCAGTCTGTTATAATTAGATTCATGAACTTCCAGGTGTGAGCTTGATATTACAATGATGATATAATGAGGCTGAGGTGAAGAGAGTAGTCTTTACTGTCCAAGTGTCTGTGGCAGGATTAAACCAGCTATAGGTTTATGACCCTTCATTCCTTTGTCTCTTAGGATGCAAGAGTGATTTATAACTACAAAATGGATATTCTTCGGGAAATCTATGGGCAGTCTCTGGGCTGGGCCTTGGCTCCTTTGTTCCCCCATTGCTCATGCCTAATTACCTAACAATTTGACTCCCTGGGTTCCTGGATGATCAAGGAGGAAAGGGATATTGATCAATCACACACATACACACACACACACACACACACACACACACACACACAAAATCTTGTTTAAAATAACAACAGGAAAAAAATACAAATGCATAATACATAAGTGCGTACATACACAAACAGCATTTCCTCAGGGGAAATTAGATTGTACTAGAAGGAAGAGTTATAAATACATGTACCAGTCACCCTTTTGTTCACTGTTTTGCCAGCACTAAAGCAGTTTAAAGCCAAGAGGACAATACTTTCAATAGCTTCTTGGGGCCTGTGTAAATACAGGTGTGAAGGATTTTTAAAAAATACTTCTATAGCTCTTCTCCATTTTATGTTTAAAATCTACTTTATTGAGGTATAATATACATACCATAAAATGCACCCATTTTAAAGTTACAATTTAATGAGTTTTGCTAAATATATACACCCATGTAGTTTCTACTTTAATCAAGATAAAGAACATTTCTATCAACACTTAAGACTTTTCTTATTCCCCTTTCTAATGCTGGCAAGTTTTACCACTTTAAACTTTATTATATTTTTAATCACAAAGTAATATATGCTTTTAAAATTTAAAAATATAACAATTTAATTTTAAGTTAATATTTCCTCTAATATTCTATTCATGCTTACCTGCTTAGTTAACACAAATTAGAAGTTTGATATGTAAAATGTTTCAAACTTATCTCTGTATTTATTCAAATACTTATCTCATACTTAAAACTTATCTTTATCACATTTTCTCCACTTGTGTATGTTGGGAGCACTGGTAGAAATATGCCCTTTAAGTTTTTAGTTTTTAATGTCTAGCTGTCTTAACAACTCTTTATACAAAGTGGAATAACTGTTGCTTGGTCTTTATAGCTCATTTATTGGTTTGACTTCTATGTGCTGAGTTATTTTATAATTTATACTACTTTTTAAATATAATTTTACAGTTTACATTACTCTGCAACTTGCTTTGTTCTATTTTTTCATTTCTCTCAAATTGCATACCATGGGCATCTGTCCATATTAATGCTCATACATTCTTATTTTTTTAAATAGATACACCTATCTTAGTTTGTCAACTTTTTAGTTTTTATGAAATATGCTTGATTTCAGATTTTTTTATCTTCAAACCATACAAAGGCAATTGTCTTTTTATATAATATAATTTATTCATGCTTGTATTGTCATGAAATAGATGTCCCAAATTGAAATTGCCAGGTAAAATGTTCTGTACATTTTTAATTACAACTGATATTGTCAGGTTATTGCATTTTATATTTCTGGCCAAAGCTAAAATAGAGTTTGAACTCTAAGCATTGAACATTTATCAAATTTTCTCAAACTTACACTGTTAATTAATGGTCATTCTGCACTTAGAGATCATTCTCCATTGACCTAGACCATTGAACAAACATAGCCTGACCTCCATCTCTGATTTAGGTATAGGTTAGGTCCCAGGGCAACAGAGAGGAGCAAGAACATTCGTTATCTGCATTTAAGGATCTCACAGTCTCAAACCATATCCTACTTTCTAAAACATGTTTCTTCTACTAACTTTGTCAAATTTTCTGATTTTATAGTAGCCCTCCAAGGCTTCTTTCCAGCACGGGAAATAATGCTGAGTGGGAAAGGGGAGAGAAGAAACATTTGTTGTTAGATTCATTTTTCCCCTTGGGGAACACCTTACATATGTTAAAGAGAAAGGAGCTCAGGGTTAAGTACAGCTAGTGGGTGTCTCACAAAATTGCAAAACAGAAAGGATAAACTTATCTTTATCACTCTTTCTCCACTTCTGTATGCTGGGGGCACTAGTAAAAATATGCCCTTTAAGCTTTTATGATTTTAATGTCTGGCTTTCTAATGCAAAGTGAGATATCTGTTTTTTGGTAGTTTTTAGCTCATTTATTGGTCAGACTCTTATTACGTGCTTACTAAGAGACAAAGGGAATACAAAATAAAATGATGTCCCGTGCAAAAAGTTGATAGGAGAGAGTGCCAAGTAAGTGGGTGCAGTATCCTCTGGGGTGAGAGAAAGCCACACCAGAGGCTGTTGTAGGAGCAACCTTGGAGTTCAGATGTCCAGGGAGTTTCTTGGAAGATACAATACCTGAGTTGAGTATTAAAACGAAAACAAGATGCCAAAAAATGACATCTTGATATGGTATAGAGCAGAGGAATTGTTGACAAAGGACTCAACATATGTAGAGACAAGGGTGAGCCAGGAAAAAGCAAACTTTTCATGCAGCCGTGGAGCAAAGTGCGAGGAAAGTGTGGTCAAGGCCAGATCATCAAGGGTGTTGTAGGAAACTTGATTTTACAGAACAAACGAAAGGATACCCGGGTTCTAAATTAACCAGGAAAGTGAGTGATGAGATTTGGCTAGATAAATCTCATTCTAGTTGTAAAATGAAGAATGAATTGGAGAAGAGTGCAATTCAGAAGAACTCAGGGACTTTTGGAAGCAATCTGGAAGAGAGATGAGTAGAGCCTCGAGAAGTGGCAGTGTCTATATTTTTGAATCCCAACTCTCTCTTTCTTCCTAAAATTACAAGTCTATTCTCTCAAGGTTGTTCTCCCTACTCATTCACTCGCACATTCACTCATACACATTCATTCATTTATTCACCTAATATTTATGTTGCCCTTTTATAAATACTGAGGATATAGAAGTAAGCAAAATTAAGTTTCTGGTGTCATGAATGTTATATCCTTATAGTAAAGCCCCCTGACACTTTCTGAAATGTCTACTTTAGTGCTTAGTTATTCTAGTATAATTTGCATTTTTCAGCACCCAAAAGAAAAGCTGACTTTTAGTGACATTTCAAGCACTAAGACAAGGGACAGGTATTTTGGATCAAAAACAAAAACAAAAACTCCACTTTCTTGAAATTATATCACACAGGTAACTAACTGTTTTTCTACTCATAGCATCACCCGCATTGTCACAGTTTCACTACTTATTGACAATCTATTTTCTGAAAAGCTCTATCCTGAGTATTTTACATGCATTATCTTATTTAATCCTTATAATGACATAATAAATTCAGGATTGAAATAACCAGAATAATGATTCCTCAAAAGATGTCCATGCTCTAATCCTCTGAATTAATGAATATGTTACATTCATTACATGACAAAAGTAATTTTGCAGATGTAATTAGGGTAAAGACCTTGAGATGGGGAAATTATCATAGGTTACCCAGGTGGGCCCAAGGTAACCGTATAAACCCTTAAAAGTGGGGAACTTTTCTAGGTCGTGGTCAGAGACAGATAATGTGACAACAGAAGAAAGGCCTGAGAAATGGCAGTTTGAGAAGGATTCCTTTTTCTGGTTCTGTGGGGGTAGGGAGCTATGTGGTAGGACCAGAGAGGTCTCTAGGATCTTCCCAAGCCAACAGCTAGCAAGCAAACATAGGCTTCAGTTCTTCAACTGCTTAGAATTAATCCTCTAAGAACCTGAATGAACAGGAAATGGATTCTCCCCTACAGCCTGCACAGGGAGATGCAGTCTTGCCAGCAGGTGGATATTTTAGCCTGTCGAGACCTGCACTAGACTCTGACTACAGAACATATTTGTATTTCTCAGATCACTAAATTTATGGCAATTGTTTTACAGAAGTAAACATTTTTGTTTGTACCTCTATCTAACTCTTTACTCTTTTCCCCTTAGTTCTGTGGCTCAGGAAGCTGACCCTCACAGATGTATTGTCAGGACTCCTGGTTCACTTGCTTCTGATTGGTTTCAGTCAATGGGAAGAACGGGCAAGAGAGAGGAGGGCTGGTGGGAGGAGAATGAGATAAGCAGAGCTGGGTCCCTCTATCTGCTGAGCATCATCCCTGTGCCACTTCCTTCTGTAATTTCCCTGCTCTGTTCTTCCTTCTTCAGGTCTAGATGAAGTAATAACCCCTTGCTCTTAGCAGCCTGGGGTGCTCCACTATTCTATGTTAGTCCTGCAAAAGAGATTTTATTTTTTACTTGCAACTAAAAGCATGGAAGAAATTCCACTAAATACAGCACTAACTTTCAAGAAATCTGGATATTAACATGTTCTTGATGTAAGAGTTGGAAACAATATATTAAAAAGTACTCTGAATAATCAGAAAAGGGAGTTGGTAGTATTCAGAGAAATAAACCATTAAAATGCAAACAAATATTTTGAAATTCTAGTTCCTTTAATATATTACATTTTTATTCTAATAACAAGTGTTAGATTAGAATTTATGTGAAAAAGAAGTATTTATGAGAAAATAACCTGAAAATATTGTGAATCTCCCCAATATGGTATGACGAAGTATTGCATTCTAGTATATATCCTAGCAGCTAGAGCACTGTTCATGAAAAATGCTGTACTGTTTTCAGGAATTCTGCAAGGAGTGTCTTGTTGACCATTATTAGTTCAGGTGGTCTTGCAATCCACCAACACGAATATTGGTAAGTAATGTCCGTAATGTTTTATCCAGTTAGATGTTGGTAAAAAGGGAGTAGGCTATTTATTCAACAGAGCCTTGGCAATAGACTAAAGAACAATTTCTTACCTTAGTCAAGGCAATTGACTATGCAGGGTGAGTTTTCTCATCTGTAAAATAGGTGTAATTTTATGTTTCCTAACTGTTTGTGTTTCCTAACTTTATAAAGTTCTTTAAAAGCTCAAAAAAGCAAAAAACATATATTACCTCAAAGTTAAATTTTGGTTTGGATTATGAATCTGCCTACTGCCTGCCTTACATAAGCACCATAAGGCTCTATCTCCAAAATCTGAGAGACCCAGATTGGAGTTAAAATGGCTTTCGTATTATGAGCCAATAAAAAACTCCTGCTCAAGTTGGGCAGTTTTTGGCTATTAGACTTTCAAAGACATTCCACGCAAAAATGTAAGGCATGTAGGTCTCAGACTGAGGTCTATCTGTGGTTTTCAAGGTAGGTATTGTCAGCGATACAAGTAATAAACAGAAATTCTCAAAGCGAGGACTTGATAAACACATGCATTGGTTTCCAAAGCCAGGACTTGATCAAATTTTTAAATTCACTTGGCTCATTGTAAATATAGACACAGTTTCAGCATGATTTTGTCAAACATTAGAAATTAATAAAGTTGCTTCATGTAACTCTTTCTATGTAGTTTTGTTGTTTTGGATCAGGTTGTAGTTAATTTCTAAAATTTTTCATAAATTAGTTGTTCTGAACACATTCAAAACATAATTTTCTATGTCAGTGATTATTGCTCCTATTAGAGAGAAGAAACAAGCCATGACTTGACAAGAAATAACAACATTTAAAATCATTCAGCAGGATGATACCAAATTCAAGATATTCCACCGTCAGGATTTTAGAAGCAGATCAGGATCTATACTACTTTTCCTTTTCTTTTCAGATCTCATGTAAATAGAACTACCTCCTTCCAACCCATCATTCCCATTTCAAGAATTTATGTTTTATTTAGCCAATGCTGTTTTCATGTTGACTTCTTTTATTTGCCATTTTACCAGTTCTTGATTCTTTATAAAATATATATAAATTTGGGTATTGTTATCATTATGTTAGAATTTTTGAAAGGTAAAGTTTTTCAGAAATGTACCCCACCTATAACCTTCATCCAAGTTGACATCTTTTTTCAATATTTAAATTTCTTATGAACTATTTAATGATTATGTTGATCAGGATCATCAAAGTTACCCTTTTATACTGAAGTAACAAAAATTATTGTTCATCTATTACTTTTTCTGATATAACTGGTAGTATACATTGTATCCAGTGACTCCCTTAAAAAATTTATTGTGAAGTAAGAAATGTTACTATTAATCAAAATAGTAAGGTAATATAGATCCAGAAAAATTCAGTTTGAGCTATGGATCGGCTTAATTTATAATCCGAATATTTACACCTATGTATTAAAAATGACTGAGTTATAGATTTAAGGTACTAATATGGCCTAAAATACAAAGCCAGTAAAAATAAAATAACTGGTATCTTTTAAGTTAAGGAAATTAAAAATTGTCTTCAACTTATATTTTATACAATTTTTATTTTTTTATAACTGGAGTCAGAAAAGAAAAAAAAACATTTAAAAAGGTAATATTTGAGCTAATATTCATATGTGTTTTGTCTCTCAATCATCTTTTAAAAAAATATACTCCCCACCCTCTTGAGCAATTTACAATGTCATTATCATACCTATATACTATAGTCTGTGACAAAGAAAGTAGAATGTGATTTACAGGTAGGGAGAGCAAAGAATATATCAGAAGTGAGTAGATATGATTTAACTGAAGAGTGACAGATGATTACACCTCGCCTCAAGCCACCTGTGATATTAAAAATAAATTAAATCCTTGGAAGAAAAGAAAGCCATTCAGTTTCCACGCCCATCCGTAAGCTTGATGTTTATTACTTTTGCACTAGCAGCTTAGAAAAATATATTTACATAGATTGATTCTTCAAAGCTTGAAAGAAACTCTTTTGTGAGGGGGTTCAGAGTAATCTTTCTAAATAGCTGAATCGTACAATTTCTAATTTTTCCACATTCATATCTTGAGTGTATGGTTTTCATTACTTACTTAAAACCAAGAGCTTTACCTATTTACCTGCGATATTAGCAAATTCAAATGTAATTTTTATTCTAAAAATATATATGAAAAATAGTACCTTATTAAGCACATGAAACAGGAGAGCATTTAGTTTACACATGCAGTTTACACTGAGAGTCTAATATGTTCACTAGAGGAAAGATGGAAAAAGAACACTAAAGATCTTTTCAAAGTTTGTGTACCCCTCACAACAAATTGCAACCAGGTGCAATTTTCATAATCAGTTTCAGAGAAATGCAGAACATTACACAAAGACCACTGAGAAAAAAATTTATAATTTTGATTTTTTGGCAAATTTAAGACTTGGCATACAGGTAGATGAATACTAATCTGTCTATGTTGATTACTTTAGGAAGATCATACAATTCTCTTCCTGATATCTTTACTTTTGTTTAGAATCTCTTGAAGAGATTTTTATTTTAAGTAATTGAATAAGTAACTGAAGCTTAAAAACTTTAATAAGTAACTGAAACTTAATATTTCAGTTACTTATAACAAATAAGATATACAATTTACTTCCTTTGCAATGTTCAATTCAATCAAACATAATAGGCCAAGTACAGTGCTATGTATGAAAGAAACAGAATTAATCAATGCATAGAGTTCTTATGCCCTAGTGTTTCACAGTATAGAGTCAAATTAATCATTTTGGTTATACTTGCCACAGTAACATTTTACAACAAACATATTCTCTGATCAGCTAGTTGTCAGTTGGTTTAAAATGGCTATGGCTGAGGTAAATGGGACAATGTGATTTTGTTCCATGTGTTTTCAAGCTAATCTGGGCAGGTTCATATAGCAATGGCAAAAGGTGAGAGTAAATAAGCTTCAGTATGCAAGTACATTCAAGCCTCTGATTGCACCATATTTGATAACGTTCTATTGGCCAAAGTAATTCACGTGATCAAGCTCAGATTCAAAGTGCATAGATACCACAAAGTAACATTGCAAAAGGAAATGGAGGGGTGATGAATTCCAATCTAACGTTTTTTCACTATAACTCAAAAATTGTATATAGAAATGAATGTGTTATGGTAATTACAGTTTTAGAATTAATAAAGTTATCAATAGATGTAATTCAATTTATAAACTGCTATCTTTAGAAGAATCTTTCTGGAGCAGGTAACCTCAGAGGAACTAAGATTTAAAGATAAATAGACATGAACAAGGCCCCCAAGGAAGATAGGGACATTCAAGATATTATGAATATGTGGAAAGTGAATACATAGAAAGGGTATAATGGGTACATGAGACTATAGGGAAACATACAATAGTATGTCAAGTGCAGATGTAGGTGGCAAGGATAACATAGGTGCTGAAGAGTGTCAGTTGAGGTTCTGAAAGACAGGAAATTGGGAGCTATACCCTGAAGAGTATACATGCCATGATAGATAATTCTCTTTAAAGTAGGTTTTACTGTGGTGGAGAGACAGGCAAGAAGTGAGATACGCAGAGCACACAAGTTACTTGAAAGAAGAAGAATGGATGTAAAAAGGCAATCATAAAAGTTCCCAATATAAATTCTACTACTTCACAATATTTTTAAAAATAATATTTAAATTTTTTTCAATTAAGGTTGACATACAAATATGTTAGTTTTAAGTGTACAACATAGTGATTAGACAATTATATAACTTACAAAGTGATCACTCTGATAAATCTAATACCCATCTGACATCATACATAGTTATTACAATATTATTGACTATATTCCGTATGTTTTCCCTATGTTATACTTTACATCCTTGTGACAGTTTTTGAACTACCAATTTGTACTTCTTAAACCCTTACCTTTTCCACTCATCCCCCCAAAACCCTTTCCCATCTGGCAGCTGTCAAAGTGTTCTCTGTATCAATGAATTTGTTTTTGTTTTATTTGTTTTATAGATTCCACATATAAGTAAAATCATATGGTGATGTATTTCTCTAACTTATTTCACTTAGTGTGATACCCTCTAGGTCCATCCATGTTGTTGCAGATGGCAATATTTTATTCCTTTTTTATGGCTGAGTGGTATGCCATTGTATATATGTACAGTATTCCATTGTATTGTATATATGTTCTTCTTTATCCATTAATCTATTGATGGACACATGTTGTTTCCATAACTTGGCTACACAGTATTTTTGAGACAGTCCTGATGATGGTTATTTTAACATAAATATACACATGTATATATAAAGGATTTTTCCCTAAGTAATTTTCTCATGTAATTTGAGAATACTGTTACCCTACACAGTAATTACATTTACCGCAGATCTTTTACTCAGTTTTAATTAATCTTTTTAAGTACATTAAAAATATTTCTTTATATTTCAAACATAAATCTTACCACTAGATAGTGCAAAATCAAAACAAACACATGACATTATAAGTTAACAACAACAAAAACCAGAGTATTTAGAGAACTGGGTTTTCTAGCTTGGCATAGTTAAAACACAGTTCTAAAACAAGGTATAAGTTAGTACCATGAAGAGTAAATGTAGTGGAGAGAAGATGACAGAATAAAAGATCAGATTAGGAACATTAAGCTATACTTGAGAAGATGGGGTTGAGGGATAAAAGGCCAACCAAGGAAGAAATGGTTACATATATACAGTCTTGAGAAGATATGAATGATTCAACTGTCACGGAAATATTTGTAGAGTTAATTTAGACTTCATTGTGCTTTGCAATTGCTTCTTAAAATTGACTTATATGTGCAGACTCGTGTGGCACATGTATGTGTACACACACACAAAAAAACATACACTTAGTCAGGTAGTCATACAACCTATGAGTAGATTAGACAGAAGACAACATGAATTGTTTTCAAGTATACACATCCTGTGCAAATTATATGCATAAGATAAAACTTGTCCTTGTGTAAAAAAAAAATAGATATTGTCATGGCCATGTCACTGTAAACATGCCCAATCTCATCTGATCTCGGAAGCTAAGTAGTGTCGGGCCTGGTTAGTACTTGGATGGGAGACCACCTAGGAATACTAGGTGCTGTAGGCATTAAAAAAAAATGGATACTTACATTAAAGCATTAATCATATTGTATAAACACACAATAAAAATTTATCCAATGCCAACAGTGAATTTACAGCCTAAATAGAACAATACCATTTTCAGTTATTAATATTATTTAAACTTGATTTTTATGGTCTTAAAATTTGTGTGCACATGTCATCGAATTTTGACATGGAAAGATTTTAAGGGTAGATCACCAGTTTATTCATTTATGTGGGGAAAAAAAAGGAAAGAAAAAAAAAAGTATTACTCACTCAGGCTGTCTGTACTAAGTACCAGGGATGGAATGAAGAATAAGTCACGTCTCCACTCATGGGAACTGACTGTGGAGTAAGAGAAAATAGATGCACCTAAATTGTAGACTGTAATTTGACAAATGGAATATTAGGAGCTGGTTCTAGGAACTTTAGGAAGAAAGTAGGTAGTAAGGGATTATTTCTGCAGTTGTTCTAGTTGACCCTGAGTTTTCACAGAATGACACTGATCTAAGAAGTAAAGGACAAACGAGGGAGAGAAAAACACTCCAACGAGGGAGAAATAGCTTAGGCACAAATATATACATGTTAAAGGGTATGACATAATCAGAGAACTGTAAGTAGCTCTGTGTTCTTGCAGAGGGAAAGAAGACAGATGCCATTCTTTCTCGTGGACATGTTGAGATACCAACACTCAAGTTTATGAAATAAATAAAGGATTCATGCATGGATACCACTGATTATCCAGAAATAGTTAACAGGCTAACACGGTGTAATTTTTGATGATATTGCATCCTTCTGATGTCCTCAATGTTAAAACTATTTTTAGTTACTTTTGCTTTTTCTCTTTTAATTGTTTCTCTCACTAAAACAATTTAATCATCAAACCCTGCTCATCTTTCCTTTAAATGCCTCTTGAATCTACTGTCTACACCAGATTTGAAAACTTCCATTTATTTTCATGTGTTTCTCTGTTAACCTGGGTGCAGAAGTCTCAGCTGTCTGTGTGTGGAGAGGATGGTCTTACTTATGGTTCTTTGGTTACAAGCAACGGAGACTGCTTCTGGCTAAAAAGATGTACTGGAATAAATCACAGTGTTAAACACCAACCTGGTATAAGCCAAGACATAGATTGGATCGGGAAGCCACAGCAGCTGGAGTTTTTAGAAGTTCTTTGTAGGAGGCTAATGTTAATGTGCTTCAGATTCAACAGCTTCCCATTGGGGAGCTCTGAACAGGGAGTTAAGAGTGGCTATCTGGTGAACCAGGCAGATGTCTAAAATTTTATTGACTATAAACAAGAAAAGCCAGATGTGCAGAAGAATGCATTCCCACTCTAGCACTCACAGTGGTCCTATTAGAACCTCAGAAAGTTCCTCCTCTTAGAAACTTTATTTCTTCAACTACAATTTCATATTCACTTCAGATTCTACAATAGCCCTGTGAGGCATGAGTCAGTTTTCAGGCCATTTATTTTGAATTCATATCTGTTAATATTCGACTTGGTTTTCACTCCACATAGGTGCTGGTGGGCTGTTTCTATATACCACCACAGTCCATTCCTTGTTTCTGCTCCAGCTAGGTCCGTGCCCATCTGTGGATTTGCCTGAATATAAGTATATCCAGATACTGTCTTTTAGGGTTTTTAATAGTCATCATCAAGCCTCCATATAATTTTTCCCATCTGCTATGTTTTTCTCTATTTTCCCATGCTTAGCTCCAAAGAGCCCTCAAAATGATTTCTGTCCTCTAGTTGATATAGTCTATTATTTTTCTTGTATTTGCATTATTTATTCTAGTCCCAGGTCATTTATTTATATTCATCAAGTCTGCAATGTATCATTCTTATTAAATTTTCTCTCTTCCTTTAACACTTGCTAATAATTCAAACTACCTTCTGGGGTTTATAGTGATGGAGTCAAACAAAGTCAATATGGTTATGGAGTTAGCACTAAATAAAGGTCCATTGTATAATGTTACAGAAGAAATTTCTAGTCATCACCCATATCCGATTCTCAACTTCTACAGCTACTAAAAAAAATAACCTTTCCTTGCTCTTTTTTTTTTTTTTTGCCATTTTTTTAAATGAAAAGTCATGAATAAGTCTGGCTTGTGGCTTTCTAGTGGAAGTGACTTTTATCAGTTGTAAGCTAATGTCTTAAATTATTGGTATGAGTACTCCAGAACTTTTCACTTCTCTCTTGATGATCATGGAGTCTGGACTACTGAGCCACAGCTAAGAAGGCACCTATCTTTGGCAGTTGGCCAGGCCTATGGCAGACTTTGGAATAGAAGTATAATTTGCTTTCTTTAAGACACTGATATTTTAAGGCTGATATTTTACTATAGCATAACCAAGTCTATATTTACTGATAAAAATATGAAACTTCTAAGAAGTTTCTAAATTATCTCAGTTTGTATAATAGTGATTTGGTCTTATCTGTTATTCACTTATAAAAACATCATAAAAGTATATGCTTTAACAAATATATTTTTTTATGTATAAGAAGTTTATTATATAGCATATGCAACTAATGTGTCATTGGATGTTTGCTATTATAAATGCTAATAAAAATCTACTAAAATGTTTTGTGGGGAAAAAAAGGCATAGATAATAGAGGCTCAGTTCATTTCTTTGGTGACCATATCAAAATTGTAACAAAAACAAGGAGGAGCAGCAAGGAAAAATCGCCTGGGATCTTGATGAATAAGACATATAAATAGAAAGAAATCTAAGAAATCACCCTGCAGTGGGTGAAGGTAGAACAAGGCAAGGACATGGGCTACTGGGTCTTGAGCGGCTGAGTGAGACGGAGGCTGTAGCAGAGGCAGTGGCAGCGGCAGGAGCCTCTTACAGGGAATGAATCTGTGAGTGGATTTTTGCAGTGACGAACCTGCTGGCTCTGAGCACCAGTGCCAATTTGGCTCCACACAAGGAGTACCAGGGACTTACAAGGAGGTACAATCAGAGTGAGGACCAAAGTGAGACATGCTCTATACAGAAGTGCTGGTGTATCCATTGTTCCCTATTGAGCCCTCCTCCTTCCCAGGGTGCGGACACAGCACCACCATAGTCCTGACTTCATCAAACTGGATAACAGAGGTTGCTCCTCCCAGAGAATTCCCTTAAACCCCACTTTCCCCAACTCAGGCCCCGCCCAACCCACATCTAGGTTTATCCTCAGTGTGTCGGGTGTTCTTTACTGAGCAGCGCATAGACTCACACTGGAGGCAGCTGGCCTTGGTTTTTGGTGTGGCCTTTTGAGGCAACTATAAGCACAGCATCTGTGGATTGCTTGCTGAATCTTAACAGTGGTCCCAGAAGGGTAGAGCCTTGGGCTAAATTTGGCCTGCAGCTGAACCCCTCTCAAAACTGTGCCACTGAACACCTACTTCACAAATTCACACTAATAAGACCGAGAGACTTAAGTGCTTTGCTTAGTACAAAGAAACAGATATGAAAAAGCAGCCAAAATGGGAAGACAAAGAAGCAGAAACCATAGAGAATAGAAAAGAGATCTATACATAATGGAGTCAAGAAATCTAACAGATGCAGAGTTCAAAAAACTGATTATAAAGATGCTAAGTGAACTTTTGGGAAGTGTGAGTACCAGGCCTGGCTGGTCCAAGATCTGGCTGATATCTAAGTTCTGGCTGTTACCGAAGGTCTGCAAACATGAATAAGAAGGACCCCAGATTTAGAAAACACATAAACATACTTCAGCTTGCTGTATATGACATGTGTGGCTGAAGGCCATTATTGTACTCAGCTCCTTGAAGAACCAGGTGGTTCCCTGGAGAGCAGAAGGGGAGCACAGAAAGGGGAGCAAAAGAAGTGCATGCAATACTGCACACCCCTGTGTAATAGGCTGCAATCCTCAATAGAACTGCTCCACAGAATAAAGATGATGCCTGCCATTTCATTCTAATATTGGCCTCTTGTGTATTCTTCCAACTGAGTGTCTCACCATCAAACTGTCCCTTCTCAGTCAGCATACCACTGAAACTTGGCAGAGCTGACATGATCCACTCAGCCCTGACAGGAACTATAGATAAATTCAGCAAAGAGATAAAAAAAAAAACATAAAAATGAAAATGGAAATTATAAAAGAAAACCAGTCTGAAATGAAGAAAACATTATTGAAGTATATTAAATGGAATAAACAAAGGAATATACAAAGTGAATAAAGACAAGGATCAAATGACCTATCTAGAGGACGGGAAAGCTAAGGACATGCAATCAGAATGGCAAGAGATAAGATGCTAAGACTATAAAAATAATTTAAGGAGGATATGGGACATTATTAAGGGTCCAAATACACATCTGATTGGCATAACTGAAAACAAAGATGTTGAACAGCTGTTTGAAGAAATAATGATAAAAACTTCCCTAACATGGTGAAGGAAATAGACATAAAACCCCAGGAAGCTCAGAGAATTCCAAAAATCAGAAATCCAAAGAGGCCCATATCAAGACACATCATAATTAGAATTCCAAAGTTTAAATACAAAGAAAGAATATTAAAAGCAGCAAGAGAAAAACAGATAGTTATTTATAAGAAAATACCCATAAGACTGGCAGCTGATTTCTCAAAAGAAATTATTTAGAAAAATGGGCTTGGCACAAAATATTTGACAGGATAAAGACCCAGGATCTACAACCAAGAATACTTTATCTATTAAAGTTATCATTTAGAGTTGGAGGAGACAGATAAAGAGCTTCCTAGGCAAAAATAAGCTAAAGGAATTTATTACCACCAAACCAGTGTTATAGGAAATTTTGGAGGGACTTCTTTAAGAAGAAAAAACATCTATCAGAAACAGAAATAAATGGTAATAACTACATTCCTATCAACAAGTACCTCAAATAGAAAGAATTAAAATTAAATGCTCCAACCAAAAGATAGAGTGGCTGAATGGATAAGAAAACAAGACCCCTACATGTGCTGTCTATAAGATACTCACTTCAGATTAAAAGACACAGACTGAAAGAAAGGGGATGTAAAAAGATGTTGCCTTGATGGACCTAGAGAGTATTGCACTGAATGAAATGGGTTGGATAAAGAAAGATAAATATTGCATGATTTCATGTATATGTGGAATCTAAAGAGCAAAATCATCAACAGCAACAACAAAAATGTAAATAAACTCATAGATATAGAGAATATTTAGAGGGATCCTAGATGGGAGGAGGGATAGGGGGACAAACAAAGGCAAAGGGATTAAGAGTTAAAAATGGATAGTTGCAGAATACACATGGAGATGTAGAGTGTAGTATGGGGAAGATGGTTAATAATGTTGTAATAAATGTGTAAGGAGAAAAGAGGTACTAGATTTAGTGGAATGATCACTTTGCAAGTTATGTGCATCTCTAATCAATATGCTATACAACTAAAACTCATATTGTATGCCAACTATAATTGAAAAAATCATTGAATTGTACAATGTAAATATAAGCAACTGATTGTTTATTATATTTCAATAAAGACAATATAATATAATGAAAAAGAAATGAGCAATTTAAAAATGTCACAGAGATTTTTGTTTTATAAAAATTATTAGAAATTTACAATATTTATTCAAATAAAATGTAAGAAAAATGTATTTTTATAGACAGAAGGACTGATCCTAAACCATACAATTTAACAATTATGAGGTCATGTGACCTTTTCACAAAAAATTTTATAAGTATATTTTTAAAAAAGCCAGATTGAAGCTGATAAATGAGAAAGTGCAGATAATTTTGGTGGTGTTATTGATAAAAAAAAAAAAGAAAAAAGACTCTCAAAGGGAAAGGAATCAATAACATTTTTTTTTAAGAAGCAGAGTTTTGAGAATGAATGCATCCTTAGAAGGTAACTCAATTAGCTGTGTGTGAGAAAAAATAAAGTTCTGAAGAATCTGGAATCAAGGTACTAAAGGTACAGTCTTGGCCTTAGGCATCTCTTCTTTCTCATACGTATACAGTTAGTTTATTTGCTTCTTTTGATAAAGAGACAGAGATACTAATTTTATATACAAAATGGCCATTTGATACCACACAGAGATACTTCATTAGCTATAGAACTGAATGAGAGATAGGATTATATGTCGCCATTTGAAATGATTGTTTCAATGAACAACTTCAACAATAAAAACAAAAACTTCTCTGGAACTCTTTGTTTCCTAAAATTTGGTGAGCTCTAACTATTTTCTTGGTGCCATGCCAGACATTCAATTATGAGAGTTGACTGTGAAAATAAATAAGCCTCTTCACTCAACGAGTGTAGTCTCAGACTAGTAGTGAGAAATAACACTCTAATAAGAACCAAGATATTTCTGGCTCTTTCTACATGAGCAAGATTATTAGTGAGTCCTATTAATTTCAGCATCAAGAAAGTGTTTAGTAATTAATTTTTATTCAAAAGTAAGGGCAACTTCAAAAAAGTACAGCCTTTCACAACTTGCATACATTAGGAAAGATAACATTCTGAGGGAGGGAAGTAATTATATAGCCAGAAATAAAATAATAGAAAAATGAAAGGTTGGGAAGGAGAGAGAAAGGGAGAAAGGAAGGGAGGAAGAAAAGAAGAAAGAAGGAAGAAGGAAGAAAGGGACAGAGGGAGGGAGGGAGGGTGGGAGAAAAGAAAGAAGGAAGGAAGGAAAGAAGCGGAGAGAAGGAAAGGGAGGGGAGGAGAGGAAAGGAGAAGATAGATAATGCAAGAAGTGAAGTTACGCAAAGTTATAATTTAGAAAAACATGCGCAATAGCAGAGATGCTGTATCAAGTGTAAGATGCTGGAGAGAATTCATTAAACAAGTGGTAGAATTTGGGTTCAGGAGAAGGTTGAGAAGTAAAAGACAAGGTGAATATAGGAGAAAGTGTTTATGACATACAGTGAACAAAGTTGAAGATGTGGACTAGTGATGGAACTGGAAAAAGTTCGGGTATATATAACTTTCCTAGCAGCTTTATAATTTGTGTACCATAAGTTTCATCAGATAAATATACACTTCAATGAGTTTTTAATGTAATTTTTTTCAAAAATCCTTAAAAGCAATTAGGAGAATTATCGGATAGCAATGCATTTGTGAAAGTCATCTTTAGCCTTTTGCAGATACCTTTAAGTGCTTAAATTCTCATTGTCCATTACTATTTAATTGTGCTAATTGTATTATTTACCATTTTTTTGCTGTAAAATGATGAGTTCGGCAATTTCATTGTTATTTTTATGAACTATGTTCATTAAATAAGTTGATTTTTAGATCTGATTGGTTGTGGCACTTAAAATAAAATCATATTCACACTCTTGAAATGATTTGCAAAAATTTTTATACTTCCTACATAATCATATTCAGAAGGAGTTTATGAACTAGAACCTCAAGAAAGGGGCTGTGAATGGCATTATTGAGAATTCTGGAAAGATCATGAATACAATGACTTCCTCCTTAAAAGCTTGCTAAGTCTTAATTAAGTTTTGTGGAAATTACCATAAACTGAATACCTTACTCAAAATGAAAAGAAAATCTACACTTTTATAAACAATGGCCTTTTTCATGTCAGTTTATCACATTGCTATGCTTTTAAATGATATTAGGTTTATTAGATTTTAAATAAAAGAAAAATTAAAAATAAATGACATTTATTAAAAGTAAAATATTTTGTCATTCAATTATTTTAACTTCTAAAATGATAGGTTCACTTTTAATCAAAATTACTTCAATTGCTGTTGTAGGTTTATCACCTCAAACTATGACATATGAATTATGTGCATTTCAATTACAAAGATGACTGCTTAGTCATGTAATTTGACAGCTATGTACACTCAGAAGTGTATGCTTTTATTTTTTTAATTAAATTTATAAATCTATTTTTTTATTTAAATTATGGCCATGAAAAGTTAAATTTGAAAGCTATGAAATACAATGTGCATTTTCACGACACGATAAAACCATATATATTATATATATACATATATACATGTATATTATATATATATAATCATTTAATACAATTTGGAAATGAGCTCTGGTGTGACTTCCTTTAGCTTGTCTTTCTATTCTAAGAAACATACAAAGAACATGTTTATCATCCATAGTCTTAGTTCTGTGCTATTTCCCTTGACCTGAATTCACCACCTCTCTCATTCATTCAATTGACATTTACCGCATGCAAGGCCTTTTAGTCATCACAGTGCAGGAGAAGTAGAATAGGTCCCTGCTCTGGTCAAATTTATAGTTTATTGGAGCAGACAACACATATATAATCAAATAAATAACCAAGTTAATTTAGACTATCACAATATCTCAAAAGAAAGTAAACGAAGTGATATGATAGGAAGTAATTTAGGGACCCTCTCAAATAGCTGCTCAGTAAAGTTTTCTCTGAGAGGGTGAGATTGAGCTAGACTTTTGAAGAGCTTAAGAAGAGTATTCCAGCCGGAAGGAACACGAATTACAAAGACCCTGAGACAACTGAGAGGATGTGGGCTAACTGGAGAACTAGAAGGAGAACTATATACAGCAACTTCCCTTATCCATAGAGGATTTGTCCCAAGACCCCTCGTAGATGCCTGAAACCACCAAGAGTACCAAACCTCATATATACTATGATTTTTTTTCCTATACATACATACTATGATAAAGTTTAACTTGTAAATTAGGCACAGTAAGAGATTAGTAATAGTAAATAATAATAAAATAGAACAGCAATAATAATACACTGTAATAAAACATGTGAATATAGTCTTTTTCTCACTCTCAAAATAGCTTATGTTATTATACTTACCTTTTCACTTAAAAGAAGCACTTTACTGCTTCTCTTTGGCATGTCTGAATTGCCAGCATCACTACTCTTAAACCCTTTGGGGTCATTATTTAGTAAAATAAGGGCAACTTGAACACAAGTACTTCCATACTGAGACAGTCGATCTGAAAACTGAGAAGACTGTTAAGTGACTAACAGGTAGGGAGTATCAACAGTGTGGACATGCTGGACAAAAGAATGAGTCATGTTTTGAGCCACATGAAGTGGGACTTGAGAGATTTTATCATGCTGCTCAGAACAGCAGGCAATTTGAATTTATGAATCATTTTGTTTTGAAATTTTTTACTTAGCATTTTCAGACCCTGGTTGACTAGGGTAACAAACTGTGAAAAGCAAAACACAGATAAGAGGGAACAACTGTAACTGGCAATAATAATAAGTACGGGACAGGCAGAGGAAGTGGGAGAAAAATGAGATAGGGTTAGAGGAAGGCAATTCAAAGTCACTGGGCCTTGAAAACGAGTTTGCATTTTATTCTGAGGTCTATGGGAATGCACTGATTTTTCTTTCTTTTTTCTCTCTAAAATAAGTTTTACACTAGGGAGTGATATGATCTCATTTCTAATTTAAAATTCTCTGGAGTGTGTCATGTAGCACAACATGGGGGAAAGGCAAGAATGGAAGCATTGAAATCCACATATAATGGTGGTCATTTTGTGTTCTAGGTAAGAAAGGGTCACACTTAGACTAGGGAGCTGGAGAAGGGAAATTGGGAGAAGTAGCTGCATTTTAACTTTATTTTCAGAGTGAATCTGGAGGGCTTCCTAGCAGCTTTGATGTCAGAGTAGAAAATAAGGGAAATAAGAAACTAAAATAATGCTAGGTTTTTAATAAGAGCAATGGTACCTGATTTTTTTTCTTTTAAACTCATTTATTTTTTGTTCATAAAGAAGAAAATTAGCAGAAAGACGCATTGGACAATATAACCATTATTTAAAATGGATTTGGTATTACTAGGAATTGACGTCTTTTCATTACACTTAATACATATTTTTAATTTTGAACTGATGGGTTTTTGCTCAATTTTTCTATTTTCATTCTTAGATGCCTGTAGGATTGACAAATTCTGCTGACTTTCAGCTATGACCATTTCTTTTCATTTTAATTTTTTTTCCATTTCTTGTTTCCTCAAATGTGTTACAAGCCATAGTCACCTTAGATAATACCCTTACTGGTCCGATTTGGCCTTTTGAACCCAAAAGCAGTTGTCACAAACATGCACCAGGCTCACCCCTCTCCAAAACCTGGGGTGTAGTTTTTAAATAAAATATACATATTCTAGTAGAATATGTGAAAAAAATAAAACTCTTGAAAGAAGACTAAGCATCAGTGGTTTTGATAATAAAGCTTATCATTTTCTGTGTTAATTATCTGGCAGGAGAATTAACTGTATCTCTTTAGAAGTTAACAATCAGTGGCAAAAAAAAATGAACAAAATCAGATTTATTGATATGTTCTAGTAAAGTATTTAATAGGGAGAGAAACCAGAACTTCTAAGTTCCAGCAACTGGGTTTGTGGTAGTGAATTAAAGTGATGAAATCGTGGACCCATCTGTGACTGTAGCTTTATATGTCACTAGATTCCTTGTACTTATTTTGGTCACCCAAAGCTAATTTGTATAGAGAAGTCATGTAACTTAGTGATTAAGTCAGAGTATGGCTTGTGGGGCTACACTACCTGAGCTCAAACTCTAGCTTAATTCCTTATTTCCTGTATGACACCAGGTCAATTACCTAGCCTCTCTGAGCCTCAATTTCTTCAATGTTAATATGGGCATGAAAATAGGATCAAACTCTTAGATTATTATGAGAATTAAATGGTTTAATATAAGTGAGACAATTTAAAAACTTCATGGCTGATGTAAACTCTATAGAAGTGTTATCTACTTTTAGAATTATTTCGCTTTATCTCCACTTTTTTAGTTATTCAGTCTGCTGGGAAGGCCCCTACTCAATAGTAAAATTCATTGGCAGCACTCAATATTATATAACTGATGAAAGCCTTTAACCATGTGTAAAGGCTCAAATGACCTTAGGGGAATGCAATTTATAATGGCTTAATGGAACCAATTATATCGGCATAAAAATTTTTATATAGAGAAATGTATTTGCCAGTAAAAATGTCCTATGTTTCTTTTTTTTTATTTTATTTATTTTTTAGGTGAGGAAACCCTTGGTTGACCTCACAGATTTCAAGGAGCTTGTTAGTTTACAATCCTTCATTTTTTAATTTTTTATGCCTACAGAACTTGGTCTTCCTAGGTGGCCTTCCATCCAAGTCCTAACCAGGCTGACCTTGCTTAGCTTTCGAGATCAGGCAGGATTGGGCTTGTTCAGGGTGACATGGTCTTAGACAAAATGTCATATATTTCAACAAGATTGTTTGTTAGTCAAGATTCAAGAAATATTTACCACTTAGTATTGTTTTATAATTTTTAATTCAGTATCTATTAATAAGTTAATTCAGAGTCAAGAAGAGTTTTTATAAAGTGACATTTAATTGTAAAATTTTCTTTGATAGAAAGAACCTAGGAATTAAGTCAAGCTTTCAACAAATATGACTAATTAAATCTTTCTCAGGGGTAACTGGATCATCTGGTAATTGATTAATTGGATTATCTGGTATCTGATTTAAAATGACAGCAGTGAAGATCATTGGCATTCTCTTCATATCCAATTTTTGCATTCATTTAAAAAAACAAAATTAATAATCACATTTATAATGCACTATGAGCTATGAACAGTGTCATTAATATTGTTTCAGAAAACATGAGTTTTGATATCAAACTTAAAATCACTGTAAGATTACACACACACATATATATATATTTATAAATGTTTTAGTAGGATAATAACGTTTAAGTAATATAGTCTTTTAGATTTGAAAGTTCGATTTAAAAAACTATTATATTTAAAGTAAAGCAAACAATTTTAATTTTACTTAATATTTTATTTGCTATAACATCATTATTTATAAGAGAAGGTTTGCACTTCTTACAATTAGTCACTATTTCATTACCACTACCCACACTGTTACAACAATACAATGTGTGGGATTAGTACAACAACAAAATTATGAAGAGTTTTATCACACTTTACTTACTGGCTCTATTCCTGTTGGACTTTTATAGAGCATTATTAACTTTGTGTTGAGAAGGAAGAGTTAAGAATCTCTAACATAAATTAGCATAAATTAGGTCGAAGAAGAAAATGTTAAAGGTCTATAATGGCCTAAATTAAAATATATTTTAGTCATAGTACTTAAGAAAAGTTAATAATTTAAATTAATATATTATCCTCCCTTCCCAAGAAAAGCTTGCTGCATGTGATTGAAAGTTTTCTTGATATAATACACATCTAGTCAATTTGACTTCCTGTTATTTAGTTTAGACACACACACAAAAAGACATTACATGTTTGGATAAAACTGCATTTATTTAGTTTTTCCTGAAATTAAAAAAATTGAGTAATATATTATTCTACACCACAGAATATAAAATGATATTGGCATTAAGTTAAACAAAAAATTGCAAATGTGCTCATTGTAAAAAAAAAAGTCAAAAGAAATTAAATAAATAGTCAAAGTCTCTCACTTTGCTGCCCTGTTCCAATTCCCAAAGGTTGACAGTTTAGTGTATATCAGTATAGACCTTTTTCTTATATTTATAAAAATACATGGGCTTATACATATATATTCATACATGTATGTATCTTTTCTGTAAAAAAATAATAATAAAAGAATTATCCAGATCTATTATTTTTTTAACTTGCTTATTTCAGTAAAACAAAAATTTTCTTATTTTGTAATAGCTGTAGGTTATCTATTCTATTGATTTTACATCATTTATTTTACCAAAGATTGACATTGAGATTGTTTCCAATATTTCACTGTATATACCATATTTGAGAGGCCATTTTCACAGACATATTTGAGCACCAGATGATGGTTGAGAGACTGAATCTTAAAAGTTGAATTAATCAATTGATGGATTTGAGATGTAAGTCTCTGAGAAATACAGATTGCTGTCTGAAATGGTTGGGCCAATTCACTCTCCTGTGGTGCCTATCTTCTTCATACTCTGAAACACAAGATATTATTCATCTTTACATTTTATTAATCTTATTAGTTAAAAGTTGCTATTTCATCATAAATAAACTTGTATTTATTTAATTGAGACTGAAATTGAATTTGGGCTATTTAGATTTCTATTTTAAGGAATTTTCTGGTCATATTCTTTGTTTATTTTTCTATAGAATTTTGTTCTTTTTATATTCCAGAAGCTTTTTATAAAGTGTGTGTGTATTTTATGTAGGTCACGAATAATTTTTCCAAATTTGTCATTTGTTCTTGAAATTTGTTTGTAGAACTTGGTAACTATAGAGTAATTCCTCTTAACCATATTATTCAATGTCAATTTAATTTAATAGTGATATTTAATATGTATTATGAATTATTCATAGATATTATTTAAAAATATAAGATTTGTCACTACATTAATTATTAAAAGACAAGATCAAATTCATAGTCATTTATATAATGACTTGCTCCCATATATTTCCCTGCATATGGGGTATAAAGCAATAAATAAACAGAAATACACAATTCATATCACTGCCTCTATAGAGGTATAATCTTGATCTGTCTGAGGAATCAAGAAAAATAATAGAATGCAAGGGAATAGAGCAACTTAAAAAAAACCTAAGAGATATAGTTCTTATTATAATTGGTTAATGAAAAGGTAGGACACACATACACACACACACACAAATCATGAGGTTGTATATTAGTAATAACAAAAACTATAAAAACTGGAAAATGTTTTCTTAGAAAGAAACCAATTAACATTTGTGTCAGAGAAAGGGAATTAATATGTTTGATTATGCCCACCTATATTATAAACTAAATATATCTAAATACATAGTTTATATAGTTTAAATTATATTTTATAAGTTTAAATAATTTTTAATTTTCTAATATATTTACTAATGTAACTAATTGTTTTTTATTGCTTATCTTTTATTCTTTAAAAGAGTTCATGTATGCTGTAAACATTTAAAATAAGCCTTAAATAAGCCTAATTTGATGTCTCTTTTCAGAGCTATACACATATATTTTGTGATAAAAGGTTTCTATACAATGAGATAATAAGTCCATAATATCTACACATTATTATGTATGATGGATTGTTCAGTAATCACAATCAAATATAAAGTACCTTAACTAGTGATAGAAGTCTAAGTTAACTGAGTACAAATGCATAGGTAGAAGAAGAAAAACCTACTAAACAATGAATTTCAAACAACGATAATAGTAAACATTATAAGAAACAAAATGATAATACAGGTGATAAGAAATCAAAACTGCCTCAAAGAACTGATGAGATCTGTCATATAATTAAATAGTAAAAATTTTAAATGAAATAGTCTAAATAGCTGTCCTGATCATGTTTTTTTTTTCCCACATGTGCATCATTAACATTTTAATAGAGTAAAAAAAAAAAAATTCCTACTTTAAATAATTGAGCTGGAGTGAATCTCTCTTTAAAACATTACTGAAAAATGATTCCCAAATCTATTTGATTTATGAAAAATGATGATCTTTTTGAGCAATGAAAGTACATGATGAGATTATTTCAATGGAAGAAAATGCTGCCGATTTTATTTATCTAGCAAATACAGGACTGTGTTTTTCTCTGTGTATGAATGTGACAAAGTATCCTAATTTATGTGAGATGAGCCATACTGAATTAGCAACATGGAAATTTCAACAATGTATTAAGGGTTTATATGAGGGGAGGGAATAATCATAATTCCTACACTGCTGCTGATGATAGAAATGTGTGAAATAAAAGATTCCCCTTCCTCAAAAGATTTGCCTGCACTGGGCTATTGATAAAATGATCTAGCAATACCATGAAAGAATCATTTGAATATACTGTGGGGAAGCAGAGTTGGCTACCAAAAAATGTATCTTTTGGGATATTGACTATTTAAAGCTGGTTATTTTCAAGAAAAAAGAAGACTCAGGTAAAACCTTGAAAACCCCCCTTAATTAATTAAAACAATTTAGATAAAATACCTATTCTAGGAAGAGAGTTATCATCACAGATAACTATAGTTTAATATTAACTGTGTGAAGATCCCGTCAATCAAAGTCCTCTCTTTGTTCTATTGTTGTAAATGGCCCAGCAAACATTTATTTAGCAGATTCCTGTTAGGCGAGCAAGTAAGTCTTTCTCTGTGTGAAGCTATGTTGGTAGAATACCTAAAGCACTCTCATTGACGCATTCATTTATCAGTCAGGAACGTCTATCGTTCATAGTATATAAATAACACAATAATCAAATTTGTACTTGAATATAATTGCAAACTACTCAGGCCATGGATATTCAATCTTTGTGAATCTTCAAAACTGAACACTAAATCTGTAAATGTAGAGGTCTACACTAATAAGATGTTTTCCTGACTTCAAATCAATTTAGTCACATTGATTGTGAGTGTGGACCTAACCATTTCAATGTAAACTAATACAGTTGTTAGAAAAATGAATTAGAACAAGTTCAAAGCTGATGACTGTCAAGAACAATAATAAAAAGCAAAGCCCAAAGAGTGATTGGCAATTAGCAATTAGTTCTGATTACCATCTAAATTAATCTCATTCTAAATAAGATTTTAACAAAACAGTGACTAAACTGTGGAGAGAACCAACTTACTCATAGCCGTCTTAACTTGATTTCAATTGTGTTCCTATAATGAATGATGCCCTTGAATTCAAGTTGCTGGCTTGATTTTCATATCAGTTCATGATAAAACTAGAGAATTCCCCTCAGCCATTTTATTACTGAAAATTAGTAGCCATAGAGTTGAATGAGCAAATTTTGATTATCTCAATATGAAAAATAGATAGAAGAATAATCTAGAAAGACAACTATTTTTAGAGCTTGATTATCTTCTTTAATAATGAAAGTTTAAACATCTAAACAGTTTGTACCTTAGGGAAAGTGGGAAATAGTCTCAGATTTTTATTCACTGCCTCTTGCCTCTCCTTCCTTGGGTTTCTTATAAAACTTTATGGTCTTTTCTCTCTCCATTTCATTAGTGTCTACTTGCTCTCTCCAACTTTTAATTTTTAGTCACAATATAGCTAAAGTATAATTTTGTTTATATCACAGCAAATTAAATGAAGTTTGGCGTTCCTTTATATATTTTAGATGAATCAATTTTAATGTGTTACATCTTCCAATGGTATTTTTTATAGTTAAAACCGCAGCCTTTAATAGTAGAAGAAAAGTCTATTCTTTCTAAAGCTCATTCAAAACAGAAATGTGCAGGTGCTAGTTGTTTTAAGAACACCCTTTTTCAAGGGACCAGTAATGACACTATGTGTTACAATCAAGTTTATCTCTTTGCTATACTATAGGTACATTTGTAGATAAAGTAAGGTAGCAAGTTAAATTGGGGCTGTATAAAGATCAGTTTCTTAAAGTGACTAGCATACCATAAATTAAGGTATCCAAATGTTACCTCAAAATCTGAATCAGTTTCCTTAGCTTTGAAATTAAGTGTCAACTTTGTGGAAGTGGCTTGAGCTCTAAATGTGTTAACACAAGTAAAACATTGAGCAGAGTCTGAAACACAGGAAGTGCTCAGATTTCATTCTTTTATTCCAATTGATTATGTATTGAGCTACAAATCTGGTTTATATTTATAAAATACATGTTACAAATACACTTGTCTGAATTATCTGGTTGAGTTCTCTACTGTATGCTCATGATCTAAACAAATCCTTCTCTTTACTATCTTTCAGCTGCCTAGTCTGGGTTAGATGCACAACTTTTGTGATGTCTTAATAGCCTGTGTTTAACTCAGGCATCCATCACTTGCCTGTCCACCCCATTAAATTCTTAATCTCTTGAGAGCTGAGATCCAGTTACTAAAGAAAAATAATTTGAGGATTGGATGGAAGAGTAAACAAATTGAATCAATTTATTGCTAAATCTTTATTTAATTTGCTGTGAAGCAAGCCAAGATGTGTTAATACTTTGTTACTAAGAACTAAATATTTGCTAATATATACAGTTAAGAGAAAAATATTAGGAATGTGAGTTCTTTTTAGCTGTCATGGCTTTGGGCAGTATTCAGATGTTTGGATTTCATCTCTTCGCCTGAGAAAATAATCTGGTGATAATAAATAGGAGATTAGACACTATCGGGCCTACCTATGATGTTCTTTAATTCCAGTTTCTCTTCAGTTTGCCAAGACAGCCTATAACTTTCATCAAATGCATATAGGAAGATTTAGAGAAATGAGAACACTACCAATATAGGAAACAGTTTTCACTTTTATAAGGCAAGGGGGACTTTTAAACTGTTAAACTGCTAAAATATTGCTTTGATCAGTAAAGCCCTATAATACAAAACCTCTAAAAAAAAGTTAATCATTGCCTCTGTAATATTCTGATATATATATTTGAAATATATATATATAATATATATACTATATATATAGTATATATATTATATATACTATATATATAAGATATTATAATAATATATAATATATATACTATAGTATATATAATATATATACTATATATAGTATATATAGTATATATATTATATATATAAGATATTATAATAATATATATAATATCTTATATATAATGTATACAAATATATATGTATATAAATGTATTTATATACATATTTGAAATATATATATATAAAGTATATATTTGGTTTTTGTGCCCAGATCCTAAAACAGAGGTTCTAAAACCCTTGTTATTTACTAAGTGATAAGGGTGAAAGGAGCATCTTTTGTTATTCATAATAAGCCTCCACTAGTCTGGAGTCCTTGTTAATGAGGTGATTCTTGATGGGCTCCTAAATAGCTTCAGGATGAGGACTGGTTACCAGAGGAAACAACTATGTGATTAAAGGGTTGGAACTTATATCCCCACCTTCAAATTCCACAGAGAAAATGGAGCTTTATTATCAATAGCCAACAGTTTAACCAACCATGCCTATGTTATGAAACCTCCATAAAAGTCTCAAATAATAAGAACCTCTAGATTGGTGAACACATCTACATGTGCCCAGAGGGTGGCACACCCCAAATTTTTGCAATTCTGGGGCCTCATCTATCTACTTTTTCAACTAACTATTTATTTGTATCCTTTATAACATCCTATATGTAATATATATATATGTGTATATATATCTATGTATACACACATACATATATACACACATATATATACACATATATACATACACATATATACACACATTATATACATATATATACATATATGATATATATGTGTATATATTTATCAAATAGTAAGTAAAGTGTTTCCCTGAGTTGTATGAGCCATGATAGCAAATATCAAACGTCAGGAGGGAACCTCAGATTTGTAGTCAATTTTTACAAAAGTGTGGGTAATCTGGGGACCATCTAATAGCAACTGGCATCAGAAGTCAGAGACAGTCTTGTGGAAATGAGGTCTGGCTAACTCTGGCTATTCAGTGTCAGAATTGCTTAATGTTGTGAGGGGAAAACCCATACATTTGAGTCAGAAATGCTGAGTAGAGAAACATTTTTTTTTTCTTGCTTTATCCTCAGATTTTACCTTCATCTTGGCCATATCTAGAATCTTAAATCCTCATTTATTTTCCCACTTTCGCTTTCCACTCATGTTATCACAAAGCCATAACTAATTTTGTTAGCAATCATATTGGAAACTCGAACATTCTCCAGGCTAAGCTTGGCCATACTCTGCCTTAATTTCTGCCCAAGTTTCCAGTTGTACTCTTTTATTGGCTAAATTATCTTTGCCAAGCAGGGCCTGACATTCAACCACACTTGAGAAAGAGTCAAGGGTGAGAGAAGACTGACTTTTAGCTATAAGAATAGATTCCAGCTATAATACTAGTTTCTGTACAAGAAAAATCCTGAAAACTGAGTGGCTTAAAACAATTCAAGTTTCTCAATCACTTTGCAATTTGATAAGGGTTGGTGGGGACTGGGAGTGAGCAGTTTCTGTTCCATGGAACCAGTTCAGAGCCAGGTGCTTCCCCTAGGTCCTCAGAATCCTGTGTAGTCAGCTAGATGACAGGAAAGATTGACTGAGGATATATTTTGGGTCTTACCTAGAAGAGGCATGTTTCACTTCCACTCATAAGGCATTGACCAGAACTCAGTCATATGGTCACATATGGTTACTCTAAGAATGTTGGAAAATGCAGTCAAGCTTGTGCCCCAAACGAGAGATACACATGTATTTGGGAGCACCAGCATAATCTGCCACATAGGAGATCTCAAAAAGTCAAGCAAAGAAGCCTCAGAATTAATCTCAAGAGTACACAAATTTTTAAAGGGATCCTTCACAGGTTAATTTGAATAAATATATGTGTGTATGTGTGTGTGTATATCTGATTGTAATCTTTGTACAATGGAGAAAAAACAAAATTTAAACAATGAATTTATATTGTAAAACTACTACTTAAGGTAGCTATGAAAATCCCATTGTAAAGTTAGGAATTCTCTTCTAAAACAAGCAGTTGTCCCATAGTTTACATATTTAAAATAAGAGTATTATATAGTTTAATATCTTAAAGAAGTCATATATTTACTATAATAATTCAAGGCTAAAATGAATCTGGTTTATTGCTTGAAAAGTTTTGAGCCAGAAATATTAAAACGAAACCAAAATCTTTGGTGGTTTACCTACCTGTCAGATGATTCTATTAATCCACTAACAAGAAATGAAAAGACTTAGTTTAAGTTATGCTATTTGTATATAAATATCTCCAAATTATCATTTTGTCATTTTATATCTATGTTGTCCAAGAATATCTTCTCATTTATTTAAATATGTCCGTTGGCCCAGCCGTTGGAGATTAACAGTAAAGAGATGCATGGTATGGCCCCATGAAGTAAACCATGTAACAAATCTGAATGGGACTATCTAGAACATGAAACTTATGAGGTCATTATCATGGCTTTAATCATTGTTCAAATTGGAAAACCCTGTTACAAAACCACCAGACTAGTCATATTTCCCTGACAAAGTAATAGACACATATTTCTAGGGACCACAAGGATCTCTTGGGGAAAAATATCTGAATATTTAAATAATATACATGGTTCAAGAAAAATAATTTACTGATATCACAAAGCCTTACTGAAAAATCAGCAAATCTTGCTTTTACCACACGAAGAGCGAAAGTATTATAAATATTTTATTATTTAATATGGGCATAAATGACCTGGTACAAAGAAATGTATTCTATAAACAGATTGTTCATTATTTTTGGCTGTGTGCAAATATAATAAATTGTTGTGAATTAGATTTGGACATGGCATAGCATCTAATTCAGAAACCATTTTATTCTGGAATGAGTTATTCAGATGGAATAACTAATCCTCCAAGGATATATAGTGAATGCCTAATAACTATTTTATATGCTGGACTACAAAGACAAAAGAAAAACATCCTTACCATCAGGACCCTTCTTTCTCATTGAGAGTAATAAATGCAAAACATAATGAGATTATGTGATGCCTATTAAACAGAAGTCTATATAAAGTTCAATGGAAGCAAAAAAGTAAGTCACCTATGCTGATCAAGGGGAACCAGGAAAGATCTCAGCTTAAGTGTGAAGACTAAGTAATAGTTGTTTCGGTGTGTGTAGCAAAACAGAGCAAACAATAACAAAGGTTAAGGCATGACCATATGAAAAACAGTAGAGCATAATGTAGAGCTAAAAAAATAGGTGAAATAAAAATATTTAGATGTTATCCTCTAGGTAAAGAGGAACCAACAAAAAATTCTGAGAGGCAGCACTGTGTAATGAGGTTTGTTTATGTGGGAAACTCCTTGGGTAGCTGCACAGGAATGGATTGTAGCAAGGACAGTATTTTCACATGCTTTGTACATAAAGAGTCATGTAGCCTGGCTCTTAGAGATTCTTGTTCAGTGTGCCTAACTTGAGGCCCAAGAATTTGAATTTCTAATAAATATCCAAGTGATGCTCATACTGCTGCTCTGTGAACCATACTTTGATTTGTACTAGATAGATTAGAGACAAGGAAAATGCTCCATGAGTAATAATGATAACCTGAAATAAAGCAGTGGCAATAGGATAAAAAGAAGATGAAGATGGGTTAGCAGATGGATTAACTCGGATAGAATTTAGGACAAATAAATAGCTTTGAAAACATAGAGATAATCTTTCTACCTCACTGGCATGTACAAACTTTCTGACTTTTCATTATCTTTCATTTTTCAACCCTACTCCCTCCATTTCTCACTTTTCTTCTTACCTTGCTTTAATGATTAGCCATAATTGATCCTTTACATATACTCTCACTGCTTTTCCCCTCACCTTGCATTTGATTGTACTTATTTTGAAATATAAGACTCATAATCAGCCTTCCCTGATTATCTTTTACCTGCATTTTATAAATGAGAATAGATAACTGGATAAAAACTACAAAGCAGTGATATTGGGACACTAAATTACTACCATGTACTAACTTCCATTAGGTTTGTAGTGCAGTCTGGCAATCATTCTATACCCATCCAGCCCTTCTCCCTCTTTCTCATACTATTTACCGTATCCTTACTCTCTCAGTATCAGCTTTATTCTCACCTACATATTCCACTGAGAATCTAAAACCAACTCAGCAGAGACTCATTATAGTCTCTTTCTACAAAATCCATCCTAAGTGCATCTGAGCCCACACACTCTGCTAGCTCTTCTGCTTCCATGAAGCATGGAGCACAGCAAAAATGTGGCCATCTATGAACAGAAAGTGGGCCTTCACTAGACATAGAATCTTGATCTTGGACTTTCCAATCTCAAGATTTGTGAGAAGTAGGTCTCTGTTATTTATAAGCCACCCAGTCTATGGTGTTTTATTATATCAGCTGGAACTAAGAAAAAAGGTTATTTGCAGATTCCACTTCTGAAACCCCCTGCTCTGGTTCAGCTCCACTAGGTCTCTTTTGAAATGCTTCGTTTCTCATATTGAGCTCTGCTAGGTCTTTAGGATTTGATCTTTAGGAAATCCCTTGTGCCAAACTGAATAAAGTCCTTTCTTCATCGTTTTTTGCAATCCACAGGTCAATCCTGTAAACGCTGAAGCTTAGCCCAACTACTGTTGCAGGCAGCCATGGTGAGAGCTGAGGGCAGCATTCACCCTGATCTCTTTGCTTTTCATTATTCCAGAAGATTTAATAACAGCGTATTTATATTGGCACAGACCATAAGCCTGGTTATGAAGAGAAGGCAATCTATATTGTGTGTTAGTGTCCACATAAATTTTATAGCTTTGGTTGTTTGTTATAAACTTTTTTCCCCACTTCTTTCTCATTCAGACACTATTTGAATATGTTTAACACATGGCACCTATATTAATCTTTATAACTATCCATTCTTAATTGGATTTTACAGATTAAAGAAAAAGCGCAGGGTGGTAATATGACTCCACACAAATCTTACAGTTAGTGATAGGGCTGGGACTTGACCCTAAATTTTCTGTACTTGGTCCCACATGTCCAAATGCTATATTTGTGGTGACTAGGATAAAATGTATTTTTCAGAATTCTCTTTCCTGTATGTTTCCAATTAGAAGGGGCCACCAGAAAAATTCTTGTGGAGTATTTGGAGAGCAGGAGTCTTCACTTTGAGAAGCCCTTTTGTAGCTCATGCACATTACTGACTTGCTGGCTCCCTGAGTTGCTCTGAGAAAGCTGTTGGGCCTGCACCTGCCCCACCTAACCTTGACCACTGTATATATAGATTTCATATGTATAGATCTTTAGATAGATGTTAGATTAGGTAGATAATAGATGAAAGATATAGATTAGATAGATAGATAGATAGATAGATAGATAGATAGATAGATATAGACAGATAGATTACATCTATGGAATATCTGTCTATCAATCAATCTATCTATCTATCATCTATTAACTCTCTATAATCCATATATAACATGTATATAAAAATAAAATCTCCTAGTGGTTCTGTGTCTTTGATTGAACACTTAGTAATCCAACACTGCATTAAAAATCTGATTCTGCTGAGACAACAAATGCTACACGGACTTTTATTTATTCTTTGAAGTTGAATTCTTCCTAAAGAGAATCTTATTTCAAACCAGGTTTTCTGTCTTTAGCTCTTCATTTTTAAGAGAAAAAGTAAATGAATAAACGAAATGAATGAATTTATGAAAATATTTGATGTTTGAAACGAATATGTTTTGTTAATGTATGAGAAGTTACTACTTTGTTATCTTAATATATCATGGGCAAAACCAGTCTTATTTGATTTAGAGGAGTCATTTAGATTACAATCTCCTATTCTCCATTTTTCCTTACTAATACAACTTCAATGAAAGGGCAAGAGTCAAAGTAAATCTTGTGTAACCTTTCTCTCATCTTTTCAACATCTAACCTCATGTATCTCCCGGACCTTTATCCTGCCATAAATTCAGTTTCTTCAAGGGAACTATGTTATAAAACATGATTTCACCTCTGTGCTGACAGAAACTTGTTGATTTTTCCTTCCTTTAGAGTAGGCACTATGAAGAGCCATGTACTACCAGAAGAGTTAATACTTACAGAAGACTTAATAGACCACGAGATAATCTTCCCAGAATAGGATTAACCTTCTAAATTACCTTAACAATTCTTCTTTAATTTGAAAGAAACAAATATGTTTTCTTCAAACATGCTTATATCTTCATTTGAATATTTATTTGACTTAGGACTCAAAGAACTTCTTGAATAATGTGAGAAAATGGTTTGTAACCTGTAAATCCACCTGCAAAGTCATGTTTGTTCCCATAATCTGAAACAATTAGGCATAAATTGAAGAGTAAAAATGAAAATATGCATCTATATGACTACCTGAATGCTTATCATCATACAGAAGATATACCTTAATCTTTCATTTAAATAATTTATACTGAAAGTTTGATAGAGATTATACATAAAGTAAGCTGAAAATAAAAAATATATATTTCTCCTTTTCATAACTGGTCTGATCCACATTTAGATTTATTAATCTACCATCAAAGCATATGAGCAACCTGATTTACTTTTTACTACTTGCTCTGTACCACCTCAGTCCAAGTCACAATCTTCTCTATATCTGAATTATTTTAGTAGCCTCCTATTACTTTTTCATTCTGTGCTCCACAAAGCAGTCAAAGAATGTTTATTAAAACTGAGTCTCATTCTGTCACTCCTTTGTTAAGTGCTTTAACATCGGTGTCTGCTCATCTCACTTTGAGTAAAGACAAAACGATGGGCAGTAATTGCCCTGTCTTATTTCCCTCACTAGAAAATAAGCTCTAGGAGGGCAGGGATCTTTGTGTTTTTTTTTGGCTACTGCTGTACACTCAGAACCTAGATCAGTGTCTAGCAGACTATAGATGCTCAATCGATATGCAATGAATAAATGAATGAGTTTCTAAGTTAAAGTGAAATAAGGCTGACATCAGGTATGACAAGTTATGTATTTCTAAAGATGTTAGATCAGCAAGCATCCAGATATTCAGTGAAGCACCTAGAAGAGTGGCTGGCTCTAGTTGCTTTCCCCATTGCAAATACAATTATGCCATATTGTGGAACTAGTACCTCTTTCCTTGCATGCAAGTCTAAGTGCCTTTATTTCGAGAAGGACACTATTTAAAGAAAGCCTTTTTGACATAAAAGTTTCTCTCTTATGAAGTAGTTCTACTAACAGTTATCAGGACACGTATTTTGAATTGTGTTTCTTTTGACAAATACTAAAATTCCTGTTCTTTCTTATTAAGTTTATCTAGAGACCAACAGTATCATTTCACATTTGATATTTAAAACTACAATACCCTTGTGACTAGGGTGAAACATTTGCCTCTACATAAAGCAATCATGCTTAAAATGAACCTGAAATCTGGATCTTAGTATTATCAAGAATTAAGTAACAGTTTCAGGAAAGCCATATTGTCCACATGTGTAAATATATGCAAAGATAATCTATGGATTTTGTTTTAAAAAAAAATACTGTGCTTAAGATTGTTTTTAAATGCTAAGGTTGTTAAACACAGAAATATATCTTGTGATATTTTAATTCTTTCTATTATACAAATTTGTAACAGCATTGCTCGAAGGAACTTAACAGGACTCAAAGTAATTATTCTTATCCTTCTCACTGAAGATATATAAATCTTACATAACAGATTTTACAAGTTATGAAAATATATTTTCCCTATAAAGTACATTTAGCATCAGCAGGATTCAGATGAGGCTTTGGAATAATAATTGAGAAAACCAAGTAATTTAAATTAGGGCTCAACAATGAGATCCTGCAAATCATTTTGTAGGCCTTTTGCTCCACATTTATGTCTCTTCCATAAGTAGATTATGCTAATAGGTGCCAAGAGATTCATATCTTCAGCAGGCTGAGATAGGCTTTGGGTATTTTAAATTCTTTTTCTCTCAAAGGGCAGACATCATAACCCAAAGTATTTTCATTATGATTCACTTAACAAAGATGACATGTGGCAGGTAGACTGCCTATCAATAATATTTAGAGTTTATTTTGGACAAGCTTTGTAATTTGGGTTTGGAACAGAAATGCAAATGAAAAATGTGATCTTTCCTCTTTTGAACTAAAAAATCATGTGTACATCCCCACTCTTCTTCCACTAGTGACACACACATGTGGGATAGAGTAAAGCCTTCTGTGCTCCAATAGCACTATCGCTTATTCTTGAAACACGCTAGAGTCTAACACCTTACCCACACAATTTCTAAAGAAACTGTATATGCAAAGCAGGCAAACAAACCAATAAGTCTACACAAGAACAAACCCCAAAATCCATCTTGATAAAAGGATATATAACCTCTTCCCGTATTATTTTCTGTGACTCCATTTTTTTATTAATATTATTGGGATAACAAAGGTATTGATATTATACACACAAGTGAGGATTAAACGAAGTAATGAACAAAGATCATAGAATATAATCAACTCTCAATAAATAATAGTTAACAATAGTAGAAATAGTAGCAGCAGCAGTAGTCCCTCTAACATCAGCCTTAGTAATCAATTTATGAATTAGAATTGAGTACATTTTATAAGCCATGCACTGTACTATGTCCTGACAAAATGAAGATAAACCACAAATGTCATTTCCTTAATTATTTCTTAGTTTTTTACGAAGGACACATACACACACACATAGACATTCAACCACACAACCACACAAACAAACACACAAACATTCAAAGAGTGTGATAAATATTCTGATTACATTTTATAAGGTGTTATATGAGCACATATAGGGTCATTGCTTAGCAATTTGGTACTACCTGCTTAAATCTAAGCAAAACTTTAATTAGAATTTATTCTTATCTGTTTTTGATAGGATACCAACTATTGCTATTCATTAAGCTCATTTGAGCTATATAGCCAGCAAAATATATTGGTCAGCTGTCAAATAAAGAATCTTTCTCAAAGTTACCTGTACTTTAATATATGTCCACTTGACAGAAGTTTACAATCCATATTGGTGATACAAATGACATTCGATTACAATGAATGTCCAGTGACTGAATAGCATTCTGCATTTTCTTAAAATGGAATTTCACTGAAGCAGAAACTATACGAATATAACCCACTACCACTGTGCAGAGTGTTATGATTGCAACTGATTTTTCATTTAAATGGTCTTGAGCCTAGATAATGAGATTCCACCTGTATAAGCTAAAAACACAAAATCATATTTTAGTTTCCTCATGGTCCAGCTACTAGAAATAAACACATGACAAAATTGTTTATATCTTCTTAAATGAGTAAAATTAACAGCTGTAAAAATGTTAACTTTGCAAAGAATATTCTAATACTTTAATATTCTATTAGTGACCCCACAAATAACTTACGATATCTCATCCAAAAAAGTATATATGAATAAAATATACTCTCTACATCCAGAGACAATAGAGGTATTTACTAAATAAATACTCCTCTATTATCAATTGCAAATATTTTTCTTTTGGAAATAGGCTTTTGTTCATGAGAGCCATAGGAACAAAATCTTTTTTTTTAATTTGCTTTTTCTTCAGAGTGAATGTTCATAAAACAATTATCTTGTTTTTGAGAAGGCACTAAAATATCATCTGCAATTTGGTAGGACATAGAGTCATATATAGAGTCATAGTACTGTCAGTAATTGATATAGTCTTGCTGGGTATTAACATATATAATGAACATTATTTAGTACCAGAAGACTGGTTAATTTTTTTTTCTAAATTAGAAATGGGATACACAAATCACACAAAAAATGATGGCTATGGTTTAAACTAGTCTGTAGAACCATCATAAACTGCTGGTCTTGAACTCAATAATAAAAAGATAAATTATCTGGTTAAAAAGTGGGCAAAGGATCAGAATAGACATTTCACCAAAGAAGATAAACAAATTGTCAACAAGCACATGAAAAGCTACTTGATATCATGAGTAATTAGGGGAATACATATCAAAGCCATGATGGCGGCATGGCAGTGCACACTCCTTGGAATGGTTATAATAATAGTACAAAATAAAATGAAAGAAAAACAGAGAGAGAGAGAGAGAGAGAGAGAGAGAGAGAGAGAGAGAGAGAAATAGCATGTGTTAATGAAGATGTGGAGAAAATGGAATCATCATACATTATTGGTGGGAATGGAAATGTAGCAGCCAGTTTGGAAAACAGTATGGCAATTTTTTCAGAATCATAACATAGAATTACCATAAGACCCAGAAATTCTCCTCCTAAGAAATTCTACTCAGGAGAAATTAAACCCTATGGTCAAATAAAACTTATACATAAATATTCACAGCAGCATTATTCATAATAAGCGAAAAGGGGAAACAACTCAAGATACCCAACAATTTATAAATAGATAAATAAAATGTGGAACATAGTAATAATAGAATATTATTTGACAATGAGAAAGGATAAAGTATTGATATATGCCACAGAGATGATCCTTAAAAACATTATGCTAAGAAGCCAGATACAAAATGTCACATATTGTCAAATTCCATTTATATGAAATGTTCAGAATAGGCAGATCCATAGAGGAAGAAAGTAGATTAGGGATTGTGAATATACTAAAAACTTCTGAACTGTATACTTTAAATGAGTGAATTCTATGAGATGTGATTCATATTTCAATACATTTGAAATAAATAATAATAAAAACTACCTTACTAACTAAATAATAAACAAACTACTCTGCAGATGTCTTTGTGAGAGTCTCATTCTCCCTCTGAATATTAATTGTTTTACCTCTAACATGGTTGGGACAGAGTAGGGTGATCCAGTTTGATTTACAAATTTTTTAACTGTCCAAATTTTAAAAAAATATTTATTCTATAAAACTAAAATATATAAAAAAGAAAATCAACATTTTAAAATGACTAATTAATCCCAGTGTCAAATTTATGACATTATATTTTTATTCAAAATATTCTACTAAATAATGAAGTTATTCCAATCTCAAAATTTAAAAGTTGTGAATCACAACTACTCAAAATTAAAAGATGTGAATCACAGTAACAATCATTTTAGCATCAAAAAATATTTTATTTCTATATTTTGCTTTGGTTGAATAATTCCAAGAAATCCTGGTCCATAATAAATAGTTACAAATGGTTTAAACAATTTTATTCATAATTAGATTCTGTTTCAATTAAACGATTGTAGAATTTAAAAGTTTTGTTACTTCTGAATTCCAAAAATAAATTACATTATTTATAAACACAAAAATTGAATCAAAGTATACCAAACAATAATATAAAAAGTTTCTGGAATAAAGTCTTATTAAGACAACCAATGTTTAATGTTTACTTGTTGAATGAATGATTTATTATGAACTGTAATTTTAGTACACATCATAAATTTGTGTCCAGTTTTTACTTAGAATTCAAATAAGTGTTATATGTACACACTATAAGAAGGTGTGTATCTTCACAAGTTTATGAGAGTAAATATATATAGGCCTTGATTTGGAATAATACCAAGTTGCAACCTTTCTAAATAAAAATTTGTTCTAAACATGACAGATGGGCACACACACATGTGTACACAGTTTGAAGAGCAAGGAAAACTATATTCTGAGTTCTCATATTCAGAAAATGAAAAAAGTTAAACCAGGGCAAAAGTCATCAACTGATGGTGTTCAATATGTTAAAATCTGTGTTTATAATTCATTTGAAGTTGTCTTTTTGAAATTACAGTTTTAAATCTAATGAAAAAGATACATTATATTTATTAATTCTAACTAAATGCTGAGTTCCATAGCGAGGTCTTTGAAAACCTCTGGGCTACAGATGTTTTTTGCAGGTCTGAAATGTCATTGTTTTATTATCTTAAGCAAGAGTGGAATGTTTTTTAATGTACTGTAAGTTATTTAACATTTTAATGTTTTTTATAAAAGATTTTTGGATTGCTTGGCTTTGATGCATTTTTTCCCCAACAACCTACAGAGACACGAAACAAAACAACAACCAAGAAAACAACCCAGCCAGATCTATTCTGTCCCACAAACGTGTAGTTTCGGTTTCATTTGCCAGAAAGGTTTTACTTAGTGCCCAGGAATGACTTCTTTAAGTAAGTTTAGATGGCAGACACTTCCTCAAAAGGCTATGCCTAACCAAAAAAGCTAAAAAACTCCAAGCATGTCAAAACTATTTATTGGGAAGGTACAATCACCTAAACCTATGCCAACAAAATTGTAGTTCCCTAAGGACAAGTGTTGTGTGTAGTTTCTATATCACCATTCCTTTACCCATGTGATATACACACAGACACCAGGAGCTCCTAGCACAGTGCTGATAACACCAGCCTTAGACACATACTTGGGGCTACAACAGAATTTTCCATTTTGTATGGGTATTTTAGTGATCAAAGAATTTCATACACTAATTTTCCAAGGCAGGATGTTGAAGATCAGGGAAAATAGATTGCTTCCTAAATGGCTATTGTTACAGGTGAGGCTAGAACTCAGTTCTCAAATCTTATGATGGCTATTACACTAACACATCATACTATTTTTAAACATGTTTCTGTTTTATCATGTAAACAATATAGGAATGATATGTTTATAAGTGTTTGCATGGGAATGTACTGCTGAATATAAATTAAGTTTGTTGTGTATGTCTTGTGAATGTACTTTGTTATTTCTATATACATATATATTTATATAATGTAATTATATATATACTTTAAACTTATGCATGAAAACTTTATCATATACCATATATTTATTATTTATTTAGATTATTTTATAGTCCCCCCAAAATATCTTCTATTGAGATGTTAGTATGTAGTTTGATAACTAATATATTGCTAATTATAATAAACTATATCAGTTACTATTTAAGAACTATAGTTTTAATATAATATAATTATTGCTAAGATTTTAAGTCATATATTTGATATTCGATAAATATTAATTTATTTATAAAATGTATTGAGATTTTAAATATTAATATATTGGAGGAAAGAAAGGTGGTATTCATATTAATCAGGTATGCTTCCTACTTTCATCAGGCAAACAAAACAGTATATGAGACAGGTATGTGAAAAGCTCTAACATGAGCCAAGTGACTTAAGAGCTTTAATAAATATAAATCAAAGTAATAAAATGCAAAAGAGTGAGATTAAGTCAAATGGAAAAGACCAGAAAATACTTGATAAAAGGAGGAGGTATTTGAGCTGAAATAGTGTAAGAAAATAAAATTTTTATCTTGTTACTTAAAAAAAAAATCTGTCCTCTGATTATTAAAAATCTTTATTTTTGGTCTTGCTTTAGGGTATTTTATAACATTTAGATTTACTTCTAATAACTTGGAGTAATTACTTTGGAGCACCCTGGGAAATAAATGAAAGTTATTTGATAACGTTCACTTTTTAGGCATATATAATTAAAAATCAAAAAAATACTACTTATTTTTCCAGTACAGAGAAAACTTAGTATAAATCTGAAGGGATCATCTTTTATCATTCAATTATCATGTTCATCTTTCTTATAAAGATTTTTGTACAAGATCCAAATATAATAAGCATGACAATAGTATCCTGTGTGCTGTATACTAAATCTTACCTTGATTTATGGTGTTAGAAACTGACAAAGGCAGGCTTCCCAATACATACACTCAGAAACAGCTGAATAGCTCACTAATATACTATATTCCCCAATGAACCAACCAATTTAATAACTTTGCCAAAGCCATCTTTTGAATAAAGCAGCCCCTCATTGACATTCTAGTGCAGTAGCTGATTAACAATTAGATTTTATTGTAGCATTGTATCTTGCTTTTGTCATCTTGGCAAGAGATGCTTTCCTTATAATTCATAGAATTGACATAAATGTAAATGTTAGTCCAACCCACCAAGTAAGTGGTCTATAGACCCTCATTACCAGATATGAGTGCACATCTGTCTCATTGTCATATATTGTTTTTGTGTCATTTATTTTGCAGTCTTAGAAAAGACTCCAACATTTTTCAATTTTTGAAATCCTGTCACCAATTTGAAAATTCTTTCAGACTCTGGAAAAATGTATCTTTCAAATATCTTTCAAATATATCTTGTTAATATTGTCCCTTTAAAACCTAAGTAATTAAATAGGATGCTATAAGCACATTTTATGGATATAAAACTCAAAGGTTTTCCAAGATGTTACAATCTAAAAGTTACTCAAAGTGCCATTTTCAAAAAAAATCAAATCATCTCTTTCCTTTCCACATTGAGCATTCATCTTGGCACTTTAACATTAATGACAAAAGGCTTCTAAATATATTAAAGGAATAATATCATTGAAATACATTGTTTGGTGTAGGCAAGATAGAATTGGGTTTATATTACTGTAGATCTAGATAGGTAGAAAAAAATTATCTGAACTTCTACTGGTATTATATGAATGTGGACAAAACAGGGGTTGTGTAATAAGTCTGAAGTCACTCACCAAGCCTATAACTTCTTTAGGAAAAGGTTTATGTTTGTCTTAAGCATGCCCTGTCTCTTGTTCTTATGCCTCTAGGTCAACACACCTTTGAAATGCCAGAGTAATCCTTTTTTTTTTAGATCCCTCAGAGGCATACATGCCTCTTTCCAATATGGCTCAGAGACATAATTATGTTCAAGGGATCACATAAACTTTTTAACCATCCTGTAATCCAAACACAGAGATTTCCCCTTCTCTCTTTCTTCCATCTTTGTGTAATCTTCCTTACTTCATCTCTTTAATTCCAAATGTGCAAACTGTAAAATTCTCCAGAAATTTTCATTCTCCATAGCATTTCAGATTTTTCTTTCCTACATGTTATTAGTCTGGCTTAATAAACTCATAAACATTCTCTACAGGTTTGGACATTCATATGGCAACATGAACATAGTATACAATGGCTTATTAAAATAATTTTCTTTAAGTTATATTAGTTTTCAGATATTTGAAAAGGTAAATCAACACAGGCTGCTGGATGCCTACCCAGGAATCTACTCTCTAAAGGGAAATGCCACAGGGACACAAAGTCGATGAATCATAGACACTAACATTAAAACTGAAAAACTCTTTCAGGAGATTAAACATGGGAGTAAACATGGGAGAAACTATCCAGCCTTCCAGAGCTGAGGCTGGAGGAGAATTTTCACTCTGTTTCCTCCTTCTCCTCATCCACCATTCACCATTGCTGCGGGTGAATCAATGCTTTCACCATTAGCCCTGAAAGAGAAAACACACAGAAACAAAACAGTCGGACCAGCCTAACTCAAACTATAGAATTTGAGGTAATACATTAGGATGCAAGTGTGTAGGGCCCCAACCTTTTGGACATTTGTGAATCAAAACTTTGAGGATAGGGCTGAATAATCTGTTTTAAAAAGGCTGCCAGGTACTTCTGATCAAGGCTCAAGTTTGAGAAGCCCTACAGTGGAAAGTGATGAGCAACAGATACAGGTATGATTCCAAAATTACTCTGGTAATTATGGATCTGGTAGCAAAAAAAAAAAAAAAAAAGAAAAAGAAAAGAAAAAGAAAGAAAAAAAAGGGGGGGAAGAAAAGGAAAGAAAAGACAAAATTCCCTGAGAGTAAAGGATGGTCAATGGCGTGTGCAGAGCAAAAAATGAAAGGGGTCCAAATCACATTTTGGTATTCCAGGTTCTCTGTCCTAAAGTGTTTAACTCTTCTAAAATCACCAGAAGAATTATAAATATTATTATAGAGACAAGGAGTAATATTGAAAACAAATAAAAAGAAACAATTAAAAAAAAACAAATCAAAACATTGAGTATAAAAAAAGAATAAATAAAATTAATAAGTTAACTAAAGGGAGTTGTTGGAGAAACAAGACAGGCAAGAAACCAAGCTCCACCCAGAGAATGCATTAGTTGGAGAACTCAGGTTTATTATGGCAGTGGTTCCAGAAGAGCTAGCACTCTGAAAATTGGGGCCCCGAAGTCAGGGGTAACCTTACTTCTATAGGGCTTAACAAGCAAAGGCAATACATCTGTTCTTAACAAGCAACGGCAATACACAACAATCAAAGGCGAGGGTGTCTTTAGTTGATTTCAAGATCACTCTGTCCTTCAACCTATGCAGCAAGCATGTTTACAGAAACAGAACAAAGAGCAGATTACAAGTTTAGCCATTTGAGTGGAAAATTTCTCTTCAGAGTCACCTAAAGAACAAACGAGTGAGCTGAACATTTAAGTTCAGGAATTCTCCCAGAAAGCAACCGAAAGAGATAAAGAAATAGAATTAATGAGAGAAGACATAAGAGATATTCAATATAGAATTATAAATATTAATAGTCATTTAACAATAGTCCCCAGTGAGAAAAACAAAGAGAAGAATATTTAAAAAAATAAATACCGAGAGTTTTTTTCAGAACTAAAATCTCAGAATAAAGGTGTTTATAATATGAACCAAAAATATAAGGCAAGCGGTGGAGACATGTGTACATAAATTAAATTTAATGTCATCTTTTAAATACACAACAAGCCCAAAATGAAGTTACTTATGTCAAGCCCATTGTTACCAAACCAAAACTTGATAATTATAATGTTGGCATCTCCCAGGAATGGAATTTTAAATCAGTCATTCTAGAATCACCTGGTCAGCACTGGTGGGGTAGTCTGCCTGGGGAATATTGCCTTCCCTAAAGGAAAGTCGCCTTGCCACAACCAATCCAGTCTACAACAGTATAACTTCTTTGTCCTGCTCCCTTCTGCCTATAGAAATCTTTCACTTTGTATGGTTTCTTGGAGCTTGTCTACCTGCTAGATGAGATACTGCTAGATAAGACCTTTAAAACCAATAAGATTTAAAAATTTCCTCAGTTGATTTTTGTTTTTTAACACATCAAAAGCCAAAGAAAATCCTAAAAGCTTCCTGCAGGAAAAAGTTTACAAGAAAAAAATACATGTCAGGAAAAAAAAAAAGACTTTGAACTTAAAATTATTTCAGAATTATCATTTTTAAAAATAAGGGTTTTTTTTTCAAGTTATGCAGGCTTAGAAACTTCATTTGATTAAAATCCTCTTTGAAAGTATTTTTCAAAAAATATTGCAGTAAAAAGCAAAGAAGTGCAGAGAATATGAAAAAGTAAATAATTTATGAATTTTAATGTTAACCAAAGAATGACAAAAAGAAGATGTTCAACAAAGTTATTTTGAGATGGGGAGGCAATCAAGGAAGGAGGAAAGGTGTAAAAAATGCTAACAAATTTTTCTTATTTGGAGGGAAAAAGATAATAGATAGATGATATAGATATACAGATACAGATAGATAATATGTTTATAAACAGATTACAAAAATAAACATATGTGTGGGCCTGTAAATGTTGAGACAAAAAAGAATAATAAAAACATTATATAAAGTGAAATAGAAAATTTTGTTTTAATAAGAAAATATAGAGAAGATAAATGAAATAAAACCATACTACAGAAAATACAATATTTGAAATAGGCTAACAGAAATAAATATAACTATGCAACTATAACAGAACAGAAATCCAAACTCACAAATATAAAAAGTAGCTTTCAGATAATTTTAAAAATTCTCCATTAAAATAATACCAAGATATTCAGTGATTGGACTAAATGCATATCAGTTCACTATTATGAAAGAATACATTAGGCTATCAAATTTCTTATAAAAAATAAAAATTAAAGTTTGCAATACAAACAAGATATTTTATTCTGACCAATGGAACTAACAAAACAAAAGGAAAAATAAAAATAAAAATAAATTCAGATCACTAAGTAGCCTTGAGAAATGTAAAGAAACAACTTATGAGTAAAGAGATCAAATTAAAAATAATATTCACTAGAATTTTTTAACACTCTCAGAAAGTGATTAAACAAACAGATAAAAATCATACAATACATTGGGATATTTAGATGAAATGGTCATACTCTTTGAAAAATATGACTTACAAAAACTGGCACAAGAAATAGACAACCTGAATATTCCTGGATTTAAGAAATTTAATTCACACTTAAATATATTCCCAGCAAAAAATGCTAGAGACTCATAAGTTTTCATTGGAGAATTCTTTTAAATATTTTAGGAGAAAATAATACAAATTCTACATAACCTTTATAGCAAAGAGGAACACTTGCCAGCACATAATTCCCTTAAAAGAAATAAGAACACAGTTCTTTATATCTCACTAATATAGATACAAAAAACAAACCAAAACAAAACACTTAAACAAATACTAGAAACTAAATCCATCAATATACATGGTTAATAAAACATGGATTTATTTCACAGTTTTAAGATTGGTTTAAACCTCAAAAATTGATCAATGCAATTCACTACATAAATAATACAAAAAAGAAAAACTATAAATGGGGTAAATTTTTGCATTCATTTGAATAAGCTAATAAACTCTTGATTTGAAAACCAAATAAGAATATTACACATGTACACACACACACAACAAATCTAACAAAATATACGGTAGTTACTAAACTCCCTTCAACCTTGACATCTATTACAATGTTGAGGCCTAAAAAAGTGGTATATGGAAAATGCCTAGTAAAAACCTGAGTGCTCATACAGTGGTAGTCTTCATCATATAATATATTTTCAGTGGAAAGAGGAACATCTATCATGCATGCTCTCTTAAAGCTCAGGAAAGTTTCAGGTAATAAATGATTCCTGGTGCAAACTATTATGGCTGTATATTTCATGGTTGGGTAAAAAAATATATATAATTTAAAACAGTAAAGAAAAAAATGCTTAAAATGTAGATAAACAGCAGAGGATGTAAACAATAATTGATTTTAAAAGGAGATATAAATATTTAATAAACAAGCTCATGAGTCAAATCCACAGATATTAGAGAAAGAAATGCTTATAAAAGTAATATTATTTACCTGTCAAATTAGACAAGTTATTCAAAATTGGTAAAAGTTGAAGTAGAATTAAAGTCTATACACACTGCTATACACACATCTATATACACTATACTGGTATTATAATGAATCACATTATTAATAGTAAAGGATAAAGAAATGTGATTACAAACTGCATTATTCATAATACCAAGAAAATATTTTTCCTAAATTTACATACCCAGGAAAACCAACTTGTTAATCTGTCTAAGAATATTTTAAATGTACAAATCAAAATGTTCTATTCATGGGAAATTAATATGCAGAAATTGAAATTAATAAAAATATTTTACCCTTAGATGTTTATTATAGAACTGTATCATGGTAGAAGAAAAAACTAAATAAATCATAGCATAGTAACACAAGGGAGTGTTGTGCAGTCATAACATTTTATGTTGAAAGCAAAAGAATAATAACATCAGAATATATTTGTGCTATCATGTTTTATATTACCACAGTAAGAAAATCTCCACATATAGGCTCAACAATTTTTTAAATGAAAAAAGCATAATAATGATGATTTTCTTTGGAGTGCTTGCTGGTTTTTAAATTTTTTTTTTGAACTTCTATATTTTCTATGATATTCATGATTTTATTATATTCAGAAAAAATGTTTATTCTACAAAGATTGCAAAAATAATTTCAATTTAACCAATCAATGAATATTTAGAAAAAAATGACTTACTATGTTGTTTCAAAATAAATTCCCATAAGGACCTTGCTCTTTAGCATATGCAATTTGTGTTACATGGACTAGGAAATGGCAAGAACAATAGATGTTGATGCTGTATGAGGGCAAAATTGGTTAATTTAGAAATGTCTGTGAAAAAAAAAATGCTAGGATTGGATAAAAGAGCAGTTTGACCATAGCAGCAGGCCCTGTAGCAACTAACTATAGATTTATACCTACTGGAAAAACGAGTTTGAAAAATAATTGGTCAATTTAGCCATAAGACAAATTTGGCTTATTTCTTCTGGCCCCAGTCCTCCAACCATTCTCCCCATATGGAGATTGACCAATTGAAATGGTCAAAATCTTTAATATTGGTATAATGATATCATAATCTTTGATTTCACCAAATGTCCAGAACAAAAGTCAGATGAGCCACATTTATCTCAGGTTCTGTATCAATGTGTATGTATTTTGTCACCAAGCCTTTCTATACAAGTCTTAAAATTCTATCACATCCTTACATTTCTCGGCTCCCGCATAGAGGTCATCCTGTGTAGAACAGAATGAACACAAACTTAATATTTAACGTCAGTGAGAAATGTGCTATTTCAGGCACCTAGAGATATGTTTGCCAACACTGAGTCTATTAGTTGGTAAGGATGGTAAGTGAATGACAGCTAATTATCATTTTAGAGTGTATTTTCATTACATTGAATTAATCTCAAGAATTTAGCATTTGTTGCAATACAATATAGCAACTTTTAGGACACTGAACCATATTCTCCCTATAAACAATGATCAAGAATTACCTGGAGAATCATGAAATGCTCTAGATATTCAGATAATATTATGATACTTATAATTAGTATATCCCCTATAATATAATACCTAGAAAACAATATTTTTCCTAACTTGTAATAACCAAGGCCTAAATAATTCCCTGAGAACATCTGATTAATTTATGGAGTAAATAGTGATTGCTCATGGCGAAGCCACTGTGAGTCTCTGTTTAATCTTCAAATTTAAGAACTGAATGATATCTAATTGAGGAAAAGAAAAAAAGGATTCAGAATCATTAAGAAAATCTGAAGTTTTCAGCAAATACTCTATGAGTGGAGAGTTAACAGGATTCGTATCTAAGATGTGCAGCTCATACAGATTGGAGTGGTGTCCATGCATTTTTTGATATCACACACACCACAGGCAAAGCAGCTTTATATTTGCTTAAGAAAAATGAACGAATTCTTTGGATTCCCATTCAACTACTTTGCAATTAAACCTTTCTCAAGTGGTCGATAAAACAAGCTCCAAGAAAAAAGGTATTTAGTAATGTGCTTTAGCATTTAGAATGTATGGCCTTCCCTAGGCATTACGGCTAGATTGTTGAGCTGACAGTAGTCCCATTGTAAAAATAACAAAAAGTGGTCACAGGAACAAGGTTGCAAGAGTCTAGAGAATATACTTAGTTACTTAGGAGATATATTTAAGAAAAAATTACAGCTTTTAATCATTTTAAGAGTCCAGAGACTAGAAGGCACAGGTAGAATAAAATGTGCATGGTACAGAAGTAAACACAAGTCATAGTAATGCACAATACTGTTAACATAATGGCTTTACTGTCTTGGCAGTTTAGTTTATCATTTAATGCTATATTACCAAGGCCTGACATTTTAATTTATTTTCTACTTAATTGAGATCTCCTTAACATGAGGTAAAGACAAACCTTTATCTGGGGTTTGATATGCTGCTTATTGACTGAACCAATGCAAACATGCAAGAATCTTATTAAAATATCACTTTTTTTTGAATGGTCTCTAGTGGAGATTCTAATATTTAGATGTAAACTGACTGTCACAACACTAACTGCTCTAGCTCACAAAAATTTTCATTTCAGGTCAATTTGGCTTTAGAAGTCTACAGCTGTCAAATCTTGCATCTTTTGCTCTGATCCCTAGAGCAGATGCACTATGTTTGCTCTTATAATAAAACATGTGTCTGGTCTCTAGCCAATCACTGAACCAGCAGGAATATAAAAAAAAATGGTCATACTATCCACAGGGTTGCATGTCAAAGAGCAGGTTAAACTTCTTGGTGGAACAGAACAATTTTTGATTTTCACAGTGTAATATTTACAGGCTTGATCCAGAAAGGACAATATTAGATAAAACATTAACCTTTTGATTATTTATGCTTCTAGAAGCAAGGTGCTTCGGAGATAATTGTTTACACATATGTCAGAAATGTTTAACCAACTACCAGAGATTAAAGTAAAATTCATTGTCAGAATTAATCTAAATAAATAAATAAATAAATAAAATTAAAAGAAGAGACTTCAGAGAGCTCACTTATTTTCTCTCTCCTCATGTACACTAACTGAAGAAGCCTCATGTGAGGCACAGCAAGAAGGTGGCCTTCTGCAAGCTTGGAAAAAAGCTCTTACCAGAAACCAACCATGCTGGCTCCCTGACCTTAGATTTCTAGCCTCCAGAATTGTGAGAAATAAATGTCTGGTGTTTTAGCCACCTACTCTCTGGTATTTTGCTTATGGCAGCATAAGCTAACTAATGCATCTGGTATGAGCCATAGAATTAAATAAAACAATGCCTAAATTTAACAGTTAATCCCTAAACAGAAAAGATGGAAAGTGGATGAAATCATAAAAATTACTTTAAGATGACACAATTTCCAGGATATTTCTATAACGTGAGTAGAAGAAAGTAGAATACTGTACTTCAAAATTAAAAGGAGAATCTGTATTTGATAAATATTGTAAGATACAAATTGAAATATATTATGGATTTTTTTCTGTATCAAGGTACCTTTCATTATCTTTAACAATAAATCACATTTTCAATTTAGCCTTAAATTTATTATAAAAGGGAAATAAGGTAAGTTTTGTGCTAAATCATGCTCATATGGAATTAAATTATTTAAACAGTATGAGATGGGTATCTGGATAGACTGACAGAAATTATGCAAAGTAGAAAATACAGAAAAAAAAGTGTAGAAAAATTCAGTATATGATAAAAAGTAGCACTCAAATTAGAATAAGCAAAACTACTTTTAAATCGGTGCTAAGAAAAATAATTATTTGTAGAAATGCACAAAAAGATTTCTAGTTCATTTATTGCAACATATTCTAGAATAATTAAAACACACACATATCTATTTATGTATACTTGCTGACATGTTTAGGAAATTACATTCTACATAGGAAAATACAAGAGAACTAAAAGATAAATGAATAAATAATTATCAACTTGGATTAGGAAAGACAATTATAATATCAAAAGTAAGAATCTCTCAAAATTGATTGATAGCTTTGACTAAAGTTGTTTTTTTTTTTTTAATTATAAAAGATGCTTTAAAAAAAGCACAGAGAGAAAAGGCATAATGAGAGAAAAAATTATAAACTTACCAATATTTACCATTCCAAGGATCTAATAAAATTGGTGAGTTAATAAAATTACTACCTCCTTTAAAAAAGAAAGTATAAATAGGAAGTTCTGTAAATAAAGAACTAGACAAATGCCTAGAGGGAAAAAATTTCAAAGTCACTATTAGTCATGCAAATTAAAACAACTAAGTACAAATTTTACTTGGAAAATCAGCCACTTAATTATGTTTATAAAGAACTGTTAATGACAGAAGTAATTTCATACATTTTTTTCATAAGCTTCTATCACATTTCTTAAGAGAAATTCAGAATCCTGTGATCACATTTTAACTCAGAAAGCCACTTCTAGTAACTTGGGCACATGTTTTATTGTAGAGGAATATGGAAGAATTAAGCTCTTTCAAGACACTGAAAGACAATCAGTCATGTGTACAAAGTTTGATGTATAAAATATTTATGGTGGCATTATTTACAATGGGAAAACATATGGAAACAAAAGATTTCATCTAAATAATTTTTTTACACCATTAATCGTGAACATTCTTTAAAATTGCATTTTAGACAACTATAATGGCATGTAAAAATACATTATATTTACAGAAAAGCTATGTTAAAGGTGTGTAAATATGAAACTAATTTTGTTGCTAACATTCAACTGAGCAAGACATCTATCATCTATCTCTACCTATCATCATCTATCCATCTATGAAATATAAGACAGAATGAAATAGTCCAGTGTTGAATGTGGACATGATAAGTGATTTTATTTACTTTCTTAAGCTTTTCAATATTTTCCAATTTTTCCAAAATGAATATTTATTACTTATATTATCAGAATTGAATTGACAACATATACTTTTAATTTAAGGGTCTTCTCCCCACATCCCCTTGGGAGGAAACATGCGTGACTAGATTTTGTGCCAGTCTCTCAGTTTTTACTGTCTATCTTAAATTAGACTGTGAGTGGTCTCAACCCTTGCTGTCCTTTAGGAATACTCAGAGTGAAGAGGAATTTTCACTCAAAAGGCTAATCAGCTCTTTGCTCTACTTTTGTAGATATGCTTGCTGCATAGACCATTCTAGAAATTAACTAAAGGTTCATCTTCCCTTTTGCTTGTTCTGTCTAAGCAATAAATGTAACTGCCTGTATCCCCTAGTAACTCTTGCACTTTGTAATTCTTTGTAACTGCCTGCAACCCATAGCAACTCCCCCACTTTGCAATCATCTGAAGACAAATTAACCATCAGCCCATGCCAAATAAATTCTATATAAGGAATGTTGCAACTGAGCTCCCGACTCAGATTTTCAGAGTGCTAGCTCCTTTGGGACCTCTGGCATAATAAGCCTGAGTACTCCAACTCTCTGAGTGTTGCTTGGTTTCTCGCCAGTCTGATTTTTTGCAACTTTTATGCAACAAGAGAGCTTATAGAAAATATGTATATCAGGGAAACTTTGCCCTTGGAGATTCTGAGTAAGTTATTCTAACACATTGATGTCTTTTATAAACTTCCCAAATGTTTTTAATATATAACCAGAGATTCCCAAACTTGTTTCTTTATAAAAATTGCTGGAGGCTCTTGTTTAAAATATAAATTCCCAAGCCACATTATTTAGGAATTTTGCAATATTTTGTCGAGAGTTAGGACTTGAACACACACACACACACACACACACACACACACACACACACACACACACCCCTCATATGATTAATTACGATCAATAAAGTGACTAAATGTGCCTATTCCTTCAAAGCCAGGCACTAAATCGCAATCATACTACCTTGAGGAATTATTCAACTTTAAATGACACTATTGTAGAAAGAGAATTCTATGAAGGGATAGCAAATCCTATCCATAATTCTGATGAATTAAAATTCAAGAGGAGGGTACCACTTACACATAAGATAGTTCACTACAAACTCAATACTGCATACACTTAAGTGCCTAAAGGATACATTAAGTTCTAAATTTGAGAGAGATAGAATGCTGACTTTAGGCTGGAGTGGAAGTAAGAGGACTCATTAAAAAGACAGTTTATATGGACCTTAAATTATGGGTAAGGGTGAGTTGGACTTAAAAGAAATGAGGAAACTTTCTTTTCAACAGAAAGGGGAAAAAATGAACAAATAACAAGCAAAGTAGCATATTGATAAGATAGCAGGAGAGATAAGATTAGAACAATAGGCTGTAATCAAATGTAGTGAGACTAAAATTAGAGGCAGTGGGGGTGCAATGACAGGAGAATGAGTGACATGATAAAAGACCATAGCTAAAATAAATATTCCTACGGTACCTGTGGTAGAGGTACATCATTCATTATTGTAGCTCTAAAATCTGTACCAGTGATTGCCAATGATTAAAGACTCAGTAAATATCTTCTCATAAATAAATAAGATTATAATGATTATGAAATCATTTGTCAGTTGTTTAGGACAAATAAAAATACATTAAAATATTATTTTATAAAGGCTTGGAAAAAAGATGTTTGCAAAGCAGAAATGATTGCCATGGTATTATTTACTATTACAGCCCTGCTATTTTGCTAACCTCCCTTTCTTATTACTAGATGCTCCTGGCTTCTGCTACAGGAGGTCCTTCATGATCATCTCCTATGTGCCATCTTATATAACTGGATTCAGCTCCAGCCGTGTGGTCCTGGAGAGTGGGTTGTCCTGTGTAGTATAAACCCACCACACATATTATTATCAATTAAATAAAGCAAGGCACTTTTATAGAATGAGTAAGAAGATAATAGATAATTTAATGTTTTCATAGTGGATTCAAGGAAGACCCAGGACAGTATAAGAGGTTTCACTGCCACCACATCTTTACATTCTAATGGTAGAGGTTGAAAAAATAATATCAGTAGTAGGCAGAACTTCCCAGTTCCCTGTTTGAGAATAATATCAAAGTCAGAGGAAAGTTAGAGCAGTTAGATTTTACATATCTCTCTTCTCGGTCAGCAGTTCTCAAAATGTGTCTGGAGATTAAGAAATAAGTATGGCCTGAGAATTATTAAAAATGCAAAGTCTTTGGCCCTTGTCGCCCTTGTCTGGATCTACTGAATGAGAAACTCTGGGTATATGGCCCAGCAACCTGGGTAAACAGCCCTTCAGGTAGTTCTGATGCAGGGTCAAGTTTGAGAGCCTCTATTCCAGATTTTTTTTTTTTATTCTTTTGGCTACTTTCGACCTTGAAGCCCTCTTTTGTACATACCTTTTGTCATTGCTGTTGTTTTTCTGCCTTAACATTTGTTTACCTTCATTCTTAAAAATTTAGTCCATTCTCTAAAATATTTGGTTGGGTTATCTGCTATTTCAAAAGTGAATAATAAGCCCTGTTTTTTTTTCTTGTGCCTGCTCAATTATTCTGAATTCTTCATTCAGTTCCTAATGCAGTTTAGAATCTCAGTACCCTCTTCTAAACACTGGTTTGGACAATTATACTCTTTGTTTGATCTGTGGAACTGCTGATGACTCAGAAAAGCCACTGAAATGTTGTCAAGGGTGGTTTAAAGAATGATTCAGAATGTGTCACTCAAGCCTCAACTAGTGCTGCCTGATTCCAAAAAAGATACTGGGTACTGAAGAAAATGTGAGAGTAAGTGTCATTGCATCTATCACAATTCTAATTAATTAATTATTTATTTATAATGTATTTATAATGTTTTTTTTGTAAATAGAATATAATCTCCATAAAAGCAAGACCACTCTACTTTATCCCACATGACTAACAAAGTGGCTTGTTCATTATAGGTAATCAGTAAATGTTTGTTAAATAAATGGATAAGACAATGAATGAGTGAAAGTATGTTTATTACACAAAACCTCAGAAAGTAGGTACATTGAAGTTATTAGGATTGTTCATAAATGTTCTACTCTCTCCAGAAAAAAATGCATTTCTCTACCCACTGAAAATAGGTATGGCTATATGACTGGCTGGGCCTGCTTAGGTTAGTGACAGCTTTAAAACCTCCTGGAGGGGTGAGGCATGAATATTTGTTGTTTTAGCCATCAAGATTTACTAGGTTAATTATATTTCTTTTTCTCTTTTCGTGGTATAACATACATAAAGTGCATCAATTGTAAGTGTACGTGTCTATAAATTTATACATGTGGATATACCTTTATAGTCATGATGATACCAGACCTTGGTCTGTTTGACTACATACAGCCCTTATTCCTTCTGCTCCAACCACACTGCCTGCCATGATACCCAGTTTTCCAGTCTTGAATGAGAGACAACCTCAGTTTCTAGGGCTGCTAATCCAGCATCAGATGGAGTGTTGCATTTATGTATTCACATTTAGCCTGGGGTGCTGCTTACAACTTTATCTTCCCCAGGCTAAAGAAAAAAATCATTTCAGACTTGGCGCCTCTTTAAACTCCCACCCGCCTTTGCATCTAGACTTTGCTGCCTCTTGGGCCTGATATTAGTGATCAAGGGTACACCTGTCTCCTCCAGGGGTGCGATTCCATTTTAAATCACCTGCTAGGCCAGCCATGCAGAAAATACATGGCTTACCTTTCTCTCCCAGGGGAGGAAAGTACCTGTCACTTCTACAAATCACTTTTTTTTTTTTTTTGTACTTGGACAGGGCACAGGCAGTTAGCATTTCCCTGATGCTTGTCTCCAATTCTGAAATCCAAGGCCAGGTCTGGTAAATGAAATCAGCCTTAGAGGGGACTTCTTGCTCCAGGAAGGGCTTTCATGGTATGCTCTGGCTTCTGATGTCAGCAGTCATCCCACTGGTGGGATTTTAAGAATTCTGGGATAGACCCCATATTCTCCTTCCTAATAAGTGAAGTTCTATTATTATCAATTTATTCTTGGACTTTCAGAATAGTTTGCAGTGGTGAAAATCTTTGTAAATGTAGGTAAATTATCTGGAACAACTCTCAGAAGTTATGTTGCCAACAATAACACCAGGTAAAGGAAATTCCTCAGACCGCTTCTTTTTGACAGGAGAGTTCTTGGGGTGCATGAAGGTACTTGGAAGGAAAGACAGAAAAAGACAAGTTCAAGCATAACAATTTCCTAGAAATTATGCCTGAGTTTTCTGTCGCTAGAGGCTGAACTGGATTTTTCTCCCACCTGGGCTTAACTCTGTTTTATCACTCCAATTACTGCATTGCAATTATCTCTTTGTCAGTCTTTCCATCAAGCTATGTTACTTTTGAGAGTAGAAACTGGTTAATCTATGTCCCTCATGACATCAACAGTGCTTAGTATGTGCTAGACACTGAAGACAGTTTGTCGGACTGTCTGCTGGAGCAGGAACCAAAGATAGACTTGTTTGATTTTACAACTGGGCCTTAGACTGGCCTTTGGATGCTCTAGGGGGCATTTGAGAACAGACTTTTCCCTAGAGGGAGCTTTAGTATTTGTGGCAAGGTCTAAAATCTCCCTCCCTTTTACACACACACACACACACACACACACACACACACACACACACACACACTCCACAAGGTTTTGGAAGGTCTGGGAGGAGCTAGTTTGTGGGCTTTCATTTCTGGAACAGAACAGAGATAAAACCCAAAGTTTCCTGCAGCAGTTGGCCTGTTAAGAGCTTGAACACTTGAGTGTTGAATGCTATTGCAAGGGTTGTTCTCCAAGCTATTTTGTAGCTCTTTTTGGTCCACTTAGGTAATTAAACTCCATACAGAAACTGCAAGATGAACAATCCCTGCACAGCTGCTGAGAAGAACAAAGATGTGACCTTTAAATCTGAACACATGCAAAAACCGGAGCCTGACTGAAAAGTGATACATTCTCCCCTTTTGAAGGAGTAAATTAACGTTTCCTTTTGCCTTTCAGAGAGCCTTGATAGTACAAGCTGGTCCCCAAACAGCAGTCAGTATCACATGGAGCTTGCTAAAAATGTAGGATTTCAACCCGCGCCCCTGCCGAATCAGAAACAGTACTTTTAATAGGTGATCTGTATATACATTAAAGGGTGGGAAGCATTGCTTTTCAGAACCACAATTAATTTCACTACAATTAATTTCACTTCTGTCGTTTTGTCTTTTGATACAGTTTTGATTGGTTACCCTGAGGGAACAGAATCCATTCAGTCAATTGAGAACTGCATCTTAAAGATAATAAGGGAGAACTCTCCACCTACCCTAAAAAAAAAAAAAAAAAAAAAACCAGCTGACTTTGGCTTCTCCTCCAGACTAGCCTCATGTCCCTGAATTTCATCTTAAAATAGGTATTCTTTGTTGAGACTCTTAACTTTTATCTTCTCAGTTGTTTTTTTTCTCTTCTTGTTTGCACTTACTCTTTTTCTTTTTTTCTTTCTTTCTTTTCTTTTTGTTTAAACAAAAACCATTTACAAAGTAAATTGAATAACACATATACACTGTTCAGCTATTATGTTTCCAGCACTTTGGAAAATGGATAACAACATTATGATAAAGGCATGAAGTTTCAAAAAGTACTGGAGTATGTGGCTGAGACAAAAATCAATAGAAGTTTAAATAAGGAAAAGACCTTTGCTCATTTATCTGTTCATTCATACATGCATTTAATGCATTCATTGAATGTCTACTACATGTGAGGCATGGTAGTAGGCATGTGGGATACAGCCGTGGGAGACAGACATCAATTATCCCTGCAGTAATGTGACCAGAGGTAACATCAGACTAACAACACATAACTCAACAAATCCTGATTTTAAAAAAAGATAAAAAGTAAAACAAAGATAGTTAAACTCATTTTGCCCATATAATTCCTAAAAGAATTTTGATAAACTACTGTATTCTCTACATATTTTTAAGTTGACTTTGAAATATTTTATTTATGAGCTTAAACTAATAGACTTCATTTATAGTAGCTAGAAACTATTTTAAGATAAAATCATAATGACAATAACTGAAATAAATATTTCATATGGTTGATAAAATAGGTTTCAACTATGTATTAAACTGAACACATGATATTTGAAATAGATAATGTAGAAATTTTACTCATGTGTTTTAGATGATGTACTTTGAAAAATGTGGCTGTCCTTTGATACATTTCAATTTCATTTCAAGAAATCAGCTTCGCTAACCTACGGCTCCAGCTGTATGAATTAAGTGTATTCCCAAATAGGCCAAAATATTTCTCTAACATCAAGCAGCACCCCCTCCCCGCTTCATGGAAATAGTCCATGAGGCAGGAAAAGGCAGGAAACCTTATGAATTTATGTTGCCTAAGTTAAATATTAAAATGTATTCTTTAAGCCAATTATTTCCAGTTTTCCTGTTTGATGCCATAGTATACTTTACAATTCAGTAAAAATTGTACAACATAACAGTAAGCTTTGATATGTCTGAGTTTTGTCTGTTTATTATTGGTAAATTGGAAGCGAGAATGTTGTGAGTGCTGCTTCATTCTCAAGCAGATCAGTTCTAGCAAAGATCGTATCTGAAATTTGAAGATCTGGAAATTAGTTCCTTTTAAATTTTTGGTGTAAGCACAGCAGTGGAAAGTTTGTCTGTGTCACCAAAGGTTCAAGTATCATCATGAACACTCAAACCACAATTTTAAGATCACTATTTTAGAGTACACTGGGGAACTTCTGGGTTCTGTGAACTTTCAACATTAGCAAAACTAGAATGTAGATGTGAGGAAACAAGACTTAGTGATTGGTAAAGGATAAAGAAGGCTGAGATGCGAAGCAGATGTTCTCTAAGAGTAACAAGAAAATATGAATTCCAGAGTAAAAGGCAAATAGTTTACTCAGAAGCTTTTGGCAAATCTGAAGAGATGATGTAAGTAAAACAGAACTTCGCACCATCCAAAACAGGCAACAAATGAAAATATATAGAAACTATTTCTGCCAAGAAAAAATAACATGACTCAGGCTCACACTAAACATTGAAATTTAAATAGAAAAGATTTCAGGAAAACCTGGCAAAATAAATCATTGCAGTTTTCATACAAATAAATCATAGTTAATATGTCTTATTTTCTCTAAAGTCAGTCACCAATACCTTCTAAGATTATGTCCAAGAATTATTATCGATTGATGATTATCTAACAAATTGTGCCATGTTGGATCTTTTATTCTAAATATTATGGATTATTCTGTTCACCTAGCAAACCAACAGATTATCAAATTGTATTGGTTAGTTTTGGCCATTTTTTTCAATGTTTCACTTTAGGGTCACTGATAATGCCAAGGACATTTTTTCCTTTAAGTTTTTAATTAATAATTTTTTTATTTTTAAGAAATTTAACTTGCCATTGTTTTGAAAAAATTATCTCTATCTTAATTTAGGCCTGCTAGTATATCCTAAGGATACATTGATATTTCTCAATGTAGAGACTTATTTTTTTAATTCATTCTGAAAACTTCCAGCCATTGTCTAGCCCTATTTCCTCTAGTCTATCCTCTTGGAACTTCGTCTAGATAAATGTTAGACATTTTCACTTTTTTCTCCATATCTCATAATTTCCTACTTATCTTTTTTTTTTGTTTAATTTTTCTTCTTTCTCTGCTGCATTTCAGACATCTTAAATATCTCTCAGTTTAGCAATTATTTCTTTAGTTGTGTCTGATATGCTATCAGGCTACCTACTAAACTTCTAATTTTTATGATCAAATGTTTTAAAACCTAGAAATTCTATTTGGTTCTTTTCTAAGTATATCTATTGATAGATTCTTACTGCTTCCTTTAGAGCCAGATTATCTATTGGACACAGAAGACACAGTGCCCATGGATCATGATGCTTTTAGGAATGTACAAAAATAGTTTATTTTAAAATCATGAGGAAAAATACAGAACTTTAAGGTTGAAGAACTGTTTTGTTACAAAATATTAATACATTTGTCTTTATACCCAGCACAGTCATAAAATGTGTACACCCTTATACACACACATAGGAGGAAAAGGCCTACAAAGGTAAAAGTAAATGCCTAGGGCCTACCAAAATCATAACGTTGTTCTGACTTCCTTATATATTTTTTCATTCTTTAAAAAATATATATTTTATTTAATTACTGAATTATTCTACTAAATTCTAGTCAATGTAGTTTCTGTAGTCTGTTGTTCTGATTCTGTAGTTTGTGTGACTCTCGCTCAATGGCAGCCTTTTTCCTTAGGTATTGTGTGTGTGTGTGTGTGTGTGTGTGTGTGTGTGTGTGTGTGTGTGTGTGTTTAAATTTATATCTTTGGAACTTCTGTGTAAACTTTTAGGTCTAAGTTGAAAATGTTTCCCTACAAAGAGGGTTTGTGATTTTTTTTGCCAGATATGTGAAAAACTTCCAACTCAGAATAAAGTTAAACTCAACTTATGACTTGAAATATTTTTTTCAAGAAGAAAATATATTCTGTATTCTATTTCCATTTCAATGACTGCTGGCTTGTAGTTAACTAAGACTTCTCAGACAAAACTTTTTCCTGCTTTTCTCAGGATCTAGACTGAGAAAGATTTTTATCTCCACACATTTCCTTAAAGTGGCATGATATTTTCTAAAAATCCATTAATAGTTTTGCTCTCTGGGGAATCTGGATTTTTGTGGGGTCTGTGATTTGAGTTTTCATTCAATTTGATTTCAGTCTTTGTATGTCTAACTTTCAATCCACTAGTTGTTCAAAGATGCCTCAAGGTCAAAGCTAGTTCTGTATTCCTGATATTTTAGAATGTTTGAGGATTCTTCTTACTTTCCTTCCAGATCAAGAATTATTTATAAACTTCCTATTTAGTGTGTTAGAAAATCTATATCATCAGAGGTCTTTCATATAGATAATCTTCCATCAGAAATACAGCATTTACTGTTAATTATCCACATGTTTGTTTTTACAAAATTGAGATTTATAAAGCTAAATCAAATTTTCTAAGTTCTCATATCTAATATATTTTATTAAGAAAAAAGTAAAAGCTTTTAACAAATTTGAAAACTAAATTTGAAAATTTAGGTAGATGGACATGTTTCTAGAAACATATAACTCACTGAAACTGACACAGGAAAGAATACCAAATTATTAACAACCACAAAATACATTATTTAAAAATATTTTTCTACAGAGAACTTCAGGCCAAGGTAGCAGCTACAGAAATCTTCCAAAGGTTCAAGGAAGAAGTAACATTGTTCTTATAAATGTTCTTCAAGAAACTTTAAATAAAGAAATAAATATAAACCCCAATTTGATGGTAACATATATCAATACTAAATTATAATGAGTATCATTCCACCAAACCCCATTGCAATTATAAATACAAAATTTTGAACAAAATGTTATTTCAGTAATTTCAATGATATAAAAAAATATATATACATCATAATTAATATCAATTTATTCTAAAAATACAAGATCAATTTAGGAAAAGAATATCAAACAAGATATTTCACCACATTAGTTGAATAAAGAATGCAATTATATGATAATTTCAATTGATGTACAAAAAACATTTGATAAAATTTAATATCCATTTTCAATTTAAAAAAAAAGAAATTTGTAAATATGTTTATCCATCAAAGAAGAAAAGGCTTAATAGAAACATCATATTTGATAATGAAGTACTGAATGGTAGTGCCAAAAAGATGCAGAGGGGAGGTGAAAATAGAGCTTTATAAGATTAAAATTTATTCTTTTCACTGGAGTTAAGATCATATAGATGTTGATTCTAATAAGTTAAATTTATATTACAAGACCTAAAGCAACTACTAAAAATTAAAAATTTTTTAAAATAATTAAAATGTTACACTAGAAAATAGCCATTAAAAAAGAAATCTGTAAAGGAGGTACAGTGAAACAAAAAGAGACAGAGATATATAGCAAAGAAAAAAAATAGGAGCTATAAATCCAACAATATCAATAACAATATTAAATATGCCTTGATTAAATAATTCAATCAAAAGTCAGAAAGTATTAGACTAGATTAAAATATCAAAATACAGTTATATGATTTATAATTTATAGCAGATACAGTTAAAATTTTTTAAAAGATTTATTTATTTATTTTTTTAATGGTGACATTGAATAACAAAATCCAATAAGTTTTAGCTGTATGTTTTAACAGTAAGGCGTATACACATTTACATTGAGACACACTTTAAATTTAAATGTCCAACTAAGTTGAGTAAAAACATGGAAGATGATATATCATATAAACAGCAACCATAAGAGGTGGATTGTCTACACTAATTTCAGACAAATTGACTTTAAAATAACAACATAATATGTATACAGTGATAGAAAGATTAAATCTAACAAAAGAACCCCAAAATACATGCAGCAAAAACTGAAAAAATAAAAGGGAGAAATAGTCAATTCAACAATAGTAACCAAAGACTTCAATATTCCATTTCCACAAATGGGTAGAACAAATAGAGGTTGAGCAAAAAATATATAGAAACCTAAACATTATAAACCAACTAAACTAAATAGATTGTTAAAACAGTCTACCCAATAAACTAAACATAGATTCTTCTCAAGCATACGTATTCTCCAGAGTAGACCATATGCTAGTTCATAAAACAAGCCTCAAAAAACCTGAGTTGAAATAATTTATGATTTCCAACCATAATGAAACTATACGTGAAATCAACAAGAAGGAAATTTGAGACATCCACAATTAAATAAAAATTAAAAATCTCTCTCGTAAACAATCAATGGGTCAAAGAAGGGAAAATACAAAGTATTTTCAGATGCATAAAAATGAAAACACAAGATACCAAAACATATGCTTCTAAAGCAGAGTTTAGAGAGAAATTTATAGCTGCAAATGCTATATTAAAGAGGAAAAAAAAAAGATCTCAAGTAAATATTCTAATCTTCAAAATTAAGATTCTGGAAAAAAACACAAACTAATCCAAATACAAACATATAAAAAAGAACAATAAAAAACTAGAGCAGAAATTAATGAAACAGAGAATAAAAAAAACAATGGGGAAAGTCAAGCAAATCAAAATTTAGTTCTTTGAAAAGATCAACAAAATTAGCAAATAGTACCTAAAATGACCAAAAGAAATGAGAGAGAAATATCTATATCTATATGCATATATTTATACATATACATATACATACACACATATGCCTATATAATATGTGAAAAATATATATACACATATATGATGAGTACTATGAATAACTGTATGCTTAAATTAGACAACTTAGGTAAAATGGAAAAAAATTATAGAAAAACACATGCTACCAAGACTGACTCAAGAGGAAATAAAGTATCTGAATAGACTGATAACAAATAAAAAAATAAATTAGAAATCTTAAAACTTCTCACAAATATGTCTTGGCAGAGATGGCTTTATTAGTGAATTTTACCAGAAATTTTAAAAACACAACACAAATCTTTAACAAACTCTTCCCAAACATAGAGGGAATGTTGCCAATCACCTTCTATAAGGACTTAATATTATGGGACAATACTACAAGAAAACTACAGACAATATCATTTGTGAATATAGACAGAAAACCTAACAAAATACTAGAACACTAAATTCAGTAACATATAGATAAGATTATACACCATGACCACGTGGGCTTTATCCTAGGGATACAGCCAAAAATCAATTAATTGATTGTACCACATTAATAAATTAAATGACAAAAACCACACTATCGTCTCAATAGAGACAGAAAAAGAATTTGGTAAATTCAACATATTTGCATGACAAATGTACTTAATGAACTAGGAATAAAAGAGAACTTACTTAACCTAATAAAAGGCATCTATGAAAAAACCAAGCTAATATACTTAAAATGGTGAAGAACTAAATAATTTTCCAATAACATCAGAAACAAGACAAGATTACTCACTTTCACTATTTCTATTCAATGTTGTATTGAAGGATCCAATGAAGACAATATGCAAGAAAATAACAGGCATTCAGATAGGTAAGAAAGATGTAAATTTTTTACTGCAAATAACATTATCTTATACAGAGAAAACCCTAAGAAATACACTAATAACTAGTAGAACTAGTAAACAAGTTTAACAAGGTTGCAAGATACAAAAATCAATCATATATCTACACACTAAAATTTAATATCCAAAAACAATTAAATTTAAAATAGCATCAAAAGAATAAAATACTTAAAAATAAATTTAACCAAAGAGGTGAGGATTTGTATACTTCTTTAAACCCAAAAAATGAATGTGTGATATTACAAAGTATCTGCTTAGACATTTTTGCAATGAGGATACATAAGTGATCACTAAGTACATGAAAAGATGTCCATCATCATTAGTTATTAGGGAAGTTTATATACAAACTATGATGACATATTATTTCACACTCTCTAGGTATTTATAATAAAAAAAAGAGAATAACAAATATTGATGAGAATGTAGAAAATTTGCATATCTATAGAATATTGGTGAAAATTTAAATGGGTGCATTCTCTTTTGGAAAACTGGCAGTTCATCAAAAAATATAAAGCTATTATTTGATCCAGAAAATCTGCTCTTTTTTTAAACACCCAAGAGAAATAAATATCTATATGTTCATTAAAAACATGTGCACAAATATTCACAGCAGTATAATTCAAAACAGGCAGAGTAGAATCAACCCAAATGCCCATCACTGATAAATAGATAAATAGGGCCTACCCATAACATGGAATATTACTCAGCAATATAAAAGGGATGAAATAGTACTATTAGCTACAAAATGGATGAATGTTTAAAACACGCTAAGTGAAAGAAACCAACAATAAAGACATAATATTATATGATTCTGTCTATGAGAAATATACAGACTAGGCAGATCTGTATGGGGAGAAGTTAGATAAGTGCTTGCCTAGGGTAGGAGGGAATGACTACTAATGGCTATGAATTTGTTTTTGAGAGATATTGAAAATGTTCTAAGTTTTGATTATTTGGATTGTTACTTAATTCAATGAGTTTTGCTCTTTGTTTTTATTTTTTAAATTTATTTTTGTTAAAATACATTTAAAATAAAATATATTAGTTTTTCAAGTGTGGGAACAAAAGGATATCCAATTGAAAAAAATTTGACACCTACATCATATCATATAAGTAAACTTTAAGTGTATTATAAGCCTAAATTTAAAAGAATTTTTGCCACAAAGCTTCTATAAGATTGTATAAGAGAATACCTTTTTACCTTCAAGTTTGAAAAAGACATCTTAAAGAGATCTCAAAAAAGCAATATCCATAAAAGAAAGGTCGATAAAGGATATGTTAAAATTAGAAACTTCTGTGCATCAAATAAAATGAAGCCAATGAAAAGATAAGCCACCTAATACCTGAAACAATAAACAAAAGTCTGTATCATAAATAGATAGGACACACCCACAAATAGATAAAAAACCTGGTCAAAAAAGAGCAAAAACTTGAATAGGTATTTTGCAAATGAGGAACTCAATATTGTTAATAAACATGTGAAAATGTGATCAATTTCGATAGTAATCAGGCAAATGAAAATTAAAACTAAAATGAGATAACAAGCATACTCACCACTCATCAGACTGCCCAAATAATAACAATAAAAAAGACAACATCATGTGCTAGCAAAGAAGGGGACCCATCGAAGGTCTAATAATCTGTTGGTGAAAATGTAAATTATATACTTCTGAGTCAACAATTCTACTTTTAGGTGTACATCCAATAGAATGTGTAAACATGGCTACCAGGAGATATGCATAAAGTATCAATGGCCACACAATTGTAATAGACCCAAACTGAAACAACCCAAACTGTCCATCAATAGCAAAACAAAAATTGTTACATTTTCAGCAATAAAAATGCATGAATTATGGATACATGAATTAACATGGATGAATATTATAAATGTATTATTGAGATAAAGAAGAAAATCAGAAAATAATGGTGATGATGCCATTATACAAGCTTCAAAAATTTATAAAATTAAACTATGGTATTTAAGAATGCATAATTAGGTAGTAAAGTATGATGAAAGTGAGGAACTCATTGCCATGAAAATCAAAAGAATGGTTTCATCCAGAAAAGAGAGAAGAATTTTAATTGAGAAGGGGCACATGGAGGGTTTCTGAGGTGCTGGCACTATTGTATTTCCTGTTCTATGTGATAGTAGCACAATAACTTATTTAATAGCAAACCATCAATGTTTAATGCATTTCCCAATAAAAAAAAAGCTTAAAAAAACAAACAAACAAAAAACCTAAACTTGCTTTTAACCACTTAGTTGACTCTGGAAAATAAGATGACAATTAGCTGTGAAATATATGCCTGCATAAAAAATTATTTTCATATATAGAATTTCTACATTTAATAAACTACCATGTATAGTCTTTTTTGGGTAGCTATCTGTGACTATTTTGAAAAAGAGTCCTGAAAAAAAAATTATCTAAGTAGTTAATATGCATTTTTCCTGTGTCACATCTCTCTCCGTGTAATAAATTAGATGAGATTCTCAACTACCAAAACTACATTAAGATTCTAGTCCATATCAAGAGGCTTGATTTAGGAGAGACTTAGAGAATTAATGACCTGCGGTTGTTGTGCATGTTAAATACGGGCTACTCTATTAGAAAAGAAAGTGGGCAAATTGTTGCAGAGACATCAGGAAGAAAGTAAAACCCTGTTCTTTTCTTCAGTATCTCAATACCATGTATCTGAAGAAAGCAGTTTGATGTGAGCTTCATCTGTTTGAAATCAACTATGGCTTACTATTAAAAGTAAAAACTTCTGCCAACTAAATAGTTGTATAATTAAAAACATGATTTAACTAATTGTGCTATGTAATCTAGATATCTGAATGCTGTATAAGTACTAAGCTATTGTTAAATTTAGATTAAACAGTCATTTACAGGGGCCCTGCTCTTTTTCAAGCTTTATAACTATACTCTTTAATTCTTACAACATTTATGATGGGACTTTTACAGCAAAGAAAAGAAAATTCAGAGATTAAATAAATTGACTGAGGTTACACAGCTAGTAAATGTTAGTATATTTTGGAGAGAACTCTTGTTTGAATAATTTTTCATTATTGTGTCTTACTGAAGCTGACAAATAATCACTAAATCTAAGTGGCTTAAAATAATAAATGTTCATATTTTATTACACAATCCAACATTTTGCATACCAGTTTGAGAAATGGGAGTTGTGCATTCACAGTCATTAGGGAACCCAGGTATCCTCCAGATCCTATCTCTTCAATATAATGAAGTCTTCTACTGGATTCTTTGGTACCTGTCCAGCATATGAAGAATAAGAAAGACCATCAAGTGTCCTGTGAAAAAGTTTGAAATTTGACATTTGGAAATGGCCTACATATCTTTTGTCCTTATTCTATTGTCCAGAACTCATCACCGGGCCTCACCTTACTTGCAATAAGGCTGAGAAATGAAATTCTACTACACTCCCACAAAGAAGAGAGAGAGATTTTATGAGTTCCTATTTACTACCATAGGGCTTCTTTCTCAGGACTGTGGCCAGCCACATGCGGGTAATGCTTCACTGATTGTTGATTTTGTATGTTTGATATTTTATCATGCACACTTCATTATTTTATTTTCAAGCAATATGCTAAATACTCATAGACCTCATTTTCAGGTCCTTTAGCAAAATGATAGTAGACAATACTTCTGTGGCTCATACTACACTTTCGCAGTTTTTTACAATTATTAACTACTTTTGGCTTCTTAATGGGAATGATTGACATCTTTTGAAGATTATGAACCTTGCCTAATTGTCATATTTCTAGTAAGTGCAACAAGGAACAACTGGATTTTTACTCTACTTAGTTGGCAGCCCATTAATCCTTTTCTATATTTCTCTTTGCTATAAACTATGCACTTCCTCATCTTTTACATATTGTTATTTACTCATTTATTTTAACTTTTTACATATTTTATGAAGGGATAATTCAAGCCTTTAAAAAAGTAATGTGATATGTAATGACACATTATATGATAAAAAATGACACATTAACTTTATTCAGATAAATTACAGGCAGGTTTTAGAATTGGTTTGTTTCTAATTAAGTCAATTTTGCCAGCCTTATCTTATAAAGTCAGGTACTGAAGCATCTGCTGAACAATTGTTAAGGAAAATTACCTGTGTTGAGTATTACTCTGAAAAGTAACTACTCTATTTTAGTTACTATTCTGCTGCTTTGATCCAATGTACTTTGTAAATATCATTGAGACAAAGAAAAGGAATGTTCAATATTTTTCAGTGGATATTGATCAATAAATAAGATAGATTTAGATTTAACTAATTCCAAAGTTATTAAGCAGAGTAGTCTTTTACATAGAGTACACTAGCCCGAAACTCTTCTCTCATGGGACTTTGTTAAGTATGTTGGAGAGGTGCAGAGATAATAGCAGAGAGGGGTGGGAAAAATGGCAGATATACATGGGAAAGTGGAATGGGGGTAGCAAAGATTCTTAGTAGGCAGGGAGCTAAATTCGTATCTGATTAGAAGATAGGGCCAGACTTAACCCAGGTAAGGTTATACAGAGCAGGAGCAAAGGGCAATGTCAGAAACTAAGTTTTGTTTGTTTGTTTCACAATTTTAACTGAAAGGTTGACTTTATATTTCTCATGTATGCAATATGAAAATGTTTTCATCATTAATATGTTAATTTGATAAACTTATGTTCCAGCTTTAAAGGTGTTACTAATTTGCTTATAAACCTGAAGCAGGCTGTTATTTCCACAGAGTAAAGATGAAGCTTCTTATTTTAGAAATCACAACTCTCCAGATTCGGTCCCACCAGCCTCTTGCACCTTGATAACTCCGTTAATCTGAGTTTCTCATTCCACAGCCAAGATAAATTACTTAGTCTTCCTCCCGCTGGCTCTCTTTCCTATGGTTGTGCCTCATTTGCTATTTCCTCATCCTAGCACAACTTCTCTCTGCCCTCACCTCCAAATGTCCAAAAGCTGTCTGTTTTCAAGACAAACCTAAATGCCATGTCCCTGAAATCTCCCCCATCTGCCTTGGCTGGAATGAGAGTGTCTCCTTTGGATCCTGTAACATTTGATCTGAATTTCTTTTAAGGCTCATATTGCTTTCTACTTTATTAATTTAGATTCATATATAACTCATAGTACATGTGCAATATATTTAATGATGAATACATAATTTTCAAATCGAGTTACATGAAGTGTTATTAAACTGTGAAACTGATATATTTTGAAAATAATTCTGTGATTATTTATCTTGAGAAATTATACTTTTCCTTAGTTTATTTTTCTTGGAACCCTGAGACATCCAAGGAGATATTTAATACATAAATGTTTGAAAGGTTGTTTAACTACAGAATTAATAATTTTTAATAAAGATCCTTTGATCTTACAGTATATTGATATTCTGTGAAACACAGTTAACACTCATGTCCAATGGGCACTGGTCTTCCCACTGCCTCAGCTCAGTGGAATGTCTTTAGTTAGCTCTGTTAAATCCCATCTTCTCTACTTGTGGGGATTTATTCCTTGCTATCACTACCATTTCTCATGGTTCCATCTTTTATCCTGTGTTTTGAAAATGAGGTTTGTCCACATGGGACGGATATGTTAATGGGGGCTGGGGGTATGAGAAACCAGAGTGATTAAAGATCTATATGCTGTAGATGGTTGGCAGTCTTCATCAACTAGCAAGGAGAAAAGTTAATTTGACTCCTTGCTATAAGGAGTATATCTATATAAAGACATGAGATTTATCTAAATAAAGAAATGAGGTTCTCAAAGAGCTGAACAGCTCTGCTGGCTCACTGGGGCTGGTTAGTAACTGTGCCCATGGAGCAGAGTTCAGAAGGTTGTCTTTATTGAGTCCATTACAGTGTGTGTGGTCCTTGGCCCCTCATTCTCATTGAATTGTATCTTTCAAACTTCATCATCGTTCCTTTGTTCTCCTTTGAGAAAACACTCATGTCCAATGGACATTGTTTTTAGTACTGCCTCAGCTCAGTGGAAGGTCCCCCCAAAGTAATTAGTATATAAAGTCTAACTGGCTATGTTAGCAAGGTGGGGGATGGTCAGGACAGGGTTTTAGGATGCTGGAAAGATTGGACGGGGTAGCAGGAGCAGATGGTTAATATAAAATATTATCTTAGCACACTGACATACATGGACTAGCTCCCTTACCAGCTAATAAATTTCTTGTAATTTATCCTTGGTGATGTGTAGTCCATAGTACTTAGCAAAGAGAGTTAGACACTAATAAATATTTTGTTAAAGTAGTATGAAGTTTTAAGACATTAATTGTGTGGAGAGTTTCCCAAAACTTTTGATCATTTTAGTGGGGTTATTAGTTTCCAGGCCACAATAAGCGGTAGGGGGTTCTTGTTCTAAAAAAGGTGAAAGATTCTGCCTCATGGAAAGCCAATACTAGCTTCAGACAAAAAGGCATGGGTTATTTCCATAGACAGACAGACATCCTTAGCAGAGGGGACATTCTGCAAAGACGGACTGGGGTGTAAATTATTATTTAACACATCCTATGATATTGAAAGAAAAGTGCAGATTTCCTCTCTCTAAATTGTAATTTTGACTCATTGTCCTTCAATCCTTCAATCACTCATAGCAAAAAGAGATTAACAGTCTATTTAATCATCCACCAGGAAAAAAATACTTTAAAACTGTTACAAAATGACTCTCCAGAAAGGCCACATGATTTTCTTGCAGTGATTTGAAATTGTTTGCTAATGACTGATTATACTCTTTTATGATAAAAGCAATGCTGGTGGCAATGGCTTTATGTGTGAGCACAATTAAGACTCATGTTTCATTTTTGGTTCATTCCCCATAACTACATACTTGAAGAAAACCCTTCTGCACTTCTATCTACTTGTGGCATTTCTTGATGCTGTTAAGCTTAATTTTTAGTAATAAACCTTTCCATTTATATGATATTTAACATTTTTAAGATGCTTAACACTGGTGTGACACATCAAATTTGTGATAGCCCTAAGAGGTAAAGAGAGCCTGAATTGGGTTTCTAATTGCACATTAGCTACACGTGGCAAACAGCATTTGTCATTTCATTTGTGATAAGTCTTATTCTGTAACCTTCTAGTGTCTCTTTTTCCTTGAACTTATACTGTAACCTAACCTTAGACTATCTTCCACCTGTGACACTTGCCTCTTTTCATACTCAGTTTGCCTCACCATCACACAGTTACTTGAATTTGGCTGCCAACCCTCTCCACAGATATCCTTTTCACAGAATTGGTTGGGATGGACATTCTATAGTCCTTGAAATTTGTTTAAAATTTATTTTTTTCTATGTCTTTTTTTTTTAATTAGTTTTGATTTTACACAGCAGCATCTTTCATCAGGATATGACTTTCCAGAAGTACTAGAAAATGAAAACAAGTACCAGATATAACTTGAAGTGTTTGCTTGAGCAGGTTGACAGCATTTGTCCATATTGTTCCCTACTACCCTGCTCTACATATAGCATCTAAATAAATAGGAGAAATTAAGATATTGTTATTTCTAAGTTGATATGCATTGTTAATGCCTCATTTGACTCTAAACTTGATTTAATTGGTCATTGAATTTTTGAAACATAGTAGGCCTTCAATTAATGCTTCAGGAATAAATTATGCTAATAAGTATCCAAATGTTGGTTGCAACAACAAGTGAGTAATAATTTAAATTGCTCTAATTGTGTGGTTTATTTTCATAAAATTTTGAAAAGCTGGCTTGGGGATATTGAGGACTGTTTCACATTTATGGATTAAATTCAATTTCTGTTTCTCTTTTGTGTATGTTCTATTTCAAATTGTTCTCTTTCCAAGGCCCCCGATCTGTACCTTCATGGGGTGGTGGTGGGGGGTATTTTATATTTTATTTTCTATCCCCCTTTCTCCCTCAGTATTACTTTTTGTACCTTTCATCATCAAATTGCTTTCTCTCAACTCTCCTATTTCTTGAGCAGCATGTTTTCTCTTTGCCTTGCAGCACACAAAATCATTTAGAAAATGTGTTCCTGCCTTAAATCCATTTTGCTACCTGCTAATGCATCAGTAGACTTGAATCACTTCTTCAAGCTTGTTGATCAGCACTGGAATATACAGGTATCTCTCAGCACATCTTGTACTAAATGACATTAAACTATGTTTGTCTCTCCACCAGACTGTGAAATCCTCAAAGGAGGGAGACATGGTATATTTATGTATATACCCATACCTGATGGCGAGTGACTGCTCGAATATCAACCCAATAAACACTGGTGGAGTTTTATCTCTAGTCTTCTCTGGATGGGTATGGGGAACTTGATCTTTGCAAATGACTGTTGACTTGAACAACATCTGAATTGACACAATAAAGATGTATGTAGTGTCTCTTTTTGCCAATGCCTTTTAATTAAAATATTAGTCATTCTTAATTTAGACTGTAAACATGGATAAAAAAAAAATAGAACAATTTTGACAATCACCTGTCATTTCCAGATGTCTGAAAGCAACATTACTTTGAATTTATCAGTTTTAGTATGGACATTGTGGAGTTAGAGACAAGTTGAAAACAACTTTTTTTCCCTAACTGATTTTTCTTCTAAATAATGATTTTCTTTGACCTTCCCCTAAAAATTCAAATGCTATGCAAGAAGATAAAGTGAATTGCCCTATAAAACTGCCCTACAAAGTTTAGCTGCTTGCAATGTTATACAGAAATTTTAAAAAACTTCGTACATTTATCACCATGTGTAAAGACGACAATGATGTGATTCCATGTTCAAGTCATAGTTTTATTAGTAAGATGTATAAACTATGTGTAAGAAAATTTATGTTAGAGTCATACAGATCTAAATCTGAAGATCACTATTCAGATTAAACAAACTAAAAATAAATCATCTGAGAAATTTTTCTAAACCTGCTCTAGACACAGAATGAACAGGGATGCATTACTTTACTGTCAAACACCACAGAATGAAGATTTAAATAACAGAAATTTATTTTCCCACAATTCCAGAAGCCAGAATCTGGAATCAAGGTGTTGGTAGGGTTGATTTATTCTGAGCCTTCTCTTCCTAACATGTAGATAACCTTACCCTTCTGGTAACTACATGATCTCCCTTTCTGTGCATGTTCTCTTCTTAAAAGAATACCAGTAAGAATGTATTGGGACACACCCTAATTGCTTCATTTTATGTCTTTAAAGATTATATCTCTAAATACAGTCCAATTTTACAGTACTAAGAGTTAAGATTTCATCATAAGAATTTTTGGAGTATACAATTTTGTCTTCAACAAAAAATATAAGATATCTCCAGAGCATATCTTCCTGAGGTAGGGCTGATTGTACAGTCCATGTGTAAATGAAGAGATTTGGGGCAAAGTCATTTCTGTTGGACTGTCTCATGATGACACCTTCATTACAAGAAGAAATTGAAAAAGATCCAGTGTGAATTTTAACTCAAAGAAGAAAAATCTTTACAGTCTCTCAGTATATTATTATAAAAGAAAATACATAGATATACACATTTTTTTAAGCAGAGGTGGTTGTTCTTTGAGTAATAGCTTGAGAATTTAATCCAATCTTAAGTCACTCTCAAAATGAACTTCAAGTTCTAACTACAAACTAATTCAACTTTAAATCATTAACGAGAACTTTTTTGATCATCTGATCATCTTTTATTTTCTGTTAGTCACCAAACTTAGTTTTCAAAGTAAAACTTTCTTTATTATTAATCATTATACAGACACATGAACACTTTTGAGACTTGTCACTTTGTGTCAACATCTTTATTAATGTATTTTCTTTTTTATTCTGCTATAGTCTAATGACCTCGTTAGTGTCTTTAAATGAAGCATTCAAAGATACAGGGTTCAGTCAATCAACACATTTGGTGTGTTCTACTCTGTGCTAGAAAATTATGCTCAAAAGGAGAATTAGAGGATGGCACTCTGTGCTAAACACTGATATTGATTTCTTATAGTACAAAGACAACTATTATGATACTCGTTTTCTAGATGAGAGGCCTGGTCACATGGCACAAGTGACACATGTAAGATCAAACCACTATGTCCCATGAGCTAATATTCAAACCCAAGCTTTCACTGGCAACAATATTTCTGCATTATAATATGCCATACAGTATTTTTCTCATAATGATGAAATAGGAAAAGCAATAATACTATAGTAGTCTCTGACCTTAATGTTGTAATCCCTAGAAGGCTCTGTGAAATACATATAATTATCATCACTTTACAAATAAATAATTTTCACTTTAGAGATGGTGAGTAATCTCATAATGGCACAAGTATTGAAAGAGAATATGAAACAAATGTCAAGACTTTCAGGGGTCTTCTTAGTTAAAGAAGTCAACCTTATTCTTAAGAAGTTTTAAATTAATTAGATAGTTGCAAAATTATCAGACTAGAAAAAAGAATCTATACTGACACCCAAATACTGTTCTGGGAAAATGAATATGTTCTAAGATGACATAACCCCAGAGCAGATTTTTAATAGGTTTAAAACTTTTTTCCTTGAGCCTATCTGGAGTAACTTAAATTTTAATCTTTGCTGAGTCACTAACCCAATCACTTTAAACTTATTTATATGCAATCAAACAGTAAACCTCTTATAACCTAAAATCCCAATACCCAAAATATCATGAGCACCAGTCATTACTGAGGAGACCAAAACCTCAAAGGAAACTTATGTAAGTGCTCTAGCAAAGTAATGGAGAGCCTGGGGAACCTGTGCATGGGGAGAGATTTGGGAAATATGTGGGAACAATGAAGAGAAAAAGGAAGAAATCAAGGAGGAGCAAGAGAAACAGGCTACTATGGAAAGCAATTAGAGCAAAATAAAATAAATAGAGAGAGCACAAGAGAAAATTAGTCAATCCTGAGACTGCCAGGCTAGAAGAAATGGCAAGTGGCATGAGGGGAAGAGAAAAGCTAATGAGAAAGAATTCATTAAAACAGCTCAGCACTATGTGGAATTGAATAACTTTTCATATATTGCTTGTCAGTACATCCAGGGCAAGGTGACTAGATACATGACTGCAGAATTTGCATTGCCCAATGAAGAGGAGAAAAGTAGTCATAAGCCTTCCCAGAGAGGACTGGTTATACATGTAGATGAAATGTATACATACAGACTTTCAATAATTTGAGTAAATAAAATAATATTTGAAATTTTAAGGCAAGAATAAACACAAACACAGATGTAATAGATGTATCTAAGCCTATATTTTCAGTAGATAAATACATTTGCAATTACTGCCAGACAAAATTATTTCAACCTGCAGATCATGATTTTTTTCAGCATATATACTGCTATACAGACAGATTGTATGAGAAAGTTAATTTCTCTTATAGGCACTGTTAAGGACTTTTCTATATCATTATATTAATAAAAATAAATTATGTTCATTGGTAACCAGAGATTCCAATTTTTATATGATAAAGCATCAAATAGCACTTAGAGAGGTTTTGCTGCAAGTGTGATGTTTGTAAAAAAGGATGCCTGTAATAAAAAGTAATTCTTCTTTATTCATGAGTGAAAAAGTTAAAATTAAAGATAGGTTGAAGGAGGACAAAGTTGGAGAACTCACACTATCTGACTTCAAGACTTAACTATAAAGCTACCGTAATCAAAAAAGTGTGGTATTGGAGAAAGAACAGATGGCTAGATCAATGGAACAGAACAGAACTCAGAAACAGATAGAGTCAACTGATCTTTGATTTGACAAAGGAGCAAAGTCAATACAATGGAGCAAAGGTAGTCTCTTCATCAAATGGTTCTGAAACAACTGGACATTTACATTCAACAAATAAATCTAGTTGCAGACTTTACATCCTTCATAAAAATTAACTCAAGATCAATCATAGACCTAAATGATAAACATAAAACTATAAAACTCCTAGAAGATAAGAGAAAACCTCAGTGGGCTTGGGTGTGGTTATGCCTTTTTAGGTGCAACACAAAAGACATGGCCTATGAAGGATTGATAACCTGACTTAGGTTTAAACAAACAAACAAACAAACAAACAAAAACTTTGCTTTATAAAAGACAACCTCAAGAGAATGAGAAGATAAGCCACAGACTGGAAGAGAATATTTGCAAAAGACACATCTGATAAAGGGCTGTTATCTAAAAAATATAAAATCTCTTAAAACTCAACAATAAGAAAACTAACAAACATGGGGCAAAGACTTTGAGAGATACCTTATTAAAGAATATATACAGATGATAAATAGGCATGTAAAAAATGCTTCACATCATAAGTCACCAGGAATTGTTAATCAAAACAACAGTGAGATACAACTACACGCCTACTAGAATGGCCCATATCTGGAGCACTGATAGCTTCAAATGCTGGCAAGGATGTAGAGCACAAGGAACTCTCATATTTTATTGTTGGGAATGCAAAATTTTACAAGCACTTTAGAAGGCAATTTGGCTTTTATTTTTCCACAAAACTAAATATAGTCTTACATACAATATAAGAATTGCTGTTGGTATTAACCCAAAGGAGTTAAAAATGCTTCTCCACACAGAAACCTGTACATGGATGTTCATGTGTAAGAAAGCAGTCTAAAAAGTCTTCGCACTGCATAATTTTAACTACGTGACTTTTTAGAACAGGCAAATTATGGAGGCAATAAAAAAGTAAGTGATTTCCAAGGATGAGAGGGGGAGAGATGAGAGTCGAATAGATAGAGCACAGAGGATTGTTAAGGCAGTGAAAATATTGTGTGATATAACAATAATACCTTTATGATATTATAATGATGGATATATGTCATTATACATTTGTTGAAACCCATTAAATATACAACACTAACAGTGAATTCTAAGGTAAACTATGAACTTAGGTGATGATGATGTGTCAATGTAGATTCATCTTTGGGGAAAAGATGTACCATTCTGGTGAGCGATGCTGATAATAGGGGAGGCCCTGCACATGCAGAGTCTGGGAATATATGAGAAATCTTTGTACCTTTCTCCCTCTCCATTTTGTTGTAAAGTCAAACTGCTTTAAAAAATAAAGTCCTAAAATGTAAAAATAGGAGTCCAAAGATCAGAATAGCCTCAGGAATATATTTATCCAGATATTAAGATATTATAAAGATTTTCATAGCAAATGTAGTTTTAAAAATAAAAGTGTACATTCTTTTAGAAATATAATTTTATATCTCTTTTATCATTAATTTTTGTTCATAAGCAAAAATAATTTTATTAAATTTATAGATTTAAAGAAATATGTTTCTGATGGTCAGGACATTCTCTTGAATAACACTAAAAATAATATTTCTAATTTATTGAGTACTGAGTATATGTTAACACAACTTTTTATACTTTATTCTTTTTAATTTTTTCCTCAATGCTTTGAAGATGAATTTATCATTCTAATTTTTCAGATGAGGAATTTGATACTTAAAATTGTTAAATAGTACGCTTGGGTGACACATATGGCAAGTGGAACAACTTGGACTGCAGCTAGGGAATCAACTCTGTATTTCATGTGCTAAACCACCACACTCTACAGTCTTAATCTATAATATACTTTTGAATGCATTTGTATATCCTCTCTATTTTTTATAAAAGATTTTGATTTTTAGAGATCGTCCAGCAGATTGGTGATGAACACTACCAATTTGTGAACAATGGCAAAAGAGTACAACAAAGGCAAACAAGTTAAAAGGTCATGTTATACTGAGTATGTACACAAATCCCTCATATTTTAATAAAGACAGAGACATTATAATAGCAAATCAGTCCCACTAAATGTTAAATGTTTAAAAAATATGTCAGAGTGAAGGGAAGGTCACAAGTAGACATTTTTGTTGTTGATCTCAACCTCAAACTCATTCTAGCAGTATTAGTGTTGCTCTGCCCCTTCTATAGACAATTGTCTTCTAGTTCTAAAAGAATAGTCAGCAGCAACAGAGTTTCTCTTTTACAAAATCTGTCCTACCTGTGAAGAAATTTTAAAACATCCCCAGCTATCTCATTATCTGGTCAAGGAGTCCACCATGTAATATAAACTTATTAAATCATATAGGGGCCCTTTTTAACATCCAATTCCCCATCACCTAGTACAGTGCCCTAAGTATAATAGATCCTTAATAAGTTCTTATTAATTTGATCAAGATATTTTCCTCACAGCAACAGGAAAAAGAACCAAGTCAATTTAATAGTTCATATGTATTTTATAAAGAGCTAGAAAAAATTGAAATGAAGTACAAGACTGTGGAAAAAAAATACACTAGTAATTCTAATTCCTTCCATTAGCAAACATTATGCATGCCTAGGCTTATCAAATACTTGATTTTTACTTTTTGATTTTTACTGTCTAGATTTTTAAAAAAATTCAAATGCCATGTGAAGAAGCCTTAAGTATTTGCTAGATGTCTAAAATATGAGGTCCCAATTGATCCCATTACCCCAATTGAATGCCAGACATGTGGGTGAAACCATCTGAGATCCCCTCCTGAGCCCAGGTGAAATGAGGCTGGCCTTTGGCACATCTTAAGCCATCATCTGATTTTTAAGCTGTTTTATAATAACAGAGTTATCACTATAGATAAATATCTATTTTTTATCACAATACTATTCAAAGGAATATTTATTAATCAAGTGAATAATGAATTTTACTAATGCATGAAAAGAGGTCACATAAAATGAACAAGATAATGACCAAATAAACTGAAAAGAGCATTTTAAACAATTAACAATATGCTTATTCATATATACTTTTAGCTCACTGAGCATAAAAGTGTACCTGCTTGTAAGAAAAATGATATCCTTTCATGATATCCCACATTACTAATTTGCACTAGAAATTATAAATGCTATAGAAGGGAAACTGTATATAATCAATCAAAAAATACTGGTTATTTCCCTTCTATCCTCTCTATAAGCATAAGCTCTTGTATTCCTGTCCATTTCTGTATTACTTGGCTATTGTGAAGCAAAACCAGGATCCTCAAACCCAGGCAATGTATGCTTCTAACCTAGTCTTTGAGGCGGTAGTAAACCTGGGATATTAGAAGTACACTTGACCAGAAATCAATATACTTAATCTCAATCTCAAAGCTTTCAGTAAATAAGTGAGTGATTCTAGATTTGGCATCTAATTTTTCTGCCCCTGCATTTTTTTTACTCACAGTTTGAGAGGTAAGAATTTGCTTTCCTAGTCTCATAGAGTGATGGGACATTGAAATTTAACATTTTAGAACTAAAGAGCACAGATAAAGTTTATTTACTTGAACAATAGCTATTTCATTTTCTATACTTAAGAGAAGACTTGGATTGGCTTATTCTATCTTAGCTTTATCTTTCAGAAAAGTAAACTATAGCAGCCATATGGATTTGACACTCAAATAAGTTTAAAATTTTATCCCTTCTTCTACTTGGCTTTTCATTATAATTCAAATTTTTCCAGATCTTAATTTTTAGATTTTTTCTTTTTATTTTAGGTGTTTTCATTTATTTTATTATATGCATTATTTATAAACGACTCTAAATCATTTATGAAAAAATATGCTAAATGAAATTTTAAAACAAACAGAGAAGAAAGAATAGACTATATGCCTGATACAGCTTTAGGATACTGTGAACTATCTGGTCATTTATTGGATTTTGGTAGTCATTATATAACTAAAACAATATTTTTCTTTTAGTGTATGTTCTATGGACTATTAATGTGCTATGGAGGCACTTTGGTGCCTCTCTGAGTTGCTTTGAAGAAAGAACATTCCCCGGTTAACACTGACATAATATTCAATGGTTTCATAATCTTTATAATTCTATTTATTCATTGCCTCAGTCACGCAATTACTCCTCATCCTTTATTAAATTTTTCTTATCAATTAAACTTATTAATTATAGATGATAGATAGATAGATAGATAAATAGATAGATAGATAAATGATAGATAGATGATAGGTAATCTGTCCAAATGACTCCAAGCAGATTCAATATAATCAAATAGGACAAATGTACAAAGGGATTATAAATTTTTGGAATCCAAATAGCATATGAAGAAACCTAAGCTTCGTCCAGATATTAGAGAGAAAATATTTGCTAGAAATTGAAGACAAGGAGCTGCAGTTTTTTTAATCACTCCAGCCAAATGCCAGGTACATAAATTGGGCATGTTACCTATCATCAATGGTCAAACAAGCCTCTTATCCTGTCTCTAGTGAGGTTTCTGTTTTAATTTTGAAGTCAAAAACAATTATTTTACAAGATCTTTAAGTATGTGAATACAGACACATGAACTGTCCACATAATACACAGGTAATATTGGCTTCATTTCTAATATAGATGATCAAATGCAAAGTAAAAGCAATGTGAACTAAGGAAAACTTGTTTCAGAATGGCAGTGACACCAATAGCACAAAGATAAGCATCTATTATCATCACTGTATCTATTACTTAAATAAATAAATGTTTAAAGTACTTGAACTCATTTCACTTTTTTAAATAAGTTTTGTGTACTTCCTTGATATTTTATATAACTTGGCACATTTTGTATATTCTCTTGTTATTTTATATAATTGTATTTAGTGAAAATTCAGTGTTTGAAAGTCCTTAAATAATATTGCTTATTAATGACTGACCATAGCACTTATAATCTAAATGAATATTACACTGTAAGATTTCCCCCCTTTTATGAGAAACTTATTTTTTAATAGAATGTTTTTATTCATTTTATCTGGCTTATTTCTTTGTGTATGTATTTCCTACAGTTAAAAGTAAACTCTGCCCTCCTAGATAATGCTCACCAAATTATATATGACAGTGCTGATATAGTTCCTCATTGGCATGCTGCAACCTGCTTCGTTAATGAATATTTTTAAGCTTCTTTGAAGTCTTGAATATGAAAATAGAATAAAAATGTGATTACTGTCACTATAGCACTGCCAAATTTGTTAATGAGGCAATATTCTTTATTTTGTCTTGGGCCAAATTTGATGGTTGTTTTGCAAACAGCACAAAGCAATGATTAATGCACGTAAGCTAAGCTCCTCGGCTTTATGTTGTGGATGTTTTTTTATGTAGATTTATTCAACATTTTCCTGTTAGTGTTTGGGAGGAATCAAATTTCATAGCTTTGAATGTTTCACTTGTTCAGTACAGATCCTAAAGTGGGTAAAATGGAAACCGAAAGAGCTCCTCAGGGAATAAGTATACTCTCTATATGTTGTCATAAAATACTTTTTTCAATGGCATTTGTCATCTAAACTGGGTTTGCTAAAATCCTGAAATCCCATTACACACAATAATTTTTGTCTTTATTAGTGCTAAATTCTCTAAGTTACTGAGAATGGTCTCTTCTGCCTAACTCAAAAGATCCTGGCATCCCGAATTCTACAGAAAAGCTCATGGACAGCACAGGGAACTCCTGCCAGTGAGAGGATATAGTCACTATATTTTACAACCTTTTACATAAAATTATTTAAAAGTCCTCTTAAGTTGGTTACCTCTGAAATCAATTATAAATTACATGTTTTGTGTTTTGTTTTTGGTCAAGTATTTCAGTTACCACAAAGTATTTTGTTTTTGGTCAAGTATTACACCCACCAATTCACTTCCGTGGAGGTATATTTTACAATATTTAGAATCATGTTTAATTTTATTTCTTACTATAATTTCAACTTTTCAATTTATACTTCAAAATTATTTGAAAATTATGAAAATTGTTTGCTTTTTTAGTGAGAAAAGTTATATTTAAAATGTAAATATACCAATTTATTTCAATCCCTAATATTTCTCTGAGACTGTTAAGTTGAATAGTTTTAAGAGTTTAGATAAATTGGTCAGACAGGTTTATAATAGAGTGCTGAGGTTATCTGTGAGATGATGACAGTAATCATATTAATAAGGGTAGGCAGTTATTGAGAAGAAAACTAGTAAAATAACAAAAAAATTAATCATTGCTAGATAGTAAATTCCTTGAGGACGGGGACCATATCTTATAAAACATTTTCTGCACGTGCTCTGCATATACTATGGTTAAGTGGTCAGTAAATATATGTGAACTTTGGCTTCTGGTCAGAGGGAAGTAGAAGAGACATATGTCAAAAAAGTGATAAAACAACTTACCTATAAAGTCATCTACTATTTGAATCATCTTTCAAAACCAAAGTATATGAATAATTCAGTAATCTAGACAAGAAAATTATTTGCCAAACTGCCACTATCTCTTGGGAAAAAGAATAATGCACTTTCCTGGTAAATCTTGTTTCTTCTGCATGAAAATATCAGGCATATATGATACAATGAAGGACTACTTGGCCAAACACATTTTGTTTTTAAGAAAATGGGTATTGTCTATGGCCATGCCACCCTGAACAAGCCCAGTCCTTTATGATCTCAGAAACTAAGCAGGATTGGGCTTGGCTAATACTTAGATGGGAGACCACCTAAGAAGACCAGGTGCTGTAGGTGTAAAAAATTTGAAAAAAGGGATTATAAGCAACAAGGTCCTTGAAATCTGTGAGTTCAATCAGAGGTTGCCTCATCTAAAAAAAAAAAAAAAGTGAAAATAGGTATACAATGGATCTTTTACATTTTGTCTATATAAAATACGTTCAACTGTATTAAGTGGATTCAGCTAATCAATCAGTCTATTACTTTCTTCCTACTTGGTAAATGTCTGACTAAATAATTTTAACATGATCTTGATGTCGTTTCTTAGTTTGAAGTTTTTATTGATTAATTTATGATCTTTTTGTCCTTAAAGATTTTTAGTAATGTTATTTTTATTTTATTTTTTAATCTTAGAACAAGTAAAGGAGTGAGATATACAGATAATCAATAACTTTCTCTCAAGATCTTTCACGATTAAATATGGCCAAATAGGCTTTGCAATTGTAATGTTTTTCTCCTTAAATGTTCACGTTGAATCATAGATACACATAAGCAAAAAGAGGTAGGGAGACAGGAGAAAAACACTTTCAAGTATGTGCAAAGAAAGAGGGGAAGAAACAGCCTGGTCATTAAATAGTTAAGGATTAAAAGAATGAATCTGATTTTGTTAAACTTGTTAGCAAATACTTAAACTGTAGTGTTGGGCCTTTTGTTTGATGGCAGCCCTCTGGGTAAACAAGGGATTGTTTGCTCAGCAGGTGTTTGCAGTTACCTTGCTACTTTGGTAGTGACTGAGAAGCACCTGTTGCTCCAGAGAACAAGCATAATGCATAAATAGGGTGTACTGAATAAACTCAAGGCTGCAGTAGTGACTGTGAGCCCTCCCGAATCTTTCTGTCTCTGTCTTTTCTTTCATCCTCACTCCCCCTCTCAGGGACTGTTCAACTTTCCCGGGTGGGTTCCAGCACTGTAGTAACTCTTAAATACAAGTCAAGTAGTAATTAACATACAAAGAACATAGACTATAATACCAACAGTCTGGGGTTTAAGAAAATTTTAAAACTAATTGGCTAATAATAATTATAAGGATAATGACAAAGATGTTGATAATCATGATGCTGATGATAATAATGAGAATTTTTTGGGTCATGCACAGGCAAATCTATCTTCATGCTTTAAATTAATTATTTAATTTAAATGTCCTAAAACTCTTATTAGGTCAGTAAAACTCCCATTAGGTTAGTTAAATGATTGGGTTATAGGTAACAGTACTGATTGTGGCCCAATCACAACTTGTTTTGTTGTTGTTATTTATTTTATTATTAATTTTTTTAAATACTGTCCAACTTCTTATTTTGTTAAACTGGAACTGATGTCTTGGGCCTGGAGCCCAAGGAAACATCTGTAGCCTAGGTTTAATGTCCCGTGTGAACGTCAAGGGGACCCAAGGTTAACAGTCCACAAACAAAACTCTTAATTATGTGGACTAGTTAAAGAAATGAATCAAAGATTTGGGACTCACTAGGTCTGAGAAATGAGGGGTGTCAGTGTCTGTGTCAGCATTAAGAGGGTCAAAGCAAGCAGAAAGAAAGCTAGATGTGAAAGAATTTCATGAGTCAGAATATCACACTTGTAATGCTTTGTATACATGGCAATACTGTGGTCATAAGGAGAAAAGTTTTTAAAAGGAGAATAAAGAAAACCCATATAGCTAAATTAGGGCATTGATGGTACTTACTCTACTTACCCAAAGACTTATTATAGAAATCAAAGAACAAAGGATATGTAAAAGCAATTTTTAAACATTGTAGCATATAAGCATATAGGGTTTTTTTTTTTTCTAGAATTATTCTGGGTTCTTAAAGCTAGAGTTGTGTGTTTGAAAAAGCTAGAGTTGTGTGTTTGAAAATGTATCAATCTAAAAGTTGTCTATGTTTAAGTGGGAAATTTCTGATGCTGCTTCTCTTAAGGTTTGCAGTTAACATTAATAAATATTAAGTACATCATACATATGTTTGATAGTTTGATTTTACATGTGACTTAGTCATTTCTTCATCTAACATTTTTAAAGGCACTTTACTCTTCCCTCCCTCATTCTCAATGCCAAAGACAGCCGTTCAACATAGTAAAATTATATAACAGCCTCTGACTGGAGTATAATTTTAGTCTAACCAATAGTAGTCTTTTATCATAATCGTGTAGCCCATGGGATCTCAAATTATTGACATTATTAAAATGCATTCAAATATTTTTAATTCTAAATAGCCTCAACTTCTTTTACATACTATGAGTTTTACAAATTGTTTTATTAACAGTTGAACTTTGTTTTTTTCCTCTTTAACACCCTTCATTTAAACAAAGAAAAAGTACAAGTGGGCCAAAACCTATCTTTGTCTATACAAAGGTTTCTTCTGTCTCTCTTCCTCCAAATACTTCAAACTCTGAGCCTATTTAAAAAAATAGTTGAAGAAAATACATTTAATATAGAAAAGATAAAATTTGGCTTGAACATCATAATTACTTAAAGAATATAGGCAGAAAGCATCAACAAGTGGATAGGCTAGGAAAAACAGAAAAATAGTTTAAAAGTGAGGCAAATTAAACAGCTCATTTCCCTATCTAAATGTGGAAGCTGGCCCTCACTTCTGTAGTTGCCATGCCTTATGGGACTATGAGCTCAGTATAATCAAAGTATCTCATGTTTCAAGAGAAAGTAGAAATCACTATTTCTATAGATCTCCCTATAGAAATTAATATTTTAAAGAGTGCAACATAACATTATGACTAAGAAGAATATGACTGTAAAATCAGTTTTCTTGGGTTTAAATCCCAGTAACACTACTGACTTGCTATCTGTCCCTTAGTTTTATTATTAAAAATGGGGCAATAATAGGACAATAAAATTCTATTTTATAGAGATACTATAAGTACCAAATGAGTTAATATTTGTAAAACATTAAAAAATGACTGAAATGACTGACACACAGTAAGCACTGTACAATGATAACTAAATCAAAATGTCAATCAAACTTTAAATGCAGAGCAGGGACATCATTGTATCAAACAAAGTATAATTATAAATTTCATTTAGACTACATGATATGAGTTTTGAACCTCTGATTTAGGAGAACATAACTAACCTGGAACCTGGGAGCAGGGAAGTAATCTTATCCTGTGTTGCTTCAGATGAGATGAAACTGAGATCAGTGAGTAGAAGTAAGAGGAAAGTCTAATTCGAGTAATGATCAGGAGCTACTTTCTACCAATTAGATGTGTCTAAAAGTAGAATGAACTGCCTAAAAAAGTAGTGAGTTCCCTGTCACTAAATGTGGCTCAAGCAGAAATTGTAAGATAAATTATCTTTTGGAGATGTGATAGAATTTCTGCAGTGGGTAAGCCTTTAGAAAAATGAACTGTAAAATGCTTTCCAACCTTAAAGTCGTGAATCTAAGATGACAAATACCAGAGAATCCTGGCAAATAGAATGCACAACAACTGGAAACACTGCAGGCCCTATCAATAACCCATAAGAAGTAGTCAGTTACAGCAATGATCAAGGATGCAGAGAGAGGGAGGTAGCAAAGGATAACTGTAGGCATTTTTTAAGACTCAACAAAGGTCCACTGTGGGGATATGGAAAACCCATAGCCCCAAAAGTTTGCTTATATCAAAACCAGGTGCATAGTCAGATGAGGGGGAAAATAGAGCAAAATGACCAGCAGGGCAATTTGCCAAATAATGCCAACAACCTCTTTCTGTCCTTTTCTTTATCCCCTACTTATAAGACAGCTATGGCTCTGTAGCACCCTAAAGAGGCTGCTTGGTTTCTGACAATTATAAATCTTTTTCCTCAAGTGGAAATTGATGGTGGGTGAAGGGCAGGTAGATTGGGGTGATAGAGAATAGACAGAATGTCACCAAGATGAATAGTCAACCACAATTTTGCCAAGGGCAAGTACTACATCTTGTCTTCATTAAGAGTTGAAGGAATCTATTTGTATATGCATTCCCCTTTCTCTTCCCCTCCACACACAAAGTGGAGAGCCATACTAGAGGTAAGGTTTTATTTGTCTAATTTTCGAAGTTTACTTTCTGAATAGTCTTTTCTATCAATGCAGTCATTAAAAAAGGAGACAATTTTTAAAGTCAATTAATTTGCTTTTACTTTGACATGTCTGACATGTTTTAATTTCAAATACAAATTTTTGAGTTTCCTGCATTAGCTGAGCTTCCAGTAGAATTGTAACTTTGAATTTAGTGTTGGGGATAGTAGAGTAGCTTCCTGTTCCCAAGATTTGTCCAAGCTAAAACATGAAACCGAATAGTCTTCAAAGGAATTAATAAGATGCTAAGAACGACTACCATAGTCTGTTGAATAGAAAGGAATTCTGGGATGGGCTAGATTTAAATTGCAAAGTGATGAGTCGCAAACAATTATGTTATGTGAAAAGACAAAAAAAAAGATATTATAACCTTTTAATCTTTCATATTTACAACAATTTGTATGTAATAGTCATTGCATTCTTATTCCACAAACATTCAACAACTACTTCTTGAGCACTTGCTCTGTTTAATGTGCACTATTCAGTGCAGTGAGAGTATAGAGAACAGCAACAAATAGATAGGTCTCTGTGTTTTTGGAACTTTATTTTAGTGGAGAGGAAGATAGACAACTGACATATAAATAATAAGCAGGAAAAAACAATAAAAATGAGTGCTGAACATACAAATGCAGTGATAAAACAGAAAGACTAGATAACTACATTATTTTGATGGTCAAGAAAGCTCACTTTGAGAAAGCAATTTTTAAGTTCCAAAACATAAAGAGGAGTCAGCCATGCAGAGATCAGTGGAGAGCATCCTGGCATAGACGAAAGCTGGGACAAATATCCTGATGTGTGTATGAGTTTGGCATGTTGATAAACATAAAGAAAGCTGATGGAGCCGAGTGCAGCAGGTAAGATGAAAGCAGAAATGTTAAGATGGATATGTCATGAGGGAAAAGATTTTAAACGGCCTTTTGAACCAGGGTAAGATGTTTAGATTCTATTATTGATATGGGGATAGTTGTGTGTATACGTTTGTATAGGGCAGATGTTGGGGGGAGATTCTGTGTTTTAAGCAAGAAAATGACAAGACCTTTTAAAAGATCACTCTGGTATATAGTGGATGTAGTTAATGTGAGATGAAAATCTTGAGAGCCAGAGAGGCTGATTAAGAGCAAGAGAAGAGGACAATTTTGGCTAGAACGTGGTTCTCAGTAGGAGGGAGTATTACTCTCAGGAGACATTTTCAATGTCTGGAGCCATTTTTGATAATCAGAACTAGGAAAGGGAAGGTTGCTACTAGCATCTAGTGTGTAGAAGCCCAGGCTGCTGGTCAAATTCTACAGTGCACAAAACAGCCCCCACAAAAAGAATTATCTAGTGTTAACAGGCACGACTTTATGGGTTTATGACCTGTGCAATCTCTTGGGTCCCAGCTCATGGGTAGAAAGGTAGCCATATTGTATTTATTGGTCAACTGTCACTCCCTTAAAATTCTTAATAATTTTACCTTGAACTCGATTTGTGACTGAATTCTATTGGGACAATAAGTTATGCCTGTAAGTAGAGGCAATATGTGCAATAGGCATGCCCTTCATTCTTTGCTGGCCCATGGACACACAGGTTTGCCATATGTGATGAGCACAGAGTTCCAAGATATCCATGAGGTGTGGAATTTTAGTAAGATTCAAAATGAGTACAAGGCAGTCATATTATATCTCTGAGTAAGCAGACCCTGAGAGCTTCAAGAGAGGGCACTTTCTGTTTGAAATTGTTTTCAGTGCAGAAAGAAGGCAATGACTTTAGTCTAAACAATATGCATGACAAAGGAAATTTAAATACCTTCTTTTACTCACATGACTCTCCTGCATCAGCAAAAAACTTATTTGAAAACAATATTGAAGGACACTAAAAGGAAGATAGGACTATCATTTTTCCTTTTTTCCCTCTTTTCTTATTCAGAATTAATTTAGATTGTGCACATATCGAGAAGGGAAATAAAAGTAGTTGATATAGTTTTATGCAGCATTTTCACTGGTATGATAACAAAATACATACGTATGCACAGGCAGTGAAATAGTAATTATGTAATTTCATAGATTCTGCATATGTTAAATATTCTTATATTTGTATTTAAAACTGGCATTAAACAATATAAAGACAAATGGCAAAATTAATACTAATAATTTAACATTTTAATTTTTCCATTACTAGAAAGACATTGAATAGAAAATTAACATCATGACAAGAAAAGAGAGAGACTAAATAAAAAAGAAAAATGCTTTATACTTTAATATCTTTGATGTGACATTTTTCCTGCGTTTTGAACAAAGGACTCCACATTTTCATTTTGCACCAGGCCCTGTAAATTAGGTAGCTTATTCCAGCTCCAAACATCAATAATGTCTAGTTTGAGAATTCCTGTTCTAGAAACTGTGAGGGAACACGAAGAAAAGTGAACAGAGACAAGATCTGTTCTGGAATTAAAGTTAACTGGACTTCCCAAAAAAGGTGATGAGCAAAGGTAAGAGACCAAGGATAGTTAGTGGGGGACTTAAGTAGCTGGCAAAATGGGGGGAAATCATGTGATGATGTATATCAATGAATTTAATCCTCATAACGGTGATATAAAATGAGTATAATTTTTTTTTTTTTAATGAAGGATAAAACTGGTTGTCCCAAATTCTAAAGCTAGTAAAGGTCAAACTCAGAGTTAAAATCCAAAGCCTTTGGAGTTCACATACAGTAAGTCCTGCTGGCTACTTTGTCTCCCAAAATTAGAGGGAAGCAGCGGGCTGATGAGGCTCACCTACAAATCATGGAGCAAATTGAAAATGGAAGCCAGTGAAACAGAGCAAAGAACTTCATTCCTTTTCTGCTCTCATGTGTGGATTTTCCTGCTCTGTTGATGATGTCAGTAATGAATATTCCTTTCAATGTGTTTTGTCAATTCATCTGTCTCCCAATATTGCATAATATCTTAGAGCATAGTTATAGAAATTGAGAAATATGAGTGTATAAAACAGAAAGTATTTGCTGTGGCTTTTCATTATATTATTTCTGTATTTTATATCATTCATATTTTTCTTTATAAACTCCTTGTCAAATCTTTGAACAGTCATTTACTTTATCTGTAGTTTGCAAGAATACAGACTATAGTATCAAAAACCTAAAAAAAATCACCTATTCTATTCTATAAAAATTCAAAGCATATAAATATATTGGAATTTGTGAAAATTCATTCTAAACTGTCATATCCCGTTAGACATACAATGTTGCTGAATTTACAGCTTTAAAAATTTCCTTGTCTATTTTTTCTTATTTATACATATATCTATTTGAAAATAATTGACATTGTAATTAAAGTATCTTTTAAAATTATACATGAGTCCCTTCTACTAGAAACAATAAAATAGCATATGACATAGAAATGTATTTATGCCAGGAATTTCAGTAATTCAATTGTGTAGTAATGAATGTTTCATTATTTAACTTATGCTAATTTCTTAACTGTCTCCACCTGCTTATTTAGATAACCAGAGCGTGAATTTTTCTCTGAATATTTGGATCAAGTTCTAGTACACTGAGCTGTCTTACTCCTTTTCTTCTCAAACTTTGTTATTTCTCATCAAGCACATTGCTGAAAATTTGGGCTGAACTTACTAGTTTCTCAAAAGAGCTTTCACTGTCCCAGGAAGCAAAGTAAGATTTATTCCAAGTCAGAGCTGAAATAAAGATATTAGTTTTAGTTGTGCAATAAGTCAAAAAAAAAAAATTCTAGCAACTTGCTTATGGTATTCACTATGCCATGTTGTAATTTATTCATTTTCATGTCTGCTCTCCTATTAGGCTGCAAAGTTTTTGTGAGTAGGTACTGTCTCATGCCTGTCTGCTGCCTTTCCTTTATAACATACAGCCCATCGTAGGGCTTCAATAAATATCTGGTAAATGAATGAAGACTGAAGAAAAGAATTATATCACTGGCATAAATGACTCCCAAACCTTTGATACTTTCTTCTGACTCAGGGTCACTGAGACTAAAATGAATTAAAGAAAAATATGAAATTAAAATTTATATCACAGAGCCACTCTTTCTAACAATGCTTTCATAGAAGCATAAGACTTAAGATCTAGATTATAGGCTAGTTACGCCACAATATTTTTGTTTTGGTTACTGTTGTTTTATAAAGATGTGACTTTGGGGACTATTTGATCTGGCACATCTGAATAGTAAAGAAACCACCTGCCTCCTCTCCAGTAATACAAGGAGAGGTTAGTAATTTCTCTTTTGGAGTCAAAGTGTTCAAGATCAAAAGCCTGCTTCTCCATTTACAAACTAGGTTGCAGCAGACAAGTTGACAATACAAAGCCTCAATTTTCTCCTGCAAAGTGTAGACAATAATAAAATATATATCATAAAGGTATGTGGTTTCCAAAATTTAAAAATAAGCATTGAATACAGTTCTAGAAATATACTAAGAAATTTGTAAAAGTTAACTCTTAGTAAGTGTTAAGTGTGATGAGTTAGCTTTTTTATCTTTCAAGTTTCAAAGTGAACTCTACCTTCTTTATGAGGTCTTTCTTAGAATTTTTCAACCACTGTAATTTATTCTTTTCCTGATGTATATAGCACATTTTGATTTCAAAGGACTTGGGGCATCTTAGAATTTTCACAACATTCTGAATTTCTTTGTAATTGTTTCATTGGCATAAGTTGTGTTCTTCAACATTCTTTTCTTATTATTAAGAATAATGGAATTTTTTTCTCCAGAGGGGTTCATGGCAGTAACTTCTAACTTATCCAAAAAGGGCAAGAGGTAGGTGAAGTGAAGTGATTATTTCTCATGGTCCAAGATGGAAAGCTAGAGGGTAGATACCAGCTTTCTTCTAGGGAGCCCCAATGGCCATAACTCGGGAAGCCATATATTTATCATCTTTCATGAATCGATAAATGAAAAACAACGTAAAGCAGATGAGTACTGCTTAAATTAAAAAGAAAAGAAAAAATAAAGACTAAAAGAAATGTAAAGGAAAGTAGATATTGCCAACATTCATTTTTTAATCTGATGCTATAGGGATGCTGCCTCTATTTCTGAGGGTTCACAACCATTTAATCAACAAGTTCTAAAAGAAACCCAACTAAGCTATGCTAAATGCCTCATTACATCCTCCCCTCTGCCCTGCCACTATATGTTTATGGAGCTATCCAAAAGGATGTCATATGGTAAAAGAAAGGTATTTAAAACAAACATTTTATCTGAGTTAAAAATTCACTTTTCATTAGCTCTATGAGTTAATAAATATGTTACATTATCCCTAAGATTTCTTTGTCTGATCATTGAAATCCATTTTTAGCACAAATGGAGACCTATCCTCTGTTGTGATAATTATCAAAATCTCATCTTTTCTTCAGATTCTGTAACACTCAAACCTTGGGAGATATCTTCACCTTTACTTGTCTCATTAGGCTTTAGTATATTTTATATAGTAAAAAGTTCTTTTTTCTACTTTCCTACTTTCTGTAGTTTCTATTGCTCAAACAATAGATTTTTCTCCCACTTGAAATAATCTGTTGCTATATGGAGTAAATTTTTTAAACTACATACGCTCCAGACATTTTTATCTCTACCTAGAATCACTGTGTGTGCTTCATGCTAAAATAGAAAATAGAATTCATTGAAGGTTTACTCTGGGTCAAGTGTATATTCAATGTTTTTCATTTATTATACCATTTACTTCTCACATACACACGAAAAATCCTACGAGGAGGCATTATTATTATAACCATTTTATTATAAAGAAAATAGGCTTTAAGAAGCTTACCCAAGGTCACTTTTTAATAAGGCAGAACTGGATATTAAACCAAAGTTAGCTATTATGCTAAGGACAAAAAGCATGTGTTAAGGATCATAGTGTTCTTTGTTGAAAATCATGTCAAGATCAGAGGATGAACCAGGAAGCAACAAGTTTGAATTAAGATTAATTTAGATTACTACAAACTTCAGGTATGAATTTCATTTTGACTGCTCTTAGATAACTGTGACTTTCTCTTTGTCTCTTCTATTATTAAAAACCTTCGAATAGCTGTATACTTTGTAAGGAAGTGGGGAGAAGTTGTGAAAAATGACATTTCCCTTCTGTAGTTAGACAAATACATGTAGATCACTCTCTAAAAGCAATAGATGTAGGTCCAAAAAAGTCAGGTCAGTTTTTGATATCTGTAAAAAAATAAAAATTAATAAGTCCTGTAAGTGGGAGGAGAGAATAGCTTGTGTGGTGATCTGAGGACTACCTGGGACACTACAAATGCACCTGAATGTGAGAAACCAGCAGAAAGTTCTTGGGGTTCTGCCTTATCTCACCCTTTCCTTCTCCAATTCCCACCAACTGTCTCTCCCAATCAGGATTAGGCTCCCATATTATCATAAGCTTAGTCTATCTTCATATTTATCATGCATCATATGACAATTTCCCTTGTATTAGTCAGTGTTATGGACTGAATTGTATCTTCCAAATATTCATACATTGAAGTCCTAATTCCCAGTACTTCAGAAAGTGACTGTATTTAGTGATACGGCATTTAAAAAGGTAATTAAGTTAAAAAGAGATCACTGGAATGGATTCTAATCCAATATGATTAGTGTTCTGATGAGAAGAGGAAGTCTGGACACAGGCAGGAACAGAGAGAAGACCATGTGACGGCACAGGGAGAAGACGGCCATCTACAAATCAAAGAGGAGGGGCCTCAGAAGAACCCAATCCTGCTGACACATTGATTTGGGCTTCTCTCCTCTAGAATTGTGAGAAAATAAATATCTGTTGTTTAGGCCTCACAGTCTATGGTACTTTGTCATGGCAGCCCTCAAAACTAACACAGTTGATCGCTGTCACCAGACTTGGAGCATCGCCAGGAAAAGGATGGAGGCTCTTATCTATCATTCGCCAGTCAACTAGTACAAGCTTCAGAAATCGATTCTTACATATTTGTTCAATAAATTATTGAATAAATATCACAAAGATTACTGCATCCTCTTCCACCACTACCAACTAGTGAACTCCCAGAAATAACTAGTTATCAGCCCTGCAATTTGGTAAGTTTTTGTTTGTTGCTTGTTCTTCCCCAGTCTTTCTTTTCTTTTTTCTTTTCTTTTCCTTTTCTTTTCTTTTCTTTTCTTTTCTTTTCTTTTCTTTTCTTTTCTTTTCTTTTCTGTTCTTTTCTTTTCTCTTCTTTTCATTTCTTTTCCTTTCTCTTCTTTTCTTTCTTTTCTTTTCTTTTTTTTTTCTTTTCTTTTTCTTTTGTTGTAAAAACAGTTTCCTACCGTAGAAAAGGTAGGGTAAGTGCTGGCTCACCAAGACTAAAGAATTCCTAAGTTAGTATTTGACAGCTTCTCTGCATATGATTGTACGGTCTTACATAAAAAAAACAGCTTGGAAAAGTCCCAAGGACACTGAAGAAATATGATGAGCAATTCTGCTTTGGATAGACAAGGAAATTATACTTTACAGTAGGAGATGTAATGGGAGATCCAATTTATAGTAAAAATTGATGTCTCTATATTGTTATTGCTGATTAAAACCAACCATATATAATAATTGATTCTTTTATGTAGTACTTATTATGGGCCACATAAATTTTGTGGTGTTTTATATTTGTGAATGTAATTTTCACAGCTCTTAGAAAATTACAATCATTATTTCTATTTTATAAGTACAAAGAGGGTACATGACTTACTCAGGTCCATACGGCTAGCAAGAGTTGAAACCAGCATTAAAACCCAGGTATCTGGGCTCCAGAGTCTATGTTCTCACTGCTTCATCTTATGCATATGTTTGTTATAGCTGGTCCTGCTTATTGATTAAGGCAGGGGTCCCTATCTCCCAGGTCCATGGACCAATATCATCTGTAGCCTGTTAGGAACTGGGCTTCACAGCAGGAAGTGAGTTGCGGGCAAGTGAAACTTCATCTGTATTTGCCGCCACTCTCCAGAGCTGGCATCATCACCTCAGCTCCTCTTTATATTATCAGGCATTAGATTAGTTCTCATAGGAACACTGGTCTCTGGTTCCTAAAAGATTGGGGACCGCTGGGTTAAGGAAGATATGCTTGCATTTCAAATTAGGAATAGAATATATATCTCATAGTCCAATAGAGGCCTAAACTCATTTTTATTGCATATACTGATTTTATAAATAAAGCACTGTGTTCTTCTTAAGCCATTAATTGATAATCCTTCTCACATAAAATAAAACTAACACCTAAATCCAATACATATAACAGCATCTTTCATTTGCTGAGTGCTCTCTACAGTGTGACACTGATCTCAATCTCTTCATGAATTCTCTTCTTTAACCTCCCCAGACCTGTGACGTAGGCATTAGTAGTTTTCCAGTTTTACAGCTGAGGAAACAGAGAGGCTCAGATAGGCTATTTAAGTTAATCAAATTTACACAGCTCTGGCTGACCCTAAAGCTCATGATCATAAACAGTGCACAAGACTCATTTAAAAATTCTTTTCAGTTTACATTCATTGTTAAGTTTGAGTCCTAGATCAAGTTCCCCTGAAATTTCTGTCAGATTCAGGTGTAAGTTCCCCACCCGCCAGAGAGCATTCATCTTCCAGATCTACCTTGAATCCTAGGAATCAACCCAGCTTAATAAGAAGTTAGGAGTTCTGTCATTCATCTGACCATAGTAAGAATGTGCCTATGGCTTATTCCTTGTTTCTTAGAGTTGGCTTCATGACTCCTAGGTGAAGAACTAACCATTTCCAGCACTCTTTCATGAGCTGAAGTGAAAGTAAAGGTAGTACATTGGGGAAAATAAAATCACCCTTGGAGAATTAAACTACAAATCAATACTTTATGAATGAGGTCACAATCACCTTAAGATATAATGTCTTTTTATAAAAACCTCTTAAAATTTAATGGCCCCAAGGCTAATAATGCTTAACCATGACCACCTCAAAAGCTCTAAGTTTTCAATCAAGTGGCTATCAGAAAACTGTATTGTTTAATAATAGAACCTGGGAATAGTAAGTAGGTAGAGACTAATCTGGTAATGTTCAAGCAAGGACCTGAGAAAAGGGTTCCTAATCAAAGACTCACCTGTATGGTCTAGGTAGCAAGTAGTTCTTTGGATAAATGTACCAGGCTATAAGATCTTGAGCTCCTTGAATATTCAAATAAAAATAAATTCACTTTTTTTTAAATTGAGATATAAGTGACATACAACATCATATTAGTTTCAGGTGTACTATATAATTAGATATTTGTATATATTGTGAAATGATCACTACAATAAGTCTGGTTATCATTTGTTACTATACATAGCACTGAACTTTTTCCTTGTGAAAAAGAACTTTTAAGATTTACTCTATTAGCTACTTTCAAATATGCAATACAGTATTATTAACTCTGCTCACCATGTTATTGTCACCACATCATATTCTCATAATTTATTTATTTTAAAACTGGAAATCTGTACCTTTTGACTTCCTTTATCCATTTTGTCCACACCCCACTTCTGGCAACCACTGATCTGTTCTCCATATTATAAGCACACTCTTTCTTTTAGAGTCCACATATTAGTGAGGTTATATATTATTCCTCTTTCTCCCTCTGACTTATTTCATTTAGCATACCTTCAAGGTCCATACATGCTGTCACAAATGGTAACACTTTATTCTTTTATATTGTTGAAGAACATTCTATTGTATGTTTGTGTATGTCACAATTTATTCATTTGTTGATGAACATTTAGGTTGTTTCCATATGTTGGTTATTATAAATAATGCTGCAATGAACATGGGAGTGCAAATATCTTTTCACGTTAGTGTTTTAATTTTCTTCAGTTAAATACCCAGAAGTCGAATTGCTAGATATATGGTAGTTCTACTTTTAATTTTTGGAGGAACTCCATACTGTTTTTCATAGTAGCTTCACCAATTTACATTCCCATCAACAGTGCACAAGGGTTCCCTTTCTCTACATCTTCACCAACACTGGTTATCTCCTCTTTTTGATAATAGTCATTGTAACAGGTGTGGGGTGATGTCTCATTGTGGTTTAATTTGAATTTCCTTAATGATTAGTGTTGTTGAGAATCGTTTCACATTCATGTTGGAAATCTGTGCGTCTTTGGGAAAATGTTTAGATCTCCTGCCCATTTTTTAACTGGATTATTCTGTTTTTGCTTTTTGCTATTGAGTTATGTGAGTTTTATATATATATATTTTGAATATTAATCCTATATCAGATATATGATTTGCAAATATTTTGTCCCATTTAGTAGATTGCCTTTTCATTTTACTAATGATTTCCTTTGATGTACTTTTTAGTTTGATGCAGTCCCATTTATTTTTGCTTTTGATTTCAAATCCAGAAAATTATCACTAAGATCACTGTTAGAAAGCTCACTGCCCAAGTTTTCTTCTAGGAGTTTTATGGTTTCAGAACTTGCCTTCAAGTCTTTAATCCATTTTGAGTTTTTTTTTTTTTTTGTATGTTGTAAGATCATAATCTATTTTCATGTTTTGCAAAATGCAGTTTAATTTGTCCAGCACCATTAATTAAAAGAGACTGTTTTTTTCTCCATCATATGTTCTTGGCTCCTTTGTCATAAGTTAAATGACTATACATGTATTGGTTTCTTTCTGGGCTCTCTATTCTGTTCCACTGATCTATGTGTCTGTCTTTATGTCAGTACCACATTTTTTGATTATATAGCTTTGTAATATAGTTTGAAATCAGGGAGCATGATGCTTCTAGCTTTTTTCTTTATCAGGATTACTTTGGCTATTCAGAGTCTTTTTCGGTTGTATAAAGTTTTTATAATTGTTTTCCTTATTTCTGGGGAAAATGTCACTGGAATTTTGATGGGATTTCATTGAATCTGTAGATTACTTTGGATAATATAGACATTTTAACAATATTAATTTTTCCAATCAATGAGCATGGAATATATTTTCATTTTTGTGTCTTCTTCAATTTCTTTCATCAATGTCCTATAGTTTTTAGAGTATAAGTCCTAGGTAGTTTAATCTTTTTAATACCATTAGAAATAGAATTGTTTTTTTAATTCCTATTTCCTATAGTTTGTTATTAGTGTATAAAAACAACAGAGTTCTGTATATTGATTTTTGCATTACATAAATTTACTGAACTCGTTTTTTAGTTCTAACAGTTTTTTGGTGATATATTTAAAGTTTTCTGTATGGAGAATTATGTCATCTGAAAATAGTGACAATTTTACCTCTTACTTTCCAATTTGGATAATTTTTATCTTTTTTTCTCGCCTAACAGTAGTGGTAAGGACTTTCAATACTACGTTGAATAAAAGTAGTGAGAGTGGGCATTCTTATTTTGTTTCTGATCTTAGAAAAAAAGTTTTCAGTTTTTCACTATTAAGTATGATATTAGCTGTAGGTTTGCCATACGTAGCCTTTTTATATTGAGGTACTTTCTCTCTATACCCTCTTTGTTGAGAATTTTTAACATAAATGAATATCGTATTTTGTCAAAGGCTTTTATACATCTATTGAGATGACTATGTAATCTTTATTTTTCACTTTGTTAATATGGTGTATCATGTTGATTGATTTGTGGGTGTTGAATCATATTTGCATCTCTAAAATCAATCACACTTTCTCATTGTGTGTGATCTTTTTAAATATAGTATTGAATTTCGTTTGCTAATATTTTGTTGACAATTTTTGCATCTATGTTTATCAGAGATATTGGTCTTTAATTTTCCTTTCTTGTCATGTTCTTATAACAAGAGTTTGGAAGTATTCTCTTCTCTTCTATTTTTTAGAAGAATTTTAAAAGATTGGTATTTATTTTTCTTTGTAGGTTTGGTGATTTCACCAATACAGTCATCTGGTTTGGACCTTTTGGTTTTAGGAAGTGTTTAAATTATTGATTCAATCCCCTTACTACCAATTGGTTAATCAGATTTTCTTTATTTCCCTTTTCTTTAATGGTAATGATTCAGTCATGAAAGGTTTATGTTTCTAGTAATTTATCCATTTCTTCTAGGTCATCCAATTTTCTAAGGCATATTTGTTCATAATACTCTCATGATTCCTTTTATTTCTGTAATATCAGTTGAAATGTGTCCTCTTTCATTTCTAATTTTCTTTGAGCCTTCTCTCTTTTTTTCTTGGTGAGTCTATGCATAAATATTTACAAATGTCATATTCTCACATTATATTGATCTTTTTATTATTATTATGTAATACCATTCCTTATCTCTTATTACAGTCTTTGTTTTAAGGCATATTTTGTCTGAGATAGCTGTCCCAGCTCCAGCTTTCTTTTGGTTCTCATTTTTACTGAATATTTGTTTCACCCCTTTACTTTCAGTGTATGTCTTTACATTTGAAGTAAGTGTCACATAGGCAGCATATAGTGTGTCTTTTTTTTTTTTTACCTGTTTAGGCACTGGATATCTTTTAATAATTTAGTCTATTTACCTTTAAAGTAATTATTGATATTTACGTACTTATTGCCTTTTTGTTAATTATTTTCTGGCTGTTAAGAAGTCCCATTAACATATAAGCCCAGTTTTGTGGTAATAAATTCCTTTAGCTTTGGTTATCTGAAAAACCCTTAATTCTTCTGCCTGGATCCCAGGGTATCTCTCACCAAACATCTCTCATCAAACTAATAATTCTGGGATACTGTACAGACATTAAACTAAGGCACATTCACAGCCTTTCTATGAAAGAGAACTATTTTCTAGCCCTGGAGCTTTGGCTTTAGCGGCAGGCTTAAAGTTTATTACACGTCTAGAGGCTACAGAGGTGCTCCAGGGAATGTAGGCCAGGGGGTGTTATGTTATATTTGCACTCTCCCAGTTCCTTACTACAGCTCACCAGTGCCTCCCAGAAAGGAATTTATATACATGTCTTGTGTCACAATTTTTTTTCAGCTGCTTACCTGGAGACACTTCCATATTGCCTTACCGTGGAAGACAGCAGGGCATATTTTTGCAATCCCATTGGACTGGATATATTTACATTTATTAAAAAGCTGACACTTGAAGTTCTGGCTTCCAGTCAGGCTGAAACTAGGTCCTGACTGAGATTCTCCCCTTTATGATGCTGACTGGTTTCAGCTACTGTGAGATATTAAAAATAAAAAAGAGCTGCTTGGATGAGTACAAAGTTTTAAAAGAAAAAACCAAGACTTAGAGCTAGGTTGAAAATAAGTTTCATCTTCCACAAACGGTCAACGTTCAAGACTATAAGATATGAATGCTTCATCTAATGCATAGAAACTAACAGAGAGTTAAGCAAAATGAAGAAATAAATATATTTCAAACATAAGAACATAACAAAATCTCAAGAAAAACCCTTAGTGAAATGGAGGTTAAGTAATTTACCTTATAAAGAGTTCACAGTAATGGTCATAAAGATGCTCCTTAAACTTGGGAATAGAATGGATGAACACAGTGAAAACTTTAACAAAGAGATAGAAAATATTTTAAAAGTTCCAAACAAAAATCAAAGAACTAAATAATATACTACTTGAACTAAAAAAATACACCAGAAAGATTCAACAGAAGTCTAGATGAAGCAGAAAAAAAAAAAAAAAAAAAAAGATCAATAAACTCCAAAACAAGACAGAGGAACTCAATCAATTAGAGCAACAAAGAGAAAAAAAAAAAGATTTCTTTTTAAGTAAAAATAACAAAAGAACCTTATGGAATGACATCAGGCAAACTAACATTCACATTATAGGGTCTCAGAAAAAGAAAATAGCAAAAAAAAAAAAAAAAAGGGTGTGGCAGAAAAATTATTTAAGATATAATGGCTGAAAATTTTTCTAACTGGAGAAGGAACTAGATATCTGATCCAGAAGATTCAGAAAATTTTATATAAGATGAACCCAAAAAGACCCACACCAAGATACACATAATTAAAATATCAAAAGTTAAAGACAAGAAAATAATTTCAAAAGCAGTAAGAGGAAAATTCTTTTGGCACAATGTATTCAAAGTGATACAAGAAAAAAATTTCAACCAAGAATACTCTATCCAGCAAAGTTATCATTCTGCTGGGAACGTGCTTCAGTCTGATGTCTGTGCAGTGTCCTGGGAGTAGTAATCTTGCTGTTTCTCTGATTGTTATAGACCCATGGGATTTAGAAGGGCAAGCCCCTCTGACCACCAGAGCCAGGTGATTAAGGAGTACCTGTAGGTAGCAGCCATAAAAATCAGGTTATGAGGAATGAAACCTTGCCTCTCCCTGGTATCCAGAGCCAGGAGATCAATGGGTGTGCCCTGGGTGGCACCTGTAAATACTAAGGCACCAAACTTAAAATCTGGAGTATCATACAAGTATAAGAGCTTCCTTCTGAGAAATGTTGGTGCTCTGGAGTGCAACAGAGGGAGAGCATTAAGACAGTATTCACCCTACAGGCCTCAGGAAGGCTTTACAGCCAGCTCTTAGATACATGTTTAATTGGAAGCCTCTTCCTCAGGCTACAGCTATGATAATAAGCTAATAGTCCTCTTCCATAGTAATATTGATCCCCTTGGTTTGTCGCCTCTTGTTGTGCTCTGTGGGTCATAGCTGTTTAAAAGCAGTTTCTCTATTGGTTACAGTCCTGTGGGTCCTCCTAGTATAAGCCTTGCTGATCACCAAAGCCAAGCAATATAGATGTGTCCCCCAGCAGCAACTACAAAAATAAGGGAAACAGACAAAGGTGTAAGCACCTTCCTGAAAGATACCAGTGAGCTGGAACAAGGCGGAGAGAGTACAAAGACTGCATCCACTATTCTCCATTACCTGAAAGCAACATCACAGCTTCTATAAGTATGCCAAACCAGAAATCTGTCGCTTGGGCCACGGCTCCTGAACAAGCATAAAGTCTCTTTCTGAGAAGCTGGAAGTGTATTTCACTCTACTCTCTGTGCGGTGCCCTAGGAGTGGCAGTCTATGAGAGCTGTCTCTCCAATTTTGACAGTCCCATGAAACCCAGGAATGAAAACCATGCTTGCTTCCAGGACCAGGAGATCAAGGGTTGCAGCTGCCAACACTGGGTACCAAATGTAAAAACCAGGTCATCAGATGTGTGTAGAAGCTTACTTCTGGGAGGTACTGGTGTTCTGGAGAGCAGTAGAGATTGAGAGCTTGAAGATAGTGATTACTGGCTGGAGCAAAGCAGAGCGAGGGTGCAAAATCTGCACTGTCTATAACAACAACAACAAAAAAAAGTGAAAAGAAGAATACTAGGAAGAAAAAATGTTAAAGGGAAATATAAAAAAGAAAAAGAAAAAAAGAAAAAAGATGGTGCCTGGCATCTTTGACAAGGCAGAAGGAGTGCAGAAAAAATGGTGCCTACAAGCCTCCAACCCTGAAGAGTACCTCAGCAGGCCCCTTCCCCTCAGACCAACTCTTTAAAATTGGAAAATTAATTAGTCTCATTCACATAAAGTCTGGGTGCTTTTCAAACAGCTATTTCTGAGTTGGGCCCTAGGGTTGGTGAATCTGTGTGCAGGCCCTTTAAGAACCATTCCTTAGTTCACCAAGCCATGCAGGTCTTGTGGGCAAGAGTCCCATTGGTCTTCAAAGGAGATGTTTTGGGGGCTTATCTCAGGTGCTGGTCTTAAAAGTTGGGCTGCCAGATGCGGGGTGTGAACACTTTGTTTCTCAGGGAGAAGCTTTTAGTTTTGAGTTCGCTCCTGAGTGTGGGTCACCATGTAAGATTGTGTGTCAGTCTTTTGTACCTATCTCGATGTGGCCTCCCTCTTGTTTGACTGGTATAGAGGGGTCATTCCCCCAGTTTTTAGTTTAGTTTCCCCCCCACCTGCCCCAGAGGATATTGTTTCATATGTAATTATAGATATGATGTGTCTGTGGGAGGAGGTGAATACAGGATCTTCCTATGTCACCAGTTTGAACTGGAATTTGTATTCATCCTGTTTAAATGCTGATGAACTTTTGACCATAATTTGGCTTTAATGTACTAGGCCACAAGGAGAGAATATTAACTAGGGAATGTATTAGATTCCTCTGCTAGTAATCTATCTAACTGCAAATTAACACCTAGACATTCTTTTTTTGAATATCATTTCGTGAGAGCTATGTCAATCTGATTCAGAGTTCAGATCTAATCAAGTCTGAGATACTCTCGATGAGATTAAGTTTCTGGGCCTGGGGAGCTGAGGGTCAGATGTGAAGCCTTGAGAAAACCCAATCTAAGGACATTTATTGGTGACACATGACCTTTTTCCTTAGAATGCTTTCAGCAAAATTTTGCTGTGCACTTGGACTTCCTTAGAAGGAAAAAGAACAATCTGTCAGGAGAGCCTTATTACCTTCCATGACATAGTGTAGGCATAAAAATGGTTTTAGTTTTAGTAAGCTGTAGGCTGGTGCAAAATGAGACATACAGTCATAAATAAATACTTTCAAAGTTTTTGCAAGATCATATTAAGACAGATGCCAATGCTCATAATTGCAATACACTGCGTATTACTGAAACTTTTCATAAAATCTAATGAGATTCTAACTTATAAGGGAAGAGGCATAAGGAAACTTGTAGCGACATAATTAAATGACACTTTCTGTCCAGAGGGCAAAAGAAGCTAAAAAGTATAACTGGTATTTGTGTTCCTAAAAGGAAGGGATGCAGGGAAATGTTTAAAATCCATTAAGTCTAGTTTTGATTGCATTATATTTCGAAAACTAGAATAAAAATTTTTGAACAAAGGGTTTCAGAAAGGGTAATTAAAAAGCTCCCACTGTTCAAATTGCATTGAATGAGATCATTTTAAAGGTGAGGATCTTCTGTGATGGAAACGAGAAGCAGCAATGAGCTAAAGACTGTCTAACCTAGGTTTTTAACTATGTGCCTGAACTCCCACAAGAATTGTCTTGTTTTAGATGTGACACCAGGACCTGGAAAACCAATTCATATTGATTTAAGCCAGATGTAAACAAAGATCTTGAAGGAAGCAAAGAAGTTTAATAAGTTCTGCGTTTCACCTTCTGTACCTTGCTCATTAATACAGAACATGAAATTCTTCATGGAAATGAATGACAGTAACATGTTTAGTCAAGGAGGGAACCAGTGCTAACTTCTCCTAGACTAAAGTCTGCCCATGTGAATGTGATCATATCTGAGTGGTTAATTAGTCTTATATTTATTTAGGGGAGTCTCCAGTCTTCACTCATAATAAGAGATCAAAGTTAAAGTCCTAGACTTTTAGCATGTTCCCCATTTTTTTATGTCACATGCTACTAAATGCTGAATAAAAAATTTACTGGAAAAAAACACTCATTCCATTTCTTGCATATGTGACTAAAATATAGAATTTAAATTTTGTTTTTTGCTTCATCACTTACTTGTTATGTAAACTTGTGCAAGTTACTCAGCATCTCTAAATTTCAGCTGCCTTGACTATTTATTATTATTATTATCATTATTATTATTATCATCATTATTATTAATTATTATTATTATTATTATTATTATTATTATTATTTATGCCTACAGGACCTAGGCTTCCTAGGTGGTCTCCCATCTAAGTACTAACCAGGCCTAACTCTGCTTAGCTTCTGAGAACAGACATCGGGCTTGTTCAGGGTGGCATGGTTGTAGACAATGGACCATGGCTCCACTGTGGTGTGAACCCAGGACCTTCTGCATGTAAAGCAGATGTGCTAACCACTACACTATGGAACCATGTCCTGCCTTGACTATTAAATAGTTGTGAAAATGTTTATTTCCTGGGTCCTTCTGAGAAATAAATAAGAAATAAATAAAGCTACTAACACATTATTATTAATATTTTATAAAGTTTCATATTTACTAATAACAATCTATTTAATCTTTCAAAAGGAAATCTAAACATTGCAAATTACATAGTGCTTTTCTTATATTACATATTCCACATATAATTATTTTGCATAGAATATATAGAGAATTGGGGATATTTTTACATGTATAGTAACTTTTCAGATAACAATATTAAAAAAGCAAGTACAGGGCCCAGATCAAGAACTCAAAAATAGTTGTTTTATTTTTCTTTTTTCATTAGCTACCATAGACTTCAAAAGTAAATGAAAATCTAGGATGAAATTAATGATCATTCTTCTTTTGTTATGATTTTTAGATGTAATTATATTTTGAATAAGCAAACACAAAACTTTAAATAAAATAGATTTTATTTATTAGAGCTGGACAGATGTCAAGACTGACTTAGCTCTGGTTGTTTGCCTAATGAATCAGAAAAGACTTTTGAAATAATGAAGCAGAAATAGGTGTATCAGAGAGTTAATCTTCCTTCCTATTTCTTCTCCATCATGCCTAAGACAATACCTATCCGAATGGAATTGCTTTTTGGAATAGAACGTGTCCCAGCATCTTCTCTCCCACTTGAATATTAATATGAAATGATTAATGAACCCGTTGCTCAACATGTTAAATAACAGTGAAGAGATTAAGAATGCCATTTCCATTATTGAGTGCTGCATTTTAAGTCCTAATGTGTAAACTAGACCATTAGTTTTCAGTCAGGCTTTGTAATAGATTTATTTATGAATTTATTTCACCTTTTCTGCAAGCAAATCAGTCAGCAAATATTTATTTATTCATTCACATAAAGAATTAAAAGCTTTTCCCACAGTAAATAATAAAAATCTCTGACCCAGAAATTTTATGTAACTGTCATTTTTAGTCTATTTAGTGTGGATAACTAAGATTTTGGGGACTTAATGTTTCTCCTTACTGCTAAGACTTCTTCAGTGAAACTACACTCTCCCAAGATGTGAAAAACATAGAGGTCTTCAATATGAAAATATCACGTATAATCATAGCATAACTTTAAGAACATCTGTCACTGATTACATAGTATCAGATATCTAGTAACTTCTGCTTACAATTCGGTTATAAAAAGTGCCCAATCAATTCTAAAGTTTAAGATAAATTATTGTTCTTTGTATATTTTCCCAGATTTTACTATATCTTAGAATGGCCTCTCACATTAAAAAGAAATCTTCCTTTTTTATAGAAAAAGAATCTTCTCACATTATTTCTTAGGATGAGATAACCAATTGTCTCCCAAGAGGAAACTGTGAGATTTGTTTTGTGAAGATTCGGGCAAGAAGTTATCCATAAAAAGTTAATTTAGAGACCTGCTATTTATTTTTCAATTAATATTTATATGGAACCTAATATAAATTAGATGGATTAGGTGTGTTAGATGCTTCTCATTGTATTTGAACAAAAGGAGACAAAAATAAGACTAACAAATATGTCATCAGAATGTGTGTGTTTGTGTGTGTGTGTATGTGTGTGTGTGTGTGTGAAAGAGAGAAAGAGTAAGGGAGACATGAGATGAGATATTGGCAATCTCAAAATGAAAACTTTTTAAATGTTTCTTCAGATAATGGATTTTAAATTAAATACTAAGTATTGGTCACTCTAATAGGGCATTTCAGTGCATTTTGTCATTCATTTACTTAACGAGTTGTGTGAGGTGCATGTCTTCATGGGACAGAATATTGTTACAACTTCTACTTTGTCTAAATTAATAATATATAGTATCAGAAAAAAATAGTTTAAATATATGCTCATCCACTTGTCTAGGTAGTGTACAAACCAGATTCTAGGGGTTAATAAAGAGGACTTTCACAATTATGTAGTTGATAGGTTACTATGCAGTTAGACAATATCATGTTATTTCTCTGGATTAAACTTGAGTGAATCTCTGAAATTGTTCTGAGAGATTTTTCTAGCATTAACATCTTTATTCCAATCTTTAAAATTTTACATTTGAAGTGTTGAATGTAGAATAGGATATGTCCAATTGGTCCTAGGCTTGCTTTCAGCCACTTACTTTGGGAGTCCTAATGGATAAACAAAGATGTCTAGTGATTCTATGTTGTAGCTGAATACTACTGGTGTTTTGTCCTTCATTTTTCTACCCTAACTATCCAAATAATTAACTTCTTAGAAATAACTGCAGAGGGGAAGCAAGTCTAAATGTCCCCTGTAACTATCTCTTTCTCTTTTAACAAAACAATCAGCAAGAAGAGTTATAAGATTCACAGCTGAAACTGCACTGGCACACACACCACTCTGTGAACTAAGATCTGAATCCTGGATTTTGCTTTTTCCAGCAAGGTGTTTCACAGGCCAGACAGCTCTTGTTTTTACATGACTGGTTGATTGCAGACTCCTTGACTCCTCCCAAGTTCTCTTTCACTAAGTAAAACAGCACAGGGATGGGCTCCCTCTCTAGGAGCATAATCTATGGGGTGTCTAGCTGTGATGAGTTCAAGAACAACTATCAGTAGGCTGTTAAGAGCTGGTGGGATTATGTGCATTCTCTTGATCTTCTTCCCTGTTTCTTTTAATAACTCATATTTTATTCCTGGACTGTGAGTTACTAATGATGTCCCTACCCTGAGTCTTGATGATTGTAGGAACGGGATGTGGTTCTTTTGGCCAAAATCATATTTTCTGTGCTAGAGCAGTGCCTGGATGGGCACTAAAAAACTGTTTATTCATTGCTGTGTTCACTGCAAATGTCACATTTATAAAGTAAATCTATTCTACCAAAGAGTGAAAAATGTAGATTTTATTGGCTTTTATTGGAAAATGAGAGAGTATATCTCACAGAAAACTCCAAGCAACTTAATAAAACTCTCTATTGGATATTTCTGTTCTATATTTCTTTTTTAGTATTAATTAATTCTTTCTATTTAGTGCATTTTTTTCTAAAACAGTATTTCCAATATTCTCTATTATCTAAGCATTTTAACTCTATCCCCAAATTTTTTGTCCACTGAGCAAAATAATAGTCCTTCAATTAACTGAACTAAATTTCCTAGAAGGCCAATGAACAACCAGCAAACATGACTGAGACATTCGGTCCCTCTCATAAGACATTTATTAAATTATTCATCTACTTCTTTCCCTTAATGTGCAAAGGACGGGCACAGAATAAGATACGCATGGGAGAGATGGGACTGCTAAGAAAAATATTTTCTCCTTTTAGTTATACAAAAATGAGTAGGAATGCAAATGTGGTATCCTCAACCATGGTCGTAGCCTTCCAGCATCTAAAGGAGTTGAACTTCAATGTAATTTTATCCCGTCTTATAAGTCAAACAGTAGTGTAGACCATCCTGTCTGTATTCATCAAGGTTATTTCAGGGAAACAGAACCACCATTCCTGTGAAGTTTTGGATTTATTTGATCGATTTGGCCTTAGACAGTTGTGGGAGGATCCAAGGAAATAAAAGTCCTGAAAGGGGAGTAAAATCACTCAGCAGCCCAGTTGCTGATGAACAAGATGGAGCTTACAGGGAAAACACATATATTGGGATGAAGTAGTCTATGACAGGTTTTGGTGCTTTGTGGCTGTGCGTTAGCAGCCATATGTTCAGTGTCAGACCTGAGATCCATCACAATGGTCAGCAGGGATAATTGAGAAGGGTTGCTGGGAGTGGAGAAGGGAAGAGTGAAGATAGAAACCAGAACACGCCAACTCCTCCTGTCTGTCTCTGAACACCACTAACTAATAGGGATTTTCAGAACATGATGGCTGCTGCTACACTTTACCTCCCCAGTCTCATGCAACTTTACTTTCAATCAACTCCAACCACTGAAATAAATAAAATCATACAGAAAAGGGATCTCCAGGAATGTAGTTCTCAGAATAACCAAGTTCACAGTAGAACAAACTAGCATACTGCCCCATGAGGAATCAGATTCTCACTAACCTATCCTTTGTTATTTTTCCAGGAAGCTTGTCAATTACCATAATTTGAGCATTGATAGCCATCAAGGCAAAGCATACTTGTATCAAAGGGACAGATGGAGCACTAAGAATGCCTAGTCAAATAAGGAAACTAAGACAGACACGTTGATTTCAAGATGCTCTTTAGATGCTAAGGCATGCCCCCCCACGTGTGCTCACGTGATGAGATACTTAATTTATGTTTATTGAATAACTAAGGGAGCTACACAATAAATCTATAAAAATGGAGGATTTTTTTTTTGTCTTAGTAAACATTCTCAACATATACTGGGTTTGAAGAAGCCAGTAAAATGAGAACTTTGTTTACTACAAAGAATAAATAAACTTTATGCATCATAGTCTGACTTTTGCCAAATATCACTGCTTCTTCTACATTGCTCCTGTTGACATAATCTTCAGCCTACATTTCTCCTTTCCTACTTTCATCTGAATGGCTGTTTTTTTTTAAAAATAAGTTTCAGATTTATTTCTGATATAGTTTTCTTATTTTTGTTTATTTCACCCTCTACTTTTTTTGTTTTAACTTTTCATTCATTCCTCATGTAACTTCTTTTCCCTTTTATCATTACACCAAAATCAAATAATCTTTTAGTGAAAGTTTGATTTCACAGGAGAAAAAAATCAGTCTATCTCTGACAAAAAGGTTGTCAGTATCTGCTTCCCGAGTGTAAGATTTAGGTTTTTTCCACTCTGCTAGCAGACATGTCACCAATATTATATCACACTGTTCTAACATTGAGGGGGAAATAGTAAAATGCAATTCAAGCTTCTTATGAAGGAGAAAAAAAATTATTTTTATCTTACAGGAGCTGTGAGGTTTTAGTCTTTTTTCCATTTTATTTTTCTACTTGGACAGTTGTATGTGATAGCTTTCCAGATAGACTTGTAGCTGCAGAGTCTTAAAAGTCTATTTTGTTTGCCTTTGTTATTTTGAACTTTGCAATCTATGTCTAGTGATGCTGTCTATAATGCTTTATTGAGAGGAGGAATTTTGAAATGAGTAATAAAATTCTGGCTTTGATGGTCTATGGATTTGTAGGCTTTTTTAAAATTAAAGATTCAAAGGTCATTGGGCCTAAAATGAAAATATTAATCAAACCCTTGGTTTTGTACTACATGCACATAAAGCTATTTAAATTTAATTTATTTATATATGTATATGTATATATGTGTATATATATATATGTACACACACACACACACACACACACATATAAAATCAGCTAATTGTCTTGCTTTTTCTGAGGAGACACAATCATTCTTCTTTCAGGATGACATACTACCAAATAAATGACACCCATCTCTACATTTTTTCCTTAAGCCCTATCTTTAAATACAAAAAAGTAAACTTTCCACTCTCTTCAAAACAAACTACAGATATCTAGTTCAAGCACTTATATTATAGATGATTAAAAATAATGACCATAGAAAGGTAGCCATTAAGAAACCTGCCCAGAGTTACTTGGCTATGTTGTGGAAGAGCCTACAATAGCAAAAATAAGTTATTAAATTAGACCTTGCATAGTGAAAGTTATCAAATTTGCCAAATTATGGCCTAAACAAAGCCACAGGCCTCAGAAGCTGAACAAATCAATCTACAAGTTTGTTCATTCAACCTTAGCGCATATTTTCATGCATTATTGAGTTAAAGTTGTTAATCAATTTAGTTCAAGAATCAATTTCTTCAAATTTATTCACTGAATATCTTTAATAATTGAGTGGAAAATAAATTAGCACCATTATAATGATATTTTATTTTTTGGTAACTGTAACTGGATCATTATGTTTATTTGTTTTTGTTATTGATACATTTTGGTTAATTGAGAACCATATCTTAACTTTTGTGACAAAAGGACTTTCAAGTGTTTGACATAGTTTTCATAGCTTTCTTGGACTACTGACTCATGATTCTCAAGGTTAGGTGTCAACGTTATGTGTGAGATGGGTGGACTCGAGTCCTTGAGTCTATTGCAGACTCTGGGTGCCATGTGAACATGGGACATGGGGAGTTTGGCTGAGGAAAATATGCTAACAAAAGAGGCAGGCAGCCCGTCACTCTCTGGTTTTTGCAGGGCCATGGCTCTATGTGATCCAAGATACAAAGAAATAATGAATTTCAAGTCAGGGACACTCTTTGGACCTAAATATTTTGCTTTTGTAATAAAACATTTACACTCAAACACTGTATTAATAAGAGGGAGGTGTTATGTTGTGAAGTTTAAAAATGTGGTCTTTCAATACAGACAGACCTGGGTTTAGCACCCAAGCTTCTCATGTAGAAAATTTAAAATGAATAAACAAATAAAGTAAAATAAAAGAAAAGCTTTGCTACTATAAGTTTAAGATATCTCAGGAAGAATTTACAAGTCAAATATTGGCTGCCCCTGGGAAGAGAATCCAGTGGCTCAGAGACAGAATGGGAAGAAATAATTTTAATCAGATACCTTTTATGTACTTTGAATATTAAATCATAAGAATGTATTACCAGAAAAAGGCAAACAACAGGGAAAAATAAAGATGCAAGCTAAAATAAAAATATAATATTTAATATAATAATATTTAATTACTTTTTCACTAAAGAATAAACCTTATCTTTTCTGTTTCATTATGCAGCCAAAGTTAAACTTTGAAAATTTTATCTGTAATGCTAAATTTCAGCTTTTTAAATTAAAAAAACAATGGCCAAGATGTTAACAAATAAATCTATGTCATTAGGTCAAATACATATGCTCATGCAAAAATGTATTTACAAACCATACAAAAAAATCATGTAAGATACAGTTTTAAATGACAAAAAAGATATGTTATAAAAACAAAATTTCAGCTCTAGCACCAATCATCCTACATCCTTGGGAAAAGTATTTTTTCTCTAATTCTTAATATTTCTATCAAAAAATAGGCTATAATATTTATTGTTTTGAGTTTTGTGAAGATAAAAATGAAATAATTTATGTATAGCTTCAAATGCAATGCTTGGATCATGAAAAATGCTCAGTAGTTAGTGTAACTGGCAGTCATATTATTTTTAATATTATGATTGTATTCTAGAGCAGGGAAAGTGGCCAAGATAAGGGCAATCATGTAATCATACAACCACATTTAACCTTAAAGAAATCAAAACCAAAAAAAAATTTTGTTACTTGATTAACTTACGTAGTTTATTCCTCCTATAAGAGTGAGCAATAGAATTGGATTAAACATGGCAGAATGAGAGACATCCCCAGATTTCTCCCTTTGAAACAACAGTAAGTTGAACATCTGAAACAACAGAAAACACCCAAACTGCACACCAACAGATCTGAGAATGGGACCTGCGAATAAGAGCTACCAAAGGTCAGAATCTTTAATGCTGGGCTGGGAACTGAAAAAAAATAAAGAAGCTGCCTCTCACAGGCACAGGAGCTACCTGTCTGGGAAGGGTGCGTGGGTCATGGTGGGAGGAATGAGTTCCCTGAACAGCCCTCTCTGGAAAAGCTATGAGCTTTCCACCACCGGCAGTAGGGCGCAGTCTTCAAGGCAGAAGGCAGAGAAGCAGAACGGCAGAAAAACAGCAGTTGATTTTTACCAGCCATGGTTGCAAAACCAAGGTTGAGCCGCAGTCTCCATCTTTCAATCCAGAGGGTCCTTTCCCCCATACCCGCAGAGACAGAACACCCCAGAGTCCCAGGGAAATCAGGGCAAACACTACCAAAATTGTCGCTAACACTGACAAGAACAGAAACTGATGGTAGGGAGCATGATTAAACATCTATAAGTAAAAAAAAAAAAAAAAAAAAAAAAAGACATTATTAAGACTTTATACACAGTGGGGATCCAAGAGGATTAGAAGCCACCTACTGGAAACCAAAAGAAAAACACCTTCTTTGCAACAGGCTAGGGATCATTAAATAATAAAACTTTTTTCAAAAAAAAAAAAAAAGCAGAACACACTTTTATTAATGCCCAGTTGGAGAAATAGTTCATTAAACACTATGAACAACCAAGGTGACAAAGCATCTCAGAAAGAAAGAGAAAATCTCCAGCAAATAAGCTTACAGACACAGAAATATGTGACTAAAATGACAGAGAATTGAGGATGGTGCTTCTGAAAAAGCTCAATGAGATCTGAAATGAGTCATGTCAACCATTTCAGGAACTGAAAAAACAACTAGATGAGCAGGATGAGTTCTTTAGTAAGGAGACTTAAACCTTCAAAAAGAAGCAAATAGACCTTCTAGAGATAAAGAACACACTGTAAAAGTTGAAAAATGAAATAAAAAGCTTGGAAAATAGAGTCAACCAAATGGAAGAAAGGATCAGTGATACAGAAGACAGAAATCTAGACAGAAATCAGAAGGAAGAAGAAACCAAAGAATGAAAAAAAATAATGAAAGAGAAATACAAGAACTAGCTGATACCATCAGGAGAGAAAACATAAGAATAATGGGCATTATCGAAGACTGGGAAAAGGAGCACGGATTAGAAAGCATTTTCAGACAAATAGTTGACAAGAATTTCTTGAATCTAAGGAATGAGCTAGAACTCAAAAATACCCAATTATGTCAACCCAAAAAGGCCTTCACCGAGACACATTTTATTAAAATCAAAAATTAAAGGCAAAGACAGAATATTCAGGGCAACCAGGGAAAAGAAGACGGTGACATAAAGGAAAACCCATTAGATTATCATCAGACATCTCAGCACAAATCTTACAAGCCAGAAAGGAGTGGAATCAAATATTCAAACTATTAAATGAAAGGAACTACTAGCCAAGAATAATGTATCCAGGTAAGCTCTCCTTTAAATATGAAGGAGAAATTAAGACCTTTACAGACATACAAAAATTGAGAGAATTCTCCACTACAAGGCCTGCACTACAGGAAAAACTGAAAGGAGCAACTCACATAAAACAAAATGACACACAAAAAAACACATAATTAAGAGTAAGGTGACTAGTAGGCTATTAGAAGGAGAGGAGTGCAACCCTTACTAGGAACAGGGCCTTGTAAGCATAAAAATAAGAAAAGGTTTTCTATAGCAAGATAGTAATGAACATTCTGCATATTAAGGGTCAAATTGAGACAACAATGACTGAAAGGAGATGATCCAAAGATTCAAATTCGCAAAGGGGAATGGAGATAAGGCATGTGCAGAAGAAAAGGGAGGACTGTGTATGTATATAATTATCCTTTACATATTCATAATGGTAACCACATACCAAAGATTCTGAACCAAAGTATATAGCATAAAACAAGAAGGAACAAAGGGAAAACCCACAAAAGCCAATGAAAATAAAGAAAACAGAAACACTGAACTACCAGAAAGATAAAATAGCTATTAGAAGATCTCATATCAATAATCACCCTATATGTAAATGAATTTAACTCACCAATAAAAAGGCTGAGTTACAGAATGGATCAAAAAACAAAACCCAATCATATGCTGCCTCCAGGAGACACATCTTAGTTCTAAAGTCAAATATAGACTCAAAGTGAAAGGGTAGAAAATGATATTTCAAGCAAATGTCATTCAGAGAAAAGCAGGAGTAGTGATACTAATATCAGATGAAATAGACTTCAAAATAAAAAAGGTAAAGAAAGATACTGAGGGATACTTCATAATCATAAAGGAAATCATGCACCAAGAAGACATAACACTTATTAATATCTATGCTCCTAATCAGGGAGCTCTGAAATATGTAAAGCAATGACTAACAGAACTAAAGGGAGAAACAGACTAAAATACTATCACATTAGGGGACCTAAATACACCACTGTCAGATATGGACAGATCATCCAAACAGAAAATCAATAAGTAAATAACATTCTTAAATGATACATTAGACCAACTGGACATAATTGACAATTACAGAGCCTTTTAGCCCAAAACAGCTGCTTATACATTCTTGTTTAGTGCACAGAGAACATTCTCAAGGATCAACCACACAGTGGGACACAGAGATAGCCTCAACAAATATAAGAGAGTTGAAATCATACCAAGCATATTCTCTGATTGCAATGCTTTGAAACTAGAGATCAACTGTAAAAAGAAAGTGGAAAGAACCACAAATACATTGATATTAAACAACATGCTACTGAAGAATAACGGAGTCGGAGAAGAAATAAAAAGAGAGATCCAGAAATACATAGAAACGAATGATAATGATAGTACAACATATTGAAACATTACAGGCCTATCTCCAAAAAAAAAAAAAAAATGAGCACAAATAAATAACCTAATGCTTCATCTTAAAAAACTAGAAAAGAAAGAATTAATGAGGCCTAAAGTCAGCAGAAGAAAAGAAATCACCAAAAGAGAAAGGACACAAATAAACAAAATCAAGGATGAAAGAGGAGAAATTATGACACACACTACAGAAATACAAAGGATCATACAAGAATACTATGAAAAAGTATAAAACACCAAATTTAATAACCTAAAAGAAATGGACCAGTACCCAGAAAGATACAACCTTCCTAGCCTGAATCAAGAAGAACTAGAAAATCTAAACAGACTGATCAAAAGTAGAAAAATTGAAACAATCATCAAAAACCTGCCAAAAAGTAAAAATCCGGGATGAGATGACTTCATTAGTGAATTTTACCAAACATTCAAAGAAACTTTAATACCTGTTCTCCTCAAACTCTTCCAAAAAATCAAAGAGGAGGCAATACTTCCCAACTCATTTTTTGAGGCCAATATCAGCCTGACACCAAAACCAGGTAAATATAAAACAAATAAAAGAAAACAATAGACCAATCTCTCTCATGAACACAGATGCAAAAATCCTAAATAAAATACTAGTGAATTAAATACAGCAACATATTAAAAGGATTATACACCACAATCAAGTGGACTTCATCCGAGAAGCACAGGAATGGTTCAACATATACAAATCGATTAATGTAATATACCATGTAAACAAATTAAAAAATAATAATCATATGATCATGTCAATAGATGCAGAAAAAGACTTTGACAAGATACAGCATCTATTTATAATCAAAATGCTTATCTAAATCAGTACCTTTTATACTGTTAAGTACCTTAACATAATAAAGGCCATAGATAGACAAACCCTCAGCCAACATTATGCTTAATGGTGAAAAACTAAAAACCTTCCCTCTAAGATCAGGAACAAGGCAAGGCTGTCTATTATCACTACTGTTATTCAGTATAACATTGGAGGTCCTAGTGAAGGCAGTTAGATAAGAAAAAGGCAATCAAATAGGAAAGAAAGACGTCAAACTGTCACTAATTGTGTTGACATGATTCTCTATATAGAAAACCCTAAAGACTCTACAATAACACTACTAAAAACAATTAGCAAATACAGTAAAGTTTTTGGATACAAAATCAATGTTCAAAAATCCATAGTGTTCTTATACTCTAATAATGAAGTGTCAGAATAAAAAGTGGAAGAATAATTCCTTTTGCAATTGCAACAGAAAGAATAAAATACCTAGAAATAAATCTGACAAAACATGTGAAGGACCTGTATAATGAAAACTATAAGACCCTACTAAAAGAAATTCAAGAAGAAACAAAAAAATGGAAAGATATTCCATGTTCTTGGATTGGAAGAATCAACATAGTTAAAACAAGCTTATTACCTAAAGCATTATGCAGATTTAATGCAATCCCCATCAAAATCCCATCAGCATTTTTTAAAGATGTAGAACAAAAAAAATCATCATATTTGCATAAAAGACCCTGAATTAACAAAGCTATCTTGAGAAAAAAGAATAAGGCTGGAGGCATCACTCTGCCTACTTCAATCTATACTACAAAGAGACTGTAATTAAAACGGCATGGTATTGGCAGGAAAACAGACACACAGACCAGTAGAACAGAATTGAGAGTGCAGAAGCAAACCCATCTTTATATGGGCAAATACCTGTTGAGAAACTGTCGAAAACATACAGTGGAGAAAGGAAAGCTTTTTCAATAATTGGTGCTGGGGAAAATGGAAAGCCACCTGCAAAAGAATGAAACTAGACTGTCGTCTATCACCACACACCAAAATTAACTCAAAATGGATTAAGGACCTGAATATAAGATCTGAAACAATAAAATGCATAGAAGAAAACATAGGAACTAAATTCAAGGACCTTGGAATTAAAGAGGATTTTATGGATTTGACCTCAAAAGCAAGTGAAGTAAAAGCTAAAATAAATGAATGGGACTACATCGAACTAAAAAACTTCTCAGCAAAAGAAATCATTAATAAGGTAAAGAGACAACCATAGGAATAGGAATATATATTTGCAAACAACACCTCTGATAAGGGCCTAATATCTAAACTATACAAAGAACTCATACAACTCAATAACAATAACAACAAAATGGTCCAATCAAAAAATGGGAAGGAGACCTTTACAGACACTTCTCCCTAGAGGACATACAAATGGCCATAAAATATATGAAAAGATGCTCAACATCGCTAGCTATTAGGGAAATGTATATCAAAACCACAATGAGATACCATCTCACACTGTTAGAATAGCTATAATCAACATGACAAATAATAACAAATGTTGGAGATGATATGGAGAAATAGAAATTCTCATACATTTTTGGTGGGACTGCAAATTGGTACAGCCACTATGGAATACAGTATGGAGATTCCTCAAAAGACTAAGAATTGATCTACAATATGATCCAGCAATCCCTCTACTGGGTATTTATGCCAAAGACTTTCAAACCCATATCCGAAAAGATATTTGCATGCCATTGTTCATATCAGTATTATTCACAGTGGCCAGGACATGGAAGCAACCAAAGTATCCTATGATAGATGATTGGCTAAATAAACTGTGGTGTGTATATATATATATACACAATGGAATGTTACTCAGCCACAAGAAAAAATGAAATACTGCCATCCGCGAAAACCTGGATGGACCTCAAGATAATCATGCTAAGTGAGATAAGCCCAACAGGGAAAGGTTGAAAATCACATGATATCACTTATATGTGGGATATAAACTTAAAATAAATAAATAAACAGGACAAAAAAAAAAACAGAGACTCATGGACAAAGACAATGGATTATGGTTACCAGTGGGGAGGTGGAAAATAAATAAAATGCTAAATAAACAAATAAATAATGAATGAATGAAGGTATCCTAAAAAAAGAAAAAAAGTGAGATGGCAGGATTCTCAACAACTCAAAGTTCTTTCATATGAATCCTTTATATTACTTAATAATATTTACATTGACTCTTGCCTATCAAAATGTTTTCCAAGGACCATTTGTAAAGTGTCGTATAATTAGACATGCAGAATCTTGGGCCCCACCCTAGATCTACTACATCAGAAGCTGCATTTTAGTAAGATCTGGATGATTCATGTACATACTTAACTTTTTAGAAGGCCTGGTATAGATTAAACCTGAAATTGTGCTAATTGATGGCAAAACAATAAAACAACTCCAGGAATTCAGTTGAAAATCAATAACATTATGTCGAAACAACTGACTGAGAATTGAAAAATGCCCCAAATCATTTGTGAGGTTGAAATATTAGATAAGTGGATGGAGGGATGGGCGGACAGATGTATAAAAGGATGAATGGTTAAAGAGAGAGAAGATGGTCACAGAAACAGTTTAAAAGAGAGACAACAGTCACTGAGACACAGTGAGACATATGTGTGTGTGTGTATTTCTATATTATGTGGGAAAAGAGTTACACGAAGTTTAGAATATTGGGTTCTATTTCAAATCAAATATATGTTATTGCTATATCTAAATCAAATAACTAGTTTATTTCCTTGTATAATCTGTTGAAACAAAACGAGCAGTTGTTAGAATATAAATTTAAACCCACTTTAATTAAGTAAAATATGAAATCCATCAAAAATATGGAATGTTCATATGAACATTTAATAATCTACTGATTCACTAAATAACTCATTTCTCAAGTAGTTATTATGACATATATAAACACAAGTTGCGTATCAGATGCTACTCCTGTTGAGATTCATAACAAAGGATGGGCTACATAGAAAAGCTCTATGTGAGGATAAGAGCAAAGGGTTTGGAGTCTCACAAACAATATAAATCACAGTTTGGCCCCTTAGCTATCCAATTTCCTGAATTGCCTTGGACAGCTTTCCACAATTTCCTATGTGTGTAAAATAGAAACTAAATAGCACCTCACAAGCTTGTTTTGAGGAACAGGAGCTCCCACAGAATGCATAATAAACATCCTATGAGTGGTAGGTATAATAATCATTCTAGCATTAGTATGTCTTATTAAAACCTCCATAGGAACTCAACTCAAAACTGTAACACTCATGAAATAATCTGATCATTTTCAGTTTCAACAGATAATGCACGTTTCAATTACTGCTCTAAGTGAAGCATAGAGAACGCTGCCATTTTTGCAAAGCTCCTTTTAAGAAAATGCTGAGCCCTGAAACAACTGATATACATTTCATTAGTAACCTATTGGATAGAAAATAATGCAATTAACTTCTTTTGATAGATAGGGTGAACCAGCTCAGAGAAACATAAAATACTTAGAACTGTTGTTGTTGTTGTAGTTGTTTAAAAAAAAAAAAGGAAAAGAAGTGAGGATACAAAGAGTACTTAAAAGTATTATCATAGCCTATAATTTCAAGAATGGAAAGCAGATTCAAAAACTAAATAATAATATTAATTAACCCCTTTATTTTCAGAGTTTTCTATAAGTCACAAGAATATTTACACAGTTTACCTCTTTTAATTAAAATTGTCACAGAGCTATGAGACATCCTTATCCCTGTTTTACATATGAGAAAAATGAGATTCAAAAAGCCAAGTTACTTTTTTAATGTCATGTGGACAATTAGCAGGTAGAACTCACTACCCTGAACTTGCCTCACAGAAGCTCAGGAACCAGCTATTGATCTAGGGTGGAAGGTTAGCTCAGTGAATGCTAATTAAAGGAAGGACAACTGCTTCTCAGAGATTGTTCATCAATTTCATCTCTGAGTTTCTGTATAGACTTATTTCTGTCAGGTATCTTACTTTATTCACCAGCAGCTAATTTCCCCCTACCTATGTGTCTTCATAACATGAACACTGCTATTAATACTCATCTAAAATTTCCACCTAGAAAATTTCAAGGAAAGATTCCAGGTATTGAGATGGCTGTAAGGAGGTAGAGGAACTGATCTCCAGAGCATGGAGACAACATCCAAAAAGGGGGACAAAAACAGGAAGAAAAACCGAGCTCAGCAGAAAGTCTGCCTAAGCATTCATCCAAAGGGGCTGGGCCAGTATGTTCAGGAAATCTCATACACAACTGCATCTCTGGAGCATGTTAATTCCTGCCAATTAGTAAGATTAAGTTTGTAAGAGGCAATTTATAACTTAATAAACATATGCAATTAAAAAATTTCTCTCATAAATTATTTCTATGGTATAAGATGCTGATCTATGAGTGTGGTAAGAGTCTCTAGTCTCTACTCAGCTTCATATGCTATGTGCATACTAGATGACAGGATCTCCTTGGTCTGTATAGAAGGGTAACAATAAACTGTTTTGATATTTATTCCATGTTAACATCATATAGAGAAGAAAATTGTATTCATATACGGGCTACACATAGTTTGAGGAAGTTTCAAAGCCTACATTACTATACCAGAAATTTTTAAAATATATGCCTGTCAAGTCAAACGGTGTTTTTAGTGGGGTTCCATAGTGAAGATCTGTGCTATCTCCAATAACTCTAATATGTTTGTTCTTTAATCTTTTTTCCTCACTCTTTTTAATTCTTTCTCTTTCTTTTTTTCCTTCCTTCCTTCCTTCCTTCCTTCCTTCCTTCCTTCCTTCCTTCCTTCCTTCCTTCCTTCCTTCTTTCCTTCCTTTCTTCCATCTTCCTTTCTTTCTTCCATCTTCCTTTCTTCCTTTCTTCCTTTCTTTTCCTTTCATTCTTTCCTTCTTTGCTTCCTCATCTTTCCCTCTTCCCCACTTCCTTCTCTTTCTCTCTTACTTTTCCTCTCTTTGATAACATTTTAAATTGGATCTACCTGGAATGATGGTGGTGTGTAAATTGGTGCAGGCAACATGGAAAACAGTATGAATGTTTCTCAAAAAATTAAAAGCAGAACTATCATATGATCTAGCAATTCATCTTCTAGGTATTTATCTGAAGAAAACAAAGACACTAACACAAAAAGATATCTGCACCCCATGTTAATTGCAAAATTATATTAGCCACATATGTAAGCAACATGTGTCCACTGATGAATGAATAAATAAATTGTGATATATATGCATACCATAAGATATTATTCAGCCATAAAAAGAATAAAATGTTGCCATTTGTGACAATATGGATGAAACTTGAAGGCATTATGCTAAGTGAAATAAATTACACAAAAACAAATAGTATATGATCTTGCTTCCATGTGGAATACTAAAGAAAAAACAAAAGACAAAACATACAAAATAAATTCATGGATACAGAGAACAATCTGATGTTTTTCAGATATGGAGAGGCGTGTGGGCAAAATAGGTGAATGTGGTCAAAAAGTACAATATATGGCACAGTAACTATAATACTGTATTGCATATTTGAAAGTCTCTAAGAGTAAAGCTTAAAAGTAGTCATCAGAAGAAAAAATATGTTTAACTATGCATGGTGATATGTTAACTAGACTTATTGTGATGATCTTTTCTCAATATATGCAAATATTAAATTATGTTGTAGATCTAAAACTAATACAATATTATGTGAATTATAATTTATTTTTTAAAAAAGAGAAATATTAAAACAAGTATACAAAAATGCACATATACATAGTATGCATATTCTCACACTGTGAAAGACATCTACTCTCAAATTTCTACCCCCTAAATTAAATATGACAAAGCATGAGTGTTTTTCAATGACAAATTAAAGGGCATGAAATAAATAAAGATACTATGTATCTGATGCTCCCATGGGGTTAGGTAATACCTATTTCTACTTTTTTTATTATTCAATAGCAATATTCAAGAACCCTATCTTTGAAATTTTTACAATTTCCATAACAAGGACAGCTTTTCTTTTTTGAGAGCTTCTTCAAACCTTGTATCTTTACCACACAAGGTCATATCTGCCCTCCAAGTATAGCACTTATTCTTGTTCTTCTAAGATTGTAAAGTCTATTGAAGCTTTCAAGCATCAACAGATTTCTCTGCCAGAGGTTTATTATGTTTTAATCAGTACTCATATAAATTGAACAGCTTTTAAACACTTCAGATGGAAGATCTTTTTATCTTTCTTTCTATGCAAAATACTCGAGGACAATTCAGTTAAGGTAAAGATATAACATTTATTTTATATCAGATCATATTATGGAAAGGTCAATTGTGATGGATAATAATTAAATTAAAAAGCTAACATTGCTGGCAACTTACTACATGTCAAAACTATTCTAAGTATTCTAAAAATATACCTCTTCTAACATTCACAGTAACTCTAGGATTTAGGCAACCTAAGAGAGGAATCTGTGTTCTAATTTTGATTATGACAATTTCCATGTGTGATCTCATACAAGCGACTTAACCTCTTTAGGCTTTTGTTTCTCAATGTGTATTGGTTATCTAATGCTGCATAACAAGTTATCTCTAACTTAGTGGATGAAAACAACAGATACTATTATCTTATAGTTTTTCCGGGAGTCGGAAATCCAAGAGTGGTTTAGCTGGCTGGTTCTGGTTCAGGTTCTCTAATCAGGGTACAGTTCAGATATTGGCCAGGGCTTCAAACATCTTGAAGGCCTGCTCTGGGTTGGGGAATCCACTTCTTAGCTCACTTATGTGGTTGTTGGAAGACTGCTTTAGTTCCTCACAAGCTACTTTGGAGTGCTTGGTTCCTCACCATGTGGCTCTCTATATAGGCCCTTCATGATAGGGCAGTTGGCTTTCTCCACAATGACTGATCACAGAGAGACTGAATAAGACAAAAGCCTGGGTGCCTTCTTACAGCCTAGTCTCCGAAATTGCACTTTATCATATCTCACTAGCTTTTTACTATTATTCAAAGAAGCAAGTCACTAAGTGTAATCTACATTCAGCTAGTGGGAAAATAGGCTCTACTCTTTGATACACAGACATAATATTAAACGATCACACCTTCTATAGAAATTAATAGGGTGAGAGCCACAGTTTGAGGTGAGTGGGTCCTTAAAATCCTTGAAATTTTACAAAAATGGGTTTTAAGCCTTCTAAAAGCTGATGAACCATGTCTCTTTTTTAAGGCTAAATCTAAATGGTGGCCTTGCTTTTATGTCATATTGAAAGTCTTAGAGCCAGCTTTACTTACAAAAAAATTACTAGCAGTTGTAGTAGTAATAGTATTTCATTGGTAGCTTGATGATTTTTCACATATGTTCATATCCATGTAAGTACCAGGTAGATTAAGTTATAGAATATTTCCAACACCTCAAAAGGCCTTCTCAGAACCTTTATCAGATATCACTGTCTCTCAGAGATAACCTACTATTCTGACCGCTATTGCCACAGATTAGTTTTGCTTGTTTTAACAGTTTTTACATAGAATCATACCATAAATATTTATTTACCAGTCTCTTTAGCTCAATATGCTTTATTTTTAAGTTTAGTGGTTGGTTATCCTGAGTCCAGACAGAAGGTCATCTGATCAAAATATAGCCTGAACAGTGTTTGGTATTCTTATCACAAAATAAACACTCCTTAAGAGATCAGAAAATACTTCTGGCAGTAGCATGGAGAGTAGGGTATTTGGGGATTAAAGTAAACATCTGGATTTTTTTTCAGATAGAGAGGCTTGTTTTATATCAATTCATTAAACACAGACTTATGTCTTTCCTGTACACCATGTATTAAAATACATTATTGGAATATACACATCAATTGGCATAGTGTGTAATCAAAAGCAGCTCCACCTATGGATACAGAGTTAATTATAATACAATGTTACAAGTATTATTATGGAAGTAAGAAGACGAAGAACAGGTACCCTATCTGTCTAGAAGTGACAGAGCAATGATATTTCAACTATGCTCACAGGCTCAATAGGTGTAACTACAGAGTTCAACATAGAGAAAGGGGTTATACTAAAGGAAAGATGCAATAGTTATAAAAATTTGCCTAAAAATCGCTTAAGACATTTGAGAGATGTTATGGGTGAAACAATGAGGGTAGAAAATGAGACTGCCAAGGCAAGTGGTGTCCAGATCATAAATCCCTGTGTACACCATGGTTGTGAGCTTATATTTTACCCCATAAGCTATCAAAATCCTTTGAAAGTTTTTAAGAAACGTAGTGGAATGATCAAAATTGCATGAATATAACACCAGAAGCAATTAAGATAATGAGTTGAGAAAATGCGAAAATGGGAGCAGGAGGGACAGAGTAGGCAAATGATTATATAAATGAGAGATGATGAGGCCCCAGATTTGCCCTGAAAGTGGACATAGAATGGAGTAAAGGCATCTCAGAGATGTCCCTGAAGTTTACACAGTTGCCTGACGGCTGCACTACTGGTATCTTAGACTTTCAGCTTATCTGTTTCACAGAGGTTCTTTCCAACAATCTGTGAACTCTGACACTCCTCAGATGACATTCTAGAATTTTTCAAGTCTCCTGACATTATTTGTATAGCTGTGTTAGTTACAGGCATGTGCATTATGGGGATGGGGATGTACTTTTCCTGCGCTGAAGTTTATGGCTCACATAGTTCAAAATCATTGCATTAAGGGATCACTAATGTAAATTAATGTAGAATTATGTAAATTACTGTGTAACCAAGTCTTATTGTTGTTTACCAATTTAGATATTTTATAATACCTAAATTATATTTTGTTGATATGCCAATAAACTGAGAATATTAAGAGTAGGAATTTTACTCATTTGTCTTTAAGCTCCTAAAATCTAGCAAAGTGCCTGGCATGTATTTGGTGTTCAACATCTTGTTAGTGAATGAAATTAGTTATTCAAAATACAAATAGTTCCTGTAGAATGGGGATGTTAATACAATGTTACAGTGAGGGTTAAGTTAAATAGATTTAACCTACTTAGTACTCCATGATACAGAATAAAAATTCAGTACATGGCAGATGTTAATTGTATTAGCTTTGCCTACAACAACACACATAAATTCCCATCTCACAATATCTATAAGAAAATCATTAAACCATGAATAAGGATCAGGGTAATAATTTTCCAAACATCGATTTAAAAAATGCTACAAATGATATGTGCCAAAAATGCTGTCAGGAATAAATGTTAGAAAGAGAAATTTTTTACTATTTTTAATTAGCTTTTAATCTTCCTTCACCAACATTTTATCCTCTCTATATTAAAAAAAATAATGATGGGAAAATGAGTCAAGGTACAAATCAAAATGAAGCAGTTATAGAAAATTCTGTCTAGAGAATTCATTCACATCACATAAACATTTCTGATTCTAAGTGTTATAAATGGTAAAAGTTTTTTTTTCGTATGAAATATTCTACACTAAATAGCCTCTGGAAGGTTTCCAAAGAAACTAAAAAAAAAAGAAAAGAAAAATAAAAATAAAAACACTAACATAATGTTGCTGGTTTATAGTGTAGGAGAAAAAATATATCCTTAAGATTAAATGCAATAAACAGTAACATAAAATGTCTGGCATGTGAGGCTTCTGTAATTTTTATCCTAGGGAGATGAGGCCCCTTCACAGTGTATACTTTTTCCTCTCTGAAACTCCATGATTCCACAGAGAGAAGTAGATCGTCATTTCCAAATTTGGCAGCAGAAATTGGGGAGGTGTAACTTGAACATCCTCCACAAATTTCTTTTCCATCTCTATCTTCTAGTTCTAGTCTCTAAGATTTATACCAAGATTTTCTCCAGTTTAATAAAAATAAATCATGACTGGAAATAATAAAATGGCTTTCTTATAAGGAGTGATAATAATAATTTGTAAAATAATTTGTGTCTAGCAGTGCAACTTAAAAAAATAAGCAGTAGTTTATTTAATCCCAAATATTTGTTATTCATATTAATGAATTCCGTTGCATAAAAAAATGTTACTGTGATAGCCTTTCAACTTACCTCCTGATTTTTGGTGAATAGTATTTATTGGTGTTTTGATACCCACTTTTTTATAGAACATGGATTTCTTTTAGGAAATGACTTTAGGTTCCAGTAAAGATGACAGAATAGGTAAATGCCTCCTCTCACAACATCTAAGTTATGACTAAACTACAGAATAACCACCATTAAATATCACCTGAAGTTTAGCTAAACAGAATTCCTAAAACTAAGGTTATAGAGAAGAAGTGAAGTGGAGACTGGTAAGAGGCAAGGAGACACACCAAGGGTTAGTCCTATAGCCACATGTGGCAGTTAAAATCTGAAAGGATAGCTCAGCTTCAGAGGTCCCCCCTGAGGAGCCTGGGGTCTTACATCCACTTCATGTTCCTTAGCCCAGGCTGCAGTGACAGGAAGAGAAGTCCCCATAACTTCTGGCTGTGAAAACCAGTAAAGACAGTTGCTAAGTGAGATAGAAGGCAGCTTGTGTTCCAGGTATTTCTCTTAAAGGGCTCGTGCATTGATTTACTTGCTGATGAATCACTCGCTTTGAGCTCCAGAGCTGAGGCATCAGTTTGAAAGGTGCCAGGGAAATATGAAGATTTCAGGGTAAAGGTTGGAGGGGCAGCTTTCTTTTAAACAGAAGTGCTGACAGATCTATTGTTCCTTTTTGAGTCCTCTCCCAACATGGCATGCAAACACAGGCAGGTGCCATATCTGAGTCTCCATCAACCTAGCTGAGACTGTTCCAGATAAACAAACAAACAAACAGATAAAACTCCAGAAAAAAATAAAAGCAAGCAATCTACCAGATACAGAGTTTATTTTTTTTTATTTATTAATATTTATGCCTGGTCTTCCTAGGTGATCTCCCATCTAAGTACAAACCAGGCTCAGCTCTGCTTAGCTTCTGAGATCAGATATCAGACTTGTTCAAGGTGACATGGCTATAGACCATGAACTGTGGCTCCACTGGAGTGTGAACCCAGGACCTTCTGTGTGTAAAGCAGATGTGCTAACCTCTACACTATGGAACCACATCACCAGATGCAGAATTTAAAACACTGCTTATAAGGATGCTCAGTTATTTCAGTGAGAACTTCAACAAAAAAAGGAATCATAAAAATGGAGATAGACAATGTGAAAAAGAACCAGTCAGAAATAAAGAATGCATTAATTGAAATAAAAAATATGTTAGAGGGAATCAATAGTAGATTAGATGAAGCAGAGGATCAAATCAGCAATTTGAAAAACAAGATTGCATAAAACACTCAATCAGAACAGCAGCAAAAATAAGAATTTGAAAATGAGGACAGTTTAAAGGTCCTCTGGAACAACATAAATGTATACCAACATTTATATTATTGGACTACCAGAAGAAGAAGAGAGAGAGCAATAAATTAAAAACCTATTTGAAGAAATAAAAATGAAAAAGTTCCCTAACCTGGAGAAGAAAATAGACATACAAGCCCGGGAAGCACAGAGAATTCCAAACAAAATGAATCCAAAAAGGCTCACACAAAGATACATCATAATTAAAATGCCAAAGTTTAAAGATGAGAGAGAATTTTAAAAGTCATAAGAGAAAAGCAGTTAGTTGCCTACAGGGACACTCCCATAGACTGTCAGCTGATTTCACAACAGAAACTTTGTAGGCCAGAAGAGATTGGCAGAAAATATTCTAAGTGATGAAAAGCAAGGGATATACAACCAAGATTACTGAACTCAGCAAAGCTATCATTTAGAACTGAAGGACAGATAAAGAGCTATCCAGAAAAGAAAAAGCTAAAGGAGTTCATCATCATCAAATGAGTATTACAGGAAATATTACAGGGATTTCTTTAAGAAGAAGAAGAAAAAAGTAAAGAATATAAATATGAATAAGAAAATGGTAATAACTATGTATCTATCAATAATTACTTTAAATGTAGATGGATTAAATGATCCAATTAAAAGACATTGGGTGGATTAATGAATAAGAAAACAAGATCTTCACATCAATTGCCTCCAAGAGACTAAGTTCAAATTGAAGGATACTCAGAGTCTGAAAGTAAAGAGATGAAATAAAATTTTATAAAAATGAAAACAAACAAAACAAAACAAAAATCTGGAGTAGCAATACTTAAACCAGAAGCAATAAACTTTAAAACAAAGGCTATAACAAGAGACAAAGAAGGATCCAGTAATCCACTTCTGGTTCTTTATTAGACAAAACCCAAAACACTCCTTTGAAGGAACATGTGCATACGTTCACTGCAGCATTCTTTACAATATCCAAGATATGGAGATGACTTGGGTGTCCATTAAGGGATAAATGGATAAATGGAAGAGTTAGTACATATATACAATGGAATATTACTCAGCCATAAGAAATAAATGAAATCTTGCCATCTGCAACAACATGAATAAACCTAGAGGGTAAGTCAGACAGAGAAAAACAAATGCCATATGATTTTACATATATGTAGGATCTAAAGAATAAAATAACAAAACAGGAACAAACATATATACAGAGAACATTTTGATGGTTTTCAGATGGGAGGGGTGATAGAAGAAGGGAGAAAAGGGAAGAGGGTTAAGAAATACAAACTGGTAGATACGCAATAGTCATGGGGATGTAAAGTAGAGCACAAGGAATATAGTCAATAATACTGTAATAACTGAGCAGATGTCAGATGGGCACTAGATTTATTGAGGTGATCACTTAGTAAGTTATATAAATGTCTAATCACTATGCTATATACCTGAAACTAATATAATATTATATGCCAACTGTAATTGAAAAATAATATTAAAAATAGGAAGTGACCATAAGCAAAAGGTGTTGTTAAATGCTCTTGCTTCTTCCTACATATGTAAAATCTGTCAGAGGATAGCAAAGCATAGAGAACAGAGACCAAGAATGACCACTTCAGAAGGGCTGAGGTTTGGGGCACATAGAAATCCATAAGTGAGAGTGGTCTGAGTAAATATATATGCAAAGAATCAGACTAAAGCAAGAACCAAACAATTCAGCACCAAATGGGCAAACTTGAATGTGGGCAGTATGAATATGGGCAACAAGATATTTTCAATGGATCCCATATCATATAGCTACTATTTTTTAATGGCATTGTGGTCATTCATTATTAGGCACTTTTGCTCTAAAAACTTTCTGAACTTTAAAGTTCATTTCCTCTGAAACAAAAATCTTTTCAGTACTTTTCAAATCAAATAGATCTCTGTTAAGACAAGGCTGATGTAATCATTTTGGCATGTGTCTGTCACAGTGACTTTATTTTCTTCAACTTCATGAGTTCATCTGTAATGAAAATCCTAGTGGTAGTATGTAACCCCAGGTATTTAAATTTCAAAATTTTGGACTGTCAAACAATGTTCTCTTATTTAGTCCTTGGGGCATCATTTTTTTCATTTTTTGTATCTTCTAACTTTCCCTTATTTGTGCTTATCTTCTCAAGGGAACTGTTTAATTTTTATTAGAATTTATTTTTGTTTGGAGTTGATTTGTTTATGCTGAGTACTATGTGCCCTGATTGTAAAAGAGTCCCTGTGGAATAATTTTAAATTTCTTTTGTTAGAACCGGAAGGGTTTCATGAATCTTGTATTCATATCTATATTGTATACTTTTCTTTGACTAGTGTAGAGTAAATCTGACCCCATTTCCATGTACAGCACTAGACAGGAAATTGAAGTTTCTCATGGGAATGTTTCTCCACCACAAACACTGGGGTAGATGGCAACCTTCCTTGTCATTTTCTATTTGTTGGCCAAGTTTATCTAGGTTTTGTTTTATACATTTGGGCTATCCTTTGAAGGTTTAAATCAGTTCCACCTTTGTTCCTCACCTGGGTGTAAGGCTATGGATTTTGATCACTTCTGGACTTTAATATTCTAGACACACAAGGCCATTTCTCAGCTCTGGACACTTTCTGTCAGTATAAGTAACTACCTTGACATTGACATTGGCATTTACCACACACCTCCGAATTTCCCTCTCATTGTCTTTAAACTCTTTCAGATGTTTTTATTGTTACTATTATTACCATTAATATTAATATAATAGTAATGCATTAATGTCAGTGGATACACATAAGATTGGTTTGCACTGTTACCTAAAACATGGTTCCATATTCTTTACCTAACTATAATGTTGGCTCACCATTTATTTTGTTCATTTTAGCTAATGAAACCAATGCCTTTACATAAAGGAACGATTATTGTATTAGGTCCATTAGGAGATAACTTTTATGCAGATATAATTTTACCAAGACTATTAAAATTACAAAATATAAATAAAGGAGACAGTTGCTTATTTGACTATCTAAAAGGTTGTCCCTTTATGTACTGTACAATATCTGCTTTCTGCACATGAACTGCTTCTTTGCTCATTCATTTATTAGGACAGTCTTTCCGAAAATATTTCTCCATAGCAACTATTGCGTTAGGCATCATTATAGAGGTTGGAAGTACAGAGATAAATAAGAATGTGTCCCTATTCTCAAGAGATTTACAAACTAAATGTATATAAATTTAGTGATCAAATACAGCAATTAGGACACAAGGAGGAAAGAGATGGAACATAAAGAAAATGGGCAGAAGTGAATCAGGCTGACCAGCGTTTGCAAGCAGGAAATAGAAAGATGGGTAATCCAGGTATGACATTGTGAAGAAACCCATAGATAACAGTTGTTAAGAATTGGAATGCAAGGAGCATAATTTGAAGCAAGGTCCAGCAAGACTCAAGGTATTGAAAGTAACTAGGGACCACACCATACTAAGGTTTGGAAAGCAATGAGGAGTAGCGATACTAATGAAAAAAGTTAAGCAGGGAGTTGCACAATCAGACTGTTTTAGAAAAAATTTTTGGCTTCCATGACAATCAGACCCAAATATCTGACCACGTGAACGCATGTTATCAGTTCCTTTTCTTGTCTTGATCCCCATTAAGCACAATTTGAAGACAATTTAGCAAGAAATCACTAAGATGATCAATAGAGAGTTTTTTTCCTTTATATTTCTATGGATTACTCTGCAGTTACAGTGTACTGATAGAGAATGTGGCATTCGATGATATTGGGCAGTTTTCACAGGTCTCCATTATAGCCAGCTTTGTGTTGGTACAAAGATGAATCCAGAAGACTAGACCTTCAGGCAACTTGAATCCTCACCATAAAACAAAAACCAGAATCTGAGTATGCAGCTTATATTTAAGAAACAGTAAAACTACAAATTATCTATTTAGGTATAAATTGTGGAAGAGGGGGAAGAGATAGGGACACAATTAAATTTCCTGCATATTACTCTGTTATAGATTTTCAGATCTATTTTTGCAATTGAGAGTTGATTTTTCTTTCCTAAAGACTCATATTTCTGACACTTTGTAATCAAAGAGATCCTCAGAGCCTTCCTCTGGGGTATTTGTTGAGTAATTGATCAGCATATCTAAATTCATGAAAATAACTTGAATGACATAGCTCAGTAATTTTATTTCTTAATATTATATGTCATAGAAATAAAACAGTTTTAGAGAATGTGGGTTTTTAAACAGCCTCTATCCAATGTAAACATATTTTATTATGATTTTTAAAAAAAATGACTGATTTTATTAATCCAGCATTAAAAGAAAATTATATATATATATATATATATATATATATATATAAAATATATATTTTGCAGAAATTAATACTAGAATGCTGAGATTTGATGGCCCCAACCTGGTTATGTTAGAATAGCCCGATCCTTAAGTTTGTTCTCAGTGAGATCCAATATGCAAAAATATATTTGTATGAGAAAAAAAAAATCTGCCATGAGTCTGAGGAAGATGTCATGTTAAAAAAATGTATAGTTGTCTCATCAAGTTCCTTGTGGTCTACTCTTTAAAGTCTCAACTAGTCTCAGCTAGGAAAATAGGTACAGATGAAGCTTGCCTCTTTTACACTTATAACTATTGTACATTAGCCCTGCCACAAAACCAAGTGAGAAACAAGAAAGGAAACATGTTTCCTGCAAAAAGTGTCTATTCATAAGTGTTTGGCAATATTCTGATGGCTAGATTTTTCACACCTCTTGACAACCCAAACATATTTCTTCACACCTTTTACAGATGTCAACCTGCAAAGCTATTGCAATTCATTTTTTGGTTCAGATACTACTCATCTGAGTGAGCCAGCACTCTGGAGGAATCCACTGACACAGAACTTGCTGCGAAACAACTAAAATGATGTTAAAAATTGTTTAAATCCAAGGCCTATTCTTAATGGCTCCCTTTGCCTCACAGATGTTTTAGATGCATTGGGTTGCATTAGTGATTGTGTAGGACTCTTATTCTGGAAACTAAGAATTTTAAGGAATCATGAACTCTGACCACTTTCATTATTATTATTAATTATCTTAATTTTTTGAGCAGTTTTCACAAAAAAAATTGAATGGAAGATATAGAGAGTTCTTATATACCCCATTACCACATGTATTATTAAGTTTTTATACAGTATTTATTAATCATTTCATATCTGCTATTCTTGCTTCCCTAATGAGATTGTAAATTTGTTGATTAGGAAGATTATGTCTTGTACTTCTCAGCATCCCATTTTTGGGTGGAGCCTGATGCAGTTTGGTTGACTGATCTAGATTCTAGGACCTTGTAAAACCTTGAGATGATGCCATATGTTGAGATGCCTTATCACATGAAGCCATTTGACATAGTGGGAATGGCATTAACTTTGGAATCAGACATACCTAGATTTGAATCCTGCCCTTTTAATTTATGAACAACTAAATCTATTCCTCAGAGTCTCTTTTTTATCCTTGTAAAATAAGTAAACCATCACTGTAATGCATGACTGTTAGAAGAGAATATTTCCACTGAGAATGTGCATGAGATACATTTAATACAGACTTTGGTCATAACTTAGTGAACATTATCTTCCTCCTATTATTTCCTTCCACCCCCTGACTCTATTTAAGATTAATTTTACAATGATTCTTTCCTAAGATTCATTTACTTTTACCTTGCTTAAGTATTCAATTAAAATGTATAAATATATAAATTGATAGCATATATCACTGAAGCTAGTGGGAAAAAGAAAGGAAGATTGATAAAGGAGGATCATAGAGAAAGTGGAAATAGGGTTATTAGGGTTTCAGACAATGAGAAATGTTTTTGAACACTCCCAAAGGCAGCTTTAGGAGAATCGTGTAGACCTCAGTCATTTTACTACATTTCACCTTGTGCATTTGAATATTGGGACCTTTGACATAGCTATGCAAATATATGCAAATTGTGTTGTTCCTCTAGTCACAACACGTTACTCTTTCAACCTTATCAAGAACCTTGTGATACCCCCTATAGTAAACTCATATATCAAAAATATCTCTAGTTTCCAAGTTATTAGCTTAGTTGGAAAAGCAGGAATAAGGAGAAATGGCCTCTTATTTTGGCTCCTGTAACCTATCATTTGATCTTGGGCAAAACATTCAGTCTTTTAGAAAGCTTAATTTTTGAAGTATTAGTAGCCATGCTGCCTCTTTAACAGAGTTGTTTCAAGGATCAAGTGTAAAGCATACAGATATTGCCCAAGGTTTGTATGTACAGTATACCAGGGGCATTGAGCAACTGTCTGTTTTAGGTTACAGAAATATGCCCACTCTAAGGAGTGTAGAAAAAGCAAAATAAAGAATAAAGGACAAAAGGCTACTGAAGGGGTATCAAAGCAATATCCACTCTAATAAGAAGCCCAAGAGAAATGATTTTATATAACACACAATATAAACTAATCCCAATTAGATCACAGCAGCTGAACAGTATTGTTTACACCAAAGACATATTTTACCCTGGTTTTTGATGAAAAAGAGATTTGGTAGTTTCATTGCAAAATTAGGATTGCTTTTAAGAACAATAAATTTATGAAATAGGCTACAAACATGTCTTGGGAAGCCAGACAATGTAATGGTGGCTGATTAAATACACTCAGTGACTTACCATTTGAGACAATTTTACTCAGTAGGGAAAGAAATAATGTCACAAAAAGACATTGAGGAAGTAGAAGAAATTGATGGGACCAGAATGATAAATGAGAAAGGAGGCAATATTACTTTTGAGAGTGGGAAAACTGAGATTACAATAGTTGAGGAAAAGACATTGAAGAACAGAGATATGATTGAAGCTTTTAAGATGTTAAAAAGGATAGTAAAGGTCAATACAGATAAGCTTTGCCAATGATAATGACAAGCACTGAAATTTAAGGACAGATTCTAAAAATAAGCAGTGAATAGAAGGAGATTACTTTTTTGTTGTTCAGGAAACATATTCTGTTTACTCCTAAATTATCTTTATTTTGTTGAACAATCATAGCACAGGAAGGCATGGAGTCAAAAATATTATGCATCATGGTAAAAAAACAAAACAAAACAAAAAAACAAAGATTTAAAGCAGAATTAAAATAGCAATTTATACACCATTCCTGAGGCTACACATTTATTTCTTCAGAGGATAAATGACAAAATGTGAGTAATGTGTAGATTTGTTTATAAGTCCTATGGACTTTATTCTTTCAATAACATTTTCTAATGGCTTTGACCATGAATCATGTGGGTGTTACCAGCCTGGGATTACTTTTAAGTTAATTTATCGTCCTGGGATCCAGAACCAAGCAAGGAATTGGTGTAAATTAAAGGCACATATGCTATGAGGGCATATTCATGACATGAGCCTCAAACAACTTTTTGTTTGATTGTTTGTTCCTACCCCAGTCCAGACATCCTTATTATCTCCCTGACATTGGGCAGGTTTTATTTCAAGTCTACCCTGTTACTGAACATATAACTCTTTTAGGGCCCTACCTAAATACCAGTGTCTCACTTTCAATGCCTCTTGCTCTAGGCTTGGTCTGCCATCATTGTGTGCCTCAGGTTTTTGATTGCCTGTTTACTTTTGTCTCTGGGGATTTACCTTAATTTCTAGCAATTTAAAATCATACTTAAAGGATGTTTGCAATATTTTATTCATCATTTCCAGCTTTTTAAAAAGTAATCTTCTATATAGCTTGGAAATACAAATTATTGAACTTTTATGAATGTTCCAGGAAGATAAATAATAAAATAAAATTGATATGTTTACCTAGTTATGTGGGTTTGTTAGGTAGCAATGAGTGACGGGAGCAAAGGTCCAGCTCTGTAACCACAGAAATGACAACACTGATGGACCAACTCAAAAGGCAGCCCCTAAGACCTCCTGGATTAAAAAAAAAACCACCTCATTTTTTAAATAACTACACCCCTATATCTTCGAGTTAAAGGACATAAATGACCATAGCATAGTAACTAGTTTAGGTCAGCCACAAATGCTTGTGCAGTAAGAAGTACTCTGACCTTCTCTTCACTTCAGCCTTGTTATATCATCATGTCATGCATATGCCCGCAACTTTATGAATCTAATTATAACAGACTGAATTCTGAAAAGATGAATATGCAGTTAGCAATAGGTTATACAACAGACAACTGTCATTCAAAATGACCTCATGCATCAATCAGCTAGCATCATACTTGTAACCTGGCCCAAATATAAGACAGACCTCCCCACCTCTATGACACTACAGCACTCTGATGTAGCCCGTTTCCTTCTTGAAACATATTTTAATAAATCTTGCTTTTCCTAAACTTCATTGATCTGTAACTTTACTGCTTTGGCAAATAGTACCAAAGCTCCCCCAGTACCACTGGGACGATGATAGACTTAGATCACTCCAATGGTGACATATTGATTAGTAATGATAGAAAATCCACAAATGTCATTGCTTCAAATATATATCCTTAAGACATTGAAAAAATGTTCTTGTATAGTTACTTCAGAGATGTCGTTGGGGAAGAGAAGACCTCTCTCTTTTTGTATCGGATCTATATAAATTAGTTTCATGGGAAGTTATTCTACTTCTTGTCCTGTATTCTGAGTTACTTACCTGGCCATCTAATTTACAACTGATTCAGAAATCCCAAAATACAGAGCCATAAAAAATTTTCTGCCAGCATTCTTCCCTTGGTCCTACTAAAAGCCTCTATGACATTAGTGGCAGAGTATGATTAGCTCCATCCTATCTAATCTAGTCATTAGTGCCTTCTGGAAAGGAAGAACAAATGACTGTCACATGTAGATAAGATATAATTATTTTCAAAAGTAACCCAGTTTCTTATACTTCTACCACCTCCACTCCTCCTGGGGGGGGGGTGGGGGGGTTAAACTCAGATCCCAATACCTTCAATCCATCTGTTCTAGTGAAGGAGACAATATATCCTAGTCTGCCTAGGAATATCCAAGCTTTCATAGATAGTCCTAACATAATCATTAAAGTGCTTCCTTCCATGCTCTAAAGTGGTCTTTTTAGATCTGGTCTAGTTTATATAAAAAGTCTGTCTAAAGAAATGCTATGTCTTTTTCCCCCATTGATTCAGTCTTAGAGTAAAGCCCATACTCTTTTAACGTGGTATTCCCCAACATGTGTGCCAGGCTTTTCTAATATTCTCTGCCTATCCAAGACTCCTTTACTGCTTGGCAGAACCTCAGTCTGAGGCACCACAGCAACACCCAAATTTCTGTGTAGCCCCAGTTCATGGCTTTCCATATCCAAAGTCTGTACTGGTGCAGTCCATAAGATTGCATTTTCACTTTGAGTCTTGATTTCTTGGTAGATCTGTTAACTCCCCTAACATTCTAATTCTTCTTTAATCCTGGAAGTTGACTGTGAACCCCAGCTAGTACCTCTTCCTAGGAGAGACTTCAGTCCATAACTTGGCTACATCTGAAAAATATCAACTCAAGTCATTACCTATTACGCTGAATCTCTATTTCAAATAAATTAGTATCATTTACCAAACACAATATCCTGGAAGAAATTGTTGACTGGATCATGTCCATTTTGGTTTTGTCCAATGAATGTCTGCCTCATACCGTAAGCTAGCCCCAAACCTCCAAAACTCACCTCACTCGGCTGCCTTCATCTGTAGTCTTGCTTCATATCATTTTTTGGAAGAGTGAGGACTACCAGCCCTTCATTGTTAATGATCCAACATGCTAAATATAAGCTTGCTCAAATCTCAGTAATATTAATTTGATAACATCAATTCAAAGAGAGAAAAATTTAAAAATTTTTAAATTTAGTTATACATTATTTTTATTGCTCTTCCATTCTTGGTATGCAACTAATTAATACTTACTGTTTTATAATCAATAATTGCTTAAATTCAGAGAGATTTAAAAAACACTGTATCTTCAAAATTTACTATTGAGTCTTTACTGTGTGATTGTGGTTTGGGCTCAGTATAGGATTTAGTGATAAACATAACATATACCCTATCCCAAGCAGCTTCCAGACTGGGAGAGTAGCTTGTTACTTTAATATAGTTTGCATATGTAAAGCTTATTTTGTTTGCCCGTGAAGCAGATGCAGATATGGATAAGAAAAGTCCATCTGCCCAGGATTCAAGACATAATTAAATGAGACACTTGTAAGGCTTAGGAAAAATTAAGGTAAAAACCACAAACTTGTCAAAGGAGCTGTTTAATAGTGTGACAATAAAATTCCTCTCCCTTATTATGTTGATTAGTGGGAGGAAAACAACCACAGAGCATAAATACTCTGTGACTGCTGTCATCAAATACTGTTAGAGAATGAAAAACAATAGCCAACTTCTAACTAAACAGAGTGACAAGTGTTCTGGAATAAATCTCTTAAATTAAACTGAAGGCTTCAAATATTTGGAACATAGAGGAGCTTTTCTTTTCACTTGTTTTCTTATTTTATATAGAAGAAAAGGGAGTGTTTGTGGGTTTTAATTTATTTTAAAATTTGAGATCTATTTAATTAGCTGGAGAAAAGCATAGTAGAAAGTGTCACAAAGAAAGGGTCACAAAGTCAGGTAATTCTGAATTGCTTCCCTGCTGTGACTCATATTCCATAACCTGTCCAAGGTAACTGACTGACTTAGTTCTTCTTGCCCTACTCCTTTCTTGAATGGTAGGTTTTCTTACTCTTTCCATTTTATTGATTGTATTCCTTTTTCTTTTCAAAAACTATTTTTACTAATCTTTTCAGCCAAACCCAAACCAACCAAAACAAAACTAATCAAACCAAATCAAACCAAACCAAACCAAACCAAACCAAACCAAACCAAACCAAACCAAACCAAACCAAACCAAACCAAACCAAACATTTCAATCTCTATCCACTCTGTAAGGACTTACAAAGTATGTATACTTTATGAATATTTTCAAGAGATTTCATTAAATCTGGTACTGGGTTCTGACTTACTTAGGAAAACATTGGTTTGCTGTTTAACAGGCTTAGGTAAAGGCCTTAGAGGGATTTTCACAGAGGTAGATATATTACTCAACTTTTGCGTTATACAGAATTAGAGAGAACCACCACACCTCCTGAAACACAATGGATACCAGTAGATCTCTCCTGCATTTTTCATGCACAAAATTGCCCAGATTCTTATTTTAATTGTGGATCCAGAGTATTCAATGCTACTCAAAAGTTTGTCATAGGTAATTCTTAAAATCCTATATTTTTTCTGTCTTTTTAGGTTGAATAGAATTTTACATCTCTTCTTATATACGTACTATAAACAAGGATTTTGAATCTTTTAAATTTCTCTCTTTTGACATTGCAGTCCTAAAATTGATTTCTCTCAATCTAGGTACAAAGAAAAGAGAACAAAAATGAGTGAGAAGAGAAAAGAGAGCTTTGAAAACAAAAATGCAGAATGGCAGAGCAACAAAGTAATTTAAAAAGAAAGTAATATGTATTACAGTTGATAAGCATCAGAATTTCTGTCTAAGGTATGAAAGGAAATTTTTGATTAATTAATTAAATGATTGTTAGCAGACTTATTTTTCTTCATAGTACTATTTTAACTCTGAATGAAGAATAATTAGTTTTCAAAAGACCTTATTATTTTTCTTAATATCTTTTGTTGGTGATCACTAATAGAATTTGACATACATAGCAACTCATAGAAATATATGTGTTAAATTTAATGAAGTCACTCAAACTGATACTACCTTTTATGGAGTCTTTTATAGTCTGACCTGATTAACAAACTAGAAATTCACTAAGGTCACAAGAAAGCTAATTTCCAAATTAAATCCATCCTTCTCACTCATTAAAAAACAAAAAAGAAACTTGCTTCTTACCTAGATGTTACTCATGTGACAACACAGATTATATGATTTTGCCATCCCAGATATAACTTGCTAAAGCAAACAACTATCATACCACAGTGAAACAAAGTAATATAACTGTTAATTATAGATAATTTTAATAATATAGTCAAAATTATGTTTTTAGAGTTGAGACCATGTTGAAATATTAAAATATATATCATAGTAAAAAAAAAAACAGAAAAAATGTTATCTGTTCTTAGAAAAAATTCTTCTTATAATTGATTAGCTTTAATGCTAAACAAGAAAGTGGAAACACATTAGCCTCTTTTCCAGGAACTCTGGCAATAATAGGGGGATACAGTGCTTTCTTAAAACTACTTTGAGCAAGATCTGAGAACATACTTTTATGGGACTTACTTTTAATTGTGGAATAAAAAGCTATTTAAAACTGTTTTTTTTTTTCATAAAATGCTTTGAGTATTTCATAACCTAGGACCAACTCAGCTCTGGGAAATTAGAAAAAATAAAAAGTAAATCATCAATAACAAATGTAAGCAAAAGATGTCACTCAATTGAATGCATCTAAATGAGGTTCTGAAATAATTTAAATCTTGAGAAGATAAAAATATAAGTGTAAATATACATTTAGAAAGGAGGGAGGGGGAGGGTAGGTCAGACAGTATCAACAGGATAACCTCTCAGCTTCTGCTTCATTAAAGTCCCATGTATATTTAAGAGCTTTTAAAGAGAGAGAGAGAGAGAGAGAGAGAGAGAGAGAGAGAGAGAGAGAGAGAGAATGAGAGAAGCAAAACTTATTTGGATATATAACCAGTGTTTTTTAAGTCTTCTTGCTGATAAACTTTTCAAACTATCAATGTGATATTTTACTTAAATTATACTTCTATGCAACTTAATTTTCAATTTCTTTAAATATAATTTTTATCTCCTTTAATGAGCTTAAGGTTTTGCAGTTTATGTGCAGAATATCAAGCTCTTCATTCTTATGTCTTTTTTTCTTTTCCTGTGCGTTTTCTGCAAATCCAGCTTTCTTAAATGATTTTTTATGGTAATACAGTTTTGGCAAGAGACATTCAATGCCTGTAATTAAACTTAGCTTTTCTTTGCAATAAATAAAAAAATAAAAACAAACAAACAAACAAACAAACAAACATGCTTTCTATAAATTGGGTCATATTTATTTGCTTTCCAAAGTCAATAGTCTGAATTGGTCCTAGGTTATGAACTCAAAGCTAATTTTCAACTTGGTGGCTCTGTTCATAAGTGTGAAATACTAAACTGCTGGGTATTTGACTCATTTTTTAATTCCAAAAATATATTACAAACATCCCCTATCATGAATTATAGGACACACATACATAAACCTATTATAAGGAGAACTGTTTTTAAAGGCATTTTCTATTAAAAATCTTTTAGTATAAAAATTTGGGAAAACAGAGACATTATGACATTATGACATTATATTTATGACATTAATACTTTTTATTTTACCCATTTTTTCTACTACCATGTAATATATGCCTTTATTGCCATAGCATCTATTTTTAATAGAACATTTCTGATGTCCTTGAAAAACATAGCAAAAAATGTCCTTGCACAGTTGAAATTTTCCACTGCAGGTTGAAAAATAAAACTTTGTATTAAAAGCTGTGCAGATTGCATAATGCTAAACAATTGATTTGAGCAATGTTTCTTTCTGATTTTTTTTAAATAATGAACTGACTATAAATTTAAAAGTGACTAACCAATTTGATTAGTGCAGTTTAAAGAGTTAATGCTCAAATCAGTTGCTTATCTAATTTAAAGTTATTTAAGTTTGTTTCTATGTTAATATAGTAAAAATGATTATTTGGCCTAATAAGGAAACAATGTACAAATATTCTTCTATATATGACAGACATATAGGAAAACATCCATCAGGATGATGAAATTAAGAAAAGATGCAGTAGTTCAAAAAAAATAAGAGGTTGTTATAGCTGCATCAATTTTAAAACAATCCCATTTGGCAGTTCACAAGAATGTACTGTGTGCCAAGCATTATCTGTGCGAGGTGTAAAGAGAAGGGAAGAGGCACATTTATGTAAATAATTCAGTGTGGTAAGTGGTATATAAATAGAATAAGAGAAGAGACTATCGTGTTTTACAGTGAGCGTCTAAATAGAATGTGACATTTTAACTGAGTCCTGAAAGGTGAAAAAAATGTTCCAACCAAAGAAGGAAAGGGAGAATTTTCTAGGCATAGAAAAAGCCTGACTAAACAGAAAGGGGGATGGAAAGCACATAGGATATTTGGGAAATTAAAAACAGCTTGATTGAGGGCTTACAAGATCATGTAAAAGTTAAAGGCTATACAAGACTCTTCTAGGAACCATACCAAAATTATAACAAAACTACAGAGCAACCAGTATGTGGAATTGCTTGATGGCTAGCTGAACAGAAGCCCTACAATTAAGTCACCTCAAACAACAGGTCACCTCAAAATGGCTGGAAGAGCAGAGACACGAAATAGCCTGGTCCCACAAAGCATGTGATAATAGAGAATTGGGAGGCTTTCTTGGTTACAGAGTCCCCTCTCCCATCTGAGGAGTGAGGGATTCTGGCTGATATACACTGGGATCTTCGTTCAAGGTTCCAGAACCAGGGAGAGAAGTCCCCACAGCCTCTAGTCATCAAAACCAGAAGAGGTTGAATGAGACAGAAGGCTGCAGAAAATAAAGA